>CATKUP010000120.1:0-1200000 GCA_949786385.1 Onychomys leucogaster
ATTAGAGACTCTAGAAAGCAAGAGCTTTCTTCTTGCTCTAAAGCAGAGTGTGATCAATATATGAGAACTCTGTTTTGTGTTTCACTTCAGAAATGGAGTTAAACCCCAGGCTCTGAGTCTTCCTATAAGCAAGACTTCGTTTCAGGTAAGGGGAGTCACTTTTCAGCTAAAGGAACTACATCGTTCAGGAAGCTCACACGTTTCTCATCTTAACTGACAAGCATCAGATTTTAGAGGACCAGTGCTTTGTATCAGTTTCAGAAGCAGAGTTGGACGAGATATGGTCCATTTGTGTAATAAACACCGTTCTTTTGTTCTCAGCACACTCACTTTTCCTGCTGTATTAGAGACTCTAGAAAGCAAGAGCATGCTTCTTGCTCTAAAGCAGAGTGTGAACAATGGATGAGAACTCTGCTGTGTGTTTCACTTCAGAAATGGAGTTAAATCCCAGGCCCTGAGTCTTCCTACAAGCAAGACTTCGTTTCAGGTTAGCGCAGTCACTTTCCAGCTCAAATGAACTACATCGTTCACGAAGCTCACATGTTCGTCATCTTAACTGACAAGCATTGGTTGTTAGAGGACCAGTTTCAGAAGCAGAGTTGGACTAGATATGATCCATATGGGTAGGAAACACCGTTCATTTGTTCTCAGCACACTTAAGTTTCCTGCTGTCTTAGAGACTCTAGAAAGTTAGAGCGTGCTTCTTGCTCTAAAGCAGAGTGTGATCAATGGATGAGAACTCTGTTTTGTGTTTCATTTCAGAATTGGAGTTAAATCCCGTCCTCTGAGTCTTCCTACAAGCAAGACTTCGTTTCAGGTAAGGGCATTTATTTTACAGCTCAAAAGAAATATATCGTTCACGAAGCTCACACGTTTCTCATGTTAACTGAAAAGCATTGGAGGTTAGACGACCTTTGCTTTGTATCAACTTCAAGCAGAGTTGAACTAGATATGGTCCGTATGTATAGGAAACACGGTTCTTTTCTTCTGAGGACACTCACTTTTCCTGCTGTAGTAGAGAATCTAGAATGCAATAGCGTGCTTCATGCTCTAAAGCAGAGTGTGATCCATGGTTGAGAACTGTGTTGTGTGTTTCCCCTCAGAAATGGAGTTAAATCCCAGGCTCTGTGTCTTCCTACAAGCAAGATTTCGTTTCAGGTAATGGCAGTCACTTTTCAGCTCAAACAAATTACATCGGTCACGAAGCTCACACATTTCTCATCTTAACTCACAAGCATTGGATGTTAGAGTTCCAGTGCTTTGTATCGGTTTCAGAAGCAGAGTTGGGCTAGATATGGTCCGTATGTGTAAGTAATACCATTCATTTTTTCTCAGCACACTCAGGTTTACTGCTGTATTAGAGACTCTAGAAAGCAAGAGCTTTCTTCTTGCTCTAAAGCAGAGTGTGATCAATATATGAGAACTCTGTTTTGTGTTTCACATCAGAAATGGAGTTAAATCCCAGGCTCTGAGTCTTCCTATAAGCAAGACTTCGTTTCATGTAAGGGAAGTTACTTTACAGCTCAAACGAACTACATCGTTCACGAAGCTCACACGTTTCTCATCTTAACTGAGAAGGATTGTATGTTAGGGGACCTTTGCTTTGTGTCAATTTCAAGCAGAGTTGAACTAGATATGGTCCGTATGTATAGGAAACACGGTTCTTTTCTCCTGAGCACACTCACTTTTCCTGTTGTATTAGAGACTCTAGAAAGCAAGAGCGTGCTTCTTGCTCTAAAGCAGAGTGTGATCCATGGATGAGAACTGTGTTGTGTGTTTCCCTTCAGAAATGGAGTTAAATCCCAGACTCTGTGTCTTCCTACAAGCAAGACTTCGTTTCAGGTAAGGGCAGTCACTTTTCAGCTCAAACGAACTACATCATTCAGGAAACTCACATGTTTCTCATCTTAAATGACAAGCATCGTATGTTAGAGGACCAGTTATTTGTATCAGTTTCAGACGCAGAGTTGGACTAGGTATGGTCCATATGTGTAAGAAACACCGTTCTTTTGTTCTCAGCACACTCATGTTTCCTGCTGTATTGGAGACTCTAGAAAGCAAGAGCGTTCTTCTTGCTCTAAAGCAGAGTGTGATGAATGGATGAGAATTGTGTTGTGTGTTTCATTTCAGAAATGGAGTTAAATCCCAGGCTCTGAGTCTTCCTATAAGCAAGACTTCGTTTCAGGTAAGGGAAGTTACTTTACGGCTCAAACGAACTACATCGTTCACGAATCTCACACGGTTCTCATCTTTACTGACAAGCATTGGATGTTAGAGGACCTGTGGTTTGTTTCAATTTCAGAAGCAGAGTTGTACAAGACATGGTCCGTCTGTGTAGGAAAAACCATTCTTTTGTTCTCATCACACTCATGTTTCCTGCTGTCTTAGAGAATCTAGAAAGCAAGAGCGTGCTTCTTGCTGTAAAGCAGAGTGTGACAATGAATGAGAACTCTGTTGTGTGTTTCATTTCAGAAATGGAGTTAAATCCCTGCCTCTGAGTCTTCCTACAAGCAAGACTTCGTTTCAGGTAAACCCAGTCACTTTTCAGCTCAAACGAATTACATCAGTCACGAAGCTCACACGTTTCTCATCTTAACTAACAAGCATTGGATGTTAGAGTACCAGTGCTTTGTATCAGTTTCAGAAGCAGAGTTGGGCTAGATATGGTCCGTATGTGTAAGTAATACCGTTCATTGTTCTCAGCACACTCATGTTTCCTGATGTATTAGAGACTCTAGAAAGCAAGAGCTTTCTTCTTGCTCTAAAGCAGAGTGTGATCAATGTATGAGAACTCTGTTTTGTGTTTCACTTCAGAAATGGAGTTAAATCCCAGGCTCTGAGTCTTTCGACAAGCAAGACTTCGTTTCAGGTTAGGGCAGTCAATTTTCAGCTCAAATGAACTACATCGTTCACAAAGCTCATACGTTCCTCATCTTAACTGACAAGCATTGTATGTTAGAGGACCAGTGCTTTGTATCAGTTTCAGAAGCAGAGTTGGCTAGATAGGATCCCTATGTTTAGGAAACACCGTTCATTTGTTCTCAGCACACTCATGTTTCCTGCTGTCTTAGAGACTCTAGAAAGCAAGAGCGTGCTTGTTGCAGTAAAGCAGAGTGTGAACAATGGATTAGAACTCTGCTGTGTGTTTCACATCAGAAATGTAGTTAAATCCCAGGCTCTGAGTCTTCCTACAAGCAAGACTTCATTTCAGGTAAGGGCAGTTACTATATAGCTCAAACGAACAACATCGTTCACGAAGCTCACACTTTTCTCATCTTAACTGACAAGCATTGGATGTTAGAGGACCAGTGCTTTGTGTCAGTTTCAGAAGCAGAGTTGGACTAGATATGGTCTGTATGTGTAAGAAACACCGTTCTTTTGTTCTCAGCACACTCATGTTTCCTGCTGTATTAGAGACTCTAGAAAGCAAGAGCATGCTTCTTGCTGTAAAGCAGAGTGTGATCAATGGATGAGAACTGTGTTGTGTGTTTCATTTCAGAAATGGAGTTAAATCCCAGGCTCTGAGTCTTCCAACAAGCAAGACTTCGTTTCAGGTAAGGGCAGTAAATTTTCAGCTCCAAAGAATTACATCTGTCACAAAGCTCACACGTTTCTCATCTTAACTGACAAGCATTGGATGTTAGAGGACCAGTGTTTTGTATCAGTTTCAGAAGCAGAGTTGACTAGATAGGATCTGTATGTTTAGGAAACACCGTTCATTTGTTCTCAGCACACTCAAGTTTCCTGCTGTCTTAGAAATTCTAGAAAGCTAGATTGTGCATCTTGCTCTAAAGCAGAGTGTGATCCAGGGATGAGAACTCTGTTTTGTGTTTCACTTCAGAAATTGAGTTAAATACCTGGCTCTGAGTCTTCCTACAAGCAAGACCTCGTTTCAGGTAAGGGCAGTCACTTTTCAGCACAAACGAACTACATCGTTCACGAATCTCACACGTTTCTCATCTTAACACACAAGCATTGGATGTTAGAGTACAAGTACTTTGTATCAGTTTCAGAAGCAGAGTTGGACTAGATATGGTCTGTATGTGTAAGAAACACCGTTCTTTTGTTCTCAGCACACTCATGTTTCCTGCTGTATTGGAGACTCTAGAAAGCAAGAGCGTTCTTCTTGCTCTAAAGCAGAGTGTGATGAATGGATGAGAATTGTGTTGTGTGTTTCATTTCAGAAATGGAGTTAAATCCCAGGCTCTGAGTCTTCCTACAAGCAAGACTTCGTTTCAGGTAAGGGAAGTTACTTTACGGCTCAAAGGAACTACATCGTTCACGAAGCTCACACGTTTCTCATCTTTACTGACAAGCATTGGATGTTAGAGGACCTGTGGTTTGTTTCAACTTCAGAAGCAGAGTTGTACAAGACATGGTCCGTCTATGTAGAAAAAACCGTTCTTTTGTTCTCATCACACTCATGTTTCCTGCTGTCTTAGAGACTCTAGAAATCAAGAGCGTGCTTCTTGCTGTAAAGCAGACTGTGATAATGGATGAGAACTCTGTTGTGTGTTTCATTTCAGAAATGGAGTTAAATCCCTGCCTCTGAGTCTTCCTACAAGCAAGACTTCGTTTCAGGTAAGGGCATTTATTTTACACCTCAAACGAACTATATCGTTCACGAAGCTCACACGTTTCTCATCTTAACTGAAAAGCATTGGAGGTTAGAGGACCTTTGCTTTGTATCAACTTGAAGCAGAGTTGAACTAGATATGGTCCGTATGTATAGGAAACACGGTTCTTTTCTTCTGAGGACACTCACTTTTCCTGCTGTATTAGAGACTCTAGAATGCAATAGCCTGCTTCTTGCTCTAAAGCAGAGTGTGATCCATGGTTGAGAACTGTGTTGTGTGTTTCCCCTCAGAAATGGAGTTAAATCCCAGGCTCTGTGTCTTCCTACAAGCAAGACTTCGTTTCAGGTAAAGGCAGTCACTTTTCAGCTCAAACGAATTACATCGGACACGAAGCTCACACATTTCTCATTTTAACTGACTAGCATTGGATGTTAGAGTACCAGTGCTTTGTATCGGTTTCAGAAGCAGAGTTGGGCTAGATATGGTCCGTATGTGTAAGTAATACCGTTCATTGTTCTCAGCACACTCAGGTTTCCTGCTGTATTAGAGACTCTAGAAAGCAAGAGCTTTCTTCTTGCTCTAAAGCAGAGTGTGATCAATATATGAGAACTCTGTTTTGTGTTTCACTTCAGAAATGGAGTTAAACCCCAGGCTCTGAGTCTTCCTATAAGCAAGACTTCGTTTCAGGTAAGGGGAGTCACTTTTCAGCTAAAGGAACTACATCGTTCAGGAAGCTCACACGTTTCTCATCTTAACTGACAAGCATCAGATTTTAGAGGACCAGTGCTTTGTATCAGTTTCAGAAGCAGAGTTGGACGAGATATGGTCCATTTGTGTAATAAACACCGTTCTTTTGTTCTCAGCACACTCACTTTTCCTGCTGTATTAGAGACTCTAGAAAGCAAGAGCATGCTTCTTGCTCTAAAGCAGAGTGTGAACAATGGATGAGAACTCTGCTGTGTGTTTCACTTCAGAAATGGAGTTAAATCCCAGGCCCTGAGTCTTCCTACAAGCAAGACTTCGTTTCAGGTTAGCGCAGTCACTTTCCAGCTCAAATGAACTACATCGTTCACGAAGCTCACATGTTCGTCATCTTAACTGACAAGCATTGGTTGTTAGAGGACCAGTTTCAGAAGCAGAGTTGGACTAGATATGATCCATATGGGTAGGAAACACCGTTCATTTGTTCTCAGCACACTTAAGTTTCCTGCTGTCTTAGAGACTCTAGAAAGTTAGAGCGTGCTTCTTGCTCTAAAGCAGAGTGTGATCAATGGATGAGAACTCTGTTTTGTGTTTCATTTCAGAATTGGAGTTAAATCCCGTCCTCTGAGTCTTCCTACAAGCAAGACTTCGTTTCAGGTAAGGGCATTTATTTTACAGCTCAAAAGAAATATATCGTTCACGAAGCTCACACGTTTCTCATGTTAACTGAAAAGCATTGGAGGTTAGACGACCTTTGCTTTGTATCAACTTCAAGCAGAGTTGAACTAGATATGGTCCGTATGTATAGGAAACACGGTTCTTTTCTTCTGAGGACACTCACTTTTCCTGCTGTAGTAGAGAATCTAGAATGCAATAGCGTGCTTCATGCTCTAAAGCAGAGTGTGATCCATGGTTGAGAACTGTGTTGTGTGTTTCCCCTCAGAAATGGAGTTAAATCCCAGGCTCTGTGTCTTCCTACAAGCAAGATATCGTTTCAGGTAATGGCAGTCACTTTTCAGCTCAAACAAATTACATCGGTCACGAAGCTCACACATTTCTCATCTTAACTCACAAGCATTGGATGTTAGAGTTCCAGTGCTTTGTATCGGTTTCAGAAGCAGAGTTGGGCTAGATATGGTCCGTATGTGTAAGTAATACCATTCATTTTTTCTCAGCACACTCAGGTTTACTGCTGTATTAGAGACTCTAGAAAGCAAGAGCTTTCTTCTTGCTCTAAAGCAGAGTGTGATCAATATATGAGAACTCTGTTTTGTGTTTCACATCAGAAATGGAGTTAAATCCCAGGCTCTGAGTCTTCCTATAAGCAAGACTTCGTTTCATGTAAGGGAAGTTACTTTACAGCTCAAACGAACTACATCGTTCACGAAGCTCACACGTTTCTCATCTTAACTGAGAAGGATTGTATGTTAGGGGACCTTTGCTTTGTGTCAATTTCAAGCAGAGTTGAACTAGATATGGTCCGTATGTATAGGAAACACGGTTCTTTTCTCCTGAGCACACTCACTTTTCCTGTTGTATTAGAGACTCTAGAAAGCAAGAGCGTGCTTCTTGCTCTAAAGCAGAGTGTGATCCATGGATGAGAACTGTGTTGTGTGTTTCCCTTCAGAAATGGAGTTAAATCCCAGACTCTGTGTCTTCCTACAAGCAAGACTTCGTTTCAGGTAAGGGCAGTCACTTTTCAGCTCAAACGAACTACATCATTCAGGAAACTCACATGTTTCTCATCTTAAATGACAAGCATCGTATGTTAGAGGACCAGTTATTTGTATCAGTTTCAGACGCAGAGTTGGACTAGGTATGGTCCATATGTGTAAGAAACACCGTTCTTTTGTTCTCAGCACACTCATGTTTCCTGCTGTATTGGAGACTCTAGAAAGCAAGAGCGTTCTTCTTGCTCTAAAGCAGAGTGTGATGAATGGATGAGAATTGTGTTGTGTGTTTCATTTCAGAAATGGAGTTAAATCCCAGGCTCTGAGTCTTCCTATAAGCAAGACTTCGTTTCAGGTAAGGGAAGTTACTTTACGGCTCAAACGAACTACATCGTTCACGAATCTCACACGGTTCTCATCTTTACTGACAAGCATTGGATGTTAGAGGACCTGTGGTTTGTTTCAATTTCAGAAGCAGAGTTGTACAAGACATGGTCCGTCTGTGTAGGAAAAACCATTCTTTTGTTCTCATCACACTCATGTTTCCTGCTGTCTTAGAGAATCTAGAAAGCAAGAGCGTGCTTCTTGCTGTAAAGCAGAGTGTGACAATGAATGAGAACTCTGTTGTGTGTTTCATTTCAGAAATGGAGTTAAATCCCTGCCTCTGAGTCTTCCTACAAGCAAGACTTCGTTTCAGGTAAACCCAGTCACTTTTAGCTCAAACGAATTACATCAGTCACGAAGCTCACACGTTTCTCATCTTAACTAACAAGCATTGGATGTTAGAGTACCAGTGCTTTGTATCAGTTTCAGAAGCAGAGTTGGGCTAGATATGGTCCGTATGTGTAAGTAATACCGTTCATTGTTCTCAGCACACTCATGTTTCCTGATGTATTAGAGACTCTAGAAAGCAAGAGCTTTCTTCTTGCTCTAAAGCAGAGTGTGATCAATGTATGAGAACTCTGTTTTGTGTTTCACTTCAGAAATGGAGTTAAATCCCAGGCTCTGAGTCTTTCGACAAGCAAGACTTCGTTTCAGGTTAGGGCAGTCAATTTTCAGCTCAAATGAACTACATCGTTCACAAAGCTCATACGTTCCTCATCTTAACTGACAAGCATTGTATGTTAGAGGACCAGTGCTTTGTATCAGTTTCAGAAGCAGAGTTGGCTAGATAGGATCCCTATGTTTAGGAAACACCGTTCATTTGTTCTCAGCACACTCATGTTTCCTGCTGTCTTAGAGACTCTAGAAAGCAAGAGCGTGCTTGTTGCAGTAAAGCAGAGTGTGAACAATGGATTAGAACTCTGCTGTGTGTTTCACATCAGAAATGTAGTTAAATCCCAGGCTCTGAGTCTTCCTACAAGCAAGACTTCATTTCAGGTAAGGGCAGTTACTATATAGCTCAAACGAACAACATCGTTCACGAAGCTCACACTTTTCTCATCTTAACTGACAAGCATTGGATGTTAGAGGACCAGTGCTTTGTGTCAGTTTCAGAAGCAGAGTTGGACTAGATATGGTCTGTATGTGTAAGAAACACCGTTCTTTTGTTCTCAGCACACTCATGTTTCCTGCTGTATTAGAGACTCTAGAAAGCAAGAGCATGCTTCTTGCTGTAAAGCAGAGTGTGATCAATGGATGAGAACTGTGTTGTGTGTTTCATTTCAGAAATGGAGTTAAATCCCAGGCTCTGAGTCTTCCAACAAGCAAGACTTCGTTTCAGGTAAGGGCAGTAAATTTTCAGCTCCAAAGAATTACATCTGTCACAAAGCTCACACGTTTCTCATCTTAACTGACAAGCATTGGATGTTAGAGGACCAGTGCTTTGTATCAGTTTCAGAAGCAGAGTTGACTAGATAGGATCTGTATGTTTAGGAAACACCGTTCATTTGTTCTCAGCACACTCAAGTTTCCTGCTGTCTTAGAAATTCTAGAAAGCTAGATTGTGCATCTTGCTCTAAAGCAGAGTGTGATCCAGGGATGAGAACTCTGTTTTGTGTTTCACTTCAGAAATTGAGTTAAATACCTGGCTCTGAGTCTTCCTACAAGCAAGACCTCGTTTCAGGTAAGGGCAGTCACTTTTCAGCACAAACGAACTACATCGTTCACGAATCTCACACGTTTCTCATCTTAACACACAAGCATTGGATGTTAGAGTACAAGTACTTTGTATCAGTTTCAGAAGCAGAGTTGGACTAGATATGGTCTGTATGTGTAAGAAACACCGTTCTTTTGTTCTCAGCACACTCATGTTTCCTGCTGTATTGGAGACTCTAGAAAGCAAGAGCGTTCTTCTTGCTCTAAAGCAGAGTGTGATGAATGGATGAGAATTGTGTTGTGTGTTTCATTTCAGAAATGGAGTTAAATCCCAGGCTCTGAGTCTTCCTACAAGCAAGACTTCGTTTCAGGTAAGGGAAGTTACTTTACGGCTCAAAGGAACTACATCGTTCACGAAGCTCACACGTTTCTCATCTTTACTGACAAGCATTGGATGTTAGAGGACCTGTGGTTTGTTTCAACTTCAGAAGCAGAGTTGTACAAGACATGGTCCGTCTATGTAGAAAAAACCGTTCTTTTGTTCTCATCACACTCATGTTTCCTGCTGTCTTAGAGACTCTAGAAATCAAGAGCGTGCTTCTTGCTGTAAAGCAGAGTGTGATAATGGATGAGAACTCTGTTGTGTGTTTCATTTCAGAAATGGAGTTAAATCCCTGCCTCTGAGTCTTCCTACAAGCAAGACTTCGTTTCAGGTAAGGGCATTTATTTTACACCTCAAACGAACTATATCGTTCACGAAGCTCACACGTTTCTCATCTTAACTGAAAAGCATTGGAGGTTAGAGGACCTTTGCTTTGTATCAACTTGAAGCAGAGTTGAACTAGATATGGTCCGTATGTATAGGAAACACGGTTCTTTTCTTCTGAGGACACTCACTTTTCCTGCTGTATTAGAGACTCTAGAATGCAATAGCCTGCTTCTTGCTCTAAAGCAGAGTGTGATCCATGGTTGAGAACTGTGTTGTGTGTTTCCCCTCAGAAATGGAGTTAAATCCCAGGCTCTGTGTCTTCCTACAAGCAAGACTTCGTTTCAGGTAAAGGCAGTCACTTTTCAGCTCAAACGAATTACATCGGACACGAAGCTCACACATTTCTCATTTTAACTGACTAGCATTGGATGTTAGAGTACCAGTGCTTTGTATCGGTTTCAGAAGCAGAGTTGGGCTAGATATGGTCCGTATGTGTAAGTAATACCGTTCATTGTTCTCAGCACACTCAGGTTTCCTGCTGTATTAGAGACTCTAGAAAGCAAGAGCTTTCTTCTTGCTCTAAAGCAGAGTGTGATCAATATATGAGAACTCTGTTTTGTGTTTCACTTCAGAAATGGAGTTAAACCCCAGGCTCTGAGTCTTCCTATAAGCAAGACTTCGTTTCAGGTAAGGGGAGTCACTTTTCAGCTAAAGGAACTACATCGTTCAGGAAGCTCACACGTTTCTCATCTTAACTGACAAGCATCAGATTTTAGAGGACCAGTGCTTTGTATCAGTTTCAGAAGCAGAGTTGGACGAGATATGGTCCATTTGTGTAATAAACACCGTTCTTTTGTTCTCAGCACACTCACTTTTCCTGCTGTATTAGAGACTCTAGAAAGCAAGAGCATGCTTCTTGCTCTAAAGCAGAGTGTGAACAATGGATGAGAACTCTGCTGTGTGTTTCACTTCAGAAATGGAGTTAAATCCCAGGCCCTGAGTCTTCCTACAAGCAAGACTTCGTTTCAGGTTAGCGCAGTCACTTTCCAGCTCAAATGAACTACATCGTTCACGAAGCTCACATGTTCGTCATCTTAACTGACAAGCATTGGTTGTTAGAGGACCAGTTTCAGAAGCAGAGTTGGACTAGATATGATCCATATGGGTAGGAAACACCGTTCATTTGTTCTCAGCACACTTAAGTTTCCTGCTGTCTTAGAGACTCTAGAAAGTTAGAGCGTGCTTCTTGCTCTAAAGCAGAGTGTGATCAATGGATGAGAACTCTGTTTTGTGTTTCATTTCAGAATTGGAGTTAAATCCCGTCCTCTGAGTCTTCCTACAAGCAAGACTTCGTTTCAGGTAAGGGCATTTATTTTACAGCTCAAAAGAAATATATCGTTCACGAAGCTCACACGTTTCTCATGTTAACTGAAAAGCATTGGAGGTTAGACGACCTTTGCTTTGTATCAACTTCAAGCAGAGTTGAACTAGATATGGTCCGTATGTATAGGAAACACGGTTCTTTTCTTCTGAGGACACTCACTTTTCCTGCTGTAGTAGAGAATCTAGAATGCAATAGCGTGCTTCATGCTCTAAAGCAGAGTGTGATCCATGGTTGAGAACTGTGTTGTGTGTTTCCCCTCAGAAATGGAGTTAAATCCCAGGCTCTGTGTCTTCCTACAAGCAAGATATCGTTTCAGGTAATGGCAGTCACTTTTCAGCTCAAACAAATTACATCGGTCACGAAGCTCACACATTTCTCATCTTAACTCACAAGCATTGGATGTTAGAGTTCCAGTGCTTTGTATCGGTTTCAGAAGCAGAGTTGGGCTAGATATGGTCCGTATGTGTAAGTAATACCATTCATTTTTTCTCAGCACACTCAGGTTTACTGCTGTATTAGAGACTCTAGAAAGCAAGAGCTTTCTTCTTGCTCTAAAGCAGAGTGTGATCAATATATGAGAACTCTGTTTTGTGTTTCACATCAGAAATGGAGTTAAATCCCAGGCTCTGAGTCTTCCTATAAGCAAGACTTCGTTTCATGTAAGGGAAGTTACTTTACAGCTCAAACGAACTACATCGTTCACGAAGCTCACACGTTTCTCATCTTAACTGAGAAGGATTGTATGTTAGGGGACCTTTGCTTTGTGTCAATTTCAAGCAGAGTTGAACTAGATATGGTCCGTATGTATAGGAAACACGGTTCTTTTCTCCTGAGCACACTCACTTTTCCTGTTGTATTAGAGACTCTAGAAAGCAAGAGCGTGCTTCTTGCTCTAAAGCAGAGTGTGATCCATGGATGAGAACTGTGTTGTGTGTTTCCCTTCAGAAATGGAGTTAAATCCCAGACTCTGTGTCTTCCTACAAGCAAGACTTCGTTTCAGGTAAGGGCAGTCACTTTTCAGCTCAAACGAACTACATCATTCAGGAAACTCACATGTTTCTCATCTTAAATGACAAGCATCGTATGTTAGAGGACCAGTTATTTGTATCAGTTTCAGACGCAGAGTTGGACTAGGTATGGTCCATATGTGTAAGAAACACCGTTCTTTTGTTCTCAGCACACTCATGTTTCCTGCTGTATTGGAGACTCTAGAAAGCAAGAGCGTTCTTCTTGCTCTAAAGCAGAGTGTGATGAATGGATGAGAATTGTGTTGTGTGTTTCATTTCAGAAATGGAGTTAAATCCCAGGCTCTGAGTCTTCCTATAAGCAAGACTTCGTTTCAGGTAAGGGAAGTTACTTTACGGCTCAAACGAACTACATCGTTCACGAATCTCACACGGTTCTCATCTTTACTGACAAGCATTGGATGTTAGAGGACCTGTGGTTTGTTTCAATTTCAGAAGCAGAGTTGTACAAGACATGGTCCGTCTGTGTAGGAAAAACCATTCTTTTGTTCTCATCACACTCATGTTTCCTGCTGTCTTAGAGAATCTAGAAAGCAAGAGCGTGCTTCTTGCTGTAAAGCAGAGTGTGACAATGAATGAGAACTCTGTTGTGTGTTTCATTTCAGAAATGGAGTTAAATCCCTGCCTCTGAGTCTTCCTACAAGCAAGACTTCGTTTCAGGTAAACCCAGTCACTTTTAGCTCAAACGAATTACATCAGTCACGAAGCTCACACGTTTCTCATCTTAACTAACAAGCATTGGATGTTAGAGTACCAGTGCTTTGTATCAGTTTCAGAAGCAGAGTTGGGCTAGATATGGTCCGTATGTGTAAGTAATACCGTTCATTGTTCTCAGCACACTCATGTTTCCTGATGTATTAGAGACTCTAGAAAGCAAGAGCTTTCTTCTTGCTCTAAAGCAGAGTGTGATCAATGTATGAGAACTCTGTTTTGTGTTTCACTTCAGAAATGGAGTTAAATCCCAGGCTCTGAGTCTTTCGACAAGCAAGACTTCGTTTCAGGTTAGGGCAGTCAATTTTCAGCTCAAATGAACTACATCGTTCACAAAGCTCATACGTTCCTCATCTTAACTGACAAGCATTGTATGTTAGAGGACCAGTGCTTTGTATCAGTTTCAGAAGCAGAGTTGGCTAGATAGGATCCCTATGTTTAGGAAACACCGTTCATTTGTTCTCAGCACACTCATGTTTCCTGCTGTCTTAGAGACTCTAGAAAGCAAGAGCGTGCTTGTTGCAGTAAAGCAGAGTGTGAACAATGGATTAGAACTCTGCTGTGTGTTTCACATCAGAAATGTAGTTAAATCCCAGGCTCTGAGTCTTCCTACAAGCAAGACTTCATTTCAGGTAAGGGCAGTTACTATATAGCTCAAACGAACAACATCGTTCACGAAGCTCACACTTTTCTCATCTTAACTGACAAGCATTGGATGTTAGAGGACCAGTGCTTTGTGTCAGTTTCAGAAGCAGAGTTGGACTAGATATGGTCTGTATGTGTAAGAAACACCGTTCTTTTGTTCTCAGCACACTCATGTTTCCTGCTGTATTAGAGACTCTAGAAAGCAAGAGCATGCTTCTTGCTGTAAAGCAGAGTGTGATCAATGGATGAGAACTGTGTTGTGTGTTTCATTTCAGAAATGGAGTTAAATCCCAGGCTCTGAGTCTTCCAACAAGCAAGACTTCGTTTCAGGTAAGGGCAGTAAATTTTCAGCTCCAAAGAATTACATCTGTCACAAAGCTCACACGTTTCTCATCTTAACTGACAAGCATTGGATGTTAGAGGACCAGTGCTTTGTATCAGTTTCAGAAGCAGAGTTGACTAGATAGGATCTGTATGTTTAGGAAACACCGTTCATTTGTTCTCAGCACACTCAAGTTTCCTGCTGTCTTAGAAATTCTAGAAAGCTAGATTGTGCATCTTGCTCTAAAGCAGAGTGTGATCCAGGGATGAGAACTCTGTTTTGTGTTTCACTTCAGAAATTGAGTTAAATACCTGGCTCTGAGTCTTCCTACAAGCAAGACCTCGTTTCAGGTAAGGGCAGTCACTTTTCAGCACAAACGAACTACATCGTTCACGAATCTCACACGTTTCTCATCTTAACACACAAGCATTGGATGTTAGAGTACAAGTACTTTGTATCAGTTTCAGAAGCAGAGTTGGACTAGATATGGTCTGTATGTGTAAGAAACACCGTTCTTTTGTTCTCAGCACACTCATGTTTCCTGCTGTATTGGAGACTCTAGAAAGCAAGAGCGTTCTTCTTGCTCTAAAGCAGAGTGTGATGAATGGATGAGAATTGTGTTGTGTGTTTCATTTCAGAAATGGAGTTAAATCCCAGGCTCTGAGTCTTCCTACAAGCAAGACTTCGTTTCAGGTAAGGGAAGTTACTTTACGGCTCAAAGGAACTACATCGTTCACGAAGCTCACACGTTTCTCATCTTTACTGACAAGCATTGGATGTTAGAGGACCTGTGGTTTGTTTCAACTTCAGAAGCAGAGTTGTACAAGACATGGTCCGTCTATGTAGAAAAAACCGTTCTTTTGTTCTCATCACACTCATGTTTCCTGCTGTCTTAGAGACTCTAGAAATCAAGAGCGTGCTTCTTGCTGTAAAGCAGAGTGTGATAATGGATGAGAACTCTGTTGTGTGTTTCATTTCAGAAATGGAGTTAAATCCCTGCCTCTGAGTCTTCCTACAAGCAAGACTTCGTTTCAGGTAAGGGCATTTATTTTACACCTCAAACGAACTATATCGTTCACGAAGCTCACACGTTTCTCATCTTAACTGAAAAGCATTGGAGGTTAGAGGACCTTTGCTTTGTATCAACTTGAAGCAGAGTTGAACTAGATATGGTCCGTATGTATAGGAAACACGGTTCTTTTCTTCTGAGGACACTCACTTTTCCTGCTGTATTAGAGACTCTAGAATGCAATAGCCTGCTTCTTGCTCTAAAGCAGAGTGTGATCCATGGTTGAGAACTGTGTTGTGTGTTTCCCCTCAGAAATGGAGTTAAATCCCAGGCTCTGTGTCTTCCTACAAGCAAGACTTCATTTCAGGTAAAGGCAGTCACTTTTCAGCTCAAACGAATTACATCGGACACGAAGCTCACACATTTCTCATTTTAACTGACTAGCATTGGATGTTAGAGTACCAGTGCTTTGTATCAGTTTCAGAAGCAGAGTTGGGCTAGATATGGTCCGTATGTGTAAGTAATACCGTTCATTGTTCTCAGCACACTCAGGTTTCCTGCTGTATTAGAGACTCTAGAAAGCAAGAGCTTTCTTCTTGCTCTAAAGCAGAGTGTGATCAATATATGAGAACTCTGTTTTGTGTTTCACTTCAGAAATGGAGTTAAACCCCAGGCTCTGAGTCTTCCTATAAGCAAGACTTCGTTTCAGGTAAGGGGAGTCACTTTTCAGCTAAAGGAACTACATCGTTCAGGAAGCTCACACGTTTCTCATCTTAACTGACAAGCATCAGATTTTAGAGGACCAGTGCTTTGTATCAGTTTCAGAAGCAGAGTTGGACGAGATATGGTCCATATGTGTAATAAACACCGTTCTTTTGTTCTCAGCACACTCACTTTTCCTGCTGTATTAGAGACTCTAGAAAGCAAGAGCATGCTTCTTGCTCTAAAGCAGAGTGTGAACAATGGATGAGAACTCTGCTGTGTGTTTCACTTCAGAAATGGAGTTAAATCCCAGGCCCTGAGTCTTCCTACAAGCAAGACTTCGTTTCAGGTTAGCGCAGTCACTTTCCAGCTCAAATGAACTACATCGTTCACGAAGCTCACATGTTCGTCATCTTAACTGACAAGCATTGGTTGTTAGAGGACCAGTTTCAGAAGCAGAGTTGGACTAGATATGATCCATATGGGTAGGAAACACCGTTCATTTGTTCTCAGCACACTTAAGTTTCCTGCTGTCTTAGAGACTCTAGAAAGTTAGAGCGTGCTTCTTGCTCTAAAGCAGAGTGTGATCAATGGATGAGAACTCTGTTTTGTGTTTCATTTCAGAATTGGAGTTAAATCCCGTCCTCTGAGTCTTCCTACAAGCAAGACTTCGTTTCAGGTAAGGGCATTTATTTTACAGCTCAAAAGAAATATATCGTTCACGAAGCTCACACGTTTCTCATGTTAACTGAAAAGCATTGGAGGTTAGACGACCTTTGCTTTGTATCAACTTCAAGCAGAGTTGAACTAGATATGGTCCGTATGTATAGGAAACACGGTTCTTTTCTTCTGAGGACACTCACTTTTCCTGCTGTAGTAGAGAATCTAGAATGCAATAGCGTGCTTCATGCTCTAAAGCAGAGTGTGATCCATGGTTGAGAACTGTGTTGTGTGTTTCCCCTCAGAAATGGAGTTAAATCCCAGGCTCTGTGTCTTCCTACAAGCAAGATTTCGTTTCAGGTAATGGCAGTCACTTTTCAGCTCAAACAAATTACATCGGTCACGAAGCTCACACATTTCTCATCTTAACTCACAAGCATTGGATGTTAGAGTTCCAGTGCTTTGTATCGGTTTCAGAAGCAGAGTTGGGCTAGATATGGTCCGTATGTGTAAGTAATACCATTCATTTTTTCTCAGCACACTCAGGTTTACTGCTGTATTAGAGACTCTAGAAAGCAAGAGCTTTCTTCTTGCTCTAAAGCAGAGTGTGATCAATATATGAGAACTCTGTTTTGTGTTTCACATCAGAAATGGAGTTAAATCCCAGGCTCTGAGTCTTCCTATAAGCAAGACTTCGTTTCATGTAAGGGAAGTTACTTTACAGCTCAAACGAACTACATCGTTCACGAAGCTCACACGTTTCTCATCTTAACTGAGAAGGATTGTATGTTAGGGGACCTTTGCTTTGTGTCAATTTCAAGCAGAGTTGAACTAGATATGGTCCGTATGTATAGGAAACACGGTTCTTTTCTCCTGAGCACACTCACTTTTCCTGTTGTATTAGAGACTCTAGAAAGCAAGAGCGTGCTTCTTGCTCTAAAGCAGAGTGTGATCCATGGATGAGAACTGTGTTGTGTGTTTCCCTTCAGAAATGGAGTTAAATCCCAGACTCTGTGTCTTCCTACAAGCAAGACTTCGTTTCAGGTAAGGGCAGTCACTTTTCAGCTCAAACGAACTACATCATTCAGGAAACTCACATGTTTCTCATCTTAAATGACAAGCATCGTATGTTAGAGGACCAGTTATTTGTATCAGTTTCATAAGCATAGTTGGACTAGATATGGTCCGTATGTGTAGGAAACACCGTTCTTTTCTTCTCAGCAAACTCACGTTTCATGCTGTATTAGAGACTCTAGAAAGCTAGAGCTTGCTTCTTGCTCTAAAGCAGAGTGTGAACAATGGATGAGATCTCTGCTGTGTGTTACACTTCAGAAATGGAGTAAATCCCAGGCTCTGAGTCTTCCTAAAAGCAAGACTTCGTTTCAGGTTAGGGCAGTCACTTTTCAGCTCAAATGAACTACATCGTTCACAAAGCTCACACGTTCCTCATCTTAACTGACAAGCATTGGATGTTAGAGGACCAGTGCTTTGTATCAGTTTCAGAAGCAGAGTTGGCTAGATAGGATCTGTATGTTTAGGAAACACCGTTCATTTGTTCTCAGCACACTCAAGTTTCCTGCTGTCTTAGAGATTCTAGAAAGCTAGATTGTGCATCTTGCTCTAAAGCAGAGTGTGATCCAGGGATGAGAACTCTGTTTTGTGTTTCACTTCAGAAATGGAGTTAAATACCTGGCTCTGAGTCTTCCTACAAGCAAGACTTCGTTTCAGGTAAGGGCAGTTACTTTACAGAGCAAACGAACTACATCGTTCACGAAGCTCACACATTTCTCATCTTAACAGACAAGCATTGGATGTTAGAGGACATTTGCTTTGTATCAATTTCAAGCAGAGTTGAAGTAGATACGGTCCGTATGTATAGGAAACACGGTTCTTTTCTTTTGAGGACACTCACGTTTCCTGCTGCATTAGAGTCTCTAGAAAGCAAGAGCGTGCTTCTTGCACTAAAGTAGAGTGTGATCCATGGATGACAACTCTGTTGTGTGTTTCCTTTCAGAAATGGAGTTAAATCACAGGCTCTGTGTCTTCCTACAAGCAAGACTTCGTTTCAGGTAAGGGCACTCACTTTTCAGCACAAACGAACTACATCATTCACGAATCTCACACGTTTCTCATCTTAACTCACAAGCATTGGATGTTAGAGGACCAGTGCTTTGTATCAGTTTCAGACGCAGAGTTGGACTAGGTATGGTCCATATGTGTAAGAAACACCGTTCTTTTGTTCTCAGCACACTCATGTTTCCTGCTGTATTGGAGACTCTAGAAAGCAAGAGCGTTCTTCTTGCTCTAAAGCAGAGTGTGATGAATGGATGAGAATTGTGTTGTGTGTTTCATTTCAGAAATGGAGTTAAATCCCAGGCTCTGAGTCTTCCTATAAGCAAGACTTCGTTTCAGGTAAGGGAAGTTACTTTACGGCTCAAACAAACTACATCGTTCACGAAGCTCACACGGTTCTCATCTTTACTGACAAGCATTGGATGTTAGAGGACCTGTGGTTTGTTTCAATTTCAGAAGCAGAGTTGTACAAGACATGGTCCGTCTGTGTAGGAAAAACCATTCTTTTGTTCTCATCACACTCATGTTTCCTGCTGTCTTAGAGACTCTAGAAAGCAAGAGCGTGCTTCTTGCTGTAAAGCAGAGTGTTACAATGGATGAGAACTCTGTTGTGTGTTTCATTTCAGAAATGGAGTTAAATCCCTGCCTCTGAGTCTTCCTACAAGCAAGACTTCGTTTCAGGTAAACCCAGTCACTTTTCAGCTCAAACGAATTACATCAGTCACGAAGCTCACACGTTTCTCATCTTAACTAACAAGCATTGGATGTTAGAGTACCAGTGCTTTGTATCAGTTTCAGAAGCAGAGTTGGGCTAGATATGGTCCGTATGTGTAAGTAATACCGTTCATTGTTCTCAGCACACTCATGTTTCCTGATGTATTAGAGACTCTAGAAAGCAAGAGCTTTCTTCTTGCTCTAAAGCAGAGTGTGATCAATGTATGAGAACTCTGTTTTGTGTTTCACTTCAGAAATGGAGTTAAATCCCAGGCTCTGAGTCTTTCGACAAGCAAGACTTCGTTTCAGGTTAGGGCAGTCAATTTTCAGCTCAAATGAACTACATCGTTCACAAAGCTCACACGTTCCTCATCTTAACTGACAAGCATTGTATGTTAGAGGACCAGTGCTTTGTATCAGTTTCAGAAGCAGAGTTGGCTAGATAGGATCCCTATGTTTAGGAAACACCGTTCATTTGTTCTCAGCACACTCATGTTTCCTGCTGTCTTAGAGACTCTAGAAAGCAAGAGCGTGCTTGCTGCAGTAAAGCAGAGTGTGAACAATGGAGTAGAACTCTGCTGTGTGTTTCACATCAGAAATGTAGTTAAATCCCAGGCTCTGAGTCTTCCTACAAGCAAGACTTCATTTCAGGTAAGGGCAGTCACTTTTCAGCACAAACGAACTACATCGTTCACGAATCTCACACGTTTCTCATCTTAACACACAAGCATTGGATGTTAGAGGACAAGTACTTTGTATCAGTTTCAGAAGCAGAGTTGTACAAGACATGGTCCGTCTGTGTAGGAAAAACCGTTCTTTTGTTCTCATCACACTCATGTTTCCTGCTGTCCTAGAGACTCTAGAAAGCAAAAGCATGCTTATTGCTGTAAAGCAGAGTGTGACAATGGATGAGAACTCTGTTGTGTGTTTCATTTCAGAAATGTTCTTAAATCCCAGGCTCTGAGTCTTCCTACAAGCAAGACTTCGTTTCAGGTAAGGGCAGTTACTATATAGCTCAAACGAACAACATCGTTCACAAAGCTCACACTTTTCGCATCTTAACTGACAAGCATTGGATGTTAGAGGACCAGTGCTTTGTATCAGTTTCAGAAGCAGAGTTGGACTAGATATGATCCATATGGGTAGGAAACACCGTTCATTTGTTCTCAGCACACTTAAGTTTCCTGCTGTCTTAGAGACTCTAGAAAGTTAGAGCGTGCTTCTTGCTCTAAAGCAGAGTGTGATCAATGGATGAGAACTCTGTTTTGTGTTTCATTTCAGAATTGGAGTTAAATCCCTTCCTCTGAGTCTTCCTACAAGAAAGACTTCGTTTCAGGTAAGGGCATTTATTTTACACCTCAAACGAACTATATCGTTCAAGAAGCTCACACGTTTCTCATCTTAACTGAAAAGCATTGGAGTTTAGAGGACCTTTGCTTTGTATCAACTTGAAGCAGAGTTGAACTAGATATGGTCCGTATGTGTAGGAAACACGGTTCTTTTCTTCTGAGGACACTCACTTTTCTTGCTGTAGTAGAGACTCTAGAATGCAATAGCGTGCTTCTTGCTCTAAAGCAGAGTGTGATCCATGGTTGAGAACTGTGTTGTGTGTTTCCCCTCAATTTGGAGTTAAATCCCAGGCTCTGTGTCTTCCTACAAGCAAGACTTCATTTCAGGTAATGGCAGTCACTTTTCAGCTCAAACGAATTACATCGGTCACGAAGCTCACACATTTCTCATCTTAACTGACAAGCATTGGATGTTAGAGTTCCAGTGCTTTGTATCGGTTTCAGAAGCAGAGTTCGGCTAGATGTGGTCCGTATGTGTAAGTAATACCGTTCATTGTTCTCATCACACTCAGGTTTCCTGCTGTATTAGAGACTCTAGAAAGCAAGAGCTTTCTTCTTGCTCTAAAGCAGAGTGTGATCAATATATGAGAACTCTGTTTTGTGTTTCACTTCAGAAATGGAGTTAAATCCCAGGCTCTGAGTCTTCCTATAAGCAAGACTTCGTTTGAAGTAAGGGAAGAAACTATAACCTCAAATGAAATACATCGTTCACAAGGCTCACACGTTTCTCATCTTAACTGACAAGCATTGGATGTTAGAGGACCAGTGCTTTGTGTCAGTTTCAGAAGCAGAGTTGTACAAGATATGGTCCGTCTGTGTAGGAAAAACCGTTCTTTTGTTCTCATCACACTCATGTTTCCTGCTGTCTTAGAGACTCTAGAAAACAAGAGCATGCTTCTTGCTCTAAAGCAGAGTGTGACAATGGATGAGAACTCTGCTGTGTGTTTCACTTCAGAAATGTTCTTAAATCCCAAGCTCTGAGTCTTACTAAAGCAAGACTTCTTTTCAGGTAAGGGCAGTCACTTTTCAGCTCAAACAAACTACATCGTTCACAAAGCTCACAATTTTCTCATCTTAACTGACAAGCATCGGATGTTAGTGGACCAGTACTTTGTATCAGTTTCAGAAGCAGACTTGGACTAGATAAGGTTCGGTTGTGTATTAAAAACCGTTCATTTTTTCTCAGCACACTCAAGTTTCCTGCTGTCTTAGAGACTCTAGAAAGCTAGAGCATGCTTCTTGCTCTACAACAGAGTGTGATCAATGGATGAGAACTCTGTTGTGTGTTTCACTTCAGAAATGCAGTTAAAACCCTGGCTCTGAGTCTTCCTACAAGCAAGACTTCGTTTCAGGTAAGGGCATTTACTTTACAGCTCAAACGAACTATATCGTTCACGAAGCTCACATGTTTCTCATCTTAACTGAGAAGCATTGGATGTTAGAGGACCTTTGCTTTGTATCAATTTCAAGCAGAGTTGAACTAGATATGGTCCGTATGTATAGAAAACACGGTTATTTTCTTCTGAGCACACTCACGTTTCCTGCTGTATTAGAGACTCTAGAAAGCAAGAGCGTGCTTCTTGCTCTAAAGCAGAGTGTGATCAATGGATGAGAACTCTGCTGTGTGTTT
Source organism: Onychomys leucogaster (assembly GCA_949786385.1). Lineage (NCBI taxonomy): Eukaryota > Metazoa > Chordata > Mammalia > Rodentia > Cricetidae > Onychomys > Onychomys leucogaster. The sequence continues at coordinate 21,920 of CATKUP010000120.1, forward strand.
CACTTCAAAAATGGAGTTAAATCCCAGGCTCTGAGTCTTCCGACAAGCAAGACTTCGTTTCAGGCAAGGGATGTTACTTTACAGCTCAAACGAACTACATCATTCACGAAGCTCACACGTTTCTCATCTTAACTGACAAGCCTTGGATGATAGAGGACCTTTGGTTTGTTTCAGTTTCAGAAGCAGAGTTGGACTATATGGTCCATATGTGTAGGAAACACCGTTCTTTTGTTCTCATCACACTCATATTTCCTGCTGTCTTAGAGAGTCTAGAAAGCAAGAGAGTGCTTCTTGCTGTAAAGCAGGGTGTGAACAATGGATTAGAACTCTGCTGTGTGTTTCACATCAGAAATGTAGTTAAATCCCAGGCTCTGAGTCTTCCTACAAGCAAGACTTCATTTCATGTAAGGGCAGTTACTATATAGCTCAAACGAACAACATCGTTCACGAAGCTCACACTTTTCTCATCTTAACTGACAAGCATTGGATGTTAGAGGACCAGTCCTTTGTGTCAGTTTCAGAAGCAGAGTTGGACTAGATATGGTCTGTATGTGTAAGAAACACCGTTCTTTTGTTCTCAGCACACTCATGTTTCCTGCGGTATTAGAGACTCTAGAAAGCAAGAGCATGCTTCTTGCTGTAAAGCAGAGTGTGATCAATGGATGAGAACTGTGTTGTGTGTTTCATTTCAGAAATGGAGTTAAATCCCAGGCTCTGAGTCTTCCAACAAGCAAGACTTCGTTTCAGGTAAGGGCAGTCACTTTTCAGCTCCAAAGAATTACATCTGTCACAAAGCTCTCACGTTTCTCATCTTAACTGACAAGCACTGGATGTTACAGGACCAGTGCTTTGTATCAGTTTCAGAAGCTGAGTTGGACTAGATATGATCTGTATGTATAGGAAACACGGTTCATTCTTATGAGCACACTAACGTTTCCTGCTGTGTTAGAGATTCTAAAATGCAAGAGCGTGCTTCTTGCTCTAAAGCAGAGTGTGATCCATGGATGAGAACTGTGTTGTGTGTTTCCCTTCAGAAATGTAGTTAAATCCCAGGCTCTGTTTCTTCCTACAAGCAAGACTTCGTTTCAGGTAAGGGGAGTCACTTTTCAGCTCAAAGGAACTACATCGTTCAGGAAGCTCACACGTTTCTCATCTTAACTGACAAGCATCAGATTTTAGAGGACCAGTGCTTTGTATCAGTTTCAGAAGCAGAGTTGGACGAGATATGGTCCATATGTGTAAGAAACACCGTTCTTTTGTTCTCAGCACACTCACTTTTCCTGCTGTATTAGAGACTCTAGAAAGCAAGAGCGTGCTTCTTGCTCTAAAGCAGAGTGTGAACAATGGATGAGAACTCTGCTGTGTGTTTCACTTCAGAAATGGAGTTAAATCCCAGGCCCTGAGTCTTCCTACAAGCAAGACTTCGTTTCAGGTTAGGGCAGTCACTTTCCAGCTCAAATGAACTACATCGTTCACGAAGCTCACACGTTCGTCATCTTAACTGACAAGCATTGGATGTTAGAGGACCAGTTTCAGAAGCAGAGTTGGACTAGATATGATCCATATGGGTAGGAAACACCGTTCATTTGTTCTCAGCACACTTAAGTTTCCTGCTGTCTTAGAGACTCTAGAAAGTTAGAGCGTGCTTCTTGCTCTAAAGCAGAGTGTGATCAATGGATGAGAACTCTGTTTTGTGTTGCATTTCAGAATTGGAGTTAAATCCCGTCCTCTGAGTCTTCCTACAAGCAAGACTTCGTTTCAGGTAAGGGCATTTATTTTACAGCTCAAATGAAATATATCGTTCACGAAGCTCACATGTTTCTCATCTTAACTGAAAAGCATTGGAGGTTAGACGACCTTTGCTTTGTATCAACTTCAAGCAGAGTTGAACTAGATATGGTCCGTATGTATAGGAAACACGGTTCTTTTCTTCTGAGGACACTCACTTTTCCTGCTGTAGTAGAGAATCTAGAATGCAATAGCGTGCTTCTTGCTCTAAAGCAGAGTGTGATCCATGGTTGAGAACTGTGTTGTGTGTTTCCCCTCAGAAATGGAGTTAAATCCCAGGCTCTGTGTCTTCCTACAAGCAAGACTTCGTTTCAGGTAAAGGCAGTCACTTTTCAGCTCAAACAAATTACATCGGTCACGAAGCTCACACATTTCTCATCTTAACTCACAAGCATTGGATGTTAGAGTACCAGTGCTTTGTATCGGTTTCAGAAGCAGAGTTGGGCTAGATATGGTCCGTATGTGTAAGTAATACCGTTCATTGTTCTCAGCACACTCAGGTTTACTGCTGTATTAGAGACTCTAGAAAGCAAGAGCTTTCTTCTTGCTCTAAAGCAGAGTGTGATCAATATATGAGAACTCTGTTTTGTGTTTCACTTCAGAAATGGAGTTAAATCCCAGGCTCTGAGTCTTCCTATAAGCAAGACTTCGTTTCATGTAAGGGAAGTTACTTTACAGCTCAAACGAACTACATCGTTCACAAAGCTCACACGTTCCTCATCTTAACTGACAAGCATTGTATGTTAGAGGACCAGTGCTTTGTGTCAGTTTCAGAAGCAGAGTTGTACAAGATATGGTCCGTCTGTGTAGGAAAAACCGTTCTTTTGTTCTCATCACACTCATGTTTCCTGCTGTCTTAGAGACTCTAGAAAACAAGAGCATGCTTCTTGCTCTAAAGCAGAGTGTGACAATGGATGAGAACTCTGCTGTGTGTTTCACTTCAGAAATGTTCTTAAATCCCAGGCTCTGAGTCTTACTAAAGCAAGACTTCTTTTCAGGTAAGGGCAGTCACTTTTCAGCTCAAACAAACTACATCGTTCACAAAGCTCACAATTTTCTCATCTTAACTGACAAGCATCGGATGTTAGTGGACCAGTACTTTGTATCAGTCTCAGAAGCAGACTTGGACTAGATAAGGTTCGGTTGTGTATTAAACACCGTTCATTTTTTCTCAGCACACTCAAGTTTCCTGCTGTCTTAGAGACTCTAGAAAGCTAGAGCATGCTTCTTGCTCTACAACAGAGTGTGATCAATGGATGAGAACTCTGTTGTGTGTTTCACTTCAGAAATGGAGTTAAAACCCTGGCTCTGAGTCTTCCTACAAGCAAGACTTCGTTTCAGGTAAGGGCATTTACTTTACAGCTCAAACAAACTACATCGTTCAGGAAGCTCACACGTTTCTCATCTTAACTGACAAGCATCAGATATTAGAGGACCAGTGCTTTGTATCAGTTTCAGAAGCAGAGTTGGACGAGATATGGTCCATATGTGTAAGAAACACCGTTCTTTTGTTCTCAGCACACTCACTTTTCCTGCTGTATTAGAGACTCTAGAAAGCAAGAGCGTGCTTCTTGCTCTAAAGCAGAGTGTGAACAATGGATGAGAACTCTGCTGTGTGTTTCACTTCAGAAATGGAGTTAAATCCCAGGCCCTGAGTCTTCCTACAAGCAAGACTTTGTTTCAGGTTAGGGCAGTCACTTTCCAGCTCAAATGAACTACATCGTTCACGAAGCTCACACGTTCGTCATCTTAACTGACAAGCATTGGATGTTAGAGGACCATTTTCAGAAGAAGAGTTGGACTAGATATGATCCATATGGGTAGGAAACACCGTTCATTTGTTCTCAGCACACTTAAGTTTCCTGCTGTCTTAGAGACTCTAGAAAGTTAGAGTGTGCTTCTTGCTCTAAAGCAGAGTGTGATCAATGGATGAGAACTCTGTTTTGTGTTGCATTTCAGAATTGGAGTTAAATCCCGTCCTCTGAGTCTTCCTTCAAGCAAGACTTCGTTTCAGGTAAGGGCATTTATTTTACAGCTCAAATGAAATATATCGTTCACGAAGCTCACATGTTTCTCATCTTAACTGAAAAGCATTGGAGGTTAGACGACCTTTGCTTTGTATCAACTTCAAGCAGAGTTGAACTAGATATGGTCCGTATATATAGGAAACACGGTTCTTTTCTTCTGAGGACACTCACTTTTCCTGCTGTAGTAGAGAATCTAGAATGCAATAGCGTGCTTCTTGCTCTAAAGCAGAGTGTGATCCATGGTTGAGAACTGTGTTGTGTGTTTCCCCTCAGAAATGGAGTTAAATCCCAGGCTCTGTGTCTTCCTACAAGCAAGACTTCGTTTCAGGTAAAGGCAGTCACTTTTCAGCTCAAACAAATTACATCGGTCACGAAGCTCACACATTTCTCATCTTAACTCACAAGCATTGGATGTTAGAGTACCAGTGCTTTGTATCGGTTTCAGAAGCAGAGTTGGGCTAGATATGGTCCGTATGTGTAAGTAATACCGTTCATTGTTCTCAGCACACTCAGGTTTACTGCTGTATTAGAGACTCTAGAAAGCAAGAGCTTTCTTCTTGCTCTAAAGCAGAGTGTGATCAATATATGAGAACTCTGTTTTGTGTTTCACTTCAGAAATGGAGTTAAATCCCAGGCTCTGAGTCTTCCTATAAGCAAGACTTCGTTTCATGTAAGGGAAGTTACTTTACAGCTCAAACGAACTACATCGTTCACAAAGCTCACACGTTCCCCATCTTAACTGACAAGCATTGTATGTTAGAGGACCAGTGCTTTGTATCAGTTTCAGAAGCAGAGTTGGCTAGATAGTATCCCTATGTTTAGGAAACACCGTTCATTTGTTCTCAGCACACTCATGTTTCCTGCTGTCTTAGAGACTCTAGAAAGCAAGAGCGTGCTTCTTGCGGTAAAGCAGGGTGTGAACAATGGATTAGAACTCTGCTGTGTGTTTCACATCAGAAATGTAGTTAAATCCCAGGCTCTGAGTCTTCCTACAAGCAAGACTTCATTTCAGGTAAGGGCAGTTACTATATAGCTCAAACGAACAACATCGTTCACGAAGCTCACACTTTTCTCATCTTAACTGAGAAGCATTGGATGTTAGAGGACCAGTGCTTTGTGTCAGTTTCAGAAGCAGAGTTGGACTAGATATGGTCTGTATGTGTAAGAAACACCGTTCTTTTGTTCTCAGCACACTCATGTTTCCTGCGGTATTAGAGACTCTAGAAAGCAAGAGCATGCTTCTTGCTGTAAAGCAGAGTGTGATCAATGGATGAGAACTGTGTTGTGTGTTTCATTTCAGAAATGGAGTTAAATCCCAGGCTCTGAGTCTTCCAACAAGCAAGACTTCGTTTCAGGTAAGGGCAGTCACTTTTCAGCTCCAAAGAATTACATCTGTCACAAAGCTCTCACGTTTCTCATCTTAACTGACAAGCACTGGATGTTACAGGACCAGTGCTTTGTATCAGTTTCAGAAGCTGAGTTGGACTAGATATGATCTGTATGTATAGGAAACACGGTTCATTCTTATGAGCACACTAACGTTTCCTGCTGTGTTAGAGATTCTAAAATGCAAGAGCGTGCTTCTTGCTCTAAAGCAGAGTGTGATCCATGGATGAGAACTGTGTTGTGTGTTTCCCTTCAGAAATGTAGTTAAATCCCAGGCTCTGTTTCTTCCAACAAGCAAGACTTCGTTTCAGGTAAGGGGAGTCACTTTTCAGCTCAAAGGAACTACATCGTTCAGGAAGCTCACACGTTTCTCATCTTAACTGACAAGCATCAGATTTTAGAGGACCAGTGCTTTGTATCAGTTTCAGAAGCAGAGTTGGACGAGATATGGTCCATATGTGTAAGAAACACCGTTCTTTTGTTCTCAGCACACTCACTTTTCCTGCTGTATTAGAGACTCTAGAAAGCAAGAGCGTGCTTCTTGCTCTAAAGCAGAGTGTGAACAATGGATGAGAACTCTGCTGTGTGTTTCACTTCAGAAATGGAGTTAAATCCCAGGCCCTGAGTCTTCCTACAAGCAAGACTTCGTTTCAGTTTAGGGCAGTCACTTTCCAGCTCAAATGAACTACATCGTTCACGAAGCTCACACGTTCGTCATCTTAACTGACAAGCATTGGATGTTAGAGGACCAGTTTCAGAAGCAGAGTTGGACTAGATATGATCCATATGGGTAGGAAACACCGTTCATTTGTTCTCAGCACACTTAAGTTTCCTGCTGTCTTAGAGACTCTAGAAAGTTAGAGCGTGCTTCTTGCTCTAAAGCAGAGTGTGATCAATGGATGAGAACTCTGTTTTGTGTTGCATTTCAGAATTGGAGTTAAATCCCGTCCTCTGAGTCTTCCTACAAGCAAGACTTCGTTTCAGGTAAGGGCATTTATTTTACAGCTCAAATGAAATATATCGTTCACGAAGCTCACATGTTTCTCATCTTAACTGAAAAGCATTGGAGGTTAGACGACCTTTGCTTTGTATCAACTTCAAGCAGAGTTGAACTAGATATGGTCCGTATGTATAGGAAACACGGTTCTTTTCTTCTGAGGACACTCACTTTTCCTGCTGTAGTAGAGAATCTAGAATGCAATAGCGTGCTTCTTGCTCTAAAGCAGAGTGTGATCCATGGTTGAGAACTGTGTTGTGTGTTTCCCCTCAGAAATGGAGTTAAATCCCAGGCTCTGTGTCTTCCTACAAGCAAGACTTCGTTTCAGGTAAAGGCAGTCACTTTTCAGCTCAAACAAATTACATCGGTCACGAAGCTCACACATTTCTCATCTTAACTCACAAGCATTGGATGTTAGAGTACCAGTGCTTTGTATCGGTTTCAGAAGCAGAGTTGGGCTAGATATGGTCCGTATGTGTAAGTAATACCGTTCATTGTTCTCAGCACACTCAGGTTTACTGCTGTATTAGAGACTCTAGAAAGCAAGAGCTTTCTTCTTGCTCTAAAGCAGAGTGTGATCAATATATGAGAACTCTGTTTTGTGTTTCACTTCAGAAATGGAGTTAAATCCCAGGCTCTGAGTCTTCCTATAAGCAAGACTTCGTTTCATGTAAGGGAAGTTACTTTACAGCTCAAACGAACTACATCGTTCACAAAGCTCACACGTTCCTCATCTTAACTGACAAGCATTGTATGTTAGAGGACCAGTGCTTTGTATCAGTTTCAGAAGCAGAGTTGGCTAGATAGTATCCCTATGTTTAGGAAACACCGTTCATTTGTTCTCAGCACACTCATGTTTCCTGCTGTCTTAGAGACTCTAGAAAGCAAGAGCGTGCTTCTTGCGGTAAAGCAGGGTGTGAACAATGGATTAGACCTCTGCTGTGTGTTTCACATCAGAAATGTAGTTAAATCCCAGGCTCTGAGTCTTCCTACAAGCAAGACTTCATTTCAGGTAAGGGCAGTTACTATATAGCTCAAACGAACAACATCGTTCACGAAGCTCACACTTTTCTCATCTTAACTGACAAGCATTGGATGTTAGAGGACCAGTGCTTTGTGTCAGTTTCAGAAGCAGAGTTGGACTAGATATGGTCTGTATGTGTAAGAAACACCGTTCTTTTGTTCTCAGCACACTCATGTTTCCTGTGGTATTAGAGACTCTAGAAAGCAAGAGCATGCTTCTTGCTGTAAAGCAGAGTGTGATCAATGGATGAGAACTGTGTTGTGTGTTTCATTTCAGAAATGGAGTTAAATCCCAGGCTCTGAGTCTTCCAACAAGCAAGACTTCGTTTCAGGTAAGGGCAGTCACTTTTCAGCTCCAAAGAATTACATCTGTCACAAAGCTCTCACGTTTCTCATCTTAACTGACAAGCACTGGATGTTACAGGACCAGTGCTTTGTATCAGTTTCAGAAGCTGAGTTGGACTAGATATGATCTGTATGTATAGGAAACACGGTTCATTCTTATGAGCACACTAACGTTTCCTGCTGTGTTAGAGATTCTAAAATGCAAGAGCGTGCTTCTTGCTCTAAAGCAGAGTGTGATCCATGGATGAGAACTGTGTTGTGTGTTTCCCTTCAGAAATGTAGTTAAATCCCAGGCTCTGTTTCTTCCTACAAGCAAGACTTCGTTTCAGGTAAGGGGAGTCACTTTTCAGCTTAAAGGAACTACATCGTTCAGGAAGCTCACACGTTTCTCATCTTAACTGACAAGCATCAGATTTTAGAGGACCAGTGCTTTGTATCAGTTTCAGAAGCAGAGTTGGACGAGATATGGTCCATATGTGTAAGAAACACCGTTCTTTTTTCTCAGCACACTCACTTTTCCTGCTGTATTAGAGACTCTAGAAAGCAAGAGCGTGCTTCTTGCTCTAAAGCAGAGTGTGAACAATGGATGAGAACTCTGCTGTGTGTTTCACTTCAGAAATGGAGTTAAATCCCAGGCCCTGAGTCTTCCTACAAGCAAGACTTCGTTTCAGGTTAGGGCAGTCACTTTCCAGATCAAATGAACTACATCGTTCACGAAGCTCACACGTTCGTCATCTTAACTGACAAGCATTGGATGTTAGAGGACCAGTTTCAGAAGCAGAGTTGGACTAGATATGATCCATATGGGTAGGAAACACCGTTCATTTGTTCTCAGCACACTTAAGTTTCCTGCTGTCTTAGAGACTCTAGAAAGTTAGAGCGTGCTTCTTGCTCTAAAGCAGAGTGTGATCAATGGATGAGAACTCTGTTTTGTGTTGCATTTCAGAATTGGAGTTAAATCCCGTCCTCTGAGTCTTCCTACAAGCAAGACTTCGTTTCAGTTAAGGGCATTTATTTTACAGCTCAAACGAAATATATCGTTCACGAAGCTCACATGTTTCTCATCTTAACTGAAAAGCATTGGAGGTTAGACGACCTTTGCTTTGTATCAACTTCAAGCAGAGTTGAACTAGATATGGTCCGTATGTATAGGAAACACGGTTCTTTTCTTCTGAGGACACTCACTTTTCCTGCTGTAGTAGAGAATCTAGAATGCAATAGCGTGCTTCTTGCTCTAAAGCAGAGTGTGATCCATGGTTGAGAACTGTGTTGTGTGTTTCCCCTCAGAAATGGAGTTAAATCCCAGGCTCTGTGTCTTCCTACAAGCAAGACTTCGTTTCAGGTAAAGGCAGTCACTTTTCAGCTCAAACAAATTACATCGGTCACGAAGCTCACACATTTCTCATCTTAACTCACAAGCATTGGATGTTAGAGTACCAGTGCTTTGTATCGGTTTCAGAAGCAGAGTTGGGCTAGATATGGTCCGTATGTGTAAGTAATACCGTTCATTGTTCTCAGCACACTCAGGTTACTGCTGTATTAGAGACTCTAGAAAGCAAGAGCTTTCTTCTTGCTCTAAAGCAGAGTGTGATCAATATATGAGAACTCTGTTTTGTGTTTCATTTCAGAAATGGAGTTAAATCCCAGGCTCTGAGTCTTCCTATAAGCAAGACTTCGTTTCATGTAAGGGAAGTTACTTTACAGCTCAAATGAACTACATCGTTCACAAAGCTCACACGTTCCTCATCTTAACTGACAAGCATTGTATGTTAGAGGACCAGTGCTTTGTATCAGTTTCAGAAGCAGAGTTGGCTAGATAGTATCCCTATGTGTAGGAAACACCGTTCATTTGTTCTCAGCACACTCATGTTTCCTGCTGTCTTAGAGACTCTAGAAAGCAAGAGCGTGCTTCTTGCGGTAAAGCAGGGTGGGAACAATGGATTAGAACTCTGCTGTGTGTTTCACATCAGAAATGTAGTTAAATCCCAGGCTCTGAGTCTTCCTACAAGCAAGACTTCATTTCAGGTAAGGGCAGTTACTATATAGCTCAAACGAACAACATCGTTCACGAAGCTCACACTTTTCTCATCTTAACTGACAAGCATTGGATGTTAGAGGACCAGTGCTTTGTGTCAGTTTCAGAAGCAGAGTTGGACTAGATATGGTCTGTATGTGTAAGAAACACCGTTCTTTTGTTCTCAGCACACTCAGGTTTCCTGCTGTATTAGAGACTCTAGAAAGCAAGAGCTTTCTTCTTGCTCTAAAGCAGAGTGTGATCAATATATGAGAACTCTGTTTTGTGTTTCACTTCAGAAATGAAGTTAAATCCCAGGCTCTGAGTCTTCCTATAAGCAAGACTTCGTTTCATGTAAGGGAAGTTACTTTACATCTCAAACGAACTACATTGGTCACGAAGCTCACACATTTCTCATCTTAACTGAAAAGCATTGGAGTTTAGAGGACCTTTGCTTTGTGTCAATTTCAAGCAGAGTTGAACTAGATATGGTCCATATGTATAGGAAACACGGTTCTTTTCTTCTGAGCACACTCACGTTTCCTGTTATATTAGAGACTCTAGAAAGCAAGAGCGTGCTTCTTGCTCTAAAGCAGAGTGTGATCCATGGATGAGAACTGTGTTGTGTGTTTCCCTTCAGAAATGGAGTTAAATCCCAGGCTCTGAGTCTTCCTACAAGGAAGACTTCGTTTGAAGTAAGGGAAGAAACTTTAACCTCAAATGAAATACATCGTTCACAAGGCTCACACGTTTCTCATCTTAACTGACAAGCATTGGATGTTAGAGGACCAGTGCTTTGTGTCAGTTTCAGAAGCAGAGTTGTACAAGATATGGTCCGTCTGTGTAGGAAAAACCGTTCTTTTGTTCTCATCACACTCATGTTTCCTGCTGTCTTAGAGACTCTAGAAAACAAGAGCGTGCTTCTTGCTGTAAAGCAGAGTGTGACAATGGATGAGAACTCTGCTGTGTGTTTCACTTCAGAAATGTTCTTAAATCCAAGGCTCTGAGTCTTACTAAAGCAAGACTTCTTTTCAGGTAAGGGCAGTCACTTTTCAGCTCAAACAAACTACATCGTTCACAAAGCTCACAATTTTCTCATCTTAACTGACAAGCATCGGATGTTAGTGGACCAGTACTTTTTATCAGTTTCAGAAGCAGACTTGGACTAGATAAGGTTCGGTTGTGTATTAAACACCGTTCATTTTTTCTCAGCACACTCAAGTTTCCTGCTGTCTTAGAGACTCTAGAAAGCTAGAGCATGCTTCTTGCTCTACAACAGAGTGTGATCAATGGATGAGAACTCTGTTGTGTGTTTCACTTCAGAAATGGAGTTAAAACCCTGGCTCTGAGTCTTCCTACAAGCAAGACTTCGTTTCAGGTAAGGGCATTTACTTTACAGCTCAAACGAACTATATCGTTCACGAAGCTCACATGTTTCTCATCTTAACTGAGAAGCATTGGATGTTAGAGGACCTTTGCTTTGTATCAATTTCAAGCAGAGTTGAACTAGATATGGTCCGTATGTATAGAAAACACGGTTATTTTCTTCTGAGCACACTCACGTTTCCTGCTGTATTAGAGACTCTAGAAAGCAAGAGCGTGCTTCTTGCTCTAAAGCAGAGTGTGATCAATGGATGAGAACTCTGCTGTGTGTTTCACTTCAAAAATGGAGTTAAATCCCAGGCTCTGAGTCTTCCGACAAGCAAGACTTCGTTTCAGGCAAGGGATGTTACTTTACAGCTCAAACGAACTACATCGTTCACGAAGCTCACACGTTTCTCATCTTAACTGACAAGCCTTGGATGATAGAGGACCTTTGGTTTGTTTCAGTTTCAGAAGCAGAGTTGGACTAGATATGGTCCATATGTGTAGGAAACACCGTTCTTTTGTTCTCATCACACTCATATTTCCTGCTGTCTTAGAGAGTCTAGAAAGCAAGAGCGTGCTTCTTGCTGTAAAGCAGAGTGTGAACAATGGATGAGAACTCTGCTGTGTGTTTCACATCAGAAATGGAGTTAAATCCCAGGCTCTGATTCTTCTTACAAGCAAGAATTCGTTTCAGGTAAGGGCAGTAACTTTTCAGCTCCAAAGAATTACATCTGTCACAAAGCTCACACGATTCTCATCTTAACTGACAAGCACTGGATGTTAGAGGACCAGTGCTTTCTATCAGTTTCAGAAGCAGAGTTGGACTAGATATGATCTGTATGTATAGGAAACACGGTTCATTCTTATGAGCACACTAACGTTTCCTGCTGTGTTAGAGATTCTAAAATGCAAGAGCCTGCTTCTTGCTCTAAAGCAGAGTGTGATCCATGGATGAGAACTGTGTTGTGTGTTTCCCTTCAGAAATGTAGTTAAATCCCAGGCTCTGTTTCTTCCTACAAGCAAGACTTCGTTTCAGGTAAGGGGAGTCACTTTTCAGCTCAAAGGAACTACATCGTTCAGGAAGCTCACACGTTTCTCATCTTAACTGACAAGCATCAGATTTTAGAGGACCAGTGCTTTGTATCAGTTTCAGAAGCAGAGTTGGACGAGATATGGTCCATATGTGTAAGAAACACCGTTCTTTTGTTCTCAGCACACTCACTTTTCCTGCTGTATTAGAGACTCTAGAAAGCAAGAGCGTGCTTCTTGCTCTAAAGCAGAGTGTGAACAATGGATGAGAACTCTGCTGTGTGTTTCACTTCAGAAATGGAGTTAAATCCCAGGCCCTGAGTCTTCCTACAAGCAAGACTTCGTTTCAGTTTAGGGCAGTCACTTTCCAGCTCAAATGAACTACATCGTTCACGATGCTCACACGTTCGTCATCTTAACTGACAAGCATTGGATGTTAGAAGACCAGTTTCAGAAGCAGAGTTGGACTAGATATGATCCATGTGCGTAGGAAACACCGTTCATTTGTTCTCAGCACACTTAAGTTTCCTGCTGTCTTAGAGACTCTAGAAAGTTAGAGCGTGCTTCTTGCTCTAAAGCAGAGTGTGATCAATGGATGAGAACTCTGTTTTGTGTTGCATTTCAGAATTGGAGTTAAATCCCGTCCTCTGAGTCTTCCTACAAGCAAGAATTCGTTTCAGGTAAGGGCATTTATTTTACAGCTCAAACGAAATATATCGTTCACGAAGCTCACATGTTTCTCATCTTAACTGAAAAGCATTGGAGGTTAGACGACCTTTGCTTTGTATCAACTTCAAGCAGAGTTGAACTAGATATGGTCAGTATGTATAGGAAACACGGTTCTTTTCTTCTGAGGACACTCACTTTTCCTGCTGTAGTAGAGAATCTAGAATGCAATAGCGTGCTTCTTGCTCTAAAGCAGAGTGTGATCCATGGTTGAGAACTGTGTTGTGTGTTTCCCCTCAGAAATGGAGTTAAATCCCAGGCTCTGTGTCTTCCTACAAGCAAGACTTCGTTTCAGGTAAAGGCAGTCACTTTTCAGCTCAAACAAATTACATCGGTCACGAAGCTCACACATTTCTCATCTTAAATCACAAGCATTGGATGTTAGAGTACCAGTGCTTTGTATCGGTTTCAGAAGCAGAGTTGGGCTACATATGGTCAGTATGTGTAAGTAATACCGTTCATTGTTCTCAGCACACTCAGGTTTACTGCTGTATTAGAGACTCTAGAAAGCAAGAGCTTTCTTCTTGCTCTAAAGCAGAGTGTGATCAATATATGAGAACTCTGTTTTGTGTTTCACTTCAGAAATGGAGTTAAATCCCAGGCTCTGAGTCTTCCTATAAGCAAGACTTCGTTTCATGTAAGGGAAGTTACTTAACAGCTCAAACGAACTACATCGTTCACAAAGCTCACACGTTCCTCATCTTAACTGACAAGCATTGTATGTTAGAGGACCAGTGCTTTGTATCAGTTTCAGAAGCAGAGTTGGCTAGATAGTATCCCTATGTTTAGGAAACACCGTTCATTTGTTCTCAGCACACTCATGTTTCCTGCTGTCTTAGAGACTCTAGAAAGCAAGAGCGTGCTTCTTGCGGTAAAGCAGGGTGTGACCAATGGATTAGAACTCTGCTGTGTGTTTCACATCAGAAATGTAGTTAAATCCCAGGCTCTGAGTCTTCCTACAAGCAAGACTTCATTTCATGTAAGGGCAGTTACTATATAGCTCAAACGAACAACATCGTTCACGAAGCTCACACTTTTCTCATCTTAACTGACAAGCATTGGATGTTAGAGGACCAGTGCTTTGTGTCAGTTTCAGAAGCAGAGTTGGACTAGATATGGTCTGTATGTGTAAGAAACACCGTTCTTTTGTTCTCAGCACACTCATGTTTCCTGCGGTATTAGAGACTCTAGAAAGCAAGAGCATGCTTCTTGCTGTAAAGCAGAGTGTGATCAATGGATGAGAACTGTGTTGTGTGTTTCATTTCAGAAATGGAGTTAAATCCCAGGCTCTGATTCTTCCAACAAGCAAGACTTCGTTTGAGGTAAGGGCAGTCACTTTTCAGCTCCAAAGAATTACATCTGTCACAAAGCTCTCACGTTTCTCATCTTAACTGACAAGCACTGGATGTTACAGGACCAGTGGTTTGTATCAGTTTCAGAAGCTGAGTTGGACTAGATATGATCTGTATGTATAGGAAACACGGTTCATTCTTATGAGCACACTAATGTTTCCTGCTGTGTTAGAGATTCTAAAATGCAAGAGCGTGCTTCTTGCTCTAAAGCAGAGTGTGATCCATGGATGAGAACTTTGTTGTGTGTTTCCCTTCAGAAATGTAGTTAAATCCCAGGCTCTGTTTCTTCCTACAAGCAAGACTTCGTTTCAGGTAAGGGGAGTCACTTTTCAGCTTAAAGGAACTACATCGTTCAGGAAGCTCACACGTTTCTCATCTTAACTGACAAGCATCAGATTTTAGAGGACCAGTGCTTTGTATCAGTTTCAGAAGCAGAGTTGGACGATATATGGTCCATATGTGTAAGAAACACCGTTCTTTTGTTCTCAGCACACTCACTTTTCCTGCTGTATTAGAGATTCTAGAAAGCAAGAGCGTGCTTCTTGCTCTAAAGCAGAGTGTGAACAATGGATGAGAACTCTGCTGTGTGTTTCACTTCAGAAATTGAGTTAAATCCCAGGCCCTGAGTCTTCCTACAAGCAAGACTTCGTTTCAGGTTAGGGCAGTCACTTTCCAGCTCAAATGAACTACATCGTTCACGAAGCTCACATGTTCGTCATCTTAACTGACAAGCATTGGATGTTAGAGGACCAGTTTCAGAAGCAGAGTTGGACTAGATATGATCCATATGGGTAGGAAACACCGTTCATTTGTTCTCAGCACACTTAAGTTTCCTGCTGTCTTAGAGACTCTAGAAAGTTAGAGCGTGCTTCTTGCTCTAAAGCAGAGTGTGATCAATGGATGAGAACTCTGTTTTGTGTTGCATTTCAGAATTGGAGTTAAATCCCGTCCTCTGAGTCTTCCTACAAGCAAGACTTCGTTTCAGGTAAGGGCATTTATTTTACAGCTCAAACGAAATATATCGTTCACGAAGCTCACATGTCTCTCATCTTAACTGAAAAGCATTGGAGGTTAGACGACCTTTGCTTTGTATCAACTTCAAGCAGAGTTGAACTAGATATGGTCCGTATGTATAGGAAACACGGTTCTTTTCTTCTGAGGACACTCACTTTTCCTGCTGTAGTAGAGAATCTAGAATGCAATAGCGTGCTTCTTGCTCTAAAGCAGAGTGTGATCCATGGTTGAGAACTGTGTTGTGTGTTTCCCCTCAGAAATGGAGTTAAATCCCAGGCTCTGTGTCTTCCTACAAGCAAGACTTCGTTTCAGGTAAAGGCAGTCACTTTTCAGCTCAAACAAATTACATCGGTCACGAAGCTCACACATTTCTCATCTTAACTCACAAGCATTGGATGTTAGAGTACCAGTGCTTTGTATCGGTTTCAGAAGCAGAGTTGGGCTAGATATGGTCCATATGTGTAAGTAATACCGTTCATTGTTCTCAGCACACTCAGGTTTACTGCTGTATTAGAGACTCTAGAAAGCAAGAGCTTTCTTCTTGCTCTAAAGCAGAGTGTGATCAATATATGAGAACTCTGTTTTGTGTTTCACTTCAGAAATGGAGTTAAATCCCAGGCTCTGAGTCTTCCTATAAGCAAGACTTCGTTTCATGTAAGGGAAGTTACTTTACAGCTCAAACGAACTACATTGTTCACAAAGCTCACACGTTCCTCATCTTAACTGACAAGCATTGTATGTTAGAGGACCAGTGCTTTGTATCAGTTTCAGAAGCAGAGTTGGCTAGATAGTATCCCTATGTTTAGGAAACACCGTTCATTTGTTCTCAGCACACTCATGTTTCCTGCTGTCTTAGAGACTCTAGAAAGCAAGAGCGTGCTTCTTGCGGTAAAGCAGGGTGTGAACAATGGTTTGGAACTCTGCTGTGTGTTTCACATCAGAAATGTAGTTAAATCCCAGGCTCTGAGTCTTCCTACAAGCAAGACTTCATTTCAGGTAAGGGCAGTTACTATATAGCTCAAACGAACAACATCGTTCACGAAGCTCACACTTTTCTCATCTTAACTGACAAGCATTGGATGTTAGAGGACCAGTGCTTTGTGTCAGTTTCAGAAGCAGAGTTGGACTAGATATGGTCTGTATGTGTAAGAAACACCGTTCTTTTGTTCTCAGCACACTCATGTTTCCTGCGGTATTAGAGACTCTAGAAAGCAAGAGCATGCTTCTTGCTGTAAAGCAGAGTGTGATCAATGGATGAGAACTGTGTTGTGTGTTTCATTTCAGAAATGGAGTTAAATCCCAGGCTCTGAGTCTTCCAACAAGCAAGACTTCGTTTCAGGTAAGGGCAGTCACTTTTCAGCTCCAAAGAATTACATCTGTCACAAAGCTCTCACGTTTCTCATCTTAACTGACAAGCACTGGATGTTACAGGACCAGTGATTTGTATCCGTTTAGAAGCTGAGTTGGACTAGATATGATCTGTATGTATAGGAAAAACGGTTCTTGCTTATGAGCACACTAACGTTTCCAGCTGTGTTAGAGATTCTAAAATGCAAGAGCGTGCTTCTTGCTCTTAAAGCAGTGTGTGATCCATGGATGAGAACTGTGTTGTGTGTTTCCCTTCAGAAATGTAGTTAAATCCCAGGCTCTGTTTCTTCCTACAAGCAAGACTTCGTTTCAGGTAAGGGCAGTCACTTTTCAGCTCAAAGGAACTACATCGTTCAGGACGCTCACACGTTTCTCATCTTAACTGACAAGCATCGGATTTTAGAGGACCAGTGCTTTGTATGAGTTTCAGAAGCAGAGTTGGACTAGATATTGTCCATATGTGTAAGAAACACCGATCTTTTGTTCTCAGCACACTCACTTTTCCTGCTGTATTAGAGACTCTGGAAAGCAAGAGCGTGCTTCTTGCTCTAAAGCAGAGAGTGAAGAATGGATGAGATCTCTGCTGTTTGTTTCACTTCAGAAATGGAGTTAAATCCCAGGCTCTGAGTCTTCCTACAAGCAAGACTTCGTTTCAGGTTAGGGCAGTCACTTTTCAGCTCAAATGAACTACATCGTTCACGAAGCTCACACGTTCCTCATCTTAACTGACAAGCATTGGATGTTAGAGGACCAGTGCTTTGTATCAGTTTCAGAAGCAGAGTTGACTAGATAAGATCTGTATGTTTGGGAAACACCGTTCATTTCTTCTCAGCACACTCAAGTTTCCTGCTGTCTTAGAGATTCTAGAAAGCTAGATTGTGCATCTTGCTCTAAAGCAGAGTGTGATCCAGGGATGAGAACTCTGTTTTGTGTTTCACTTCAGAAATGGAGTTAAATACCTGGCTCTGAGTCTTCCTACAAGCAAGACCTCGTTTCAGGTATGGGCAGTCACTTTTCAGCACAAACGAACTACATCGTTCACGAATCTCACACGTTTCTCATCTTAACACACAAGCATTGGATGTTAGAGGACCACTGCTTTGTATCAGTTTCAGAAGCAGAGTTGGACTAGATATGGTCCATATGTGTAAGAAACACCGTTCTTTTGTTCTCAGCACACTCATGTTTCCTGCTGTATTGGAGACTCTAGAAAGCAAGAGCGTTCTTCTTGCTCTAAAGCAGAGTGTGATGAATGGATGAGAATTGTGTTGTGTGTTTCATTTCAGAAATATAGTTAAATCCCAGGCTCTGAGTCTTCCTACAAGCAAGACTTCGTTTAAGGTAAGGGAAGTTACTTTACGGCTCAAACGAACTACATCGTTCACGAAGCTCACACGTTTCTCATCTTTACTGACAAGCCTTGGATGTTAGAGGACCTGTGGTTTGTTTCAACTTCAGAAGCAGAGTTGTACAAGACATGGTCCGTCTATGTAGAAAAAACCGTTCTTTTGTTCTCATCACACTCATGTTTCCTGCTGTCTTAGAGACTCTAGAAAGCAAGAGCGTGCTTCTTGCTGTAAAGCAGAGTGTGATAATGGATGAGAACTCTGTTGTGTGTTTCATTTCAGAAATGGAGTTAAATCCCTGCCTCTGAGTCTTCTTACAAGCAAGACTTCGTTTCAGGTAAGGGCATTTATTTTACACCTCAAACGAACTATATCGTTCACGAAGCTCACACGTTTCTCATCTTAACTGAAAAGCATTGGAGGTTAGAGGACCTTTGCTTTGTATCAACTTAAAGCAGAGTTGAACTAGATATGGTCCGTATGTATAGGAAACACGGTTCTTTTCTTCTGAGCCCACTCACGTTTCCTGTTGTATTAGAGACTCTAGAAAGCAAGAGCGTGCTTCTTGCTCTAAAGCTGAGTGTGATCCATGGATGAGAACTGTGTTGTGTGTTTCCCTTCAGAAATGGAGTAAAATCCCAGGCTCTGTGTGTTCCTACAAGCAAGACTTCGTTTCAGGTAAGGGCAGTCACTTTTCAGCTCAAATGAACTAAATCATTCAGGAAACTCACACGTTTCTCATCTTAACTGACAAGCATCGGATGTTAGAGGACCAGTAATTTGTATCAGTTTCATAAGCATAGTTGGACTAGATATGGTCCGTATGTGTAGGAAACACCGTTCTTTTCTTCTCAGCACACTCACGTTTCATGCTGTATTAGAGACTCTAGAAAGCTAGAGCTTGCTTCTTACTCTAAAGCAGAGTGTGATCAATGGATGAGAATTCGGCTGTGTCTTTCACTTCAGATACGGAGTTAAATCCCAGGCTCTGAGTCTTCCTTCAAGGAACACTTCGTTTCAAGTAAAGGAAGATACTTTAACCTCAAATGAAATACATCGTTCATGAGGCTCACATGTTTCTCATCTTAACTGACAAGCATTGGATGTTAGAGGACCAGTGCTTTGTGTCAGTTTCAGAAGCAGAGTTGGACTAGATATGGTCTGTATGTGTAAGAAACACCGTTCTTTTGTTCTCAGCACACTCATGTTTCCTGCTGTATTAGAGACTCTAGAAAGCAAGAGTGTGCTTCTTGCTCTAAAGCAGAGTGTGATCAATGGATGAGAACTCTGCTGTGTGTTTCACTTCAAAAATGGTGTTAAAACCCAGGCTCTGAGTCTTCCGACAAGCAAGACTTCGTTTCAGGCAAGGGATGTTCCTTTACAGCTCAAACGAACTACATTGTTCACGAAGCTCACACGTTTCTCATCTTAACTGACATGCATTGGATGTTAGAGGATCTGTGGTTTGTTTCAGTTTCAGAAGCATTGTTAGACTAGATATGGTCCTTATGTGTAGGAAAAACCGTTCTTTTGTTCTCATCACACTCATGTTTCCTGCTGTCTTAGAGACTCTAGATAGCAAGAGCGTGCTTCTTGCTGTAAAGCAGAGTGTGACAATGGATGAGAACTCTGTTGTGTGTTTCATTTCAGAAATGGAGTTAAATCCCTGCCTCTGAGTCTTCCTACAAGCAAGACTTCGTTTCAGGTAAGGGCATTTATTTTACAGCTCAAACGAACTATATCGTTCACGAAGCTCACATGTTTCTCATCTTAACTGAAAAGCATTGGAGGTTAGAGGACCTTTGCTTTGTATCAACTTCAAGCAGAGTTGAAGTAGATATGGTCCCTATGTATAGGAAACACGGTTCTTTTCTTCTGAGGACACTCACTTTTCCTGCTGTAGTAGAGACTCTAGAATGCAATAGCGTGCTTCTTGCTCTAAAGCAGAGTGTGATCCATGGATGAGAACTGGGTCGTGTGTTTCTCTTCAGAAATCGAGTTAAATCCCAGGCTCTGAGTCTTCCTAGAAGCAAGACTTCGTTTCAGGTAGGGCAGTCACTTTTAAGCTCAAACAAACTAAATCGATCACGAAGCTCACACGATTCTCATCTTAACTGACAAGCATCGGATGTCAGAGGACCAGTGATTTGTATCAGTTTCATAAGCATAGTTGGACTGGATATGATCCGTATGTGTAGGAAACACTGTTTATTTGTTCTCAGCACACTCAAGTTTCCTGCTGTCTTGGAGACCCTAGAAAGCAAGAGCGTGCTTCTTGCTCTAAAGCAGAGTGTGATCCATGGATGAGAACTGGGTTGTGTGTTTCCCTTCAGAAATCGAGTTAAATCCCAGGCCCTGAGTCTTCCTAGAAGCAAGACTTCGTGTCAGGTAAGGGCAGTCACTTTTCATTGCAAACAAACTACATCAATCACGAAGCTCACACGGTTCTCATCTTAACTGACAAGCATTGCATGTTAGAGGACCAGTGCTTTGTATCAGCTTCAGAAGCAGAGTTGGACTAGTTATGATCCGTATGTGTAGGAAACACCGTTCATTTGTTCTCAGCACACTCATGTTTCCTGCTGCATTAGAGACTCTAGAAAGCAAGAGCATGCTTCTTGCTCTAAAGCAGAGTGTGATAAATGGATGAGAACTCTGTTGTGTGTTTCACTTCAGAAATGGAGTTAAATCCCAGGCTCTGAGTCTTCCTACAAGGAAGATTTCGTTTCAAGTAAGGGAAGATACTTTAATCTCAAATGAAATACATCGTTCACGAGGCTCACACGTTTCTCATCTTAACTGACAAGCATTGGATGTTAGAGGACCTTTGGTTTGTTTCAGTTTCAGAAGCAGAGTTGGACTGGATATGATCCGTATGTGTAGGAAACACTGTTTATTTGTTCTCAGCACACTCAAGTTTCCTGCTGTCTTGGAGACTCTAGAAAGCAAGAGCGTGCTTCTTGCTCTAAAGCAGAGTGTGATCCATTGATGAGAACTGGGTTGTGTGTTTCCATTCAGAAATCGAGTTAAATCCCAGGCTCTGAGTCTTCCTAGAAGCAAGACTTCGTTTCAGGTAAGGGCAGTCACTTTACAGCTCAAACGAACTATATCGTTCACGAAGCTCACATGTATCTCATCTTAACTGAGAAGCATTGGATGTTGGAGGACCTTTGCTTTGCATCAATTTCAAGCAGAGTTGAACTAGATATGGTCCGTATGTATAGGAAACACGGTTCTTTTCTTCTGAGCACACTCACTTTTCCTGCTGTATTAGAGACTCTAGAAAGCAAGAGCGTGCTTCTTGCTCTAAAGCAGAGTGTGATCAATGGATGAGAAATCTGTTGAGTGTTTCACTTCAGAAATGGAGTTAAATCCCAGGCTCTGAGTCCTCCTACAAGCAAGACTTCGTTTCAGGTAAGGGCAGTCACTTTTCAGCTCAAACGAACTACATCTTTCAGGAAGGTCACACGTTTCTCATCTTAACTGACAAGCATTGGATGTTAGAGGACCAGTGCTGTCTATCAGTTTCAGAAGCAGAGTTGGACAGGATATGATCCGTATGTGTAGGAAACTCCATTTATTTTTGCTAATCACAATCCTGTTTCCTGCTGTCTTAGAGAGTCTAGAAAGCTAGAGCGTGCTTCTTGCTCTAAAGCAGAGTGAGAGAACTCTGCTGTGTGTTTCACTTCAAAAATGGAGTTAAATCCCAGGCTCTGAGTCTTCCGACAAGCAAGACTTCGTTTCAGGCAAGGGATGATACTTTACAGATCAAACGAACTACATCGTTCACGAAGCTCACACGTTTCTCATCTTAACTGACAAGCATTGGATGTTAGAGGATCTGTGGTTTGTTTCAGTTTTAGAAGCAGAGTTAGACTAGATGTGGTCCTTATGTGTAGGAAACACCATTCTTTTGTTCTGATCACACATATGTTTCCTGCTGTCTTAGAGACTCTAGAAAGCAAGAGCGTGCTTCTTGCTGTAAAGCAGAGTGTGAACAATGGATGAGAACTCTGCTGTTTGTTTTACATCAGAAATGGGGTTAAATCCCAGGCTCTGAGTCTTCCTACAAGCAAGACTTCGTTTCAGGCAAGGGATGTTCCTTTACAGCTCAAACGAACTACATTGTTCACGAAGCTCACACGTTTCTCATCTTAACTGACATGCATTGGATGTTAGAGGATCTGTGGTTTGTTTCAGTTTCAGAAGCATTGTTAGACTAGATATGGTCCTTATGTGTAGGAAAAACCGTTCTTTTGTTCTCATCACACTCATGTTTCCTGCTGTCTTAGAGACTCTAGAAAGCAAGAGCGTGCTTCTTGCTGTAAAGCAGAGTGTGACAATGGATGAGAACTCTGTTGTGTGTTTCATTTCAGAAATGGAGTTAAATCCCTGCCTCTGAGTCTTCCTACAAGCAAGACTTCGTTTCAGGTAAGGGCATTTATTTTACAGCTCAAACGAACAATATCGTTCACGAAGCTCACATGTTTCTCATCTTAACTGAAAAGCATTGGAGGTTAGAGGACCTTTGCTTTGTATCAACTTCAAGCAGAGTTGAAGTAGATATGGTCCCTATGTATAGGAAACACGGTTCTTTTCTTCTGAGGACACTCACTTTTCCTGCTGTAGTAGAGACTCTAGAATGCAATAGCGTGCTTCTTGCTCTAAAGCAGAGTGTGATCCATGGATGAGAACTGGGTTGTGTGTTTCTCTTCAGAAATCGAGTTAAATCCCAGGCTCTGAGTCTTCCTAGAAACAAGACTTCGTTTCAGGTAAGGGCAGTCACTTTTAAGCTCAAACAAACTAAATCGATCACGAAGCTCACACGATTCTCATCTTAACTGACAAGCATCGGATGTCAGAGGACCAGTGATTTGTATCAGTTTCATAAGCATAGTTGGACTGGATATGATCCGTATGTGTAGGAAACACTGTTTATTTGTTCTCAGCACACTCAAGTTTCCTGCTGTCTTGGAGACCCTAGAAAGCAAGAGCGTGCTTCTTGCTCTAAAGCAGAGTGTGATCCATGGATGAGAACTGGGTTGTGTGTTTCCCTTCAGAAATCGAGTTAAATCCCAGGCTCTGAGTCTTCCTAGAAGCAAGACTTCGTGTCAGGTAAGGGCAGTCACTTTTCATTGCAAACAAACTACATCAATCACGAAGCTCACACGGTTCTCATCTTAACTGACAAGCATTGGATGTTAGAGGACCAGTGCTTTGTATCAGCTTCAGAAGCAGAGTTGGACTAGTTATGATCCGTATGTGTAGGAAACACCGTTCATTTGTTCTCAGCACAATCATGTTTCCTGCTGCATTAGAGACTCTAGAAAGCAAGAGCATGCTTCTTGCTCTAAAGCAGAGTGTGATAAATGGATGAGAACTCTGTTGTGTGTTTCACTTCAGAAATGGAGTTAAATCCCAGGCTCTGAGTCTTCCTACAAGGAAGATTTCGTTTCAAGTAAGGGAAGATACTTTAATCTCAAATGAAATACATCGTTCACGAGGCTCACACGTTTCTCATCTTAACTGACAAGCATTGGATGTTAGAGGACCTTTGGTTTGTTTCAGTTTCAGAAGCAGAGTTGGACTGGATATGATCCGTATGTGTAGGAAACACTGTTTATTTGTTCTCAGCACACTCAAGTTTCCTGCTGTCTTGGAGACTCTAGAAAGCAAGAGCGTGCTTCTTGCTCTAAAGCAGAGTGTGATCCATTGATGAGAACTGGGTTGTGTGTTTCCATTCAGAAATCGAGTTAAATCCCAGGCTCTGAGTCTTCCTAGAAGCAAGACTTCGTTTCAGGTAAGGGCAGTCACTTTACAGCTCAAACGAACTATATCGTTCACGAAGCTCACATGTATCTCATCTTAACTGAGAAGCATTGGATGTTGGAGGACCTTTGCTTTGCATCAATTTCAAGCAGAGTTGAACTAGATATGGTCCGTATGTATAGGAAACACGGTTCTTTTCTTCTGAGCACACTCACTTTTCCTGCTGTATTAGAGACTCTAGAAAGCAAGAGCGTGCTTCTTGCTCTAAAGCAGAGTGTGATCAATGGATGAGAAATCTGTTGAGTGTTTCACTTCAGAAATGGAGTTAAATCCCAGGCTCTGAGTCCTCCTACAAGCAAGACTTCGTTTCAGGTAAGGGCAGTCACTTTTCAGCTCAAACGAACTACATCGTTCAGGAAGGTCACACGTTTCTCATCTTAACTGACAAGCATTGGATGTTAGAGGACCAGTGCTGTCTATCAGTTTCAGAAGCAGAGTTGGACAGGATATGATCCGTATGTGTAGGAAACTCCATTTATTTTTGCTAATCACAATCCTGTTTCCTGCTGTCTTAGAGAGTCTAGAAAGCTAGAGCGTGCTTCTTGCTCTAAAGCAGAGTGAGAGAACTCTGCTGTGTGTTTCACTTCAAAAATGGAGTTAAATCCCAGGCTCTGAGTCTTCCGACAAGCAAGACTTCGTTTCAGGCAAGGGATGATACTTTACAGATCAAACGAACTACATCGTTCACGAAGCTCACACGTTTCTCATCTTAACTGACAAGCATTGGATGTTAGAGGATCTGTGGTTTGTTTCAGTTTTAGAAGCAGAGTTAGACTAGATGTGGTCCTTATGTGTAGGAAACACCATTCTTTTGTTCTGATCACACATATGTTTCCTGCTGTCTTAGAGACTCTAGAAAGCAAGAGCGTGCTTCTTGCTGTAAAGCAGAGTGTGAACAATGGATGAGAACTCTGCTGTTTGTTTTACATCAGAAATGGGGTTAAATCCCAGGCTCTGAGTCTTCCTACAAGCAAGACTTCGTTTCAGGTAAGGGCAGTTACTAAATAGCTCAAACAAACAACATCGTTCACGAAGCTCACACTTTTCTCATCTTAACTGACAAGCATTGGATGTTAGAGGACCTTTGCTTTGTATCAATTTCAAGCAGAGTTGAACTAGATATGGTCCGTATGTATAGTAAACACGGTTCTTTTCTTCTGAGCACACTCAGGTTTCCTGCTGTATTAGAGACTCTGGAATACAAGAGCGTGCTTCTTGCTCTAAAGCAGAGTGTGAACCATGGATGAGAACTCTGCTGTGTGTTTCACTTCAGAAATGGAGTTAAATTCGAGGCTCTGAGTCTTCCGAAAAGCAAGTCTTCGTTTCAGGTAAGGGAAGTTACTTTACAGCTCAAATGAACTACATCGTTCACGAATCTCACACGTTTCTCATCTTAACTGACATGCATTGGATTTCAGAGGACCTTTGCTTTGTATCAATTTCAAGCAGAGTTGAACTAGATATGGTCCGTATGTATAGGAAACACGGTTCATTTCTTCTGAGGACACTCACATTTCCTGCTGTATTAGAGACTCTAGAAAGCAAGAGCGTGCTTCTTGCTGTAAAGCAGAGTGTGATCCATAGTTGAGAACTGTGTTGTGTGTTTCCCTTTAGAAATGGAGTTAAATCAAAGGCTCTGTGTCTTCCTACAAGCAAGACTTCGTTTCAGGTAAAGGCAGTCACTTTTCAGCTCAAACGAATTACATCGGTCACGAAGCTCGGACATTTCTCATGTTAACTGACAAGCATTGGATGTTAGAGTACCAGTGCTTTGTATCAGTTTCAGAAGCAGAGTTGGGCTAGATATGGTCCATATGTGTAAGTAATACCGTTCATTGTTCTCAGCACACTCAGGTTTCCTGCTGTATTAGAGACTCTAGAAAGCAAGAGTTTGCTTCTTGCTCTAAAGCAGAGTGTATTCAATGGATGAGAACTCTGCTGTGTGTTTCACTTCAGAAATGGAGTTAAATCCCAGGCTCTGAGTCTTCCTACAAGGAAGACTCCGTTTCAAGTAAGGGAAGATACTTTATTCTCAAATGAAATACATCGTTCACGAGGCTCACACGTTTCTCATCTTAACTGACAAGCATTGGATGTTAGAGGAACAGTGCTTTGTGTCAGTTTCAGAAGCAGAGTTGGACTGGATGTGATCCGTATGTGTACTAAACACCGTTAATATTTCTCAGCACAGTCAAGTTTCCTGCTGTCTTAGAGACTCTAGAAAGCTAGAGGGTGCTTCTTGCTCTAAAGCAGAGTGAGATCAATGGATGAGAACTCTGTTTTGTGTTTCACTTCAGAAATGGAGTTATATCCCTGGCTCTGAGTCTTCTTACAAGCAAGACTTCGTTTCAGGTAAGGGCATTTACTTTACAGCTCAAACGAACTATATCGTTCACGAAGCTCACATGTATCTCATCTTAACTGAGAAGCATTGGATGTTAGAGGACCTTTGCTTTGCATCAATTTCAAGCAGAGTTGAACTAGATATGGTCCGTATGTAAAGGAAACACGGTTCTTTTCTTCTGAGCACACTCACGTTTCCTGTTGTATTAGAGACTCTAGAAAGCAAGAGCGTGCTTCTTGCTCTAAAGCAGAGTGTGATCAATCGATGAGAACTCTGTTGTATGTTTCACTGCAGAAATGGAGTTAAATCCCAGCCTCTGAGTCTTCCTACAAGCAAGACTTCGTTTCTGGTAAGGGCAGTCACTTTTCAGCTCAAACGAATTACATCGGTCACGAAGCTCACACGATTCTCATCTTAACTGACACGCCTTGGATGTTAGAGGACCTTTGGTTTGTTTCAGTTTCTGAAGCAGATTTGGACTAGATATGGTCCGTATGTGTAGGAAACACCGTTCTTTTGTTCTCATCACACTCATATTTCCTGCTGTCTTAGAGAGTCTAGAAAGCAAGAGCGTGCTTCTTGCTGTAAAGCAGAGTGTGATCAATGGATGAGAACTCTGTTGTATGTTTCACTTGAGAAATGCAGTTAAATGCCAGGCTCTGAGTCTTCCTACAAGCAAGACTTTGTTTCACGTAAGGGCAGTCACTTTTCAGCTCAAACGAATTACATCGGTCACGAAGCTCACACGTTTCTCATCTTAACTCACAAGCATTGGATGTTAGAGGAACTTTGGTTTGTTTCAGTTTCAGAAGCAGAGTTAGACTAGATATGGTCCGTATGTGTAGGAAACACCGTTCTTTTGTTCTCATCACACTCATGTTTCCTGCTGTCTTAGAGAGTCTTGAAAGCAAGAGCGTGCTTCTTGCTGTAAAGCAGAGTGTGATCATTGGATGTGAACTCTGTTGTGTGTTTCACTTCAGATATGCAGTTAAATCCCAGGCTCTGAGTCTTCCTACATGCAAGAATTCGTTTCAGGTAAGGGCAGTCACTTTTCAGCTGAAAAAAACTACATCGATCACAAAGCTCACACGTTTCTCATCTTAACTGACAAGCATCGGATGTTAGAGGACCAGTGCTTTGTATCAGTTTCAGAAGCAGAGTTGGACTAGATATGGTCTGTATGTGTAAGAAACACTGTACTTTTGTTCTCAGCACACTCACATTTCCTGTTCTATTAGAGACTCTAGAAAGCAAGAGCGTGCTTCTTGCTCTAAAGCAGAGTGTGATCAATGGATGAGAACTCTGTTGTGTGTTTCACCTCAGAAATGCATTTAAATCCCAGGCTCTGAGTCTTCCTACAAGCAAGACTTTGTTTCACGTAAGGGCAGTCACTTTTCAGCTCAAACGAATTACATCGGTCACGAAGCTCACACGTTTCTCATCTTAACTGACAAGCATTCGATGTTAGAGGACCTGTGGTTTGTTTCAGTTTCAGAAGCAGAGTTGGACTAGATATGGTCCGTATGTGTAGGAAACACCGTTCTTTTGTTCTCATCACACTCATGTTTCCTGCTCTCTTAGAGAGTCTTGAAAGCAAGAGCGTGCTTCTTGTTCTAAAGCAGAGTGTGATCATTGGATGAGAACTCTGTTGTGTGTTTCACTTCAGATATGGAGTTAAAACCCAGGCTCTGAGTCTTTCTACAAGCAAGAATTCATTGCAGGTAAGGGAATTTACTTTACAGCTCAAACGAACTATATCGTTCACGAAGCTCACACGTTTCTCATCTTAACTGAGAAGCACTGAATGTTAGAGGACCAGTGCTTTGTATCAGTTTCAGAAGCAGAGTTGGACTAGATATGGTCCGTATGTGTAAGATACACCGTTCTTTTGTTCTCAGCACACTCACATTTCCTGCTGTATTAGAGGCTCTAGAAAGAAAGAGAGTGCTTCTTGCTCTAAAGCAGAGTGTGATCAATGGATGAGACCTCTGTTGTGAGTTTCACTTCAGAAATGGAGTTGAATCCCAGGCTCTGAGTCTTCCTACAAGCAAGACTTCGTTTCAGGTAAGGGAATTTACATTACAGCTCAAAGGAACTACATCGTTCCCGAAGCTCACATGTTTCTCATCTTAACTGACAAGAATTGGATGTTAGAGGACCTGAGGTTTGTTTCAGTTTCAGAAGCAGATTTGGACTAGATATGGTCCGTATGTGTAGGAAACACCGTTCTTTTGTTCTCATCACACTCATATTTCCTGCTGTCTTAGAGAGTCTAGAAAGCAAGAGCATGCTTCTTGCTGTAAAGCAGAGTGTGATAAATGGATGAGAACTCTGTTGTGTGTTTCACTTGAGAAATGCAGTTAAATGCCAGGCTCTGAGTCTTCCTACAAGCAAGACTTTGTTTCACGTAAGGGCAGTCACTTTTCAGCTCAAACGAATTACATCGGTCACGAAGCTCACACGTTTCTCATCTTATCTCACAAGCATTGGATGTTAGAGGACCTTTGGTTTGTTTCAGTTTCATAAGCAGAGTTAGACTAGATATGGTCCGTATGTGTACGAAACACCGTTCTTTTGTTCTCATCACACTCATGTTTCCTGCTGTCTTAGAGAGTCTTGAAATCAAGAGCGTGATTCTTGCTGTAAAGCAGAGTGTGATCATTGGATGTGAACTCTGTTGTGTGTTTCACTTCAGATATAGAGTTAAATCCCAGGCTCTGAGTCTTCCTATATGCAAGACTTCGTTTCATGTAAGGGCAGTCACTTTTCAGCTGAAAAAAACTACATCGATCACAAAGTTCACACGTTTCTCATCTTAACTGACAAGCCTCGGATGTTAGAGGACCAGTGCTTTGTATCAGTTTCAGAAGCAGAGTTGGACTTGATATGGTCTGTATGTGTAAGAAACACTGTACTTTTGTTCTCAGCACACTCACATTTCCTGCTCTATTAGAGACTCTAGAAAGCAAGAGCGTGCTTCTTGCTCTAAAGCAGAGTGTGAACAATGGATGAGAACTCTGTTGTGTGTTTCACTTCAGAAATGCATTTAAATCCCAGGCTCTGAGTCTTCCTACAAACAAGGCTTTGTTTCACGTAAGGGCAGTCACTTTTCAGCTCAAACGAATTACATCGGTCACGAAGCTCACACGTTTCTCATCTTAACTGACAAGCATTGGATGTTAGAGGACCTTTGGTTTGTTTCAGTTTCAGAAGCAGAGTTGGACTAAATATGGTCCGTTTGTGTAGGAAACACCGTTCTTTTGTTCTCATCACACTCATGTTTCCTGCTGTCTTAGAGAGTCTTGAAAGCAAGAGCGTGCTTCTTGCTCTAAAGCAGAGTGTGATCATTGGATGAGAACTCTGTTGTGTGTTTCACTTCAGATATGGAGTTAAAACCCAGGCTCTGAGTCTTTCTACAAGCAAGAATTCATTGCAGGTAAGGGAATTTACTTTACAGCTCAAACGAACTATATCGTTCACGAAGCTCACACGTTTCTCATCTTAACTGAGAAGCACTGAATGTTAGAGGACCAGTGCTTTGTATCAGTTTCAGAAGCAGAGTTGGACTAGATATGGTCCGTATGTGTAAGATACACCGTTCTTTTGTTCTCAGCACACTCACATTTCCTGCTGTATTAGAGGCTCTAGAAAGCAAGAGCGTGCTTCTTGCTCTAAAGCAGAGTGTGATCCACGGATGAGACCTCTGTTGTGAGTTTCACTTCAGAAATGGAGTTAAATCCCAGACTCTGAGTCTTCCTACAAGCCAGACTTCGTTTCAGGTAAGGGCAGTCACTTTTCAGCTCAAACGAACTACATCGTTCTTGACGTTCACATGTTCCTCATCTTAACTGACAAGCATTGGATGTAAGAGGACCTTTGCTTTGTATCAATTTCAAGCAGAGTTGAACATGGTATGGTCCATATGTATAGGAAACACGGTTCTTTTCTTCTGAGCACACTCACGTTTCCTGCTGTATTAGAGGCTCTAGAAAGAAAGAGCGTGCTTCTTGCTCTAAAGCAGAGTGTGATCAATGGATGAGACCTCTGTTGTGAGTTTCACTTCAGAAATGGAGTTGAATCCCAGGCTCTGAGTCTTCCTACAAGCAAGACTTCGTTTCAGGTAAGGGAATTTACATTACAGCTCAAACGAACTACATCATTCACGAAGCTCACACGTTTCTCATCTTAACTGACAAGAATTGGATGTTAGAGGACCTGTGGTTTGTTTCAATTTCAGAAGCAGATTTGGACTAGATATGGTCCGTATGTGTAGGAAACACCGTTCTTTTGTTCTCATCACACTCATATTTCCTGCTGTCTTAGAGAGTCTAGAAAGCAAGAGCGTGCTTCTTGCTGTAAAGCAGAGTGTGAACAATGGATGAGTACTCGGCTGTGTGTTTCACTTCAGAAATGGAGTTAAATCCCAGACTCTGAGTCTTCCTACAAGCAAGACTTCCTATCAGGTAAGGGCAGTCACTTTTCAGCTCAAACAAACTACATCGATCACGAAGCTCACACGTTTCTCATCTTAACTGACAAGCATTGGATGTTAGAGGACCAGTGCTTTGTGTCAGTTTCAGAAGCAGAGTTTGACTGGATATGATCCGTATGTGTAGGAAACACCGTTCATTTGTTCTCTGCACACTCAAGTTTCCTGCTGTATGAGAGACTCTAGAAAGCAAGAGCGTGCTTCGTGCTCTAAAGCAGAGTGTGATCAATGGATGAGACCTCTGTTGTGTGCTTCACTTCAGAAATGGAGTTGAATCCCAGGCTTTGAGTCTTCCTACAAGGAAGAATTCGTTTCAGGTAAGGGAATTTACATTACAGCTCAAACGAACTACCTCATTCACGAAGCTCACACGTTTCTCATCTTAACTGACAAGCATTGGTTGTTAGAGGACCTGTGGTTTGTATCAATTTCAAGCAGAGTTGGACTAGATATGATCCGTATGTGTAGGAAACCCCATCATTTGTTCTCAGCACACTCAAGTTTCCTGCTGTCTTAGAGACTCTAGAAAGCTAGAGTGTGCTACTTGCTCTAAAGCAGAGTGTGCTCCATGGATGAGAACTGTGTTATGTGATTCCCTTCAGAAATGGAGTTAAATCCCAGGTTCTGTGTATACCTACAAGCAAGACTTCGTTTCAGGTAACGGCAGTCACTTTTCAACCCAAAGAATTACATCGGTAACGAAGCTCACACATTGCTCATCTTAACTGACAAGCATTGGATGTTAGAGGACCTTTGGTTTGTTTCAGTTTCAGAAGCAGAGTTGGACTATATATGGTCCTTGTGTGTAGGAAACACCGTTGTTTTGTTCTCAGCACACTCATATTTCCTGCTGTCTTAGAGAGTCTAGAAAGCAAGAGAGTGCTTCTTGCTATAAAGCAGAGTGTGAACAATGAATGAGAACTCGGCTATGTGTTTCACTTCAGAAATGGTTTTAAATCCCAGTTTCTGAGTCTTCCTACAAGCAAGACTTCGATTCAGGTAAGGGCAGTCACTCTTCAGCTCAAACGAATTACATTGGTCACGAAGCTCACACGTTTCTAATCTTAACTGACAAGCATTGTATGTTAGAGGTCCAGTGCTTTGTATCAGTTTCAGAAGCAGAGTTGGACTAGGTATGGTCTGTATGTGTAAGAAACACCGTTCTTTTGTTCTCAGCACACTCACGTTTCCTGCTTTATTAGAGACTCTAGAAAGCAAGAGCATGCTTCTTGCTCTAAAGCAGAGTGTGATCAATGGATGAGAACTCTGTTGTGTGTTTCACTTCAGAAATGGAGTTAAATCCCAGG
The DNA here is from genome assembly GCA_949786385.1 of Onychomys leucogaster. Classification (NCBI taxonomy): domain Eukaryota; kingdom Metazoa; phylum Chordata; class Mammalia; order Rodentia; family Cricetidae; genus Onychomys; species Onychomys leucogaster. Next base: position 53,672 of record CATKUP010000120.1, read on the forward strand.
CTCTGAGTCTTCCTACATGCAAGACTTCGTTTCAGGTAAGGGCAGTCACTTTTCAGCTGAAAAAAACTACATCGATCACAAAGTTCACACGTTTCTCATCTTAACTGACAAGCCTCGGATGTTAGAGGACCAGTGCTTTGTATCAGTTTCAGAAGCAGAGTTGGACTTGATATGGTCTGTATGTGTAAGAAACACTGTACTTTTGTTCTCAGCACACTCACATTTCCTGCTCTATTAGAGACTCTAGAAAGCAAGAGCGTGCTTCTTGCTCTAAAGCAGAGTGTGAACAATGGATGAGAACTCTGTTGTGTGTTTCACTTCAGAAATGCATTTAAATCCCAGGCTCTGAGTCTTCCTACAAACAAGGCTTTGTTTCACGTAAGGGCAGTCACTTTTCAGCTCAAACGAATTACATCGGTCACGAAGCTCACACGTTTCTCATCTTAACTGACAAGCATTGGATGTTAGAGGACCTTTGGTTTGTTTCAGTTTCAGAAGCAGAGTTGGACTAAATATGGTCCGTTTGTGTAGGAAACACCGTTCTTTTGTTCTCATCACACTCATGTTTCCTGCTGTCTTAGAGAGTCTTGAAAGCAAGAGCGTGCTTCTTGCTCTAAAGCAGAGTGTGATCATTGGATGAGAACTCTGTTGTGTGTTTCACTTCAGATATGGAGTTAAAACCCAGGCTCTGAGTCTTTCTACAAGCAAGAATTCATTGCAGGTAAGGGAATTTACTTTACAGCTCAAACGAACTATATCGTTCACGAAGCTCACACGTTTCTCATCTTAACTGAGAAGCACTGAATGTTAGAGGACCAGTGCTTTGTATCAGTTTCAGAAGCAGAGTTGGACTAGATATGGTCCGTATGTGTAAGATACACCGTTCTTTTGTTCTCAGCACACTCACATTTCCTGCTGTATTAGAGGCTCTAGAAAGCAAGAGCGTGCTTCTTGCTCTAAAGCAGAGTGTGATCCACGGATGAGACCTCTGTTGTGAGTTTCACTTCAGAAATGGAGTTAAATCCCAGACTCTGAGTCTTCCTACAAGCCAGACTTCGTTTCAGGTAAGGGCAGTCACTTTTCAGCTCAAACGAACTACATCGTTCTTGACGTTCACATGTTCCTCATCTTAACTGACAAGCATTGGATGTAAGAGGACCTTTGCTTTGTATCAATTTCAAGCAGAGTTGAACATGGTATGGTCCATATGTATAGGAAACACGGTTCTTTTCTTCTGAGCACACTCACGTTTCCTGCTGTATTAGAGGCTCTAGAAAGAAAGAGCGTGCTTCTTGCTCTAAAGCAGAGTGTGATCAATGGATGAGACCTCTGTTGTGAGTTTCACTTCAGAAATGGAGTTGAATCCCAGGCTCTGAGTCTTCCTACAAGCAAGACTTCGTTTCAGGTAAGGGAATTTACATTACAGCTCAAACGAACTACATCATTCACGAAGCTCACACGTTTCTCATCTTAACTGACAAGAATTGGATGTTAGAGGACCTGTGGTTTGTTTCAATTTCAGAAGCAGATTTGGACTAGATATGGTCCGTATGTGTAGGAAACACCGTTCTTTTGTTCTCATCACACTCATATTTCCTGCTGTCTTAGAGAGTCTAGAAAGCAAGAGCGTGCTTCTTGCTGTAAAGCAGAGTGTGAACAATGGATGAGTACTCGGCTGTGTGTTTCACTTCAGAAATGGAGTTAAATCCCAGACTCTGAGTCTTCCTACAAGCAAGACTTCCTATCAGGTAAGGGCAGTCACTTTTCAGCTCAAACAAACTACATCGATCACGAAGCTCACACGTTTCTCATCTTAACTGACAAGCATTGGATGTTAGAGGACCAGTGCTTTGTGTCAGTTTCAGAAGCAGAGTTTGACTGGATATGATCCGTATGTGTAGGAAACACCGTTCATTTGTTCTCTGCACACTCAAGTTTCCTGCTGTATGAGAGACTCTAGAAAGCAAGAGCGTGCTTCGTGCTCTAAAGCAGAGTGTGATCAATGGATGAGACCTCTGTTGTGTGCTTCACTTCAGAAATGGAGTTGAATCCCAGGCTTTGAGTCTTCCTACAAGGAAGAATTCGTTTCAGGTAAGGGAATTTACATTACAGCTCAAACGAACTACCTCATTCACGAAGCTCACACGTTTCTCATCTTAACTGACAAGCATTGGTTGTTAGAGGACCTGTGGTTTGTATCAATTTCAAGCAGAGTTGGACTAGATATGATCCGTATGTGTAGGAAACCCCATCATTTGTTCTCAGCACACTCAAGTTTCCTGCTGTCTTAGAGACTCTAGAAAGCTAGAGAGTGCTACTTGCTCTAAAGCAGAGTGTGCTCCATGGATGAGAACTGTGTTATGTGATTCCCTTCAGAAATGGAGTTAAATCCCAGGTTCTGTGTATACCTACAAGCAAGACTTCGTTTCAGGTAACGGCAGTCACTTTTCAACCCAAAGAATTACATCGGTAACGAAGCTCACACGTTGCTCATCTTAACTGACAAGCATTGGATGTTAGAGGACCTTTGGTTTGTTTCAGTTTCAGAAGCAGAGTTGGACTATATATGGTCCTTGTGTGTAGGAAACACCGTTGTTTTGTTCTCAGCACACTCATATTTCCTGCTGTCTTAGAGAGTCTAGAAAGCAAGAGAGTGCTTCTTGCTATAAAGCAGAGTGTGAACAATGAATGAGAACTCGGCTATGTGTTTCACTTCAGAAATGGTTTTAAATCCCAGTTTCTGAGTCTTCCTACAAGCAAGACTTCGATTCAGGTAAGGGCAGTCACTCTTCAGCTCAAACGAATTACATTGGTCACGAAGCTCACACGTTTCTAATCTTAACTGACAAGCATTGTATGTTAGAGGTCCAGTGCTTTGTATCAGTTTCAGAAGCAGAGTTGGACTAGGTATGGTCTGTATGTGTAAGAAACACCGTTCTTTTGTTCTCAGCACACTCACGTTTCCTGCTTTATTAGAGACTCTAGAAAGCAAGAGCATGCTTCTTGCTCTAAAGCAGAGTGTGATCAATGGATGAGAACTCTGTTGTGTGTTTCACTTCAGAAATGGAGTTAAATCCCAGGCTCTGAGTCTTCCTACATGCAAGACTTCGTTTCAGGTAAGGGCAGTCACTTTTCAGCTCAAAAAAACTACATCGATCACAAAGCTCAAATGTTTCTCATCTTAACTGACAAGCATCGGATGTTAGAGGACCAGTGCTTTGTATCAGTTTCAGAAGCAGAGTTGGACTAGATATGGTCTGTATGTGTAAGAAACACTGTTCTTTTGCTCTCAGCACACTCACATTTCCTGCTCTATTAGAGACTCTAGAAAGCAAGAGCGTGCTTCTTGCTCTAAAGCAGAGTGTGATCAATGGATGAGAACTCTGTTGTGTGTTCCACCTCAGAAATGCATTTAAATCCCAGGCTCTGAGTCTTCCTACAAGCAAGACTTTGTTTCACGTAAGGGCAGTCACTTTTCAGCTCAAACGAATTACATCGGTCACGAAGCTCACACGTTTCTCATCTTAACTGACAAGCATTGGATGTTAGAGGACCTTTGGTTTGTTTCAGTTTCAGAAGCAGAGTTGGACTAGACATGGTCCGTATGTGTAGGAAACACCGTTCTTTTGTTCTCATCACACACATGTTTCGTGCTGTCTTAGAGAGTGTTGAAAGCAAGAGCGTGCTTCTTGCTCTAAAGCAGGGTGTGATCATTGGATGAGAACTCTGTTGTGTGTTTCACTTCAGATATGGAGTTAAAACCCAGGCTCTGAGTCTTTCTACAAGCAAGATTTCATTGCAGGTAAGGGAATTTACTTTACAGCTCAAAGAAACTATATCGTTCACGAAGCTCACACGTTTCTCATCTTAACTGACAAGAATTGGCTGTTAGAGGTCCTGTGGTTTGTTTCAGTTTCAGAAGCAGATTTGGACTAGATATGGTCCGTATGTGTAGGAAACACCGTTCTATTGTTCTCATCACACTCATATTTCCTGCTGTCTTAGAGTGTCTAGAAAGCAAGAGCGTGCTTCTTGCTGTAAAGCAGAGTGTGATCAATGGATGAGAACTCTGTTGTGTGTTTCACCTCAGAAATGCATTTAAATCCCAGGCTCCGAGTCTTCCTACAAGCAAGACTTTGTTTCACGTAAGGGCAGTCACTTTTCAGCTCAAACGAATTACATCGGTCACGAAGCTCACACGTTTCTCATCTTAACTGACAAGCATTGTATGTTTGAGGACCAGTGCTTTGTATCAGTTTCAGAAGCAGAGTTGGACTAGGTATGGTCCGTATGTGTAAGAAACACCGTTCTTTTGTTCTCAGCACACTCACCTTTCCTGCTTTATTAGAGACTCTAGAAAGCAAGAGCGTGCTTCTTGCTCTAATGCTGAGTGTGATCAATGGATGAGAACTCTGTTGTGTGTTTCACTTCAGAAATGGAGTTAAATCCCAGGCTCTGAGTCTTCCTACATGCAAGACTTCGTTTCAGGTAAGGGCAGTCACTTTTCAGCTCAAACGAATTATATCGGTCACGAAGCTCACACGTTTCTCATCTTAACTGACAAGCATTGGATGTTAGAGGACCTGTGGTTTGTTTCAGTTTCAGAAGCAGAGTTGGACTAGATATGGTCCGTATGTGTAGGAAACACCATTCTTTTGTTCTGATCACACTCATATTTCCTGCTGTCTTAGAGAGTCTAGAAAGCAAGAGCGTGCTTCTAGCTCTAAAGCAGAGTGTGAACAATGGATGAGAACTCTGCTGTGTGTTTCACTTCAGAAATGGAGTTAAATCCCGGGCTCTGAGTCTTCCTACAAGCAAGACTTCGTTTCAGGTAAGGGCAGTCATTTTCAGCTCAAAAAAACTACATCGACCACAAAGCTCACACGTTTCTCATCTTAACTGAAAAGCATTGTATGTTAGAGGATCAGTGCTTTGTATCAGTTTCAGAAGCAGAGTTGGACTAGATATGATCTGTATGTGTAGGAAACACCGTTCATTTGATCTCAGCACACTCAAGTTTCCTGCTGTCTTAGAGACTCAAGAAAGCTAGAGCGTGCTTCTTGCTCTAAAGCAGAGTGTGATCCATGGATGAGAACTGTGTTATGTGATTCCCTTCAGAAATGTAGTTAAATCCCAGGCTCTGAGTCTTCCTACAAGCAAGACTTCGTTTCACGTAAGGGCAGTCACTTTTCAGCTCAAACGAATTACATTGGTCACGAAGCTCACACTTTTCTCATCTTAACTGACAAGCATTGGATGTTAGAGGACCTTTGCTTTGTTTCAGTTTCAGAAGCAGAGTTGGACTAGATATGGTCCGTATGTGTAGGAAACACCGTTCTTTTGTTCTCTTCACACTCATGTTTCCTGCTGTCTTAGAGAGTCTAGAAAGCAAGAGCGTGCTTCTTGCTGTAAAGCAGAGTGTGATCAATCAATGAGAACTCTGCTGTGTGTTTCACTTCAGAAATGGAGTTAAATCCCATGCTCTGAGTCTTCCTACAAGCAAGACTTCGATTCAGGTAAGGGAAGTTGCTTTACAACTCAAACGAACTACATAATTCACGAAGCTCACACGTTTCTCATCTTAACTTACAAGCATTGGATGTTAGAGGACCTTTGGTTTGTTTCAGTTTCAGAAGCAGAGTTGGACAAGATATGGTCCGTATGTGTATGAAACACCGTTTTTTGTTCTTAGCACACCCATGTTTCCTGCTGTATTAGAGACTCTAGAAAGCAAGAGCGTGCTTCCTGCTGTAAAGCAGAGTGTTATCAATGGATGAGAACTCTGTTGTGTGTTTCACTTCAGAAATGGAGTTAAATCCCAGGCTCTGAGTCTTCCTACAAGCAAGACATCGTTTCAGGTAAGGGAGTCACTCTTCAGCTCAAAAGATCTACATCGTTCAGGAAGATAACACGTTTCTCATCCTAACTGACAAGCATTGGATGTTAGAGGACCTGTGGTTTGTTTCACTTTCAGAAGCAGAGTTGGACAAGATATGGTCCGTATGTGTAGGAAACACCGTTCTTTTGTTCTAAGCACACTCAGGTTTCCTGCTGTATTAGAGATTCTAGAAAGCTAGAGTGTGCTTCTTGCTCTAAAGCAGAGTGTGTTCAAGGGATGAGAATTCTGTTGTTTGTTTCACTTCAGAATTGGAGTTAAATCCCTGGCTCTGAGTCTTCCTACAAGCAAGACTTCGTTTTAGGTAAGGGCATTTACTTTACAGCTCAAACGAACTACATCGTTCATGAAGCACACACATTTCTCCTCTTAACAGACAAGCATTGGATATTAGAGTACCTTTGCTTTGTATCAATTTCAAGAAGAGTTGAACTAGATATGGTCCTTATGTATAGGAAACACGGTTCTTTTCTTTTGAGGACACTCACGTTTCCTGCTGCATTAGAGACTCTAGAAAGCAAGAGCCAGGTTCTTGCTCTAAAGCAGAGTGTGATCCATGGATTACAACTGTGTTGTGAGTTTCCCTTCAGAAATGGAGTTAAATCCCAGGCTCTGTGTCTTCCTACAAGCAAGACTCCGTTTCAGGTATGGGTAGTCACTTTTCACCTCAAACGAACTACATCGTTCAGGAAGCTCACAAGTTTCTCATCTTAACTCACAAGCATTGGATGGTAGAGGACCAGTGCTTTGTATCAGTTTCTGAAGCAGAGTAGGAATAAATATGGTCCGTATGTGTAAGAAACACCGTTCTTTTGTTCTCAGCACACTTATGTTTCCTGCTCTATTAGAGACTCTAGAAAGCAAGAGCGTGCTTCTTGCTCTAAAGCAGAGTGTGATCAATGGATGCTAACTGTGTTGTGTGTTTCATTTCAGAAATGGAGTTTAATCCCTGCCTCTGAGTCTTCCTACAAGCAAGACTTCGTTTCAGGTATGGGCATTTACTTTACAGCTCAAACGAACTATATCGTTCACGAAGCTCACACGTTTCTCATCTTAACAGAGAAGCATTGGATGTTAGAGGACCTTTGCTTTGTATCAATTTCAAGCAGAGTTGAACTAGATATGGTCCGTATGTATAGGAAACACGGTTCTTTTCTTCTGAGCACACACAGGTTTCCTGCTGTGTTAGAGACTCTGGAATGCAAGAGCGTGCTTCTTGCTCTAAAGCAGAGTGTGATCAATGTATAAGAACTCTGTTTTGTGTTTCACTTCAAAAATCGAGTTAAATCCCAGGCTCTGAGTCTTGCCACAAGAAAGACTTCGTTTCAGGTAAGGGCAGTCACTTTTCAGCTCCAACGAATTACTTCAGTCACGAAGATCACACGTTTCTCATCTTAACTGACAAGCATTAGATGTTAGAGGACCAGTGCTTTGTATCAGTTTCAGAAGCATAGTTGGACTAGATATGGTCCGTATGTGTAAGAAACACCGTTCTTTTGTTCTCATCACACTCATGTTTCCTGCTGTATTAGAGACTCTAGAAAGCAAGAGCGTGCTTCTTGCTCTAAAGCAGAGTGTGATCAATGGATGAGAACTCTGTTGTGTGTTTCTCTTCAGAAATGGAGTTAAATCCCAGGCTCTGAGTCTTCCTACAAGCAAGACTTCGTTTCAGGTAAGGGCAGTCACTTTTCAGCTCAAACGAATTACATTGGTCACAAAGCTCACATGTTTCTCATCTTAACTGACAAGCATTGGATGTTACAGGACCAGTGCTTTGTATCAGTTTCAGAAGCAGAGTTGAAATAGATATGGTCCGTATGTGTAAGAAACATCGTTCTTTTGTTCTCAGCACACTCAGGTTTCCTGCTCTATTAGAGACTCTAGAAAGCAAGAGCGTGCTTCTTGCTCTAAAGCAGAGTGTAATCAATGGATGAGAACTCTGTTGTGGGTTTCACTTCAGAAATGGAGTTAAATCCCAGGCTCTGAGTCTTCCTACAAGCAAGACTTCGTTACAGTTAAGGGCAGTCACTTTTCAGCTCAAACAAACTACATCGTTCACGAAGCTCACACGTATCTCATCTTAACTGACAAGCATTGGATGTTAGAGGACCTTTGGTTTGTTTCAGTTTCAGAAGCAGAGTTGGACAAGATATGGTCCGTATGTGTAGGAAACACCGTTCTTTTGTTCTAAGCACACTCAGGTTTCCTGCTGTATTAGAGAATCTAGAAAGCTAGAGTGTGCTTCTTGCTCTAAAGCAGAGTGTGATCAAGGGATGAGAATTCTGTTGTTTGTTTCACTTCAGAATTGGAGTTAAATCCCTGGCTCTGAGTCTTCCTACAAGCAAGACTTCGTTTTAGGTAAGGGCAGTTACTTTACAGCTCAAACGAACTACATCGTTCACGAAGCACACACATTTCTCCTCTTAACAGACAAGCATTGGATATTAGAGTACCTTTGCTTTGTATCAATTTCAAGAAGAGTTGAACTAGATATGGTCCTTATGTATAGGAAACACGGTTCTTTTCTTTTGAGGACACTCACGTTTCTGCTGCATTAGAGACTCTAGAAAGCAAGAGCCAGGTTCTTGCTCTAAAGCAGAGTGTGATCCATGGATTACAACTGTTTTGTGAGTTTCCCTTCAGAAATGGAGTTAAATCCCAGGCTCTGTGTCTTCCTACAAGCAAGACTCCGTTTCAGGTATGGGTAGTCACTTTTCACCTCAAACGAACTACATCGTTCAGGAAGCTCACAAGTTTCTCATCTTAACTCACAAGCATTGGATGGTAGAGGACCAGTGCTTTGTATCAGTTTCAGAAGCAGAGTAGGAATAAATATGGTCCGTATGTGTAAGAAACACCGTTCTTTTGTTCTCAGCACACTTATGTTTCCTGCTCTATTAGAGACTCTAGAAAGCAAGAGCGTGCTTCTTGCTCTAAAGCAGAGTGTGATCAATGGATGCTAACTGTGTTGTGTGTTTCATTTCAGAAATGGAGTTTAATCCCTGCGTCTGAGTCTTCCTACAAGCAAGACTTCGTTTCAGGTATGGGCATTTACGTTACAGCTCAAACGAACTATATCGTTCACGAAGCTCACACGTTTCTCATCTTAACAGAGAAGCATTGGATATTAGAGGACCTTTGCTTTGTATCAATTTCAAGCAGAGTTGAACTAGATATGGTCCGTATGTATAGGAAACATGGTTCTTTTCTTCTGAGCACACACAGGTTTCCTGCTGTGTTAGAGACTCTGGAATGCAAGAGCGTGCTTCTTGCTCTAAAGCAGAGTGTGATCAATGTATGAGAACTCTGTTTTGTGTTTCACTTCAAAAATCGAGTTAAATCCCAGGCTCTGAGTCTTGCGAAAAGAAAGACTTCGTTTCAGGTAAGGGCAGTCACTTTTCAGCTCCAACGAATTACTTCAGTCACGAAGATCACACGTTTCTCATCTTAACTGACAAGAACTGGATGTTAGAGGACCAGTGCTTTGTATTAGTTTCAGAAGCATAGTTGGACTAGATATGGTCCGTATGTGTAAGAAACACCGTTCTTTTGTTCTCATCACACTCATGTTTCCTGCTGTATTAGAGACTCTAGAAAGCAAGAGCGTGCTTCTTGCTCTAAAGCAGACTTTGATCAATTGATGAGAACTCTGTTGTGTGTTTCCCTTCAGAAATGGAGTTAAATCCCAGGCTCTGAGTCTTCCTATAAGCAAGACTTCGTTTCAGGTAAAGGAAGTTACTTTTCAGCTCAAACGAACTACATCGTTCACGAAGCTCACACGTTTCTCATCTTAACAGAGAAGTATTGGATGTTAGAGGACCTTTGCTTTGTATCAATTTCAAGCAGAGTTGAACTAGATATGGTCCCTATGTATAGGAAACACGGTTCTTTTCTTCTGCGCACATCAGGTTTCCTGTTGTATTAGAGACTCTGGAATGCAAGAGCGTGCTTCTTGCTCTAAAGCAGAGTGTGATCAATGGATGAGAACTGTGTTGTGTGTTTCATTTCAGAAATGGAGTTAAATCCCAGGCTCTGAGTCTTCCTACATGCAAGAGTTCGTTTCCGGTAAGGGCAGTCACTTTTCAGCTCAAAAAAACTACATCGATCACAAAGCTCACACGTTTCTCATCTTAACTGACAAGCATCGGATGTTAGAGGACTAGTGCTTTGTATCAGTTTCAGAAGCAGAGTTGGACTAGATATGGTCTGTAAGTGTAAGAAACACTGTTCTTTTGTTCTCAGCACACTCACATTTCCTGCTGTATTAGAGACTCTAGAAAGCAAGAGCGTGCTTCTTGCTCTAAAGCAGAGTGTGATCAATGTATGAGAACTCTGTTGTGTGTTTCACTTCAGAAATTCAGTTAAATCCCAGGCTCTGAGTCTTCCTACAAGGAAGACTTTGTTTCACGTAAGGGCAGTCACTTTTCAGCTCAAACGAATTACATCGGTCACGAAGCTCACACGTTTCTCATCTTAACTGACAAGCATTGGATGTTAGAGGACCTTTGGTTTGTTTCAGATTCAGAAGCAGAGTTGGACTAGATATGGTCCGTATGTGTAAGATACACTGTTCTTTTGTTCTCAACACACTCACATTTCCTGCTGTATTAGAGGCTCTAGAAAGCAAGAGCGTGCTTCTTGCTCTAAAGCAGATTGTGATCATTGTTGAGACCTGTGTTGTGTGTTTCACTTCAGAAATGGAGTTGAATCCCAGGCTCTGAGTCTTCCTACAAGCAAGACTTCTTTTCAGGTATGGGAATTTACATTAAAGCTCAAACGAACTGCATCATTCACGAAGCTCACACGTTTCTCATCTTAACTGACAAGAATTGGATGTTAGAGGACCTGTGGTTTGTTTCAGTTTCAGAAGCAGAGTTGGACTAGGTATGGTCCGTATGTGTAAGAAACACCGTTCTTTTGTTCTCAGAACACTCACGTTTCCTGCTTTATTAGAGACTCTAGAAAGCAAGAGCATGCTTCTTGCTCTAATGCCGAGTGTGATCAATGGATGAGAACTCTGTTGTGTGTTTCACTTCAGAAATGGAGTTAAATCCCAAGCTCTCAGTCTTCCTACATGCAAGACTTCGTTTCAGGTAAGGGCAGTCACTTTTCAGCTCTAACGAATTATATCGGTCACGAAGCTCTCACGTTTCTCATCTTAACTGACAAGCATTGGATGTTAGAGGACCTGTGGTTTGTTTCAGTTTCAGAAGCAGAGTTGGACTAGATATGGTCCGTATGTGTAGGAAACACCATTCTTTTGTTCTGATCACACTCATATTTCCTGCTGTCTTAGAGAGTCTAGAAAGCAAGAGCGTGCTTCTAGCTCTAAAGCAGAGTGTGAACAATGGATGAGAACTCTGCTGTGTGTTTCACTTCAGAAATGGAGTTAAATCCCGGGCTCTGAGTCTTCCTACAAGCAAGACTTCGTTTCAGGTAAGGGCAGTCATTTTCAGCTCAAAAAAACTACATCGACCACAAAGCTCACATGTTTCTCATCTTAACTGACAAGCATTAGATGTTAGAGGACCAGTGCTTTGTATCAGTTTCAGAAGCATAGTTGGACTAGATATGGTCCGTATGTGTAAGAAACACCGTTCTTTTGTTCTCATCACACTCATGTTTCCTGCTGTATTAGAGACTCTAGAAAGCAAGAGCGTGCTTCTTGCTCTAAAGCAGACTTTGATCAATTAATGAGAACTCTGTTGTGTGTTTCCCTTCAGAAATGGAGTTAAATCCCAGGCTCTGAGTCTTCCTATAAGCAAGACTTCGTTTCAGGTAAAGGAAGTTACTTTTCAGCTCAAACGAACTACATCGTTCACGAAGCTCACACGTTTCTCATCTTAACAGAGAAGCATTGGATGTTAGAGGACCTTTGCTTTGTATCAATTTCAAGCAGAGTTGAACTAGATATGGTCCCTATGTATAGGAAACACGGTTCTTTTCTTCTGCGCACATCAGGTTTCCTGTTGTATTAGAGACTCTGGAATGCAAGAGCGTGCTTCTTGCTCTAAAGCAGAGTGTGATCAATGGATGAGAACTGTGTTGTGTGTTTCATTTCAGAAATGGAGTTAAATCCCAGGCTCTGAGTCTTCCTACATGCAAGAGTTCGTTTCCGGTAAGGGCAGTCACTTTTCAGCTCAAAAAAACTACATCGATCACAAAGCTCACACGTTTCTCATCTTAACTGACAAGCATCGGATGTTAGAGGACTAGTGCTTTGTATCAGTTTCAGAAGCAGAGTTGGACTAGATATGGTCTGTAAGTGTAAGAAACACTGTTCTTTTGTTCTCAGCACACTCACATTTCCTGCTGTATTAGAGACTCTAGAAAGCAAGAGCGTGCTTCTTGCTCTAAAGCAGAGTGTGATCAATGTATGAGAACTCTGTTGTGTGTTTCACTTCAGAAATTCAGTTAAATCCCAGGCTCTGAGTCTTCCTACAAGGAAGACTTTTTTTCACGTAAGGGCAGTCACTTTTCAGCTCAAACGAATTACATCGGTCACGAAGCTCACACGTTTCTCATCTTAACTGACAAGCATTGGATGTTAGAGGACCTTTGGTTTGTTTCAGATTCAGAAGCAGAGTTGGACTAGATATGGTCCGTATGTGTAAGATACACTGTTCTTTTGTTCTCAACACACTCACATTTCCTGCTGTATTAGAGGCTCTAGAAAGCAAGAGCGTGCTTCTTGCTCTAAAGCAGATTGTGATCATTGTTGAGACCTGTGTTGTGTGTTTCACTTCAGAAATGGAGTTGAATCCCAGGCTCTGAGTCTTCCTACAAGCAAGACTTCTTTTCAGGTATGGGAATTTACATTAAAGCTCAAACGAACTGCATCATTCACGAAGCTCACACGTTTCTCATCTTAACTGACAAGAATTGGATGTTAGAGGACCTGTGGTTTGTTTCAGTTTCAGAAGCAGAGTTGGACTAGGTATGGTCCGTATGTGTAAGAAACACCGTTCTTTTGTTCTCAGAACACTCACGTTTCCTGCTTTATTAGAGACTCTAGAAAGCAAGAGCGTGCTTCTTGCTCTAATGCCGAGTGTGATCAATGGATGAGAACTCTGTTGTGTGTTTCACTTCAGAAATGGAGTTAAATCCCAAGCTCTCAGACTTCCTACATGCAAGACTTCGTTTCAGGTAAGGGCAGTCACTTTTCAGCTCAAACGAATTATATCGGTCACGAAGCTCACACGTTTCTCATCTTAACTGACAAGCATTGGATGTTAGAGGACCTGTGGTTTGTTTCAGTTTCAGAAGCAGAGTTGGACTAGATATGGTCCGTATGTGTAGGAAACACCATTCTTTTGTTCTGATCACACTCATATTTCCTGCTGTCTTAGAGAGTCTAGAAAGCAAGAGCGTGCTTCTAGCTCTAAAGCAGAGTGTGAACAATGGATGAGAACTCTGCTGTGTGTTTCACTTCAGAAATGGAGTTAAATCCCGGGCTCTGAGTCTTCCTACAAGCAAGACTTCGTTTCAGGTAAGGGCAGTCATTTTCAGCTCAAAAAAACTACATCGACCACAAAGCTCACATGTTTCTCATCTTAACTGACAAGCATTAGATGTTAGAGGACCAGTGCTTTGTATCAGTTTCAGAAGCATAGTTGGACTAGATATGGTCCGTATGTGTAAGAAACACCGTTCTTTTGTTCTCATCACACTCATGTTTCCTGCTGTATTAGAGACTCTAGAAAGCAAGAGCGTGCTTCTTGCTCTAAAGCAGAGTGTGATCAATGGATGAGAACTCTGTTGTGTGTTTCACTTCAGAAATGGAGTTAAATCCCAGGCTCTGAGTCTTCCTACAAGCAAGACTTCGTTTCAGGTAAGGGCAGTCACTTTTCAGCTCAAACGAATTACATCGGTCACAAAGCTCACATGTTTCTCATCTTAACTGACAAGCATTAGATTTTACAGGACCAGTGCTTTGTATCAGTTTCAGAAGCAGAGTTGAAATAGATATGGTCCGTATGTGTAAGAAACATCGTTCTTTTGTTCTCAGCACACTCAGGTTTCCTGCTCTATTAGAGACTCTAGAAAGCAAGAGCGTGCTTCTTGCTATAAAGCAGAGTGTAATCAATGGATGAGAACTCTGTTGTGGGTTTCACTTCAGAAATGGAGTTAAATCCCAGGCTCTGAGTCTTCCTACAAGCAAGACTTCGTTACAGTTAAGGGCAGTCACTTTTCAGCTCAAACAAACTACATCGTTCACGAAGCTCACACGTATCTCATCTTAACTGACAAGCATTGGATGTTAGAGGACCTTTGGTTTGTTTCAGTTTCAGAAGCAGAGTTGGACAAGATATGGTCCGTATGTGTAGGAAACACCGTTCTTTTGTTCTAAGCACACTCAGGTTTCCTGCTGTATTAGAGAATCTAGAAAGCTAGAGTGTGCTTCTTGCTCTAAAGCAGAGTGTGATCAAGGGATGAGAATTCTGTTGTTTGTTTCACTTCAGAATTGGAGTTAAATCCCTGGCTCTGAGTCTTCCTACAAGCAAGACTTCGTTTTAGGTAAGGGCAGTTACTTTACAGCTCAAACGAACTACATCGTTCACGAAGCACACACATTTCTCCTCTTAACAGACAAGCATTGGATATTAGAGTACCTTTGCTTTGTATCAATTTCAAGAAGAGTTGAACTAGATATGGTCCTTATGTATAGGAAACACGGTTCTTTTCTTTTGAGGACACTCACGTTTCCTGCTGCATTAGAGACTCTAGAAAGCAAGAGCCAGGTTCTTGCTCTAAAGCAGAGTGTGATCCATGGATTACAACTGTTTTGTGAGTTTCCCTTCAGAAATGGAGTTAAATCCCAGGCTCTGTGTCTTCCTACAAGCAAGACTCCGTTTCAGATATGGGTAGTCACTTTTCACCTCAAACGAACTACATCGTTCAGGAAGCTCACAAGTTTCTCATCTTAACTCACAAGCATTGGATGGTAGAGGACCAGTGCTTTGTATCAGTTTCAGAAGCAGAGTAGGAATAAATATGGTCCGTATGTGTAAGAAACACCGTTCTTTTGTTCTCAGCACACTTATGTTTCCTGCTCTATTAGAGACTCTAGAAAGCAAGAGCGTGCTTCTTGCTCTAAAGCAGAGTGTGATCAATGGATGCTAACTGTGTTGTGTGTTTCATTTCAGAAATGGAGTTTAATCCCTGCCTCTGAGTCTTCCTACAAGCAAGACTTCGTTTCAGGTATGGGCATTTACTTTACAGCTCAAACGAACTATATCGTTCACGAAGCTCACACGTTTCTCATTCTTAACAGAGAAGCATTGGATGTTACAGGACCTTTGCTTTGTATCAATTTCAAGCAGAGTTGAACTAGATATGGTCCGTATGTATAGGAAACATGGTTCTTTTCTTCTGAGCACACACAGGTTTCCTGCTGTGTTAGAGACTCTGGAATGCAAGAGCGTGCTTCTTGCTCTAAAGCAGAGTGTGATCAATGTATGAGAACTCTGTTTTGTGTTTCACTTCAAAAATCGAGTTAAATCCCAGGCTCTGAGTCTTGCGACAAGAAAGACTTCGTTTCAGGTAAGGGCAGTCACTTTTCAGCTCCAACGAATTACTTCAGTCACGAAGATCACACGTTTCTCATCTTAACTGACAAGCATTGGATGTTAGAGGACCAGTGCTTTGTATTAGTTTCAGAAGCATAGTTGGACTAGATATGGTCCGTATGTGTAAGAAACACCGTTCTTTTGTTCTCATCACACTCATGTTTCCTGCTGTATTAGAGACTCTAGAAAGCAAGAGCGTGCTTCTTGCTCTAAAGCAGACTTTGATCAATTGATGAGAACTCTGTTGTGTGTTTCCCTTCAGAAATGGAGTTAAATCCCAGGCTCTGAGTCTTCCTATAAGCAAGACTTCGTTTCAGGTAAAGGAAGTTACTTTTCAGCTCAAACGAACTACATCGTTCACGAAGCTCACACGTTTCTCATCTTAACAGAGAAGCATTGGATGTTAGAGGACCTTTGCTTTGTATCAATTTCAAGCAGAGTTGAACTAGATATGGTCCCTATGTATAGGAAACACGGTTCTTTTCTTCTGCGCACATCAGGTTTCCTGTTGTATTAGAGACTCTGGAATGCAAGAGCGTGCTTCTTGCTCTAAAGCAGAGTGTGATCAATGGATGAGAACTGTGTTGTGTGTTTCATTTCAGAAATGGAGTTAAATCCCAGGCTCTGAGTCTTCCTACATGCAAGAGTTCGTTTCCGGTAAGGGCAGTCACTTTTCAGCTCAAAAAAACTACATCGATCACAAAGCTCACACGTTTCTCATCTTAACTGACAAGCATCGGATGTTAGAGGACTAGTGCTTTGTATCAGTTTCAGAAGCAGAGTTGGACTAGATATGGTCTGTAAGTGTAAGAAACACTGTTCTTTTGTTCTCAGCACACTCACATTTCCTGCTGTATTAGAGACTCTAGAAAGCAAGAGCGTGCTTCTTGCTCTAAAGCAGAGTGTGATCAATGTATGAGAACTCTGTTGTGTGTTTCACTTCAGAAATTCAGTTAAATCCCAGGCTCTGAGTCTTCCTACAAGGAAGACTTTGTTTCACGTAAGGGCAGTCACTTTTCAGCTCAAACGAATTACATCGGTCACGAAGCTCACACGTTTCTCATCTTAACTGACAAGCATTGGATGTTAGAGGACCTTTGGTTTGTTTCAGATTCAGAAGCAGAGTTGGACTAGATATGGTCCGTATGTGTAAGATACACTGTTCTTTTGTTCTCAACACACTCACATTTCCTGCTGTATTAGAGGCTCTAGAAAGCAAGAGCGTGCTCCTTGCTCTAAAGCAGATTGTGATCATTGTTGAGACCTGTGTTGTGTGTTTCACTTCAGAAATGGAGTTGAATCCCAGGCTCTGAGTCTTCCTACAAGCAAGACTTCTTTTCAGGTATGGGAATTTACATTAAAGCTCAAACGAACTGCATCATTCACGAAGCTCACACGTTTCTCATCTTAACTGACAAGAATTGGATGTTAGAGGACCTGTGGTTTGTTTCAGTTTCAGAAGCAGAGTTGGACTAGGTATGGTCCGTATGTGTAAGAAACACCGTTCTTTTGTTCTCAGAACACTCACGTTTCCTGCTTTATTAGAGACTCTAGAAAGCAAGAGCGTGCTTCTTGCTCTAATGCCGAGTGTGATCAATGGATGAGAACTCTGTTGTGTGTTTCACTTCAGAAATGGAGTTAAATCCCAAGCTCTCAGTCTTCCTACATGCAAGACTTCGTTTCAGGTAAGGGCAGTCACTTTTCAGCTCAAACGAATTATATCGGTCACGAAGCTCACACGTTTCTCATCTTAACTGACAAGCATTGGATGTTAGAGGACCTGTGGTTTGTTTCAGTTTCAGAAGCAGAGTTGGACTAGATATGGTCCGTATGTGTAGGAAACACCATTCTTTTGTTCTGATCACACTCATATTTCCTGCTGTCTTAGAGAGTCTAGAAAGCAAGAGCGTGCTTCTAGCTCTAAAGCAGAGTGTGAACAATGGATGAGAACTCTGCTGTGTGTTTCACTTCAGAAATGGAGTTAAATCCCGGGCTCTGAGTCTTCCTACAAGCAAGACTTCGTTTCAGGTAAGGGCAGTCATTTTCAGCTCAAAAAAACTACATCGACCACAAAGCTCACATGTTTCTCATCTTAACTGACAAGCATTAGATGTTAGAGGACCAGTGCTTTGTATCAGTTTCAGAAGCATAGTTGGACTAGATATGGTCCGTATGTGTAAGAAACACCGTTCTTTTGTTCTCATCACACTCATGTTTCCTGCTGTATTAGAGACTCTAGAAAGCAAGAGCGTGCTTCTTGCTCTAAAGCAGAGTGTGATCAATGGATGAGAACTCTGTTGTGTGTTTCACTTCAGAAATGGAGTTAAATCCCAGGCTCTGAGTCTTCCTACAAGCAAGACTTCGTTTCAGGTAAGGGCAGTCACTTTTCAGCTCAAACGAATTACATTGGTCACAAAGCTCACATGTTTCTCATCTTAACTGACAAGCATTAGATGTTACAGGACCAGTGGTTTGTATCAGTTTCAGAAGCAGAGTTGAAATAGATATGGTCCGTATGTGTAAGAAACATCGTTCTTTTGTTCTCAGCACACTCAGGTTTCCTGCTCTATTAGAGACTCTAGAAAGCAAGAGCGTGCTTCTTGCTCTAAAGCAGAGTGTAATCAATGGATGAGAACTCTGTTGTGGGTTTCACTTCAGAAATGGAGTTAAATCCCAGGCTCTGAGTCTTCCTACAAGCAAGACTTCGTTACAGTTAAGGGCAGTCACTTTTCAGCTCAAACAAACTACATCGTTCACGAAGCTCACACGTATCTCATCTTAACTGACAAGCATTGGATGTTAGAGGACCTTTGGTTTGTTTCAGTTTCAGAAGCAGAGTTGGACAAGATATGGTCCGTATGTGTAGGAAACACCGTTCTTTTGTTCTAAGCACACTCAGGTTTCCTGCTGTATTAGAGAATCTAGAAAGCTAGAGTGTGCTTCTTGCTCTAAAGCAGAGTGTGATCAAGGGATGAGAATTCTGTTGTTTGTTTCACTTCAGAATTGGAGTTAAATCCCTGGCTCTGAGTCTTCCTACAAGCAAGACTTCGTTTTAGGTAAGGGCAGTTACTTTACAGCTCAAACGAACTACATCGTTCACGAAGCACACACATTTCTCCTCTTAACAGACAAGCATTGGATATTAGAGTACCTTTGCTTTGTATCAATTTCAAGAAGAGTTGAACTAGATATGGTCCTTATGTATAGGAAACACGGTTCTTTTCTTTTGAGGACACTCACGTTTCCTGCTGCATTAGAGACTCTAGAAAGCAAGAGCCAGGTTCTTGCTCTAAAGCAGAGTGTGATCCATGGATTACAACTGTTTTGTGAGTTTCCCTTCAGAAATGGAGTTAAATCCCAGGCTCTGTGTCTTCCTACAAGCAAGACTCCGTTTCAGGTATGGGTAGTCACTTTTCACCTCAAACGAACTACATCGTTCAGGAAGCTCACAAGTTTCTCATCTTAACTCACAAGCATTGGATGGTAGAGGACCAGTGCTTTGTATCAGTTTCAGAAGCAGAGTAGGAATAAATATGGTCCGTATGTGTAAGAAACACCGTTCTTTTGTTCTCAGCACACTTATGTTTCCTGCTCTATTAGAGACTCTAGAAAGCAAGAGCGTGCTTCTTGCTCTAAAGCAGAGTGTGATCAATGGATGCTAACTGTGTTGTGTGTTTCATTTCAGAAATGGAGTTTAATCCCTGCCTCTGAGTCTTCCTACAAGCAAGACTTCGTTTCAGGTATGGGCATTTACTTTACAGCTCAAACGAACTATATCGTTCACGAAGCTCACACGTTTCTCATCTTAACAGAGAAGCATTGGATGTTACAGGACCTTTGCTTTGTATCAATTTCAAGCAGAGTTGAACTAGATATGGTCCGTATGTATAGGAAACATGGTTCTTTTATTCTGAGCACACACAGGTTTCCTGCTGTGTTAGAGACTCTGGAATGCAAGAGCGTGCTTCTTGCTCTAAAGCAGAGTGTGATCTATGGATGAGAACTCTGTTGTGTGTTTCACTTCAGAAATGGAGTTAAATCCCAGGCTCTGAGTCTTCCTACATGCAAGACTTCGTTTCAGGTAAGGGCAGTCACTTTTCAGCTCAAAAAAACTACATCGATCACAAAGCTCAAATGTTTCTCATCTTAACTGACAAGCATCGGATGTTAGAGGACCAGTGCTTTGTATCAGTTTCAGAAGCAGAGTTGGACTAGATATGGTCTGTATGTGTAAGAAACACTGTTCTTTTGCTCTCAGCACACTCACATTTCCTGCTCTATTAGAGACTCTAGAAAGCAAGAGCGTGCTTCTTGCTCTAAAGCAGAGTGTGATCAATGGATGAGAACTCTGTTGTGTGTTCCACCTCAGAAATGCATTTAAATCCCAGGCTCTGAGTCTTCCTACAAGCAAGACTTTGTTTCACGTAAGGGCAGTCACTTTTCAGCTCAAACGAATTACATCGGTCACGAAGCTCACACGTTTCTCATCTTAACTGACAAGCATTGGATGTTAGAGGACCTTTGGTTTGTTTCAGTTTCAGAAGCAGAGTTGGACTAGACATGGTCCGTATGTGTAGGAAACACCGTTCTTTTGTTCTCATCACACACATGTTTCCTGCTGTCTTAGAGAGTGTTGAAAGCAAGAGCGTGCTTCTTGCTCTAAAGCAGGGTGTGATCATTGGATGAGAACTCTGTTGTGTGTTTCACTTCAGATATGGAGTTAAAACCCAGGCTCTGAGTCTTTCTACAAGCAAGAATTCATTGCAGGTAAGGGAATTTACTTTACAGCTCAAAGAAACTATATCGTTCACGAAGCTCACACGTTTCTCATCTTAACTGAGAAGCACTGAATGTTAGAGGACCAGTGCTTTGTATCAGTTTCAGAAGCAGAGTTGGACTAGATATGGTCCGTATGTGTAAGATACACCGTTATTTTGTTCTCAGCACACTCACATTTCCTGCTGTATTAGAGGCTCTAGAAAGCAAGAGCGTGCTTCTTGCTCTAAAGCAGAGTGTGATCAATGGATGAGACCTCTGTTGTGTGCTTCACTTCAGAAATGGAGTTGAATCCCAGGCTTTGAGTCTTCCTACAAGGAAGAATTCGTTTCAGGTAAGGGAATTTACATTACAGCTCAAACGAACTACCTCATTCACGAAGCTCACACGTTTCTCATCTTAACTGACAAGCATTGGTTGTTAGAGGACCTGTGGTTTGTATCAATTTCAAGCAGAGTTGGACTAGATATGATCCGTATGTGTAGGAAACCCCGTTCATTTGTTCTCAGCACACTCAAGTTTCCTGCTGTCTTAGAGACTCTAGAAAGCTAGAGTGTGCTTCTTGCTCTAAAGCAGATTGTGATCCATGGATGAGAACTGTGTTATGTGATTCCCTTCAGAAATGGAGTTAAATCCCAGGCTCTGTGTATACCTACAAGCAAGACTTCGTTTCAGGTAAGGGCAGTCACTTTTCATCCCAAAGAATTACATCGGTAACGAAGCTCACACGTTTCTCTACTTAACTGACAAGCATTGGATGTTAGAGGACCTTTGGTTTGTTTTAGTTTCAGAAGCAGAGTTGGACTAGATATGGTCTGTGTGTGTAGGAAACACCATTGTCTTGTTCTCATCACACTCATATTTCCTGCTGTCTTAGAGAGTCTAGGAAGCAAGAGAGTGCTTCTTGTTGTAAAGCAGAGTGTGAACAATGAATGAGAACTCGGCTATGTGTTTCACTTCAGAAATGGAGTTAAATCCCAGTTTCTGAGTCTTCCTACAAGCAAGACTTCGTTTCAGGTAAGGGCAGTCACTCTTCAGCTCAAACGAATTACATTGGTCACGAAGCTCACACGTTTCTAATCTTAACTGACAAGCATTGTATGTTAGAGGTCCAGTGCTTTGTATCAGTTTCAGAAGCAGAGTTGGACTAGGTATGGTCTGTATGTGTAAGAAACACCGTTCTTTTGTTCTCAGCACACTCACGTTTCTTGCTTTATTAGAGACTCTAGAAAGCAAGAGCATGCTTCTTGCTCTAAAGCAGAGTGTGATCAATGGATGAGAACTCTGTTGTGTGTTTCACTTCAGAAATGGAGTTAAATCCCAGGCTCTGAGTCTTCCTACATGCAAGAGTTCGTTTTCGGTAAGGGCAGTCACTTTTCAGCTCAAAAAAACTACATCGATCACAAAGCTCACACGTTTCTCATCTTAACTGACAAGCATCGGATGTTAGAGGACCACTGCTTTGTATCAGTTTCAGAAGCAGAGTTGGACTAGATATGGTCTGTAAGTGTAAGAAACTCTGTTCTTTTGTTCTCAGCACACTCACATTTCCTGCTGTATTAGAGACTCTAGAAAGCAAGAGCGTGCTTCTTGCTCTAAAGCAGAGTGTGATCCATGTATGAGAACTCTGTTGTGTGTTTCACTTCAGAAATTCAGTTAAATCCCAGGCTCTGAGTCTTCCTAAAAGGAAGACTTTGTTTCACGTAAGGGCAGTCACTTTTCAGCTCAAACGAATTACATCGGTCACGAAGCTCACACGTTTCTCATCTTAACTGACAAGCATTGGATGTTAGAGGACCTTTGGTTTGTTTCAGATTCAGAAGCAGAGTTGGACTAGATATGGTCCGTATGTGTAAGATACACTGTTCTTTTGTTCTCAACACACTCACATTTCCTGCTGTATTAGAGGCTCTAGAAAGCAAGAGCGTGCTTCTTGCTCTAAAGCAGATTGTGATCATTGTTGAGACCTGTGTTTTGTGTTTCACTTCAGAAATGGAGTTGAATCCCAGGCTCTGAGTCTTCCTACAAGCAAGACTTCTTTTCAGGTATGGGAATTTACATTACAGCTCAAACGAACTGCATCATTCACGAAGCTCACACGTTTCTCATCTTAACTGACAAGAATTGGCTGTTAGAGGACCTGTGGTTTGTTTCAGTTTCAGAAGCAGATTTGGACTAGATATGGTCCATATGTGTAGGAAACACCGTTCTATTGTTCTCATCACACTCATATTTCCTGCTGTCTTAGAGCGTCTAGAAAGCAAGAGCGTGCTTCTTGCTGTAAAGCAGAGTGTGATCAATGGATGAGAACTCTGTTGTGTGTTTCACCTCAGAAATGCATTTAAATCCCAGGCTCTGAGTCTTCCTACAAGCAAGACTTTGTTTCACGTAAGGGCAGTCACTTTTCAGCTCAAACGAATTACATTGGTCACGAAGCTCACACGTTTCTCATCTTAACTGACAAGCATTGTATGTTTGAGGACCAGTGCTTTGTATCAGTTTCAGAAGCAGAGTTGGACTAGGTATGGTCCGTATGTGTAAGAAACACCGTTCTTTTGTTCTCAGCACACTCACCTTTCCTGCTTTATTAGAGACTCTAGAAAGCAAGAGCGTGCTTCTTGCTCTAATGCTGAGTGTGATCAATGGATGAGAACTCTGTTGTGTGTTTCACTTCAGAAATGGAGTTAAATCCCAGGCTCTGAGTCTTCCTACAAGCAAGACTTCGTTTCACGTAAGGGCAGTCACTTTTCAGCTCAAACGAATTACATTGGTCACGAAGCTCACACTTTTCTCATCTTAACTGACAAGCATTGGATGTTAGAGGACCTTTGCTTTGTTTCAGTTTCAGAAGCAGAGTTGGACTAGATATGGTCCGTATGTGTAGGAAACACCGTTCTTTTGTTCTCTTCACACTCATGTTTCCTGCTGTCTTAGAGAGTCTAGAAAGCAAGAGCGTGCTTCTTGCTGTAAAGCAGAGTGTGATCAATCAATGAGAACTCTGCTGTGTGTTTCACTTCAGAATTGGAGTTAAATCCCATGCTCTGAGTCTTCCTACAAGCAAGACTTCGATTCAGGTAAGGGAAGTTGCTTTACAACTCAAACGAACTACATAATTCACGAAGCTCACACGTTTCTCATCTTAACTTACAAGCATTGGATGTTAGAGGACCTTTGGTTTGTTTCAGTTTCAGAAGCAGAGTTGGACAAGATATGGTCCGTATGTGTATGAAACACCGTTTTTTGTTCTTAGCACACCCATGTTTCCTGCTGTATTAGAGACTCTAGAAAGCAAGAGCGTGCTTCCTGCTGTAAAGCAGAGTGTTATCAATGGATGAGAACTCTGTTGTGTGTTTCACTTCAGAAATGGAGTTAAATCCCAGGCTCTGAGTCTTCCTACAAGCAAGACATCGTTTCAGGTAAGGGAGTCACTCTTCAGCTCAAAAGATCTACATCGTTCAGGAAGATAACACGTTTCTCATCCTAACTGACAAGCATTGGATGTTAGAGGACCTGTGGTTTGTTTCACTTTCAGAAGCAGAGTTGGACAAGATATGGTCCGTATGTGTAGGAAACACCGTTCTTTTGTTCTAAGCACACTCAGGTTTCCTGCTGTATTAGAGATTCTAGAAAGCTAGAGTGTGCTTCTTGCTCTAAAGCAGAGTGTGTTCAAGGGATGAGAATTCTGTTGTTTGTTTCACTTCAGAATTGGAGTTAAATCCCTGGCTCTGAGTCTTCCTACAAGCAAGACTTCGTTTTAGGTAAGGGCATTTACTTTACAGCTCAAACGAACTACATCGTTCACGAAGCACACACATTTCTCCTCTTAACAGACAAGCATTGGATATTAGAGTACCTTTGCTTTGTATCAATTTCAAGAAGAGTTGAACTAGATATGGTCCTTATGTATAGGAAACACGGTTCTTTTCTTTTGAGGACACTCACGTTTCCTGCTGCATTAGAGACTCTAGAAAGCAAGAGCCAGGTTCTTGCTCTAAAGCAGAGTGTGATCCATGGATTACAACTGTTTTGTGAGTTTCCCTTCAGAAATGGAGTTAAATCCCAGGCTCTGTGTCTTCCTACAAGCAAGACTCCGTTTCAGGTATGGGTAGTCACTTTTCACCTCAAACGAACTACATCGTTCAGGAAGCTCACAAGTTTCTCATCTTAACTCACAAGCATTGGATGGTAGAGGACCAGTGCTTTGTATCAGTTTCTGAAGCAGAGTAGGAATAAATATGGTCCGTATGTGTAAGAAACACCGTTCTTTTGTTCTCAGCACACTTATGTTTCCTGCTCTATTAGAGACTCTAGAAAGCAAGAGCGTGCTTCTTGCTCTAAAGCAGAGTGTGATCAATGGATGCTAACTGTGTTGTGTGTTTCATTTCAGAAATGGAGTTTAATCCCTGCCTCTGAGTCTTCCTACAAGCAAGACTTCGTTTCAGGTATGGGCATTTACTTTACAGCTCAAACGAACTATATCGTTCACGAAGCTCACACGTTTCTCATCTTAACAGAGAAGCATTGGATGTTAGAGGACCTTTGCTTTGTATCAATTTCAAGCAGAGTTGAACTAGATATGGTCCGTATGTATAGGAAACACGGTTCTTTTCTTCTGAGCACACACAGGTTTCCTGCTGTGTTAGAGACTCTGGAATGCAAGAGCGTGCTTCTTGCTCTAAAGCAGAGTGTGATCAATGTATAAGAACTCTGTTTTTTGTTTCACTTCAAAAATCGAGTTAAATCCCAGGCTCTGAGTCTTGCCACAAGAAAGACTTCGTTTCAGGTAAGGGCAGTCAGTTTTCAGCTCCAACGAATTACTTCAGTCACGAAGATCACACGTTTCTCATCTTAACTGACAAGCATTAGATGTTAGAGGACCAGTGCTTTGTATCAGTTTCAGAAGCATAGTTGGACTAGATATGGTCCGTATGTGTAAGAAACACCGTTCTTTTGTTCTCATCACACTCATGTTTCCTGCTGTATTAGAGACTCTAGAAAGCAAGAGCGTGCTTCTTGCTCTAAAGCAGAGTGTGATCAATGGATGAGAACTCTGTTGTGTGTTTCACTTCAGAAATGGAGTTAAATCCCAGGCTCTGAGTCTTCCTACAAGCAAGACTTCGTTTCAGGTAAGGGCAGTCACTTTTCAGCTCAAACGAATTACATCGGTCACAAAGCTCACATGTTTCTCATCTTAACTGACAAGCATTGGATGTTACAGGACCAGTGCTTTGTATCAGTTTCAGAAGCAGAGTTGAAATAGATATGGTCCGTATGTGTAAGAAACATCGTTCTTTTGTTCTCAGCACACTCAGGTTTCCTGCTCTATTAGAGACTCTAGAAAGCAAGAGCGTGCTTCTTGCTCTAAAGCAGAGTGTAATCAATGGATGAGAACTCTGTTGTGGGTTTCACTTCAGAAATGGAGTTAAATCCCAGGCTCTGAGTCTTCCTACAAGCAAGACTTCGTTACAGTTAAGGGCAGTCACTTTTCAGCTCAAACAAACTACATCGTTCACGAAGCTCACACGTATCTCATCTTAACTGACAAGCATTGGATGTTAGAGGACCTTTGGTTTGTTTCAGTTTCAGAAGCAGAGTTGGACAAGATATGGTCCGTATGTGTAGGAAACACCGTTCTTTTGTTCTAAGCACACTCAGGTTTCCTGCTGTATTAGAGAATCTAGAAAGCTAGAGTGTGCTTCTTGCTCTAAAGCAGAGTGTGATCAAGGGATGAGAATTCTGTTGTTTGTTTCACTTCAGAATTGGAGTTAAATCCCTGGCTCTGAGTCTTCCTACAAGCAAGACTTCGTTTTAGGTAAGGGCAGTTACTTTACAGCTCAAACGAACTACATCGTTCACGAAGCACACACATTTCTCCTCTTAACAGACAAGCATTGGATATTAGAGTACCTTTGCTTTGTATCAATTTCAAGAAGAGTTGAACTAGATATGGTCCTTATGTATAGGAAACACGGTTCTTTTCTTTTGAGGACACTCACGTTTCCTGCTGCATTAGAGACTCTAGAAAGCAAGAGCCAGGTTCTTGCTCTAAAGCAGAGTGTGATCCATGGATTACAACTGTTTTGTGAGTTTCCCTTCAGAAATGGAGTTAAATCCCAGGCTCTGTGTCTTCCTACAAGCAAGACTCCGTTTCAGGTATGGGTAGTCACTTTTCACCTCAAACGAACTACATCGTTCAGGAAGCTCACAAGTTTCTCATCTTAACTCACAAGCATTGGATGGTAGAGGACCAGTGCTTTGTATCAGTTTCAGAAGCAGAGTAGGAATAAATATGGTCCGTATGTGTAAGAAACACCGTTCTTTTGTTCTCAGCACACTTATGTTTCCTGCTCTATTAGAGACTCTAGAAAGCAAGAGCGTGCTTCTTGCTCTAAAGCAGAGTGTGATCAATGGATGCTAACTGTGTTGTGTGTTTCATTTCAGAAATGGAGTTTAATCCCTGCCTCTGAGTCTTCCTACAAGCAAGACTTCGTTTCAGGTATGGGCATTTACTTTACAGCTCAAACGAACTATATCGTTCACGAAGCTCACACGTTTCTCATCTTAACAGAGAAGCATTGGATGTTAGAGGACCTTTGCTTTGTATCAATTTCAAGCAGAGTTGAACTATATATGGTCCGTATGTATAGGAAACATGGTTCTTTTCTTCTGAGCACACACAGGTTTCCTGCTGTGTTAGAGACTCTGGAATGCAAGAGCGTGCTTCTTGCTCTAAAGCAGAGTGTGATCAATGTATGAGAACTCTGTTTTGTGTTTCACTTCAAAAATCGAGTTAAATCCCAGGCTCTGAGTCTTGGGACAAGAAAGACTTCGTTTCAGGTAAGGGCAGTCACTTTTCAGCTCCAACGAATTACTTCAGTCACGAAGATCACACGTTTCTCATCTTAACTGACAAGCATTGGATGTTAGAGGACCAGTGCTTTGTATTAGTTTCAGAAGCATAGTTGGACTAGATATGGTCCGTATGTGTAAGAAACACCGTTCTTTTGTTCTCATCACACTCATGTTTCCTGCTGTATTAGAGACTCTAGAAAGCAAGAGCGTGCTTCTTGCTCTAAAGCAGACTTTGATCAATTGATGAGAACTCTGTTGTGTGTTTCCCTTCAGAAATGGAGTTAAATCCCAGGCTCTGAGTCTTCCTACAAGCAAGACTTCGTTTCAGGTAAGGGCAGTCACTTTTCAGCTCAAACGAATTACATTGGTCACAAAGCTCACATGTTTCTCATCTTAACTGACAAGCATTAGATGTTACAGGACCAGTGGTTTGTATCAGTTTCAGAAGCAGAGTTGAAATAGATATGGTCCGTATGTGTAAGAAACATCGTTCTTTTGTTCTCAGCACACTCAGGTTTCCTGCTCTATTAGAGACTCTAGAAAGCAAGAGCGTGCTTCTTGCTCTAAAGCAGAGTGTAATCAATGGATGAGAACTCTGTTGTGGGTTTCACTTCAGAAATGGAGTTAAATCCCAGGCTCTGAGTCTTCCTACAAGCAAGACTTCGTTACAGTTAAGGGCAGTCACTTTTCAGCTCAAACAAACTACATCGTTCACGAAGCTCACACGTATCTCATCTTAACTGACAAGCATTGGATGTTAGAGGACCTTTGGTTTGTTTCAGTTTCAGAAGCAGAGTTGGACAAGATATGGTCCGTATGTGTAGGAAACACCGTTCTTTTGTTCTAAGCACACTCAGGTTTCCTGCTGTATTAGAGAATCTAGAAAGCTAGAGTGTGCTTCTTGCTCTAAAGCAGAGTGTGATCAAGGGATGAGAATTCTGTTGTTTGTTTCACTTCAGAATTGGAGTTAAATCCCTGGCTCTGAGTCTTCCTACAAGCAAGACTTCGTTTTAGGTAAGGGCAGTTACTTTACAGCTCAAACGAACTACATCGTTCACGAAGCACACACATTTCTCCTCTTAACAGACAAGCATTGGATATTAGAGTACCTTTGCTTTGTATCAATTTCAAGAAGAGTTGAACTAGATATGGTCCTTATGTATAGGAAACACGGTTCTTTTCTTTTGAGGACACTCACGTTTCCTGCTGCATTAGAGACTCTAGAAAGCAAGAGCCAGGTTCTTGCTCTAAAGCAGAGTGTGATCCATGGATTACAACTGTTTTGTGAGTTTCCCTTCAGAAATGGAGTTAAATCCCAGGCTCTGTGTCTTCCTACAAGCAAGACTCCGTTTCAGGTATGGGTAGTCACTTTTCACCTCAAACGAACTACATCGTTCAGGAAGCTCACAAGTTTCTCATCTTAACTCACAAGCATTGGATGGTAGAGGACCAGTGCTTTGTATCAGTTTCAGAAGCAGAGTAGGAATAAATATGGTCCGTATGTGTAAGAAACACCGTTCTTTTGTTCTCAGCACACTTATGTTTCCTGCTCTATTAGAGACTCTAGAAAGCAAGAGCGTGCTTCTTGCTCTAAAGCAGAGTGTGATCAATGGATGCTAACTGTGTTGTGTGTTTCATTTCAGAAATGGAGTTTAATCCCTGCCTCTGAGTCTTCCTACAAGCAAGACTTCGTTTCAGGTATGGGCATTTACTTTACAGCTCAAACGAACTATATCGTTCACGAAGCTCACACGTTTCTCATTCTTAACAGAGAAGCATTGGATGTTACAGGACCTTTGCTTTGTATCAATTTCAAGCAGAGTTGAACTAGATATGGTCCGTATGTATAGGAAACATGGTTCTTTTCTTCTGAGCACACACAGGTTTCCTGCTGTGTTAGAGACTCTGGAATGCAAGAGCGTGCTTCTTGCTCTAAAGCAGAGTGTGATCAATGTATGAGAACTCTGTTTTGTGTTTCACTTCAAAAATCGAGTTAAATCCCAGGCTCTGAGTCTTGCGACAAGAAAGACTTCGTTTCAGGTAAGGGCAGTCACTTTTCAGCTCCAACGAATTACTTCAGTCACGAAGATCACACGTTTCTCATCTTAACTGACAAGCATTGGATGTTAGAGGACCAGTGCTTTGTATTAGTTTCAGAAGCATAGTTGGACTAGATATGGTCCGTATGTGTAAGAAACACCGTTCTTTTGTTCTCATCACACTCATGTTTCCTGCTGTATTAGAGACTCTAGAAAGCAAGAGCGTGCTTCTTGCTCTAAAGCAGACTTTGATCAATTGATGAGAACTCTGTTGTGTGTTTCCCTTCAGAAATGGAGTTAAATCCCAGGCTCTGAGTCTTCCTATAAGCAAGACTTCGTTTCAGGTAAAGGAAGTTACTTTTCAGCTCAAACGAACTACATCGTTCACGAAGCTCACACGTTTCTCATCTTAACAGAGAAGCATTGGATGTTAGAGGACCTTTGCTTTGTATCAATTTCAAGCAGAGTTGAACTAGATATGGTCCCTATGTATAGGAAACACGGTTCTTTTCTTCTGCGCACATCAGGTTTCCTGTTGTATTAGAGACTCTGGAATGCAAGAGCGTGCTTCTTGCTCTAAAGCAGAGTGTGATCAATGGATGAGAACTGTGTTGTGTGTTTCATTTCAGAAATGGAGTTAAATCCCAGGCTCTGAGTCTTCCTACATGCAAGAGTTCGTTTCCGGTAAGGGCAGTCATTTTCAGCTCAAAAAAACTACATCGACCACAAAGCTCACATGTTTCTCATCTTAACTGACAAGCATTAGATGTTAGAGGACCAGTGCTTTGTATCAGTTTCAGAAGCATAGTTGGACTAGATATGGTCCGTATGTGTAAGAAACACCGTTCTTTTGTTCTCATCACACTCATGTTTCCTGCTGTATTAGAGACTCTAGAAAGCAAGAGCGTGCTTCTTGCTCTAAAGCAGAGTGTGATCAATGGATGAGAACTCTGTTGTGTGTTTCACTTCAGAAATGGAGTTAAATCCCAGGCTCTGAGTCTTCCTACAAGCAAGACTTCGTTTTAGGTAAGGGCAGTTACTTTACAGCTCAAACGAACTACATCGTTCACGAAGCACACACATTTCTCCTCTTAACAGACAAGCATTGGATATTAGAGTACCTTTGCTTTGTATCAATTTCAAGAAGAGTTGAACTAGATATGGTCCTTATGTATAGGAAACACGGTTCTTTTCTTTTGAGGACACTCACGTTTCCTGCTGCATTAGAGACTCTAGAAAGCAAGAGCCAGGTTCTTGCTCTAAAGCAGAGTGTGATCCATGGATTACAACTGTTTTGTGAGTTTCCCTTCAGAAATGGAGTTAAATCCCAGGCTCTGTGTCTTCCTACAAGCAAGACTCCGTTTCAGGTATGGGTAGTCACTTTTCACCTCAAACGAACTACATCGTTCAGGAAGCTCACAAGTTTCTCATCTTAACTCACAAGCATTGGATGGTAGAGGACCAGTGCTTTGTATCAGTTTCAGAAGCAGAGTAGGAATAAATATGGTCCGTATGTGTAAGAAACACCGTTCTTTTGTTCTCAGCACACTTATGTTTCCTGCTCTATTAGAGACTCTAGAAAGCAAGAGCGTGCTTCTTGCTCTAAAGCAGAGTGTGATCAATGGATGCTAACTGTGTTGTGTGTTTCATTTCAGAAATGGAGTTTAATCCCTGCCTCTGAGTCTTCCTACAAGCAAGACTTCGTTTCAGGTATGGGCATTTACTTTACAGCTCAAACGAACTATATCGTTCACGAAGCTCACACGTTTCTCATCTTAACAGAGAAGCATTGGATGTTAGAGGACCTTTGCTTTGTATCAATTTCAAGCAGAGTTGAACTAGATATGGTCCGTATGTATAGGAAACATGGTTCTTTTCTTCTGAGCACACACAGGTTTCCTGCTGTGTTAGAGACTCTGGAATGCAAGAGCGTGCTTCTTGCTCTAAAGCAGAGTGTGATCAATGTATGAGAACTCTGTTTTGTGTTTCACTTCAAAAATCGAGTTAAATCCCAGGCTCTGAGTCTTGGGACAAGAAAGACTTCGTTTCAGGTAAGGGCAGTCACTTTTCAGCTCCAACGAATTACTTCAGTCACGAAGATCACACGTTTCTCATCTTAACTGACAAGCATTGGATGTTAGAGGACCAGTGCTTTGTATTAGTTTCAGAAGCATAGTTGGACTAGATATGGTCCGTATGTGTAAGAAACACCGTTCTTTTGTTCTCATCACACTCATGTTTCCTGCTGTATTAGAGACTCTAGAAAGCAAGAGCGTGCTTCTTGCTCTAAAGCAGACTTTGATCAATTGATGAGAACTCTGTTGTGTGTTTCCCTTCAGAAATGGAGTTAAATCCCAGGCTCTGAGTCTTCCTACAAGCAAGACTTCGTTTCAGGTAAGGGCAGTCACTTTTCAGCTCAAACGAATTACATTGGTCACAAAGCTCACATGTTTCTCATCTTAACTGACAAGCATTAGATGTTACAGGACCAGTGGTTTGTATCAGTTTCAGAAGCAGAGTTGAAATAGATATGGTCCGTATGTGTAAGAAACATCGTTCTTTTGTTCTCAGCACACTCAGGTTTCCTGCTCTATTAGAGACTCTAGAAAGCAAGAGCGTGCTTCTTGCTCTAAAGCAGAGTGTAATCAATGGATGAGAACTCTGTTGTGGGTTTCACTTCAGAAATGGAGTTAAATCCCAGGCTCTGAGTCTTCCTACAAGCAAGACTTCGTTACAGTTAAGGGCAGTCACTTTTCAGCTCAAACAAACTACATCGTTCACGAAGCTCACACGTATCTCATCTTAACTGACAAGCATTGGATGTTAGAGGACCTTTGGTTTGTTTCAGTTTCAGAAGCAGAGTTGGACAAGATATGGTCCGTATGTGTAGGAAACACCGTTCTTTTGTTCTAAGCACACTCAGGTTTCCTGCTGTATTAGAGAATCTAGAAAGCTAGAGTGTGCTTCTTGCTCTAAAGCAGAGTGTGATCAAGGGATGAGAATTCTGTTGTTTGTTTCACTTCAGAATTGGAGTTAAATCCCTGGCTCTGAGTCTTCCTACAAGCAAGACTTCGTTTTAGGTAAGGGCAGTTACTTTACAGCTCAAACGAACTACATCGTTCACGAAGCACACACATTTCTCCTCTTAACAGACAAGCATTGGATATTAGAGTACCTTTGCTTTGTATCAATTTCAAGAAGAGTTGAACTAGATATGGTCCTTATGTATAGGAAACACGGTTCTTTTCTTTTGAGGACACTCACGTTTCTTGCTGCATTAGAGACTCTAGAAAGCAAGAGCCAGGTTCTTGCTCTAAAGCAGAGTGTGATCCATGGATTACAACTGTTTTGTGAGTTTCCCTTCAGAAATGGAGTTAAATCCCAGGCTCTGTGTCTTCCTACAAGCAAGACTCCGTTTCAGGTATGGGTAGTCACTTTTCACCTCAAACGAACTACATCGTTCAGGAAGCTCACAAGTTTCTCATCTTAACTCACAAGCATTGGATGGTAGAGGACCAGTGCTTTGTATCAGTTTCAGAAGCAGAGTAGGAATAAATATGGTCCGTATGTGTAAGAAACACCGTTCTTTTGTTCTCAGCACACTTATGTTTCCTGCTCTATTAGAGACTCTAGAAAGCAAGAGCGTGCTTCTTGCTCTAAAGCAGAGTGTGATCAATGGATGCTAACTGTGTTGTGTGTTTCATTTCAGAAATGGAGTTTAATCCCTGCCTCTGAGTCTTCCTACAAGCAAGACTTCGTTTCAGGTATGGGCATTTACTTTACAGCTCAAACGAACTATATCGTTCACGAAGCTCACACGTTTCTCATTCTTAACAGAGAAGCATTGGATGTTACAGGACCTTTGCTTTGTATCAATTTCAAGCAGAGTTGAACTAGATATGGTCCGTATGTATAGGAAACATGGTTCTTTTCTTCTGAGCACACACAGGTTTCCTGCTGTGTTAGAGACTCTGGAATGCAAGAGCGTGCTTCTTGCTCTAAAGCAGAGTGTGATCAATGTATGAGAACTCTGTTTTGTGTTTCACTTCAAAAATCGAGTTAAATCCCAGGCTCTGAGTCTTGCGACAAGAAAGACTTCGTTTCAGGTAAGGGCAGTCACTTTTCAGCTCCAACGAATTACTTCAGTCACGAAGATCACACGTTTCTCATCTTAACTGACAAGCATTGGATGTTAGAGGACCAGTGCTTTGTATTAGTTTCAGAAGCATAGTTGGACTAGATATGGTCCGTATGTGTAAGAAACACCGTTCTTTTGTTCTCATCACACTCATGTTTCCTGCTGTATTAGAGACTCTAGAAAGCAAGAGCGTGCTTCTTGCTCTAAAGCAGACTTTGATCAATTGATGAGAACTCTGTTGTGTGTTTCCCTTCAGAAATGGAGTTAAATCCCAGGCTCTGAGTCTTCCTATAAGCAAGACTTCGTTTCAGGTAAAGGAAGTTACTTTTCAGCTCAAACGAACTACATCGTTCACGAAGCTCACACGTTTCTCATCTTAACAGAGAAGCATTGGATGTTAGAGGACCTTTGCTTTGTATCAATTTCAAGCAGAGTTGAACTAGATATGGTCCCTATGTATAGGAAACACGGTTCTTTTCTTCTGCGCACATCAGGTTTCCTGTTGTATTAGAGACTCTGGAATGCAAGAGCGTGCTTCTTGCTCTAAAGCAGAGTGTGATCAATGGATGAGAACTGTGTTGTGTGTTTCATTTCAGAAATGGAGTTAAATCCCAGGCTCTGAGTCTTCCTACATGCAAGAGTTCGTTTCCGGTAAGGGCAGTCACTTTTCAGCTCAAAAAAACTACATCGATCACAAAGCTCACACGTTTCTCATCTTAACTGACAAGCATCGGATGTTAGAGGACTAGTGCTTTGTATCAGTTTCAGAAGCAGAGTTGGACTAGATATGGTCTGTAAGTGTAAGAAACACTGTTCTTTTGTTCTCAGCACACTCACATTTCCTGCTGTATTAGAGACTCTAGAAAGCAAGAGCGTGCTTCTTGCTCTAAAGCAGAGTGTGATCAATGTATGAGAACTCTGTTGTGTGTTTCACTTCAGAAATTCAGTTAAATCCCAGGCTCTGAGTCTTCCTACAAGGAAGACTTTGTTTCACGTAAGGGCAGTCACTTTTCAGCTCAAACGAATTACATCGGTCACGAAGCTCACACGTTTCTCATCTTAACTGACAAGCATTGGATGTTAGAGGACCTTTGGTTTGTTTCAGATTCAGAAGCAGAGTTGGACTAGATATGGTCCGTATGTGTAAGATACACTGTTCTTTTGTTCTCAACACACTCACATTTCCTGCTGTATTAGAGGCTCTAGAAAGCAAGAGCGTGCTTCTTGCTCTAAAGCAGATTGTGATCATTGTTGAGACCTGTGTTGTGTGTTTCACTTCAGAAATGGAGTTGAATCCCAGGCTCTGAGTCTTCCTACAAGCAAGACTTCTTTTCAGGTATGGGAATTTACATTAAAGCTCAAACGAACTGCATCATTCACGAAGCTCACACGTTTCTCATCTTAACTGACAAGAATTGGATGTTAGAGGACCTGTGGTTTGTTTCAGTTTCAGAAGCAGAGTTGGACTAGGTATGGTCCGTATGTGTAAGAAACACCGTTCTTTTGTTCTCAGAACACTCACGTTTCCTGCTTTATTAGAGACTCTAGAAAGCAAGAGCGTGCTTCTTGCTCTAATGCCGAGTGTGATCAATGGATGAGAACTCTGTTGTGTGTTTCACTTCAGAAATGGAGTTAAATCCCAAGCTCTCAGTCTTCCTACATGCAAGACTTCGTTTCAGGTAAGGGCAGTCACTTTTCAGCTCAAACGAATTATATCGGTCACGAAGCTCACACGTTTCTCATCTTAACTGACAAGCATTGGATGTTAGAGGACCTGTGGTTTGTTTCAGTTTCAGAAGCAGAGTTGGACTAGATATGGTCCGTATGTGTAGGAAACACCATTCTTTTGTTCTGATCACACTCATATTTCCTGCTGTCTTAGAGAGTCTAGAAAGCAAGAGCGTGCTTCTAGCTCTAAAGCAGAGTGTGAACAATGGATGAGAACTCTGCTGTGTGTTTCACTTCAGAAATGGAGTTAAATCCCGGGCTCTGAGTCTTCCTACAAGCAAGACTTCGTTTCAGGTAAGGGCAGTCATTTTCAGCTCAAAAAAACTACATCGACCACAAAGCTCACATGTTTCTCATCTTAACTGACAAGCATTGGATGTTAGAGGACCTTTGGTTTGTTTCAGTTTCAGAAGCAGAGTTGGACAAGATATGGTCCGTATGTGTAGGAAACACCGTTCTTTTGTTCTAAGCACACTCAGGTTTCCTGCTGTATTAGAGAATCTAGAAAGCTAGAGTGTGCTTCTTGCTCTAAAGCAGAGTGTGATCAAGGGATGAGAATTCTGTTGTTTGTTTCACTTCAGAATTGGAGTTAAATCCCTGGCTCTGAGTCTTCCTACAAGCAAGACTTCGTTTTAGGTAAGGGCAGTTACTTTACAGCTCAAACGAACTACATCGTTCACGAAGCACACACATTTCTCCTCTTAACAGACAAGCATTGGATATTAGAGTACCTTTGCTTTGTATCAATTTCAAGAAGAGTTGAACTAGATATGGTCCTTATGTATAGGAAACACGGTTCTTTTCTTTTGAGGACACTCACGTTTCCTGCTGCATTAGAGACTCTAGAAAGCAAGAGCCAGGTTCTTGCTCTAAAGCAGAGTGTGATCCATGGATTACAACTGTTTTGTGAGTTTCCCTTCAGAAATGGAGTTAAATCCCAGGCTCTGTGTCTTCCTACAAGCAAGACTCCGTTTCAGGTATGGGTAGTCACTTTTCACCTCAAACGAACTACATCGTTCAGGAAGCTCACAAGTTTCTCATCTTAACTCACAAGCATTGGATGGTAGAGGACCAGTGCTTTGTATCAGTTTCAGAAGCAGAGTAGGAATAAATATGGTCCGTATGTGTAAGAAACACCGTTCTTTTGTTCTCAGCACACTTATGTTTCCTGCTCTATTAGAGACTCTAGAAAGCAAGAGCGTGCTTCTTGCTCTAAAGCAGAGTGTGATCAATGGATGCTAACTGTGTTGTGTGTTTCATTTCAGAAATGGAGTTTAATCCCTGCCTCTGAGTCTTCCTACAAGCAAGACTTCGTTTCAGGTATGGGCATTTACTTTACAGCTCAAACGAACTATATCGTTCACGAAGCTCACACATTTCTCATCTTAACAGAGAAGCATTGGATGTTACAGGACCTTTGCTTTGTATCAATTTCAAGCAGAGTTGAACTAGATATGGTCCGTATGTATAGGAAACATGGTTCTTTTCTTCTGAGCACACACAGGTTTCCTGCTGTGTTAGAGACTCTGGAATGCAAGAGCGTGCTTCTTGCTCTAAAGCAGAGTGTGATCAATGTATGAGAACTCTGTTTTGTGTTTCACTTCAAAAATCGAGTTAAATCCCAGGCTCTGAGTCTTGGGACAAGAAAGACTTCGTTTCAGGTAAGGGCAGTCACTTTTCAGCTCCAACGAATTACTTCAGTCACGAAGATCACACGTTTCTCATCTTAACTGACAAGCATTGGATGTTAGAGGACCAGTGCTTTGTATTAGTTTCAGAAGCATAGTTGGACTAGATATGGTCCGTATGTGTAAGAAACACCGTTCTTTTGTTCTCATCACACTCATGTTTCCTGCTGTATTAGAGACTCTAGAAAGCAAGAGCGTGCTTCTTGCTCTAAAGCAGACTTTGATCAATTGATGAGAACTCTGTTGTGTGTTTCCCTTCAGAAATGGAGTTAAATCCCAGGCTCTAAGTCTTCCTATAAGCAAGACTTCGTTTCAGGTAAAGGAAGTTACTTTTCAGCTCAAACGAACTACATCGTTCACGAAGCTCACACGTTTCTCATCTTAACAGAGAAGCATTGGATGTTAGAGGACCTTTGCTTTGTATCAATTTCAAGCAGAGTTGAACTAGATATGGTCCCTATGTATAGGAAACACGGTTCTTTTCTTCTGCGCACATCAGGTTTCCTGTTGTATTAGAGACTCTGGAATGCAAGAGCGTGCTTCTTGCTCTAAAGCAGAGTGTGATCAATGGATGAGAACTGTGTTGTGTGTTTCATTTCAGAAATGGAGTTAAATCCCTGGCTCTGAGTCTTCCTACATGCAAGAGTTCGTTTCCGGTAAGGGCAGTCACTTTTCAGCTCAAAAAAACTACATCGATCACAAAGCTCACACGTTTCTCATCTTAACTGACAAGCATCGGATGTTAGAGGACTAGTGCTTTGTATCAGTTTCAGAAGCAGAGTTGGACTAGATATGGTCTGTAAGTGTAAGAAACACTGTTCTTTTGTTCTCAGCACACTCACATTTCCTGCTGTATTAGAGACTCTAGAAAGCTAGAGCGTGCTTCTTGCTCTAAAGCAGAGTGTGATCAATGTATGAGAACTCTGTTGTGTGTTTCACTTCAGAAATTCAGTTAAATCCCAGGCTCTGAGTCTTCCTACAAGGAAGACTTTGTTTCACGTAAGGGCAGTCACTTTTCAGCTCAAACGAATTACATCGGTCACGAAGCTCACACGTTTCTCATCTTAACTGACAAGCATTGGATGTTAGAGGACCTTTGGTTTGTTTCAGATTCAGAAGCAGAGTTGGACTAGATATGGTCCGTATGTGTAAGATACACTGTTCTTTTGTTCTCAACACACTCACATTTCCTGCTGTAT
Source organism: Onychomys leucogaster (assembly GCA_949786385.1). Classification (NCBI taxonomy): domain Eukaryota; kingdom Metazoa; phylum Chordata; class Mammalia; order Rodentia; family Cricetidae; genus Onychomys; species Onychomys leucogaster. Next base: position 91,557 of record CATKUP010000120.1, read on the forward strand.
TAGAGGCTCTAGAAAGCAAGAGCGTGCTTCTTGCTCTAAAGCAGATTGTGATCATTGTTGAGACCTGTGTTGTGTGTTTCACTTCAGAAATGGAGTTGAATCCCAGGCTCTGAGTCTTCCTACAAGCAAGACTTCTTTTCAGGTATGGGAATTTACATTAAAGCTCAAACGAACTGCATCATTCACGAAGCTCACACGTTTCTCATCTTAACTGACAAGAATTGGATGTTAGAGGACCTGTGGTTTGTTTCAGTTTCAGAAGCAGAGTTGGACTAGGTATGGTCCGTATGTGTAAGAAACACCGTTCTTTTGTTCTCAGAACACTCACGTTTCCTGCTTTATTAGAGACTCTAGAAAGCAAGAGCGTGCTTCTTGCTCTAATGCCGAGTGTGATCAATGGATGAGAACTCTGTTGTGTGTTTCACTTCAGAAATGGAGTTAAATCCCAAGCTCTCAGTCTTCCTACATGCAAGACTTCGTTTCAGGTAAGGGCAGTCACTTTTCAGCTCAAACGAATTATATCGGTCACGAAGCTCACACGTTTCTCATCTTAACTGACAAGCATTGGATGTTAGAGGACCTGTGGTTTGTTTCAGTTTCAGAAGCAGAGTTGGACTAGATATGGTCCGTATGTGTAGGAAACACCTTTCTTTTGTTCTGATCACACTCATATTTCCTGCTGTCTTAGAGAGTCTAGAAAGCAAGAGCGTGCTTCTAGCACTAAAGCAGAGTGTGAACAATGGATGAGAACTCTGCTGTGTGTTTCACTTCAGAAATGGAGTTAAATCCCGGGCTCTGAGTCTTCCTACAAGCAAGACTTCGTTTCAGGTAAGGGCAGTCATTTTCAGCTCAAAAAAACTACATCGACCACAAAGCTCACATGTTTCTCATCTTAACTGACAAGCATTAGATGTTAGAGGAGCAGTGCTTTGTATCAGTTTCAGAAGCATAGTTGGACTAGATATGGTCCGTATGTGTAAGAAACACCGTTCTTTTGTTCTCATCACACTCATGTTTCCTGCTGTATTAGAGACTCAAGAAAGCTAGAGCGTGCTTCTTGCTCTAAAGCAGAGTGTGATCAATGGATGAGAACTCTGTTGTGTGTTTCACTTCAGAAATGGAGTTAAATCCCAGGCTCTGAGTCTTCCTACAAGCAAGACTTCGTTTCAGGTAAGGGCAGTCACTTTTCAGCTCAAACGAATTACATCGGTCACAAAGCTCACATGTTTCTCATCTTAACTGACAAGCATTAGATGTTACAGGACCAGTGCTTTGTATCAGTTTCAGAAGCCGAGTTGAAATAGATATGGTCCGTATGTGTAAGAAACATCGTTCTTTTGTTCTCAGCACACTCAGGTTTCCTGCTCTATTAGAGACTCTAGAAAGCAAGAGCGTGCTTCTTGCTCTAAAGCAGAGTGTAATCAATGGATGAGAACTCTGTTGTGGGTTTCACTTCAGAAATGGAGTTAAATCCCAGGCTCTGAGTCTTCCTACAAGCAAGACTTCGTTACAGTTAAGGGCAGTCACTTTTCAGCTCAAACAAACTACATCGTTCACGAAGCTCACACGTATCTCATCTTAACTGACAAGCATTGGATGTTAGAGGACCTTTGGTTTGTTTCAGTTTCAGAAGCAGAGTTGGACAAGATATGGTTCGTATGTGTAGGAAACACCATACTTTTGTTCTGATCAGACTCATATTTCCTGCTGTCTTAGAGAGTCTAGAAAGCAAGAGTGTGCTTCTAGCTCTAAAGCAGAGTGTGAACAATGGATGAGAACTCTGCTGTGTGTTTCACTTCAGAAATGGAGTTAAATCCCGGGCTCTGAGTCTTCCTACAAGCAAGACTTCGTTTCAGGTAAGGGCAGTCATTTTCAGCTCAAAAAAACTACATCGACCACAAAGCTCACATGTTTCTCATCTTAACTGAAAAGCATTGGATGTTAGAGGATCAGTGCTTTGTATCAGTTTCAGAAGCAGAGTTGGACTAGATATGATCTGTATGTGTAGGAAACACCGTTCATTTGATCTCAGCACACTCAAGTTTCCTGCTGTCTTAGAGACTCAAGAAAGCTAGAGCGTGCTTCTTGCTCTAAAGCAGAGTGTGATCCATGGATGAGAACTGTGTTATGTGATTCCCTTCAGAAAGGGAGTTAAATCCCAGGCTCTGAGTCTTCCTACAAGCAAGACTTCGTTTCACGTAAGGGCAGTCACTTTTCAGCTCAAACGAATTACATTGGTCACGAAGCTCACACGTTTCTCATCTTAACTGACAAGCATTGGATGTTAGAGGACCTGTGCTTTGTATCAGTGTCAGAAGCATAGTTGGACTAGATATGGTCCGTATGTGTAAGAAACACCGTTCTTTTGTTCTCATCACAGTCATGTTTCCTGCTGTATTAGAGACTCTAGAAAGCAAGAGCGTGCTTCTTGCTCTAAAGCAGACTTTGATCAATTGATGAGATCTCTGTTGTGTGTTTCCCTTCAGAAATGGAGTTAAATCCCTGGCTCTGAGTCTTCCTATAAGCAAGACTTCGTTTCAGGTAAGGGAAGTTACTTTTCAGCTCAAACGAACTACATCGTTCACGAAGCTCACACGTTTCTCATCTTAACAGAGAAGCATTGGATGTTAGAGGACCTTTGCTTTGTATCAATTTCAAGCAGGGTTGAACTAGATATGGTCCCTATGGTTAGGAAACACTGTTCTTTTCTTCTGCGCACACTCAGGTTTCCTGTTGTATTAGAGACTCAGGAATGCAAGAGCGTGCTTCTTGCTCTAAAGCAGAGTGTGATCAATGGATGAGAACTGTGTTGTGTTTTTCATTTCAGAAATGGAGTTAATTCCCAGGCTCTAAGTCTTCCTACAAGAAAGACTTCGTTTCAGGTAAGGGCAGTCACTTTTCAGCTCAAACGAATTACATTGGTCACGAAGCTGACACGTTTCTAATCTTAACTGACAAGCATTGGATGTTAGAGGACCAGTGCTTTCTATCAGTTTCAGAAGCATAGTTGGACTAGATATGGTCCGTATGTGTAAGAAACTCCATTCTTTTGTTCTCAGCACACTCATGTTTCCTGCTGTATTAGAGACTCTAGAATGCAAGAGCGTGCTTCTTGCTCAAAAGCAGAGTGTGAACTATGGATGAGAACTCTGCTGTGTGTTTCACTTCAGAAATGGAGTAAATTCCGAGGCTCTGAGTCTTCCGACAAGCAAGACTTCGTTTCAGGTAAGGGCAGTTACTTTACAGCTCAAATGAACTACATCGTTCACGAATCTCACATGTTTCTCATCTTAACTGACAAGCATTGGATGTTAGAGGTCCGTTGCTTTGTATGAATTTCAAGCAGAGTTGAACTAGATATAGTCCCTATGTATAGGAAACAGGGTCCTTTTCTTCTGAGGACACTCACGTTTCCTGCTGTATTAGAGACTCTAGAAAGCAGTTCGTGCTTCTTGCTCTAAAGCAGAGTGTGATCCATGGTTGAGAACTGTGTTTTGTGTTTCCTTCAGAAATGGAGTTAAATCCCAGGCTCTGTGTCTTCCTACAAGCAAGATTTCGTTTCAGGTTAAGGCAGTCACTTTTCAGCTCAAACGAATTACATTGGTCACGAAGCTCACACGTTTCTCATCTTAACTGACAAGCATTGGATGTTAGAGTACCAGTGCTTTGAATCTGTTTCAGAAGTAGTGTTGGGCTAGATATGGTCCATATGTGTAAGAAATACCGTTCATTGTTCTCAGCACACTCAGGTTTCCTGCTGTATTAGAGACTCTAGAAAGCAGGAGCTTTCTTCTTGCTCTAAATCAGAGTGTGATCAATGTATGACAACTCTCTTTTGTGTTTCACTTCAGAAATGGAGTTAAATCCCAGGCTCTGAGTCTTCCGACAAGCAAGACTTCGTTTCAGGTAAGGGAAGTTACTTTACAGCTCAAACGAACTACATCGTTCACGAAGCTCACACATTTCTCATCTTAACAGACAAGCATTGGATATTAGAGGACGTTTGCTTTGTATCAATTTCAAGCAGAGTTGAACTAGATATGGTCCTCATGTATAGGAAACACGGTTCTTTTCTTTTGAGGACACTCACGTTTCCTGCTGCAATAGAACTCTAGAAAGCAAGAGGCTGCTTCTTGCTCTAAAGCAGACTGTGATCCATGGATGACAACTGTGTTGTGTGTTTCCCTTCAGAAATGGAGTTAAATCCCAGGCTCTGAGTCTTCCTACAAGCAAGATTTCGTTTCAGGTAAGGGCAGTCACTCTTCAGCTCAAACGAATTACATCGGTCACGAAGCTCACACGTTTCTCATCTTAACTGACAAGCATTGTATGTTAGCTGACCAGTGCTTTGCATCAGTTTCAGAAGCAGAGTTGGACTAGATATGGTCCATATGTGTAAGAAACACCGTTCTTTTGTTCTCAGCACACTTATGTTTCCTGCTGTATTAGAGACTCTAGAAAGCAAGAGCGTGCTTCTTGCTCTAAAGCAATGTGTGATCAATGGATGCTAACTGTGTTGTGTGTTTCATTTCAGAAATGGAGTTTAATCCCTGCCTAGGAGTCTTCCTACAAGCAAGACTTCGTTTCAGGTATGGGCATTTACTTTACAGCTCAAACGAACTATATCGTTCACAAAGCTCACACGTTTCTCATCTTAACAGAGAAGCATTGGATGTTAGAGGACCTTTGCTTTGTATCAATTTCAAGCAGAGTTGAACTAGATATGGTCCGTATGTATAGGAAAAACGGTTCTTATCTTCTGAGCACACACAGGTTTCCTGCTGTATTAGAGACTCTGGAATGCAAGAGCGTGCTTCTTGCTCTAAAGCAGAGTGTGATCAATGTATGAGAACTCTGTTTTGTGTTTCACTTCAGAAATCGAGTTAAATCCCAGGCTCTGAGTCTTCCTATAAGGAAGACTTCTTTTCAGGTAAGGGAAGTTGCTTTACAGCTCAAACGAACTACATTGTTTACGAAGCTCACACGTTTCACATCTTAACAGAGAAGCATTGGATGTCAGAGGACCTTTGTTTTGTATCAATTTCAAGCAGAGTTGAGCTAGATATGGTCCCAATGTACAGGAAACACGGTTCTTTTCTTCTGAGCACACTCAGGTTTCCTGCTGTATTAGAGACTCTGGAATGCAAAAGCGTGCTTCTTGCTCTAAAGCAGAGTGTGATCAATGGATGAGAACTGTGTTGTGTGTTTCATTTCAGAAATGGAGTTAAATCCCAGGCTCTAAGTCTTCCTACAAGAAAGACTTCGTTTCAGGTAAGGGCAGTCACTTTTCAGCTCCAACGAATTACATCGGTCACGAAGCTCACACGTTTCTCATCTTAACTGACAAGCATTGGATGTTAGAGGACCTTTGCTTTGTATCAATTTCAAGCATAGTTGAACTAGATATGGTCCCTATGTATAGGAAACATGGTTCTTTTCTTCTGCGCACACTCAGTTTTCTTGCTGTCTTAGAGAGTCTAGAAAGCAACAGCGTGCTTCTTGCTGTAAAGCACAGTGTGAACAATGGATGAGAACTGTGTTGTGTGTTTCATTTCAGAAATGGAGTTAAATCCCAGGCTCTGAGTCTTCCTACATGCAAGAGTTCATTTCCGGTAAGGGCAGTCACTTTTCAGCTCAAAAAAACTACATCGATCACAAAGCTCACACGTTTCTCATCTTAACTGACAAGCATCGGATGTTAGAGGACCAGTGCTTTGTATCAGTTTCAGAAGCAGAGTTGGACTAGATATGGTCTGTAAGTGTAAGAAACACTGTTCTTTTGTTCTCAGCACACTCACATTTCCTGCTGTATTAGAGACTCTAGAAAGCAAGAGCGTGCTTCTTGCTCTAAAGCAGAGTGTGATCAATGTATGAGAACTCTGTTGTGTGTTTCACTTCAGAAATTCAGTTAAATCCCAGGCTCTGAGTCTTCCTACAAGGAAGACTTTGTTTCACGTGAGGGCAGTCACTTTTCAGCTCAAACGAATTACATTGGTCACGAAGCTCACACGTTTCTCATCTTAACTGACAAGCATTGGATGTTAGAAGACCAGTGATTTGTATCAGTTTCAGAGGCAGAGTTGGACTAGATATGATCCGTATGTGTAGGAATCACCGTTCTTATGTTCTCAGCACACTCAAGTTTCCTGCTGTCTTAGAGACTCTAGAAAACTAGAGCATGCTTCTTGCTCTAAAGCAGAGTGTGATCAATGGATGAGAACTCTGTTGTGTGTTTCATTTCAGAAATGGAGTTAAATCCCAGGCTCTGAGTCTTCGTACAAGCAAGAATTCGTTGCAGGTAAGGGCAGTCACACTTCAGCTCAAACGAATTACATTGGTCACGAAGTTCACACGTTTCTCATCTTAACTGACAAGCATTGGATGTTAGAGGACCTTTGCTTTGTAGCAGTTTGAGAAGCAGAGTTGGACTAGATATGTTCCATATGTGTAAGAAACACCATTCTTTTGTTCTCAGCACACTCACGTTTCCTGCTTTATTAGAGACTCTAGAAAGTAAGAGCGTGCTTCTTGCTCTAAAGCAGAGTGTGATCAATGGATGAGAACTCTGCTTTGTGTTTCACTTCAGAAATGGAGTTAAATCCCAGGATGTGAGTCTTCCTACAAGCAAGACTTCGTTTCAGGTAAGGGCAGTCACTTTTCAGCTCAAACAAACTACATCGATCACGAAGCTCACACGTTTCTCATCTTAACTGACAAGCATTGGATGTTAGAGGACCAGTGCTTTGTGTCAGTTTCAGAAGCAGAGTTGGACTGGATATGATCCGTATGTGAAGGAAAAACCGTTCACTTGTTCTCAGCACATTCATTTTTCTTGCTGTCTTAGAGACTCTAAAAAGCTAGAGCGTGCTTCTTGCTTTAAAGCAGAGTGTGTTCCATGGATGACAACAGTGTTATGTGATTCCCTTCAGAAATAGAATTAAATCCCAGGCTCTGTGTCTTCCTACAAGCAAGACTTCGTTTCAGGTTAGGGCAGTCACTTTTCAGCTCAAACGATCTCAATCGTTCAGGAAGCTCACACGTTTCTCATCTTAACTGACAAGCATCGGATGTTAGAGGACCAGTGCTTAGTATTAGTTTCAGAAGCAGAGTTGGACTAGATATTTTCCCTATGTGTAAGAAACACCGTTCTTTTGTTCTCAGCACAATCGCGTTTCCTGCTGTAGTAGAGACTCTAGAAAGCAAGAGCGTGCTTCTTGCTCTAAATCAGAGTGTGATCAATGGATGAGAACTCTGCTGTGTGTTTCACTTCAGAAATGGAGTTAAATCCCAGGCTCTGAGTCTTCCTACAAGCAAGACTGCGATTCAGGTAAGCGCAGTCACTTTTCAGCTCAAACGAATTACATTGGTCACGAAGCTCACACGATTCTCATCTTAACTGACAAGCATTGGATGTTAGAGGACCTTTGGTTTGTTTCAGTTTCAGAAGCAGAGTTGGACTAGATATGGTCTGAATGTGTAAGAAACACCGTTCTCTTGTTCTCATCACACTCATGTTTCCTGCTGTCTTAGAGAGTCTAGAAAGCAAGAGCGTGCTTCTTGCTGTAAAGCAGAGTGTGAGCAATGGATGAGAACTCGGCTGTGTGTTTCACTTCAGAAATGGAGTTAAATCCCAGGCTCTGAGTCTTCCTACAAGCAAGAATTCGTTGCATGTAAGGGCAGTCACTTTTCAGCTCAAACGAACTACATCGTTCACAAAGCTCACAAGTTTCTCATCTTAACTGACAAGCATTGGATGTTAGAAGACCAGTGCTTTGTATCAGTTTCAGAAGCAGAGTTGGACTAGATATGTACCCTATGTGTAGGAATCACCATTCTTTTTTTCTCAGCACTCTCAAGTTTCCTGCTGTCTTAGAGACTCTAGAAAGCTAGAGCATGCTTCTTGCTCTAAAGCAGAGTGTGATCAATGGGTGAGAACTTTGTTTTGTGTTTCACTTCAGAAATGGAGTTAAATCCCAGGCTCTGAGTCTTCCTACAAGCAAGAATTCTTTGCAGGTAAGGGCAGTCACACTTCAGCTCAAACGAATTACATTGGTCACGAAGCTCAGACGATTCTCATCTTAACTGACAAGCATTGGATGTTAGAGGACCTTTGCTTTGCATCAATTTCAAGCAGAGTTGAACTAGACATGGTCTGTATGTATAGGAAACACGATTCTTTTCTTCTGAGCACACTCACGTTTCCTGCTGTATTAGAGAATCTAGAAAGCAAGAGCATGCTTCCTGCTCCAAAGCAGAGTGTGATCCATGGATGAGAACTGTGTTGTGTCATTCCCTTCAGAAATGGAGTTAAATCCCAGGCTCTGTGTCTCCCTACAAGCAAGACTTCGTTTCAGGTAAGGGCAGTCACTTTTCAGCTCAAACGAATTACATCGTTCAGGAAGCTCACACGTTTCTCATCTTAACTGACAAGCATTGGATGTTAGAGGACCAGTGCTTTGTATCAGTTTCAGAAGCAGAGTTGTACTAGATATGATCCGTATGTGTAGGAAACCCCGTTCATTTGTTCTCAGCACACTCAATTTTCCTGCTGTCTTAGAGAATCTAGAAAGCTAGAGCGAGCTTCTTGCTCTAAAGCAGAGTGTGAACCTTGGATGAGAACTCTGTTGTGTGTTTCACTTCAGAAATGGTGTTAATTCCCTGCTCTGAGTCTTCCTACAAGCAAGACTTCGTTTCAGGTAAGGGTATTTATTTTGGGGCTCAAATGAACAATATCGTTCACGAAGCTCACACGTATCTCATCTTAACTGAGAAGCATTGGATGTTAGAGGACCTTTGCTTTGAATCAATTTCAAGCAGAGTTGAACTAGATATGGTCTGTATGTATAGGAAACACGGTTCTTTTCTCCTGAGCACACTCACGTTTCCTGCTGTATTAGAGAATCTAGAAAGCAAGCACGTGCTTCTTGCTCCAAAGCAAAGTGTGATCCATGGAAGAGAACTGTGTTGTGTGATTCCCTTCAGAAATGGAGTTAAATCCCAGGCTCTCTGTCTTCCTACAAGCAAGACTTCATTTCAGATTAGGGCAGTCACTTTTCAGCTCAAACGATCTACATCGTTCAGGAAGCTCACACGTTTCTCATCTTAACTGACAAGCATTGGATGTTAGAGGACCAGTGCTTTGTATCAGTTTCAGAAGCAGAGTTGGACTAGATATGATCCGTATGTGTAGGAAACTCCGTTCATTTGTTCTCATCACACTCATGTTTCCTGCTGTCTTAGAGAGTCTAGAAAGCAAGATCGTGCTTCTTGCTCTAAAGCAGAGTGTGAACAATGGATGAGAACTCTGCTGTGTGTTACACTTCAGAAATGGAGTTAAATCCCTGGCTCTAAGTCTTACTACAAGCAAGACTTCGTGTCTGGTAAGGGCAGTCACTTTTCAGCTCAAACAAACTACATCGATCACGAAGCTCACACGTTTCTTATCTTAACTGACAAGCATTGGATGTTAGAGGACCAGTGCTTTGTATCAGTTTCAGAAGCAGAGTTGGACTAGATATGATACATGTGTGTAGGAAACCCCGTTCTTTTTTTCTCAGCACTCTCAAGTTTCCTGCTGTCTTAGAGAATCTAGAAAGCTAGAGCATGCTTCTTGCTCTAAAGCAGAGTGTGACCAATTGATGAGAACTTTGTTTTGTGTTTCACTTCCGAAATGGAGTTAAATCCCAGGCTCTGAGTCTTCCTACAAGCAAGAATTCGTTGCAGGTAAGGGCAGTCACACTTCAGCTCAAACGAATTACATTGGTCACGAAGCTCACACGTTTCTCATCTTAACTGACAAGCATTGGATGTTAGAGGACCAGTGCTTTGTATCAGTTTCAGAAGCAGATTTGGACTAGATATGATCCGTATATGTAGGAAACCCCGTTCATTTGTTCTCAGCACACTCAAGTTTCCTGCTGTCTTAGAGAATCTAGAAAGCTAGAGCGTGCTTCTTGCTCTAAAGTAGAGTGTGATCAATGGATGAGAACTATGTTGTGTGTTTCACTTCAGAAATGGAGTTGAATCCCAGGCTCAGAGTCTTCCTACAAGCAAGACTTCGTTTCAGGTAAGGGAAGTTACTTTACAGCTCAAACGATCTACATCGTTCACGAAGCTCACATGTTTCTCATCTTAACTGACATGCATTGGATGTTAGAGGACCTGTGGTTTGTTTCAGTTTCAAAGGCAGAGTTGGACTAGATATGGTCCGTATGTGCAGGAAACACAGTTCTTTAGTTCTCATCACACTCATATGTCCTGCTGTCGTAGAGAGTCTAGAAAGCAAGAGCGTGCTTCTTGCTGTAAAGCAGAGTGTGAACAATGGATGAGAACTCTCCTTTGTGTTTCACTTCAGAAATGGAGTTAAATCCCAGGATGTGAGTCTTCCTACAAGCAAGACTTCGTTTCAGGTAAGGGCAGTCACTTTTCAGCTCAAACAATCTACATTGATCACGAAGCTCACACGCTTCTCATCTTAACTGACAAGCATTGGATGTTAGAGGACCAGTGCTTTGTGTCAGTTTCAGAAGCAGAGTTTGACTGGATATGATCCGTATGTGTAGGAAACACCGTTCATTTGTTCTCAGCACATTCAATTTTCTTGCTGTCTTAGAGACTCTAGAAAGCTAGAGCGTGCTTCTTGCTTTAAAGCAGAGTGTGTTCCATGGATGAGAACAGTGTTATGTGATTCCCTTCAGAAATGGAGTTAAATCTCAGGCTCTGTGTCTTCCTACAAGCAAGACTTCGTTTCACGTAAGGGCAGTCACTTTTCAGGTCAAACGAATTACATTGGTCACGAAGCTCACACGATTCTCATCTTAACTGACAAGCATTGGATGTTAGAGGACATTTGGTTTGTTTCAGTTTCAGAAGCAGAGTTCGACTAGATATGGTCCGAAAGTGTAAGAAACACCGTTCTCTTGTTCTCATCACACTCATGTTTCCTGCTGTCTTAGAGAGTCTAGAAAGCAAGAGCGTGCTTCTTGCTGTAAAGAAAGTGTGAGCAATGGATGAGAACTCGGCTGTGTGTTTCACTTAAGAAATGGAGTTAAATCCCAAGCTCTGAGTCTTCCTACAAGCAAGAATTCGTTGAGGTAAGGGCAGTCACTTTTCAGCTCAAACAAACTACATCATTCACTTAGCTCACACGTTTCTCATCTTAACTGACAAGCATTGGATGTTAGAAGACCAGTGATTTGTATCAGTTTCAGAAGCAGAGTTGGACTAGATATGATCCGTATTGTAGGAATCACCGTTCTTTTGTTCTGAGCACACTCAAGTTTCCTGCTGTGTTCGAGACTCTAGAAAGCTAGAGCACGCTTATTGCTCTAAAGCAGAGTGTGATCAATGGATGAGAACTCTGTTGTGTGTTTCATTTCAGAAATGGAGTTAAATCCCAGGCTCTGAATCTTCTTACAAGCAAGACTTCATTTCAGGTAAGGGCAGTCACTTTTCAGCTCAAACATACTACATCGTTCACGAAGCACACACGTTTCTCATCTTAAGTGACAAGCATTGGATGTTAGAAGACCATTGCTTTGTATCAGTTTCAGAAGCAGAGTTGGACTAGATATGTTCCCTATATGTAGGAATCACCGTTCTTTTTTTCTCAGCACTCTCAAGTTTCCTGCTGTCTTAGAGAATCTAGAAAGCTAGAGCATGCTTCTTGCTCTAAAGCAGAGTGTGACCAATTGATGAGAACTTTGTTTTGTGTTTCACTTCCGAAATGGAGTTAAATCGCAGGCTCTGAGTCTTCCTACAAGCAAGACTTCCTTTCAGGTAAGGGCGGTCACTTTTCAGCTAAAACGAACTACATCATTCAGGAAGCTCACACGTTTCTAATCTTAACTGACAAGCATTGGATGTTAGAGGACCAGTGCTTAGTATTAGTTTCAGAAGCAGAGTTGGACTAGATATGTTCCCTATGTGTAAGAAACACCGTTCTTTTGTTCTCTGCATAATATCGTTTCCTGCTGTAGTAGAGACTCTAGAAAGCAAGAGCGTGCTTCTTGCTGTAAAGCAGAGTGTGATCAATGGATGAGAACTCTGCTGTGTGTTTCACTTCAGAAATGGAGTTAAATCCCAGACTCTGAGTCTTCCTACAAGCAAGAATTCGTTGCAGGTAAGGGCAGTCACTTTTCAGCTCAAACAAACTACATCGTTCATGAAGCACACACGTTTCTCATCTTAAGTGACAAGCATTGGATGTTAGAAGACCAGTGACTTGTATCAGTTTCAGAAGCAGAGTTGGACTAGATATGTTCCCTATGTGTAGGAATCACCGTTCTTTTTTTCTCAGCACTCTCAAGTTTCATGCTGTCTTAGAGACTCTAGAAAGCTAGAGCATGCTTCTTGCTCTAAAGCAGAGTGTGATCAATGGATGAGAAGTTTGTTTTGTGTTTCACTTCAGAAATGGAGTTAAATCCCAGGCTCTGAGTCTTCCTACAAGCAAGAATTCGTTGCAGGTATGGGCAGTCACACTTCAGCTCAAATGAATTACATTGATCACGAAGCTCACACATTTCTCATCTTAACTGACAAGCATTGTATGTTAGAGGACCAGTGCTTTGTATCAGTTTCAGAAGCAGAGTTGGAGTAGATATGGTCCGTATGTGTAAGAAACACCATTATTTTGTTCTCAGCACACTCACGTTTCCTGATTTATTAGAGACTCTAGAGAGCCAGAGCGTGCTTCTTGCTCTAAAGCAGAGTGTGATCCATGGATGAGAACTCTGTTGTGTGTTTCACTTCAGAAATGGAGTTACATCAAAGGCTCTGAGTCTTCCTACAAGCAAGACTTCATTTCAGGTAAGGGCATTTACTTACAGCTCAAACGAACAATATCGTTCACGAAGCTCACAAGTTTCTCATCTTAACTGAGAAGCATTGGATGTTAGAGGACCTTTGCTTTGCATCAATTTCAAGCAGAGTTGAACTAGACATGGTCTATATGTATAGGAAACACGGTTCTTTTCTTCTGAGCACACTCACGTTTCCTGCTGTCTTAGAGACTCTTTAAAGCAAGTGCGTGCTTCTTGCTCCAAAGCAGAGTGTGATCCATGGATGAGAACTCTGCTGTTTGTTACACTTCAGAAATGGAGTTAAATCCCAGGCTCTGAGTCTTCCTAAAAGCAAGACTTCGTTTCAGGTAAGCACAGTCACTTTTCAGCTCAAACGAATTACATTGGTCACGAAGCTCACACGATTCTCATCTTAACTGACAAGCATTGGATGTTAGAGGACCTGTGGTGTGTTTCAGTTTCAGAAGCAGAGTTGGACTAGATATGGTCCGAATGTGTAGGAAACACCGTTCTCTTGTTCTCATCACACTCATGTTTCCTGCTGTCTTAGAGAGTCTAGAAAGCAAGAGCGTGCTTCTTGCTGTAAAGCAGAGTGTGAACAATGGATGAGAACTATGCTGTGTGTTTCACTTCAGAAATGGAGTTAAATCCCAGGCTCTGAATCTTCCTACAAGCAAGACTTCGTTTCAGGTAAGGGCGGTCACTTTTCAGCTAAAACGAACTACATCGTTCAGGAAGCTCACACGTTTCTCATCTTAACTGACAAGCATTGGATGTTAGAAGACCAGTGATTTGTATCAGTTTCAGAAGCATCGTTGGACTAGATATGATCCGTATGTGTAGGAATCACCGTTCTTTTTTTTCTCAGCACACTCAAGTTTCCTGCTGTCTTAGAGACTCTAGAAAACTAGAGCATGCTTCTTGCTCTAAAGCAGAGTGTGATCAATGGATGAGAACTCTGTTGTGTGTTTCATTTCAGAAATGGAGTTAAATCCCAGGCTCTGAGTCTTCCTACAAGCAAGTCTTCGTTTCAGGTAAGGGCAGTCACTTTTCAGCTCAAACAAACTACACCGTTCACGAAGCACACACGTTTCTCATCTTAAGTGACAAGCATTGGATGTTAGAAGTCCAGTGATTTGTATCAGTTTCAGAAGCAGAGTTGGACTAGATATGTTCCCTATGTGTAGGAATCACCGTTCTTTTTTTCTCAGCTCTCTCAAGTTTTCTGCTGTCTTAGATACTCTAGAAAGCTAGAGCATGCTTCTTGCTCTAAAGCAGAGTGTGATCAATGGATGAGAACTTTGTTTTGTGTTTCACTTCAGAAATGGAGTTAAAACCCAGGCTCTGTGTCTTCCTACAAGCAAGAATTCTTTGCAGGTAAGGGCAGTCACACTTAAGCTCAAACGAATTACATTGGTCACAAAGCTCACACGTTTCTCATCTTAACTGACAAGCATTGGATGTTAGAGGACCTTTGCTTTGTATCAATTTCAAGCAGAGTTGAACTAGATATGGTCTGTATATATAGGAAACACGGTTCTTTTCTTCTGAGCACACTCACGTTTCCTGCTGTATTAGAGACTCTAGAAAGCAAGAGCATGCTTCTTGCTGTAAAGCAGAGTGTGAACAATGGATGAGAACTCTGCTTTGTGTTTCACTTCAGAAATGGAGTTAAATCCCAGGATGTGAGTCTTCCTACAAGCAACACTTCGTTTCAGGTAAGGGCTGTCACTTTTCAGCTCAAACAAACTATATCGATCACAAGGCTCACACGTTTCTCGTCTTAACTGACAAGCATTGGATGTTAGAGGACCAGTGCTTTGTGTCAGTTTCAGAAGCAGAGTTTGACTGGATATGATCCGTATGTGTTGGAAACACCGTTCTTTTGTCTCAGCGCACTCAAGTTTCCTGCTGTCTTAGAGACTCTAGAAAGCTAGAGGGTTCTTCTTGCTCTAAAGCAGAGTGTGATCAATGGATGAGAACTCTGTTGTGTGTTTCACTTCAGAAATGGAGTTAAATCCCTGCTCTGAGTCTTCCTACAAGCAAGACTTCGTTTCAGGTAAGGGCATTTACTTTACAGCTCAAATGAACAATATCGTTCACGAAGCTAACACGTATCTCATCTTAACGGAGAAGCATTGGATGTTAGAGGACCTTTGCTTTGCATCAATTTCAAGCAGAGTTGAACTAGATATGGTCTGTATGTATAGGAAACACGGTTCTTTTCTTCTGAGCACACTCACGTTTCCTGCTGTATTAGAGACTCTAGAAAGCAAGAGCGTGCTTCTTGCTCCAAAGCAGAGTGTGATCCATGGATGAGAACTGTGTTGTGTGATTCCCTTCAGAAATGTAGTTAAATCCCAGGCTCTGTGTCTTCCTACAAGCAAGACTTCGTTTCAGGTTAGGGCAGTCACTTTTCAGCTCAAACGATCTACATCGTTCAGGAAGCTCACACGTTTCTCATCTTAACTGACAAGCATTGGATGTTAGAGGACCAGTGCTTTGCGTCAGTTTCAGAAGCAGAGTTGGACTAGATATGATCCGTATGTGTAGGAAACTCCATTTATTTGTTATCATCACACTCATGTTTCCTGCTGTCTTAGAGAGTCTAGAAAGCAAGAGCGTGCTTCTTGCTCTGAAGCAGAGTGTGAACCTTGGATGAGAACTCTGCTGTGTGTTACACTTCAGAAATGGAGTTAAATCCCAGGCTATGTGTCTTCCTACAAGCAAGACTTCGTTTCCGGTAAGGGCAGTCACTTTTCAGCTCAAAGGAACTACATCGTTCAGGAAGCTCACACGTTTCTCATCTTAACTGACAAGCATTGGATGTTAGAGGACCTGTAGTTTGTTTCAGTTTCAGAAGCAGAGTTGGACTAGATATGGTCCGTATGTGTAGGAAACACCGTTCTTTTGTTCTCATCACACTCATGTTTCCTGCTGTCTCAGAGAATATAGAAAGCAAGAGCGTGCCTCTTGCTCTAAAGCAGAGTGTGATCCATGGATGAGAACGATTCTGTGTGTTTCCCTTCAGAAATGGAGTTAAATCAAAGGCTCTGAGTGTTCCTACAAGCAAGACTTCATTTCAGGTAAGGGCATTTACTTACAGCTCAAACGAACAATATCGTTCACAAAGCTCACAAGTTTCTCATCTTAACTGAGAAGCATTGGATGTTAGAGGACCTTTGCTTTGCATCAATTTCAAGCAGAGTTGAACTAGACATGGTCTGTATGTATAGGAAACACGGTTCTTTTCTTCTGAGCACACTCAGGTTTCCTGCTGTATTAGAGACTCTAGAAAGCAAGAGCTTGCTTCTTGCTCCAAAGCAGAGTGTGATCCATGGATGAGAACTGTGTTGTGTCATTCGCTTCAGAAATGGATTTAAATCCCAGGCTCTGTGTCTTCCTACAAGCAAGACTTCGTTTTTCAGGTTAGGGCAGTCACTTTTCAGCTCAAACGATCTACAACGTTCAGGAAGCTCACACGTTTCTCATCTTAAGTAACAAGCATTGGCTGTTAGAGGACCAGTGCTTTGTATCAGTTTCAGAAGCAGAGTGGGACTAGATATGATCCGTATGTGTAGGAAACCCCGTTCATTTTTTCTCAGCACATTCAATTTTCCTGCTGTCTTAGAGACTCTAGAAAGCTAGAGCGTGCTTCTTGCTTTAAAGCAGAGTGTGTTCCATGGATTAGAACAGTGTTATGTGATTCCCTTCAGAATTGGAGTTAAATCCCAGGCTATGTGTCTTCCTACAAGCAAGACTTCGTTTCAGGTAAGGGCAGTCACTTTTCAGCTCAAAGGAACTACATCGTGCAGGAAGCTCACACGTTTCTCATCTTAACTGACAAGCATTGGATGTTAGAGGACCTGTAGTTTGTTTCAGTTTCAGAAGCAGAGTTGGACTAGATATGGTCCGTATGTGTAGGAAACACCGTTCTTTTGTTCTCATCACACTCATGTTTCCTGCTGTCTCAGAGACTATAGAAAGCAAGAGCGTGCCTCTTGCTCTAAAGCAGAGTGTGATCCATGGATGAGAACGATTCTGTGTGTTTCCCTTCAGAAATGGAGTTAAATCAAAGGCTCTGAGTGCTCCTACAAGCAAGACTTCATTTCAGGTAAGGGCATTTACTTACAGCTCAAACGAACAATATCCTTCAAAAAGCTCACAAGTTTCTCATCTTAACTGAGAAGCATTGGATGTTAGAGGACCTTTGCTTTGCATCAATTTCAAGCAGAGTTGAACTAGACATGGTCTGTATGTATAGGAAACACGGTTCTTTTCTTCTGAGCACACTCAATTTTCTTGCTGTCTTAGAGACTCTAGAAAGCTAGAGCGTGCTTCTTGCTTTAAAGCAGAGTGTGTTCCATGGATGAGAACAGTGTTATGTGATTCTCTTCAGAAATGGAGTTAAATCCCAGGCTCTGTGTCTTCCTACAAGCAAGTCTTCGTTTCAGGTAAGGGCAGTCACTTTTCAGGTCAAACGAATTACATTGGTCACGAAGCTCACACGATTCTCATCTTAACTGACAAGCATTGGATGTTAGAGGACCTGTGGTTTGTTTCAGTTTCAGAAGCAGAGTTGGACTAGATATGGTCCGTAAGTGCAGGAAACACAGTTCTTTTGTTCTCATCACACTCATATTTCCTGCTGTCGTAGACAGTCTAGAAAGCAAGAGCGTGCTTCTTGCTGTAAAGCAGAGTGTGAACAATGGATGAGAACTCTGCTTTGTGTTTCACTTCATAAATGGAGTTAAATCCCAGGATGTGAGTCTTCCTACAAGCAAGACTTCGTTTCAGGTAAGGGCTGTCACTTTTCAGCTCAAACAAACTACATCGATCACAAGGCTCACACGTTTCTCATCTTAACTGACAAGCATTGGATGTTAGAGGACCAGTGCTTTGTGTCAGTTTCAGAAGCAGAGTTTGACTGGATATGATCCGTATGTGTTAGAAACACCGTTCATTTGTTCTCAGCACACTCAAGTTTCCTGCTGTCTTAGAAAATCTAGAAAGCTAGAGCATGCTTCTTGCTCTAAAGCAGAGTGTGAACCTTGGATGAGAACTATGCTCTGTGTTACACTTCCGAAATGGAGTTAAATCCCAGGCTCTGAGTCTTCCTAAAATCAAGACTTCGTTTCAGGTAAGCGCAGTCACTTTTCAGCTCAAACGAATTACATTGGTCACGAAGCTCACACGATTCTCATCTTAACTGACAAGCATTGGATGTTAGAGGACCAGTGCTTTTTGTCAGTTTCAGAAGCAGAGTTTGACTGGATATGATCCGTATGTGTAGGAAACAACGTTCATTTGTTCTCAGAACACTCAAGTTTCCTGCTCTCTTAGAGACTCTGGAAAGCTAGAGGGTTCTTCTTGCTCTAAAGCAGAGTGTGATCAATGGATGAGAACTCTGTTGTGTGTTTCACTTCAGAAATGGAGTTAAATCCCTGCTCGGAGTCTTCCTACAAGCAAGAATTCTTTTCAGGTAAGGGCATTTACTTACAGCTCAAACGAACAATATCCTTCACAAAGCTCACAAGTTTCTCATCTTAACTGAGAAGCATTGGATGTTAAAGGACCTTTGCTTTGCATCAATTTCAAGCAGAGTTGAACTAGACATGGTCTGTATGTATAGGAAACACGGTTCTTTTCTTCTGAGCACACTCACGTTTCCTGCTGTATTAGAGACTCTAGAAAGCAAGAGCGTGCTTCTTGCTCCAAAGCAGAGTGTGATCCATGGATGAGAACTGTGTTGTGTCATTCCCTTCAGAAATGGAGTTAAATCCCAGGCTCTGTGTCTTCCTACAAGCAAGACTTCGTTTCAGGTAAGGGCAGACACTTTTCAGCTCAAACGAACTACATCGTTCAGGAAGCTCACACGTTTCTCATCTTAACTGACAAGCATTGGATGTTAGAGTACCAGTGCTTTGTATCAGTT
The DNA here is from genome assembly GCA_949786385.1 of Onychomys leucogaster. Taxonomy (NCBI): domain Eukaryota; kingdom Metazoa; phylum Chordata; class Mammalia; order Rodentia; family Cricetidae; genus Onychomys; species Onychomys leucogaster. Next base: position 110,292 of record CATKUP010000120.1, read on the forward strand.
TCAGAAGCAGAGTTGGACTAGATATGATCCGTATGTGTAGGAAACCCCGTTCATTTGTTCTCAGCACACTCAATTTTCCTGCTGTCTTAGAGAATCTAGAAAGCTAGAGCGTGCTTCTTGCTCTAAAGCAGAGTGTGAACGTTGGATGAGAACTATGCTGTGTGTTACACTTCAGAAATGGAGTTAAATCCCAGGCTCTGAGTCTTCCTAAAAGCAAGACTTCGTTTCAGGTAAGCGCAGTCACTTTTCAGCTCAAACGAATTACATTGGTCACGAAGCTCACACGATTCTCATCTTAACTGACAAGCATTGGATGTTAGAGGACCTGTGGTGTGTTTCAGTTTCAGAAGCAGAGTTGGACTAGATATGGTCCGAATGTGTAGGAAACACCGTTCTCTTGTTCTCATCACACTCATGTTTCCTGCTGTCTTAGAGAGTCTAGAAAGCAAGAGCGTGCTTCTTGCTGTAAAGCAGAGTGTGAACAATGGATGGGAACTATGTTGTGTGTTTCACTTCAGAAATGGAGTTAAATCCCAGGCTCTGAGTCTTCCTACAAGCAAGACTTCGTTTCAGGTAAGGGCGGTCACTTTTCAGCTAAAACGAACTACATCGTTCAGGAAGCTCACACGTTTCTCATCTTAACTGACAAGCATCGGATGTTAGAGGACCAGTGCTTTGTATCAGTTTCAGAAGCAGAGTTTGACTGGATATGATCCGTATGTGTAGGAAACAACGTTCATTTGTTCTCAGAATACTCAAGTTTCCTGCTGTCTTAGAGACTCTGGAAAGCTAGAGGGTTCTTCTTGCTCTAAAGCAGAGTGTGATCAATGGATGAGAACTCTGTTGTGTGTTTCACTTCAGAAATGGTGTTAAATCCCTGCTCTGAGTCTTCCTACAAGCAAGACTTCGTTTCAGGTAAGGGCATTTACTTTACAGCTCAAATGAACAATATCGTTCACGAAGCTCACAAGTATCTCATCTTAACTGAGAAGCATTGGATGTTAGAGGACCTTTGCTTTGCATCAATTTCAAGCACAGTTGAACTTTATATGGTCCATAGGTATAGGAAACACGGTTTTTTCTTATGAGCACACTCACGTTTCCTGCTGTATTAGAGACTCTAGAAAGCAAGAGCGTGCTTCTTGCTCCAAAGCAGAGTGTGATCCATGGATGAGAACTGTGTTGTGTGATACCCTTCAGAAATGGAGTTAAATCCCAGGCTCTGTGTCTTCCTATAAGCAAGACTTCGTTTCAGGTAAGGGCAGTCACTTTTCAGCTCAAACGAACTACATCGTTCAGGAAGCACACACGTTTCTCATCTTAACTGACAAGCATCGGATGTTAGAGGACCAGTGCTTAGTATTAGTTTCAGAAGCAGAGTTGGACTAGATATGTTCCCTATGTGTAAGAAACACCGTTCTTTTGTTCTCAGCACAATTGCGTTTCCTGCTGTAGTAGAGACTCTAGAAAGCAAGAGCGTGCTTCTTGCTCTAAAGCAGAGTGTGATCTATGGATGAGAACTCTGTTGTGTGTTTCATTTCAGAAATGGAGTTAAATCCCAGGCTCTGAGTCTTCCTACAAGCAAGTCTTCGTTTCAGGTAAGGGCAGTCACTTTTCAGCACAAACAAACTACACCGTTCACGAAGCACACACGTTTCTCATCTTAAGTGACAAGCATTGGATGTTAGAAGTCCAGTGATTTGTATCAGTTTCAGAAGCAGAGTTGGACTAGATATGTTCCCTATGTGTAGGAATCACCGTTCTTTTTTTCTCAGCACTCTCAAGTTTCCTGCTGACTTAGAGACTCTAGAAAGCTAGAGCATGCTTCTTGCTCTAAAGCAGAGTGTGATCAATGGATGAGAACTTTGTTTTTTGTTTCACTTCAGAAATGGAGTTAAATCCCAGGCTCTGAGTCTTCCTAAAATCAAGACTTCGTTTCAGGTAAGCGCAGTCACTTTTCAGCTCAAACGAATTACATTGGTCACGAAGCTCACATGATTCTCATCTTAACTGACAAGCATTGGATGTTAGAGGACCAGTGCTTTGTGTCAGTTTCAGAAGCAGAGTTTGACTGGATATGATCCGTACGTGTAGGAAACAACGTTCATTTGTTCTCAGAACACTCAAGTTTCCTGCTGTCTTAGAGACTCTGGAAAGCTAGAGGGTTCTTCTTGCTCTAAAGCAGAGTGTGATCAATGGATGAGAACTCTGTTGTGTGTTTCACTTCAGAAATGGAGTTAAATCCCTACTCAGAGTCTTCCTACAAGCAAGACTTCGTTTCAGGTAAGGGCATTTACTTTACAGCTCAAATGAACAATATCGTTGACGAAGCTCACGCGTATCTCATCTTAACTGAGAAGCATTGGATGTTAGAGGACCTTTGCTTTGCATCAATTTCAAGCAGAGTTAAACTAGATATGGTCTGTATGTATAGGAAACACGATTCTTTTCTTCTGAGCACACTCACGTTTCCTGCTGTATCAGAGACTCTAGAAAGCAAGAGCGTGCTTCTTGCTCCAAAGCAGAGTGTGATCCATGGATGAGAACTGTGTTGTGTGATTCCCTTCAGAAATGGATTTAAATCCCAGGCTCTGTGTCTTCCTACAAGCAAGACTTCGTGTTTCAGGTTAGGGCAGTCACTTTTCAGCTCAAACGATCTACATCGTTGAGGAAGCTCACACGTTTCTCATCTTAACTAACAAGCATTGGATGTTAGAGGACCAGTGCTTTGTATCAGTTTCAGAAGCAGAGTTGGACTAGATATGATCCATATGTGTAGGAAACCCCGTTCATTTTTTCTCAGCACATTCAATTTTCCTGCTGTCTTAGAGACTCTAGAAAGCTAGAGATTGCTTCTTGCTTTAAAGCAGAGTGTGTTCCATGGATTAGAACAGTGTTATGTGATTCCCTTCAGAAATGGAGTTAAATCCCAGGCTATGTGTCTTCCTACAAGCAAGACTTCGTTTCAGGTAAGGGCAGTCACTTTTCAGCTCAAAGGAACCACATCGTTCAGGAAGCTCACACGTTTCTCATCTTAACTGACAAGCATTGGATGTTAGAGGACCTGTAGTTTGTTTCAGTTTCAGAAGCAGAGTTGGACTAGATATGGTCCGTATGTGTAGGAAACACCGTTCTTTTGTTCTCATCACACTCATGTTTCCTGCTGTCTCAGAGATTATAGAAAGCAAGAGCGTGCCTCTTGCTCTAATGCAGAGTGTGATCCATGGATGAGAACGATTCTGTGTGTTTCCCTTCAGAAATGGAGTTAAATCAAAGGCGCTGAGTGTTCCTACAAGCAAGAATTCATTTCAGGTAAGGGCATTTACTTACAGCTCAAACTAACAATATCGTTCACAAAGATCACAAGTTTCTCATCTTAACTGAGAAGCATTGGATGTTAGAGGACCTTTGCTTTGCATCAATTTCAAGCAGAGTTGAACTAGACATGGTCTGTATGTATAGGAAACACGGTTCTTTTCTTCTGAGCACACTCACGTTTCCTGCTGTATTAGAGACTCTAGAAAGCAAGAGCGTGCTTCTTGCTCCAAAGCAGAGTGTTATCCATGGATGAGAACTGTGTTGTGTCATTCCCTTCAGAAATGGAGTTAAATCCCAGGCTCTGTGTCTTCCTACAAGCAAGACTTCGTTTCAGGTAAGGGCAGTCACTTTTCAGCTCAAACGAACTACATCGTTCAGGAAGCTCACACGTTTCTCATCTTAACTGACAAGCATTGGATGTTAGAGGACCAGTGCTTTTTATCAGTTTCAGAAGCAGAGTTGGACTAGATATGATCCGTATGTGTAGGAAACCCCGTTCATTTGTTCTCAGCACACTCAATTTTCCTGCTGTCTTAGAGAATCAAGAAAGCTAGAGTGTGCTTCTTGCTCTAAAGCAGAGTGTGAACCTTGGATGAGAACTATGCTGGGTGTTACACTTCAGAAATGGAGTTAAATCCCAGGCTCTGAGTCTTCCTAAAAGCAAGACTTCGTTTCAGGTAAGCGCAGTCACTTTTCAGCTCAAACGAATTACATTGGTCACGAAGCTCACACGATTTTCATCGTAACTGACAAGCATTGGATGTTAGAGGACCAGTGCTTTGTGTCAGTTTGAGAAGCAGAGTTTGACTGGATATGATCCGTATGTGTAGGAAACAACGTTCATTTGTTCTCAGAACACTCAAGTTTCCTGCTGTATAGAGACTCTGGAAAGCTAGAGGGTTCTTCTTGCTCTAAAGCAGAGTGTGATCAATGGATGAGAACTCTGTTGTGTGATTCCCTTCAGAAATGGTGTTAAATCCCTGGCTCTGAGTATTCCTACAAACAAGACTTCATTTCAGGTAAGGGCATTTACTTTACAGCTCAAATGAACAATATCGTTCACGAATATCACACGTATCACATCTTAACTGAGAAGCATTGGATGTTAGAGAACCTTTGCTTTGCAACAATTTCAAGCAGAGTTAAACTAGATATGGTCCGTAGGTATAGGAAACACGGTTTTTTTCTTCTGAGCACACTCACGTTTCCTGCTGTATGAGAGACTCTAGAAAGCAAGAGCGTGCTTCTTGCTCCAAAGCAGAGTGTGATCCATGGATGAGAACTGTTTTGTGTGATTCCCTTCAGAAATGGAGTTAAATCCCAGGCTCTGTGTCTTCCTATAAGCAAGACTTCGTTTCAGGTAAGGGCAGTCACTTTTCAGCTCAAACGAACTACATCGTTCAGGAAGCTCACACGTTTCTCATCTTAACTGACAAGCATTGGATGTTAGAGTACCAGTGCTTTGTATCAGTTTCAGAAGCAGAGTTGGAATAGATATGTTCCCTATGTGTAGGAATCACCGTTCTTTTGTTCTCAGCACACTCAAGTTTCCTGCTGTCTTAGAGAATCTAGAAAGCTAGAGCATGCTTCTTGCTCTAAAGCAGTGTGTGATCAATGGATGAGAACTTTGTTGTGTGTTTCACTTCATAAATGGAGTTAAATCCCAGGCTCTGAGTCTTCCTACAAGCAAGAATTCGTTGCAGGTAAGGGCAGTCACACTTCAGCTCAAATGAATTACATTGGTCACGAAGCTCACACGTTTCTCATGTTAACTGACAAGCATTGTATGTTAGAGGACCAGTGCTTTGTATCAGTTTCAGAAGCAGAGTTGGACTAGATATGGTCTGTATGTGTAAGAAACACCGTTCTTTTGTTCTCAGCACACTAACGTTTCCTGGTTTATTACAGAATCTCGAAAGCAAGAGGGTGCTTCTTGCTCTAAAGCAGAGTGTGATCAATGGATGAGAACAATGTTGAGTGTTTCACTTCAGAAAGAGTTAAATCCCAAGCTCTGAGTCTTCCTACAAGCAAGACTTCTTTTCAGGTAAGGGCAGTCACTTTTCAGCTCAAACAAACTACATCGATCATGAAGCTCACACGTTTCTCATCTTAACTGACAAGCATTGGATGTTAGAGGACCAGTGCTTTGTGTCAGTTTCAGAAGCAGAATTTGACTGGATATGATCCGTATGTGTAGGAAACACCGTTCATTTTTTCTCAGCACACTCAAATTTCCTGCTGTCTTAGAGACTCTAGAAAGCTAGAGGGTACTTCTTGCTCTAAAGCAGAGTGTGATCAATGGATGAGAACTCTGTTGTGTGTTTCACTTCAGAAATGGAGTTAAATCCCTGCTCTGAGTCTTCCTACAAGCAAGACTACGTTTCAGGTAAGGGCATTTACTTTACAGCTCAAATGAACAATATCTTTTACGAAGCTCACACGTATCTCATCTTAACTGAGAAGCATTGGATGTTAGAGGACCTTTGCTTTGCATCAATTTCAAGCAGAGTTTAACTAGATATGGTCTGTATGTATAGGAAACACGGTTCTTTTCTTCTGAGCACACTCACGTTTCCTGCTGTATTAGAGACTCTAGAAAGCAAGAGAGTGCTTCTTTCTCCAAAGCAGAGTGTGATCCATGGATGAGAACTGTGTTGTGTGATTCCCTTCAGAAATGGAGTTAAATCCCAGGTTCTGTGTCTTTCTACAAGCAGGACTTCGTTTCAGGTAAGGGCAGTCACTTTTCAGCTCAAACGAACTACATCGTTCAGGAAGCTCACACGTTTCTCATCTTAATTGACAAGCATTGGATGTTAGAGGACCAGTGCTTTGTATCAGTTTCAGGAGCAGAATTGGACTAGATATGTTCCCTATGTGTAGGAATCACCGTTCTTTTGTTCTCAGCACACTCAAGTTTCCTGCTGTCTTAGAGAGTCTAGAAAGCAAGAGCTTGCTTCTTGCTGTAATGCAGAGTGTGAACAATGGATGAGAACTCTGCTGTGTGTTACACTTCAGAAATGGCATTAAATCCCTGTCTCTGAGTCTTCCTACAAGCAAGACTTCGTTTCAGGTAAGGGCATTTACTTACAGCTCAAATGAACAATATCGTTCACGAAGCTCACAAGTATCTCATCTTAACTGAGAAGCATTGGATGTTAGAGGACCTTTGCTTTGCATCAATTTCAAGCAGAGTCGATCTAGATATGGTCCATAGGTATAGGGAACATGGTTTTTTTCTTATGAGCACACTCACGTTTCCTGCTGTATTAGAGACTCTAGAAAGCAATAGCGTGCTTCTTGCTCCAAAGCACAGTGTGATCCATGCATGCGAACTGTGTTTTGTGATTCCCTTCAGAAATGGAGTTAAATCCCAGGCTCTGTGTCTTCCTACAAGCAAGACTTCGTTTCTGGTAAGGGCATTTACTTACAGCTCAAATGAACAATATCGTTCACGAAGCTCACAAGTATCTCATCTTAACTGAGAAGCATTGGATGTTAGAGGACCTTTGCTTTGCATCAATTTCAAGCAGAGTTGATCTAGATATGGTCCATAGGTATAGGGAACATGGTTTTTTTCTTATGAGCACACTCACGTTTCCTGCTGTCTTAGAGACTCTAGAAAGCTAGAGCGTGCTTCTTGCTTTAAAGCAGAGTGTGTTCCATGGATTAGAACAGTGTTATGTGATTCCCTTCAGAAATGGAGTTAAATCCCAGGCTATGTGTCTTCCTACAAGCAAGACTTCGTTTCAGGTAAGGGCAGTCACTTTTCAGCTCAAAGGAACTACATCGTTCAGGAAGCTCACACGTTTCTCATCTTAACTGACAAGCATTGGATGTTAGAGGACCTGTAGTTTGTTTCAGTTTCAGAAGCAGAGTTGGACTAGATATGGTTCGTATGTGTCGGAAACACCGTTCTTTTGTTCTCATCACACTCATGTTTCCTGCTGTCTCAGAGACTATAGAAAGCAAGAGCGTGCCTCTTGCTCTAAAGCAGAGTGTGATCCATGGATGAGAACGATTCTTTGTGTTTCCCTTCAGAAATGGAGTTAAATCAAAGGCTCTGAGTGTTCCTACAAGCAAGACTTCATTTCAGGTAAGGGCATTTACTTACAGCTCAAACGAACAATATCGTTCACAAAGCTCACAAGTTTCTCATCTTAACTGAGAAGCATTGGATGTTAGAGGACCTTTGCTTTGCATCAATTTCAAGCAGAGTTGAACTAGACATGGTCTGTATGTATAGGAAACACGGTTCTTTTCTTCTGAGCACACTCATGTTTCCTGCTGTATTAGAGAATCTAGAAAGCAAGAGCGTGCTTCTTGCTCCAAAGCAGAGTGTGATCCATGGATGAGAACTGTGTTGTGTCACTCCCTTCAGAAATGGAGTTAAATCCCAGGCTCTGTGTCTTCCTACAAGCAAGACTTCGTTTCAGGTAAGGGCAGTCACTTTTCAGCTCAAACGAACTGCATCGTTCAGGAAGCTCACAGGTTTCTCATCTTAACTGACAAGCATTGGATGTTAGAGGACCAGTGCTTTGTATCAGTTTCAGAAGCAGAGTTGGACTAGATATGATCCGTATGTGTAGGAAACCCCGTTCATTTGTTCTCAACACACTCAATTTTCCTGCTGTCTTAGAGAATCTAGAAAGCTAGAGCGTGCTTCTTGCTCTAAAGCAGAGTGTGAACCTTGGATGAGAACTATGCTGTGTGTTACACTTCAGAAATGGAGTTAAATCCCAGGCTCTGAGTCTTCCTAAAAGTAAGACTTCGTTTCAGGTAAGCGCAGTCACTTTTCAGCTCAAACGAATTACATTGGTCACGAAGCTCACATGATTCTCATCTTAACTGACAAGCATTGGATGTTAGAGGACCAGTGCTTTGTGTCAGTTTCAGAAGCAGAGTTTGACTGGATATGATCCGTATGTGTAGGAAACAACGTTCATTTGTTCTCAGAACACTCAAGTTTCCTGCTGTCTTAGAGACTCTGGAAAGCTAGAGGGTTCTTCTTGCTCTAAATCAGAGTGTGATCAATGGATGAGAACTCTGTTGTGTGTTTCACTTCAGAAATGGTGTTAAATCCCTGCTCTGAGTCTTCCTACAAGCAAGACTTCGTTTCAGGTAAGGGCATTTACTTACAGTTCAAATGAACAATATCGTTCTCGAAGCTCACAAGTATCTCATCTTAACTGAGAAGCATTGGAGGTTAGAGGACCATTGCTTTGCATCAATTTCAAGCAGAGTTGAACTAGACATGGTCTGTATGTATAGGAAACACGGTTCTTTTCTTCTGAGCACACTCATGTTTCCTGCTGTATTAGAGAATCTAGAAAGCAAGAGCGTGCTTCTTGCTCCAAAGCAGAGTGTGATCCATGGATGAGAACTGTTTTGTGTGATTCCCTTCAGAAATGGAGTTAAATCCCAGGCTCTGTGTCTCCCTATAAGCAAGACTTCGTTTCAGGTAAGGGCAGTCACTTTTCAGCTCAAACGAACTACATCGTTCAGGAAGCTCACACGTTTCTCATCTTAACTGACAAGCATTGGATGTTAGAGGACCAGTGCTTTGTATCAGTTTCAGAAGCAGAATTGGACTAGATATGTTCCCTATGTGTAGGAATCACCGTTCTTTTGTTCTCAGCACACTCACGTTTCCTGCTGTATTAGAGACTCTAGAAAGCAAGAGAGTGCTTCTTTCTCCAAAGCAGAGTGTGATCCATGGATGAGAACTGTGTTGTGTGATTCCCTTCAGAAATGGAGTTAAATCCCAGGCTCTGTGTCTTTCTACAAGCAGGACTTCGTTTCAGGTAAGGGCAGACACTTTTCAGCTCAAACGAACTACATCGTTCAGGAAGCTCACACGTTTCTCATCTTAACTGACAAGCATTGGATGTTAGAGTACCAGTGCTTTGTATCAGTTTCAGAAGCAGAGTTGGACTAGATATGATCCGTATGTGTAGGAAACCCCGTTCATTTGTTCTCAGCACACTCAATTTTCCTGCTGTCTTAGAGAATCTAGAAAGCTAGAGCGTGCTTCTTGCTCTAAAGCAGAGTGTGAACGTTGGATGAGAACTCTGCTGTGTGTTACACTTCAGAAATGGAGTTAAATCCCAGGCTCTGAGTCTTCCTAAAAGCAAGACTTCGTTTCAGGTAAGCGCAGTCACTTTTCAGCTCAAACGAATTACATTGGTCACGAAGCTCAGACGATTCTCATCTTAACTGACAAGCATTGGATGTTAGAGGACCTGTGGTGTGTTTCAGTTTCAGAAGCAGAGTTGGACTAGATATGGTCCGAATGTGTAGGAAACACCGTTCTCTTGTTCTCATCACACTCATGTTTCCTGCTGTCTTAGAGAATCTAGAAAGCAAGAGCGTGCTTCTTGCTGTAAAGCAGAGTGTGAACAATGGATGGGAACTATGTTGTGTGTTTCACTTCAGAAATGGAGTTAAATCCCAGGCTCTGAGTCTTCCTACAAGCAAGACTTCGTTTCAGGTAAGGGCGGTCACTTTTCAGCTAAAACGAACTACATCGTTCAGGAAGCTCACACGTTTCTCATCTTAACTGACAAGCATCGGATGTTAGAGGACCAGTGCTTTGTATCAGTTTCAGAAGCAGAGTTTGACTGGATATGATCCGTATGTGTAGGAAACAACGTTCATTTGTTCTCAGAATACTCAAGTTTCCTGCTGTCTTAGAGACTCTGGAAAGCTAGAGGGTTCTTCTTGTTCTAAAGCAGAGTGTGATCAATGGATGAGAACTCTGTTGTGTGTTTCACTTCAGAAATGGTGTTAAATCCCTGCTCTGAGTCTTCCTACAAGCAAGACTTCGTTTCAGGTAAGGGCAATTACTTTACAGCTCAAATGAACAATATCGTTCACGAAGCTCACAAGTATCTCATCTTAACTGAGAAGCATTGGATGTTAGAGGACCTTTGCTTTGCATCAATTTCAAGCACAGTTGAACTAGATATGGTCCATAGGTATAGGAAACACGGTTTTTTCTTATGAGCACACTCACGTTTCCTGCTGTATTAGAGACTCTAGAAAGCAAGAGCGTGCTTCTTGCTCCAAAGCAGAGTGTGATCCATGGATGAGAACTGTGTTGTGTGATACCCTTCAGAAATGGAGTTAAATCCCAGGCTCTGTGTCTTCCTATAAGCAAGACTTCGTTTCAGGTAAGGGCAGTCACTTTTCAGCTCAAACGAACTACATCGTTCAGGAAGCACACACGTTTCTCATCTTAACTGACAAGCATCGGATGTTAGAGGACCAGTGCTTAGTATTAGTTTCAGAAGCAGAGTTGGACTAGATATGTTCCCTATGTGTAAGAAACACCGTTCTTTTGTTCTCAGCACAATTGCGTTTCCTGCTGTAGTAGAGACTCTAGAAAGCAAGAGCGTGCTTCTTGCTCTAAAGCAGAGTGTGATCTATGGATGAGAACTCTGTTGTGTGTTTCATTTCAGAAATGGAGTTAAATCCCAGGCTCTGAGTCTTCCTACAAGCAAGTCTTCGTTTCAGGTAACGGCAGTCACTTTTCAGCACAAACAAACTACACCGTTCATGAAGCACACACGTTTCTCATCTTAAGTGACAAGCATTGGATGTTAGAAGTCCAGTGATTTGTATCAGTTTCAGAAGCAGAGTTGGACTAGATATGTTCCCTATGTGTAGGAATCACCGTTCTTTTTTTCTCAGCACTCTCAAGTTTCCTGCTGACTTAGAGACTCTAGAAAGCTAGAGCATGCTTCTTGCTCTAAAGCAGAGTGTGATCAATGGATGAGAACTTTGTTTTTTGTTTCACTTCAGAAATGGAGTTAAATCCCAGGCTCTGAGTCTTCCTAAAATCAAGACTTCGTTTCAGGTAAGCGCAGTCACTTTTCAGCTCAAACGAATTACATTGGTCACGAAGCTCACATGATTCTCATCTTAACTGACAAGCATTGGATGTTAGAGGACCAGTGCTTTGTGTCAGTTTCAGAAGCAGAGTTTGACTGGATATGATCCGTACGTGTAGGAAACAACGTTCATTTGTTCTCAGAACACTCAAGTTTCCTGCTGTCTTAGAGACTCTGGAAAGCTAGAGGGTTCTTCTTGCTCTAAAGCAGAGTGTGATCAATGGATGAGAACTCTGTTGTGTGTTTCACTTCAGAAATGGAGTTAAATCCCTACTCAGAGTCTTCCTACAAGCAAGACTTCGTTTCAGGTAAGGGCATTTACTTTACAGCTCAAATGAACAATATCGTTGACGAAGCTCACGCGTATCTCATCTTAACTGAGAAGCATTGGATGTTAGAGGACCTTTGCTTTGCATCAATTTCAAGCAGAGTTAAACTAGATATGGTCTGTATGTATAGGAAACACGATTCTTTTCTTCTGAGCACACTCACGTTTCCTGCTGTATCAGAGACTCTAGAAAGCAAGAGCGTGCTTCTTGCTCCAAAGCAGAGTGTGATCCATGGATGAGAACTGTGTTGTGTGATTCCCTTCAGAAATGGATTTAAATCCCAGGCTCTGTGTCTTCCTACAAGCAAGACTTCGTGTTTCAGGTTAGGGCAGTCACTTTTCAGCTCAAACGATCTACATCGTTGAGGAAGCTCACACGTTTCTCATCTTAACTAACAAGCATTGGATGTTAGAGGACCAGTGCTTTGTATCAGTTTCAGAAGCAGAGTTGGACTAGATATGATCCATATGTGTAGGAAACCCCGTTCATTTTTTCTCAGCACATTCAATTTTCCTGCTGTCTTAGAGACTCTAGAAAGCTAGAGATTGCTTCTTGCTTTAAAGCAGAGTGTGTTCCATGGATTAGAACAGTGTTATGTGATTCCCTTCAGAAATGGAGTTAAATCCCAGGCTATGTGTCTTCCTACAAGCAAGACTTCGTTTCAGGTAAGGGCAGTCACTTTTCAGCTCAAAGGAACCACATCGTTCAGGAAGCTCACACGTTTCTCATCTTAACTGACAAGCATTGGATGTTAGAGGACCTGTAGTTTGTTTCAGTTTCAGAAGCAGAGTTGGACTAGATATGGTCCGTATGTGTAGGAAACACCGTTCTTTTGTTCTCATCACACTCATGTTTCCTGCTGTCTCAGAGATTATAGAAAGCAAGAGCGTGCCTCTTGCTCTAATGCAGAGTGTGATCCATGGATGAGAACGATTCTGTGTGTTTCCCTTCAGAAATGGAGTTAAATCAAAGGCGCTGAGTGTTCCTACAAGCAAGAATTCATTTCAGGTAAGGGCATTTACTTACAGCTCAAACTAACAATATCGTTCACAAAGATCACAAGTTTCTCATCTTAACTGAGAAGCATTGGATGTTAGAGGACCTTTGCTTTGCATCAATTTCAAGCAGAGTTGAACTAGACATGGTCTGTATGTATAGGAAACACGGTTCTTTTCTTCTGAGCACACTCACGTTTCCTGCTGTATTAGAGACTCTAGAAAGCAAGAGCGTGCTTCTTGCTCCAAAGCAGAGTGTTATCCATGGATGAGAACTGTGTTGTGTCATTCCCTTCAGAAATGGAGTTAAATCCCAGGCTCTGTGTCTTCCTACAAGCAAGACTTCGTTTCAGGTAAGGGCAGTCACTTTTCAGCTCAAACGAACTACATCGTTCAGGAAGCTCACACGTTTCTCATCTTAACTGACAAGCATTGGATGTTAGAGGACCAGTGCTTTTTATCAGTTTCAGAAGCAGAGTTGGACTAGATATGATCCGTATGTGTAGGAAACCCCGTTCATTTGTTCTCAGCACACTCAATTTTCCTGCTGTCTTAGAGAATCTAGAAAGCTAGAGTGTGCTTCTTGCTCTAAAGCAGAGTGTGAACCTTGGATGAGAACTATGCTGGGTGTTACACTTCAGAAATGGAGTTAAATCCCAGGCTCTGAGTCTTCCTAAAAGCAAGACTTCGTTTCAGGTAAGCGCAGTCACTTTTCAGCTCAAACGAATTACATTGGTCACGAAGCTCACACGATTTTCATCGTAACTGACAAGCATTGGATGTTAGAGGACCAGTGCTTTGTGTCAGTTTGAGAAGCAGAGTTTGACTGGATATGATCCGTATGTGTAGGAAACAACGTTCATTTGTTCTCAGAACACTCAAGTTTCCTGCTGTATTAGAGACTCTGGAAAGCTAGAGGGTTCTTCTTGCTCTAAAGCAGAGTGTGATCAATGGATGAGAACTCTGTTGTGTGATTCCCTTCAGAAATGGTGTTAAATCCCTGGCTCTGAGTATTCCTACAAACAAGACTTCATTTCAGGTAAGGGCATTTACTTTACAGCTCAAATGAACAATATCGTTCACGAATATCACACGTATCACATCTTAACTGAGAAGCATTGGATGTTAGAGGACCTTTGCTTTGCAACAATTTCAAGCAGAGTTAAACTAGATATGGTCCGTAGGTATAGGAAACACGGTTTTTTTCTTCTGAGCACACTCACGTTTCCTGCTGTATGAGAGACTCTAGAAAGCAAGAGCGTGCTTCTTGCTCCAAAGCAGAGTGTGATCCATGGATGAGAACTGTTTTGTGTGATTCCCTTCAGAAATGGAGTTAAATCCCAGGCTCTGTGTCTTCCTATAAGCAAGACTTCGTTTCAGGTAAGGGCAGTCACTTTTCAGCTCAAACGAACTACATCGTTCAGGAAGCTCACACGTTTCTCATCTTAACTGACAAGCATTGGATGTTAGAGTACCAGTGCTTTGTATCAGTTTCAGAAGCAGAGTTGGAATAGATATGCTCCCTATGTGTAGGAATCACCGTTCTTTTGTTCTCAGCACACTCAAGTTTCCTGCTGTCTTAGAGAATCTAGAAAGCTAGAGCATGCTTCTTGCTCTAAAGCAGTGTGTGATCAATGGATGAGAACTTTGTTGTGTGTTTCACTTCATAAATGGAGTTAAATCCCAGGCTCTGAGTCTTCCTACAAGCAAGAATTCGTTGCAGGTAAGGGCAGTCACACTTCAGCTCAAATGAATTACATTGGTCACGAAGCTCACACGTTTCTCATCTTAACTGACAAGCATTGGATGTTAGAGGACCTGTAGTTTGTTTCAGTTTCAGAAGCAGAGTTGGACTAGATATGGTCCGTATGTGTAGGAAACACCGTTCTTTTGTTCTCATCACACTCATGTTTCCTGCTGTCTCAGAGATTATAGAAAGCAAGAGCGTGCCTCTTGCTCTAATGCAGAGTGTGATCCATGGATGAGAACGATTCTGTGTGTTTCCCTTCAGAAATGGAGTTAAATCAAAGGCGCTGAGTGTTCCTACAAGCAAGAATTCATTTCAGGTAAGGGCATTTACTTACAGCTCAAACTAACAATATCGTTCACAAAGATCACAAGTTTCTCATCTTAACTGAGAAGCATTGGATGTTAGAGGACCTTTGCTTTGCATCAATTTCAAGCAGAGTTGAACTAGACATGGTCTGTATGTATAGGAAACACGGTTCTTTTCTTCTGAGCACACTCACGTTTCCTGCTGTATTAGAGACTCTAGAAAGCAAGAGCGTGCTTCTTGCTCCAAAGCAGAGTGTTATCCATGGATGAGAACTGTGTTGTGTCATTCCCTTCAGAAATGGAGTTAAATCCCAGGCTCTGTGTCTTCCTACAAGCAAGACTTCGTTTCAGGTAAGGGCAGTCACTTTTCAGCTCAAACGAACTACATCGTTCAGGAAGCTCACACGTTTCTCATCTTAACTGACAAGCATTGGATGTTAGAGGACCAGTGCTTTTTATCAGTTTCAGAAGCAGAGTTGGACTAGATATGATCCGTATGTGTAGGAAACCCCGTTCATTTGTTCTCAGCACACTCAATTTTCCTGCTGTCTTAGAGAATCTAGAAAGCTAGAGTGTGCTTCTTGCTCTAAAGCAGAGTGTGAACCTTGGATGAGAACTATGCTGGGTGTTACACTTCAGAAATGGAGTTAAATCCCAGGCTCTGAGTCTTCCTAAAAGCAAGACTTCGTTTCAGGTAAGCGCAGTCACTTTTCAGCTCAAACGAATTACATTGGTCACGAAGCTCACACGATTTTCATCGTAACTGACAAGCATTGGATGTTAGAGGACCAGTGCTTTGTGTCAGTTTGAGAAGCAGAGTTTGACTGGATATGATCCGTATGTGTAGGAAACAACGTTCATTTGTTCTCAGAACACTCAAGTTTCCTGCTGTATTAGAGACTCTGGAAAGCTAGAGGGTTCTTCTTGCTCTAAAGCAGAGTGTGATCAATGGATGAGAACTCTGTTGTGTGATTCCCTTCAGAAATGGTGTTAAATCCCTGGCTCTGAGTATTCCTACAAACAAGACTTCATTTCAGTTAAGGGCATTTACTTTACAGCTCAAATGAACAATATCGTTCACGAATATCACACGTATCACATCTTAACTGAGAAGCATTGGATGTTAGAGGACCTTTGCTTTGCAACAATTTCAAGCAGAGTTAAACTAGATATGGTCCGTAGGTATAGGAAACACGGTTTTTTTCTTCTGAGCTCACTCACGTTTCCTGCTGTATGAGAGACTCTAGAAAGCAAGAGCGTGCTTCTTGCTCCAAAGCAGAGTGTGATCCATGGATGAGAACTGTTTTGTGTGATTCCCTTCAGAAATGGAGTTAAATCCCAGGCTCTGTGTCTTCCTATAAGCAAGACTTCGTTTCAGGTAAGGGCAGTCACTTTTCAGCTCAAACGAACTACATCGTTCAGGAAGCTCACACGTTTCTCATCTTAACTGACATGCATTGGATGTTAGAGTACCAGTGCTTTGTATCAGTTTCAGAAGCAGAGTTGGAATAGATATGTTCCCTATGTGTAGGAATCACCGTTCTTTTGTTCTCAGCACACTCAAGTTTCCTGCTGTCTTAGAGAATCTAGAAAGCTAGAGCATGCTTCTTGCTCTAAAGCAGTGTGTGATCAATGGATGAGAACTTTGTTGTGTGTTTCACTTCATAAATGGAGTTAAATCCCAGGCTCTGAGTCTTCCTACAAGCAAGAATTCGTTGCAGGTAAGGGCAGTCACACTTCAGCTCAAATGAATTACATTGGTCACGAAGCTCACACGTTTCTCATCTTAACTGACAAGCATTGTATGTTAGAGGACCAGTGCTTTGTATCAGTTTCAGAAGCAGAGTTGGACTAGATATGGTCTGTATGTGTAAGAAACACCGTTCTTTTGTTCTCAGCACACTAACGTTTCCTGGTTTATTACAGAATCTCGAAAGCAAGAGCGTGCTTCTTGCTCTAAAGCAGAGTGTGATCAATGAATGAGAACAATGTTGAGTGTTTCACTTCAGAAAGAGTTAAATCCCAAGCTCTGAGTCTTCCTACAAGCAAGACTTCTTTTCAGGTAAGGGCAGTCACTTTTCAGCTCAAACAAACTACATCGATCATGAAGCTCACACGTTTCTCATCTTAACTGACAAGCATTGGATGTTAGAGGACCAGTGCTTTGTGTCAGTTTCAGAAGCAGAATTTGACTGGATATGATCCGTATGTGTAGGAAACACCGTTCATTTTTTCTCAGCACACTCAAATTTCCTGCTGTCTTAGAGACTCTAGAAAGCTAGAGGGTACTTCTTGCTCTAAAGCAGAGTGTGATCAATGGATGAGAACTCTGTTGTGTGTTTCACTTCAGAAATGGAGTTAAATCCCTGCTCTGAGTCTTCCTACAAGCAAGACTTCGTTTCAGGTAAGGGCATTTACTTTACAGCTCAAATGAACAATATCTTTCACGAAGCTCACACGTATCTCATCTTAACTGAGAAGCATTGGATGTTAGAGGACCTTTGCTTTGCATCAATTTCAAGCAGAGTTTAACTAGATATGGTCTGTATGTATAGGAAACACGGTTCTTTTCTTCTGAGCACACTCACGTTTCCTGCTGTATTAGAGACTCTAGAAAGCAAGAGAGTGCTTCTTTCTCCAAAGCAGAGTGTGATCCATGGATGAGAACTGTGTTGTGTGATTCCCTTCAGAAATGGAGTTAAATCCCAGGCTCTGTGTCTTTCTACAAGCAGGACTTCGTTTCAGGTAAGGGCAGTCACTTTTCAGCTCAAACGAACTACATCGTTCAGGAAGCTCACACGTTTCTCATCTTAATTGACAAGCATTGGATGTTAGAGGACCAGTGCTTTGTATCAGTTTCAGGAGCAGAATTGGACTAGATATGTTCCCTATGTGTAGGAATCACCGTTCTTTTGTTCTCAGCACACTCAAGTTTCCTGCTGTCTTAGAGAGTCTAGAAAGCAAGAGCTTGCTTCTTGCTGTAATGCAGAGTGTGAACAATGGATGAGAACTCTGCTGTGTGTTACACTTCAGAAATGGCATTAAATCCCTGGCTCTGAGTCTTCCTACAAGCAAGACTTCGTTTCAGGTAAGGGCATTTACTTACAGCTCAAATGAACAATATCGTTCACGAAGCTCACAAGTATCTCATCTTAACTGAGAAGCATTGGATGTTAGAGGACCTTTGCTTTGCATCAATTTCAAGCAGAGTCGATCTAGATATGGTCCATAGGTATAGGGAACATGGTTTTTTTCTTATGAGCACACTCACGTTTCCTGCTGTATTAGAGACTCTAGAAAGCAATAGCGTGCTTCTTGCTCCAAAGCACAGTGTGATCCATGCATGCGAACTGTGTTTTGTGATTCCCTTCAGAAATGGAGTTAAATCCCAGGCTCTGTGTCTTCCTACAAGCAAGACTTCGTTTCTGGTAAGGGCATTTACTTACAGCGCAAATGAACAATATCGTTCACGAAGCTCACAAGTATCTCATCTTAACTGAGAAGCATTGGATGTTAGAGGACCTTTGCTTTGCATCAATTTCAAGCAGAGTTGATCTAGATATGGTCCATAGGTATAGGGAACATGGTTTTTTTCTTATGAGCACACTCACGTTTCCTGCTGTCTTAGAGACTCTAGAAAGCTAGAGCGTGCTTCTTGCTTTAAAGCAGAGTGTGTTCCATGGATTAGAACAGTGTTATGTGATTCCCTTCAGAAATGGAGTTAAATCCCAGGCTATGTGTCTTCCTACAAGCAAGACTTCGTTTCAGGTAAGGGCAGTCACTTTTCAGCTCAAAGGAACTACATCGTTCAGGAAGCTCACACGTTTCTCATCTTAACTGACAAGCATTGGATGTTAGAGGACCTGTAGTTTGTTTCAGTTTCAGAAGCAGAGTTGGACTAGATATGGTCCGTATGTGTCGGAAACACCGTTCTTTTGTTCTCATCACACTCATGTTTCCTGCTGTCTCAGAGACTATAGAAAGCAAGAGCGTGCCTCTTGCTCTAAAGCAGAGTGTGATCCATGGATGAGAACGATTCTTTGTGTTTCCCTTCAGAAATGGAGTTAAATCAAAGGCTCTGAGTGTTCCTACAAGCAAGACTTCATTTCAGGTAAGGGCATTTACTTACAGCTCAAACGAACAATATCGTTCACAAAGCTCACAAGTTTCTCATCTTAACTGAGAAGCATTGGATGTTAGAGGACCTTTGCTTTGCATCAATTTCAAGCAGAGTTGAACTAGACATGGTCTGTATGTATAGGAAACACGGTTCTTTTCTTCTGAGCACACTCATGTTTCCTGCTGTATTAGAGAATCTAGAAAGCAAGAGCGTGCTTCTTGCTCCAAAGCAGAGTGTGATCCATGGATGAGAACTGTGTTGTGTCACTCCCTTCAGAAATGGAGTTAAATCCCAGGCTCTGTGTCTTCCTACAAGCAAGACTTCGTTTCAGGTAAGGGCAGTCACTTTTCAGCTCAAACGAACTGCATCGTTCAGGAAGCTCACACGTTTCTCATCTTAACTGACAAGCATTGGATGTTAGAGGACCAGTGCTTTGTATCAGTTTCAGAAGCAGAGTTGGACTAGATATGATCCGTATGTGTAGGAAACCCCGTTCATTTGTTCTCAACACACTCAATTTTCCTGCTGTCTTAGAGAATCTAGAAAGCTAGAGCGTGCTTCTTGCTCTAAAGCAGAGTGTGAACCTTGGATGAGAACTATGCTGTGTGTTACACTTCAGAAATGGAGTTAAATCCCAGGCTCTGAGTCTTCCTAAAAGTAAGACTTCGTTTCAGGTAAGCGCAGTCACTTTTCAGCTCAAACGAATTACATTGGTCACGAAGCTCACATGATTCTCATCTTAACTGACAAGCATTGGATGTTAGAGGACCAGTGCTTTGTGTCAGTTTCAGAAGCAGAGTTTGACTGGATATGATCCGTATGTGTAGGAAACAACGTTCATTTGTTCTCAGAACACTCAAGTTTCCTGCTGTCTTAGAGACTCTGGAAAGCTAGAGGGTTCTTCTTGCTCTAAATCAGAGTGTGATCAATGGATGAGAACTCTGTTGTGTGTTTCACTTCAGAAATGGTGTTAAATCCCTGCTCTGAGTCTTCCTACAAGCAAGACTTCGTTTCAGGTAAGGGCATTTACTTACAGTTCAAATGAACAATATCGTTCACGAAGCTCACAAGTATCTCATCTTAACTGAGAAGCATTGGAGGTTAGAGGACCATTGCTTTGCATCAATTTCAAGCAGAGTTGAACTAGACATGGTCTGTATGTATAGGAAACACGGTTCTTTTCTTCTGAGCACACTCATGTTTCCTGCTGTATTAGAGAATCTAGAAAGCAAGAGCGTGCTTCTTGCTCCAAAGCAGAGTGTGATCCATGGATGAGAACTGTTTTGTGTGATTCCCTTCAGAAATGGAGTTAAATCCCAGGCTCTGTGTCTCCCTATAAGCAAGACTTCGTTTCAGGTAAGGGCAGTCACTTTTCAGCTCAAACGAACTACATCGTTCAGGAAGCTCACACGTTTCTCATCTTAACTGACAAGCATTGGATGTTAGAGGACCAGTGCTTTGTATCAGTTTCAGAAGCAGAATTGGACTAGATATGTTCCCTATGTGTAGGAATCACCGTTCTTTTGTTCTCAGCACACTCAAGTTTCCTGCTTTCTTAGAGACTCTAGAAAGCTAGAGCATGCTTCTTGCTCTAAAGCAGAGTGTGATCAATGGATGAGAACTTTGTTGTGTGTTTCACTTCAGAAATGGAGTTAAATCCCAGGCTCTGAGTCTTCCTACCTGCAAGAATTCGTTGCAGGTAAGGGCAGTCACACTTCAGCTCAAATGAATTACATTGGTCACGAAGCTCACACGTTTCTCATCTTAACTGAAAAGCATTGTATGTTAGAGGACCACTGCTTTGTATCAGTTTCAGAAGCAGAGTTGGCCTAGATATGGTCCGTATGTGTAAGAAACACCGTTCTTTGGTTCTCAGCACACTCACGTTTCCTGGTTCATTAGAGACTCTAGAAAGCAAGAGCTTGCTTCTTGCTCTAAAGCAGAGTGTGATCAATGGATGAGAACTCTATTGTGTGTTTCACTTCAGAAATGAGTTAAATCCCAAGCTCTGAGTCTTCCTACAAGCAAGACTTCTTTTCAGGTAAGGGCCGTCACTTTTCAGCTCAAACAAACTACATCGATCACAAAGCTCACACGTTTCTCATCTTAACTGACAAGCATTGGATGTTAGAGGACCAGTGCTTTGTGTCAGTTTCAGAAGCAGAGTTTGACTGGATATGATCCGTATGTGTAGGAAACAACGTTCATTTGTTCTCAGTACACTCAAGTTTCCTGATGTCTTAGAGACTCTAGAAAGCTAGAGGGTACTTCTTGCCCTAAAGCAGAGTGTGATCAATGGATGAGAACTCTATTGTGTGTTTCACTTCAGAAATGGAGTTAAGTCCCTGCTCTGAGTCTTCCTACAAGCAAGAATTCGTTTCAGGGAAGGGCATTTACTTTACTGCTCAAATGAACAATATCTTTCACGAAGCTCACACGTATCTCATCTTAACTGAGAAGCATTGGATGTTAGAGGACCTTTGCTTTGCCTCAATTTCAAGCAGTGTTGAACTAGATATGGTCTGTATGTATAGGAAACACGGTTCTTTTCTTCTGAGAACACTCACGTTTCCTGCTGTATTAGAGACTCTAGAAAGCAAGATTGTGCTTCTTGCTCCAAAGCAGAGTGTGATCCATGGATGAGAACTGTGTTGTGTGATTCCCTTCAGAAATGGAGTTAAATCCCAGGTTCTGTGTCTTTCTACAAGCAGGACTTCGTTTCAGGTAAGGGCAGTCACTTTTCAGCTCAAACGAACTACATCGTTCAGGAAGCTCACACGTTTCTCATCTTAATTGACAAGCATTGGATGTTAGAGGACCAGTGCTTTGTATCAGTTTCAGAAGCAGAATTGGACTAGATATGTTCCCTATGTGTAGGAATCACCGTTCTTTTGTTCTCAGCACACTCAAGTTTCCTGCTGTCTTAGAGAGTCTAGAAAGCAAGAGCTTGCTTCTTGCTGTAATGCAGAGTGTGAACAATGGATGAGAACTCTGCTGTGTGTTACACTTCAGAAATGGCATTAAATCCCTGGCTCTGAGTCTTCCTACAAGCAAGACTTCGTTTCAGGTAAGGGCATTTACTTACAGCTCAAATGAACAATATCGTTCACGAAGCTCACAAGTATCTCATCTTAACTGAGAAGCATTGGATGTTAGAGGACCTTTGCTTTGCATCAATTTCAAGCAGAGTCGATCTAGATATGGTCCATAGGTATAGGGAACATGGTTTTTTTCTTATGAGCACACTCACGTTTCCTGCTGTATTAGAGACTCTAGAAAGCAATAGCGTGCTTCTTGCTCCAAAGCACAGTGTGATCCATGCATGCGAACTGTGTTTTGTGATTCCCTTCAGAAATGGAGTTAAATCCCAGGCTCTGTGTCTTCCTACAAGCAAGACTTCGTTTCAGGTAAGGGCATTTACTTACAGCTCAAATGAACAATATCGTTCACGAAGCTCACAAGTATCTCATCTTAACTGAGAAGCATTGGATGTTAGAGGACCTTTGCTTTGCATCAATTTCAAGCAGAGTTGATCTAGATATGGTCCATAGGTATAGGGAACATGGTTTTTTTCTTATGAGCACACTCACGTTTCCTGCTGTCTTAGAGACTCTAGAAAGCTAGAGCGTGCTTCTTGCTTTAAAGCAGAGTGTGTTCCATGGATTAGAACAGTGTTATGTGATTCCCTTCAGAAATGGAGTTAAATCCCAGGCTATGTGTCTTCCTACAAGCAAGACTTCGTTTCAGGTAAGGGCAGTCACTTTTCAGCTCAAAGGAACTACATCGTTCAGGAAGCTCACACGTTTCTCATCTTAACTGACAAGCATTGGATGTTAGAGGACCTGTAGTTTGTTTCAGTTTCAGAAGCAGAGTTGGACTAGATATGGTCCGTATGTGTCGGAAACACCGTTCTTTTGTTCTCATCACACTCATGTTTCCTGCTGTCTCAGAGACTATAGAAAGCAAGAGCGTGCCTCTTGCTCTAAAGCAGAGTGTGATCCATGGATGAGAACGATTCTTTGTGTTTCCCTTCAGAAATGGAGTTAAATCAAAGGCTCTGAGTGTTCCTACAAGCAAGACTTCATTTCAGGTAAGGGCATTTACTTACAGCTCAAACGAACAATATCGTTCACAAAGCTCACAAGTTTCTCATCTTAACTGAGAAGCATTGGATGTTAGAGGACCTTTGCTTTGCATCAATTTCAAGCAGAGTTGAACTAGACATGGTCTGTATGTATAGGAAACACGGTTCTTTTCTTCTGAGCACACTCATGTTTCCTGCTGTATTAGAGAATCTAGAAAGCAAGAGCGTGCTTCTTGCTCCAAAGCAGAGTGTGATCCATGGATGAGAACTGTGTTGTGTCACTCCCTTCAGAAATGGAGTTAAATCCCAGGCTCTGTGTCTTCCTACAAGCAAGACTTCGTTTCAGGTAAGGGCAGTCACTTTTCAGCTCAAACGAACTGCATCGTTCAGGAAGCTCACACGTTTCTCATCTTAACTGACAAGCATTGGATGTTAGAGGACCAGTGCTTTGTATCAGTTTCAGAAGCAGAGTTGGACTAGATATGATCCGTATGTGTAGGAAACCCCGTTCATTTGTTCTCAACACACTCAATTTTCCTGCTGTCTTAGAGAATCTAGAAAGCTAGAGCGTGCTTCTTGCTCTAAAGCAGAGTGTGAACCTTGGATGAGAACTATGCTGTGTGTTACACTTCAGAAATGGAGTTAAATCCCAGGCTCTGAGTCTTCCTAAAAGTAAGACTTCGTTTCAGGTAAGCGCAGTCACTTTTCAGCTCAAACGAATTACATTGGTCACGAAGCTCACATGATTCTCATCTTAACTGACAAGCATTGGATGTTAGAGGACCAGTGCTTTGTGTCAGTTTCAGAAGCAGAGTTTGACTGGATATGATCCGTATGTGTAGGAAACAACGTTCATTTGTTCTCAGAACACTCAAGTTTCCTGCTGTCTTAGAGACTCTGGAAAGCTAGAGGGTTCTTCTTGCTC
This sequence comes from Onychomys leucogaster, assembly GCA_949786385.1. NCBI lineage: Eukaryota > Metazoa > Chordata > Mammalia > Rodentia > Cricetidae > Onychomys > Onychomys leucogaster. Next base: position 134,007 of record CATKUP010000120.1, read on the forward strand.
TAAATCAGAGTGTGATCAATGGAAGAGAACTCTGTTGTGTGTTTCACTTCAGAAATGGTGTTAAATCCCTGCTCTGAGTCTTCCTACAAGCAAGACTTCGTTTCAGGTAAGGGCATTTACTTACAGTTCAAATGAACAATATCGTTCACGAAGCTCACAAGTATCTCATCTTAACTGAGAAGCATTGGAGGTTAGAGGACCATTGCTTTGCATCAATTTCAAGCAGAGTTGAACTAGACATGGTCTGTATGTATAGGAAACACGGTTCTTTTCTTCTGAGCACACTCATGTTTCCTGCTGTATTAGAGAATCTAGAAAGCAAGAGCGTGCTTCTTGCTCCAAAGCAGAGTGTGATCCATGGATGAGAACTGTTTTGTGTGATTCCCTTCAGAAATGGAGTTAAATCCCAGGCTCTGTGTCTCCCTATAAGCAAGACTTCGTTTCAGGTAAGGGCAGTCACTTTTCAGCTCAAACGAACTACATCGTTCAGGAAGCTCACACGTTTCTCATCTTAACTGACAAGCATTGGATGTTAGAGGACCAGTGCTTTGTATCAGTTTCAGAAGCAGAATTGGACTAGATATGTTCCCTATGTGTAGGAATCACCGTTCTTTTGTTCTCAGCACACTCAAGTTTCCTGCTGTCTTAGAGACTCTAGAAAGCTAGAGCATGCTTCTTGCTCTAAAGCAGAGTGTGATCAATGGATGAGAACTTTGTTGTGTGTTTCACTTCAGAAATGGAGTTAAATCCCAGGCTCTGAGTCTTCCTACCTGCAAGAATTCATTGCAGGTAAGGGCAGTCACACTTCAGCTCAAATGAATTACATTGGTCACGAAGCTCACACGTTTCTCATCTTAACTGAAAAGCATTGTATGTTAGAGGACCACTGCTTTGTATCAGTTTCAGAAGCAGAGTTGGCCTAGATATGGTCCGTATGTGTAAGAAACACCGTTCTTTGGTTCTCAGCACACTCACGTTTCCTGGTTCATTAGAGACTCTAGAAAGCAAGAGCTTGCTTCTTGCTCTAAAGCAGAGTGTGATCAATGGATGAGAACTCTATTGTGTGTTTCACTTCAGAAATGAGTTAAATCCCAAGCTCTGAGTCTTCCTACAAGCAAGACTTCTTTTCAGGTAAGGGCCGTCACTTTTCAGCTCAAACAAACTACATCGATCACAAAGCTCACACGTTTCTCATCTTAACTGACAAGCATTGGATGTTAGAGGACCAGTGCTTTGTGTCAGTTTCAGAAGCAGAGTTTGACTGGATATGATCCGTATGTGTAGGAAACAACGTTCATTTGTTCTCAGTACACTCAAGTTTCCTGATGTCTTAGAGACTCTAGAAAGCTAGAGGGTACTTCTTGCCCTAAAGCAGAGTGTGATCAATGGATGAGAACTCTATTGTGTGTTTCACTTCAGAAATGGAGTTAAGTCCCTGCTCTGAGTCTTCCTACAAGCAAGAATTCGTTTCAGGGAAGGGCATTTACTTTACTGCTCAAATGAACAATATCTTTCACGAAGCTCACACGTATCTCATCTTAACTGAGAAGCATTGGATGTTAGAGAACCTTTGCTTTGCCTCAATTTCAAGCAGTGTTGAACTAGATATGGTCTGTATGTATAGGAAACACGGTTCTTTTCTTCTGAGAACACTCACGTTTCCTGCTGTATTAGAGACTCTAGAAAGCAAGAGTGTGCTTCTTGCTCCAAAGCAGAGTGTGATCCATGGATGAGAACTGTGTTGTGTGATTCCCTTCAGAAATGGAGTTAAATCCCAGGTTCTGTGTCTTTCTACAAGCAGGACTTCGTTTCAGGTAAGGGCAGTCACTTTTCAGCTCAAACGAACTACATCGTTCAGGAAGCTCACACGTTTCTCATCTTAATTGACAAGCATTGGATGTTAGAGGACCAGTGCTTTGTATCAGTTTCAGAAGCAGAATTGGACTAGATATGTTCCCTATGTGTAGGAATCACCGTTCTTTTGTTCTCAGCACACTCAAGTTTCCTGCTGTCTTAGAGAGTCTAGAAAGCAAGAGCTTGCTTCTTGCTGTAATGCAGAGTGTGAACAATGGATGAGAACTCTGCTGTGTGTTACACTTCAGAAATGGCATTAAATCCCTGGCTCTGAGTCTTCCTACAAGCAAGACTTCGTTTCAGGTAAGGGCATTTACTTACAGCTCAAATGAACAATATCGTTCACAAAGCTCACAAGTATCTCATCTTAACTGAGAAGCATTGGATGTTAGAGGACCTTTGCTTTGCATCAATTTCAAGCAGAGTTGATCTAGATATGGTCCATAGGTATAGGGAACATGGTTTTTTTCTTATGAGCACACTCACGTTTCCTGCTGTCTTAGAGACTCTAGAAAGCTAGAGCGTGCTTCTTGCTTTAAAGCAGAGTGTGTTCCATGGATTAGAACAGTGTTATGTGATTCCCTTCAGAAATGGAGTTAAATCCCAGGCTATGTGTCTTCCTACAAGCAAGACTTCGTTTCAGGTAAGGGCAGTCACTTTTCAGCTCAAAGGAACTACATCGTTCAGGAAGCTCACACGTTTCTCATCTTAACTGACAAGCATTGGATGTTAGAGGACCTGTAGTTTGTTTCAGTTTCAGAAGCAGAGTTGGACTAGATATGGTCCGTATGTGTCGGAAACACCGTTCTTTTGTTCTCATCACACTCATGTTTCCTGCTGTCTCAGAGACTATAGAAAGCAAGAGCGTGCCTCTTGCTCTAAAGCAGAGTGTGATCCATGGATGAGAACGATTCTTTGTGTTTCCCTTCAGAAATGGAGTTAAATCAAAGGCTCTGAGTGTTCCTACAAGCAAGACTTCATTTCAGGTAAGGGCATTTACTTACAGCTCAAACGAACAATATCGTTCACAAAGCTCACAAGTTTCTCATCTTAACTGAGAAGCATTGGATGTTAGAGGACCTTTGCTTTGCATCAATTTCAAGCAGAGTTGAACTAGACATGGTCTGTATGTATAGGAAACACGGTTCTTTTCTTCTGAGCACACTCATGTTTCCTGCTGTATTAGAGAATCTAGAAAGCAAGAGCGTGCTTCTTGCTCCAAAGCAGAGTGTGATCCATGGATGAGAACTGTGTTGTGTCACTCCCTTCAGAAATGGAGTTAAATCCCAGGCTCTGTGTCTTCCTACAAGCAAGACTTCGTTTCAGGTAAGGGCAGTCACTTTTCAGCTCAAACGAACTGCATCGTTCAGGAAGCTCACACGTTTCTCATCTTAACTGACAAGCATTGGATGTTAGAGGACCAGTGCTTTGTATCAGTTTCAGAAGCAGAGTTGGACTAGATATGATCCGTATGTGTAGGAAACCCCGTTCATTTGTTCTCAACACACTCAATTTTCCTGCTGTCTTAGAGAATCTAGAAAGCTAGAGCGTGCTTCTTGCTCTAAAGCAGAGTGTGAACCTTGGATGAGAACTATGCTGTGTGTTACACTTCAGAAATGGAGTTAAATCCCAGGCTCTGAGTCTTCCTAAAAGTAAGACTTCGTTTCAGGTAAGCGCAGTCACATTTCAGCTCAAACGAATTACATTGGTCACGAAGCTCACATGATTCTCATCTTAACTGACAAGCATTGGATGTTAGAGGACCAGTGCTTTGTGTCAGTTTCAGAAGCAGAGTTTGACTGGATATGATCCGTATGTGTAGGAAACAACGTTCATTTGTTCTCAGAACACTCAAGTTTCCTGCTGTCTTAGAGACTCTGGAAAGCTAGAGGGTTCTTCTTGCTCTAAATCAGAGTGTGATCAATGGATGAGAACTCTGTTGTGTGTTTCACTTCAGAAATGGTGTTAAATCCCTGCTCTGAGTCTTCCTACAAGCAAGACTTCGTTTCAGGTAAGGGCATTTACTTACAGTTCAAATGAACAATATCGTTCACGAAGCTCACAAGTATCTCATCTTAACTGAGAAGCATTGGAGGTTAGAGGACCATTGCTTTGCATCAATTTCAAGCAGAGTTGAACTAGACATGGTCTGTATGTATAGGAAACACGGTTCTTTTCTTCTGAGCACACTCATGTTTCCTGCTGTATTAGAGAATCTAGAAAGCAAGAGCGTGCTTCTTGCTCCAAAGCAGAGTGTGATCCATGGATGAGAACTGTTTTGTGTGATTCCCTTCAGAAATGGAGTTAAATCCCAGGCTCTGTGTCTTCCTATAAGCAAGACTTCGTTTCAGGTAAGGGCAGTCACTTTTCAGCTCAAACGAACTACATCGTTCAGGAAGCTCACACGTTTCTCATCTTAACTGACAAGCATTGGATGTTAGAGGACCAGTGCTTTGTATCAGTTTCAGAAGCAGAATTGGACTAGATATGTTCCCTATGTGTAGGAATCACCGTTCTTTTGTTCTCAGCACACTCAAGTTTCCTGCTGTCTTAGAGACTCTAGAAAGCTAGAGCATGCTTCTTGCTCTAAAGCAGAGTGTGATCAATGGATGAGAACTTTGTTGTGTGTTTCACTTCAGAAATGGAGTTAAATCCCAGGCTCTGAGTCTTCCTACCTGCAAGAATTCGTTGCAGGTAAGGGCAGTCACACTTCAGCTCAAATGAATTACATTGGTCACGAAGCTCACACGTTTCTCATCTTAACTGAAAAGCATTGTATGTTAGAGGACCACTGCTTTGTATCAGTTTCAGAAGCAGATTTGGCCTAGATATGGTCCGTATGTGTAAGAAACACCGTTCTTTGCTTCTCAGCACACTCACGTTTCCTGGTTCATTAGAGACTCTAGAAAGCAAGAGCTTGCTTCTTGCTCTAAAGCAGAGTGTGATCAATGGATGAGAACTCTATTGTGTGTTTCACTTCAGAAATGAGTTAAATCCCAAGCTCTGAGTCTTCCTACAAGCAAGACTTCTTTTCAGGTAAGGGCCGTCACTTTTCAGCTCAAACAAACTACATCGATCACAAAGCTCACACGTTTCTCATCTTAACTGACAAGCATTGGATGTTAGAGGACCAGTGCTTTGTGTCAGTTTCAGAAGCAGAGTTTGACTGGATATGATCCGTATGTGTAGGAAACAACGTTCATTTGTTCTCAGCACACTCAAGTTTCCTGATGTCTTAGAGACTCTAGAAAGCTAGAGGGTACTTCTTGCCCTAAAGCAGAGTGTGATCAATGGATGAGAACTCTATTGTGTGTTTCACTTCAGAAATGGAGTTAAGTCCCTGCTCTGAGTCTTCCTACAAGCAAGAATTCGTTTCAGGGAAGGGCATTTACTTTACTGCTCAAATGAACAATATCTTTCACGAAGCTCACACGTATCTCATCTTAACTGAGAAGCATTGGATGTTAGAGGACCTTTGCTTTGCCTCAATTTCAAGCAGTGTTGAACTAGATATGGTCTGTATGTATAGGAAACACGGTTCTTTTCTTCTGAGAACACTCACGTTTCCTGCTGTATTAGAGACTCTAGAAAGCAAGAGTGTGCTTCTTGCTCCAAAGCAGAGTGTGATCCATGGATGAGAACTGTGTTGTGTGATTCCCTTCAGAAATGGAGTTAAATCCCAGGTTCTGTGTCTTTCTACAAGCAGGACTTCGTTTCAGGTAAGGGCAGTCACTTTTCAGCTCAAACGAACTACATCGTTCAGGAAGCTCACACGTTTCTCATCTTAATTGACAAGCATTGGATGTTAGAGGACCAGTGCTTTGTATCAGTTTCAGAAGCAGAATTGGACTAGATATGTTCCCTATGTGTAGGAATCACCGTTCTTTTGTTCTCAGCACACTCAAGTTTCCTGCTGTCTTAGAGAGTCTAGAAAGCAAGAGCGTGCTTCTTGCTGTAATGCAGAGTGTGAACAATGGATGAGAACTCTGCTGTGTGTTACACTTCAGAAATGGCATTAAATCCCTGGCTCTGAGTCTTCCTACAAGCAAGACTTCGTTTCAGGTAAGGGCATTTACTTACATCTCAAATGAACAATATCGTTCACGAAGCTCACAAGTATCTCATCTTAACTGAGAAGCATTGGATGTTAGAGGACCTTTGCTTTGCATCAATTTCAAGCAGAGTCGATCTAGATATGGTCCATAGGTATAGGGAACATGGTTTTTTTCTTATGAGCACACTCACGTTTCCTGCTGTATTAGAGACTCTAGAAAGCAATAGCGTGCTTCTTGCTCCAAAGCACAGTGTGATCCATGGATGAGTACTGTGTTGTGTGTTTCACTTCAGAAATGGAGTTTAATCCCAGGCTCTGTGTCTTCCTACAAGCAAAACTTCGTTTCATGTAATGGCAGTTTCTTTACAGCTCAAAAGAACTACATCGTTCATGAAGCTCACACGTTTCTCATCTTACCTGAGAAGCATTGGCTGTTAGAGGACCTTTGCTTTGTTTCAGTTTCAGAAGCAGAGTTGAACTAGATATGGTCCGTATGTATAGGAAACACCTTTCTTTTCTTCTGTGCAAACTCACGTTTCCTGCGGTATTAGAGACTCTAGAAAGCAAGAGCGTGCTTCTTGCTCTAAAGCAGAGATTGATCCACGGATGAGAACTGAGTAGTGTGTTTCCTTTCAGAAATGGAGTTAAACCCCAGGCTCTGTGTCTTCATACATGCAAGACTTGGTTTCAGGTAAGGGCAGTCACTTTTCAGCTAAAACGAACTACATTGTTCTCGAAGCTCACACTTTTCACATCTAAACTGACAAGCATTGGATGTTAGAGGACCTCTGGTTTGTTTCATAGTCAGAAGCCGAGATGAACTAGATATGGTCCGTATGTATAGGAAAAACGGTCCATTTGTTCTGAGCACGCTCAAGTTTCCTGCTGTCTTAGAGAATCTCGAAGCAAGACCGTACTTCTTGCTCTAAAGCAGAGTGTGATCCATGGATGAGAACTGTGTTGTGTGTTTCCCTTCAGAAATGGAGTTAAATCCCAGGCTCTGTGTCTTCCTACAAGCAAGACTCGTTTCATGTAAGGGCAGTCACTTTTCAGCTCAAAGGAACTACATCGTTCACGAAGCTCACATGTTTCTCATCTTAACTGACAAGCATTGGATGTTAGAGGACTTCTGGTTTGTTTCAGTTTCAGAAGCAGAGATGAACTAGATATGGTCCCTATTTGTAGGAAACACCATTCTTTTGTTCTGAGCACACTCAATTTTCCTGCTCTTTTAGAGACTCTAGAAAGCACGAGAGTGCTTCTTGCTCTAAAGCAGAGTGTGATCCACGATGAGAACTATGCTGAGTGTTTCCCTTCAGAAATGGAGTTAAATGCCAGGCTCTGTGTTTTGCTACTAGCAAGACATCTTTTCTGGTTAGGGCAGTCACTTTTCAGCTCAAACGAATTACACCTTCATGAAGCTCACACGTTTCTCATCTGAAATGACAAGCATTGGATGTTAGAGGACCTTTGCTTTGTATCAATTTCAAGCAGAATTGAACGAGATATGATCCGTATGTATAGGAAACACCGTTCTTTTCTTCTGAGCACACTCACGTTTCCTGCTGTATTAGAGAATCTAGAAAGCAAGAGCATGCTTCTTGCTCTAAAGCAGAGTGTGATCCATGGATGAGAACTATGTTGTGTGTTTCCCTTCAGAAATGGAGTAAATCCCAGGCGCTCTGTCTTCCTACAAGCACTATTTCGTTTCTGGTAAGGACATTCACTTTTCAGCTCAAACAAACTACATCGTTCACGAAGCTCACACGTTTCTCATCTTAAATGACAAGCATTGGATGTTAGCGGACCTGTGCTTTGTATCAATTTCAGAAGCAGAGTTGGACTAGATATGGTCCCTATGTGTAGCAAACACCGTTCTTTTGTTCTCAGCACACTCACCTTTCCTGCTGTCTTCAGACTCTTGAAAGCTAGAGTGTGCTTCATGCTCTAAAGCAGAGTGTAATCCATGGATGAGAATTGTGTTGTGTGTTTCCCTTAAGAAATGGAGTTAAATCCCAGCCTCTGTGTCTTCCTACAAGCAAGACTTCTTTTCAGGTAAGGGCAGTTTCTTTACAGCTCAAACGAACTACATCGTTCACGAAGCTCAAACGTTTCTCATCTTAACTGACAAGCATTGGATGTTAGATTACCTGTGGTTTGTTTCAGTTTCAGAAGCAGAGTTGAACTAGATATGGTCCGTATGTATAGGAAACACCGTTCTTTTGTTCTGAGCACACTCATGTTTCCTACTGTTTTAGAGACTCTAGAAAGCAAGACAGTGCTTCTTGCTCTAAAGCAGAGTGTGATCCATGGATGAGAACTATGCTGAGTGTTTCCCTACAGAAATGGAGTTAAATCCCAGGCTCTGTGTTTTCCTACTAGCAAGATATCTTCTCAGGTTAGGGCAGTCACTTTTCAGCTCAAATGAACTACATCGTTCACAAAGCTCACACGTTTCTCATCTGAAATGACAAGCATTGGATGTTAGAAGACCTGTGGTTTCTTTCAGTTTCAGAAGCATATTTGAACTAGATATGGTCCGTATGTGTAGGAAACACTGTTCTTTTCTTCTGAGTACAACCACATTTCCTGCTGTATTAGAGATTCTAGATAGCAAGAGCGTTCTTCTTGCTCTAAAGCAGAGTGTGATCAATGGATGTGAACTCTGTTGTGTGTTTCCCTTCAGAAATGGAGTTAAATCCCAGGCACTGTGTCTTCCTAGAAGCAACACTTCGTTTCAGGTAATGGCAGCCACTTTTCAGTTCAAACGAACTACATCATTCACAAAGCTTACAAGTTTCCCTTCTTAACTACCAAGCATTGGGTGTTAGAGGACCAGTGCTTTGTATCAGTTTCAGAAGCAGAGTTGGACTAGATATGGTCCGGATGTGTAGGCAACACCGATCTTTTGTTATCATCACACTCACTTTTCCTGCTCTCTTAGAGAGTCTAGAAAGCAAGAGCGTGCTTCTTGCTGTAATGCAGAGTGTGAACAATGGATGAGAACTCTGCTGTGTGTTACACTTCAGAAATGGAGTTAAATCCCTGGCTCTGAGTCTTCCTACAAGAAAGATTTCGTTTCAGGGAAGGGCAGTCACTTTTCAGCTCAAACAAACTACATCGTTCAGGAAGCTCACACGTTTCTCATCTTAATTGACAAGCATTGGATGTTAGAGGACCAGTGCGTTGTATCAGTTTCAGAAGTAGATTTGGACTAGATATGATCCGTATGTGTAGGAAAGTCCGTTCATTTGTTCTCAGCACACTCATGTTTCCTGCTATCTTAGAGAGTCTAGAAAGCAAGAGCGTGCTTCTTGCTGTAATGCAGAGTGTGAACAATGGATGAGAACTCTGCTGTGTGTTACACTTCAGAAATGGAGTTAAATCCCTGGCTCTGAGTCTTCCTACAAGAAAGATTTCGTTTCAGGGAAGGGCATTTACTTACAGCTCAAATGAACAATATCGTTCACGAAGCTCACAAGTATCTCATCTTAACTGAGAAGCATTGGATGTTAGACGACCTTTGCTTTGCATCAATTTCAAGCAGAGTTGAACTAGATATGGTCCGTAGGTATAGGAAACACGGTTTTATCTTATGACCACACTCACGTTTCCTGCTGTATTAGAGACTCTAGAAAGCAAGAGCATGCTTCTTGCTCCAAAGCACAGTGTTATCCATGCATGCCAACTGTGTTGTGTGATTCCCTTCAGAAATGGAGTTAAATCCCAGGCTCTGAGTCTTCCTACAAGCAAGAATTCATTGCGGGTAAGGGCAGTCACAATTCAGCTCAAATGAATTACATTGGTCACGAAGCTCACATGTTTCTCATCTTAACTGACAAGCATTGTATGTTAGAGGACCAGTGCTTTGTATCAGTTTCATAAGCAGAGTTGGCCTAGATATGGTCCGTATGTGTAAGAAACACCGTTCATTGGTTCTCAGCACACTCACGTTTCCTGGTTTATTAGAGACTCTAGAAAGCAAGAGCATGCTTCTTGCTCTAAAGCAGAGTGTGATCAATGGATGAGAACTCTGTTGTGTGTTTCACTTCAGAAATGAGTTAAATCCCAAGCTCTGAGTCTTCCTACAAGCAAGACTTTGTTTCAGGTAAGGGCAGTCACTTTTCAGCTCAAACAATCTACATCGATCACGAAGCTCACAGTTTCTCATCTTAACTGACAAGCATTGGATGTTAGAGGACCAGTGCTTTGTGTCAGTTTCCGAAGAAGAGTTTTACTGGATATGATCCCTATGTGTAGGAAACAACGTTCATTTGTTCTCAGCACACTCAAGTTTCCTGCTCTCTTAGAGACTCTAGAAAGCTAGAGGGTTCATCTTGCTCTAAAGCAGAGTGTGATCAATTGATGAGAACTCTGTTTTGTGTTTCACTTCAGAAATGGAGTTAAATCCCTGCTCTGAGTCTTCCTACAAGCAAGACATCGTTTCAGGTAAGGGCATTTACTTTACAGCTCAAATGAACAATATCGTTCACAAAGCTCACACGTATCTCATCTTAACTGAGAAGCATTGGATGTTAGAGGACCTTTGCTTTGCATCAATTTCAAGCAGAGTTGAACTAGATATGGTCTGTATGTATAGGAAACACGGTTCTTTTCTTCTGAGCACACTCACGTTTCCTGCTGTATTAGAGACTCTAGAAAGCAAGAGCGTTCTTCTTGCTCCAAAGCATAGTGTGATCCATGGATGAGAACTGTGTTGTGTGATTCCCTTCAGAAATGGAGTTAAATCCCAGGCTCTGTGTCTTCCTACAAGCAAGACTTCGTTTCAGGTAAGGGCAGTCACTTTTCAGCTCAAACGAACTACATCATTCAGGAAGCTCACACGTTTCTCATCTTAACTGACAAGCATTGGATGTTAGAGGACCAGTGCTTTGTATCAGTTTCAGAAGCAGAGTTGGCCTAGATATGGTCCGTATGTGTAAGAAACACCGTTCTTTGGTTCTCAGCACACTCACGTTTCCTGTTGTATTAGAGAATCTAGAAAGCCAGAGCGTGCTTCTTGCTCTAAAGCAGAGTGTGATCAATGGATGAGAACTCTGTTGTGTGTTTCACTTCAGAAATGAGTTAAATCCCAAGCTCTGAGTCTTCCTACAAGAAAGATTTCGTTTCAGGTAAGGGCAGTCACTTTTCAGCTCAAACAAACTACATCTATCACGAAGCTCACACGTTTCTCATCTTAACTGACAAGCATTGGATGTTAGAGGACCAGTGCTTTGTGTCAGTTTCAGAAGCAGAGTTTGACTGGATATAAACCTGTATGTGTAGGAAACAACGTTCATTTGTTCTCAGCGCATTCAAGTTTCCTGCTGTCTTAGAGACTCTAGAAAGCTAGAGGGTTCTTCTTGCTCTAAAGCAGAGTGTGATCAATGGATGAGAACTCTGTTGTGTGTTTCACTTCAGAAATGGAGTTAAATCCATGCTCTGAGTCTTCCTACAAGCAAGACTTCGTTTCAGGTAAGGGCATTTACTTTACAGCTCAAATGAACAACATCATTCACAAAGCTCACACGTATCTCATCTTAATTGAGAAGCATTGGATGTTAGAGGACCTTTGCTTTCCATCAATTTCAAGCAGAGTTGAACTAGATATGGTCTGTATGTATAGGAAACACAGTTCTTTTCTTCTGAGCACACTCACGTTTCCTGCTGTATTAGAGACTCTAGAAAGCAAGAGCGTGCTTCTTGCTCCAAAGCAGAGAGTGATCCATGGATGAGAACTGTGTTGTGTGATTCCCTTCAGAAATGGAGTTAAATCCCTGCTCTGAGTCTTCCTACAAGCAAGAATTCTTTTCAGGTAAGGGCATTTACTTTACTGCTCAAATGAAAAATATCTTTCACGAAGCTCACACGTATCTCATCTTAACTGAGAAGCATTGGATGTTAGAGGACCTTTGCTTTGCCTCAATTTCAAGAAGAGTTGAACTAGATATGGTCTGTATGTATAGGAAACACGGTTCTTTTCTTCTGAGAACATTCACGTTTCCTGCTGTATTAGAGACTCTAGAAAGCAAGAGCGTGCTTCTTGCTCCAAAGCAGAGTGTGATCCATGGATGAGAACTGTGTTGTGTGATTCCCTTCAGAAAGGGAGTTAAATCCCAGGTTCTGTGTCTTTCTACAAGGAGGACTTCGTTTCAGGTAAGGGCAGTCACCTTTCAGCTCAAACAAACTACGTCGTTCAGGAAGCTCACACGTTTCTCATCTTAATTGACAAGCATTGGATGTTAGAGGACCAGTGCTTTGTATCAGTTTCAGAAGTAGAGTTGGACTAGATATGATCCGTATGTGTAGGAAACTCAGTTCTTTTGTTCTCAGCACACTCATGTTTCCTGCTATCTTAGAGAGTCTAGAAAGCAAGAGCGTGCTTCTTGCTGTAAAGCAGAGTGTGAACAATGGATGAGAACTCTGCTGTGTGTTACACTTCAGAAATGGTGTTAAATCCCTGGCTCTGAGTCTTCCTACAAGAAAGATTTGTTTCAGGTAAGGGCATTTACTTACAGCTCAAATGAACAATATCGTTCACGAAGCTCACAAGTATCTCATCATAACTGAGAAGCATTGGATGTTAGAGGACCTTTGCTTTGCATCAATTTCAAGCAGAGTTGAACTAGATATGGTCCGTAGGTATAGGAAACACGGTTTTATCTTATGACGACACTCACGTTTCCTGCTGTATTAGAGACTCTAGAAAGCAAGAGCGTGCTTCTTGCTCCAAAGCACAGTGTTATCCATGCATGCGAACTGTGTTGTGTGATTCCCTTCAGAAATGGAGTTAAATCCCAGGCTCTGTGTCTTCCTACAAGCAAGACTTCGTTTCAGGTAAGGGCAGTCACTTTTCAGCTCAAACGAACTACATCGTTCAGGAAGCTCACACGTTTCTCATCTTAACTGACAAGCATTGGATGTTAGAGGACCAGTGCTTTGTATCAGTTTCAGAAGCAGAGTTGGACTATATATGTTCCCTATGTGTAGGAAACCCGTTCTTTTGTTCTCAGCACACTCAAGTTTCCTGCTGTCTTAGAGACTCTAGAAAGCTAGAGCATGCTTCTTGCTCTAAAGCAGAGTGTGATCAATGGATGAGAACTCTGTTGTGTGTTTCACTTCAGAAATGAGTTAAATCCCAAGCTCTGAGTCTTCCTACAAGAAAGATTTCGTTTCAGGTAAGGGCAGTCACTTTTCAGCTCAAACAAACTACATCTATCACGAAGCTCACAAGTTTCTCATCTTAACTGACAAGCATTGTATGTTAGAGGACCAGTGATTTGTGTCAGTTTCCAAAGCAGAGTTTGACTGGATATGATCCGTATGTGTAGGAAACAACGTTCATTTGTTCTCAGCGCATTCAAGTTTCCTGCTGTCTTAGAGACTCTAGAAAGCTAGAGGGTTCTTCTTGCTCTAAAGCATAGTGTGATCAATGGATGAGAACTCTGTTGTGTGTTTCACTTCAGAAATGGAGTTAAATCCATGCTCTGAGTCTTCCTACAAGCAAGACTTCGTTTCAGGTAAGGGCAGTCACTTTTCAGCTCAAACGAACTACATCGCTCAGGAAGCTCACACATTTCTCATCTTAACTGACAAGCATTGGATGTTAGAGGACCAGTGCTTTGTATCAGTTTCAGAAGCAGAGTTGGACTAGATATGGTCCATATGTGTAAGAAACACCGTTCTTTTATTCTAAGCACACTCACGTTTCCTGGTTTATTAGAGACTCTAGAAAGCAAGAGCGTGCTTCTTGCTCTAAAGCAGAGTGTGATCAATGGATGAGAACTCTGTTGTGTGTTTCACTTCAGAAATGGAGTTAAATCCCAAGCTCTGAGTCTTCCTACATGCAAGACTTCGTTTCAGGTAAGAGCAGACACTTTTCAGCTCATACAAACTACATCGATCACGAAGCTCACACGTTTCTCATCTTAACTGACAAGCATTGGATGTTAGAGGACCAGTGCTTTGTGTCAGTTTCAGAAGCAGAGTTTGACTCGATAAGATCCGCATGTGTAGGAAACAACGTTCATTTGTTCTCAGCACACTCATGTTTCCTGCTATCTTAGAGAGTCTAGAAAGCAAGAGCGTGCTTCTTGCTGTAAAGCAGAGTGTGAACAATGGATGAGAACTCTGCTGTGTGTTACACTTCAGGAATGGAGTTAAATCCCTGGCTCTGAGTCTTCCTACAAGCAAGACTTCGTTTCAGGTAAGGGCATTTACTTTACAGCTCAAATTAACAATATCGTTCACGAAGCTCACACGTATCTCATCTTAACTGAGAAGCATTGGATGTTAGAGGACCTTTGCTTTCCATCAATTTCAAGCAGAGTTGAACTAGATATGGTCTGTATGTATAGGAAACACGGTTCTTTTCTTCTGAGCACACTCACGTTTCCTGCTTTATTAGAGACTCTAGAAAGCAAGAGCGTGCTTCTCTCTCCAAAGCAGAGTGTGATCCATGGATGAGAACTGTGTTGTGTGATTCCCTTCAGAAATGGAGTTAAATTCCAGGCTCTGTGTCTTCCTACACTCAAGACTTCGTTTCAGGTAAGGGCAGTCACTTTTCAGCTCAAACGAACTACATCGTTCAGGAACCTCACACGTTTCTCATCTTAACTGACAAGCATTGGATGTTAGAGGACCAGTGCTTTGTATCAGTTTCAGAAGCAGAGTTGGACTAGATATGATCCGTATGTGTAGGAAACCCCGTTTATTTGTTCTCAGCACACTCAAGTTTCCTGCTCTCTTAGAGAATCTAGAAAGCTAGAGGGTGCTTCTTGCTCTAAAGCATAGTGTGATCAATGGATGAGAACTCTGTTGTGTGTTTCACTTCTGAAATGGAGTTGAATCCCAGGCTCAGAGTCTTCCTACAAGCAAGAGTTCGTTTCAGGTAAGGGAAGTTACTTTACAGCACAAACGAACTACATCGTTCACGAAGCTCACACGTTTCTCATCTTAACTGACAAGCATTGGATGTTAGAGGACCTGTGGTTTGTTTCAATTTCAGAAGCAGAGTTGGACTAGATATGGTCTGTATGTGCAGGGAATACAGTTCTTTTGTTCTCATCACACTCATATTTCCTGCTGACGTAGAGAGTCTAGAAAGCAAGAGCGTGCTTCCTGCTGTAACGCAGAGTGCGCACAATGGATGAGAACTAGGCTGTGTGTTTCACTTCAGAAATGGAGTTAAATCCCAGGCTCTGAGTCTTCCTACAAGCAAGAATTCGTTTCAGGTAAGGGCAGTCACTTTTCAGCTCATACAAACTACATCGTTCACGAAGCACACATGATTCTCATCTTAACTGACAAGCATTGGATGTTAGAAGACCAGTGATTTGTATTAGTTTCAGAAGCAGAGTTGGACTAGATACGTTCCCTATGTGTAGGAATCACCGTTCTTTTGTTCTCAGCACACTCAAGTTTCCTGGTGTCTTAGAGAATCTAGAAAGCTAGAGCATGCTTCTTGCTCTAAAGCAGAGTGTGATCAATGGATGAGAACTTTGTTGTGTGTTTCACTTCAGAAATGGAGTTAAATCCCAGGCTCTGAGTTTTCCTACAAGCAAGAATTCGTTGCAGGTAAGGGCAGTCACACTTCAGCTCAAATGAATTACATTGGTCACGAAGCTCACACGTTTCTCATCTTAACTGACAAGCATTGTATGTTAGAGGACCAGTGCTTTGTATCAGTTTCAGAAGCAGAGTTGGACTAGATATGGTCCATATGTGTAAGAAACTCCGTTCTTTTGTTCTCAGCACACTCAGGTACCCTGGTTTATTAGAGACTCTAGAAAGCAAGAGCGTGCTTCTTGCTCTAAAGCAGAGTGTGATCAATGGATGAGAACTCTGTTGTGTGTTTCACTTCAGAAATGGAGTTAAATCCCAAGATCTGAGTCTTCCTGCAAGCAAGACTTCGTTTCAGGCAAGGGCAGTCACTTTTCAGCTGAAACAAACCACATCGTTCACGAAGCTCACACGTTTCTCATCTTAACTGACAAGCATTGGATGTTAGAGGACCAGTGCTTTGTGTCAGTTTCAGAAGCAGTGTTTGACTGGATATGATCCGTATGTGTAGGAAACACCGTTCATTTGTTCTCAGCACACACAAGTTTCCTGCTGTCTTAGAGACTCTAGAAAGCTAGAGGGTACTTCTTGCTCTAAAGCAGAGTGTGATCAATGGATGAGAACTCTGTTGTGTGATTCACATCAGAAATGGAGTTAAATCCCTGCTCTGAGACTTCCTAAAAGGAAGACTTCGTTTCAGGTAAGGGCATTTACTTTACAGCTCAAATGAACAATATCGTTCACGAAGCTCACACGTATCTCATCTTAACTGAGAAGCATTGGATGTTAGAGGACCTGTGCTTTGCATCAATGTCAAGCAGAGATGAACTAGATATGGTCTGTATGTATAGAAACACGGTTCTTTTCTTCTGAGCACACTCACATTTGCTGCTGTATTAGAGACTCTAGAAAGCTAGAGCGTGCTTCTTCCTCTAAAGCAGAGTGTGATCAATGGATGAGAACTCTGTTGTGTGTTTCACTTCAGAAATGGAGTTAAATCCCAAGCTCTGAGTCTTCCTACAAGCAAGATTTCGTTTCAGGTAAGGGCAGTCACTTTTCAGCTCATACAAACTACATCGTTCAGGAAGCTCACACGTTTCGCATCTTAACTGACAAGCATTGGATGTTAGAGGACCAGTGCTTTGTGTCAGTTTCAGAAGCAGAGTTTGACTGGATATGATCCGTAAGTGTAGGAACCAACGTTCATTTGTTCTCAGCACACTCAAGTTTCCTGCTGTCTTAGAGACTCTAGAAAGCTAGAGGGTACTTCTTGCTCTAAAGCAGAGTGTGATCAATGGATGAGAACTCTATTGTGTGTTTCACTTCAGAAACGGAGTTAAATCCCTGCTCTGAGTCTTCCTACAAGCAAGAATTCTTTTCAGGTAAGGGCATTTACTTTACTGCTCAAATGAAAAATATCTTTCACGAAGCTCACACGTATCTCATCTTAACTGAGAAGCATTGGATGTTAGAGGACCTTTGCTTTGCCTCAATTTCAAGAAGAGTTGAACTAGATATGGTCTGTATGTATAGGAAACACGGTTCTTTTCTTCTAAGAACATTCACGTTTCCTGCTGTATTAGAGACTCTAGAAAGCAAGAGCGTGCTTCTTGCTCCAAAGCAGAGTGTGATCCATGGATGAGAACTGTGTTGTGTGATTCCCTTCAGAAATGGAGTTAAATCCCAGGTTCTGTGTCTTTCTACAAGAAGGACTTCATTTCAGGTAAGGGCAGTCACTTTTCAGCTCAAAAGAACTACATCGTCCAGGAAGCTCACACGTTTCTCATCTTAACTGACAAGCATTGGATGTTAGAGGACCAGTGCTTTGTATCAGTTTCAGAAGCAGAGTTGGACTATATATGTTCCCTATGTGTAGGAAACCCGTTCTTTTGTTCTCAGCACACTCAAGTTTCCTGCTGTCTTAGAGACTCTAGAAAGCTAGAGCATGCTTCTTGCTCTAAAGCAGAGTGTGATCAATGGATGAGAACTCTGTTGTGTGTTTCACTTCAGAAATGAGTTAAATCCCAAGCTCTGAGTCTTCCTACAAGAAAGATTTCGTTTCAGGTAAGGGCAGTCACTTTTCAGCTCAAACAAACTACATCTATCACGAAGCTCACACGTTTCTCATCTTAACTGACAAGCATTGGATGTTAGAGGACCAGTGATTTGTGTCAGTTTCCGAAGCAGAGTTTGACTGGATATGATCCGTATGTGTAGGATACAACGTTCATTTGTTCTCAGCGCATTCAAGTTTCCTGCTGTCTTAGAGACTCTAGAAAGCTAGAGGGTTCTTCTTGCTCTAAAGCATAGTGTGATCAATGGATGAGAACTCTGTTGTGTGTTTCACTTCAGAAATGGAGTTAAATCCATGCTCTGAGTCTTCCTACAAGCAAGACTTCGTTTCAGGTAAGGGCAGTCACTTTTCAGCTCAAACGAACTACATCGCTCAGGAAGCTCACACATTTCTCATCTTAACTGACAAGCATTGGATGTTAGAGGACCAGTGCTTTGTATCAGTTTCAGAAGCAGAGTTGGACTAGATATGGTCCATATGTGTAAGAAACACCGTTCTTTTATTCTAAGCACACTCACGTTTCCTGGTTTATTAGAGACTCTAGAAAGCAAGAGCGTGCTTCTTGCTCTAAAGCAGAGTGTGATCAATGGATGAGAACTCTGTTGTGTGTTTCACTTCAGAAATGGAGTTAAATCCCAAGCTCTGAGTCTTCCTACATGCAAGACTTCGTTTCAGGTAAGAGCAAACACTTTTCAGCTCATACAAACTACATCGATCACGAAGCTCACAGGTTTCTCATCTTAACTGACAAGCATTGGATGTTAGAGGACCAGTGCTTTGTGTCAGTTTCAGAAGCAGAGTTTGACTGGATAAGATCCGCATGTGTAGGAAACAACGTTCATTTGTTCTCAGCACACTCATGTTTCCTGCTATCTTAGAGAGTCTAGAAAGCAAGAGCGTGCTTCTTGCTGTAAAGCAGAGTGTGAACAATGGATGAGAACTCTGCTGTGTGTTACTCTTCAGGAATGGAGTTAAATCCCTGGCTCTGAGTCTTCCTACAAGCAAGACTTCGTTTCAGGTAAGGGCATTTACTTTACAGCTCAAATTAACAATATCGTTCACGAAGCTCACACGTATCTCATCTTAACTGAGAAGCATTGGATGTTAGAGGACCTTTGCTTTCCATCAATTTCAAGCAGAGTTGAACTAGATATGGTCTGTATGTATAGGAAACACGGTTCTTTTCTTCTGAGCACACTCATGTTTCCTGCTTTATTAGAGACTCTAGAAAGCAAGAGCGTGCTTCTCTCTCCAAAGCAGAGTGTGATCCATGGATGAGAACTGTGTTGTGTGATTCCCTTCAGAAATGGAGTTAAATTCCAGGCTCTGTGTCTTCCTACACTCAAGACTTCGTTTCAGGTAAGGGCAGTCACTTTTCAGCTCAAACGAACTACATCGTTCAGGAACCTCACACGTTTCTCATCTTAACTGACAAGCATTGGATGTTAGAGGACCAGTGCTTTGTATCAGTTTCAGAAGCAGAGTTGGACTAGATATGATCCGTATGTGTAGGAAACCCCGTTTATTTGTTCTCAGCACACTCAAGTTTCCTGCTCTCTTAGAGAATCTAGAAAGCTAGAGGGTGCTTCTTGCTCTAAAGCATAGTGTGATCAATGGATGAGAACTCTGTTGTGTGTTTCACTTCTGAAATGGAGTTGAATCCCAGGCTCAGAGTCTTCCTACAAGCAAGAGTTCGTTTCAGGTAAGGGAAGTTACTTTACAGCACAAACGAACTACATCGTTCACGAAGCTCACACGTTTCTCATCTTAACTGACAAGCATTGGATGTTAGAGGACCTGTGGTTTGTTTCAATTTCAGAAGCAGAGTTGGACTAGATATGGTCTGTATGTGCAGGGAATACAGTTCTTTTGTTCTCATCACACTCATATTTCCTGCTGTCGTAGAGAGTCTAGAAAGCAAGAGCGTGCTTCCTGCTGTAACGCAGAGTGCGCACAATGGATGAGAACTAGGCTGTGTGTTTCACTTCAGAAATGGAGTTAAATCCCAGGCTCTGAGTCTTCCTACAAGCAAGAATTCGTTTCAGGTAAGGGCAGTCACTTTTCAGCTCATACAAACTACATCGTTCACGAAGCACACATGATTCTCATCTTAACTGACAAGCATTGGATGTTAGAAGACCAGTGATTTGTATCAGTTTCAGAAGCAGAGTTGGACTAGATACGTTCCCTATGTGTTGGAATCACCGTTCTTTTGTTCTCAGCACACTCAAGTTTCCTGGTGTCTTAGAGAATCTAGAAAGCTAGAGCATGCTTCTTGCTCAAAAGCAGAGTGTGATCAATGGATGAGAACTTTGTTGTGTGTTTCACTTCAGAAATGGAGTTAAATCCCAGGCTCTGAGTTTTCCTACAAGCAAGAATTCGTTGCAGGTAAGGGCAGTCACACTTCAGCTCAAATGAATTACATTGGTCACGAAGCTCACACGTTTCTCATCTTAACTGACAAGCATTGTATGTTAGAGGACCAGTGCTTTGTATCAGTTTCAGAAGCAGAGTTGGACTAGATATGGTCCATATGTGTAAGAAACTCCGTTCTTTTGTTCTCAGCACACTCAGGTACCCTGGTTTATTAGAGACTCTAGAAAGCAAGAGCGTGCTTCTTGCTCTAAAGCAGAGTGTGATCAATGGATGAGAACTCTGTTGTGTGTTTCACTTCAGAAATGGAGTTAAATCCCAAGATCTGAGTCTTCCTGCAAGCAAGACTTCGTTTCAGGCAAGGGCAGTCACTTTTCAGCTGAAACAAACCACATCGTTCACGAAGCTCACACGTTTCTCATCTTAACTGACAAGCATTGGATGTTAGAGGACCAGTGCTTTGTGTCAGTTTCAGAAGCAGTGTTTGACTGGATATGATCCGTATGTGTAGGAAACACCGTTCATTTGTTCTCAGCACACACAAGTTTCCTGCTGTCTTAGAGACTCTAGAAAGCTAGAGGGTACTTCTTGCTCTAAAGCAGAGTGTGATCAATGGATGAGAACTCTGTTGTGTGATTCACATCAGAAATGGAGTTAAATCCCTGCTCTGAGTCTTCCTAAAAGGAAGACTTCGTTTCAGGTAAGGGCATTTACTTTACAGCTCAAATGAACAATATCGTTCACGAAGCTCACACGTATCTCATCTTAACTGAGAAGCATTGGATGTTAGAGGACCTGTGCTTTGCATCAATGTCAAGCAGAGATGAACTAGATATGGTCTGTATGTATAGAAACACGGTTCTTTTCTTCTGAGCACACTCACATTTCCTGCTGTATTAGAGACTCTAGAAAGCTAGAGCGTGCTTCTTCCTCTAAAGCAGAGTGTGATCAATGGATGAGAACTCTGTTGTGTGTTTCACTTCAGAAATGGAGTTAAATCCCAAGCTCTGAGTCTTCCTACAAGCAAGATTTCGTTTCAGGTAAGGGCAGTCTCTTTTCAGCTCATACAAACTACATCGTTCAGGAAGCTCACACGTTTCGCATCTTAACTGACAAGCATTGGATGTTAGAGGACCAGTGCTTTGTGTCAGTTTCAGAAGCAGAGTTTGACTGGATATGATTCGTAAGTGTAGGAACCAACGTTCATTTGTTCTCAGCACACTCAAGTTTCCTGCTGTCTTAGAGACTCTAGAAAGCTAGAGGGTACTTCTTGCTCTAAAGCAGAGTGTGATGAATGGATGAGAACTCTATTGTGTGTTTCACTTCAGAAATGGAGTTAAATCCCTGCTCTGAGTCTTCCTACAAGCAAGAATTCTTTTCAGGTAAGGGCATTTACTTTACTGCTCAAATGAAAAATATCTTTCATGAAGCTCACACGTATCTCATCTTAACTGAGAAGCATTGGATGTTAGAGGACCTTTGCTTTGCCTCAATTTCAAGAAGAGTTGAACTAGATATGGTCTGTATGTATAGGAAACACGGTTCTTTTCTTCTGAGAACATTCACGTTTCCTGCTGTATTAGAGACTCTAGAAAGCAAGAGCGTGCTTCTTGCTCCAAAGCAGAGTGTGATCCATGGATGAGAACTGTGTTGTGTGATTCCCTTCAGAAATGGAGTTAAATCCCAGGTTCTGTGTCTTTCTACAAGGAGGACTTCCTTTCAGGTAAGGGCAGTCACCTTTCAGCTCAAACAAACTACGTCGTTCAGGAAGCTCACACGTTTCTCATCTTAATTGACAAGCATTGGATGTTAGAGGACCAGTGCTTTGTATCAGTTTCAGAAGTAGAGTTGGACTAGATATGATCCGTATGTGTAGGAAACTCAGTTCTTTTGTTCTCAGCACACTCATGTTTCCTGCTATCTTAGAGAGTCTAGAAAGCAAGAGCGTGCTTCTTGCTGTAAAGCAGAGTGTGAACAATGGATGAGAACTCTGCTGTGTGTTACACTTCAGAAATGGTGTTAAATCCCTGGCTCTGAGTCTTCCTACAAGAAAGATTTGTTTCAGGTAAGGGCATTTACTTACAGCTCAAATGAACAATATCGTTCACGAAGCTCACAAGTATCTCATCTTAACTGAGAAGCATTGGATGTTAGAGGACCTTTGCTTTGCATCAATTTCAAGCAGAGTTGAACTAGATATGGTCCGTAGGTATAGGAAACACGGTTTTATCTTATGACGACACTCACTTTTCCTGCTGTATTAGAGACTCTAGAAAGCAAGAGCGTGCTTCTTGCTCCAAAGCACAGTGTTATCCATGCATGCGAACTGTGTTGTGTGATTCCCTTCAGAAATGGAGTTAAATCCCAGGCTCTGTGTCTTCCTACAAGCAAGACTTCGTTTCAGGTAAGGGCAGTCACTTTTCAGCTCAAACGAACTACATCGTTCAGGAAGCTCACACGTTTCTCATCTTAACTGACAAGCATTGGATGTTAGAGGACCAGTGCTTTGTATCAGTTTCAGAAGCAGAGTTGGACTATATATGTTCCCTATGTGTAGGAAACCCGTTCTTTTGTTCTCACCACACTCAAGTTTCCTGCTGTCTTAGAGACTCTAGAAAGCTAGAGCATGCCTCTTGCTCTAAAGCAGAGTGTGATCAATGGATGAGAACTTTGTTGTGTGTTTCACTTCAGAAATGGAGTTAAATCCCAGGCTCTGAGTCTTCCTACCTGCAAGAATTCGTTGCAGGTAAGGGCAGTCACACTTCAGCTCAAATGAATTACATTGGTCACGAAGCTCACACGTTTCTCATCTTAACTGACAAGCATTGTATGTTAGAGGACCACTGCTTTGTATCAGTTTCAGAAGCAGAGTTGGCCTAGATATGGTCCGTATGTGTAAGAAACACCGTTCTTTGGTTCTCAGCACACTCACGTTTCCTGGTTCATTAGAGACTCTAGAAAGCAAGAGCGTGCTTCTTGCTCTAAAGCAGAGTGTGATCAATGGATGAGAACTCTGTTGTGTGTTTCACTTCAGAAATGAGTTAAATCCCAAGCTCTGAGTCTTCCTACAAGAAAGATTTCGTTTCAGGTAAGGGCAGTCACTTTTCAGCTCAAACAAACTACATCTATCACGAAGCTCACACGTTTCTCATCTTAACTGACAAGCATTGGATGTTAGAGGACCTGTGGTTTGTTTCAATTTCAGAAGCAGAGTTGGACTAGATATGGTCTGTATGTGCAGGGAATACAGTTCTTTTGTTCTCATCACACTCATATTTCCTGCTGTCGTAGAGAGTCTAGAAAGCAAGAGCGTGCTTCCTGCTGTAACGCAGAGTGCGCACAATGGATGAGAACTCGGCTGTGTGTTTCACTTCAGAAATGGAGTTAAATCCCAGGCTCTGAGTCTTCTTACAAGCAAGTTCATTTCAGGTAAGGGCAGTCACTTTTCATCTCATACAAACTACATCGTTCACGAAGCTCACATGTATCTCATCTTAACTGAGAAGCATTGGATGTTAGAGGACCTTTGCTTTGCATCAATTGCAAGCAGACATGAAGTAGATATGGTCTGTATGTATAGGAAACACGGTTCTTTTCTTCTGAGCACACTCACGTTTCCTGCTGTATTAGAGACTCTAGAAAGCAAGAGCGTGCTTCTTGCTCCAAAGAAGAGTGTGATCCATGGATGAGAACTGTGTTGTGTGATTCCCTTCAGAAATGGAGTTAAATCCCAGGCTCTGTGTCTTCCTACAAGCAAGACTTCGTTTCAGGTAAGGGCAGTCACTTTTCAGCTCAAACGAACTACATCGTTCAGGAAGCTCACACGTTTCTCATCTTAACTGACAAGCATTGGATGTTAGAGGACCAGTGCTTTGTATCAGTTTCAGAAGCAGAGTTGGACTAGATATGATCCGTATGTGCAGGAAACTCCGTTCATTTGTTCTCAGCACACTCATGTTTCCTGCTATCTTAGAGAGTCTAGAAAGCAAGAGCGTGCTTCTTGATGTAAAGCAGAGTGTGAACAATGGATGAGAACTCTGCTGTGTGTTACACTTCAGAAATGGAGTTAAATCCCTGGCTCTGAGTCTTCCTACAAGCAAGACTTCGTTTCAGGTAATCATTTACTTTACAGCTCAAATGAACAATATAATTCACGAAGCTCACACTTATCTCATCTTAACTGAGAAGCATTGGATATTAGAGGACCTTTGCTTTGCATCAATTTCAAGCAGAGTTGAACTAGATATGGTCCGTAGGTATAGAAAACATGGTTTTTTTCTTCTGAGCACACTCTTGTTTCCTGCTGTATTAGAGACTCTAGAAAGCAAGAGCGTGCTTCTTGCTCCAAAGCAGAGTGTGATCCATGGATGAGAACTGTGTTGTGTGATTCCCTTCAGAAATGGAGTTAAATCCCAGGTTCTGTGTCTTTCTACAAGAAGGACTTCATTTCAGGTAAGGGCAGTCACTTTTCAGCTCAAACGAACTACATCGTCCAGGAAGCTCACACGTTTCTCATCTTAACTGACAAGCATTGGATGTTAGAGGACCAGTGCTTTGTATCAGTTTCAGAAGCAGAGTTGGACTATATATGTTCCCTATGTGTAGGAAACCCGTTCTTTTGTTCTCAGCACACTCAAGTTTCCTGCTGTCTTAGAGACTCTAGAAAGCTAGAGCATGCTTCTTGCTCTAAAGCAGAGTGTGATCAATGGATGAGAACTCTGTTGTGTGTTTCACTTCAGAAATGAGTTAAATCCCAAGCTCTGAGTCTTCCTACAAGAAAGATTTCGTTTCAGGTAAGGGCAGTCACTTTTCAGCTCAAACAAACTACATCTATCACGAAGCTCACACGTTTCTCATCTTAACTGACAAGCATTGGATGTTAGAGGACCAGTGATTTGTGTCAGTTTCCGAAGCAGAGTTTGACTGGATATGATCCGTATGTGTAGGAAACAACGTTCATTTGTTCTCAGCGCATTCAAGTTTCCTGCTGTCTTAGAGACTCTAGAAAGCTAGAGGGTTCTTCTTGCTCTAAAGCATAGTGTGATCAATGGATGAGAACTCTGTTGTGTGTTTCACTTCAGAAATGGAGTTAAATCCATGCTCTGAGTCTTCCTACAAGCAAGACTTCGTTTCAGGTAAGGGCAGTCACTTTTCAGCTCAAACGAACTACATCGCTCAGGAAGCTCACACATTTCTCATCTTAACTGACAAGCATTGGATGTTAGAGGACCAGTGCTTTGTATCAGTTTCAGAAGCAGAGTTGGACTAGATATGGTCCATATGTGTAAGAAACACCGTTCTTTTATTCTAAGCACACTCACGTTTCCTGGTTTATTAGAGACTCTAGAAAGCAAGAGCGTGCTTCTTGCTCTAAAGCAGAGTGTGATCAATGGATGAGAACTCTGTTGTGTGTTTCACTTCAGAAATGGAGTTAAATCCCAAGCTCTGAGTCTTCCTACATGCAAGACTTCGTTTCAGGTAAGAGCAAACACTTTTCAGCTCATACAAACTACATCGATCACGAAGCTCACAGGTTTCTCATCTTAACTGACAAGCATTGGATGTTAGAGGACCAGTGCTTTGTGTCAGTTTCAGAAGCAGAGTTTGACTGGATAAGATCCGCATGTGTAGGAAACAACGTTCATTTGTTCTCAGCACACTCATGTTTCCTGCTATCTTAGAGAGTCTAGAAAGCAAGAGCGTGCTTCTTGCTGTAAAGCAGAGTGTGAACAATGGATGAGAACTCTGCTGTGTGTTACTCTTCAGGAATGGAGTTAAATCCCTGGCTCTGAGTCTTCCTACAAGCAAGACTTCGTTTCAGGTAAGGGCATTTACTTTACAGCTCAAATTAACAATATCGTTCACGAAGCTCACACGTATCTCATCTTAACTGAGAAGCATTGGATGTTAGAGGACCTTTGCTTTCCATCAATTTCAAGCAGAGTTGAACTAGATATGGTCTGTATGTATAGGAAACACGGTTCTTTTCTTCTGAGCACACTCATGTTTCCTGCTTTATTAGAGACTCTAGAAAGCAAGAGCGTGCTTCTCTCTCCAAAGCAGAGTGTGATCCATGGATGAGAACTGTGTTGTGTGATTCCCTTCAGAAATGGAGTTAAATTCCAGGCTCTGTGTCTTCCTACACTCAAGACTTCGTTTCAGGTAAGGGCAGTCACTTTTCAGCTCAAACGAACTACATCGTTCAGGAACCTCACACGTTTCTCATCTTAACTGACAAGCATTGGATGTTAGAGGACCAGTGCTTTGTATCAGTTTCAGAAGCAGAGTTGGACTAGATATGATCCGTATGTGTAGGAAACCCCGTTTATTTGTTCTCAGCACACTCAAGTTTCCTGCTCTCTTAGAGAATCTAGAAAGCTAGAGGGTGCTTCTTGCTCTAAAGCATAGTGTGATCAATGGATGAGAACTCTGTTGTGTGTTTCACTTCTGAAATGGAGTTGAATCCCAGGCTCAGAGTCTTCCTACAAGCAAGAGTTCGTTTCAGGTAAGGGAAGTTACTTTACAGCACAAACGAACTACATCGTTCACGAAGCTCACACGTTTCTCATCTTAACTGACAAGCATTGGATGTTAGAGGACCTGTGGTTTGTTTCAATTTCAGAAGCAGAGTTGGACTAGATATGGTCTGTATGTGCAGGGAATACAGTTCTTTTGTTCTCATCACACTCATATTTCCTGCTGTCGTAGAGAGTCTAGAAAGCAAGAGCGTGCTTCCTGCTGTAACGCAGAGTGCGCACAATGGATGAGAACTAGGCTGTGTGTTTCACTTCAGAAATGGAGTTAAATCCCAGGCTCTGAGTCTTCCTACAAGCAAGAATTCGTTTCAGGTAAGGGCAGTCACTTTTCAGCTCATACAAACTACATCGTTCACGAAGCACACATGATTCTCATCTTAACTGACAAGCATTGGTTGTTAGAAGACCAGTGATTTGTATCAGTTTCAGAAGCAGAGTTGGACTAGATACGTTCCCTATGTGTTGGAATCACCGTTCTTTTGTTCTCAGCACACTCAAGTTTCCTGGTGTCTTAGAGAATCTAGAAAGCTAGAGCATGCTTCTTGCTCAAAAGCAGAGTGTGATCAATGGATGAGAACTTTGTTGTGTGTTTCACTTCAGAAATGGAGTTAAATCCCAGGCTCTGAGTTTTCCTACAAGCAAGAATTCGTTGCAGGTAAGGGCAGTCACACTTCAGCTCAAATGAATTACATTGGTCACGAAGCTCACACGTTTCTCATCTTAACTGACAAGCATTGTATGTTAGAGGACCAGTGCTTTGTATCAGTTTCAGAAGCAGAGTTGGACTAGATATGGTCCATATGTGTAAGAAACTCCGTTCTTTTGTTCTCAGCACACTCAGGTACCCTGGTTTATTAGAGACTCTAGAAAGCAAGAGCGTGCTTCTTGCTCTAAAGCAGAGTGTGATCAATGGATGAGAACTCTGTTGTGTGTTTCACTTCAGAAATGGAGTTAAATCCCAAGATCTGAGTCTTCCTGCAAGCAAGACTTCGTTTCAGGCAAGGGCAGTCACTTTTCAGCTGAAACAAACCACATCGTTCACGAAGCTCACACGTTTCTCATCTTAACTGACAAGCATTGGATGTTAGAGGACCAGTGCTTTGTGTCAGTTTCAGAAGCAGTGTTTGACTGGATATGATCCGTATGTGTAGGAAACACCGTTCATTTGTTCTCAGCACACACAAGTTTCCTGCTGTCTTAGAGACTCTAGAAAGCTAGAGGGTACTTCTTGCTCTAAAGCAGAGTGTGATCAATGGATGAGAACTCTGTTGTGTGATTCACATCAGAAATGGAGTTAAATCCCTGCTCTGAGTCTTCCTAAAAGGAAGACTTCGTTTCAGGTAAGGGCATTTACTTTACAGCTCAAATGAACAATATCGTTCACGAAGCTCACACGTATCTCATCTTAACTGAGAAGCATTGGATGTTAGAGGACCTGTGCTTTGCATCAATGTCAAGCAGAGATGAACTAGATATGGTCTGTATGTATAGAAACACGGTTCTTTTCTTCTGAGCACACTCACATTTCCTGCTGTATTAGAGACTCTAGAAAGCTAGAGCGTGCTTCTTCCTCTAAAGCAGAGTGTGATCAATGGATGAGAACTCTGTTGTGTGTTTCACTTCAGAAATGGAGTTAAATCCCAAGCTCTGAGTCTTCCTACAAGCAAGATTTCGTTTCAGGTAAGGGCAGTCTCTTTTCAGCTCATACAAACTACATCGTTCAGGAAGCTCACACGTTTCGCATCTTAACTGACAAGCATTGGATGTTAGAGGACCAGTGCTTTGTGTCAGTTTCAGAAGCAGAGTTTGACTGGATATGATTCGTAAGTGTAGGAACCAACGTTCATTTGTTCTCAGCACACTCAAGTTTCCTGCTGTCTTAGAGACTCTAGAAAGCTAGAGGGTACTTCTTGCTCTAAAGCAGAGTGTGATGAATGGATGAGAACTCTATTGTGTGTTTCACTTCAGAAATGGAGTTAAATCCCTGCTCTGAGTCTTCCTACAAGCAAGAATTCTTTTCAGGTAAGGGCATTTACTTTACTGCTCAAATGAAAAATATCTTTCATGAAGCTCACACGTATCTCATCTTAACTGAGAAGCATTGGATGTTAGAGGACCTTTGCTTTGCCTCAATTTCAAGAAGAGTTGAACTAGATATGGTCTGTATGTATAGGAAACACGGTTCTTTTCTTCTGAGAACATTCACGTTTCCTGCTGTATTAGAGACTCTAGAAAGCAAGAGCGTGCTTCTTGCTCCAAAGCAGAGTGTGATCCATGGATGAGAACTGTGTTGTGTGATTCCCTTCAGAAATGGAGTTAAATCCCAGGTTCTGTGTCTTTCTACAAGGAGGACTTCCTTTCAGGTAAGGGCAGTCACCTTTCAGCTCAAACAAACTACGTCGTTCAGGAAGCTCACACGTTTCTCATCTTAATTGACAAGCATTGGATGTTAGAGGACCAGTGCTTTGTATCAGTTTCAGAAGTAGAGTTGGACTAGATATGATCCGTATGTGTAGGAAACTCAGTTCTTTTGTTCTCAGCACACTCATGTTTCCTGCTATCTTAGAGAGTCTAGAAAGCAAGAGCGTGCTTCTTGCTGTAAAGCAGAGTGTGAACAATGGATGAGAACTCTGCTGTGTGTTACACTTCAGAAATGGTGTTAAATCCCTGGCTCTGAGTCTTCCTACAAGAAAGATTTGTTTCAGGTAAGGGCATTTACTTACAGCTCAAATGAACAATATCGTTCACGAAGCTCACAAGTATCTCATCTTAACTGAGAAGCATTGGATGTTAGAGGACCTTTGCTTTGCATCAATTTCAAGCAGAGTTGAACTAGATATGGTCCGTAGGTATAGGAAACACGGTTTTATCTTATGACGACACTCACGTTTCCTGCTGTATTAGAGACTCTAGAAAGCAAGAGCGTGCTTCTTGCTCCAAAGCACAGTGTTATCCATGCATGCGAACTGTGTTGTGTGATTCCCTTCAGAAATGGAGTTAAATCCCAGGCTCTGTGTCTTCCTACAAGCAAGACTTCGTTTCAGGTAAGGGCAGTCACTTTTCAGCTCAAACGAACTACATCGTTCAGGAAGCTCACACGTTTCTCATCTTAACTGACAAGCATTGGATGTTAGAGGACCAGTGCTTTGTATCAGTTTCAGAAGCAGAGTTGGACTATATATGTTCCCTATGTGTAGGAAACCCGTTCTTTTGTTCTCACCACACTCAAGTTTCCTGCTTTCTTAGAGACTCTAGAAAGCTAGAGCATGCCTCTTGCTCTAAAGCAGAGTGTGATCAATGGATGAGAACTCTGTTGTGTGTTTCACTTCAGAAATGGAGTTAAATCCCAGGCACTGAGTCTTCCTACCTGCAAGAATTCGTTGCAGGTAAGGGCAGTCACACTTCAGCTCAAATGAATTACATTGGTCACGAAGCTCACACGTTTCTCATCTTAACTGACAAGCATTGTATGTTAGAGGACCACTGCTTTGTATCAGTTTCAGAAGCAGAGTTGGCCTAGATATGGTCCGTATGTGTAAGAAACACCGTTCTTTGGTTCTCAGCACACTCACGTTTCCTGGTTCATTAGAGACTCTAGAAAGCAAGAGCGTGCTTCTTGCTCTAAAGCAGAGTGTGATCAATGGATGAGAACTCTGTTGTGTGTTTCACTTCAGAAATGAGTTAAATCCCAAGCTCTGAGTCTTCCTACAAGAAAGATTTCGTTTCAGGTAAGGGCAGTCACTTTTCAGTTCAAACAAACTACATCTATCACGAAGCTCACACGTTTCTCATCTTAACTGACAAGCATTGGATGTTAGAGGACCTGTGGTTTGTTTCAATTTCAGAAGCAGAGTTGGACTAGATATGGTCTGTATGTGCAGGGAATACAGTTCTTTTGTTCTCATCACACTCATATTTCCTGCTGTCGTAGAGAGTCTAGAAAGCAAGAGCGTGCTTCCTGCTGTAACGCAGAGTGCGCACAATGGATGAGAACTCGGCTGTGTGTTTCACTTCAGAAATGGAGTTAAATCCCAGGCTCTGAGTCTTCTTACAAGCAAGTTCATTTCAGGTAAGGGCAGTCACTTTTCATCTCATACAAACTACATCGTTCACGAAGCTCACATGTATCTCATCTTAACTGAGAAGCATTGGATGTTAGAGGACCTTTGCTTTGCATCAATTGCAAGCAGACATGAAGTAGATATGGTCTGTATGTATAGGAAACACGGTTCTTTTCTTCTGAGCACACTCACGTTTCCTGCTGTATTAGAGACTCTAGAAAGCAAGAGCGTGCTTCTTGCTCCAAAGAAGAGTGTGATCCATGGATGAGAACTGTGTTGTGTGATTCCCTTCAGAAATGGAGTTAAATCCCAGGCTCTGTGTCTTCCTACAAGCAAGACTTCGTTTCAGGTAAGGGCAGTCACTTTTCAGCTCAAACGAACTACATCGTTCAGGAAGCTCACACGTTTCTCATCTTAACTGACAAGCATTGGATGTTAGAGGACCAGTGCTTTGTATCAGTTTCAGAAGCAGAGTTGGACTAGATATGATCCGTATGTGCAGGAAACTCCGTTCATTTGTTCTCAGCACACTCATGTTTCCTGCTATCTTAGAGAGTCTAGAAAGCAAGAGCGTGCTTCTTGATGTAAAGCAGAGTGTGAACAATGGATGAGAACTCTGCTGTGTGTTACACTTCAGAAATGGAGTTAAATCCCTGGCTCTGAGTCTTCCTACAAGCAAGACTTCGTTTCAGGTAATCATTTACTTTACAGCTCAAATGAACAATATAATTCACGAAGCTCACACTTATCTCATCTTAACTGAGAAGCATTGGATATTAGAGGACCTTTGCTTTGCATCAATTTCAAGCAGAGTTGAACTAGATATGGTCCGTAGGTATAGAAAACATGGTTTTTTTCTTCTGAGCACACTCTTGTTTCCTGCTGTATTAGAGACTCTAGAAAGCAAGAGCGTGCTTCTTGCTCCAAAGCACAGTGTGATCCATGGATGAGAACTGTGTTGTGTGATTCCCTTCATAAATGGAGTTAAATCCCAGGCTCTGAGTCTTCCTACAAGCAAGACTTCGTTTCAGGTAAGGGCAGTCACTTTTCAGCTCAAATGAACTACATCGTTCAGGAAGCTCACACGTTTCTCATCTTAACTGACAAGCATTGGATGTTAGAGGACCAGTGCTTTGTATCAGTTTCAGAAGCAGAGTTGGACTAGATATGTTCCCTATGTGTAGGAATCACCGTTCTTTTGTTCTCAGCACTCTCAAGTTTTCTGCTGTCTTAGAGACTCTAGAAAGCTAGAGCATGCTTCTTGCTCTAAAGCAGTGTGTGATTAATGGATGAGAACTTTGTTGTGTGTTTCACTTCAGAAATGGAGTTAAATCCCAGGCTCTGAGTCTTCCTACAAGCAAGAATTCTTTGCAGGTAAGGGCAGTCACACTTCAGCTCAAATGAATTACATTGGTCACGAAGCTCACACGTTTCTCATCTTAACTGACAAGCATTGTATGTTAGAGGACCAGTGCTTTGTATCAGTTTCAGAAGCAGAGTTGGCCTAGATATGGTCCGTATGTGTAAGAAACACCGTTCTTTTATTCTCAACACACTCACGTTTCCTGGTTTATTAGAGATTCCAGAAAGCAAGAGCATGCTTCTTGCTCTAAAGCAGAGTGTGATCAATGGATGAGAACTATGTTGTGTGTTTCACTTCAGAAATGTAGTTAAATCCCAGGCTTTGAGTCTTCCTACAAGCAAGACTTCGTTTCAGGTAAGGGCAGTCACTTTTCAGCTCAAACTAACTACATCGATCACGAAACTCACACGTTTCTCATCTTAACTGACAAGCATTGGATGTTAGAGGACATGTGGTTTGTTTCAGTTTCAGAAGCAGTGTTGGACTAGATATGGTCCGTATGTGCATGAAATACAGTTCTTTTTTCTCATCACACTCATATTTCCTGCTGTCGTAGAGAGTCTAGAAAGCAAGAGCGTGCTTCTTGCTGTAACGCAGAGTGTGAACAATAGATGAGAACTCGGCTGTGTGTTTCACTTCAGAAATGGAGTTAAATCCCAGGCTCTAAGTCTTCCTACAAGCAAGTTCATTTCAGGTAAGGGCAGTCACTTTTCAGCTCATACAAACTACATCGGTCACGAAGCTCACATGTATCTCATCTTAACTGAGAAGCATTGGATGTTAGAGGACCTTTGCTTTGCATCAATTGCAAGCAGACATGAACTAGATATGGTGTGTATGTATAGGAAACACGGTTCTTTTCTTCTGAGCACACTCACGTTTCCTGCTGTATTAGAGACTCAAGAAAGCAAGAGCGTGCTTCTTGCTCCAAAGAAGAGTGTGATCCATGGATGAGAACTGTGTTGTGTGATTCCCTTCAGAAATGGAGTTAAATCCCAGGCTCTGTGTCTTCCTACAAGCAAGAATTCGTTTCAGGTAAGGGCAGTCACTTTTCAGCTCAAACGAACTACATCGTTCAGGAAGCTCACACGTTTCTCATCTTAACTGACAAGCATTGGATGTTAGAGGACCAGTGCTTTGTATCAGTTTCAGAAGCAGAGTTGGACTAGATATGATCCGTATGTGCAGGAAACTCCGTTCATTTGTTCTCAGCACACTCATGTTTCCTGCTATCTTAGAGAGTCTAGAAAGCAAGAGCGTGCTTCTTGATGTAAAGCAGAGTGTGAACAATGGATGAGAACTCTGCTGTGTGTTACACTTCAGAAATGGAGTTAAATCCCTGGCTCTGAGTCTTCCTACAAGCAAGACTTCGTTTCAGGTAATCATTTACTTTACAGCTCAAATGAACAATATAATTCACGAAGCTCACACTTATCTCATCTTAACTGAGAAGCATTGGATATTAGAGGACCTTTGCTTTGCATCAATTTCAAGCAGAGTTGAACTAGATATGGTCCGTAGGTATAGAAAACATGGTTTTTTTCTTCTGAGCACACTCTTGTTTCCTGCTGTATTAGAGACTCTAGAAAGCAAGAGCGTGCTTCTTGCTCCAAAGCACAGTGTGATCCATGGATGAGAACTGTGTTGTGTGATTCCCTTCATAAATGGAGTTAAATCCCAGGCTCTGAGTCTTCCTACAAGCAAGACTTCGTTTCAGGTAAGGGCAGTCACTTTTCAGCTCAAATGAACTACATCGTTCAGGAAGCTCACACGTTTCTCATCTTAACTGACAAGCATTGGATGTTAGAGGACCAGTGCTTTGTATCAGTTTCAGAAGCAGAGTTGGACTAGATATGTTCCCTATCTGTAGGAATCACCGTTCTTTTGTTCTCAGCACTCTCAAGTTTTCTGCTGTCTTAGAGACTCTAGAAAGCTAGAGCATGCTTCTTGCTCTAAAGCAGTGTGTGATTAATGGATGAGAACTTTGTTGTGTGTTTCACTTCAGAAATGGAGTTAAATTCCAGGCTCTGAGTCTTCCTACAAGCAAGAATTCTTTGCAGGTAAGGGCAGTCACACTTCAGCTCAAATGAATTACATTGGTCACGAAGCTCACACGTTTCTCATCTTAACTGACAAGCATTGTATGTTAGAGGACCAGTGCTTTGTATCAGTTTCAGAAGCAGAGTTGGCCTAGATATGGTCCGTATGTGTAAGAAACACCGTTCTTTTATTCTCAACACACTCACGTTTCCTGGTTTATTAGAGATTCCAGAAAGCAAGAGCATGCTTCTTGCTCTAAAGCAGAGTGTGATCAATGGATGAGAACTATGTTGTGTGTTTCACTTCAGAAATGTAGTTAAATCCCAGGCTTTGAGTCTTCCTACAAGCAAGACTTCGTTTCAGGTAAGGGCAGTCACTTTTCAGCTCAAACTAACTACATCGATCACGAAACTCACACGTTTCTCATCTTAACTGACAAGCATTGGATGTTAGAGGACATGTGGTTTGTTTCAGTTTCAGAAGCAGTGTTGGACTAGATATGGTCCGTATGTTCATGAAATACAGTTCTTTTTTCTCATCACACTCATATTTCCTGCTGTTGTAGAGAGTCTAGAAAGCAAGAGCGTGCTTCTTGCTGTAACGCAGAGTGTGAACAATAGATGAGAACTCGGCTGTGTGTTTCACTTCAGAAATGGAGTTAAATCCCAGGCTCTAAGTCTTCCTACAAGCAAGTTCATTTCAGGTAAGGGCAGTCACTTTTCAGCTCATACAAACTACATCGGTCACGAAGCTCACATGTATCTCATCTTAACTGAGAAGCATTGGATGTTAGAGGACCTTTGCTTTGCATCAATTGCAAGCAGACATGAACTAGATATGGTGTGTATGTATAGGAAACACGGTTCTTTTCTTCTGAGCACACTCACGTTTCCTGCTGTATTAGAGACTCAAGAAAGCAAGAGCGTGCTTCTTGCTCCAAAGAAGAGTGTGATCCATGGATGAGAACTGTGTTGTGTGATTCCCTTCAGAAATGGAGTTAAATCCCAGGCTCTGTGTCTTCCTACAAGCAAGAATTCTTTTCAGGTAAGGGCAGTCACTTTTCAGCTCAAACGAACTACATCGTTCAGGAAGCTCACACGTTTCTCATCTTAACTGACAAGCATTGGATGTTAGAGGACCAGTGCTTTGTATCAGTTTCAGAAGCAGAGTTGGACTAGATATGATCCGTATGTGCAGGAAACTCCGTTCATTTGTTCTCAGCACACTCATGTTTCCTGCTATCTTAGAGAGTCTAGAAAGCAAGAGCGTGCTTCTTGATGTAAAGCAGAGTGTGAACAATGGATGAGAACTCTGCTGTGTGTTACACTTCAGAAATTGAGTTAAATCCCTGGCTCTGAGTCTTCCTACAAGCAAGACTTCGTTTCAGGTAAGGGCATTTACTTTACAGCTCAAATGAACCATATCGTTCACGAAGCTCACACGTATCTCATCTTAAATGAGAAGCATTGGAAGTTAGAGGACCTTTGCTTTGCATCAATTTCAAGCAGAGTAGAACTAGATAT
This sequence comes from Onychomys leucogaster, assembly GCA_949786385.1. NCBI lineage: Eukaryota > Metazoa > Chordata > Mammalia > Rodentia > Cricetidae > Onychomys > Onychomys leucogaster. Next base: position 169,446 of record CATKUP010000120.1, read on the forward strand.
GGTCCGTAGGTATAGAAAACACGGTTTTTTTCTTCTGAGCACACTCACGTTTCCTGTTGTATTAGAGACTCTAGAAAGCAAGAGCGTGCTTCTTGCTCCAAAGCACAGTGTGATCCATGGATGAGAACTGTGTTGTGTGAATCCCTTCAGAAATGGAGTTAAACCCCAGGCTCTGTGTCTTCCTACAAGCAAGACTTCGTTTCAGGTAAGGGCAGTCACTTTTCAGCTCAAACGAACTACATCGTTCAGGAAGCTCACACGTTTCTCATCTTAACTGACAAGCATTGGATGTTAGAGGACCAGTGCTTTGTGTCAGTTTCAGAAGCAGAGTTTGACTGGATATGATCTGTATGTGTAGGAAACAACGTTCATTTGTTCTCAGCACACTCAAGTTTCCTGCTGTCTTAGAGACTCTAGAAAGCTAGAGCATGCTTCTTGCTCTAAAGCAGAGTGTGATCAATGGATGAGAACTATGTTGTGTGTTTCACTTCAGAAATGTAGTTAAATCCCAGGCTTTGAGTCTTCCTACAAGCAAGACTTCGTTTCAGGTAAGGGCAGTCACTTTTCAGCTCAAACTAACTACATCGATCACGAAACTCACACGTTTCTCATCTTAACTGACAAGCATTGGATGTTAGAGGACATGTGGTTTGTTTCAGTTTCAGAAGCAGTGTTGGACTAGATATGGTCCGTATGTGCATGAAATACAGTTCTTTTTTCTCATCACACTCATATTTCCTGCTGTCGTAGAGAGTCTAGAAAGCAAGAGCGTGCTTCTTGCTGTAACGCAGAGTGTGAACAATAGATGAGAACTCGGCTGTGTGTTTCACTTCAGAAATGGAGTTAAATCCCAGGCTCTAAGTCTTCCTACAAGCAAGTTCATTTCAGGTAAGGGCAGTCACTTTTCAGCTCATACAAACTACATCGGTCACGAAGCTCACATGTATCTCATCTAAACTGAGAAGCATTGGATGTTAGAGGACCTTTGCTTTGCATCAATTGCAAGCAGACATGAACTAGATATGGTCTGTATGTATAGGAAACACGGTTCTTTTCTTCTGAGCACACTCACGTTTCCTGCTGTATTAGAGACTCTAGAAAGCAAGAGCGTGCTTCTTGCTCCAAAGCACAGTGTGATCCATGGATGAGAACTGTGTTGTGTGAATCCCTTCAGAAAGAGAGTTAAACCCCAGGCTCTGTGTCTTCCTACAAGCAAGACTTCGTTTCAGGTAAGGGCAGTCACTTTTCAGCTCAAACGAACTACATCGTTCAGGAAGCTCACACGTTTCTCATCTTAACTGACAAGCATTGGATGTTAGAGGACCAGTGCTTTGTGTCAGTTTCAGAAGCAGAGTTTGACTGGATATGATCTGTATGTGTAGGAAACAACGTTCATTTGTTCTCAGCACACTCAAGTTTCCTGCTGTCTTAGAGACTCTAGAAAGCTAGAGCATGCTTCTTGCTCTAAAGCAGAGTGTGATTAATGGATGAGAACTTTGTTGTGTGTTTCACTTCAGAAATGGAGTTAAATCCCAGGCTCTGATTCTTCCTACAAGCAAGAATTCTTTGCAGGTAAGGGCAGTCACTCTTCAGCTCAAATGAATTACATTGGTCACGAAGCTCACACGTTTCTCATCTTAACTGACAAGCATTGGATGTTAGAGGACCAGTGCTTTGTATTAGTTTCAGAAGCAGAGTTGGCCTAGATATGGTCCGTATGTGTAAGAAACACCGTTCTTTTATTCTCAACACACTCACGTTTCCTGGTTTATTAGAGACTCCAGAAAGCAAGAGCATGCTTCTTGCTCTAAAGCAGAGTGTGATCAATGGATGAGAACTATGTTGTGTGTTTCACTTCAGAAATGTAGTTAAATCCCAGGCTTTGAGTCTTCCTACAAGCAAGACTTCGTTTCAGGTAAGGGCAGTCACTTTTCAGCTCAAACGAACTACATCGTTCAGGAAGCTCACACGTTTCTCATCTTAACTGACAAGCATTGGATGTTAGAGGACCAGTGCTTTGTATCAGTTTCAGAAGCAGAGTTGGACTAGATATGATCCGTATGTGCAGGAAACTCCGTTCATTTGTTCTCAGCACACTCATGTTTCCTGCTATCTTAGAGAGTCTAGAAAGCAAGAGCGTGCTTCTTGATGTAAAGCAGAGTGTGAACAATGGATGAGAACTCTGCTGTGTGTTTCACTTCAGAAATGGAGTTAAATCCCAGGCTCTAAGTCTTCCTACAAGCAAGTTCATTTCAGGTAAGGGCAGTCACTTTTCAGCTCATAAAAACTACATCGGTCACGAAGCTCACATGTATCTCATCTAAACTGAGAAGCATTGGATGTTAGAGGACCTTTGCTTTGCATCAATTGCAAGCAGACATGAACTAGATATGGTCTGTATGTATAGGAAACACGGTTCTTTTCTTCTGAGCACACTCACGTTTCCTGCTGTATTAGAGACTCTAGAAAGCAAGAGCGTGCTTCTTGCTCCAAAGCACAGTGTGATCCATGGATGAGAACTGTGTTGTGTGAATCCCTTCAGAAATGGAGTTAAACCCCAGGCTCTGTGTCTTCCTACAAGCAAGACTTCGTTTCAGGTAAGGGCAGTCACTTTTCAGCTCAAACGAACTACATCGTTCAGGAAGCTCACACGTTTCTCATCTTAACTGACAAGCATTGGATGTTAGAGGACCAGTGCTTTGTGTCAGTTTCAGAAGCAGAGTTTGACTGGATATGATCTGTATGTGTAGGAAACAACGTTCATTTGCTCTCAGCACACTCAAGTTTCCTGCTGTCTTAGAGACTCTAGAAAGCTAGAGCATGCTTCTTGCTCTAAAGCAGAGTGTGATTAATGGATGAGAACTTTGTTGTGTGTTTCACTTCAGAAATGGAGTTAAATCCCAGGCTCTGATTCTTCCTACAAGCAAGAATTCTTTGCAGGTAAGGGCAGTCACTCTTCAGCTCAAATGAATTACATTGGTCACGAAGCTCACACGTTTCTCATCTTAACTGACAAGCATTGGATGTTAGAGGACCAGTGCTTTGTATTAGTTTCAGAAGCAGAGTTGGCCTAGATATGGTCCGTATGTGTAAGAAACACAGTTCTTTTATTCTCAACACACTCACGTTTCCTGGTTTATTAGAGACTCCAGAAAGCAAGAGCATGCTTCTTGCTCTAAAGCAGAGTGTGATCAATGGATGAGAACTATGTTGTGTGTTTCACTTCAGAAATGTAGTTAAATCCCAGGCTTTGAGTCTTCCTACAAGCAAGACTTCGTTTCAGGTAAGGGCAGTCACTTTTCAGCTCAAACTAACTACATCGATCACGAAACTCACACGTTTCTCATCTTAACTGACAAGCATTGGATGTTAGAGGACATGTGGTTTGTTTCAGTTTCAGAAGCAGTGTTGGACTAGATATGGTCCGTATGTGCATGAAATACAGTTCTTTTTTCTCATCACACTCATATTTCCTGCTGTCGTAGAGAGTCTAGAAAGCAAGAGTGTGCTTCTTGCTGTAACGCAGAGTGTGAACAATAGATGAGAACTCGGCTGTGTGTTTCACTTCAGAAATGGAGTTAAATCCCAGGCTCTAAGTCTTCCTACAAGCAAGTTCATTTCAGGTAAGGGCAGTCACTTTTCAGCTCATACAAACTACATCGGTCACGAAGCTCACATGTATCTCATCTTAACTGAGAAGCATTGGATGTTAGAGGACCTTTGCTTTGCATCAATTGCAAGCAGACATGAACTAGATATGGTGTGTATGTATAGGAAACACGGTTCTTTTCTTCTGAGCACACTCACGTTTCCTGCTGTATTAGAGACTCTAGAAAGCAAGAGCGTGCTTCTTGCTCCAAAGAAGAGTGTGATCCATGGATGAGAACTGTGTTGTGTGATTCCCTTCAGAAATGGAGTTAAATCCCAGGCTCTGTGTCTTCCTACAAGCAAGAATTCGTTTCAGGTAAGGGCAGTCACTTTTCAGCTCAAACGAACTACATCGTTCAGGAAGCTCACACGTTTCTCATCTTAACTGACAAGCATTGGATGTTAGAGGACCAGTGCTTTGTATCAGTTTCAGAAGCAGAGTTGGACTAGATATGATCCGCATGTGCAGGAAACTCCGTTCATTTGTTCTCACCACACTCATGTTTCCTGCTATCTTAGAGAGTCTAGAAAGCAAGAGCGTGCTTCTTGATGTAAAGCAGAGTGTGAACAATGGATGAGAACTCTGCTGTGTGTTACACTTCAGAAATTGAGTTAAATCCCTGGCTCTGAGTCTTCCTACAAGCAAGACTTTGTTTCAGGTACTGGCATTTACTTTACAGCTCAAATGAACCATATCGTTCACGAAGCTCACACGTATCTCATCTTAAATGAGAAGCATTGGAAGTTAGAGGACCTTTGCTTTGCATCAATTTCAAGCAGAGTAGAACTAGATATGGTCCGTAGGTATAGAAAACACGGTTTTTTTCTTCTGAGCACACTCACGTTTCCTGTTGTATTAGAGACTCTAGAAAGCAAGAGCGTGCTTCTTGCTCCAAAGCACAGTGTGATCCATGGATGAGAACTGTGTTGTGTAAATCCCTTCAGAAATGGAGTTAAACCCCAGGCTCTGTGTCTTCCTACAAGCAAGACTTCGTTTCAGGTAAGGGCAGTCACTTTTCAGCTCAAACGAACTACATCGTTCAGGAAGCTCACACGTTTCTCATCTTAACTGACAAGCATTGGATGTTAGAGGACCAGTGCTTTGTGTCAGTTTCAGAAGCAGAGTTTGACTGGATATGATCTGTATGTGTAGGAAACAACGTTCATTTGTTCTCAGCACACTCAAGTTTCCTGCTGTCTTAGAGACTCTAGAAAGCTAGAGCATGCTTCTTGCTCTAAAGCAGAGTGTGATCAATGGATGAGAACTTTGTTGTGTGTTTCACTTCAGAAATGGAGTTAAATCCCAGGCTCTGAGTCTTCCTACAAGCAAGAATTCGTTGCAGGTAAGGGCAGTCACACTTCAGCTCAAATGAATTACATTGGTCACGAAGCTCACACGTTTCTCATCTTAAATGACAGGCATTGATTGTTAGAGGACCAGTGCTTTGTATCAGTTTCAGAAGCAGAGTTGGACTAGATATGGTCTGTATGTGTAAGAAACACCGTTCTTTTGTTCTCAGCACACTCATGTTTCCTGGTTTATTAGAGACTCTAGAAAGCAAGAGCATGCTTCTTGCTCTAAAGCAGAGTGTGATCAATGGATGAGAACTCTGTTGTGTGTTTCACTTCAGAAATGAGTTAAATCCCAAGCTCTGAGTCTTCCTACAAGCAAGACTTCGTTTCAGGTAAGGGCAGTCACTTTTCAGCTCAAACTAACTACATCGATCATGAAACTCACACGTTTCTCATCTTAACTGACAAGCATTGGATGTTAGAGGACCTGTGGTTTGTTTCAGTTTCAGAAGCAGAGTTGGACTAGATATGGTCCGTATGTGCAGGAAATACAGTTCTTTTGTTCTCATCACACTCATATTTCCTGCTGTCGTAGAGAGTCTAGAAAGCAAGAGCGTGCATCTTGCTGTAACGCAGAGTGTGAACAATGGATGAGAACTTGGCTGTGTGTTTCACTTCAGAAATGGAGTTAAATCCCAGGCTCTGAGTCTTCTTACAAGCAAGTTCATTTCAGGTAAGGGCAGTCAGTTTTCAGCTCATACAAACTACATCATTCACGAAGCTCACATGTATCTCATCTTAACTGAGAAGCATTGGATGTTAGAGGACCTTTGCTTTGCATCAATTGCAAGCAGACATGAAGTAGATATGGTCTGTATGTATAGGAAACACGGTTCTTTTCTTCTGAGCACACTCACGTTTCCTGCTGTATTAGAGACTCTAGAAAGCAAGAGCGTGCTTCTTGCTCCAAAGCAGAGTGTGATCCATGGATGAGAACTGTGTTGTGTGATTCCCTTCAGAAATGGAGTTAAATCCCAGGCTCTGTGTCTTCCTACAAGCAAGACTTCGTTTCAGGTAAGGGCAGTCACTTTTCAGCTCAAACGAACTACATCGTTCAGGAAGCTCACACGTTTCTCATCTTAACTGACAAGCATTGGATGTTAGAGGACCAGTGCTTTGTATCAGTTTCAGAAGCAGAGTTGGACTAGATATGATCCGTATGTGCAGGAAACTCCGTTCATTTGTTCTCAGCACACTCATGTTTCCTGCTATCTTAGAGAGTCTAGAAAGCAAGAGCGTGCTTCTTGCTGTAAAGCAGAGTGTGAACAATGGATGAGAACTCTGCTGTGTGTTACACTTCAGAAATGGAGTTAAATCCCTGGCTCTGAGTCTTCCTACAAGCAAGACTTCGTTTCAGGTAAGGGCATTTACTTTACAGCTCAAATGAACCATATCGTTCACGAAGCTCACACGTATCTCATCTTAAATGAGAAGCATTGGAAGTTAGAGGACCTTTGCTTTGCATCAATTTCAAGCAGAGTAGAACTAGATATGGTCCGTAGGTATAGAAAACACGGTTTTTTTCTTCTGAGCACACTCACGTTTCCTGTTGTATTAGAGACTCTAGAAAGCAAGAGCTTGCTTCTTGCTCCAAAGCACAGTGTGATCCATGGATGAGAACTGTGTTGTGTGAATCCCTTCAGAAATGGAGTTAAACCCCAGGCTCTGTGTCTTCCTACAAGCAAGACTTCGTTTCAGGTAAGGGCAGTCACTTTTCAGCTCAAACGAACTACATCGTTCAGGAAGCTCACACGTTTCTCATCTTAACTGACAAGCATTGGATGTTAGAGGACCAGTGCTTTGTGTCAGTTTCAGAAGCAGAGTTTGACTGGATATGATCTGTATGTGTAGGAAACAATGTTCATTTGTTCTCAGCACACTCAAGTTTCCTGCTGTCTTAGAGACTCTAGAAAGCTAGAGCATGCTTCTTGCTCTAAAGCAGAGTGTGATCAATGGATGAGAACTTTTTTGTGTGTTTCACTTCAGAAATGGAGTTAAATCCCAGGCTCTGAGTCTTCCTACAAGCAAGAATTCGTTGCAGGTAAGGGCAGTCACACTTCAGCTCAAATGAATTACATTGGTCACGAAGCTCACACGTTTCTCATCTTAACTGACAGGCATTGATTGTTAGAGGACCAGTGCTTTGTATCAGTTTCAGAAGCAGAGTTGGACTAGATATGGTCCGTATGTGTAAGAAACACCGTTCTTTTGTTCTCAGCACACTCATGTTTCCTGGTTTATTAGAGACTCTAGAAAGCAAGAGCATGCTTCTTGCTCTAAAGCAGAGTGTGATCAATGGATGAGAACTCTGTTGTGTGTTTCACTTCAGAAATGAGTTAAATCCCAAGCTCTGAGTCTTCCTACAAGCAAGACTTCGTTTCAGGTAAGGGCAGTCACTTTTCAGCTCAAACTAACTACATCGATCATGAAACTCACACGTTTCTCATCTTAACTGACAAGCATTGGATGTTAGAGGACCTGTGGTTTGTTTCAGTTTCAGAAGCAGAGTTGGACTAGATATGGTCCGTATGTGCAGGAAATACAGTTCTTTTGTTCTCATCACACTCATATTTCCTGCTGTCGTAGAGAGTCTAGAAAGCAAGAGCGTGCATCTTGCTGTAACGCAGAGTGTGAACAATGGATGAGAACTCGGCTGTGTGTTTCACTTCAGAAATGGAGTTAAATCCCAGGCTCTGAGTCTTCTTACAAGCAAGTTCATTTCAGGTAAGGGCAGTCAGTTTTCAGCTCATACAAACTACATCATTCACGAAGCTCACATGTATCTCATCTTAACTGAGAAGCATTGGATGTTAGAGGACCTTTGCTTTGCATCAATTGCAAGCAGACATGAAGTAGATATGGTCTGTATGTATAGGAAACACGGTTCTTTTCTTCTGAGCACACTCACGTTTCCTGCTGTATTAGAGACTCTAGAAAGCAAGAGCGTGCTTCTTGCTCCAAAGCAGAGTGTGATCCATGGATGAGAACTGTGTTGTGTGATTCCCTTCAGAAATGGAGTTAAATCCCAGGCTCTGTGTCTTCCTACAAGCAAGACTTCGTTTCAGGTAAGGGCAGTCACTTTTCAGCTCAAACGAACTACATCGTTCAGGAAGCTCACACGTTTCTCATCTTAACTGACAAGCATTGGATGTTAGAGGACCAGTGCTTTGTATCAGTTTCAGAAGCAGAGTTGGACTAGATATGATCCGTATGTGCAGGAAACTCCGTTCATTTGTTCTCAGCACACTCATGTTTCCTGCTATCTTAGAGAGTCTAGAAAGCAAGAGCGTGCTTCTTGCTGTAAAGCAGAGTGTGAACAATGGATGAGAACTCTGCTGTGTGTTACACTTCAGAAATGGAGTTAAATCCCTGGCTCTGAGTCTTCCTACAAGCAAGACTTCGTTTCAGGTAAGGGCATTTACTTTACAGCTCAAATGAACCATATCGTTCACGAAGCTCACACGTATCTCATCTTAAATGAGAAGCATTGGAAGTTAGAGGACCTTTGCTTTGCATCAATTTCAAGCAGAGTAGAACTAGATATGGTCCGTAGGTATAGAAAACACGGTTTTTTTCTTCTGAGCACACTCACGTTTCCTGTTGTATTAGAGACTCTAGAAAGCAAGAGCTTGCTTCTTGCTCCAAAGCACAGTGTGATCCATGGATGAGAACTGTGTTGTGTGAATCCCTTCAGAAATGGAGTTAAACCCCAGGCTCTGTGTCTTCCTACAAGCAAGACTTCGTTTCAGGTAAGGGCAGTCACTTTTCAGCTCAAACGAACTACATCGTTCAGGAAGCTCACACGTTTCTCATCTTAACTGACAAGCATTGGATGTTAGAGGACCAGTGCTTTGTGTCAGTTTCAGAAGCAGAGTTTGACTGGATATGATCTGTATGTGTAGGAAACAATGTTCATTTGTTCTCAGCACACTCAAGTTTCCTGCTGTCTTAGAGACTCTAGAAAGCTAGAGCATGCTTCTTGCTCTAAAGCAGAGTGTGATCAATGGATGAGAACTTTTTTGTGTGTTTCACTTCAGAAATGGAGTTAAATCCCAGGCTCTGAGTCTTCCTACAAGCAAGAATTCGTTGCAGGTAAGGGCAGTCACACTTCAGCTCAAATGAATTACATTGGTCACGAAGCTCACACGTTTCTCATCTTAACTGACAGGCATTGATTGTTAGAGGACCAGTGCTTTGTATCAGTTTCAGAAGCAGAGTTGGACTAGATATGGTCCGTATGTGTAAGAAACACCGTTCTTTTGTTCTCAGCACACTCATGTTTCCTGGTTTATTAGAGACTCTAGAAAGCAAGAGCATGCTTCTTGCTCTAAAGCAGAGTGTGATCAATGGATGAGAACTCTGTTGTGTGTTTCACTTCAGAAATGAGTTAAATCCCAAGCTCTGAGTCTTCCTACAAGCAAGACTTCGTTTCAGGTAAGGGCAGTCACTTTTCAGCTCAAACTAACTACATCGATCATGAAACTCACACGTTTCTCATCTTAACTGACAAGCATTGGATGTTAGAGGACCTGTGGTTTGTTTCAGTTTCAGAAGCAGAGTTGGACTAGATATGGTCCGTATGTGCAGGAAATACAGTTCTTTTGTTCTCATCACACTCATATTTCCTGCTGTCGTAGAGAGTCTAGAAAGCAAGAGCGTGCATCTTGCTGTAACGCAGAGTGTGAACAATGGATGAGAACTCGGCTGTGTGTTTCACTTCAGAAATGGAGTTAAATCCCAGGCTCTGAGTCTTCTTACAAGCAAGTTCATTTCAGGTAAGGGCAGTCACTTTTCAGCTCATACAAACTACATCGTTCACGAAGCTCACATGTATCTCATCTTAACTGAGAAGCATTGGATGTTAGAGGACCTTTGCTTTGCATCAATTGCAAGCAGACATGAAGTAGATATGGTCTGTATGTATAGGAAACACGGTTCTTTTCTTCTGAGCACACTCACGTTTCCTGCTGTATTAGAGACTCTAGAAAGCAAGAGCGTGCTTCTTGCTCCAAAGCAGAGTGTGATCCATGGATGAGAACTGTGTTGTGTGATTCCCTTCAGAAATGGAGTTAAATCCCAGGCTCTGTGTCTTCCTACAAGCAAGACTTCGTTTCAGGTAAGGGCAGTCACTTTTCAGCTCAAACGAACTACATCGTTCAGGAAGCTCACACGTTTCTCATCTTAACTGACAAGCATTGGATGTTAGAGGACCAGTGCTTTGTATCAGTTTCAGAAGCAGAGTTGGACTAGATATGATCCGTATGTGCAGGAAACTCCGTTCATTTGTTCTCAGCACACTCATGTTTCCTGCTATCTTAGAGAGTCTAGAAAGCAAGAGCTTGCTTCTTGCTGTAAAGCAGAGTGTGAACAATGGATGAGAACTCTGCTGTGTGGTACACTTCAGAAATGGAGTTAAATCCCTGGCTCTGAGTCTTCCTACAAGCAAGACTTCGTTTCAGGTAATCATTTACTTTACAGCTCAAATGAACAATATCGTTCACGAAGCTCACACTTATCTCATCTTAACTGAGAAGCATTGGATATTAGAGGACCTTTGCTTTGCATCAATTTCAAGCAGAGTTGAACTAGATATGGTCCGTAGGTATAGAAAACATGGTTTTTTCTTCTGAGCACACTCTTGTTTCCTGCTGTATTAGAGACTCTAGAAAGCAAGAGCGTGCTTCTTGCTCCAAAGCACAGTGTGATCAATGGATGAGAACTGTGTTGTGTGATTCCCTTCAGAAATGGAGTTAAATCCCAGGCTCTGAGTCTTCCTACAAGCAAGACTTCATTTCAGGTAAGGGCAGTCACTTTTCAGCTCAAACGAACTACATCGTTCAGGAAGCTCACACGTTTCTCATCTTAACTGACAAGCATTGGATGTTAGAGGACCAGTGCTTTGTGTCAGTTTCAGAAGCAGAGTTTGACTGGATATGATCTGTATGTGTAGGAAACAATGTTCATTTGTTCTCAGCACACTCAAGTTTCCTGCTGTCTTAGAGACTCTAGAAAGCTAGAGCATGCTTCTTGCTCTAAAGCAGAGTGTGATCAATGGATGAGAACTTTTTTGTGTGTTTCACTTCAGAAATGGAGTTAAATCCCAGGCTCTGAGTCTTCCTACAAGCAAGAATTCGTTGCAGGTAAGGGCAGTCACACTTCAGCTCAAATGAATTACATTGGTCACGAAGCTCACACGTTTCTCATCTTAACTGACAGGCATTGATTGTTAGAGGACCAGTGCTTTGTATCAGTTTCAGAAGCAGAGTTGGACTAGATATGGTCCGTATGTGTAAGAAACACCGTTCTTTTGTTCTCAGCACACTCATGTTTCCTGGTTTATTAGAGACTCTAGAAAGCAAGAGCATGCTTCTTGCTCTAAAGCAGAGTGTGATCAATGGATGAGAACTCTGTTGTGTGTTTCACTTCAGAAATGAGTTAAATCCCAAGCTCTGAGTATTCCTACAAGCAAGACTTCGTTTCAGGTAAGGGCAGTCACTTTTCAGCTCAAACTAACTACATCGATCATGAAACTCACACGTTTCTCATCTTAACTGACAAGCATTGGATGTTAGAGGACCTGTGGTTTGTTTCAGTTTCAGAAGCAGAGTTGGACTAGATATGGTCCGTATGTGCATGAAATACAGTTCTTTTGTTCTCATCACACTCATATTTCCTGCTGTCGTAGAGAGTCTAGAAAGCAAGAGCGTGCATCTTGCTGTAACGCAGAGTGTGAACAATGGATGAGAACTCGGCTGTGTGTTTCACTTCAGAAATGGAGTTAAATCCCAGGCTCTGAGTCTTCTTACAAGCAAGTTCATTTCAGGTAAGGGCAGTCACTTTTCAGCTCATACAAACTACATCGTTCACGAAGCTCACATGTATCTCATCTTAACTGAGAAGCATTGGATGTTAGAGGACCTTTGCTTTGCATCAATTGCAAGCAGACATGAAGTAGATATGGTCTGTATGTATAGGAAACACGGTTCTTTTCTTCTGAGCACACTCACGTTTCCTGCTGTATTAGAGACTCTAGAAAGCAAGAGCGTGCTTCTTGCTCCAAAGCAGAGTGTGATCCATGGATGAGAACTGTGTTGTGTGATTCCCTTCAGAAATGGAGTTAAATCCCAGGCTCTGTGTCTTCCTACAAGCAAGACTTCGTTTCAGGTAAGGGCAGTCACTTTTCAGCTCAAACGAACTACATCGTTCAGGAAGCTCACACGTTTCTCATCTTAACTGACAAGCATTGGATGTTAGAGGACCAGTGCTTTGTATCAGTTTCAGAAGCAGAGTTGGACTAGATATGATCCGTATGTGCAGGAAACTCCGTTCATTTGTTCTCAGCACACTCATGTTTCCTGCTATCTTAGAGAGTCTAGAAAGCAAGAGCGTGCTTCTTGCTGTAAAGCAGAGTGTGAACAATGGATGAGAACTCTGCTGTGTGGTACACTTCAGAAATGGAGTTAAATCCCTGGCTCTGAGTCTTCCTACAAGCAAGACTTCGTTTCAGGTAATCATTTACTTTACAGCTCAAATGAACAATATCGTTCACGAAGCTCACACTTATCTCATCTTAACTGAGAAGCATTGGATATTAGAGGACCTTTGCTTTGCATCAATTTCAAGCAGAGTTGAACTAGATATGGTCCGTAGGTATAGAAAACATGGTTTTTTCTTCTGAGCACACTCTTGTTTCCTGCTGTATTAGAGACTCTAGAAAGCAAGAGCGTGCTTCTTGCTCCAAAGCACAGTGTGATCAATGGATGAGAACTGTGTTGTGTGATTCCCTTCAGAAATGGAGTTAAATCCCAGGCTCTGAGTCTTCCTACAAGCAAGACTTCATTTCAGGTAAGGGCAGTCACTTTTCAGCTCAAACGAACTACATCGTTCAGGAAGCTCACACGTTTCTCATCTTAACTGACAAGCATTGGATGTTAGAGGACCAGTGCTTTGTATCAGTTTCAGAAGCAGAGTTGGACTAGATATGTTCCCTATGTGTAGGAATCACCGTTCTTTTGTTCTCAGCACTCTCAAGTTTTCTGCTGTCTTAGAGACTCTAGAAAGCTAGAGCTTGCTTCTTGCTCTAAAGCAGAGTGTGATTAATGGATGAGAACTTTGTTGTGTGTTTCACTTCAGAAATGGAGTTAAATCCCAGGCTCTGAGTCTTCCTACAAGCAAGAATTCTTTGCAGGTAAGGGCAGTCACACTTCAGCTCAAATGAATTACATTGGTCACGAAGCTCACACGTTTCTCATCTTAACTGACAAGCATTGTATGTTAGAGGACCATTGCTTTGTATCAGTTTCAGAAGCAGAGTTGGCCTAGATATGGTCCGTATGTGTAAGAAACACCGTTCTTTTATTCTCAACACACTCACGTTTCCTGGTTTATTAGAGACTCCAGAAAGCAAGAGCATGCTTCTTGCTCTAAAGCAGAGTGTGATCAATGGATGAGAACTATGTTGTGTGTTTCACTTCAGAAATGTAGTTAAATCCCAGGCTTTGAGTCTTCCTACAAGCAAGACTTCGTTTCAGGTAAGGGCAGTCACTTTTCAGCTCAAACTAACTACATCGATCACGAAACTCACACGTTTCTCATCTTAACTGACAAGCATTGGATGTTAGAGGACATGTGGTTTGTTTCAGTTTCAGAAGCAGTGTTGGACTAGATATGGTCCGTATGTGCATGAAATACAGTTCTTTTTTCTCATCACACTCATATTTCCTGCTGTCATAGAGAGTCTGGAAAGCAAGAGCGTGCTTCTTGCTGTAACGCAGAGTGTGAACAATAGATGAGAACTCGGCTGTGTGTTTCACTTCAGAAATGGAGTTAAATCCCAGGCTTTAAGTCTTCCTACAAGCAAGTTCATTTCAGGTAAAGGCAGTCACTTTTCAGCTCATACAAACTCCATCGGTCACGAAGCTCACATGTATCTCATCTTAACTGAGAAGCATTGGATGTTAGAGGACCTTTGCTTTGCATCAATTGCAAGCAGACATGAACTAGATATGGTCTGTATGTATAGGAAACACGGTTCTTTTCTTCTGAGCACACTCACGTTTCCTGCTGTATTAGAGACTCTAGAAAGCAAGTGCGTGCTTCTTGCTCCAAAGAAGAGTGTGATCCATGGATGAGAACTGTGTTGTGTGATTCCCTTCAGAAATGGAGTTAAATCCCAGGCTCTGTGTCTTCCTACAAGCAAGAATTCGTTTCAGGTAAGGGCAGTCACTTTTCAGCTCAAACGAACTACATCGTTCAGGAAGCTCACACGTTTCTCATCTTAACTGACAAGCATTGGATGTTAGAGGACCAGTGCTTTGTATCAGTTTCAGAAGCAGAGTTGGACTAGATATGATCCGTATGTGCAGGAAACTCCGTTCATTTGTTCTCAGCACACTCATGTTTCCTGCTATCTTAGAGAGTCTAGAAAGCAAGAGCGTGCTTCTTGATGTAAAGCAGAGTGTGAACAATGGATGAGAACTCTGCTGTGTGTTACACTTCAGAAATTGAGTTAAATCCCTGGCTCTGAGTCTTCCTACAAGCAAGACTTCGTTTCAGGTAAGGGCATTTACTTTACAGCTCAAATGAACCATATTGTTCACGAAGCTCACACGTATCTCATCTTAAATGAGAAGCATTTGAAGTTAGAGGACCTTTGCTTTGCATCAATTTCAAGCAGAGTAGAACTAGATATGGTCCGTAGGTATAGAAAACACGGTTTTTTTCTTCTGAGCACACTCACGTTTCCTGTTGTATTAGAGACTCTAGAAAGCAAGAGCGTGCTTCTTGCTCCAAAGCACAGTGTGATCCATGGATGAGAACTGTGTTGTGTGAATCTCTTCAGAAATGGAGTTAAACCCCAGGCTCTGTGTCTTCCTACAAGCAAGACTTCGTTTCAGGTAAGGGCAGTCACTTTTCAGCTCAAACGAACTACATCGTTCAGGAAGCTCACACGTTTCTCATCTTAACTGACAAGCATTGGATGTTAGAGGACCAGTGCTTTGTGTCAGTTTCAGAAGCAGAGTTTGACTGGATATGATCTGTATGTGTAGGAAACAACGTTCATTTGTTCTCAGCACACTCAAGTTTCCTGCTGTCTTAGAGACTCTAGAAAGCTAGAGCATGCTTCTTGCTCTAAAGCAGAGTGTGATCAATGGATGAGAACTTTGTTGTGTGTTTCACTTCAGAAATGGAGTTAAATCCCAGGCTCTGAGTCTTCCTACAAGCAAGAATTCGTTGCAGGTAAGGGCAGTCACACTTCAGCTCAAATGAATTACATTGGTCACGAAGCTCACACGTTTCTCATCTTAACTGACAGGCATTGATTGTTAGAGGACCAGTGCTTTGTATCAGTTTCAGAAGCAGAGTTGGACTAGATATGGTCCGTATGTGTAAGAAACACCGTTCTTTTGTTCTCAGCACACTCATGTTTCCTGGTTTATTAGAGACTCTAGAAAGCAAGAGCATGCTTCTTGCTCTAAAGCAGAGTGTGATCAATGGATGAGAACTCTGTTGTGTGTTTCACTTCAGAAATGAGTTAAATCCCAAGCTCTGAGTCTTCCTACAAGCAAGACTTCGTTTCAGGTAAGGGCAGTCACTTTTCAGCTCAAACTAACTACATCGATCATGAAATTCACACGTTTCTCATCTTAACTGACAAGCATTGGATGTTAGAGGACCTGTGGTTTGTTTCAGTTTCAGAAGCAGAGTTGGACTAGATATGGTCCGTATGTGCAGGAAATACAGTTCTTTTGTTCTCATCACACTCATATTTCCTGCTGTCGTAGAGAGTCTAGAAAGAAAGAGCGTGCTTCTTGCTGTAAAGCAGAGTGTGAACAATGGATGAGAACTCAGCTGTGTGTTACACTTCAGAAATGGAGTTAAATCCCTGGCTCTGAGTCTTCCTACAAGCAAGTTCATTTCAGGTAAGGGCAGTCACTTTTCAGCTCATACAAACTACATCGTTTACGAGGCTCACACGTATCTCATCTTAACCGAGAAGCATTGGATGTTAGAGGACCTTTGCTTTGCATCAATTGCAAGCAGACTTGAACTAGATATGGTCTGTATGTATAGGAAACACGGTTCTTTTCTTCTGAGCAACTCACGTTTCCTGCTGTATTAGAGACTCTAGAAAGCAAGAGCGTGCTTCTTGCTGTAAAGCAGAGTGTGAACAATGGATGAGAACTCTTTTGTGTGTTTCACTTCTGAAATGGAGTTAAATCCCTGGCTCTGTGTCTTCCTACAAGCAAGACTTCGTTTCAGGTAAGGGCAGTCACTTTTCAGCTCAAACGAACTACATCGTTCAGGAAGCTCACACGTTTCTCATCTTAACTGACAAGCATTGGATGTTAGAGGACCAGTGCTTTGTATCAGTTTCAGAAGCAGTGTTGGACTAGATATGATCCGTATGTGTAGGAAACTCCGTTCATTTGTTCTCAGCACACTCATGTTCCTGCTATCTTAGAGAGTCTAGAAAGCAAGAGCGTGCTTCGTGCTGTAAAGCAGAGTGTGAACAATGGATGAGAACTCTGCTATGTGTTACACTTCAGAAATGGAGTTAAATCCCTGGCTCTGAGTCTTCCTACAAGCAAGACTTCGTTTCAGGTAAGGGCATTTACTTTACAGCTCAAATGAACAATATCGTTCACGAAGCTCACACGTATCTCATCTTAACTGACAATCATTGGATGTTAGAGGACCAGTGCTTTGTATCAGTTTCAGAAGCAGAGTTGGACTAGATATGATCCGTATGTGTACGAAACTCCGTTCATTTGTTCTCAGCACACTCTTGTTTCCTGCTATCTTAGAGAGTCTAGAAAGCAAGAGCGTGCTTCTTGCTGTAAAGCAGAGTGTGAACAATGGATGAGAACTCTGCTGTGTGTTACACTTCAGAAATGGAGTTAAATCCCTGGCTCTGAGTCTTCCTACAAGCAAGACTTCGTTTCAGGTAAGGGCAGTCACTTTTCAGCTCAAACGAACTACATCGTTCAGGAAGCTCACACGTTTCTCATCTTAACTGACAAGCATTGGATGTTTGAGGACCAGTGCTTTGTATCAGTTTCAGAAGCAGAGTTGGACTAGATATGTTCCCTATGTGTAGGAATCACCATTCTTTTGTTCTCAGCACTCTCAAGTTTTCTGCTGTCTTAGAGACTCTATAAAGCTAGAGCATGCTTCTTGCTCTAAAGCAGAGTGTGATCAATGGATGAGAACTTTGTTGTGTGTTTCACTTCAGAAATGGAGTTAAATCCCAGGCTCTGAGTCTTCCTACAAGCAAGAATTCGTTGCAGGTAAGGGCAGTCACTTTTCAGCTCAAACTAACTACATCGATCACGAAACTCACACGTTTCTCATCTTAACTGACAAGCATTGGATGTTAGAGGACCTGTGGTTTGTTTCAGTTTCAGAAGCAGAGTTGGACTAGATATGGTCCGTATGTGCAGGAAATACACTTCTTTTGTTCTCATCACACTCATATTTCCTGCTGTCATAGAGAGTCTAGAAAGCAAGAGCGTGCTTCTTGCTGTAACGCAGAGTGTGAACAATGGATGAGAACTCGGCTGTGTGTTTCACTTCAGAAATGGAGTTAAATCCCAGGCTCTGAGTCTTCCTACAAGCAAGAATTCATTTAAGGTAAGGGCAGTCACTTTTCAGCTCATACAAACTACATCGTTTACGAAGCTCACACGTATCTCATCTTAACTGAGAAGCATTGGATGTTAGAGGACCTTTGCTTTGCATCAATTGCAAGCAGACTTGAACTAGATATGGTCTGTATGTATAGGAAACACGGTTCTTTTCTTCTGAGCACACTCACGTTTCCTGCTGTATTAGAGACTCTAGAAAGCAAGAGCGTGCTTCTTGCTCCAAAACAGAGTGTGATCCATGGATGAGAACTGTGTTGTGTGATTCCCTTCAGAAATGGAGTTAAATCCCAGGCTCTGTGTCTTCCTACAAGCAAGACTTCGTTTCAGGTAAGGGCAGTCACTTTTCAGCTCAAACGAACTACATCGTTCAGGAAGCTCACACGTTTCTCATCTTAACTGACAAGCATTGGATGTTAGAGGACCAGTGCTTTGTATCAGTTTCAGAAGCAGTGTTGGACTAGATATGATCCATATGTGTAGGAAACTCTGTTCATTTGTTCTCAGCACACTCATGTTCCTGCTATCTTAGAGAGTCTAGAAAGCAAGAGCGTGCTTCGTGCTGTAAAGCAGAGTGTGAACAATGGATGAGAACTCTGCTATGTGTTACACTTCAGAAATGGAGTTAAATCCCTGGCTCTGAGTCTTCCTACAAGCAAGACTTCGTTTCAGGTAAGGGCATTTACTTTACAGCTCAAATGAACAATATCGTTCACGAAGCTCACACGTATCTCATCTTAAATGAGAAGCATTGGATGTCAGACGACCTTTGCTTTGCATCAATTTCAAGCAGAGTTCAACCAGATATGGTCCGTAGGTATAGGAAACACGGTTTTTTTCTTCTGAGCACACTCACGTTTCCTGCTGTATTAGAGACTCTAGAAAGCAAGAGCGTGCTTCTTGCTGTAAAGCAGAGTGTGAACAATGGATGAGAACTCTTTTGTGTGTTTCACTTCAGAAATGGAGTTAAATCCCTGGCTCTGTGTCTTCCTACAAGCAAGATTTCGTTTCAGGTAAGGGCAGTCACTTTTCTGCTCAAACGAACTACATCGTTCAGGAATCTCACACGTTTCTCATCTTAACTGACAAGCATTGGACGTTAGAGGACAAGAGATTTGTGTCAGTTTCAGAAGCAGAGTTTGACTGGATATGATCCATATGTGTAGGAAACAACGTTCATTTGTTCTCAGCACACTCAAGTTTCCTGCTGTCTTAGAGACTCTAGAAAGCTAGAGGGTTCTTCTTGCTCTAAAGCAGAGTGTGATCAATGGATGAGAACTCTGTTGTGTGTTTCACTTCAGAAATGGGGTTAAATCCCTGCTCTGAGTCTTCCTACAAGCAAGACTTCGTTTCAGGTAAGGGCATTTACTTTACAGCTCAAATGAACAATATCGTTCACGAAGTTCACACATATCTCATCTTAACTGACAATCATTGGATGTTAGAGGACCAGTGCTTTGTATCAGTTTCAGAAGCAGAGTTGGACTAGATATGATCCGTATGTGTACGAAACTCCGTTCATTTGTTCTCAGCACACTCATGTTTCCTGCTATCTTAGAGAGTCTAGAAAGCAAGAGCGTGCTTCTTGCTGTAAAGCAGAGTGTG
This sequence comes from Onychomys leucogaster, assembly GCA_949786385.1. NCBI lineage: Eukaryota > Metazoa > Chordata > Mammalia > Rodentia > Cricetidae > Onychomys > Onychomys leucogaster. The sequence continues at coordinate 188,696 of CATKUP010000120.1, forward strand.
AACAATGGATGAGAACTCTTCTGTGTGTTACACTTCAGAAGTGGAGTTAAATCCCTGGCTCTGAGTCTTCCTACAAGCAAGACTTCGTTTCAGGTAATCATTTACTTTACAGCTCAAATTAACAATATCGTTCACGAAGCTCACACTTATCTCATATTAACTGAGAAGCATTGGATGTTAGAGGACCTTTGCTTTGCATCAATTTCAAGCAGAGTTGAACTAGATATGGTCCGTAAGGTATAGGAAACACGGTTTTTTTCTTCTGAGCACACTCACGTTTCCTGGTGTATTAGAGACTCTAGAAAGCAAGAGCGTGCTTCTTGCTCCAAAGCACAGTGTGATCCATGGATGAGAACTGTGTTGTGTGATTCCCTTCAGAAATGGAGTTAAATCCCAGGCTCTGAGTCTTCCTACAAGCAAGACTTCGTTTCAGGTAAGGGCAGTCACTTTTCAGGTCAAACGAACTACATCGTTCAGGAAGCTCACACGTTTCTCATCTTAACTGACAAGCATTGGATGTTAGAGGACCAGTGCTTTGTATCAGTTTCAGAAGCAGAGTTCGACTAGATATGTTCCCTATGTGTAGGAATCACCGTTCTTTTGTTCTCAGCACTCTCAAGTTTTCTGCTGTCTTAGAGACTCTAGACAGCTAGAGCATGCTTCTTGCTCTAAAGCAGAGTGTGATCAATGGATGAGAACTTTGTTGTGTGTTTCACTTCAGAAATGGAGTTAAATCCCAGGCTCTGAGTCTTCCTACAAGCAAGAATTCGTTGCAGGTAAGGGCAGTCACACTTCAGCTCAAATGAATTACATTGGTCACGAAGCTCACACGTTTCTCATCTTAACTGACAGGCATTGTATGCTAGAGGACCAGTGCTTTGTATCAGTTTCAGAAGCAGAGTTGGACTAGATATGGTCCGTATGTGCAGGAAATACAGTTCTTTTTTTCTCATCACACTCATATTTCCTGCTGTCATAGAGAGTCTAGAAAGCAAGAGCGTGCTTCTTGCTGTAACGCAGAGTGTGAACAATGGATGAGAACTCGGCTGTGTGTTTCACTTCAGAAATGGAGTTAAATCCCAGGCTCTGAGTCTTCCTACAAGCAAGAATTCATTTCAGGTAAGGGCAGTCACTTTTCAGCTCATACAAACTACATCGTTTACGAAGCTCACACGTATCTCATCTTAACTGAGAAGCATTGGATGTTAGAGGACCTTTGCTTTGCATCAATTGCAAGCAGACTTGAACTAGATATGGTCTGTATGTATAGGAAACACGGTTCTTTTCTTCTGAGCACACTCACGTTTCCTGCTGTATTAGAGACTCTAGAAAGCAAGAGCGTGCTTCTTGCTCCAAAGCAGAGTGTGATCCATGGATGAGAACTGTGTTGTGTGATTCCCTTCAGAAATGGAGTTAAATCCCAGGCTCTGTGTCTTCCTACAAGCAAGACTTCGTTTCAGGTAAGGGCAGTCACTTTTCAGCTCAAACGAACTACATCGTTCAGGAAGCTCACAAGTTTCTCATCTTAACTGACAAGCATTGGATGTTAGAGGACCAGTGCTTTGTATCAGTTTCAGAAGCAGAGTTGGACTAGATATGATCCGTATGTGTAGGAAACTCCGTTCATTTGTTCTCAGCACACTCAGGTTTCCTGCTATCTTAGAGATTCTAGAAAGCAAGAGCGTGCTTCGTGCTGTAAAGCAGAGTGTGAACAATGGATGAGAACTCTGCTATGTGTTACACTTCAGAAATGGAGTTAAATCCCTGGCTCTGAGTCTTCCTACAAGCAAGACTTCGTTTCAGGTAAGGGCATTTACTTTACAGCTCAAATGAACAATATCGTTCACGAAGCTCACACGTATCTCATCTTAAATGAGAAGCATTGGATGTTAGACGACCTTTGCTTTGCATCAATTTCAAGCAGAGTTGAACTAGATATGGTCCGTAGGTATAGGAAACACGGTTTTTTTCTTCTGAGCACACTCACGTTTCCTGCTGTATTAGAGACTCTAGAAAGCAAGAGCGTGCTTCTTGCTGTAAAGCAGAGTGTGAACAATGGATGAGAACTCTGTTGTGTGTTTCACTTCAGAAATGGAGTTAAATCCCTGGCTCTTTGTCTTCCTACAAGCAAGATTTCGTTTCAGGTAAGGGCCGTCACTTTTCAGCTCAAACGAACTACATCGTTCAGGAAGCTCACACGTTTCTCATCTTAACTGAAAAGAATTGGACGTTAGAGGACCAGTGATTTGTGTCAGTTTCAGAAGCAGAGTTTGACTGGATATGATCCGTATGTGTAGGAAACAACGTTCATTTGTTCTCAGCACACTCAAGTTTCCTGCTGTCTTAGAGACTCTAGAAACCTAGAGGGTTCTTCTTGCTCTAAAGCAGAGTGTGATCAATGGATGAGAACTCTGTTGTGTGTTTCACTTCAGAAATGGAGTTAAATCCCTGCTCTGAGTCTTCCTACAAGCAAGACTTCGTTTCAGGTAAGGGCATTTACTTTACAGCTCAAATGAACAATATCATTCACGAAGCTCACACGTATCTCATCTTAACTGACAATCATTGGATGTTAGAGGACCAGTGCTTTGTATCAGTTTCAGAAGCAGAGTTGGACTAGATATGATCCGTATGAGTAGGAAACTCCGTTCATTTGTTGTCAGCACACTCATGTTTCCTGCTATCTTAGAGAGTCTAGAAAGCAAGAGCGTGCTTCTTGCTGTACAGCAGAGTGTGAACAATGGATGAGAACTCTGCTGTGTGTTACACTTCAGAAATGGAGTTAAATCCCTGGCTCTGAGTCTTCCTACAAGCAAGACTTCGTTTCAGGTAATCATTTTCTTTACAGCTCATATGAACAATATCGTTCACGAAGCTCACACTTATCTCATATTAACTGAGAAGCATTGGATGTTAGAGGACCTTTGCTTTGCATCAATTTCAAGCAGAGTTGAACTAGATATGGTCCGTAAGGTATAGGAAACACGGTTTTTTTCTTCTGAGCACACTCACGTTTCCTGCTGTATTAGAGACTCTAGAAAGCAAGAGCGTGCTTCTTGCTCCAAAGCACAGTGTGATCCATGGATGAGAACTGTGTTGTGTGATTCCCTTCAGAAATGGAGTTAAATCGCAGGCTCTGAGTCTTCCTACAAGCAAGACTTCGTTTCAGGTAAGGGCAGTCACTTTTCAGCTCAAACGAACTACATCGTTCAGGAAGCTCATACGTTTCTCATCTTAACTGACAAGCATTGGAAGTTAGAGGACCAGTGCTTTCTATCAGTTTCAGAAGCAGAGTTCGACTAGATATGTTCCCTATGTGTAGGAATCACCGTTCTTTTGTTCTCAGCACTCTCAAGTTTTCTGCTGTCTTAGAGACTCTAGAAAACTAGAGCATGCTTCTTGCTCTAAAGCAGAGTGTGATCAATGGATGAGAACTTTGTTGTGTGTTTCACTTCAGAAATGGAGTTAAATCCCAGGCTCTGAGTCTTCCTACAAGCAAGAATTCGATGCAGGTAAGGGCAGTCACTTTTCAGCTAAAACTAACTACATCGATCACGAAACTCACACGTTTCTCATCTTAACTGACAAGCATTGGATGTTAGAGGACCTGTGGTTTGTTTCAGTTTCAGAAGCAGAGTTGGACTAGATATGGTCCGTATGTGCAGGAAATACAGTTCTTTTGTTCTCATCACACTCATATTTCCTGCTGTCATAGAGAGTCTAGAAAGCAAGAGCGTGCTTCTTGCTGTAACGCAGAGTGTGAACAATGGATGAGAACTCGGCTGTGTGTTTCACTTCAGAAATGGAGTTAAATCCCAGGCTCTGAGTCTTCCTACAAGCAAGAATTCATTTCAGGTAAGGGCAGTCACTTTTCAGCTCATACAAACTACATCGTTTACGAAGCTCACACGTATTTCATCTTAACTGAGAAGCATTGGATGTTAGAGGACCTTTGCTTTGCATCAATTGCAAGCAGACTTGAACTAGATATGGTCTGTATGTATAGGAAACACGGTTCTTTTCTTCTGAGCACAAACACGTTTCCTGCTGTATTAGAGACTCTAGAAAGCAAGAGCGTGCTTCTTGCTTCAAAGCAGAGTGTGATCCATGGATGAGAACTGTGTTGTGTGATTCCCTTCAGAAATGGAGTTAAATCCCAGGCTCTGTGTCTTCCTACAAGCAAGACTTCGTTTCAGGTAAGGGCAGTCACTTTTCAGCTCAAACGAACTACATCATTCAGGAAGCTCACACGTTTCTCATCTTAACTGACAAGCATTGGACGTTAGAGGACCAGTGATTTGTGTCAGTTTCAGAAGCAGAGTTTGACTGGATATGATCCTTATGTGTAGGAAACAACGTTCATTTGTTCTCAGCACACTCAAGTTTCCTGCTGTCTTAGAGACTCTAGAAACCTAGAGGGTTCTTCTTGCTCTAAAGCAGAGTGTGATCAATGGATGAGAACTCTGTTGTGTGTTTCACTTCAGAAATGGAGTTAAATCACTGCTCTGAGTCTTCCTACAAGCAAGACTTCGTTTCAGGTAATCATTTACTTTACAGCTCAAATGAACAATATCGTTCACGAAGCTCACACTTATCTCATCTTAACTGAGAAGCATTGGATGTTAGAGGACCTTTGCTTTGCATCAATTTCAAGCAGAGTTGAACTAGATATGGTCCGTAAGGTATAGGAAACACGGTTTTTTTCTTCTGAGCACACTCACGTTTCCTGCTGTATTAGAGACTCTAGAAAGCAAGAGCGTGCTTCTTGCTCCAAAGCACAGTGTGATCCATGGATGAGAACTGTGTTGTGTGATTCCCTTCAGAAATGGAGTTAAATCCCAGGCTCTGAGTCTTCCTACAAGCAAGACTTCGTTTCAGGTAAGGGCAGTCACTTTTCAGGTCAAACGAACTACATCTTTCAGGAAGCTCATACGTTTCTCATCTTAACTGACAAGCATTGGATGTTAGAGGACCAGTGCTTTGTATCAGTTTCAGAAGCAGAGTTGGACTAGATATGTTCCCTATGTGTAGGAATCACCGTTCTTTTGTTCTCAGCACTCTCAAGTTTTCTGCTGTCTTAGAGACTCTATAAAGCTAGAGCATGCTTCTTGCTCTAAAGCAGAGTGTGATCAATGGATGAGAACTTTGTTGTGTGTTTCACTTCAGAAATGGAGTTAAATCCCAGGCTCTGAGTCTTCCTACAAGCAAGAATTCGTTGCAGGTAAGGGCAGTCACACTTCAGCTTAAATGAATTACATTGGTCACGAAGCTCACACGTTTCTCATCTTAACTGACAGGCATTGTATGCTAGAGGACCAGTGCTTTGTATCAGTTTCAGAAGCAGAGTTGGACTAGATATGGTCCGTATGTGCAGGAAATACAGTTCTTTTGTTCTCATCACACTCATATTCCCTGCTGTCATAGAGAGTCTAGAAAGCAAGAGCGTGCTTCTTGCTGTAACGCAGAGTGTGAACAATGGATGAGAACTCGGCTGTGTGTTTCACTTCAGAAATGGAGGTAAATCCCAGGCTCTGAGTCTTCCTACAAGCAAGAATTCATTTCAGGTAAGGGCAGTCACTTTTCAGCTCATACAAACTACATCGTTTAAGAAGCTAACACGTATCTCATCTTAACTGAGAAGCATTGGATGTTAGAGGACCTTTGCTTTGCATAAATTGCAAGCAGACTTGAACTAGATATGGTCTGTATGTATAGGAAACACGGTTCTTTTCTTCTGAGCACACTCACGTTTCCTGCTGTATTAGAGACTCTAGAAAGCAAGAGCGTGCTTCTTGCTCCAAAGCAGAGTGTGATCCATGGATGAGAACTGTGTTGTGTGATTCCCTTCAGAAATGGAGTTAAATCCCAGGCTCTGTGTCTTCCTACAAGCAAGACTTCGTTTCAGGTAAGGGCATTTACTTTACAGCTCAAATGAACAATATCGTTCACGAAGCTCACACGTATCTCATCTTAACTGACAATCATTGGATGTTAGAGGACCAGTGCTTTGTATCAGTTTCAGAAGCAGAGTTGGACTAGATATGATCCGTATGTGTACGAAACTCCGTTCATTTGTTCTCAGCACACTCATGTTTCCTGCTATCTTAGAGAGTCTAGAAAGCAAGAGCGTGCTTCTTGCTGTAAAGCAGAGTGTGAACAATGGATGAGAACTCTGCTGTGTGTTACAATTCAGAAATGCAGTTAAATCCCTGGCTCTGAGTCTTCCTACAAGCAAGACTTCGTTTCAGGTAATCATTTCCTTTACAGCTCAAATGAACAATATCGTTCACGAAGCTCACACTTATCTCATCTTAACTGAGAAGCATTGGATGTTAGAGGACCTTTGCTTTGCATCAATTTCAAGCAGAGTTGAACTAGATATGGTCCGTATGTATAGGAAACACGGTTCTTTTCTTTTGAGGACACTCACGTTTCCTGCTGCATTAGAGACTCTAGAAAGCAAGTGCCTGCTTCTTGCTCTAAAGCAGAGTGTGATCCATGGATGATAACTGTGTTGTGTGTTTCCCTTCAGAAATGGAGTTAAATCCCAGGCTCGGAGTCTTCCTGCAAGCAAGACTTCTTTTCAGGTAAGGGCAGTCAGTTTTCAGCTCAAACAAACTACATCGTTCACGAAGCTCACACGTTTTTCATCTTTATTGACAAGCATTGGATGTTAGAGGACCAGTGCTCTGTATCATTTTCAGAAGCAGAGTTGGAATAGATATGGTCCGTATGTGTAAGAAACACCATTCTTTTTTCTCAGCACACTCACTTTTCCGGCTGTATTAGAGACTGTAGAAAGCAAGAGCGTGCTTCTTGCTCTAAAGCAGTGTGTGATCCATGGATGAGAACTGTGTTGTGTGTTTCCCTTCAGAAATGGAGTTAAATCCCAGGCTCTGTGTCTTCCTACAAGCAACACTTCGTTTCAGGCAAGGGCAGTCACTTTTCATCTCAAACGATCTACATCGTTCAGGGAGCTCATACGTTTCTCATCCTAACTGACAAGCATTGGATGATAGAAGACCTATGGTTTGTTTCAATTTCAGAAGCAGAGTTGGACAAGATATGGTCCGTATGTGTAGGAAAAATCGTTCTTTTGTTCTCATCACACTCATGTTTCCTGCTGTCTTAGAGACTCTAGAAAGCAAGAGCGTACTTCTTGCTGTAAAGCAGAGTGTGAACAATGGATGAGAACTCTGCTGTGTGTTTCACTTCAGAAATGTTGTTAAATCCCAGGCTCTGAGTCTTACTAAAAGCAAGAGTTCTTTTCAGGTAAGGGCAGTCACTTTTCAGCTCAAACAAACTACATCGTTCCCGAAGCTTACACGTTTCTCATCTTAACTGACAAGCATTGGATGTTAGAGGACCAGTGCTTTGTATCAGTTTCAGAAGCAGAGTTGTTCTATATATGATCTGTATGTATAGGAAACACGGTTCTTTTTTCTGAGCACACTCACGTTTCCTGCTGTATTAGAGACTCTAAAATGCAAGAGCGTGCTTCTTGCTGTAAAGCAGAGTGTGAACAATAGATGAGAACTCGGCTGTGTGTTTCACTTCAGAAATGGAGTTAAATCCCATGCTCTGAGTCTTCCTACAAGCAAGACTTCGTTTCAGGTAAGGGCAGTCACTTTTCAGCTCAAACGAACTACATCGTTCAGGAAGCTCACACGTTCCTCATCCTAACTGACAAGCATTGGATGTTAGAGCACCAGTGCTTTGTATCAGTTTCAGAAGCAGAGTTGGCTAGATAGTATCCGTATGTTTAGGAAACACTGTTCATTTGTTCTCAGCACACTCAAGTTTCCTGCTGTTAGAGATTCTAGAAAGCTAGAGTGTGCTTCTTGCTCTAAAGCAGAGTGTGATCAAGGGATGAGAACTCTGTTGTGTGTTTCACTTCAGAAATGGAGTTAAATTCCTGGCTCTGAGTCTTCCTAAAAGCAAGACTTCGTTTTAGGTAAGGGCAGTTACTTTACAGCTCAAACGAACTACTTCGTTCACGAAGCTCACACATTTCTCATCTTAACTGACAAGCATTGGATATTAGAGTACCTTTGCTTTGTATCAATATCAAGCAGAGTTGAACTAGATATGGTCCGTATGTATAGGAAACACGGTTCTTTTCTTTTGAGGACACTCACGTTTCCTGCTTCGTTAGAGACTCTAGAAAGCAAGAGCCTGCTTCGTGCTCTAAAGCAGAGTGTGATCCATGGATGACAACTGTGTTGTGTGTTTCCTTTCAGAAATGGAGTTAAATCCCAGGCGCTGTGTCTTCCTACAAGCAAGACTTCGTTTCAGGTAATGGCAGTCACTTTTCAGCTCAAACGAACTACATCGTTGAGGAAGCTCACACGTTTGTCATCTTAACTCACAAGCATTGGATGATAGAGGCGCAGTGCTTTGTATCAGTTTCAGAAGCAGAGTAGGACTAGATATGGTCCGCATGTGTAAGAAACACCATCCCTTTGTTCTCAGCACACTCATGTTTCCTGCTGTATTAGAGACTCTAGAAATCAAGAGCGTGCTTCTTGCACTAAAGCAGAGTGTTATCAATGGATGCTAACTGTGTTGTGTGTTTCATTTCAGAAGTGGAGTTAAATCCCAGGCTCTGAGTCTTCCTACAAGAAAGCCTTCGTTTCAGGTAAGGGCAGTCACTTTTCAGTTCCGATGAATTACGTCGGTCAGGAAGCTCACACGTTTCTCATCTTAACTGACAAGAATTGGATGTTAGAAGACCAGTGCTTTGTATCAGTTTCAGAAGCATAGTTGGACTAGATATGGTCCGTATATGTAACAAACACCGTTCTTTTGTTCTCAGCACACTCATGTTTCCTGCTGTATTAGAGACTCTAGAAAGCAAGAGCGTGCTTCTTTCAAAAAGCAGAGTTTGATCAATGGATGAGAAATCTGTTGTGTGTTTCCCTTCAGAAATGGAGTTACTTCCCAGGCTCTGAGTCTTCCTAGAAGCAAGACTTCGTTTCAGGTATGGGAAGTTACTTTACAGCTCAAACGAACTACATTGTTCACGAAGCTCACACGTTTCTCATCTTAACAGAGAAGCATTGGATGTTAGAGGACCTGTGCTTTGTATCAACTTCAAGCAGAGTTGAACTAGATATGGTCCCTATGTATAGGAAACACGGTTCTTTTCTTCTGAGCACACTCAGGTTTCCTGCTGTATTAGAGACTCCTGAATGCAAGAGTGTGCTTCTTGCTCTAAAGCAGAGTGTGAACCATGGATGAGAACTCTGCTGTGTGTTTCACTTCAGAAATGGAGTTAAATCCCAGGCTCTGAGTCTTCCTACAAGCAAGACTTCGTTTCAGGTAAGGGCAGTTACTTTACAGCTCAAACGAACTACATCGTTCACGAATGTCACACGTTTCTCATCTTAACTGACAAACATTGGATGTTAGAGGACCTTTGCTTTGTATCAATTACAAGCAGAGTTGAACTAGATATGGTCCGTATGTATAGGAAGCACGTTTCTTTTCTTCTGAGCACACTCATGTTTCCTGTTGTAATAGAGACTCTAGAAAGCCAAAGCGTGCTTCTTGCTCTAAAGCCGAGTGTGATCCATGGATGAGAACTGTTTGTGTGTTTCCCTCAGAAATGGAGTTAAATCCCAGGCTCTGTGGGTTCCTACAAGCAAGACTTCGTTTCAGGTAAGGGCAGTCACTTTTCAGCTCAAATGAACTACATCGTTCAGGAAGCTCACACGTTTCTCATCTTAACTGACAAGCATCGAATGTTAGACGACCAGGGCTCTGTATCAGTTTCAGAAGCATAGTTGGACTAGATATGGTCTGGATGTGTAAGAAACACCATTCTTTTTTCTCAGCACACTCATGTTTTCTGCTGTATTAGAGACTGTAGAAAGCAAGAGCATGCTTCTTGTTCTAAAGCAGAGTGTGATCCATGGATGAGAACTGTGTTGTGTGTTTCCCTTCAGAAATGGAGTTAAATCCCAGGCTATGTGTCTTCCTTATAGCAAGACATCGTTTCAGGTAAGGGAAGTTACTTTACAGCTCAAACGAACTACATCATTCACGAAGCTCACACGTTTCCCATCTTAATTGACAAGCATTGGATGTTAGAGGACCTTTGGTTTGTTTCAGTTTCAGAAGCAGAGTTGGACTAGATATGGTCCGTACATGTAGGAAACACCGTTCTTTTGTTCTCATCACACTCATGTTTCCTGGTGTCTTAGAGAGTCTAGAAAGCAAGTGCGTGCTTCTTGCTGTAAATCAAAGTGTGAACAATGGATGAGAACTCTGCTGTGTGTTTCACTTCAGAAATGTTGTTAAATCCCAGGCTCTGAGTCTTACTACAAGCAAGATTTCGTTTCAGGTTAGGGTATTTACTTTACAGCTCGAACGAACTATATCGTTCATGAAGCTCAAACATTTCTCATCTTAACTGAGAGGCATTGAATGTTAGAGGACCAGTGCTGTGTATCAGTTTCAGAATCAAAGTTGAACTAGATATGGTCCGTATGTGTAAGAAACACCGTTCTTTTGTTCTCAGCACACTCATGTTTCCTGCTGTATTAGAGACTCTAGAAAGCAAGAGCGTACTTCTTGCTCTAAAGCAGAGTGTGATCCATGGATGAGAACTGTGTTGTGATTCCCTTCAGAAATGGAGTTAAATCCCAGGCTCTGTGTCTTCCTACAAGCAAGACTTCATTTCAGGTAAGGGCAGACACTTTTTAGCTCAAACGAACTACATCGTTCAGGAAGCTCACACGTTTCTCATCTTAACTGACAAGCATTGGATGTTAGAGGACCAGTGCTTTGTATCAGTTTCAGAAGCAGAGTTGGACTAGATATGGTCCATATGTATAGGAAACACCGTTCTTTTCTTCTCATCACACTCATATTTCCTGCTGTCTTATAGAGTCTAGAAAGAAAGAGCGTGCTTCTTGATGTAAAGCAGAGTGTGAACAATGGGTGAGAACTCTGCTGTGTGTTTCAATTCAGAAATGGAGTTAAATCCCAGGATCTGAGTCTTCCTGCAAGCAAGACTTCGTTTCAGGTAAGGGCAGTCACTTTTCTGCTCAAACAACCTACATCGATCACAAAGCTCACACGTTTCTCATCTTAACTGACAAGCATTGGATGTTAGAGGACCAGTGCTTTGTATCAGTTTCAGAAGCAGAGTTGGACTAGATTTGATCCGTATGTGTAGGAAACCCCGTTCATTTGTTCTCAGCACACTCAAGTTTCCTGCTGTCTTAGAGAATCTAGAAAGCTAGAGCGTGCTTCTTGCTCTAAAGCAGAGTGTGATCCATGGACGAGAACTGTGTTATGTGATTCCCTTCAGAAATGGAGTTAAATCCCAGGCTCTGTGTTTACCTACAAGCAAGACTTCGTTTCAGGTAAGGGCAGTCACTTTTCAGCTCAAACGAATTACATCGGTAACGAAGCTTACACGTTTCTCATCTTAACTGACAAGCATTGGATGTTAGAGGACATTTGGATTGTTTCAGTTTCAGAAGCAGAGTTGGACTAGATATGGTCTGTATGTGTAGGAAACACCATTATTTTGTTCTCATCACACACATGTTTCCTGCTGTCTTAGAGAGTCTAGAAATCAAGAGCATGCATCTTGCTGTAAAGCAGAGTGTGAACAATGGATGAGAACTCGGCTATGTGTTTCACTTCAGAAATGGAGTTAAATCCCAGGCTCTGAGTCTTCCTACAAGCAAGACTTCGTTTCAGGTAAGGGCAGTCACTTTTCAGCTCAAACAAACTACATCGTTCACGAAGCTCACACGTTTCTCATCTTAAATGACAAGCATTGGATGTTAGAAGACCAGTGATTTGTATCAGTTTCAGAAGCAGAGTTGGACTAGATATGGTCCGTATGTCTAAGAAACACCGTTCTTTTGTTCTCAGCACACTCACGTTTCCTGCTGTATTAGAGGCTCTAGAATGCAAGAGCGTGCTTCTTGCTCTAAAGCAGAGTGTGATCAATGGATGAGAACTCTGTTGTGTGTTTCACGTCAGAAATGGAGTTAAATCCCAGGCTCTGAATCTTCCTACAATCAAGACTTCATTTCAGGTAGGGGAAGTTACTTACAGCTCAAACAAACTACATCATTCACGAAGCTCACACGTTTCTCATCTTAACTGACAAGCATTGGATGTTTTAGGACCTGTGGTTTGTTTCAGTTTCAGAAGCAGAGTTGGACAAGATATGGTCTGTATGTGTAGGAAACACCGTTCATTTGTTCTCAGCACACTCAACGTTCCTGCTGTCTTAGAGACTCTAGAAATCTAGAGCGTGCTTCTTGCTCTAAAGCAGAGTGTGATCAAAAGATGTGAACTCTGTTGTGTGTTTCACTTCAGAAATGGAGTTAAATCCCAGGCTCTGAGTCTTCCTACAAGAAAGACTTCATTTAAGGTAAGGGCAGTCACTTTTCAGCTCCAATGAATTACATCGGTCAGGAAGCTCACACGTTTCTCAGCTTAACTGACAAGCATTGGATGTTAGAGGACCAGTGCTTTGTATCAGTTTCAGAAGCATAGTTGGACTAGATATGGTCCATATGTGTAAGAAACACCGTTCTTTTGTTCTCAGTACGCTCATGTTTCCTGTTGTCTTAGAGATTCTAGAAAGCAAGAGCGTGCTTCTTGCTGTAAAGCACAGTGTGAACAATGGATGAGAACTCTGCTGTGTGTTTCACATTAGAAATGGAGTTAAATCCCAGGCTCTGAGTCTTCCTACAAGCAAGACTTCGTTTCAGGTAAGTGCAGTTACTATATAGCTCAAACGAACAACATCGTTCACGAAGCTCACACTTTTCTCTTCTTAACTGACAAGCATTGGATGTTAGAGGACCAGTGCTTTGTATCAGGTTCAGAAGCAGAGTTGGACTAGATATGATCCATATGGGTAGGAAACACCGTTCTTTTGTTCTCAGCACACTCAAGTTTCCTGCTCTCTTAGAGACTCTAGAAAGTTAGAGCGTGCTTCTTGCTCTAAAGCAGAGTGTGATCAATGGATGGGAACTCTGTTGTGTATTTCACTTCAGATATGGAGTTAAATCCCTGCTTCTGAGTCTTCCTACTAGCAAGACTTCGTTTCAGGTAAGGGCATTTACTTTACAGCTCAAACGAACTATATTGTTCACGAAGCTCACACGTTTCTCATCTTAACAGAGAAGCATTGGATGTTAGAGGACCTTTGCTTTGTATCAATTTCAAGCAGAGTTGAACTAGATATGGTCCGTATGTATAGGAAACACGGTTCTTTTCTTCTGAGCACACTCAGGTTTCCTGCTGTATTAGAGACTCTGGAATGCAAGAGCGTGCTTCTTGCTCTAAAGCAGAGTGTGAACCATGGAGGAGAACTCTGCTGTGTGTTTCACTTCAGAAATGGAGATAAATCCCAGGCTCTGAGTCTTCCAACAAGGAAGACTTCGTTTCAGGTAAGGGAAGTTACTTTACAGCTCAAACTAACTACATCGTTCACGAATCTCACACGTTTCTCATCTTAACTGACAAGCATTGGATGTTAGAGGACCTTTGCTTTGTATCAATTTCAAGCAGAGTTGAACTAGATATGGTCTGTATGTATAGGAAACACGGTTCTTTTCTTCTGAGGACACTCACGTTTCCTGCTGTATTAGAGACTCTAGAAAGCAAGATCGTGCTTCTTGCTCTAAAGCAGAGTGTGATCCATGGTTGAGAACTGTGTTGTGTGTTTCCTTCAGAAATGGAGTTAAATCCGAGGCTCTGAGTCTTACTAAGAGCAAGACTTCTTTTCAGGTAATGGCAGTCACTTTTCAGCTCAAACAAACTACATCGTTCCCGAAGCTCACACGTTTCTCATCTTAACTGACAAGCATCGGATGTTAGAGGACCAGTACTTTGTATCAGTTTCAGAAGCAGAGTTGGACTAGATATGGTCCTTATGTGTATTAAACACTGTTCATTTGTTCTCAGCACACTCAAGTTTCCTGCTGTATTAGAGACTCTAGAAAGCAAGAGCTTGCTTCTTGCTCTAAAGCAGAGTGTGATCAATGGATGAGAACTCTGCTGTGTGTTTCACTTCAAAAAATGGAGTAAAATCCCAGGCTCTGAGTCTTCCTACAAGCAAGACTTCGTTTCAGGCAAGTGATGTTACTTTACAGCACAAACGAACTACATCGTTCACGAAGCTCACACGTTTCTCATCTTAACTGACAAGCATTGGATGTTAGAAGACATGTGGTTTGTTTCAGTATCATAAGCAGAGTTAGACTAGATATGGTCCGTATGTGTAGGAAACTCCGTTCATTTGTTCTCATCACACTCATGTTTTCTGCTGTCTTAGAGAGTCTAGAAAGCAAGAGCGTGCTTCTTGCTGTTAAGCAGAGTGTGAACAATGGAAGAGAACACAGTTGTGTGTTTCACTTCAGAAATGGAGTTAAGTCCCAGGCTCTGAGTCTTCCTACAAGCAAGACTTCCTATCAGGTAAGGGCAGTCACTTTTCAGCTCAAACAAACTTCATCGTTCACGAAGCTCGCATGTTTCCCATCTTAACTGACAAGCATTGTATGTTAGAGGACCAGTGCTTTGTATCATTTTCAGAAGGAGAGTTGGACTAGATATGGTTCGTATGTGTAAGAAACACCATTCTTTTGTTCTCAGCACACTCAAGTTTCCTCCTCTCTTAGAGACTCTAGAAAGTTAGAGCGTGCTTCTTGCTCTAAAGCAGAGTGTGATCAATGGATGGGAACTCTGTTCTGTGTTTCATTTCAGAAATGGAGTTAAATCCCTGCCTCTGAGTCTTCCTATAAGCAAGACTTCGTTTCAGGTAAGGGCATTTACTTTACAGCTCAAACGAACTATATCTTTCACGAAGCTCACACGTTTCTCATCTTAACAGAGAAGCATTGGATTTCAGAGGACCTTTGCTTTGTACCAATTTCAAGCAGAGTTGAACTAGATATGGTCCCTGTGTATAGGAAACACGGTTCTTTTCTTCTGAGCACACTCAGGTTTCCTGCTGTATTAGAGACTCTGGAATGCAAGAGCGTGCTTCTTGCTCTAAAGCAGAGTATGAACCATGGATGAAAACTCTGCTGTGTGTTTCACTTCAGAAATGGAGTTAAATCCCAGGCTCTGAGTCTTCCGACAAGCAAGACTTCGTTTCAGATAAGGGAAGTTACTTTACAGCTTAAACGAACTACATCGATCACGAATCTCACACGTTTCTCATCTTAAGTGACAAGCATTGGATGTTAGAGGACCTGTGGTGTGTATCAATTTCAGAAGCAGATTTGGACAAGATATGGTCCGTATGTGTAGGAAAAACCGTTCTTTTGTTCTCATCACACTCAGGTTTCCTGCTGTCTTAGAGGCTCTAGAAAGCAAGAGCGTGATTCTTGCTGTAAAGCAGAGTGTGAACAATGGATGAGAACTCTGCTGTGTGTTTCACTTCAGAAATGTTAAATCCCAATCTCTGAGTCTTACTAAAAGGAGAACTTCTTTTCAGGTAAGGGCAGTCACTTTTCAGCTCAAACGAATTACATTGGTCACGAAGCTCACATGTTTCTCATCTTAACTGACTGGCATTGAATGTTAGAGGACCAGTGCTGTGTATCAGTTTCAGAATCAAAGTTGGACTAGATATAGTCCGTATGTGTAAGAAACACCGTTCTTTTGTTCTCAGCACACTCATGTTTCCTGCTGTATTAGAGACTCTAGAAAGCAAGAGCGTGCTTCTTGCTCTAAAGCAGAGTGTGATCAATGGATGAAAACTCTGTTGTGTGTTTCACTTTAGAAATGGAGTTAAATCCCTGGCTTTGAGTCATCCTACAAGCAAGACTTCGTTTCAGGTAAGGGCAGTCACTTTTCAGCTCAAACGAATTACATCGTTCACGAACCTCACAAGTTTCTCATCTTAACTGACAAGCATTGGATGTTTTAGGACCTGTGGTTTGTTTCAGTTTCAGAAGCAGAGTTGGACTAGATATGATCTGTATGGGTAGGAAACACCGTTCATTTGTTCTCAGCACACTCAAGTTTCCTGCTTTCTTAAAGATTCTCTAAAGCTAGTGCATGCTTCTTGCTCTAAAGCAGAGTGTGATCAAGGGATGAGAACTCTGTTGTGTGTTTCCCTTCAGAAATGGAGTTAAATCCCTGGCTCTGAGTCTTCTTACGAGCAAGACTTCGTTTTAGGTAAGGGCAGTTACTTTACAGCTCAAACGAACTACATCGTTCACGAAGCTCACACGTTTCTCATCTTAACAGACAAGCATTGGATGTTAGAGGACATTTGCTTTGTATCAATTTCAAGCAGAGTTGAACTAGATATGGTCTGTATTATAGGAAACACGGTTCTTATCTTTTGAGGACACTCACGTTTCCTGCGGCATTAAAGACTCTAGAAAGCAAGAGCCTGCTTCTTGCTCTAAAGCAGAGTGTGATCCATGGATGACAACTGTGTTGTGTGTTTCACTTCAGAAATGGAGTTAAATCCCAGCCTCTGAGTCTTCCGACAAGCAAGACTTCGTTTCAGGTAAGGGAAGTTACTTTACAGGTCAAACGAACTACATCGTTCACGAATCTCACACGTTTCTCATCTTAACTGGCAAGCATTGGATGTTAGAGGACCTTTGCTTTGTATGAATTTCAAGCAGAGTTGAACTAGATATGGTCCGTATGTATAGGAAACACCGTTCTATTCTTCTGAGGACACTCACGTTTCCTGCTGTATTAGAGACTCTAGAAAGCAAGAGCCTGCTTCTTGCTGTAAAGCAGAGTGTGAACAATGGATGAGAACTCTGCTATGTGTTTCACTTCAGAAATGTTCTTAAATCCCAGGCTCTGAGTCTTCCGACAAGCAAGACTTCGTTTCAGGCAAGGGATGTTACTTTATAGCACAAACGAACTACATCGTTCACGAAGCTCACACGATTCTCATCTTAACTGACAAGCATTGTATGTTAGAGGACCTGTGGTTTGTTTCAGTTTCATAAGCAGAGTTTGACTAGATATGGTCCTTATGTCTAGCAAACACCGTTCTTTTGTTCTCATCACACATAGGTTTCCTTCTGTCTTAGAGAATCAGGAAAGCAAGAGCGTGCTTCTTGCTGTAAAGCAGAGTGTGAACAAAGGATGAGAACTCTGTTGTGTGTTTCACATCAGAAATGGAGTTAAATCCCAGGCTCTGAGTCTTCCTACAAGCAATACTTCGTTTCAGGTAAGGGCAGTTACTATATAGCTCAAATGAACCACATCGTTCACAAAGCTCACACTTTTATCATCTTTACTGACAAGCATTGGATGTTAGAGGACCAGTGCTTTGGGTCAGTTTCAGAAGCAGAGTTGGACTGGATATGATCCGTATGTGTAGGAAACACCGTTCATTAGTTTTCAGCACACTCATGTTTCCTGCTGTCTTAGAGTCTCTAGAAAGCTAGAGCATGCTTCTGCTCTAAAGCAGAGTTTGATCCATGGATGAGAATTGTGTTGTGTGATTGCCTTCAGAAATGGATTTAAATCCCAGGCTCTGTGTCTTCCGACAAGCAAGACTTCGTTTCAGGTGGGCAGGCACTTTTCAGCTCAAATGAACTACATCGTTCAGGAAGCTCAAACATTTCTCATCTTAACTGACAAGCCTCGGATGTTAGAGGACCAGTGCTTTGTATCAGTTTCAGAAGCAGAGTTGGACTAGATATGATCTGTATGTGTAGGAAACTCCGTTCATTTGTTCTCATCATACTCATGTTTTCTGCTGTCTTAGAGAGTCTAGAAAGCAAGAGCGTGCTTCTTGCTGTAAAGCAGAGTTTGATCAATGGATGAGAACTCTGCTGTGTGTTTCACTTCAAAAATGGCGTAAAATATCAGGCTCTGAGTCTTCCGACAAGCAAGACTTCGTTTCAGGCAAGGGATGTTACTTTATAGTACAAACGAACTACATCGTTCATGAATCTCACACATTTCTCATCTTAACGGACAAGCATTGGATGTTAGAGAACCTGTGGTTTGTTTCAGTTTCATAAGCAGAGTTTGACTAGATATGGTCCTTATGTGTAGGAAACACCGTTCTTTTGTTCTCATCACACATATGTTTCCTGCTGTCTTTGAGAATCTAGAAAGCAAGAGCGTGCTTCTTGCTGTAAAGCAGAGTGTGAACAATGGATGTGAACTCTGTTGTGTGTTTCACATCAGAAATGGAGTTAAATCCCAGGCTCTGAGTCTTCCTACAAGCAAGACTTCGTTTCAGGTAAGGGCAGTTACTATATAGCTCAAATGAACAACATCGTTCACGAAGCCCACACTTTTCTCATCTTAACTGACAAGCATTGGATGTTAGAGGACCAGTGCTTTGTATCAGTTTCAGAAGCATAGTTGGACTAGATATGGTCCGTATGTGTAAGAAACACCGTTGTTTTGTTCTCATCACACTCATATTTCCTGCTGTCTTAGAGAGTCTAGAAAGCAAGAGCGTGCTTCTTGCTGTAAAGCAGAGTGTGATCAATGGATGAGAACTCTGTTGTGTGTTTCTCTTGAGAAATGCAGTTAAATGCCAGGCTCTGAGTCTTCCTACAAGCAAGACTTTGTTTCACGTAAGGGCAGTCACTTTTCAGCTCAAACGAATTACATCGGTCACGAAGCTCACACGTTTCTCATCTTAACTCACAAGCATTGGATGTTAGAGGAACTTTGGTTTGTTTCAGTTTCAGAAGCAGAGTTAGACTAGATATGGTCCGTATGTGTAGGAAACACCGTTCTTTTGTTCTCATCACACTCATGTTTCCTGCTGTCTTAGAGAGTCTTGAAAGCAAGAGCGTGCTTCTTGCTGTAAAGCAGAGTGTGATCATTGGATGTGAACTCTGTTGTGTGTTTCACTTCAGATATGGAGTTAAATCCCAGGCTCTGAGTCTTCCTACATGCAAGACTTCGTTTCAGGTAAGGGCAGTCACTTTTCAGCTGAAAAAAACTACATCGATCACAAAGCTCACACGTTTCTCATCTTAACTGACAAGCATCGGATGTTAGAGGACCAGTGCTTTGTATCAGTTTCAGAAGCAGAGTTGGACTAGATATGGTCTGTATGTGTAAGAAACACTGTACTTTTGTTCTCAGCACACTCACATTTCCTGCTCTATTAGAGACTCTAGAAAGCAAGAGCGTGCTTCTTGCTCTAAAGCAGAGTGTGATCAATGGATGAGAACTCTGTTGTGTGTTTCACTTCAGAAATGCATTTAAATCCCAGGCTCTGAGTCTTCCTACAAGCAAGACTTTGTTTCACGTAAGGGCAGTCACTTTTCAGCTCAAACGAATTACATCGGTCACGAAGCTCACACGTTTCTCATCTTAACTCACAAGCATTGGATGTTAGAGGACCTTTGGTTTGTTTCAGTTTCAGAAGCAGAGTTGGACTAGATATGGTCCGTATGTGTAGGAAACACCGTTCTTTTGTTCTCATCACACTCATGTTTCCTGCTGTCTTAGAGAGTCTTGAAAGCAAGAGCGTGTTCCTTGTTCTAAAGCAGAGTGTGATCATTGGATGAGAACTCTGTTGTGTGTTTCACTTCAGATATGGAGTTAAAACCCAGGCTCTGAGTCTTTCTACAAGCAAGAATTCATTGCAGGTAAGGGAATTTACTTTACAGCTCAAACGAACTATATCGTTCACGAAGCTCACACGTTTCTCATCTTAACTGAGAAGCACTGAATGTTAGAGGACCAGTGCTTTGTATCAGTTTCAGAAGCAGAGTTGGACTAGATATGGTCCGTATGTGTAAGATACACCGTTCTTTTGTTCTTAGCACACTCACATTTCCTGCTGTATTAGAGGCTCTAGAAAGCAAGAGCGTGCTTCTTGCTCTAAAGCAGAGTGTGATCAACGGATGAGAACTCTGCTGTGAGTTTCACTTCAGAAATGGAGTTGAATCCCAGGCTCTGAGTCTTCCTACAAGCAAGACTTCGTTTCAGGTAAGGGAATTTACATTACAGCTCAAACGAACTACATCATTCATGAAGCTCACACGTTTCTCATCTTAACTGACAAGAATTGGATCTTAGAGGACCTGTGGTTTGTTTCAGTTTCAGAAGCAGATTTGGACTAGATATGGTCCGTATGTGTAGGAAACACCGTTCTTTTGTTCTCATCACACTCATATTTCCTGCTGTCTTAGAGAGTCTAGAAAGCAAGAGCGTGCTTCTTGCTGTAAAGCAGAGTGTGATCAATGGATGAGAACTCTGTTGTGTGTTTCACTTGAGAAATGCAGTTAAATGCCAGGCTCTGAGTCTTCCTACAAGCAAGACTTTGTTTCACGTAAGGGCAGTCACTTTTCAGCTCAAACGAATTACATCGGTCACGAAGCTCACACGTTTCTCATCTTAACTCACAAGCATTGGATGTTAGAGGACCTTTGGTTTGTTTCAGTTTCAGAAGCAGAGTTAGACTAGATATGGTCCGTATGTGTAGGAAACACCGTTCTTTTGTTCTCATCACACTCATGTTTCCTGCTGTCTTAGAGAGTCTTGAAAGCAAGAGCGTGCTTCTTGCTGTAAAGCAGAGTGTGATCATTGGATGTGAACTCTGTTGTGTGTTTCACTTCAGATATGGAGTTAAATCCCAGGCTCTGAGTCTTCCTACATGCAAGACTTCGTTTCAGGTAAGGGCAGTCAGTTTTCAGCTGAAAAAAACTACATCGATCACAAAGCTCACACGTTTCTCATCTTAACTGACAAGCCTCGGATGTTAGAGGACCAGTGCTTTGTATCAGTTTCAGAAGCAGAGTTGGACTTGATATGGTCTGTATGTGTAAGAAACACTGTACTTTTGTTCTCAGCACGCTCACATTTCCTGCTCTATTAGAGACTCTAGAAAGCAAGAGCGTGCTTCTTGCTGTAAAGCAGAGTGTGATCAATGGATGAGAACTCTGTTGTGTGTTTCACCTCAGAAATGCAGTTAAATCCCAGGCTCTGAGTCTTCCTACAAGCAAGACTTTGTTTCCCGTAAGGGCAGTCACTTTTCAGCTCGAACGAATTACATCGGCCACGAAGCTCACACGTTTCTCATCTTAACTGACAAGCATTGGATGTTAGAGGACCTTTGGTTTGTTTCAGATTCAGAAGCAGATTTGGACTAGATATGGTCCGTATGTGTAGGAAACACCGTTCTTTTGTTCTCATCACACTCATGTTTCCTGCTGTCTTAGAGAGTCTTGAAAGCAAGAGCGTGCTTCTTGCTGTAAAGCAGAGTGTGATCATTGGATGAGAACTCTGTTGTGTGTTTCACTTCAGATATGGAGTTAAATCCCAGGCTCTCAGTCTCCCTAGAAGCAAGTATTCATTGCAGGTAAGGGAATTTACTTTACAGCTCAAACGAACTATATCGTTCACGAAGCTCACATGTTTCCCATCTTCACTGAGAAGCACTGAATGTTAGAGGACCAGTGCTTTGTATCAGTTTCAGAAGCAGAGTTGGACTAGATATGGTCCATATGTGTAAGATACACCGTTATTTTGTTCTCAGCACACTCACATTTCCTGCTGTATTAGAGGCTCTAGAAAGCAAGAGCGTCCTTCTTGCTCTAAAGCAGAGTGTGATCATTGTTGAGACCTCTCTTGTGTGTTTCACTTCAGAAATGGAGTTGAATCCCAGGCTCTGAGTCTTCCTACAAGCAAGACTTCTATTCAGGTGAGGGAATTTACATTACAGCTCAAATGAACTACATCATTCACGAAGCTCACACGTTTCTCATCTTAACTGACAAGAATTGGATGTTAGAGGACCTGTGGTTTGTTTCAGTTTCAGAAGCAGATTTGGACAAGATATGGTCCGTATGTGTAGGAAACACCGTTCTTTTGTTCTCATCACACTCATGTTTCCTGCTGTCTTAGAGAGTCTTGAAAGCAAGAGCGTTATCCTTGTTCTAAAGCAGAGTGTGATCATTGGATGAGAACTCTGTTGTGTGTTTCACTTCAGGTATGGAGTTAAAACCCAGGCTCTGAGTCTTTCTACAAGCAAGAATTCATTGCAGGTAAGGGAATTTACTTTACAGCTCAAACGAACTATATCGTTCACGAAGCTCACACGTTTCTCATCTTAACTGCGAAGCACTGAATGTTAGAGGACCAGTGCTTTGTATCAGTTTCAGAAGCAGAGTTGGACTAGATATGGTCCGTATGTGTAAGATACACCGTTCTTTTGTTCTTAGCACACTCACATTTCCTGCTGTATTAGAGGCTCTAGAAAGCAAGAGCGTGCTTCTTCCTCTAAAGCAGAGTGTGATCAATGGATGAGACCTCTGTTGTGAGTTTCACTTCAGAAATGGAGTTGAATCCCAGGCTCTGAGTCTTCCTACAAGCAAGACTTCTTTTCAGGTAAGGGAATTTACATTACATTTCCAACGAACTACATCATTCACGAAGCTCACACGTTTCTCATCTTAACTGACAAGAATTGGATGTTAGAGGACCTGTGGTTTGTTTCAGTTTCAGAAGCAGATTTGGACTAGATATGGTCCGTATGTGTAGGAAACACCGTTCTTTTGTTCTCATCACACTCATATTTCCTGCTGTCTTAGAGAGTCTAGAAAGCAAGAGCGTGCTTCTTGCTGTAAAGCAGAGTGTGATCAATGGATGAGAACTCTGTTGTGTGTTTCACTTGAGAAATGCAGTTAAATGCCAGGCTCTGAGTCTTCCTACAAGCAAGACTTTGTTTCACGTAAGGGCAGTCACTTTTCAGCTCAAACGAATTACATCGGTCACGAAGCTCACACGTTTCTCATCTTAACTCACAAGCATTGGATGTTAGAGGACCTTTGGTTTGTTTCAGTTTCAGAAGCAGAGTTAGACTAGATATGGTCCGTATGTGTAGGAAACACCGTTCTTTTGTTCTCATCACACTCATGTTTCCTGCTGTCTTAGAGAGTCTTGAAAGCAAGAGCGTGCTTCTTGCTGTAAAGCAGAGTGTGATCATTGGATGTGAACTCTGTTGTGTGTTTCACTTCAGATATGGAGTTAAATCCCAGGCTCTGAGTCTTCCTACATGCAAGACTTCGTTTCAGGTAAGGGCAGTCAGTTTTCAGCTGAAAAAAACTACATCGATCACAAAGCTCACACGTTTCTCATCTTAACTGACAAGCCTCGGATGTTAGAGGACCAGTGCTTTGTATCAGTTTCAGAAGCAGAGTTGGACTTGATATGGTCTGTATGTGTAAGAAACACTGTACTTTTGTTCTCAGCACACTCACATTTCCTGCTCTATTAGAGACTCTAGAAAGCAAGAGCGTGCTTCTTGCTGTAAAGCAGAGTGTGATCAATGGATGAGAACTCTGTTGTGTGTTTCACCTCAGAAATGCATTTAAATCCCAGGCTCTGAGTCTTCCTACAAGCAAGACTGTGTTTCACGTAAGGGCAGTCACTTTTCAGCTCAAATGAATTACATCGGTCATGAAGCTCACACGTTTCACATCTTAACTGACAAGCATTGGATGTTAGAGGACCTGTGGTTTGTTTCAGTTTCAGAAGCAGATTTGGACTAGATATGGTCCGTGTGTGTAGGAAACACCGTTCTTTTGTTCTCATCACACTCATATTTCCTGCTGTCTTAGAGAGTCTAGAAAGCAAGAGAGTGCTTCTTGCTATAAAGCAGAGTGTGAACAATGAATGAGAACTCGGCTATGTGTTTCACTTCAGAAATGGTTTTAAATCCCAGTTTCTGAGTCTTCTTACAAGCAAGACTTCGATTCAGGTAAGGGCAGTCACTCTTCAGCTCAAACGAATTACATTGGTCACGAAGCTCACACGTTTCTAATCTGAACTGACAAGCATTGTATGTTAGAGTTCCAGTGCTTTGTATCAGTTTCAGAAGAAGAGTTGGACTAGGTATGGTCTGTATGTGTAAGAAACACTGTTCTTTTGTTCTCAGAACACTCACGTTTCCTGCTTTATTAGAGACTCTAGAAAGCAAGAGCATGCTTCTTGCTCTAAAGCAGAGTGTGATCAATGGATGAGAACACTGTTGTGTGTTTCACTTCAGAAATGGAGTTAAATCCCAGGCTCTGAGTCTTCCTACATGCAAGACTTCGTTTCAGGTAAGGGCAGTCACTTTTCAGCTCAAAAAAACTACATCGATCACAAAGCTCACATGTTTCTCATCTTAACTGACAAGCATCGGATGTTAGAGGACCAGTGCTTTGTATCAGTTTCAGAAGCAGAGTTGGACTAGATATGGTCTGTATGTGTAAGAAAAACTGTTCTTTTGTTCTCAGCACACTCACATTTCCTGCTGTATTAGAGACTCTAGAAAGCAAGAGCGTGCTTCTTGCTCTAAAGCAGAGTGTGATCAATGGATGAGAACTCTGTTTTGTGTTTCACCTCAGAAATGCATTTAAATCCCAGGCTCTGAGTCTTCCTACAAGCAAGACTTTGTTTCACGTAAGGGCAGTCACTTTTCAGCTCAAACGAATTACATCGGTCACGAAGCTCACACGTTTCTCATCTTAACTGACAAGCATTGGATGTTAGAGGACATTTGGTTTTTTTCAGTTTCAGAAGCAGAGTTGGACTAGATATGGTCCGTATGTGTAGGAAACACCGTTCTTTTGTTCTCATCACACTCATGTTTCCTGCTGTCTTAGAGAGTCTTGAAAGCAAGAGCGTGCTTCTTGCTCTAAAGCAGAGTGTGATCATTGGATGAGAACTCTGTTGTGTGTTTCACTTCAGATATGGAGTTAAAACCCAGGCTCTGAGTCTTTCTACAAGCAAGAATTCATTGCAGGTAAGGGAATTTACTTTACAGCTCAAACGAACTATATCGTTCACGAAGCTCACACGTTTCTCATCTTAACTGAGAAGCACTGAATGTTAGAGGACCAGTGCTTTTTATCAGTTTCAGAAGCAGAGTTGGACTAGATATGGTCCGTATGTGTAAGATACACCGTTCTTTTGTTCTCAGCACACTCACATTTCCTGCTGTATTAGAGGCTCTAGAAAGCAAGAGCGTGCTTCTTGCTCTAAAGCAGAGTGTGATCAATGGATGAGACCTCTTGTGAGTTTCACTTCAGAAATGGAGTTGAATCCCAGGCTCTGAGTCTTCCTACAAGCAAGACTTCGTTTCAGGTAAGGGAATTTACATTACAGCTCAAACGAACTACATCATTCACGAAGCTCACACGTTTCTCATCTTAACTGACAAGAATTGGATGTTAGAGGACCTGTGGTTTGTTTCAGTTTCAGAAGCAGATTTGGACTAGATATGGTCCGTATGTGTAGGAAACACCGTTCTTTTGTTCTCATGAGACTCATATTTCCTGCTGTCTTAGAGAGTCTAGAAAGCAAGAGCGTGCCTCTTGCTGTAAAGCAGAGTGTGATCAATGGATGAGAACTGTGTTATGTGCTTCCCTTCAGAAATGGAGTTAAATCCCAGGCTCTGTGTATACCTACAAGGAAGACTTCGTTTCAGGTAAGGGCAGTCACTTTTCATCCCAAAGAATTGCATCGGTAACGAAGCTCACACGTTTCTCTACTTAACTGACAAGCATTGGATGTTAGAGGACCTTTGGTTTGTTTCAGTTTCAGAAGCAGAGTTGGACTAGATATGGTCTGTGTGTGTAGGAAACACCGTTGTTTTGTTCTCATCACACTCATATTTCCTGCTGTCTTAGAGAGTCTAGGAAGCAAGAGAGTGCTTCTTGCTGTAAAGCAGAGTGTGAACAATGAATGAGAACTCGGCTATGTGTTTCACTTCAGAAATGGAGTTAAATCCCAGTTTCTGAGTCTTCCTACAAGCAAGACTTCGTTTCAGGTAAGGGCAGTCACTCTTCAGCTCAAACGAATTACATTGGTCACGAAGCTCACACGTTTCTAATCTTAACTGACAAGCATTGTATGTTAGAGGTCCAGTGCTTTGTATCAGTTTCAGAAGCAGAGTTGGACTAGGTATGGTCTGTATGTGTAAGAAACACCGTTCTTTTGTTCTCAGCACACTCACGTTTCCTGCTTCATTAGAGACTCTAGAAAGCAAGAGCATGCTTCTTGCTCTAAAGCAGAGTGTGATCAATGGATGAGAACTCTGTTGTGTGTTTCACTTCAGAAATTCAGTTAAATCCCAGGCTCTGAGTCTTCCTAAAAGGAAGACTTTGTTTCAGGTAAGGGCAGTAACTTTTCAGCTCCAACGAATTACATCGGTCACGAAGCTCACACGTTTCTCATCTTAACTGACAAGCATTGGATGTTAGAGGACCTTTGGTTTGTTTCAGATTCAGAAGCAGAGTTGGACTAGATATGGTCCGTATGTGTAAGATACACTGTTCTTTTGTTCTCAACACACTCACATTTCCTGCTGTATTAGAGGCTCTAGAAAGCAAGAGCGTGCTTCTTGCTCTAAAGCAGAATGTGATCATTGTTGAGACCTGTGTTGTGTGTTTTACTTCAGAAATGGAGTTGAATCCCAGGCTCTGAGTCTTCCTACAAGCAAGACTTCTTTTCAGGTATGGGAATTTACATTACAGCTCAAACGAACTGCATCATTCACGAAGCTCACACGTTTCTCATCTTAACTGACAAGAATTGGCTGTTAGAGGACCTGTGGTTTGTTTCAGTTTCAGAAGCAGATTTGGACTAGATATGGTCCGTATGTGTAGGAAACACCGTTCTTTTGTTCTCATCACACTCATATTTCCTGCTGTCTTAGAGCGTCTAGAAAGCAAGAGCGTGCTTCTTGCTGTAAAGCAGAGTGTGATCAATGGATGAGAACTCTGTTGTGTGTTTCACCTCAGAAATGCATTTAAATCCCAGGCTCTGAGTCTTCCTACAAGCAAGACTTTGTTTCACGTAAGGGCAGTCACTTTTCAGCTCAAACGAATTACATCGGTCACGAAGCTCACACGTTTCTCATCTTAACTGACAAGCATTGTATGTTAGAGGACCAGTGCTTTGTATCAGTTTCAGAAGCAGAGTTGGACTAGGTATGGTCCGTATGTGTAAGAAACACCGTTCTTTTGTTCTGAGCACACTCACGTTTCCTGCTTTATTAGAGACTCTAGAAAGCAAGAGCGTGCTTCTTGCTCTAATGCTGAGTGTGATCAATGGATGAGAACTCTGTTGTGTGTTTCACTTCAGAAATGGAGTTAAATCCCAGGCTCTGAGTCTTCCTACATGCAAGACTTCGTTTCAGGTAAGGGCAGTCACTTTTCAGCTCAAACGAATTATATCGGTCACGAAGCTCACACGTTTCTCATCTTAACTGACAAGCATTGGATGTTAGAGGACCTGTGGTTTGTTTCAGTTTCAGAAGCAGAGTTGGACTAGATATGGTCCGTATGTGTAGGAAACACCATTCTTTTGTTCTGATCACACTCATATTTCCCGCTGTCTTAGAGAGTCTAGAAAGCAAGAGCGTGCTTCTAGCTCTAAAGCAGAGTGTGAACAAGGGATGAGAACTCTGCTGTGTGTTTCACTTCAGAAATGGAGTTAAATCCTGGGCTCTGAGTCTTCCTACAAGCAAGACTTCGTTTCAGGTAAGGGCAGTCATTTTCAGCTCAAAAAAACTACATCGACCACAAAGCTCACACGTTTCTCATCTTATCTGAAAAGCATTGGATGTTAGAGTATCAGTGCTTTGTATCAGTTTCAGAAGCAGAGTTGGACTAGATATGATCTGTATGTGTAGGAAACACCGTTCATTTGATCTCAGCACACTCAAGTTTCCTGCTGTCTTAGAGACTCAAGAAAGCTAGAGCGTGCTTCTTGCTCTAAAGCAGAGTGTGATCCAGGGATGAGAACTGTGTTATGTGATTCCCTTCAGAAATGTAGTTAAATCCAAGGCTCTGAGTCTTCCTACAAGCAAGACTTCGTTTCACGTAAGGGCAGTCACTTTTCAGCTCAAACGAATTACATTGGTCACAAAGCTCACACGTTTCTCATCTTAACTGACAAGCATTGGATGTTAGAGGACCTTTGCTTTGTTTCAGTTTCAGAAGCAGAGTTGGACTAGATATGGTCCGTATGTGTAGGAAACACCGTTCTTTTGTTCTCTTCACACTCATGTTTCCTGCTGTCTTAGAGAGTCTAGAAAGCAAGAGCGTGCTTCTTGCTCTAAAGCAATGTGTGATCAATGGATGCTAACTGTGTTGTGTGTTTCATTTCAGAAATGGAGTTTAATCCCTGCCTAGGATTCTTCCTACAAGCAAGACTTCGTTTCAGGTATGGGCATTTACTTTATAGCTCAAACGAACTATATCGTTCACGAAGCTCACACGTTTCTCATCTTAACAGAGAAGCATTGGATGTTAGAGGACCTTTGCTTTGTATCAATTTCAAGCAGAGTTGAACTAGATATGGTCCCTATGTATAGGAAAAACGGTTCTTTTCTTCTGAGCACACACAGGTTTCCTGCTGTATTAGAGACTCTGGAATGCAAGAGCGTGCTTCTTGCTCTAAAGCAGAGTGTGGTCAATGTATGAGAACTCTGTTTTGTGTTTCACTTCAGAAATCGAGTTAAATCCCAGGCTCTGAGTCTTCCTATAAGCAAGACTTCTTTTCAGGTAAGGGAAGTTGCTTTAGAGCTCAAACGAACTACATTGTTCACGAAGCTCACACGTTTCACATCTTAACAGAGAAGCATTGGATGTTAGAGGACCTTTGTTTTGTATCAATTTCAAGCAGAGTTTGAGCTAGATATGGTCCCTATGTACAGGAAACACGGTTCTTTTCTTCTGAGCACACTCAGGTTTCCTGCTGTATTAGAGACTCTGGAATGCAAGAGCGTGCTTCTTGCTCTAAAGCAGAGTGTGATCAATGGATGAGAACTGTGTTGTGTGTTTCATTTCAGAAATGGAGTTAAATCCCAGGCTCTAAGTCTTCCTACAAGAAAGACTTCGTTTCAGGTAAGGGCAGTCACTTTTCAGCTCCAACGAATTACATCGGTCACGAAGCTCACACGTTTCTCATCTTAACTGACAAGCATTGGATGTTAGAGGACCAGTGCTTTGTATCAGTTTCAGAAGTATAGTTGCACTAGATATGGTCCGTATGTGTAAGAAACACTGTTCTTTTGTTCTCAGCACACTCATGTTTCCTATTGTATTAGAGACTCTAGAAAGAAAGAGCGTGCTTCTTGCTCTAAAGCAGAGTGTGATCAATGGATGCTAACTGTGTTGTGTGTTTCATTTCAGAAATGGAGTTTAATCCCTGCCTCTGAGTCTTCCTACAAGCAAGACTTCGTTTCAGGTATGGGCATTTACATTACAGCTCAAACGAACTATATCGTTCACGAAGCTCACACGTTTCTCATCTTAACAGAGAAGCATTGGATGTTAGAGGACCTTTGCTTTGTATCAATTTGTAGCAGAGTTGAACTAGATATGGTCCCTATGTATAGGAAACACGGTTCTTTTCTTCTGCGCACACTCAGGTTTCCTGTTGTATTAGAGATTCTGGAATGCAAGAGCGTGCTTCTTGCTCTAAAGGAGAGTGTGATCAATGGATGAGAACTGTGTTGTGTGTTTCATTTCAGAAATGGAGTTAAATCCCAGGCTCTGAGTCTTCCTACATGCAAGAGTTCATTTCCGGTAAGGGCAGTCACTTTTCAGCTCAAAAAAACTACATCGATCACAAAGCTCACACGTTTCTCATCTTAACTGACACGCATTGGATGTTAGAGGACCAGTGCTTTGTATCAGTTTCAGAAGCAGAGTTGGACTAGATATGGTCTGTAAGTGTAAGAAACACTGTTCTTTTGTTCTCAGCACACTCACATTTCCTGCTGTATTAGAGACTCTAGAAAGCAAGAGCGTGCTTCTTGCTCTAAAGCAGAGTGTGATCAATGTATGAGAACTCTGTTGTGTGTTTCACTTCAGAAATTCAGTTAAATCCCAGGCTCTGAGTCTTCCTACAAGGAAGACTTTGTTTCACGTAAGGGCAGTCACTTTTCAGCTCAAACGAATTACATCGGTCACGAAGCTCACACGTTTCTCATCTTAACTGACAAGCATTGGATGTTAGAGGACCTTTGGTTTGTTTCAGATTCAGAAGCAGAGTTGGACTAGATATGGTCCATATGTGTAAGATACACTGTTCTTTTGTTCTCAACACACTCACATTTCCTGCTGTATTAGAGGCTCTAGAAAGCAAGAGCGTGCTTCTTGCTCTAAAGCAGATTGTGATCATTGTTGAGACCTGTGTTGTGTGTTTCACTTCAGAAATGGAGTTGAATCCCAGGCTCTTAGTCTTCCTAGAAGCAAGACTTCTTTTCAGGTATGGGAATTTACATTACAGCTCAAACGAACTGCATCATTCACGAAGCTCACACGTTTCTCATCTTAACTGACAAGAATTGGATGTTAGAGGACCTGTGGTTTGTTTCAGTTTCAGAAGCAGATTTGGACTAGATATGGTCCGTATGTGTAGGAAACACCGTTCTTTTGTTCTCATCACACTCATATTTCCTGCTGTCTTAGATCGTCTAGAAAGCAAGAGCGTGCTTCTTGCTGTAAAGCAGAGTGTGATCAATGGATGAGAACTCTGTTGTGTGTTTCACCTCAGAAATGCAGTTAAATCCCAGGCTCTGAGTCTTCCTACAAGCAAGACTTTGTTTCACGTAAGGGCAGTCACTTTTCAGCCCAAAGAATTACATCGGTCACGAAGCTAACACGATTCGCATCTTAACTGACAAGCATTGGATGTTAGAGGATCTTTGGTTTGTTTCAGTTTCAGAAGCAGAGTTGGACTATATATGGTCCGTGTGTTTAGGAAACACCATTCTTTTGTTCTCATCACACTCATGTTTCCTGCTGTCTTAGAGAGTCTAGAAAGCAAGAGAGTGCTTCTTGCTGTAAAGCAGAGTGTGAACAATGAATGAGAACTCGGCTATGTGTTTCACTTCAGAAATGGAGTTAAATCCCAGTCTCTGAGTCTTCCTACAAGCAAGACTTCGTTTCAGGTAAGAGCAATCACTCTTCAGCTTAAACGAATTACATCGGTCACGAAGCTCACACGTTTCTAATCTTAACAGACAAGCATTGGATATTAGAGGACCTTTGCCTTGTATCAATTTCAAGCAGAGTTGAACTAGATATGGTCCTCATGTATAGGAAACACGGTTCTTTTCTTTTGAGGACACTCACGTTTCCTGCTGCAATAGAACTCTAGAAAGCAAGAGCCTGCTTCTTGCTCTAAAGCAGAGTGTGATCCATGGATGACAACTGTGTTGTGTGTTTCCCTTCAGAAATGGAGTTAAATCCCAGGCTCTGAGTCTTCCTACAAGCAAGATTTCGTTTCAGATAAGGGCAGTCACTCTTTAGCTCAAACGAATTATATCGGTCACGAAGCTCACACGTTTCTCATCTTAACTGAAAAGCATTGGATGTTAGAGGATCAGTGCTTTGTATCAGTTTCAGAAGCAGAGTTGGACTAGATATGATCTGTATGTGTAGGAAACACCGTTCATTTGATCTCAGCACACTCAAGTTTCCTGCTTTCTTAGAGACTCAAGAAAGCTAGAGCGTGCTTCTTGCTCTAAAGCAGAGTGTGATCCATGGATGAGAACTGTGTTGTGTTTTTCATTTCAGAAATGGAGTTAAATCCCAGGCTCTAAGTCTTCCTACGAGAAAGACTTCGTTTCAGGTAAGGGCAGTCACTTTTCAGCTCAAACGAATTACATTGGTCACGAAGCTGACACGTTTCTAATCTTAACTGACAAGCATTGGATGTTAGAGGACCAGTGCTTTGTATCAGTTTCAGAAGCATAGTTGGACTAGATATGGTCCGTATGTGTAAGAAACTCCATTCTTTTGTTCTCAGCACACTCATGTTTCCTGCTGTATTAGAGACTCTAGAAAGCAAGAGCGTGCTTCTTGCTCTAAAGCAGAGTTTGATCAATGGATGAGAACTCTGTTGTGTGTTTCCCTTCAGAAATGGAGTTAAATCCCAGGCTCTGAGTCTTCTTATAAGCAAGACTTCGTTTCAGGTAAGGGAAGTTACTTTACAGCTCAAACGAACTGCATCGTTCACGAAGCTCACACGTTTCTCATCTTAACAGAGAAGCATTGGATGTTAGAGGACCTTTGCTTTGTATCAATTTCAAGCAGAGTTGAACTAGATATGGTCCCTATGTATAGGAAACACGGTTTTTTTCTTCTGAGCACACTCAGGTTTCCTGCTGTATTAGAGACTCTAGAATGCAAGAGCGTGCTTCTTGCTCAAAAGCAGAGTGTGAACCATGGATGAGAACTCTGCTGTGTGTTTCACTTCAGAAATGGAGTAAATTCCGAGGCTCTGAGTCTTCCGACAAGCAAGACTTCGTTTCAGGTAAGGGCAGTTACTTTACATCTCAAATGAACTACATCGTTCACGAATCTCACACGTTTCTCATCTTAACTGACAAGCATTGGATGTTAGAGGTCCGTTGCTTTGTATGAATTTGAAGCAGAGTTGAACTAGGTATAGTCCCTATGTATAGGAAACACGGTCCTTTTCTTCTGAGGACACTCACGTTTCCTGCTGTATTAGAGACTCTAGAAAGCAAGATTGTGCTTATTGCTCTAAAGCAGAGTGTGATCCATGGTTGAGAACTGTGTTTTGTGTTTCCTTCAGAAATGGAGTTAAATCCCAGGCTCTGTGTCTTCCTACAAGCAAGATTTCGTTTAAGGTTAAGGCAGTCACTTTTCAGCTCAAACGAATTACATTGGTCACGAAGCTCACACGTTTCTCATCTTAACTGACAAGCATTGGATGTTAGAACACCAGTGCTTTGAATCAGTTTCAGAAGCAGTGTTGGGCTAGATATGGTCCATATGTGTAAGAAATACCGTTCATTGTTCTCAGCACACTCAGGTTTCCTGCTGTATTAGAGACTCTAGAAAGCAGGAGCTTTCTTCTTGCTCTAAAACAGAGTGTAATCAATGTATGAGAACTCTCTTTTGTGTTTCACTTCAGAAATGGAGTTAAATCCCAGGCTCTGAGTCTTCCGACAAGCAAGACTTCGTTTCAGGTAAGGGAAGTTACTTTACAGCTCAAACGAACTACATCGTTCACGAAGCTCACACATTTCTCATCTTAACAGACAAGCATTGGATATTAGAGGACCTTTGCTTTGTATCAATTTCAATCAGAGTTGAACTAGATATGGTCCTCATGTATAGGAAACACGGTTCTTTTCTTTTGAGGACACTCACGTTTCCTGCTGCAATAGAACTCTAGAAAGCAAGAGCCTGCTTCTTGCTCTAAAGCAGAGTGTGATCCATGGATGACAACTGTGTTGTGTGTTTCCCTTCAGAAATGGAGTTAAATCCCAGGCTCTGAGTCTTCCTACAAGCAAGATTTCGTTTCAGGTAAGGGCAGTCACTCTTCAGCTCAAACGAATTACATCGGTCACGAAGCTCACACGTTTCTCATCTTAACTGATAAGCATTGTATGTTAGCTGACCAGTGCTTTGCATCAGTTTCAGAAGCAGAGTTGGACTAGATATGGTCCATATGTGTAAGAAACACCGTTCTTTTGTTCTCAGCACACTCATGTTTCCTGCTGTATTAGAGACTCTAGAAAGCAAGAGCGTGCTTCTTGCTCTAAAGCAATGTGTGATCAATGGATGCTAACTGTGTTGTGTGTTTCATTTCAGAAATGGAGTTTAATCCCTGCCTAGGAGTCTTCCTACAAGCAAGACTTCGTTTCAGGTATGGGCATTTGCTTTACAGCTCAAACGAACTATAACGTTCACGAAGCTCACACGTTTCTCATCTTAACAGAGAAGCATTGGATGTTAGAGGACCTTTGCTTTATATCAATTTCAAGCAGAGTTGAACTAGATATGGTCCGTATGTATAGGAAAAACGGTTCTTTTCTTCTGAGCACACACAGGTTTCCTGCTGTATTAGAGACTCTGGAATGCAAGAGCGTGCTTCTTGCTCTAAAGCAGAGTGTGATCCATGGATGAGAACTCTGCAGTGTGTTTCAATTCAAAAATGGAGTAAAATCCCAGGCTCTGAGTCTTCCGACATGCAAGACTTCATTTCAGGCAAGGGATGTTACTTTACAGCACAAACAAACTACATCGTTCACGAAGCTCACACGTTTCTCATCTTAACTGACAAGCATTGGATGTTAGAGGACCCTGTGGTTTGTTTCAGTTTCATAAGCAGAGTTAGACTAGATAAGGTCCTTATGTGTAGGAAACACCATAATTTTGTTCTCATTACACATATGTTTCCTGCTGTCTTAGAGACTCTAGAAAGCAAGAGCGTGCTTCTTGCTGTAAAGCAGAGTGTGATCAATGGATGAGAACTCTTTTGTGTGTTTCACATCAGAAATCTAGTTAAATCCCAGGCTCTGGGTCTTCCTATAAGCAAGACTTCTTTTCAAGTAAGGGAAGTTACTTTACAGCTCAAACGAACTACATTGTTCATGAAGCTCACACGTTTCACATCTTAACAGAGAAGCATTGGATGTTAGAGGACCTTTGCTTTGTATCAATTTCTAGCAGAGTTGAATTAGATATGGTCCCTATGTACAGGAAACACGGTTCTTTTCTTCTGAGCACACTCAGGTTTCCTGCTGTATTAGAGACTCTGGAATGCAAGAGCGTGCTTCTTGCTCTAAAGCAGAGTGTGATCAATGGATGAGAACTGTGTTGTGTGTTTCATTTCAGAAATGGAGTTAAATCCCAGGCTCTAAGTCTTCCTACAAGAAAGACTTCGTTTCAGGTACGGGCAGTCACTTTTCAGCTCCAACGAATTACATCGGTCACGAAGCTCACACGTTTCTCATCTTAACTGACAAGCATTGGATGTTAGAGGACCAGTTCTTTGTATCAGTTTCAGAAGCATAGTTGGACTAGATATGGTCCGTATGTGTAAGAAACACCGTTCTTTTGTTCTCAGCACACTCATGTTTCCTGCTGTATTAGAGACTCTAGAAAGCAAGAGCGTGCTTCTTTCTAAAGCAGAGTGTGTTCAATTGATGCTAACTGTGTTGTGTGTTTCATTTCAGAAATGGAGTTTAATCCCTGCCTCTGAGTCTTCCTACAAGCAAGACTTCGTTTCAGGTATGGGCATTTAACTTAAGCTCAAACGAACTATATCGTTCACTAAGCTGTCACGTTTCTCATCTTAACAGAGAAGCATTGGATGTTAGAGGACCTTTGCTTCGTATGAATTTCAAGCAGACTTGAAGTAGATATGGTCCGTATGTATAGGAAACACGGTTCTTTTCTTTTGAGCACACACATGTTTCCTGCTGTATTAGAGACTCTGGAATGCAAGAGCGTGCTTCTTGCTCTAAAGCAGAATGTGATCAATGTATGAGAACTCTGTTTTGTGTTTCACTTCAGAAATAGAGTTAAATCCCAGGCTATGAGTCTTCCGACAAGCAAGACTTCGTTTCAGGTAAGGGAAGTTACTTTACAGCTCAAACGAACTACATCGTTCACGAAGCTCACACGTTTCTCATCTTAACTGAGAAGGATTGGATGTTAGAGAACCTTTGCTTTGTATCAGTTTCAGAAGCATAGTTGGACTAGATATGGTCCGTATGTGTAAGAAACACCGTTCTTTTGTTCTCAGCACACTCATGTTTCCTGCTGTATTAGAGACTCTAGAAAGCAAGAGCGTGCTTCTTGCTCTAAAGCAGAGTGTGATCAATGGATGAGAACTGTGTTGTGTGTTTCATTTCAGAAATGGAGTTAAATGCAGGCTCTAAGTCTTCCTACAAGAAAGACTTCGTTTCAGGTAAGGGCAGTCACTTTTCAGCTCCAACGAATTACATCGGTCACGAAGCTCACACGTTTCTCATCTTAACTGACAAGCATTGGATGTTAGAGGACCAGTGCTTTCTATCAGTTTCAGAAGCATAGTTGGACTAGATATGGTCCGTATGTGTAAGAAACACCGTTCTTTTGTTCTCAGCACACTCATGTTTCCTGCTGTATTAGAGACTCTAGAAAGCAAGAGCGTGCTTCTTTCTAAAGCAGAGTGTGTTCAATTGATGCTAACTGTGTTGTGTGTTTCATTTCAGAAATGGAGTTTAATCCCTGCCTCTGAGTCTTCCTACAAGCAAGACTTCGTTTCAGGTATGGGCATTTAACTTACAGCTCAAACGAACTATATCGTTCACTAAGCTCTCACGTTTCTCATCTTAACAGAGAAGCATTGGATGTTAGAGGACCTTTGCTTCGTATGAATTTCAAGCAGAGTTGAACTAGATATGGTCCGTATGTATAGGAAACACGGTTCTTTTCTTTTGAGCACACACATGTTTCCTGCTGTATTAGAGACTCTGGATTGCAAGAGCGTGCTTCTTGCTCTAAAGCAGAATGTGATCAATGTATGAGAACTCTGTTTTGTGTTTCACTTAAGAAATAGAGTTAAATCCCAGGCTATGAGTCTTCCGACAAGCAAGACTTCGTTTCAGGTAAGGGAAGTTACTTTACACCTCAAACGAACTACATAGTTCACGAAGCTCACACGTTTCTCATCTTAACTGAGAAGGATTGGATGTTAGAGGACCTTTGCTTTGTATCAATTTCAAGCAGAGTTGAACTAGATATGGGCCGTATGTGTAAGAAACACCGTTCTTTTGTTCTCAGCACACTCATGTTTTCTGCTGTATTAGAGACTCTAGAAAGCAAGAGCGTGCTTCTTGCTCTAAAGCAGAGTGTGATCAATGGATGAGAACTGTGTTGTGTGTTTCATTTCAGAAATGGAGTTAAATCCCAGGCTCTAAGTCTTCCTACAAGAAAGACTTCGTTTCAGGTAAGGGATGTCACTTTTCAGCTCCAAAGAATTACATCGTTCACGAATCTCACACGTTTCTCATCTTAACTGACAAGCATTGGATGTTAGAGGACCTTTGCTTTGTATGAATTTCTAGCAGTGTTGAACTAGATATGGTCCCTATGTATAGGAAACACGGTTCTTTTCTTCTGAGGACACTCACGTTTCCTGCTGTATTAGAGACTCTAGAAAGCAAGATCGTGGTTCTTGCTCTAAAGCAGAGTGTGATCCATGGTTTAGAACTGTGTTTTGTGTTTCCTTCAGAAATGGAGTTAAATCCCAGGCTCTGTGTCTTCCTACAAGCAAGACTTCGTTTCAGGTTAAGGCAGTCACTTTTCAGCTCAAACGAATTACATTGGTCACAAAGCTCACACGTTTCTCATCTTAACTGACAAGCATTGGATGTTAGAGTACCAGTGCTTTGTATCAGTTTCAGAAGCAGAGTTGGGCTAGATATGGTCCGCATGTGTAAGTAATACCGTTCATTGTTCTCAGCACACTCAGGTTTATTGCTGTATTAGAGACTCTAGAAAGCAAGAGCTTTCTTCTTGCTCTAAAGCAGTGTGTGATCAATGTATGAGAACTCTGTTTTGTGTTACACTTCAGAAATGGAGTTAAATCCCAGGCTCTGAGTCTTCCGACAAGCAAAATTTCGTTTCAGGTAAGGGAAGTTTCTTTACAGTTCAAACGAACTACATCGATCACGAAGCTCACATATTTCTCATCTTAAGAGACAAGCATTGGATATTAGAGGACCTTTGCTTTGTATCAATTTCAAGCAGAGTTGAACTAGATATGGTCCGTATGTATAGGAAACACGGTTCTTTTCTTTTGAGGACACTCACGTTTCCTGCTGCAATAGAGACTCTAGAAAGCAAGAGCCTGCTTCTTGCTCTAAAGCAGAGTGTGATCCATGGATGACAACTGTGTTGTGTGTTTCATTTCTGAAATGGAGTTAAATCCCAGGCTCTGAGTCTTCCTACAAGAAAGACTTCGTTTCAGGCAAGGGATGTTACTTTACAGCACAAACAAACTACATCGTTCACGAAGCTCACACGTTTCTCATCTTAACTGACAAGCATTGGATGTTAGAGGACCTGTGGTTTGTTTCAGTTTCATAAGCTGAGTTAGACTAGATAAGGTCCTTACGTGTAGGAAACACCATAATTTTGTTCTCATTACACATATGTTTCCTGCTGTCTTAGAGACTCTAGAAAGCAAGAGCGTGCTTCTTGCTGTAAAGCAGAGTGTGAACAATGGATGAGAACTCTGCTGTGTGTTTCACATCAGAAATGGAGTTAAATCCCAGGCTCTGAGTCTTCCGACAAGGAAGACTTCGTTTCAGGTAAGGAAAGTTACTTTAAAGCTCAAACGAACTACATCGTTCACGAAGATCACACATTTCTCATCTTAACAGAGAAGCATTGGATGTTAGAGGACCTTTGCTTTGTATCAATTTCAAGCAGAGTTTAACTAGATATGGTCCCTATGTATAAGAAACACGGTTCTTTTCTTTTGAGGACACTCACGTTTCCTTCTGCAATAGAACTCTAGAAAGCAAGAGCCTGCTTCTTGCTCTAAAGCAGAGTGTGATCCATGGATGACAACTGTGTTGTGTGTTTCCCTTCAGAAATGGAGTTCAATCCGAGGCTCTGAGTCTTCCTACAAGCATGATTTCGTTTCAGGTAAGGGCAGTCACTCTTCAGCTCAAACGAATTACATCGATCACGAAGCTCACACGTATCTCATCTTAACTGACGAGCATTGTATGTTAGAGGAGCAGTGCTTTGCATCAGTTTCAGAAGCAGAGTTGGACTAGATATGGTCCGTATGTGTAAGAAACACCGTTCTTTTGTTCTCAGCACACTCATGTTTCCTGCTGTATTAGAGACTCTAGAAAGCAAGAGCGTGCTTCTTGCTCTAAAGCAGAGTGTGATCAATGGATGAGAACTGTGTTGTGTGTTTCATTTCAGAAATGGAGTTAAATCCCAGGCTCTAAGTCTTCCTACAAGAAAGACTTCGTTTCAGGTAAGGGCAGTCACTTTTCAGCTCCAAAGAATTACATCGTTCACGAATCTCACACGTTTCTCATCTTAACTGACAAGCATTGGATGTTAGAGGAACTTTGCTTTGTATGAATTTCTAGCAGTGTTGAACTAGATATGGTCCCTATGTATAGGAAACACGGTTCATTTCTTCTGAGGACACTCACGTTTCCTGCTGTATTAGAGACTCTAGAAAGCAAGATCGTGGTTCTTGCTCTAAAGCAGAGTGTGATCCATGGTTGAGAACTGTGTTTTGTGTTTCCTTCAGAAATGGAGTTAAATCCCAGGCTCTGTGTCTTCCTACAAGCAAGACTTCGTTTCAGGTTAAGGCAGTCACTTTTCAGCTCAAACGAATTACATTGGTCACAAAGCTCACACGTTTCTCATCTTAACTGACAAGCATTGGATGTTAGAGTACCAGTGCTTTGTATCAGTTTCAGAAGCAGAGTTGGGCTAGATATGGTCCGCATGTGTAAGTAATACCGTTCATTGTTCTCAGCACACTCAGGTTTATTGCTGTATTAGAGACTCTAGAAAGCAAGAGCTTTCTTCTTGCTCTAAAGCAGTGTGTGATCAATGTATGAGAACTCTGTTTTGTGTTACACTTCAGAAATGGAGTTAAATCCCAGGCTCTGAGTCTTCCGACAAGCAAAATTTCGTTTCAGGTAAGGGAAGTTTCTTTACAGTTCAAACGAACTACATCGATCACGAAGCTCACATATTTCTCATCTTAAGAGACAAGCATTGGATATTAGAGGACCTTTGCTTTGTATCAATTTCAAGCAGAGTTGAACTAGATATGGTCCGTATGTATAGGAAACACGGTTCTTTCTTTTGAGGACACTCACGTTTCCTGCTGCAATAGAGACTCTAGAAAGAAAGAGCCTGCTTCTTGCTCTAAAGCAGAGTGTGATCCATGGATGACAACTGTGTTGTGTGTTTCATTTCTGAAATGGAGTTAAATCCCAGGCTCTGAGTCTTCCTACAAGAAAGACTTCGTTTCAGGTAAGGGCAGTCACTTTTCAGCTCCAACGAATTACATCGGTCAGGAAGCTCACACGTTTCTCATCTTAACTGACAAGCATTGGATGTTAGAGGACCTGTGCTTTGTATCAGATTCAGAAGCATAGTTGGACTAGATATGGTCCGTATGTGTAGTAAACACCATTCTTTTGTTCTCATCACACTCATGTTTCCTGCTGTATTAGAGACTCTAGAAAGCAAGAGCGTGCTTCTTGCTGTAAAGCAGAGTGTGAACAATGGATGAGAACTCTGCAGTGTGTTTCAATTCAAAAATGGAGTAAAATCCCAGGCTCTGAGTCTTCCGACAAGCAAGACTTCATTTCAGGCAAGGGATGTTACTTTACAGCACAAACAAACTACATCGTTCACGAAGCTCACACGTTTCTCATCTTAACTGACAAGCTTTGGATGTTAGAGGACCCTGTGGTTTGTTTCAGTTTCATAAGCAGAGTTAGACTAGATAAGGTCCTTATGTGTAGGAAACACCATAATTTTGTTCTCATTACACATATGTTTCCTGCTGTCTTAGAGACTCTAGAAAGCAAGAGCGTGCTTCTTGCTGTAAAGCAGAGTGTGATCAATGTATGAGAACTCTGTTTTGTGTTTCACTTCAGAAATCTAGTTAAATCCCAGGCTCTGAGTCTTCCTATAAGCAAGACTTCTTTTCAAGTAAGGGAAGTTACTTTACAGCTCAAACGAACTACATTGTTCACGAAGCTCACACGTTTCACATCTTAACAGAGAAGCATTGGATGTTAGAGGACCTTTGCTTTGTATCAATTTCTAGCAGAGTTGAACTAGATATGGTCCCTATGTACAGGAAACACGGTTCTTTTCTTCTGA
This sequence comes from Onychomys leucogaster, assembly GCA_949786385.1. Taxonomy (NCBI): domain Eukaryota; kingdom Metazoa; phylum Chordata; class Mammalia; order Rodentia; family Cricetidae; genus Onychomys; species Onychomys leucogaster. Next base: position 229,324 of record CATKUP010000120.1, read on the forward strand.
GCACACTCAGGTTTCCTGCTGTATTAGAGACTCTGGAATGCAAGAGCGTGCTTCTTGCTCTAAAGCAGAGTGTGATCAATGGATGAGAACTGTGTTGTGTGTTTCATTTCAGAAATGGAGTTAAATCCCAGGCTCTAAGTCTTCCTACAAGAAAGACTTCGTTTCAGGTAAGGGCAGTCACTTTTCAGCTCCAACGAATTACATCGGTCACGAAGCTCACACGTTTCTCATCTTAACTGACAAGCATTGGATGTTAGAGGACCAGTTCTTTGTATCAGTTTCAGAAGCATAGTTGGACTAGATATGGTCCGTATGTGTAAGAAACACCGTTCTTTTGTTCTCAGCACACTCATGTTTCCTGCTGTATTAGAGACTCTAGAAAGCAAGAGCGTGCTTCTTTCTAAAGCAGAGTGTGTTCAATTGATGCTAACTGTGTTGTGTGTTTCATTTCAGAAATGGAGTTTAATCCCTGCCTCTGAGTCTTCCTACAAGCAAGACTTCGTTTCAGGTATGGGCATTTAACTTACAGCTCAAACGAACTATATCGTTCACTAAGCTCTCACGTTTCTCATCTTAACAGAGAAGCATTGGATGTTAGAGGACCTTTGCTTCGTATGAATTTCAAGCAGAGTTGAACTAGATATGGTCCGTATGTATAGGAAACACGGTTCTTTTCTTTTGAGCACACACATGTTTCCTGCTGTATTAGAGACTCTGGAATGCAAGAGCGTGCTTCTTGCTCTAAAGCAGAATGTGATCAATGTATGAGAACTCTGTTTTGTGTTTCACTTCAGAAATAGAGTTAAATCCCAGGCTATGAGTCTTCCGACAAGCAAGACTTCGTTTCAGGTAAGGGAAGTTACTTTACAGCTCAAACGAACTACATCGTTCACGAAGCTCACACGTTTCTCATCTTAACTGAGAAGGATTGGATGTTAGAGAACCTTTGCTTTGTATCAGTTTCAGAAGCATAGTTGGACTAGATATGGTCCGTATGTGTAAGAAACACCGTTCTTTTGTTCTCAGCACACTCATGTTTCCTGCTGTATTAGAGACTCTAGAAAGCAAGAGCGTGCTTCTTGCTCTAAAGCAGAGTGTGATCAATGGATGAGAACTGTGTTGTGTGTTTCATTTCAGAAATGGAGTTAAATCCCAGGCTCTAAGTCTTCCTACAAGAAAGACTTCGTTTCAGGTAAGGGCAGTCACTTTTCAGCTCCAACGAATTACATCGGTCACGAAGCTCACACGTTTCTCATCTTAACTGACAAGCATTGGATGTTAGAGGACCAGTGCTTTCTATCAGTTTCAGAAGCATAGTTGGACTAGATATGGTATGTATGTGTAAGAAACACCGTTCTTTTGTTCTCAGCACACTCAGGTTTCCTGCTGTATTAGAGACTCTGGAATGCAAGAGCGTGCTTCTTGCTCTAAAGCAGAGTGTGATCAATGGATGAGAACTGTGTTGTGTGTTTCATTTCAGAAATGGAGTTAAATCCCAGGCTCTAAGTCTTCCTACAAGAAAGACTTCGTTTCAGGTAAGGGCAGTCACTTTTCAGCTCCAACGAATTACATCGGTCACGAAGCTCACACGTTTCTCATCTTAACTGACAAGCATTGGATGTTAGAGGACCTTTGCTTTGTATGAATTTCTAGCAGTGTTGAACTAGATATGGTCCCTATGTATAGGAAACACGGTTCTTTTCTTCTGAGGACACTCACGTTTCCTGCTGTATTAGAGACTCTAGAAAGCAAGATCGTGGTTCTTGCTCTAAAGCAGAGTGTGATCCATGGTTGAGAACTGTGTTTTGTGTTTCCTTCAGAAATGGAGTTAAATCCCAGGCTCTGTGTCTTCCTACAAGCAAGACTTCGTTTCAGGTTAAGGCAGTCACTTTTCAGCTCAAACGAATTACATTGGTCACAAAGCTCACACGTTTCTCATCTTAACTGACAAGCATTGGATGTTAGAGTACCAGTGCTTTGTATCAGTTTCAGAAGCAGAGTTGGGCTAGATATGGTCCGCATGTGTAAGTAATACCGTTCATTGTTCTCAGCACACTCAGGTTTATTGCTGTATTAGAGACTCTAGAAAGCAAGAGCTTTCTTCTTGCTCTAAAGCAGTGTGTGATCAATGTATGAGAACTCTGTTTTGTGTTACACTTCAGAAATGGAGTTAAATCCCAGGCTCTGAGTCTTCCGACAAGCAAAATTTCGTTTCAGGTAAGGGAAGTTTCATTACAGTTCAAACGAACTACATCGATCACGAAGCTCACATATTTCTCATCTTAAGAGACAAGCATTGGATATTAGAGGACCTTTGCTTTGTATCAATTTCAAGCAGAGTTGAACTAGATATGGTCCGTATGTATAGGAAACACGGTTCTTTTCTTTTGAGGACACTCACGTTTCCTGCTGCAATAGAGACTCTAGAAAGCAAGAGCCTGCTTCTTGCTCTAAAGCAGAGTGTGATCCATGGATGACAACTGTGTTGTGTGTTTCATTTCTGAAATGGAGTTAAATCCCAGGCTCTGAGTCTTCCTACAAGAAAGACTTCGTTTCAGGCAAGGGATGTTACTTTACAGCACAAACAAACTACATCGTTCACGAAGCTCACACGTTTCTCATCTTAACTGACAAGCATTGGATGTTAGAGGACCTGTGGTTTGTTTCAGTTTCATAAGCTGAGTTAGACTAGATAAGGTCCTTATGTGTAGGAAACACCATAATTTTGTTCTCATTACACATATGTTTCCTGCTGTCTTAGAGACTCTAGAAAGCAAGAGCGTGCTTCTTGCTGTAAAGCAGAGTGTGAACAATGGGTGAGAACTCTGCTGTGTGTTTCACATCAGAAATGGAGTTAAATCCCAGGCTCTGAGTCTTCCGACAAGGAAGACTTCGTTTCAGGTAAGGAAAGTTACTTTACAGCTCAAACGAACTACATCGTTCACGAAGATCACACATTTCTCATCTTAACAGAGAAGCATTGGATGTTAGAGGACCTTTGCTTTGTATCAATTTCAAGCAGAGTTTAACTAGATATGGTCCCTATGTATAAGAAACACGGTTCTTTTCTTTTGAGGACACTCACGTTTCCTTCTGCAATAGAACTCTAGAAAGCAAGAGCCTGCTTCTTGCTCTAAAGCAGAGTGAGATCCATGGATGACAACTGTGTTGTGTGTTTCCCTTCAGAAATGGAGTTCAATCCGAGGCTCTGAGTCTTCCTACAAGCATGATTTCGTTTCAGGTAAGGGCAGTCACTCTTCAGCTCAAACGAATTACATCGATCACGAAGCTCACACGTATCTCATCTTAACTGACGAGCATTGTATGTTAGAGGAGCAGTGCTTTGCATCAGTTTCAGAAGCAGAGTTGGACTAGATGTGGTCCTTATGTGTAAGAAACACCGTTCTTTTGTTCTCAGCACACTCATGTTTCCTGCTGTATTAGAGATTCTAGAAAGCAAGAGCGTGCTTCTTGCTCTAAAGCAGAGTGTGATCAATGGATGAGAACTGTGTTGTGTGTTTCATTTCAGAAATGGAGTTAAATCCCAGGCTCTAAGTCTTCCTACAAGAAAGACTTCGTTTCAGGTAAGGGCAGTCACTTTTCAGCTCCAACGAATTACATCGGTCACGAAGCTCACACGTTTCTCATCTTAACTGACAAGCATTGGATGTTAGAGGACCAGTTCTTTGTATCAGTTTCAGAAGCATAGTTGGACTAGATATGGTCCGTATGTGTAAGAAACACCGTTCTTTTGTTCTCAGCACACTCATGTTTCCTGCTGTATTAGAGACTCTAGAAAGCAAGAGCGTGCTTCTTTCTAAAGCAGAGTGTGTTCAATTGATGCTAACTGTGTTGTGTGTTTCATTTCAGAAATGGAGTTTAATCCCTGCCTCTGAGTCTTCCTACAAGCAAGACTTCGTTTCAGGTATGGGCATTTAACTTACAGCTCAAACTAACTATATCGTTCACTAAGCTCTCACGTTTCTCATCTTAACAGAGAAGCATTGGATGTTAGAGGACCTTTGCTTCGTATGAATTTCAAGCAGAGTTGAACTAGATATGGTCCGTGTGTATAGGAAACACGGTTCTTTTCTTTTGAGCACACACATGTTTCCTGCTGTATTAGAGACTCTGGAATGCAAGAGCGTGCTTCTTGCTCTAAAGCAGAATGTGATCAATGTATGAGAACTCTGTTTTGTGTTTCACTTCAGAAATAGAGTTAAATCCCAGGCTATGAGTCTTCCGACAAGCAAGACTTCGTTTCAGGTAAGGGAAGTTACTTTACAGCTCAAACGAACTACATCGTTCACGAAGCTCACACGTTTCTCATCTTAACTGAGAAGGATTGGATGTTAGAGAACCTTTGCTTTGTATCAGTTTCAGAAGCATAGTTGGACTAGATATGGTCCGTATGTGTAAGAAACACCGTTCTTTTGTTCTCAGCACACTCATGTTTCCTGCTGTATTAGAGACTCTAGAAAGCAAGAGCGTGCTTCTTGCTCTAAAGCAGAGTGTGATCAATGGATGAGAACTGTGTTGTGTGTTTCATTTCAGAAATGGAGTTAAATCCCAGGCTCTAAGTCTTCCTACAAGAAAGACTTCGTTTCAGGTAAGGGCAGTCACTTTTCAGCTCCAACGAATTACATCGGTCACGAAGCTCACACGTTTCTCATCTTAACTGACAAGCATTGGATGTTAGAGGACCAGTGCTTTCTATCAGTTTCAGAAGCATAGTTGGACTAGATATGGTATGTATGTGTAAGAAACACCGTTCTTTTGTTCTCAGCACACTCAGGTTTCCTGCTGTATTAGAGACTCTGGAATGCAAGAGCGTGCTTCTTGCTCTAAAGCAGAGTGTGATCAATGGATGAGAACTGTGTTGTGTGTTTCATTTCAGAAATGGAGTTAAATCCCAGGCTCTAAGTCTTCCTACAAGAAAGACTTCGTTTCAGGTAAGGGCAGTCACTTTTCAGCTCCAACGAATTACATCGGTCACGAAGCTCACACGTTTCTCATCTTAACTGACAAGCATTGGATGTTAGAGGACCTTTGCTTTGTATGAATTTCTAGCAGTGTTGAACTAGATATGGTCCCTATGTATAGGAAACACGGTTCTTTTCTTCTGAGGACACTCACGTTTCCTGCTGTATTAGAGACTCTAGAAAGCAAGATCGTGGTTCTTGCTCTAAAGCAGAGTGTGATCCATGGTTGAGAACTGTGTTTTGTGTTTCCTTCAGAAATGGAGTTAAATCCCAGGCTCTGTGTCTTCCTACAAGCAAGACTTCGTTTCAGGTTAAGGCAGTCACTTTTCAGCTCAAACGAATTACATTGGTCACAAAGCTCACACGTTTCTCATCTTAACTGACAAGCATTGGATGTTAGAGTACCAGTGCTTTGTATCAGTTTCAGAAGCAGAGTTGGGCTAGATATGGTCCGCATGTGTAAGTAATACCGTTCATTGTTCTCAGCACACTCAGGTTTATTGCTGTATTAGAGACTCTAGAAAGCAAGAGCTTTCTTCTTGCTCTAAAGCAGTGTGTGATCAATGTATGAGAACTCTGTTTTGTGTTACACTTCAGAAATGGAGTTAAATCCCAGGCTCTGAGTCTTCCGACAAGCAAAATTTCGTTTCAGGTAAGGGAAGTTTCATTACAGTTCAAACGAACTACATCGATCACGAAGCTCACATATTTCTCATCTTAAGAGACAAGCATTGGATATTAGAGGACCTTTGCTTTGTATCAATTTCAAGCAGAGTTGAACTAGATATGGTCCGTATGTATAGGAAACACGGTTCTTTTCTTTTGAGGACACTCACGTTTCCTGCTGCAATAGAGACTCTAGAAAGCAAGAGCCTGCTTCTTGCTCTAAAGCAGAGTGTGATCCATGGATGACAACTGTGTTGTGTGTTTCATTTCTGAAATGGAGTTAAATCCCAGGCTCTGAGTCTTCCTACAAGAAAGACTTCGTTTCAGGCAAGGGATGTTACTTTACAGCACAAACAAACTACATCGTTCACGAAGCTCACACGTTTCTCATCTTAACTGACAAGCATTGGATGTTAGAGGACCTGTGGTTTGTTTCAGTTTCATAAGCTGAGTTAGACTAGATAAGGTCCTTATGTGTAGGAAACACCATAATTTTGTTCTCATTACACATATGTTTCCTGCTGTCTTAGAGACTCTAGAAAGCAAGAGCGTGCTTCTTGCTGTAAAGCAGAGTGTGAACAATGGGTGAGAACTCTGCTGTGTGTTTCACATCAGAAATGGAGTTAAATCCCAGGCTCTGAGTCTTCCGACAAGGAAGACTTCGTTTCAGGTAAGGAAAGTTACTTTACAGCTCAAACGAACTACATCGTTCACGAAGATCACACATTTCTCATCTTAACAGAGAAGCATTGGATGTTAGAGGACCTTTGCTTTGTATCAATTTCAAGCAGAGTTTAACTAGATATGGTCCCTATGTATAAGAAACACGGTTCTTTTCTTTTGAGGACACTCACGTTTCCTTCTGCAATAGAACTCTAGAAAGCAAGAGCCTGCTTCTTGCTCTAAAGCAGAGTGTGATCCATGGATGACAACTGTGTTGTGTGTTTCCCTTCAGAAATGGAGTTCAATCCGAGGCTCTGAGTCTTCCTACAAGCATGATTTCGTTTCAGGTAAGGGCAGTCACTCTTCAGCTCAAACGAATTACATCGATCACGAAGCTCACACGTATCTCATCTTAACTGACGAGCATTGTATGTTAGAGGAGCAGTGCTTTGCATCAGTTTCAGAAGCAGAGTTGGACTAGATGTGGTCCTTATGTGTAAGAAACACCGTTCTTTTGTTCTCAGCACACTCATGTTTCCTGCTGTATTAGAGATTCTAGAAAGCAAGAGCGTGCTTCTTGCTCTAAAGCAGAGTGTGATCAATGGATGAGAACTGTGTTGTGTGTTTCATTTCAGAAATGGAGTTAAATCCCAGGCTCTAAGTCTTCCTACAAGAAAGACTTCGTTTCAGGTAAGGGCAGTCACTTTTCAGCTCCAACGAATTACATCGGTCACGAAGCTCACACGTTTCTCATCTTAACTGACAAGCATTGGATGTTAGAGGACCAGTTCTTTGTATCAGTTTCAGAAGCATAGTTGGACTAGATATGGTCCGTATGTGTAAGAAACACCGTTCTTTTGTTCTCAGCACACTCATGTTTCCTGCTGTATTAGAGACTCTAGAAAGCAAGAGCGTGCTTCTTTCTAAAGCAGAGTGTGTTCAATTGATGCTAACTGTGTTGTGTGTTTCATTTCAGAAATGGAGTTTAATCCCTGCCTCTGAGTCTTCCTACAAGCAAGACTTCGTTTCAGGTATGGGCATTTAACTTACAGCTCAAACGAACTATATCGTTCACTAAGCTCTCACGTTTCTCATCTTAACAGAGAAGCATTGGATGTTAGAGGACCTTTGCTTCGTATGAATTTCAAGCAGAGTTGAACTAGATATGGTCCGTATGTATAGGAAACACGGTTCTTTTCTTTTGAGCACACACATGTTTCCTGCTGTATTAGAGACTCTGGAATGCAAGAGCGTGCTTCTTGCTCTAAAGCAGAATGTGATCAATGTATGAGAACTCTGTTTTGTGTTTCACTTCAGAAATAGAGTTAAATCCCAGGCTATGAGTCTTCCGACAAGCAAGATTTCGTTTCAGGTAAGGGAAGTTACTTTACAGCTCAAATGAACTACATCGTTCACGAAGCTCACACGTTTCTCATCTTAACTGAGAAGGATTGGATGTTAGAGAACCTTTGCTTTGTATCAGTTTCAGAAGCATAGTTGGACTAGATATGGTCCGTATGTGTAAGAAACACCGTTCTTTTGTTCTCAGCACACTCATGTTTCCTGCTGTATTAGAGACTCTAGAAAGCAAGAGCGTGCTTCTTGCTCTAAAGCAGAGTGTGATCAATGGATGAGAACTGTGTTGTGTGTTTCATTTCAGAAATGGAGTTAAATCCCAGGCTCTAAGTCTTCCTACAAGAAAGACTTCGTTTCAGGTAAGGGCAGTCACTTTTCAGCTCCAACGAATTACATCGGTCACGAAGCTCACACGTTTCTCATCTTAACTGACAAGCATTGGATGTTAGAGGACCAGTGCTTTCTATCAGTTTCAGAAGCATAGTTGGACTAGATATGGTATGTATGTGTAAGAAACACCGTTCTTTTGTTCTCAGCACACTCAGGTTTCCTGCTGTATTAGAGACTCTGGAATGCAAGAGCGTGCTTCTTGCTCTAAAGCAGAGTGTGATCAATGGATGAGAACTGTGTTGTGTGTTTCATTTCAGAAATGGAGTTAAATCCCAGGCTCTAAGTCTTCCTACAAGAAAGACTTCGTTTCAGGTAAGGGCAGTCACTTTTCAGCTCCAACGAATTACATCGGTCACGAAGCTCACACGTTTCTCATCTTAACTGACAAGCATTGGATGTTAGAGGACCTTTGCTTTGTATGAATTTCTAGCAGTGTTGAACTAGATATGGTCCCTATGTATAGGAAACACGGTTCTTTTCTTCTGAGGACACTCACGTTTCCTGCTGTATTAGAGACTCTAGAAAGCAAGATCGTGGTTCTTGCTCTAAAGCAGAGTGTGATCCATGGTTGAGAACTGTGTTTTGTGTTTCCTTCAGAAATGGAGTTAAATCCCAGGCTCTGTGTCTTCCTACAAGCAAGACTTCGTTTCAGGTTAAGGCAGTCACTTTTCAGCTCAAACGAATTACATTGGTCACAAAGCTCACACGTTTCTCATCTTAACTGACAAGCATTGGATGTTAGAGTACCAGTGCTTTGTATCAGTTTCAGAAGCAGAGTTGGGCTAGATATGGTCCGCATGTGTAAGTAATACCGTTCATTGTTCTCAGCACACTCAGGTTTATTGCTGTATTAGAGACTCTAGAAAGCAAGAGCTTTCTTCTTGCTCTAAAGCAGTGTGTGATCAATGTATGAGAACTCTGTTTTGTGTTACACTTCAGAAATGGAGTTAAATCCCAGGCTCTGAGTCTTCCGACAAGCAAAATTTCGTTTCAGGTAAGGGAAGTTTCTTTACAGTTCAAACGAACTACATCGATCACGAAGCTCACATATTTCTCATCTTAAGAGACAAGCATTGGATATTAGAGGACCTTTGCTTTGTATCAATTTCAAGCAGAGTTGAACTAGATATGGTCCGTATGTATAGGAAACACGGTTCTTTTCTTTTGAGGACACTCACGTTTCCTGCTGCAATAGAGACTCTAGAAAGCAAGAGCCTGCTTCTTGCTCTAAAGCAGAGTGTGATCCATGGATGACAACTGTGTTGTGTGTTTCATTTCTGAAATGGAGTTAAATCCCAGGCTCTGAGTCTTCCTACAAGAAAGACTTCGTTTCAGGCAAGGGATGTTACTTTACAGCACAAACAAACTACATCGTTCACGAAGCTCACACGTTTCTCATCTTAACTGACAAGCATTGGATGTTAGAGGACCTGTGGTTTGTTTCAGTTTCATAAGCTGAGTTAGACTAGATAAGGTCCTTATGTGTAGGAAACACCATAATTTTGTTCTCATTACACATATGTTTCCTGCTGTCTTAGAGACTCTAGAAAGCAAGAGCGTGCTTCTTGCTGTAAAGCAGAGTGTGAACAATGGGTGAGAACTCTGCTGTGTGTTTCACATCAGAAATGGAGTTAAATCCCAGGCTCTGAGTCTTCCGACAAGGAAGACTTCGTTTCAGGTAAGGAAAGTTACTTTACAGCTCAAACGAACTACATCGTTCACGAAGATCACACATTTCTCATCTTAACAGAGAAGCATTGGATGTTAGAGGACCTTTGCTTTGTATCAATTTCAAGCAGAGTTTAACTAGATATGGTCCCTATGTATAAGAAACACGGTTCTTTTCTTTTGAGGACACTCACGTTTCCTTCTGCAATAGAACTCTAGAAAGCAAGAGCCTGCTTCTTGCTCTAAAGCAGAGTGTGATCCATGGATGACAACTGTGTTGTGTGTTTCCCTTCAGAAATGGAGTTCAATCCGAGGCTCTGAGTCTTCCTACAAGCATGATTTCGTTTCAGGTAAGGGCAGTCACTCTTCAGCTCAAACGAATTACATCGATCACGAAGCTCACACGTATCTCATCTTAACTGACGAGCATTGTATGTTAGAGGAGCAGTGCTTTGCATCAGTTTCAGAAGCAGAGTTGGACTAGATGTGGTCCTTATGTGTAAGAAACACCGTTCTTTTGTTCTCAGCACACTCATGTTTCCTGCTGTATTAGAGATTCTAGAAAGCAAGAGCGTGCTTCTTGCTCTAAAGCAGAGTGTGATCAATGGATGAGAACTGTGTTGTGTGTTTCATTTCAGAAATGGAGTTAAATCCCAGCCTCTAAGTCTTCCTACAAGAAAGACTTCGTTTCAGGTAAGGGCAGTCACTTTTCAGCTCCAACGAATTACATCGGTCACGAAGCTCACACGTTTCTCATCTTAACTGACAAGCATTGGATGTTAGAGGACCAGTGCTTTGTATCAGTTTCAGAAGCATAGTTGGACTAGATATGGTATGTATGTGTAAGAAACACCGTTCTTTTGTTCTGAGCACACTCACGTTTCCTGCTCTATTAGAGACTGTAGAAAGCAAGAGCGTGCTTCTTGCTCTAAAGCAGTGTGTGATCCATGGTTGAGAACTGTGTTTTGTGTTTCCTTCAGAAATCGAGTTAAATCGCAGGCTCTGTGTCTTCCTACAAGCAAGACTTCGTTTCAGATTAAGGCAGTCACTTTTCAGCTCAAATGAATTACATTGGTCACAAAGCTCACACGTTTCTCATCTTAACTGACAAGCATTGGATGTTAGAGTACCAGTGCTTTGTATCAGTTTCAGAAGCAGAGTTGGGCTAGATATGGTCCGCATGTGTAAGTAATACCGTTCATTGTTCTCAGCACACTCAGGTTTATTGCTGTATTAGAGACTCTAGAAAGCAAGAGCTTTCTTCTTGCTCTAAAGCAGTGTGTGATCAATGTATGAGAACTCTGTTTTGTGTTACACTTCAGAAATGGAGTTAAATCCCAGGCTCTGAGTCTTCCGACAAGCAAAATTTCGTTTCAGGTAAGGGAAGTTTCTTTACAGTTCAAACGAACTACATCGATCACGAAGCTCACATATTTCTCATCTTAAGAGACAAGCATTGGATATTAGAGGACCTTTGCTTTGTATCAATTTCAAGCAGAGTTGAACTAGATATGGTCCGTATGTATAGGAAACACGGATCTTTCTTTTGAGGACACTCACGTTTCCTGCTGCAATAGAGACTCTAGAAAGAAAGAGCCTGCTTCTTGCTCTAAAGCAGAGTGTGATCCATGGATGACAACTGTGTTGTGTGTTTCATTTCTGAAATGGAGTTAAATCCCAGGCTCTGAGTCTTCCTACAAGAAAGACTTCGTTTCAGGTAAGGGCAGTCACTTTTCAGCTCCAACGAATTACATCGGTCAGGAAGCTCACACGTTTCTCATCTTAACTGACAAGCATTGGATGTTAGAGGACCTCTGCTTTGTATCAGATTCAGAAGCATAGTTGGACTAGATATGGTCCGTATGTGTAGTAAACACCATTCTTTTGTTCTCATCACACTCATGTTTCCTGCTGTATTAGAGACTCTAGAAAGCAAGAGCGTGCTTCTTGCTGTAAAGCAGAGTGTGAACAATGGATGAGAACTCTGCAGTGTGTTTCAATTCAAAAATGGAGTAAAATCCCAGGCTCTGAGTCTTCCGACAAGCAAGACTTCATTTCAGGCAAGGGATGTTACTTTACAGCACAAACAAACTACATCGTTCACGAAGCTCACACGTTTCTCATCTTAACTGACAAGCTTTGGATGTTAGAGGACCCTGTGGTTTGTTTCAGTTTCATAAGCAGAGTTAGACTAGATAAGGTCCTTATGTGTAGGAAACACCATAATTTTGTTCTCATTACACATATGTTTCCTGCTGTCTTAGAGACTCTAGAAAGCAAGAGCGTGCTTCTTGCTGTAAAGCAGAGTGTGATCAATGTATGAGAACTCTGTTTTGTGTTTCACTTCAGAAATCTAGTTAAATCCCAGGCTCTGAGTCTTCCTATAAGCAAGACTTCTTTTCAAGTAAGGGAAGTTACTTTACAGCTCAAACGAACTACATTGTTCACGAAGCTCACACGTTTCACATCTTAACAGAGAAGCATTGGATGTTAGAGGACCTTTGCTTTGTATCAATTTCTAGCAGAGTTGAACTAGATATGGTCCCTATGTACAGGAAACACAGTTCTTTTCTTCTGAGCACACTCAGGTTTCCTGCTGTATTAGAGACTCTGGAATGCAAGAGCGTGCTTCTTGCTCTAAAGCAGAGTGTGATCAATGGATGAGAACTGTGTTGTGTGTTTCATTTCAGAAATGGAGTTAAATCCCAGGCTCTAAGTCTTCCTACAAGAAAGACTTCGTTTCAGGTAAGGGCAGTCACTTTTCAGCTCCAACGAATTACATCGGTCACGAAGCTCACACGTTTCTCATCTTAACTGACAAGCATTGGATGTTAGAGGACCAGTTCTTTGTATCAGTTTCAGAAGCATAGTTGGACTAGATATGGTCCGTATGTGTAAGAAACACCGTTCTTTTGTTCTCAGCACACTCATGTTTCCTGCTGTATTAGAGACTCTAGAAAGCAAGAGCGTGCTTCTTTCTAAAGCAGAGTGTGTTCAATTGATGCTAACTGTGTTGTGTGTTTCATTTCAGAAATGGAGTTTAATCCCTGCCTCTGAGTCTTCCTACAAGCAAGACTTCGTTTCAGGTATGGGCATTTAACTTACAGCTCAAACGAACTATATCGTTCACTAAGCTCTCACGTTTCTCATCTTAACAGAGAAGCATTGGATGTTAGAGGACCTTTGCTTCGTATGAATTTCAAGCAGAGTTGAACTAGATATGGTCCGTATGTATAGGAAACACAGTTCTTTTCTTTTGAGCACACACATGTTTCCTGCTGTATTAGAGACTCTGGAATGCAAGAGCGTGCTTCTTGCTCTAAAGCAGAATGTGATCAATGTATGAGAACTCTGTTTTGTGTTTCACTTCAGAAATAGAGTTAAATCCCAGGCTATGAGTCTTCCGACAAGCAAGACTTCGTTTCAGGTAAGGGAAGTTACTTTACAGCTCAAACGAACTACATCGTTCACGAAGCTCACACGTTTCTCATCTTAACTGAGAAGGATTGGATGTTAGAGAACCTTTGCTTTGTATCAGTTTCAGAAGCATAGTTGGACTAGATATGGTCCGTATGTGTAAGAAACACCGTTCTTTTGTTCTCAGCACACTCATGTTTCCTGCTGTATTAGAGACTCTAGAAAGCAAGAGCGTGCTTCTTGCTCTAAAGCAGAGTGTGATCAATGGATGAGAACTGTGTTGTGTGTTTCATTTCAGAAATGGAGTTAAATCCCAGGCTCTAAGTCTTCCTACAAGAAAGACTTCGTTTCAGGTAAGGGCAGTCACTTTTCAGCTCCAACGAATTACATCGGTCACGAAGCTCACACGTTTCTCATCTTAACTGACAAGCATTGGATGTTAGAGGACCAGTGCTTTCTATCAGTTTCAGAAGCATAGTTGGACTAGATATGGTATGTATGTGTAAGAAACACCGTTCTTTTGTTCTCAGCACACTCAGGTTTCCTGCTGTATTAGAGACTCTGGAATGCAAGAGCGTGCTTCTTGCTCTAAAGCAGAGTGTGATCAATGGATGAGAACTGTGTTGTGTGTTTCATTTCAGAAATGGAGTTAAATCCCAGGCTCTAAGTCTTCCTACAAGAAAGACTTCGTTTCAGGTAAGGGCAGTCACTTTTCAGCTCCAACGAATTACATCGGTCACGAAGCTCACACGTTTCTCATCTTAACTGACAAGCATTGGATGTTAGAGGACCAGTTCTTTGTATCAGTTTCAGAAGCATAGTTGGACTAGATATGGTCCGTATGTGTAAGAAACACCGTTCTTTTGTTCTCAGCACACTCATGTTTCCTGCTGTATTAGAGACTCTAGAAAGCAAGAGCGTGCTTCTTTCTAAAGCAGAGTGTGTTCAATTGATGCTAACTGTGTTGTGTGTTTCATTTCAGAAATGGAGTTTAATCCCTGCCTCTGAGTCTTCCTACAAGCAAGACTTCGTTTCAGGTATGGGCATTTAACTTACAGCTCAAACGAACTATATTGTTCACTAAGCTGTCACGTTTCTCATCTTAACAGAGAAGCATTGGATGTTAGAGGACCTTTGCTTCGTATGAATTTCAAGCAGAGTTGAACTAGATATGGTCCGTATGTATAGGAAACACGGTTCTTTTCTTTTGAGCACACACATGTTTCCTGCTGTATTAGAGACTCTGGAATGCAAGAGCGTGCTTCTTGCTCTAAAGCAGAATGTGATCAATGTATGAGAACTCTGTTTTGTGTTTCACTTCAGAAATAGAGTTAAATCCCAGGCTATGAGTCTTCCGACAAGCAAGACTTCGTTTCAGGTAAGGGAAGTTACTTTACAGCTCAAACGAACTACATCGTTCACGAAGCTCACACGTTTCTCATCTTAACTGAGAAGGATTGGATGTTAGAGAACCTTTGCTTTGTATCAGTTTCAGAAGCATAGTGGGACTAGATATGGTCCGTATGTGTAAGAAACACCGTTCTTTTGTTCTCAGCACACTCATGTTTCCTGCTGTATTAGAGACTCTAGAAAGCAAGAGCGTGCTTCTTGCTCTAAAGCAGAGTGTGATCAATGGATGAGAACTGTGTTGTGTGTTTCATTTCAGAAATGGAGTTAAATCCCAGGCTCTAAGTCTTCCTACAAGAAAGACTTCGTTTCAGGTAAGGGCAGTCACTTTTCAGCTCCAACGAATTACATCGGTCACGAAGCTCACACGTTTCTCATCTTAACTGACAAGCATTGGATGTTAGAGGACCAGTGCTTTCTATCAGTTTCAGAAGCATAGTTGGACTAGATATGGTATGTATGTGTAAGAAACACCGTTCTTTTGTTCTCAGCACACTCAGGTTTCCTGCTGTATTAGAGACTCTGGAATGCAAGAGCGTGCTTCTTGCTCTAAAGCAGAGTGTGATCAATGGATGAGAACTGTGTTGTGTGTTTCATTTCAGAAATGGAGTTAAATCCCAGGCTCTAAGTCTTCCTACAAGAAAGACTTCGTTTCAGGTAAGGGCAGTCACTTTTCAGCTCCAACGAATTACATCGGTCACGAAGCTCACACGTTTCTCATCTTAACTGACAAGCATTGGATGTTAGAGGACCAGTTCTTTGTATCAGTTTCAGAAGCATAGTTGGACTAGATATGGTCCGTATGTGTAAGAAACACCGTTCTTTTGTTCTCAGCACACTCATGTTTCCTGCTGTATTAGAGACTCTAGAAAGCAAGAGCGTGCTTCTTTCTAAAGCAGAGTGTGTTCAATTGATGCTAACTGTGTTGTGTGTTTCATTTCAGAAATGGAGTTTAATCCCTGCCTCTGAGTCTTCCTACAAGCAAGACTTCGTTTCAGGTATGGGCATTTAACTTACAGCTCAAACGAAATATATCGTTCACTAAGCTGTCACGTTTCTCATCTTAACAGAGAAGCATTGGATGTTAGAGGACCTTTGCTTCGTATGAATTTCAAGCAGAGTTGAACTAGATATGGTCCGTATGTATAGGAAACACGGTTCTTTTCTTTTGAGCACACACATGTTTCCTGCTGTATTAGAGACTCTGGAATGCAAGAGCGTGCTTCTTGCTCTAAAGCAGAATGTGATCAATGTATGAGAACTCTGTTTTGTGTTTCACTTCAGAAATAGAGTTAAATCCCAGGCTATGAGTCTTCCGACAAGCAAGACTTCGTTTCAGGTAAGGGAAGTTACTTTACAGCTCAAACGAACTACATCGTTCACGAAGCTCACACGTTTCTCATCTTAACTGACAAGCATTGGATGTTAGAGGACCAGTGCTTTCTATCAGTTTCAGAAGCATAGTTGGACTAGATATGGTATGTATGTGTAAGAAACACCGTTCTTTTGTTCTCAGCACACTCATGTTTCCTGCTGTATTAGAGACTCTAGAAAGCAAGAGTGTGCTTCTTTCTCTAAAGCAGAGTTTGATCAATGTATGAGAACTCTGTTGTGTGTTTCCCTTCAGAAATGGAGTTAAATCCCAGGCTCTGAGTCTTCCTATAAGCAAGACTTCGTTTAAGGTAAGGGAAGTTACTTTACAGCTCAAATGAACTACATCGTTCACGAAGCTCACACATTTGTCTTCTTAACAGAGAAGCATTGGATGTTAGAGGACCTTTGCTTTGTATCAATTTCAAGCAGAGTTGAACTAGATATGGTCCGTATGTATAGGAAACACGGTTCTTTTCTTCTGAGACACTCAGGTTTCCTGCTGTATTAGAGACTTTGGAATGCAAGAGCGTGCTTCTTGCTCTAACGCAGAGTGTGATCAATGGATGAGAACTGTGTTGTGTGTTTCATTTCAGAAATGGAGTTAAATCCCAGGCTCTGAGTCTTCCGACAAGCAAGACTTCGTTTCAGGTAAGGAAAGTTAATTTACAGCTCAAACGAACTACATTGTTCACGAAGCTCACACATTTCTCATCTTAACAGACAAGCATTGGATGTTAGAGGACCATTGCTTTGTATCAATTTCAAGCAGTGATGAACTAGATATGGTCCCTAAGTATAGGAAACACGGTTCTTTTCTTTTGAGGACACTCACGGTTCCTGCTGCAATAGAACTCTAGAAAGCAAGATCGTGCTTCTTGCTCTAAAGCAGAGTGTGATCAATGGATGAGAACTGTGTTGTGTGTTTCTTTTCAGAAATGGAGTTTAATCCCTGCCTCTGAGTCTTCCTACAAGCAAGACTTCGTTTCAGATATGGGCATTTACTTTACAGCTCAAACGAACTGTATCGTTCACGAAGCTCACACGTTTCTCATCTTAACAGATAAGCAATGGATGTTAGAGGACCTTTGCTTCGTATGAATTTCAAGCAGAGTTGAAGTAGATATGGTCTGTATGTATAGGAAACACGGTTCTTTTCTTGTGAGCACACACAGGTTTCCTGCTGTATTAGAGACTCTGGAATGCAAGAGCGTGCTTCTCGCTCTAAAGCAGAGTGTGATCAATGGATGAGAACTCTGTTTTGTGTTTCACTTCAGAAATCGAGTTAAATCCCAGGCTCTGAGTCTTCCGACAAGCAAGACTTTGTCTCAGGTAAAGGAAGTTACTTTACAGCTCAAACGAACTACATAGTTCACGAAGCTCACACGTTTCTCATCTTAACTGAGAAGGATTGGATGTTAGAGGACCTTTGCTTTGTATCAATTTCAAGCAGAGTTGAACTAGATATGGTCCGTATGTGTAAGAAACACCGTTCTTTTGTTCTCAGCACACTCATGTTTCCTGCTCTATTATAGACTCTAGAAAGCAAGAGCGTGCTTCTTGCTCTAAAGCAGAGTGTGATCAATGGATGAGAACTGTGTTGTGTGTTTCATTTCAGAAATGGAGTTAAATCCCAGGCTCTAAGTCTTCCTACAAGAAAGACTTCGTTTCAGGTAAGGGCAGTCACTTTTCAGCTCCAACGAATTACATCGTTCACGAATCTCACACGTTTCTCATCTTAACTGACAAGCATTGGATGTTAGAGGACCTTTGCTTTGTATGAATTTCAAGCAGAGTTGAACTAGATATGGTCCCTATGTATAGGAAACACGGTTCTTTTCTTCTGAGGACACTCACGTTTCCTGCTGTATTAGAGACTCTAGAAAGCAAGATCGTGGTTCCTGCTCTAAAGCAGAGTGTGATCCATGGTTGAGAACTGTGTTTTGTGTTTCCTTCAGAAATGGAGTTAAATCCCAGGCTCTGTGTCTTCCTACAAGCAAGACTTCGTTTCAGGTTAAGGCAGTCACTTTTCAGCTCAAACGAATTACATTGGTCACAAAGCTCACACGTTTCTCATCTTAACTGACAAGCATTGGATGTTAGAGTACCAGTGCTTTGTATCAGTTTCAGAAGCAGAGTTGGGCTAGATATGGTCCGCATGTGTAAGTAATACCGTTCATTGTTCTCAGCACACTCAGGTTTATTGCTGTATTAGAGACTCTAAAAAGCAAGAGCTTTCTTCTTGCTCTAAAGCAGTGTGTGATCAATGTATGAGAACTCTGTTTTGTGTTACACTTCAGAAATGGAGTTAAATCCCAGGCTCTGAGTCTTCCGACAAGCAAAATTTCGTTTCAGGTAAGGGAAGTTTCTTTACAGTTCAAACGAACTACATCGATCACGAAGCTCACATATTTCTCATCTTAAGAGACAAGCATTGGATATTAGAGGACCTTTGCTTTGTATCAATTTCAAGCAGAGTTGAACTAGATATGGTCCGTATGTATAGGAAACACGGTTCTTTTCTTTTGAGGACACTCATGTTTCCTGCTGCAATAGAGACTCTAGAAAGCAAGAGCCTGCTTCTTGCTCTAAAGCAGAGTGTGATACATGGATGACAACTGTGTTGTGTGTTTCATTTCTGAAATGGAGTTAAATCCCAGGCTCTGAGTCTTCCTACAAGAAAGACTTCGTTTCAGGCAAGGGATGTTACTTTACAGCACAAACAAACTACATCGTTCACGAAGCTCACACGTTTCTCATCTTAACTGACAAGCATTGGATGTTAGAGGACCTGTGGTTTGTTTCAGTTTCATAAGCCGAGTTAGACTAGATAAGGTCCTTATGTGTAGGAAACACCATAATTTTGTTCTCATTACACATATGTTTCCTGCTGTCTTAGAGACTCTAGAAAGCAAGAGCGTGCTTCTTGCTGTAAAGCAGAGTGTGAACAATGGATGAGAACTCTGCTGTGTGTTTCACATCAGAAATGGAGTTAAATCCCAGGCTCTGAGTCTTCCGACAAGGAAGACTTCGTGTCAGGTAAGGAAAGTTACTTTACAGCTCAAACGAACTACATCGTTCACGAAGATCACACATTTCTCATCTTAACAGAGAAGCATTGGATGTTAGAGGACCTTTGCTTTGTATCAATTTCAAGCAGAGTTTAACTAGATATGGTCCCTATGTATAAGAAACATGGTTCCTTTCTTTTGAGGACACTCACGTTTCCTTCTGCAATAGAACACTAGAAAGCAAGAGCCTGCTTCTTGCTCTAAAGCAGAGTGTGATCCATGGATGACAACTGTGTTGTGTGTTTCCCTTCAGAAATGGAGTTAAATCCGAGGCTCTGAGTCTTCCTACAAGCATGATTTCGTTTCAGGTAAGGGCAGTCACTCTTCAGCTCAAACGAATTACATCGGTCACGAAGCTCACACGTATCTCATCTTAACTGACGAGCATTGTATGTTAGAGGAGCAGTGCTTTGCATCGGTTTCAGAAGCAGAGTTGGACTAGATGTGGTCCTTATGTGTAAGAAACACCGTTCTTTTGTTCTCAGCACACTCATGTTTCCTGCTGTATTAGAGACTCTAGAAAGCAAGAGCGTGCTTCTTGCTCTAAAGCAGAGTGTGATCAATGGATGAGAACTGTGTTGTGTGTTTCATTTCAGAAATGGAGTTAAATCCCAGGCTCTAAGTCTTCCTACAAGAAAGACTTCGTTTCAGGTTAAGGCAGTCACTTTTCAGCTCAAACGAATTACATTGGTCACAAAGCTCACACGTTTCTCATCTTAACTGACAAGCATTGGATGTTAGAGTACCAGTGCTTTGTATCAGTTTCAGAAGCAGAGTTGGGCTAGATATGGTCCGCATGTGTAAGTAATACCGTTCATTGTTCTCAGCACACTCAGGTTTATTGCTGTATTAGAGACTCTAGAAAGCAAGAGCTTTCTTCTTGCTCTAAAGCAGTGTGTGATCAATGTATGAGAACTCTGTTTTGTGTTACACTTCAGAAATGGAGTTAAATCCCAGGCTCTGAGTCTTCCGACAAGCAAAATTTCGTTTCAGGTAAGGGAAGTTTCTTTACAGTTCAAACGAACTACATCGATCACGAAGCTCACATATTTCTCATCTTAAGAGACAAGCATTGGATATTAGAGGACCTTTGCTTTGTATCAATTTCAAGCAGAGTTGAACTAGATATGGTCCGTATGTATAGGAAACACGGTTCTTTTCTTTTGAGGACACTCACGTTTCCTGCTGCAATAGAGACTCTAGAAAGAAAGAGCCTGCTTCTTGCTCTAAAGCAGAGTGTGATCCATGGATGACAACTGTGTTGTGTGTTTCATTTCTGAAATGGAGTTAAATCCCAGGCTCTGAGTCTTCCTACAAGAAAGACTTCGTTTCAGGTAAGGGCAGTCACTTTTCAGCTCCAACGACTTACATCGGTCAGGAAGCTCACACGTTTCTCATCTTAACTGACAAGCATTGGATGTTAGAGGACCTGTGCTTCGTATGAATTTCAAGCAGAGTTGAACTAGATATGGTCCGTATGTATAGGAAACACGGTTCTTTTCTTTTGAGCACACACATGTTTCCTGCTGTATTAGAGACTCTGGAATGCAAGAGCGTGCTTCTTGCTCTAAAGCAGAATGTGATCAATGTATGAGAACTCTGTTTTGTGTTTCACTTCAGAAATAGAGTTAAATCCCAGGCTATGAGTCTTCCGACAAGCAAGACTTCGTTTCAGGTAAGGGAAGTTACTTTACAGCTCAAACGAACTACATCGTTCACGAAGCTCACACGTTTCTCATCTTAACTGAGAAGGATTGGATGTTAGAGAACCTTTGCTTTGTATCAGTTTCAGAAGCATAGTTGGACTAGATACGGTACGTATGTGTAAGAAACACCGTTCTTTTGTTCTCAGCACACTCATGTTTCCTGCTGTATTAGAGACTCTAGAAAGCAAGAGCATGTTTCTTGCTCTAAAGCAGAGTTTGATCAATGGATGAGAACTGTGTTGTGTGTTTCATTTCGGAAATGGAGTTAAATCCCAGGCTCTAAGTCTTCCTACAAGAAAGACTTCGTTTCAGGTTAGGGCAGTCACTTTTCAGCTCCAACGAATTACATCGGTCACGAATCTCACACGTTTCTCATCTTAACTGACAAGCATTGGATGTTAGAGGACCTTTGCTTTGTATGAATTTCAAGCAGAGTTGAACTAGATATGGTCCCTATGTATAGAAAACACGGTTCTTTTCTTCTGAGGACACTCACGTTTCCTGCTGTATTAGAGACTCTAGAAAGCAAGAGCGTGCTTCTTGCTCTAAAGCAGAGTGTGATCCATGGTTGAGAACTGTGTTTTGTGTTTCCTTCAGAAATGGAGTTAAATCCCAGGCTCTGTGTCTTCCTACAAGCAAGACTTCGTTTCAGGTTAAGGCAGTCACTTTTCAGCTCAAACGAATTACATTGGTCACAAAGCTCACACGTTTCTCATCTTAACTGACAAGCATTGGATGTTAGAGTACCAGTGCTTTGTATCAGTTTCAGAAGCAGAGTTGGGCTAGATATGGTCCGCATGTGTAAGTAATACCGTTCATTGTTCTCAGCACACTCAGGTTTATTGCTGTATTAGAGACTCTAGAAAGCAAGAGCTTTCTTCTTGCTCTAAAGCAGTGTGTGATCAATGTATGAGAACTCTGTTTTGTGTTACACTTCAGAAATGGAGTTAAATCCCAGGCTCTGAGTCTTCCGACAAGCAAAATTTCGTTTCAGGTAAGGGAAGTTTCTTTACAGTTCAAACGAACTACATCGATCACGAAGCTCACATATTTCTCATCTTAAGAGACAAGCATTGGATATTAGAGGACCTTTGCTTTGTATCAATTTCAAGCAGAGTTGAACTAGATATGGTCCGTATGTATAGGAAACACGGTTCTTTTCTTTTGAGGACACTCACGTTTCCTGCTGCAATAGAGACTCTAGAAAGCAAGAGCCTGCTTCTTGCTCTAAAGCAGAGTGTGATCCATGGATGACAACTGTGTTGTGTGTTTCATTTCTGAAATGGAGTTAAATCCCAGGCTCTGAGTCTTCCTACAAGAAAGACTTCGTTTCAGGCAAGGGATGTTACTTTACAGCACAAACAAACTACATCATTCACGAAGCACACACGTTTCTCATCTTAACTGACAAGCATTGGATGTTAGAGGACCTGTGGTTTGTTTCAGTTTCATAAGCTGAGTTAGACTAGATAAGGTCCTTATGTGTAGGAAACACCATAATTTTGTTCTCATTACACATATGTTTCCTGCTGTCTTAGAGACTCTAGAAAGCAAGAGCGTGCTTCTTGCTGTAAAGCAGAGTGTGAACAATGGATGAGAACTCTGCTGTGTGTTTCACATCAGAAATGGAGTTAAATCCCAGGCTCTGAGTCTTCCGACAAGGAAGACTTCGTTTCAGGTAAGGAAAGTTACTTTACAGCTCAAACGAACTACATCGTTCACGAAGATCACACATTTCTCATCTTAACAGAGAAGCATTGGATGTTAGAGGACCTTTGCTTTGTATCAATTTCAAGCAGAGTTTAACTAGATATGGTCCCTATGTATAAGAAACATGGTTCTTTTCTTTTGAGGACACTCACCTTTCCTTCTGCAATAGAACTCTAGAAAGCAAGAGCCTGCTTCTTGCTCTAAAGCAGAGTGTGATCCATGGATGACAACTGTGTTGTGTGTTTCCCTTCAGAAATGGAGTTAAATCCGAGGCTCTGAGTCTTCCTACAAGCATGATTTCGTTTCAGGTAAGGGCAGTCACTCTTCAGCTCAAACGAATTACATCGGTCACGAAGCTCACACGTATCTCATCTTAACTGACGAGCATTGTATGTTAGAGGAGCAGTGCTTTGCATCAGTTTCAGAAGCAGAGTTGGACTAGATGTGGTCCTTATGTGTAAGAAACACCGTTCTTTTGTTCTCAGCACACTCATGTTTCCTGCTGTATTAGAGATTCTAGAAAGCAAGAGCGTGCTTCTTGCTCTAAAGCAGAGTGTGATCAATGGATGAGAACTGTGTTGTGTGTTTCATTTCAGAAATGGAGTTAAATCCCAGGCTCTAAGTCTTCCTACAAGAAAGACTTCGTTTCAGGTAAGGGCAGTCACTTTTCAGCTCCAACGAATTACATCGGTCACAAAGCTCACACGTTTCTCATCTTAACTGACAAGCATTGGATGTTAGAGGACCAGTGCTTTGTATCAGTTTCAGAAGCATAGTTGGACTAGATATGGTCCGTATGTGTAAGAAACACCGTTCTTTTGTTCTCAGCACACTCATGTTTCCTGCTGTATTAGAGACTCTAGAAAGCAAGAGCGTGCTTCTTGCTCTAAAGCAGAGTGTGATCAATGGATGAGAACTGTGTTGTGTGTTTCATTTCAGAAATGGAGTTAAATCCCAGGCTCTAAGTCTTCCTACAAGAAAGACTTCGTTTCAGGTAAGGGCAGTCACTTTTCAGCTCCAACGAATTACATCGGTCACGAAGCTCACACGTTTCTCATCTTAACTGACAAGCATTGGATGTTAGAGGACCAGTGCTTTGTATCAGTTTCAGAAGCATAGTTGGACTAGATATGGTCCGTATGTGTAAGAAACACCGTTCTTTTGTTCTCAGCACACTCATGTTTCCTGCTGTATTAGAGACTCTAGAAAGCAAGAGCGTGCTTCTTGCTCTAAAGCAGAGTGTGATCAATGGATGAGAACTGTGTTGTGTGTTTCATTTCAGAAATGGAGTTAAATCCCAGGCTCTAAGTCTTCCTACAAGAAAGACTTCGTTTCAGGTAAGGGCAGTCACTTTTCAGCTCCAAAGAATTACATCGTTCACGAATCTCACACGTTTCTCATCTTAACTGACAAGCATTGGATGTTAGAGGAACTTTGCTTTGTATGAATTTCTAGCAGTGTTGAACTAGATATGGTCCCTGTGTATAGGAAACACGGTTCATTTCTTCTGAGGACACTCACGTTTCCTGCTGTATTAGAGACTCTAGAAAGCAAGATCGTGGTTCTTGCTCTAAAGCAGAGTGTGATCCATGGTTGAGAACTGTGTTTTGTGTTTCCTTCAGAAATGGAGTTAAATCCCAGGCTCTGTGTCTTCCTACAAGCAAGACTTCGTTTCAGGTTAAGGCAGTCACTTTTCAGCTCAAACGAATTACATTGGTCACAAAGCTCACACGTTTCTCATCTTAACTGACAAGCATTGGATGTTAGAGTACCAGTGCTTTGTATCAGTTTCAGAAGCAGAGTTGGGCTAGATATGGTCCGCATGTGTAAGTAATACCGTTCATTGTTCTCAGCACACTCAGGTTTATTGCTGTATTAGAGACTCTAGAAAGCAAGAGCTTTCTTCTTGCTCTAAAGCAGTGTGTGATCAATGTATGAGAACTCTGTTTTGTGTTACACTTCAGAAATGGAGTTAAATCCCAGGCTCTGAGTCTTCCGACAAGCAAAATTTCGTTTCAGGTAAGGGAAGTTTCTTTACAGTTCAAACGAACTACATCGATCACGAAGCTCACATATTTCTCATCTTAAGAGACAAGCATTGGATATTAGAGGACCTTTGCTTTGTATCAATTTCAAGCAGAGTTGAACTAGATATGGTCCGTATGTATAGGAAACACGGTTCTTTTCTTTTGAGGACACTCACGTTTCCTGCTGCAATAGAGACTCTAGAAAGCAAGAGCCTGCTTCTTGCTCTAAAGCAGAGTGTGATCCATGGATGACAACTGTGTTGTGTGTTTCATTTCTGAAATGGAGTTAAATCCCAGGCTCTGAGTCTTCCTACAAGAAAGACTTCGTTTCAGGCAAGGGATGTTACTTTACAGCACAAACAAACTACATCATTCACGAAGCACACACGTTTCTCATCTTAACTGACAAGCATTGGATGTTAGAGGACCTGTGGTTTGTTTCAGTTTCATAAGCTGAGTTAGACTAGATAAGGTCCTTATGTGTAGGAAACACCATAATTTTGTTCTCATTACACATATGTTTCCTGCTGTCTTAGAGACTCTAGAAAGCAAGAGCGTGCTTCTTGCTGTAAAGCAGAGTGTGAACAATGGATGAGAACTCTGCTGTGTGTTTCACATCAGAAATGGAGTTAAATCCCAGGCTCTGAGTCTTCCGACAAGGAAGACTTCGTTTCAGGTAAGGAAAGTTACTTTACAGCTCAAACGAACTACATCGTTCACGAAGATCACACATTTCTCATCTTAACAGAGAAGCATTGGATGTTAGAGGACCTTTGCTTTGTATCAATTTCAAGCAGAGTTTAACTAGATATGGTCCCTATGTATAAGAAACACGGTTCTTTTCTTTTGAGGACACTCACCTTTCCTTCTGCAATAGAACTCTAGAAAGCAAGAGCCTGCTTCTTGCTCTAAAGCAGAGTGTGATCCATGGATGACAACTGTGTTGTGTGTTTCCCTTCAGAAATGGAGTTAAATCCGAGGCTCTGAGTCTTCCTACAAGCATGATTTCGTTTCAGGTAAGGGCAGTCACTCTTCAGCTCAAACGAATTACATCGGTCACGAAGCTCACACGTATCTCATCTTAACTGACGAGCATTGTATGTTAGAGGAGCAGTGCTTTGCATCAGTTTCAGAAGCAGAGTTGGACTAGATGTGGTCCTTATGTGTAAGAAACACCGTTCTTTTGTTCTCAGCACACTCATGTTTCCTGCTGTATTAGAGATTCTAGAAAGCAAGAGCGTGCTTCTTGCTCTAAAGCAGAGTGTGATCAATGGATGAGAACTGTGTTGTGTGTTTCATTTCAGAAATGGAGTTAAATCCCAGGCTCTAAGTCTTCCTACAAGAAAGACTTCGTTTCAGGTAAGGGCAGTCACTTTTCAGCTCCAACGAATTACATCGGTCACAAAGCTCACACGTTTCTCATCTTAACTGACAAGCATTGGATGTTAGAGGACCAGTGCTTTGTATCAGTTTCAGAAGCATAGTTGGACTAGATATGGTCCGTATGTGTAAGAAACACCGTTCTTTTGTTCTCAGCACACTCATGTTTCCTGCTGTATTAGAGACTCTAGAAAGCAAGAGCGTGCTTCTTGCTCTAAAGCAGAGTGTGATCAATGGATGAGAACTGTGTTGTGTGTTTCATTTCAGAAATGGAGTTAAATCCCAGGCTCTAAGTCTTCCTACAAGAAAGACTTCGTTTCAGGTAAGGGCAGTCACTTTTCAGCTCCAACGAATTACATCGGTCACGAAGCTCACACGTTTCTCATCTTAACTGACAAGCATTGGATGTTAGAGGACCAGTGCTTTGTATCAGTTTCAGAAGCATAGTTGGACTAGATATGGTCCGTATGTGTAAGAAACACCGTTCTTTTGTTCTCAGCACACTCATGTTTCCTGCTGTATTAGAGACTCTAGAAAGCAAGAGCGTGCTTCTTGCTCTAAAGCAGAGTGTGATCAATGGATGAGAACTGTGTTGTGTGTTTCATTTCAGAAATGGAGTTAAATCCCAGGCTCTAAGTCTTCCTACAAGAAAGACTTCGTTTCAGGTAAGGGCAGTCACTTTTCAGCTCCAAAGAATTACATCGTTCACGAATCTCACACGTTTCTCATCTTAACTGACAAGCATTGGATGTTAGAGGAACTTTGCTTTGTATGAATTTCTAGCAGTGTTGAACTAGATATGGTCCCTGTGTATAGGAAACACGGTTCATTTCTTCTGAGGACACTCACGTTTCCTGCTGTATTAGAGACTCTAGAAAGCAAGATCGTGGTTCTTGCTCTAAAGCAGAGTGTGATCCATGGTTGAGAACTGTGTTTTGTGTTTCCTTCAGAAATGGAGTTAAATCCCAGGCTCTGTGTCTTCCTACAAGCAAGACTTCGTTTCAGGTTAAGGCAGTCACTTTTCAGCTCAAACGAATTACATTGGTCACAAAGCTCACACGTTTCTCATCTTAACTGACAAGCATTGGATGTTAGAGTACCAGTGCTTTGTATCAGTTTCAGAAGCAGAGTTGGGCTAGATATGGTCCGCATGTGTAAGTAATACCGTTCATTGTTCTCAGCACACTCAGGTTTATTGCTGTATTAGAGACTCTAGAAAGCAAGAGCTTTCTTCTTGCTCTAAAGCAGTGTGTGATCAATGTATGAGAACTCTGTTTTGTGTTACACTTCAGAAATGGAGTTAAATCCCAGGCTCTGAGTCTTCCGACAAGCAAAATTTCGTTTCAGGTAAGGGAAGTTTCTTTACAGTTCAAACGAACTACATCGATCACGAAGCTCACATATTTCTCATCTTAAGAGACAAGCATTGGATATTAGAGGACCTTTGCTTTGTATCAATTTCAAGCAGAGTTGAACTAGATATGGTCCGTATGTATAGGAAACACGGTTCTTTTCTTTTGAGGACACTCACGTTTCCTGCTGCAATAGAGACTCTAGAAAGCAAGAGCCTGCTTCTTGCTCTAAAGCAGAGTGTGATCCATGGATGACAACTGTGTTGTGTGTTTCATTTCTGAAATGGAGTTAAATCCCAGGCTCTGAGTCTTCCTACAAGAAAGACTTCGTTTCAGGCAAGGGATGTTACTTTACAGCACAAACAAACTACATCATTCACGAAGCACACACGTTTCTCATCTTAACTGACAAGCATTGGATGTTAGAGGACCTGTGGTTTGTTTCAGTTTCATAAGCTGAGTTAGACTAGATAAGGTCCTTATGTGTAGGAAACACCATAATTTTGTTCTCATTACACATATGTTTCCTGCTGTCTTAGAGACTCTAGAAAGCAAGAGCGTGCTTCTTGCTGTAAAGCAGAGTGTGAACAATGGATGAGAACTCTGCTGTGTGTTTCACATCAGAAATGGAGTTAAATCCCAGGCTCTGAGTCTTCCGACAAGGAAGACTTCGTTTCAGGTAAGGAAAGTTACTTTACAGCTCAAACGAACTACATCGTTCACGAAGATCACACATTTCTCATCTTAACAGAGAAGCATTGGATGTTAGAGGACCTTTGCTTTGTATCAATTTCAAGCAGAGTTTAACTAGATATGGTCCCTATGTATAAGAAACACGGTTCTTTTCTTTTGAGGACACTCACCTTTCCTTCTGCAATAGAACTCTAGAAAGCAAGAGCCTGCTTCTTGCTCTAAAGCAGAGTGTGATCCATGGATGACAACTGTGTTGTGTGTTTCCCTTCAGAAATGGAGTTAAATCCGAGGCTCTGAGTCTTCCTACAAGCATGATTTCGTTTCAGGTAAGGGCAGTCACTCTTCAGCTCAAACGAATTACATCGGTCACGAAGCTCACACGTATCTCATCTTAACTGACGAGCATTGTATGTTAGAGGAGCAGTGCTTTGCATCAGTTTCAGAAGCAGAGTTGGACTAGATGTGGTCCTTATGTGTAAGAAACACCGTTCTTTTGTTCTCAGCACACTCATGTTTCCTGCTGTATTAGAGATTCTAGAAAGCAAGAGCGTGCTTCTTGCTCTAAAGCAGAGTGTGATCAATGGATGAGAACTGTGTTGTGTGTTTCATTTCAGAAATGGAGTTAAATCCCAGGCTCTAAGTCTTCCTACAAGAAAGACTTCGTTTCAGGTAAGGGCAGTCACTTTTCAGCTCCAACGAATTACATCGGTCACAAAGCTCACACGTTTCTCATCTTAACTGACAAGCATTGGATGTTAGAGGACCAGTGCTTTGTATCAGTTTCAGAAGCATAGTTGGACTAGATATGGTCCGTATGTGTAAGAAACACCGTTCTTTTGTTCTCAGCACACTCATGTTTCCTGCTGTATTAGAGACTCTAGAAAGCAAGAGCGTGCTTCTTGCTCTAAAGCAGAGTGTGATCAATGGATGAGAACTGTGTTGTGTGTTTCATTTCAGAAATGGAGTTAAATCCCAGGCTCTAAGTCTTCCTACAAGAAAGACTTCGTTTCAGGTAAGGGCAGTCACTTTTCAGCTCCAAAGAATTACATCGTTCACGAATCTCACACGTTTCTCATCTTAACTGACAAGCATTGGATGTTAGAGGAACTTTGCTTTGTATGAATTTCTAGCAGTGTTGATCTAGATATGGTCCCTATGTATAGGAAACACGGTTCATTTCTTCTGAGGACACTCACGTTTCCTGCTGTATTAGAGACTCTAGAAAGCAAGATCGTGGTTCTTGCTCTAAAGCAGAGTGTGATCCATGGTTGAGAACTGTGTTTTGTGTTTCCTTCAGAAATGGAGTTAAATCCCAGGCTCTGTGTCTTCCTACAAGCAAGACTTCGTTTCAGGTTAAGGCAGTCACTTTTCAGCTCAAACGAATTACATTGGTCACAAAGCTCACACGTTTCTCATCTTAACTGACAAGCATTGGATGTTAGAGTACCAGTGCTTTGTATCAGTTTCAGAAGCAGAGTTGGGCTAGATATGGTCCGCATGTGTAAGTAATACCGTTCATTGTTCTCAGCACACTCAGGTTTATTGCTGTATTAGAGACTCTAAAAAGCAAGAGCTTTCTTCTTGCTCTAAAGCAGTGTGTGATCAATGTATGAGAACTCTGTTTTGTGTTACACTTCAGAAATGGAGTTAAATCCCAGGCTCTGAGTCTTCCGACAAGCAAAATTTCGTTTCAGGTAAGGGAAGTTTCTTTACAGTTCAAACGAACTACATCGATCACGAAGCTCACATATTTCTCATCTTAAGAGACAAGCATTGGATATTAGAGGACCTTTGCTTTGTATCAATTTCAAGCAGAGTTGAACTAGATATGGTCCGTATGTATAGGAAACACGGTTCTTTTCTTTTGAGGACACTCATGTTTCCTGCTGCAATAGAGATTCTAGAAAGCAAGAGCCTGCTTCTTGCTCTAAAGCAGAGTGTGATCCATGGATGACAACTGTGTTGTGTGTTTCATTTCTGAAATGGAGTTAAATCCCAGGCTCTGAGTCTTCCTACAAGAAAGACTTCGTTTCAGGCAAGGGATGTTACTTTACAGCACAAACAAACTAGATCGTTCACGAAGCTCACACGTTTCTCATCTTAACTGACAAGCATTGGATGTTAGAGGACCTGTGGTTTGTTTCAGTTTCATAAGCTGAGTTAGACTAGATAAGGTCCTTATGTGTAGGAAACACCATAATTTTGTTCTCATTACACATATGTTTCCTGCTGTCTTAGAGACTCTAGAAAGCAAGAGCGTGCTTCTTGCTGTAAAGCAGAGTGTGAACAATGGATGAGAACTCTGCTGTGTGTTTCACATCAGAAATGGAGTTAAATCCCAGGCTCTGAGTCTTCCGACAAGGAAGACTTCGTTTCAGGTAAGGAAAGTTACTTTACAGCTCAAACGAACTACATCGTTCACGAAGATCACACATTTCTCATCTTAACAGAGAAGCATTGGATGTTAGAGGACCTTTGCTTTGTATCAATTTCAAGCAGAGTTTAACTAGATATGGTCCCTATGTATAAGAAACATGGTTCTTTTCTTTTGAGGACACTCACGTTTCCTTCTGCAATAGAACACTAGAAAGCAAGAGCCTGCTTCTTGCTCTAAAGCAGAGTGTGATCCATGGATGACAACTGTGTTGTGTGTTTCCCTTCAGAAATGGAGTTAAATCCGAGGCTCTGAGTCTTCCTACAAGCATGATTTCGTTTCAGGTAAGGGCAGTCACTCTTCAGCTCAAACGAATTACATCGGTCACGAAGCTCACACGTATCTCATCTTAACTGACGAGCATTGTATGTTAGAGGAGCAGTGCTTTGCATCGGTTTCAGAAGCAGAGTTGGACTAGATGTGGTCCTTATGTGTAAGAAACACCGTTCTTTTGTTCTCAGCACACTCATGTTTCCTGCTGTATTAGAGATTCTAGAAAGCAAGAGCGTGCTTCTTGCTCTAAAGCAGAGTGTGATCAGTGGATGAGAACTGTGTTGTGTGTTTCATTTCAGAAATGGAGTTAAATCCCAGGCTCTAAGTCTTCCTACAAGAAAGACTTCGTTTCACGTAAGGGCAGTCACTTTTCAGCTCCAACGAATTACATCGGTCACAAAGCTCACACGTTTCTCATCTTAACTGACAAGCATTGGATGTTAGAGGACCAGTGCTTTGTATCAGTTTCAGAAGCATAGTTGGACTAGATATGGTCCGTATGTGTAAGAAACACCGTTCTTTTGTTCTCAGCACACTCATGTTTCCTGCTGTATTAGAGACTCTAGAAAGCAAGAGCGTGCTTCTTGCTCTAAAGCAGAGTGTGATCAATGGATGAGAACTGTGTTGTGTGTTTCATTTCAGAAATGGAGTTAAATCCCAGGCTCTAAGTCTTCCTACAAGAAAGACTTCGTTTCAGGTAAGGGCAGTCACTTTTCAGCTCCAAAGAATTACATCGTTCACGAATCTCACACGTTTCTCATCTTAACTGACAAGCATTGGATGTTAGAGGAACTTTGCTTTGTATGAATTTCTAGCAGTGTTGAACTAGATATGGTCCCTATGTATAGGAAACACGGTTCATTTCTTCTGAGGTCACTCACGTTTCCTGCTGTATTAGAGACTCTAGAAAGCAAGATCGTGGTTCTTGCTCTAAAGCAGAGTGTGATCCATGGTTGAGAACTGTGTTTTGTGTTTCCTTCAGAAATGGAGTTTAATCGCAGGCTCTGTGTCTTCCTACAAGCAAGACTTCGTTTCAGGTTAAGGCAGTCACTTTTCAGCTCAAACGAATTACATTGGTCACAAAGCTCACACGTTTCTCATCTTAACTGACAAGCATTGGATGTTAGAGTACCAGTGCTTTGTATCAGTTTCAGAAGCAGAGTTGGGCTAGATATGGTCCGCATGTGTAAGTAATACCGTTCATTGTTCTCAGCACACTCAGGTTTATTGCTGTATTAGAGACTCTAGAAAGCAAGAGCTTTCTTCTTGCTCTAAAGCAGTGTGTGATCAATGTATGAGAACTCTGTTTTGTGTTACACTTCAGAAATGGAGTTAAATCCCAGGCTCTGAGTCTTCCGACAAGCAAAATTTCGTTTCAGGTAAGGGAAGTTTCTTTACAGTTCAAACGAACTACATCGATCACGAAGCTCACATATTTCTCATCTTAAGAGACAAGCATTGGATATTAGAGGACCTTTGCTTTGTATCAATTTCAAGCAGAGTTGAACTAGATATGGTCCGTATGTATAGGAAACACGGTTCTTTTCTTTTGAGGACACTCACGTTTCCTGCTGCAATAGAGACTCTAGAAAGAAAGAGCCTGCTTCTTGCTCTAAAGCAGAGTGTGATCCATGGATGACAACTGTGTTGTGTGTTTCATTTCTGAAATGGAGTTAAATCCCAGGCTCTGAGTCTTCCTACAAGAAAGACTTCGTTTCAGGTAAGGGCAGTCACTTTTCAGCTCCAACGAATTACATCGGTCAGGAAGCTCACACGTTTCTCATCTTAACTGACAAGCATTGGATGTTAGAGGACCTGTGTTTCGTATGAATTTCAAGCAGAGTTGAACTAGATATGGTCCGTATGTATAGGAAACACGGTTCTTTTCTTTTGAGCACACACATGTTTCCTGCTGTATTAGAGACTCTGGAATGCAAGAGCGTGCTTCTTGCTCTAAAGCAGAATGTGATCAATGTATGAGAACTCTGTTTTGTGTTTCACTTCAGAAATAGAGTTAAATCCCAGGCTCTGAGTCTTCCGACAAGCAAGACTTCGTTTCAGGTAAGGGAAGTTACTTTACAGCTCAAACGAACTACATCGTTCACGAAGCTCACACGTTTCTCATCTTAACTGAGAAGGATTGGATGTTAGAGAACCTTTGCTTTGTATCAGTTTCAGAAGCATAGTTGGACTAGATATGGTAGGTATGTGTAAGAAACACCGTTCTTTTGTTCTCAGCACACTCATGTTTCCTGCTGTATTAGAGACTCTAGAAAGCAAGAGCATGTTTCTTGCTCTAAAGCAGAGTTTGATCAATGGATGAGAACTGTGTTGTGTGTTTCATTTCAGAAATGGAGTTAAATCCCAGGCTCTAAGTCTTCCTACAAGAAAGACTTCGTTTCAGGTTAGGGCAGTCACTTTTCAGCTCCAACGAATTACATCGTTCACGAATCTCACACGTTTCTCATCTTAACTGACAAGCATTGGATGTTAGAGGACCTTTGCTTTGTATGAATTTCAAGCAGAGTTGAACTAGATATGGTCCCTATGTATAGGAAACACGGTTCTTTTCTTCTGAGGACACTCACGTTTCCTGCTGTATTAGAGACTCTAGAAAGCAAGAGCGTGCTTCTTGCTCTAAAGCAGAGTGTGATCCATGGTTGAGAACTGTGTTTTGTGTTTCCTTCAGAAATGGAGTTAAATCCCAGGCTCTGTGTCTTCCTACAAGCAAGACTTCGTTTCAGGTTAAGGCAGTCACTTTTCAGCTCAAACGAATTACATTGGTCACAAAGCTCACACGTTTCTCATCTTAACTGACAAGCATTGGATGTTAGAGTACCAGTGCTTTGTATCAGTTTCAGAAGCAGAGTTGGGCTAGATATGGTCCGCATGTGTAAGTAATACCGTTCATTGTTCTCAGCACACTCAGGTTTATTGCTGTATTAGAGACTCTAGAAAGCAAGAGCTTTCTTCTTGCTCTAAAGCAGTGTGTGATCAATGTATGAGAACTCTGTTTTGTGTTACACTTCAGAAATGGAGTTAAATCCCAGGCTCTGAGTCTTCCGACAAGCAAAATTTCGTTTCAGGTAAGGGAAGTTTCTTTACAGTTCAAACGAACTACATCGATCACGAAGCTCACATATTTCTCATCTTAAGAGACAAGCATTGGATATTAGAGGACCTTTGCTTTGTATCAATTTCAAGCAGAGTTGAACTAGATATGGTCCGTATGTATAGGAAACACGGTTCTTTTCTTTTGAGGACACTCACGTTTCCTGCTGCAATAGAGACACTAGAAAGCAAGAGCCTGCTTCTTGCTCTAAAGCAGAGTGTGATCCATGGATGACAACTGTGTTGTGTGTTTCATTTCTGAAATGGAGTTAAATCCCAGGCTCTGAGTCTTCCTAAAAGAAAGACTTCGTTTCAGGCAAGGGATGTTACTTTACAGCACAAACAATCTACATCATTCACGAAGCACACACGTTTCTCATCTTAACTGACAAGCATTGGATGTTAGAGGACCTGTGGTTTGTTTCAGTTTCATAAGCTGAGTTAGACTAGATAAGGTCCTTATGTGTAGGAAACACCATAATTTTGTTCTCATTACACATATGTTTCCTGCTGTCTTAGAGACTCTAGAAAGCAAGAGCGTGCTTCTTGCTGTAAAGCAGAGTGTGAACAATGGATGAGAACTCTGCTGTGTGTTTCACATCAGAAATGGAGTTAAATCCCAGGCTCTGAGTCTTCCGACAAGGAAGACTTCGTTTCAGGTAAGGAAAGTTACTTTACAGCTCAAACGAACTACATCGTTCACGAAGATCACACATTTCTCATCTTAACAGAGAAGCATTGGATGTTAGAGGACCTTTGCTTTGTATCAATTTCAAGCAGAGTTTAACTAGATATGGTCCCTATGTATAAGAAACATGGTTCTTTTCTTTTGAGGACACTCACGTTTCCTTCTGCAATAGAACACTAGAAAGCAAGAGCCTGCTTCTTGCTCTAAAGCAGAGTGTGATCCATGGATGACAACTGTGTTGTGTGTTTCCCTTCAGAAATGGAGTTAAATCCGAGGCTCTGAGTCTTCCTACAAGCATGATTTCGTTTCAGGTAAGGGCAGTCACTCTTCAGCTCAAACGAATTACATCGGTCACGAAGCTCACACGTATCTCATCTTAACTGACGAGCATTGTATGTTAGAGGAGCAGTGCTTTGCATCGGTTTCAGAAGCAGAGTTGGACTAGATGTGGTCCTTATGTGTAAGAAACACCGTTCTTTTGTTCTCAGCACACTCATGTTTCCTGCTGTATTAGAGATTCTAGAAAGCAAGAGCGTGCTTCTTGCTCTAAAGCAGAGTGTGATCAATGGATGAGAACTGTGTTGTGTGTTTCATTTCAGAAATGGAGTTAAATCCCAGGCTCTAAGTCTTCCTACAAGAAAGACTTCGTTTCAGGTAAGGGCAGTCACTTTTCAGCTCCAACGAATTACATCGGTCACGAAGCTCACACGTTTCTCATCTTAACTGACAAGCATTGGATGTTAGAGGACCAGTGCTTTGTATCAGTTTCAGAAGCATAGTTGGACTAGATATGGTCCGTATGTGTAAGAAACACCGTTCTTTTGTTCTCAGCACACTCATGTTTCCTGCTGTATTAGAGACTCTAGAAAGCAAGAGCGTGCTTCTTGCTCTAAAGCAGAGTGTGATCAATGGATGAGAACTGTGTTGTGTGTTTCATTTCAGAAATGGAGTTAAATCCCAGGCTCTAAGTCTTCCTACAAGAAAGACTTCGTTTCAGGTAAGGGCAGTCACTTTTCAGCTCCAAAGAATTACATCGTTCACGAATCTCACACGTTTCTCATCTTAACTGACAAGCATTGGATGTTAGAGGAACTTTGCTTTGTATGAATTTCTAGCAGTGTTGAACTAGATATGGTCCCTATGTATAGGAAACACGGTTCATTTCTTCTGAGGACACTCACGTTTCCTGCTGTATTAGAGACTCTAGAAAGCAAGATCGTGGTTCTTGCTCTAAAGCAGAGTGTGATCCATGGTTGAGAACTGTGTTTTGTGTTTCCTTCAGAAATGGAGTTAAATCCCAGGCTCTGTGTCTTCCTACAAGCAAGACTTCGTTTCAGGTTAAGGCAGTCACTTTTCAGCTCAAACGAATTACATTGGTCACAAAGCTCACACGTTTCTCATCTTAACTGACAAGCATTGGATGTTAGAGGACCCTGTGGTTTGTATCAGTTTCAGAAGCAGAGTTGGGCTAGATATGGTCCGCATGTGTAAGTAATACCGTTCATTGTTCTCAGCACACTCAGGTTTATTGCTGTATTAGAGACTCTAGAAAGCAAGAGCTTTCTTCTTGCTCTAAAGCAGTGTGTGATCAATGTATGAGAACTCTGTTTTGTGTTACACTTCAGAAATGGAGTTAAATCCCAGGCTCTGAGTCTTCCGACAAGCAAAATTTCGTTTCAGGTAAGGGAAGTTTCTTTACAGTTCAAACGAACTACATCGATCACGAAGCTCACATATTTCTCATCTTAAGAGACAAGCATTGGATATTAGAGGACCTTTGCTTTGTATCAATTTCAAGCAGAGTTGAACTAGATATGGTCCGTATGTATAGGAAACACGGTTCTTTTCTTTTGAGGACACTCACGTTTCCTGCTGCAATAGAGACTCTAGAAAGAAAGAGCCTGCTTCTTGCTCTAAAGCAGAGTGTGATCCATGGATGACAACTGTGTTGTGTGTTTCATTTCTGAAATGGAGTTAAATCCCAGGCTCTGAGTCTTCCTACAAGAAAGACTTCGTTTCAGGTAAGGGCAGTCACTTTTCAGCTCCAACGAATTACATCGGTCAGGAAGCTCACACGTTTCTCATCTTAACTGACAAGCATTGGATGTTAGAGGACCTGTGCTTCGTATGAATTTCAAGCAGAGTTGAACTAGATATGGTCCGTATGTATAGGAAACACGGTTCTTTTCTTTTGAGCACACACATGTTTCCTGCTGTATTAGAGACTCTGGAATGCAAGAGCGTGCTTCTTGCTCTAAAGCAGAATGTGATCAATGTATGAGAACTCTGTTTTGTGTTTCACTTCAGAAATAGAGTTAAATCCCAGGCTCTGAGTCTTCCGACAAGCAAGACTTCGTTTCAGGTAAGGGAAGTTACTTTACAGCTCAAACGAACTACATCGTTCACGAAGCTCACACGTTTCTCATCTTAACTGAGAAGGATTGGATGTTAGAGAACCTTTGCTTTGTATCAGTTTCAGAAGCATAGTTGGACTAGATATGGTACGTATGTGTAAGAAACACCGTTCTTTTGTTCTCAGCACACTCATGTTTCCTGCTGTATTAGAGACTCTAGAAAGCAAGAGCATGTTTCTTGCTCTAAAGCAGAGTTTGATCAATGGATGAGAACTGTGTTGTGTGTTTCATTTCAGAAATGGAGTTAAATCCCAGGCTCTAAGTCTTCCTACAAGAAAGACTTCGTTTCAGGTTAGGGCAGTCACTTTTCAGCTCCAAAGAATTACATCGGTCACGAATCTCACACGTTTCTCATCTTAACTGACAAGCATTGGATGTTAGAGGACCTTTGCTTTGTATGAATTTCAAGCAGAGTTGAACTAGATATGGTCCCTATGTATAGGAAACACGGTTCTTTTCTTCTGAGGACACTCACGTTTCCTGCTGTATTAGAGACTCTAGAAAGCAAGAGCGTGCTTCTTGCTCTAAAGCAGAGTGTGATCCATGGTTGAGAACTGTGTTTTGTGTTTCCTTCAGAAATGGAGTTAAATCCCAGGCTCTGTGTCTTCCTACAAGCAAGACTTCGTTTCAGGTTAAGGCAGTCACTTTTCAGCTCAAACGAATTACATTGGTCACAAAGCTCACACGTTTCTCATCTTAACTGACAAGCATTGGATGTTAGAGTACCAGTGCTTTGTATCAGTTTCAGAAGCAGAGTTGGGCTAGATATGGTCCGCATGTGTAAGTAATACCGTTCATTGTTCTCAGCACACTCAGTTTTATTGCTGTATTAGAGACTCTAGAAAGCAAGAGCTTTCTTCTTGCTCTAAAGCAGTGTGTGATCAATGTATGAGAACTCTGTTTTGTGTTACACTTCAGAAATGGAGTTAAATCCCAGGCTCTGAGTCTTCCGACAAGCAAAATTTCGTTTCAGGTAAGGGAAGTTTCTTTACAGTTCAAACGAACTACATCGATCACGAAGCTCACATATTTCTCATCTTAAGAGACAAGCATTGGATATTAGAGGACCTTTGCTTTGTATCAATTTCAAGCAGAGTTGAACTAGATATGGTCCGTATGTATAGGAAACACGGTTCTTTTCTTTTGAGGACACTCACGTTTCCTGCTGCAATAGAGACTCTAGAAAGCAAGAGCCTGCTTCTTGCTCTAAAGCAGAGTGTGATCCATGGATGACAACTGTGTTGTGTGTTTCATTTCTGAAATGGAGTTAAATCCCAGGCTCTGAGTCTTCCTAAAAGAAAGACTTCGTTTCAGGCAAGGGATGTTACTTTACAGCACAAACAAACTACATCATTCACGAAGCACACACGTTTCTCATCTTAACTGACAAGCATTGGATGTTAGAGGACCTGTGGTTTGTTTCAGTTTCATAAGCTGAGTTAGACTAGATAAGGTCCTTATGTGTAGGAAACACCATAATTTTGTTCTCATTACACATATGTTTCCTGCTGTCTTAGAGACTCTAGAAAGCAAGAGCGTGCTTCTTGCTGTAAAGCAGAGTGTGAACAATGGATGAGAACTCTGCTGTGTGTTTCACATCAGAAATGGAGTTAAATCCCAGGCTCTGAGTCTTCCGACAAGGAAGACTTCGTTTCAGGTAAGGAAAGTTACTTTACAGCTCAAACGAACTACATCGTTCACGAAGATCACACATTTCTCATCTTAACAGAGAAGCATTGGATGTTAGAGGACCTTTGCTTTGTATCAATTTCAAGCAGAGTTTAACTAGATATGGTCCCTATGTATAAGAAACACGGTTCTTTTCTTTTGAGGACACTCACCTTTCCTTCTGCAATAGAACTCTAGAAAGCAAGAGCCTGCTTCTTGCTCTAAAGCAGAGTGTGATCCATGGATGACAACTGTGTTGTGTGTTTCCCTTCAGAAATGGAGTTAAATCCGAGGCTCTGAGTCTTCCTACAAGCATGATTTCGTTTCAGGTAAGGGCAGTCACTCTTCAGCTCAAACGAATTACATCGGTCACGAAGCTCACACGTATCTCATCTTAACTGACGAGCATTGTATGTTAGAGGAGCAGTGCTTTGCATCAGTTTCAGAAGCAGAGTTGGACTAGATGTGGTCCTTATGTGTAAGAAACACCGTTCTTTTGTTCTCAGCACACTCATGTTTCCTGCTGTATTAGAGATTCTAGAAAGCAAGAGTGTGCTTCTAGCTCTAAAGCAGAGTGTGATCAATGGATGAGAACTGTGTTGTGTGTTTCATTTCAGAAATGGAGTTAAATCCCAGGCTCTAAGTCTTCCTACAAGAAAGACTTCGTTTCAGGTAAGGGCAGTCACTTTTCAGCTCCAACGAATTACATCGGTCACAAAGCTCACACGTTTCTCATCTTAACTGACAAGCATTGGATGTTAGAGGACCAGTGCTTTGTATCAGTTTCAGAAGCATAGTTGGACTAGATATGGTCCGTATGTGTAAGAAACACCGTTCTTTTGTTCTCAGCACACTCATGTTTCCTGCTGTATTAGAGACTCTAGAAAGCAAGAGCGTGCTTCTTGCTCTAAAGCAGAGTGTGATCAATGGATGAGAACTGTGTTGTGTGTTTCATTTCAGATATGGAGTTAAATCCCAGGCTCTAAGTCTTCCTACAAGAAAGACTTCGTTTCAGATAAGGGCAGTCACTTTTCAGCTCCAAAGAATTACATCGTTCACGAATCTCACACGTTTCTCATCTTAACTGACAAGCATTGGATGTTAGAGGAACTTTGCTTTGTATGAATTTCTAGCAGTGTTGATCTAGATATGGTCCCTATGTATAGGAAACACGGTTCATTTCTTCTGAGGACACTCACGTTTCCTGCTGTATTAGAGACTCTAGAAAGCAAGATCGTGGTTCTTGCTCTAAAGCAGAGTGTGATCCATGGTTGAGAACTGTGTTTTGTGTTTCCTTCAGAAATGGAGTTAAATCCCAGGCTCTGTGTCTTCCTACAAGCAAGACTTCGTTTCAGGTTAAGGCAGTCACTTTTCAGCTCAAACGAATTACATTGGTCACAAAGCTCACACGTTTCTCATCTTAACTGACAAGCATTGGATGTTAGAGTACCAGTGCTTTGTATCAGTTTCAGAAGCAGAGTTGGGCTAGATATGGTCCACATGTGTAAGTAATACCGTTCATTGTTCTCAGCACACTCAGGTTTATTGCTGTATTAGAGACTCTAGAAAGCAAGAGCTTTCTTCTTGCTCTAAAGCAGTGTGTGATCAATGTATGAGAACTCTGTTTTGTGTTACACTTCAGAAATGGAGTTAAATCCCAGGCTCTGAGTCTTCCGACAAGCAAAATTTCGTTTCAGGTAAGGGAAGTTTCTTTACAGTTCAAACGAACTACATCGATCACGATGCTCACATATTTCTCATCTTAAGAGACAAGCATTGGATATTAGAGGACCTTTGCTTTGTATCAATTTCAAGCAGAGTTGAACTAGATATGGTCCGAATGTATAGGAAACACGGTTCTTTTCTTTTGAGGACACTCACGTTTCCTGCTGCAATAGAGACTCTAGAAAGAAAGAGCCTGCTTCTTGCTCTAAAGCAGAGTGTGATCCATGGATGACAACTGTGTTGTGTGTTTCATTTCTGAAATGGAGTTAAATCCCAGGCTCTGAGTCTTCCTACAAGAAAGACTTCGTTTCAGGTAAGGACAGTCACTTTTCAGCTCCAACGAATTACATCGGTCAGGAAGCTCACACGTTTCTCATCTTAACTGACAAGCATTGGATGTTAGAGGACCTCTGCTTTGTATCAGATTCAGAAGCATAGTTGGACTAGATATGGTCCGTATGTGTAGTAAACACCATTCTTTTGTTCTCATCACACTAATGTTTCCTGCTGTATTAGAGACTCTAGAAAGCAAGAGCGTGCTTCTTGCTGTAAAGCAGAGTGTGAACAATGGATGAGAACTCTGCAGTGTGTTTCAATTCAAAAATGGAGTAAAATCCCAGGCTCTGAGTCTTCCGACAAGCAAGACTTCATTTCAGGCAAGGGATGTTACTTTACAGCACAAACAAACTACATCGTTCACGAAGCTCACACGTTTCTCATCTTAACTGACAAGCATTGGATGTTAGAGGACCCTGTGGTTTGTTTCAGTTTCATAAGCAGAGTTAGACTAGATAAGGTCCTTATGTGTAGGAAACACCATGATTTTGTTCTCATTACACATATGTTTCCTGCTGTCTTAGAGACTCTAGAAAGCAAGAGCGTGCTTCTTGCTGTAAAGCAGAGTGTGATCAATGTATGAGAACTCTGTTTTGTGTTTCACTTCAGAAATCTAGTTAAATCCCAGGCTCTGAGTCTTCCTATAAGCAAGACTTCTTTTCAAGTAAGGGAAGTTACTTTACAGCTCAAACGAACTACATTGTTCACGAAGCTCACTCGTTTCACATCTTAACAGAGAAGCATTGGATGTTAGAGGACCTTTGCTTTGTATCAATTTCTAGCAGAGTTGAACTAGATATGGTCCCTATGTACAGGAAACACGGTTCTTTTCTTCTGAGCACACTCAGGTTTCCTGCTGTATTAGAGACTCTGGAATGCAAGAGCGCGCTTCTTGCTCTAAAGCAGAGTGTGATCAATGGATGAGAACTGTGTTGTGTGTTTCA
The DNA here is from genome assembly GCA_949786385.1 of Onychomys leucogaster. Taxonomy (NCBI): domain Eukaryota; kingdom Metazoa; phylum Chordata; class Mammalia; order Rodentia; family Cricetidae; genus Onychomys; species Onychomys leucogaster. The sequence continues at coordinate 270,776 of CATKUP010000120.1, forward strand.
TTTCAGAAATGGAGTTAAATCCCAGGCTCTAAGTCTTCCTACAAGAAAGACTTCGTTTCAGGTAAGGGCAGTCACTTTTCAGCTCCAACGAATTACATCGGTCACGAAGCTCACACGTTTCTCATCTTAACTGACAAGCATTGGATGTTAGAGGACCAGTTCTTTGTATCAGTTTCAGAAGCATAGTTGGACTAGATATGGTCCGTATGTGTAAGAAACACCGTTCTTTTGTTCTCAGCACACTCATGTTTCCTGCTGTATTAGAGACTCTAGAAAGCAAGAGCGTGCTTCTTTCTAAAGCAGAGTGTGTTCAATTGATGCTAACTGTGTTGTGTGTTTCATTTCAGAAATGGAGTTTAATCCCTGCCTCTGAGTCTTCCTACAAGCAAGACTTCGTTTCAGGTATGGGCATTTAACTTACAGCTCAAACGAACTATATCGTTCACTAAGCTCTCACGTTTCTCATCTTAACAGAGAAGCATTGGATGTTAGAGGACCTTTGCTTCGTATGAATTTCAAGCAGAGTTGAACTAGATATGGTCCGTATGTATAGGAAACACGGTTCTTTTCTTTTGAGCACACACATGTTTCCTGCTGTATTAGAGACTCTGGAATGCAAGAGCGTGCTTCTTGCTCTAAAGCAGAATGTGATCAATGTATGAGAACTCTGTTTTGTGTTTCACTTCAGAAATAGAGTTAAATCCCAGGCTATGAGTCTTCCGACAAGCAAGACTTCGTTTCAGGTAAGGGAAGTTACTTTACAGCTCAAACGAACTACATCGTTCACGAAGCTCACACGTTTCTCATCTTAACTGAGAAGGATTGGATGTTAGAGAACCTTTGCTTTGTATCAGTTTCAGAAGCATAGTTGGACTAGATATGGTCCGTATGTGTAAGAAACACCGTTCTTTTGTTCTCAGCACACTCATGTTTCCTGCTGTATTAGAGACTCTAGAAAGCAAGAGCGTGCTTCTTGCTCTAAAGCAGAGTGTGATCAATGGATGAGAACTGTGTTGTGTGTTTCATTTCAGAAATGGAGTTAAATCCCAGGCTCTAAGTCTTCCTACAAGAAAGACTTCGTTTCAGGTAAGGGCAGTCACTTTTCAGCTCCAACAAATTACATCGGTCACGAATCTCACACGTTTCTCATCTTAACTGACAAGCATTGGATGTTAGAGGACCAGTGCTTTCTATCAGTTTCAGAAGCATAGTTGGACTAGATATGGTATGTATGTGTAAGAAACACCGTTCTTTTGTTCTCAGCACACTCATGTTTCCTGCTGTATTAGAGACTCTAGAAAGCAAGAGTGTGCTTCTTTCTCTAAAGCAGAGTTTGATCAATGTATGAGAACTCTGTTGTGTGTTTCCCTTCAGAAATGGAGTTAAATCCCAGGCTCTGAGTCTTCCTATTAGCAAGACTTCGTTTAAGGTAAGGGAAGTTACTTTACAGCTCAAATGAACTACATCGTTCACGAAGCTCACACGTTTGTCTTCTTAACAGAGAAGCATTGGATGTTAGAGGACCTTTGCTTTGTATCAATTTCAAGCAGAGTTGAACTAGATATGGTCCGTATGTATAGGAAACACGGTTCTTTTCTTCTGAGACACTCAGGTTTCCTGCTGTATTAGAGACTTTGGAATGCAAGAGCGTGCTTCTTGCTCTAACGCAGAGTGTGATCAATGGATGAGAACTGTGTTGTGTGTTTCATTTCAGAAATGGAGTTAAATCCCAGGCTCTGAGTCTTCCGACAAGCAAGACTTCGTTTCAGGTAAGGAAAGTTAATTTACAGCTCAAACGAACTACATTGTTCACGAAGCTCACACATTTCTCATCTTAACAGACAAGCATTGGATGTTAGAGGACCATTGCTTTGTATCAATTTCAAGCAGTGATGAACTAGATATGGTCCCTAAGTATAGGAAACACGGTTCTTTTCTTTGGAGGACACTCACGGTTCCTGCTGCAATAGAACTCTAGAAAGCAAGAGCCTGCTTCTTGCTCTAAAGCAGAGTGTGATCAATGGATGAGAACTGTGTTGTGTGTTTCTTTTCAGAAATGGAGTTTAATCCCTGCCTCTGAGTCTTCCTACAAGCAAGACTTCGTTTCACATATGGGCATTTACTTTACAGCTCAAACGAACTGTATCGTTCACAAAGCTCACACGTTTCTCATCTTAACAGATAAGCAATGGATGTTAGAGGACCTTTGCTTCGTATGAATTTCAAGCAGAGTTGAACTAGATATGGTCCGTATGTATAGGAAACACGGTTCTTTTCTTGTGAGCACACACAGGTTTCCTGCTGTATTAGAGACTCTGGAATGCAAGAGCGTGCTTCTTGCTCTAAAGCAGAGTGTGATCAATGGATGAGAACTCTGTTTTTTGTTTCACTTCAGAAATCGAGTTAAATCCCAGGCTCTGAGTCTTCCGACAAGCAAGACTTTGTCTCAGGTAAAGGAAGTTACTTTACAGCTCAAACGAACTACATAGGTCACGAAGCTCACACGTTTCTCATCTTAACTGAGAAGGATTGGATGTTACAGGACCTTTGCTTTGTATCAATTTCAAGCAGAGTTGAACTAGATATGGTCCGTATGTGTAAGAAACACCGTTCTTTTGTTCTCAGCACACTCATGTTTCCTGCTCTATTATAGACTCTAGAAAGCAAGAGCGTGCTTCTTGCTCTAAAGCAGAGTGTGATCAATGGATGAGAACTGTGTTGTGTGTTTCATTTCAGAAATGGAGTTAAATCCCAGGCTCTAAGTCTTCCTACAAGAAAGACTTCGTTTCAGGTAAGGGCAGTCACTTTTCAGCTCCAACGAATTACATCGTTCACGAATCTCACACGTTTCTCATCTTAACTGACAAGCATTGGATGTTAGAGGACCTTTGCTTTGTATGAATTTCAAGCAGAGTTGAACTAGATATGGTCCCTATGTATAGGAAACACGGTTCTTTTCTTCTGAGGACACTCACGTTTCCTGCTGTATTAGAGACTCTAGAAAGCAAGATCGTGGTTCTTGCTCTAAAGCAGAGTGTGATCCATGGTTGAGAACTGTGTTTTGTGTTTCCTTCAGAAATGGAGTTAAATCCCAGGCTCTGTGTCTTCCTACAAGCAAGACTTCGTTTCAGGTTAAGGCAGTCACTTTTCAGCTCAAACGAATTACATTGGTCACAAAGCTCACACGTTTCTCATCTTAACTGACAAGCATTGGATGTTAGAGTACCAGTGCTTTGTATCAGTTTCAGAAGCAGAGTTGGGCTAGATATGGTCTGCATGTGTAAGTAATACCGTTCATTGGTCTCAGCACACTCAGGTTTATTGCTGTATTAGAGACTCTAGAAAGCAAGAGCTTTCTTCTTGCTCTAAAGCAGTGTGTGATCAATGTATGAGAACTCTGTTTTGTGTTACACTTCAGAAATGGAGTTAAATCCCAGGCTCTGAGTCTTCCGACAAGCAAAATTTCGTTTCAGGTAAGGGAAGTTTCTTTACAGTTCAAACGAACTACATCGATCACGAAGCTCACATATTTCTCATCTTAAGAGACAAGCATTGGATATTAGAGGACCTTTGCTTTGTATCAATTTCAAGCAGAGTTGAACTAGATATGGTCCGTATGTATAGGAAACACGGTTCTTTTCTTTTGAGCACACACATGTTTCCTGCTGTATTAGAGACTCTGGAATGCAAGAGCGTGCTTCTTGCTCTAAAGCAGAATGTGATCAATGTATGAGAACTCTGTTTTGTGTTTCACTTCAGAAATAGAGTTAAATCCCAGGCTCTGAGTCTTCCGACAAGCAAGACTTCGTTTCAGGTAAGGGAAGTTACTTTACAGCTCAAACGAACTACATCGTTCACGAAGCTCACACGTTTCTCATCTTAACTGAGAAGGATTGGATGTTAGAGAACCTTTGCTTTGTATCAGTTTCAGAAGCATAGTTGGACTAGATATGGTCCGTATGTGTAAGAAACACCGTTCTTTTATTCTCAGCACACTCATGTTTCCTGCTGTATTAGAGACTCTAGAAAGCAAGAGCATGTTTCTTGCTCTAAAGCAGAGTTTGATCAATGGATGAGAACTGTGTTGTGTGTTTCATTTCAGAAATGGAGTTAAATCCCAGGCTCTAAGACTTCCTACAAGAAAGACTTCGTTTCAGGTTAGGGTAGTCACTTTTCAGCTCCAACGAATTACATCGGTCACGAAGCTCACACGTTTCTCATCTTAACTGACAAGCATTGGATGTTAGAGGACCAGTGCTTTCTATCAGTTTCAGAAGCATAGTTGGACTAGATATGGTATGTATGTGTAAGAAACACCGTTCTTTTGTTCTCAGCACACTCATGTTTCCTGCTGTATTAGAGACTCTAGAAAGCAAGAGTGTGCTTATTTCTCTAAAGCAGAGTTTGATCAATGGATGAGAACTCTGTTGTGTGTTTCCCTTCAGAAATGGAGTTAAATCCCAGGCTCTGAGTCTTCCTATAAGCAAGACTTCATTTAAGGTAAGGGAAGTTACGTTACAGCTCAAATGAACTACATCGTTCACGAAGCTCACACGTTTGTCTTCTTAACAGACAAGCATTGGATGTTAGAGGACCTTTGCTTTGTATCAATTTCAAGCAGTGATGAACTAGATATGGTCCCTAAGTATAGGAAACATGGTTCTTTTCTTTTGAGGACACTCACGTTTCCTGCTGCAATAGAACTCTAGAAAGCAAGAGCCTGCTTCTTGCTCTAAAGCAGAGTGTGATCAATGGATGAGAACTGTGTTGTGTGTTTCTTTTCAGAAATGGAGTTTAATCCCTGCCTCTGAGTCTTCCTACAAGCAAGACTTCGTTTCAGATATGGGCATTTACTTTACAGCTCAAAAGAACTGTATCGTTCACGAAGCTCACACGTTTCTCATCTTAACAGAGAAGCAATGGATGTTAGAGGACCTTTGCTTCGTATGAATTTCAAGCAGAGTTGAACTAGATATGGTCCGTATGTATAGGAAACACGGTTCTTTTCTTCTGAGCACACTCAGGTTTCCTGCTGTATTAGAGACTCTGGAATGCAAGAGCATGCTTCTTGCTCTAAAGCAGAGTGTGATCAATGGATGAGAACTCTGTTTTGTGTTTCACTTCAGAAATCGAGTTAAATCCCAGGCTCTGAGTCTGCCGACAAGCAAGACTTCGTTTCAGGTAAGGGAAGTTACTTTACAGCTCAAACGAACTACATAGTTCACGAAGCTCACAAGTTTCTCATCTTAACTGAGAAGGATTGGATGTTAGAGGACCTTTGCTTTGTATCAATTTCAAGCAGAGTTGAACTAGATATGGGCCATATGTGTAAGAAACACCGTTCTTTTGTCTCAGCACACTCATGTTTTCTGCTGTATTAGAGACTCTAGAAAGCAAGAGCGTGCTTCTTGCTCTAAAGCAGAGTGTGATCAATGGATGAGAACTGTGTTGTGTGTTTCATTTCAGAAATGGAGTTAAATCCCAGGCTCTAAGTCTTCCTACAAGAAAGACTTCGTTTCAGGTAAGGGCTGTCACTTTTCAGCTCCAAAGAATTACATCGTTCACGAATCTCACACGTTTCTCATCTTAACTGACAAGCATTGGATGTTAGAGGACCTTTGCTTTGTATGAATTTCTAGCAGTGTTGAACTAGATATGGTCCCTATGTATAGGAAACACGGTTCATTTCTTCTGAGGACACTCACGTTTCCTGCTGTATTAGAGACTCTAGAAAGCAAGATCGTGGTTCTTGCTCTAAAGCAGAGTGTGATCCATGGTTGAGAACTGTGTTTTGTGTTTCCTTCAGAAATGGAGTTAAATCCCAGGCTCTGTGTCTTCCTACAAGCAAAACTTCGTTTCAGGTTAAGGCAGTCACTTTTCAGCTCAAACGAATTACATTGGTCACAAAGCTCACACGTTTCTCATCTTAACTGACAAGCATTGGATGTTAGAGTACCAGTGCTTTGTATCAGTTTCAGAAGCAGAGTTGGGCTAGATATGGTCCGCATGTGTAAGTAATACCGTTCATTGTTCTCAGCACACTCAGGTTTATTGCTGTATTAGAGACTCTAGAAAGCAAGAGCTTTCTTCTTGCTCTAAAGCAGTGTGTGATCAATGTATGAGAACTCTGTTTTGTGTTACACTTCAGAAATGGAGTTAAATCCCAGGCTCTGAGTCTTCCGACAAGCAAAATTTCGTTTCAGGTAAGGGAAGTTTCTTTACAGTTCAAACGAACTACATCGATCACGAAGCTCACATATTTCTCATCTTAAGAGACAAGCATTGGATATTAGAGGACCTTTGCTTTGTATCAATTTCAAGCAGAGTTGAACTAGATATGGTCCGTATGTATAGGAAACACGGTTCTTTTCTTTTGAGGACACTCACGTTTCCTGCTGCAATAGAGACTCTAGAAAGCAAGAGCCTGCTTCTTGCTCTAAAGCAGAGTGTGATCCATGGTTGAGAACTGTGTTTTGTGTTTCCTTCAGAAATGGAGTTAAATCCCAGGCTCTGTGTCTTCCTACAAGCAAGACTTCGTTTCAGGTTAAGGCAGTCACTTTTCAGCTCAAACGAATTACATTGGTCACAAAGCTCACACGTTTCTCATCTTAACTGACAAGCATTGGATGTTAGAGTACCAGTGCTTTGTATCAGTTTCAGAAGCAGAGTTGGGCTAGATATGGTCCGCATGTGTAAGTAATACCGTTCATTGTTCTCAGCACACTCAGGTTTATTGCTGTATTAGAGACTCTAGAAAGCAAGAGCTTTCTTCTTGCTCTAAAGCAGTGTGTGATCAATGTATGAGAACTCTGTTTTGTGTTACACTTCAGAAATGGAGTTAAATCCCAGGCTCTGAGTCTTCCGACAAGCAAAATTTCGTTTCAGGTAAGGGAAGTTTCTTTACAGTTCAAACGAACTACATCGATCACGAAGCTCACATATTTCTCATCTTAAGAGACAAGCATTGGATATTAGAGGACCTTTGCTTTGTATCAATTTCAAGCAGAGTTGAACTAGATATGGTCCGTATGTATAGGAAACACGGTTCTTTTCTTTTGAGGACACTCACGTTTCCTGCTGCAATAGAGACTCTAGAAAGCAAGAGCCTGCTTCTTGCTCTAAAGCAGAGTGTGATCCATGGATGACAACTGTGTTGTGTGTTTCATTTCTGAAATGGAGTTAAATCCCAGGCTCTGAGTCTTCCTACAAGAAAGACTTCGTTTCAGGCAAGGGATGTTACTTTACAGCACAAACAAACTACATCGTTCACGAAGCTCACACGTTTCTCATCTTAACTGACAAGCATTGGATGTTAGAGGACCTGTGGTTTGTTTCAGTTTCATAAGCTGAGTTAGACTAGATAAGGTCCTTATGTGTAGGAAACACCATAATTTTGTTCTCATTACACATATGTTTCCTGCTGTCTTAGAGACTCTAGAAAGCAAGAGCGTGCTTCTTGCTGTAAAGCAGAGTGTGAACAATGGATGAGAACTCTGCTGTGTGTTTCACATCAGAAATGGAGTTAAATCCCAGGCTCTGAGTCTTCCGACAAGGAAGACTTCGTTTCAGGTAAGGAAAGTTACTTTACAGCTCAAACGAACTACATCGTTCACGAAGATCACACATTTCTCATCTTAACAGAGAAGCATTGGATGTTAGAGGACCTTTGCTTTGTATCAATTTCAAGCAGAGTTTAACTAGATATGGTCCCTATGTATAAGAAACACGGTTCTTTTCTTTTGAGGACACTCACCTTTCCTTCTGCAATAGAACTCTAGAAAGTAAGAGCCTGCTTCTTGCTCTAAAGCAGAGTGTGATCCATGGATGACAACTGTGTTGTGTGTTTCCCTTCAGAAATGGAGTTAAATCCGAGGCTCTGAGTCTTCCTACAAGCATGATTTCGTTTCAGGTAAGGGCAGTCACTCTTCAGCTCAAACGAATTACATCGGTCACGAAGCTCACACGTATCTCATCTTAACTGACGAGCATTGTATGTTAGAGGAGCAGTGCTTTGCATCAGTTTCAGAAGCAGAGTTGGACTAGATGTGGTCCTTACGTGTAAGAAACACCGTTCTTTTGTTCTCAGCACACTCATGTTTCCTGCTGTATTAGAGATTCTAGAAAGCAAGAGCGTGCTTCTTGCTCTAAAGCAGAGTGTGATCAATGGATGAGAACTGTGTTGTGTGTTTCATTTCAGAAATGGAGTTAAATCCCAGGCTCTAAGTCTTCCTACAAGAAAGACTTCGTTTCAGGTAAGGGCAGTCACTTTTCAGCTCCAACGAATTACATTGGTCACGAAGCTCACACGTTTCTCATCTTAACTGACAAGCATTGGATGTTAGAGGACCAGTGCTTTGTATCAGTTTCAGAAGCATAGTTGGACTAGATATGGTCCGTATGTGTAAGAAACACCGTTCTTTTGTTCTCAGCACACTCATGTTTCCTGCTGTATTAGAGACTCTAGAAAGCAAGAGCGTGCTTCTTGCTCTAAAGCAGAGTTTGATCAATGGATGAGAACTGTGTTGTGTGTTTCATTTCAGAAATGGAGTTAAATCCCAGGCTCTAAGTCTTCCTACAAGAAAGACTTCGTTTCAGGTAAGGGCAGTCACTTTTCAGCTCCAAAGAATTACATCGTTCACGAATCTCACACGTTTCTCATCTTAACTGACAAGCATTGGATGTTAGAGGAACTTTGCTTTGTATGAATTTCTAGCAGTGTTGAACTAGATATGGTCCCTATGTATAGGAAACACGGTTCATTTCTTCTTAGGACACTCACGTTTCCTGCTGTATTAGAGACTCTAGAAAGCAAGATCGTGGTTCTTGCTCTAAAGCAGAGTGTGATCCATGGTTGAGAACTGTGTTTTGTGTTTCCTTCAGAAATGGAGTTAAATTCCAGGCTCTGTGTCTTCCTACAAGCAAGACTTCGTTTCAGGTTAAGGCAGTCACTTTTCAGCTCAAACGAATTACATTGGTCACAAAGCTCACACGTTTCTCATCTTAACTGACAAGCATTGGATGTTAGAGTACCAGTGCTTTGTATCAGTTTCAGAAGCAGAGTTGGGCTAGATATGGTCCGCATGTGTAAGTAATACCGTTCATTGTTCTCAGCACACTCAGGTTTATTGCTGTATTAGAGACTCTAGAAAGCAAGAGCTTTCTTCTTGCTCTAAAGCAGTGTGTGATCAATGTATGAGAACTCTGTTTTGTGTTACACTTCAGAAATGGAATTAAATCCCAGGCTCTGAGTCTTCCGACAAGCAAAATTTCGTTTCAGGTAAGGGAAGTTTCTTTACAGTTCAAACGAACTACATCGATCACGAAGCTCACATATTTCTCATCTTAAGAGACAAGCATTGGATATTAGAGGACCTTTGCTTTGTATCAATTTCAAGCAGAGTTGAACTAGATATGGTCCGTATGTATAGGAAACACGGTTCTTTTCTTTTGAGGACACTCACGTTTCCTGCTGCAATAGAGACTCTAGAAAGAAAGAGCCTGCTTCTTGCTCTAAAGCAGTGTGTGATCCATGGATGACAACTGTGTTGTGTGTTTCATTTCTGAAATGGAGTTAAATCCCAGGCTCTGAGTCTTCCTACAAGAAAGACTTCGTTTCAGGTAAGGGCAGTCACTTTTCAGCTCCAACGAATTACATCGGTCAGGAAGCTCACACGTTTCTCATCTTAACTGACAAGCATTGGATGTTAGAGGACCTGTGCTTCGTATGAATTTCAAGCAGAGTTGAACTAGATATGGTCCGTATGTATAGGAAACACGGTTCTTTTCTTTTGAGGACACTCACGTTTCCTGCTGCAATAGAGACTCTAGAAAGAAAGAGCCTGCTTCTTGCTCTAAAGCAGAGTGTGATCCATGGATGACAACTGTGTTGTGTGTTTCATTTCTGAAATGGAGTTAAATCCCAGGCTCTGAGTCTTCCTACAAGAAAGACTTCGTTTCAGGTAAGGGCAGTCACTTTTCAGCTCCAACGAATTACATCGGTCAGGAAGCTCACACGTTTCTCATCTTAACTGACAAGCATTGGATGTTAGAGGACCTGTGCTTTGTATCAGATTCAGAAGCATAGTTGGACTAGATATGGTCCGTATGTGTAGTAAACACCATTCTTTTGTTCTCATCACACTCATGTTTCCTGCTGTACTAGAGACTCTAGAAAGCAAGAGCGTGCTTCTTGCTGTAAAGCAGAGTGTGAACAATGGATGAGAACTCTGCAGTGTGTTTCAATTCAAAAATGGAGTAAAATCCCAGGCTCTGAGTCTTCCGACAAGCAAGACTTCATTTCAGGCAAGGGATGTTACTTTACAGCACAAACAAACTACATCCTTCACGAAGCTCACACGTTTCTCATCTTAACTGACAAGCATTGGATGTTAGAGGACCCTGTGGTTTGTTTCAGTTTCATAAGCAGAGTTAGACTAGATAAGGTCCTTATGTGTAGGAAACACCATAATTTTGTTCTCATTACACATATGTTTCCTGCTGTCTTAGAGACTCTAGAAAGCAAGAGCGTGCTTCTTGCTGTAAAGCAGAGTGTGATCAATGTATGAGAACTCTGTTTTGTGTTTCACTTCAGAAATCTAGTTAAATCCCAGGCTCTGAGTCTTCCTATAAGCAAGACTTCTTTTCAAGTAAGGGAAGTTACTTTACAGCTCAAACGAACTACATTGTTCACGAAGCTCACACGTTTCACATCTTAACAGAGAAGCATTGGATGTTAGAGGACCTTTGCTTTGTATCAATTTCTAGCAGAGTTGAACTAGATATGGACCCTATGTACAGGAAACACGGTTCTTTTCTTCTGAGCACACTCAGGTTTCCTGCTGTATTAGAGACTCTGGAATGCAAGAGCGTGCTTCTTGCTCTAAAGCAGAGTGTGATCAATGGATGAGAACTGTGTTGTGTGTTTCATTTCAGAAATGGAGTTAAATCCCAGGCTCTAAGTCTTCCTACAAGAAAGACTTCGTTTCAGGTAAGGGCAGTCACTTTTCAGCTCCAACGAATTACATCGGTCACGAAGCTCACACGTTTCTCATCTTAACTGACAAGCATTGGATGTTAGAGGACCAGTTCTTTGTATCAGTTTCAGAAGCATAGTTGGACTAGATATGGTCCGTATGTGTAAGAAACACCGTTCTTTTGTTCTCAGCACACTCATGTTTCCTGCTGTATTAGAGACTCTAGAAAGCAAGAGCGTGCTTCTTTCTAAAGCAGAGTGTGTTCAATTGATGCTAACTGTGTTGTGTGTTTCATTTCAGAAATGGAGTTTAATCCCTGCCTCTGAGTCTTCCTACAAGCAAGACTTCGTTTCAGGTATGGGCATTTAACTTACAGCTCAAACGAACTATATCGTTCACTAAGCTCTCACGTTTCTCATCTTAACAGAGAAGCATTGGATGTTAGAGGACCTTTGCTTCGTATGAATTTCAAGCAGAGTTGAACTAGATATGGTCCGTATGTATAGGAAACACGGTTCTTTTCTTTTGAGCACACACATGTTTCCTGCTGTATTAGAGACTCTGGAATGCAAGAGCGTGCTTCTTGCTCTAAAGCAGAATGTGATCAATGTATGAGAACTCTGTTTTGTGTTTCACTTCAGAAATAGAGTTAAATCCCAGGCTATGAGTCTTCCGACAAGCAAGACTTCGTTTCAGGTAAGGGAAGTTACTTTACAGCTCAAACGAACTACATCGTTCACAAAGCTCACACGTTTCTCATCTTAACTGAGAAGGATTGGATGTTAGAGAACCTTTGCTTTGTATCAGTTTCAGAAGCATAGTTGGACTAGATATGGTCCGTATGTGTAAGAAACACCGTTCTTTTGTTCGCAGCACACTCATGTTTCCTGCTGTATTAGAGACTCTAGAAAGCAAGAGCGTGCTTCTTGCTCTAAAGCAGAGTGTGATCAATGGATGAGAACTCTGTTGTGTGTTTCATTTCAGAAATGGAGTTAAATCCCAGGCTCTAAGTCTTCCTACAAGAAAGACTTCGTTTCAGGTAAGGGCAGTCACTTTTCAGCTCCAACGAATTACATTGGTCACGAAGCTCCCACGTTTCTCATCTTAACTGACAAGCATTGGATGTTAGAGGACCAGTGCTTTCTATCAGTTTCAGAAGCATAGTTGGACTAGATATGGTATGTATGTGTAAGAAACACCGTTCTTTTGTTCTCAGCACACTCATGTTTCCTGCTGTATTAGAGACTCTAGAAAGCAAGAGTGTGCTTCTTTCTCTAAAGCAGAGTTTGATCAATGTATGAGAACTCTGTTGTGTGTTTCCCTTCAGAAATGGAGTTAAATCCCAGGCTCTGAGTCTTCCTATAAGCAAGACTTCGTTTAAGGTAAGGGAAGTTACTTTACAGCTCAAATGAACTACATCGTTCACGAAGCTCACACGTTTGTCTTCTTAACAGAGAAGCATTGGATGTTAGAGGACCTTTGCTTTGTATCAATTTCAAGCAGAGTTGAACTAGATATGGTCCGTATGTATAGGAAACACGGTTCTTTTCTTCTGAGACACTCAGGTTTCCTGCTGTATTAGAGACTTTGGAATGCAAGAGCGTGCTTCTTGCTCTAACGCAGAGTGTGATCAATGGATGAGAACTGTGTTGTGTGTTTCATTTCAGAAATGGAGTTAAATCCCAGGCTCTGAGTCTTCCGACAAGCAAGACTTCGTTTCAGGTAAGGAAAGTTAATTTACAGCTCAAACGAACTACATTGTTCACGAAGCTCACACATTTCTCATCTTAACAGACAAGCATTGGATGTTAGAGGACCGTTGCTTTGTATCAATTTCAAGCAGTGATGAACTAGATATGGTCCCTAAGTATAGGAAACACGGTTCTTTTCTTTTGAGGACACTCACGGTTCCTGCTGCAATAGATCTCTAGAAAGCAAGAGCCTGCTTCTTGCTCTAAAGCAGAGTGTGATCAATGGATGAGAACTGTGTTGTGTGTTTCTTTTCAGAAATGGAGTTTAATCCCTGCCTCTGAGTCTTCCTACAAGCAAGACTTCGTTTCAGATATGGGCATTTACTTTACAGGTCAAACGAACTGTATCGTTCACGAAGATCATACGTTTCTCATCTTAACAGATAAGCAATGGATGTTAGAGGACATTTGCTTCGTATGAATTTCAAGCAGAGTTGAACTAGATATGGTCCGTATGTATAGGAAACACGGTTCTTTTCTTGTGAGCACACACAGGTTTCCTGCTGTATTAGAGACTCTGGAATGCAAGAGCGTGCTTCTTGCTCTAAAGCAGAGTGTGATCAATGGATGAGAACTCTGTTTTGTGTTTCACTTCAGAAATCGAGTTAAATCCCAGGCTCTGAGTCTTCCGACAAGCAAGACTTTGTCTCAGGTAAAGGAAGTTACTTTACAGCTCAAACGAACTACATAGTTCACGAAGCTCACACGTTTCTAATCTTAACTGAGAAGGATTGGATGTTAGAGGACCTTTGCTTTGTATCAATTTCAAGCAGACTTGAACTAGATATGGTCCGTATGTGTAAGAAACACCGTTCTTTTGTTCTCAGCACACTCATGTTTCCTGCTCTATTATAGACTCTAGAAAGCAAGAGCGTGCTTCTTGCTCTAAAGCAGAGTGTGATCAATGGATGAGAACTGTGTTGTGTGTTTCATTTCAGAAATGGAGTTAAATCCCAGGCTCTAAGTCTTCCTACAAGAAAGACTTCGTTTCAGGTAAGGGCAGTCACTTTTCAGCTCCAACGAATTACATCGTTCACGAATCTCACACGTTTCTCATCTTAACTGACAAGCATTGGATGTTAGAGGACCTTTGCTTTGTATGAATTTCAAGCAGAGTTGAACTAGATATGGTCCCTATGTATAGGAAACACGGTTCTTTTCTTCTGAGGACACTCACGTTTCCTGCTGTATTAGAGACTCTAGAAAGCAAGAGAGTGCTTCTTGCTCTAAAGCAGAGTGTGATCCATGATTGAGAACTGTGTTTTGTGTTTCCTTCAGAAATGGAGTTAAATCCCAGGCTCTGTGTCTTCCTACAAGCAAGACTTCGTTTCAGGTTAAGGCAGTCACTTTTCAGCTCAAACGAATTACATTGGTCACGAAGCTCACACGTTTCTCATCTTAACTGACAAGCATTGGATGTTAGAGTACCAGTGCTTTGTATCAGTTTCAGAAGCAGAGTTGGGCTAGATATGGTCCGTATGTGTAAGAAATACCGTTCAGTGTTCTCAGCACACTCAGGTTTCCTGCTGTATTAGAGACTCTAGAAAGCAGGAGCGTGCTTCTTGCTGTAAAGCAGAGTGTGAACAATGGATGAGAACTCTGTTGTGTGTTTCACTTCAGAAATGGAGTTAAATCCCAGGCTCTGAGTCTTCCGACAAGCAAGACTTCGTTTCAGGTAAGGAAAGTTACTTTACAGCTCAAACGAACTACATCGTTCACGAAGATCACACATTTCTCATCTTAACAGAGAAGCATTGGATGTTAGAGGACCTTTGCTTTGTATCAATTTCAAGCATAGTTTAACTAGATATGGTCCCTATGTATAAGAAACACGGTTCTTTTCTTTTGCGGACACTCACGTTTCCTTCTGCAATAGAACTCTAGAAAGCAAGAGCCTGCTTCTTGCTCTAAAGCAGAGTGTGATCCATGGATGACAACTGTGTTGTGTGTTTCCCTTCAGAAATGGAGTTAAATCCGAGGCTCTGAGTCTTTCTACAAGCATGATTTCGTTTCAGGTAAGGGCAGTCACTCTTCCGCTCAAACGAATTACATCGGTCACGAAGCTCACACGTTTCTCATCTTAACTGACGAGCATTGTATGTTAGAGGAGCAGTGCTTTGCATCAGTTTCAGAAGCAGAGTTGGACTAGATGTGGTCCTTATGTGTAAGAAACACCGTTTTTTGTTCTCAGCACACTCATGTTTCCTGCTGTATTAGAGATTCTAGAAAGCAAGAGCGTGCTTCTTGCTCTAAAGCAGAGTGTGATCAATGCATGAGAACTGTGTTGTGTGTTTCATTTCAGAAATGGAGTTAAATCCCAGGCTCTAAGTCTTCCTACAAGAAAGACTTCGTTTCAGGTAAGGGCAGTCACTTTTCAGCTCCAACGAATTACATCGGTCACGAAGCTCACATGTTTCTCATCTTAACTGACAAGCATTGGATATTAGAGGACCAGTGCTTTGTATCAGTTTCAGAAGCATAGTTGGACTAGATATGGTCCGTATGTGTAAGAAACACCGTTCTTTTGTTCTCAGCACACTCATGTTTCCTGCTGTATTAGAGACTCTAGAAAGCAAGAGCATGCTTCTTGCTCTAAAGCAGAGTGTGATCAATGGATGAGAACTGTGCTGTGTGTTTCATTTCAGAAATGGAGTTAAATCCCAGGCTCTAAGTCTTCCTACAAGAAAGACTTCGTTTCAGGTAAGGGCAGTCACTTTTCAGCTCCAAAGAATTACATCGTTCACGAATCTCACACGTTTCTCATCTTAACTGACAAGCATTGGATGTTAGAGGACCTTTGCTTTGTATGAATTTCTAGCAGTGTTGAACTAGATATGGTCCCTATGTATAGGAAACACTGTTCATTTCTTCTGAGGACACTCACGTTTCCTGCTGTATTAGAGACTCTAGAAAGCAAGATCGTGGTTCTTGCTCTAAAGCAGAGTGTGATCCATGGTTGAGAACTGTGTTTTGTGTTTCCTTCAGAAATGGAGTTAAATCCCAGGCTCTGTGTCTTCCTACAAGCAAGACTTCGTTTCAGGTTAAGGCAGTCACTTTTCAGCTCAAACGAATTACATTGGTCACAAAGCTCACACGTTTCTCATCTTAACTGACAAGCATTGGATGTTAGAGTACCAGTGCTTTGTATCAGTTTCAGAAGCAGAGTTGGGCTAGATATGGTCCGCATGTGTAAGTAATACCGTTCATTGTTCTCAGCACACTCAGGTTTATTGCTGTATTAGAGACTCTAGAAAGCAAGAGCTTTCTTCTTGCTCTAAAGCAGTGTGTGATCAATGTATGAGAACTCTGTTTTGTGTTACACTTCAGAAATGGAGTTAAATCCCAGGCTCTGAGTCTTCCGACAAGCAAAATTTCGTTTCAGGTAAGGGAAGTTTCTATACAGTTCAAACGAACTACATCGATCACGAAGCTCACATATTTCTCATCTTATGAGACAAGCATTGGATATTAGAGGACCTTTGCTTTGTATCAATTTCTAGCAGAGTTGAACTAGATATGGTCCCTATGTACAGGAAACACGGTTCTTTTCTTCTGAGCACACTCAGGTTTCCTGCTGTATTAGAGACTCTGGAATGCAAGAGCGTGCTTCTTGCTCTAAAGCAGAGTGTGATCAATGGATGAGAACTGTGTTGTGTGTTTCATTTCAGAAATGGAGTTAAATCCCAGGCTCTAAGTCTTCCTACAAGAAAGACTTCGTTTCAGGTAAGGGCAGTCACTTTTCAGCTCCAACGAATTACATCGGTCACGAAGCTCACACGTTTCTCATCTTAACTGACAAGCATTGGATGTTAGAGGACCAGTTCTTTGTATCAGTTTCAGAAGCATAGTTGGACTAGATATGGTCCGTATGTGTAAGAAACACTGTTCTTTTGTTCTCAGCACACTCATGTTTCCTGCTGTATTAGAGACTCTAGAAAGCAAGAGCGTGCTTCTTCCTAAAGCAGAGTGTGTTCAATTGATGCTAACTGTGTTGTGTGTTTCATTTCAGAAATGGAGTTTAATCCCTGCCTCTGAGTCTTCCTACAAGCAAGACTTCGTTTCAGGTATGGGCATTTAACTTACAGCTCAAACGAACTATATCGTTCACTAAGCTGTCACGTTTCTCATCTTAACAGAGAAGCATTGGATGTTAGAGGACCTTTGCTTCGTATGAATTTCAAGCAGAGTTGAACTAGATATGGTCCGTATGTATAGGAAACACGGTTCTTTTCTTTTGAGCACACACATGTTTCCTGCTGTATTAGAGACTCTGGAATGCAAGAGCGTGCTTCTTGCTCTAAAGCAGAATGTGATCAATGTATGAGAACTCTGTTTTGTGTTTCACTTCAGAAATAGAGTTAAATCCCAGGCTATGAGTCTTCCGACAAGCAAGACTTCGTTTCAGGTAAGGGAAGTTACTTTACAGCTCAAACGAACTACATCGTTCACGAAGCTCACACGTTTCTCATCTTAACTGAGAAGGATTGGATGTTAGAGAACCTTTGCTTTGTATCAGTTTCAGAAGCATAGTTGGACTAGATATGGTCCGTATGTGTAAGAAACACCGTTCTTTTGTTCGCAGCACACTCATGTTTCCTGCTGTATTAGAGACTCTA
Organism: Onychomys leucogaster; assembly: GCA_949786385.1. Taxonomy (NCBI): domain Eukaryota; kingdom Metazoa; phylum Chordata; class Mammalia; order Rodentia; family Cricetidae; genus Onychomys; species Onychomys leucogaster. The sequence goes on from CATKUP010000120.1 coordinate 288,116, forward strand.
GAAAGCAAGAGCGTGCTTCTTGCTCTAAAGCAGAGTGTGATCAATGGATGAGAACTGTGTTGTGTGTTTCATTTCAGAAATGGAGTTAAATCCCAGGCTCTAAGTCTTCCTACAAGAAAGACTTCGTTTCAGGTAAGGGCAGTCACTTTTCAGCTCCAACGAATTACATTGGTCACGAAGCTCACACATTTCTCATCTTAACTGACAAGCATTGGATGTTAGAGGAACAGTGCTTTCTATCAGTTTCAGAAGCATAGTTGGACTAGATATGGTATGTATGTGTAAGAAACACCGTTCTTTTGTTCTCAGCACACTCATGTTTCCTGCTGTATTAGAGACTCTAAATGCAAGAGTGTGCTTCTTTCTCTAAAGCAGAGTTTGATCAATGTATGAGAACTCTGTTGTGTGTTTCCCTTCAGTAATGGAGTTAAATCCCAGGCTCTGAGTCTTCCTATAAGCAAGACTTCGTTTAAGGTAAGGGAAGTTACTTTACAGCTCAAATGAACTACATCGTTCACGAAGCTCACACGTTTGTCTTCTTAACAGAGAAGCATTGGATGTTAGAGGACCTTTGCTTTGTATCAATTTCAAGCAGAGTTGAACTAGATATGGTCCGTATGTATAGGAAACACGGTTCTTTTCTTCTGAGACACTCAGGTTTCCTGCTGTATTAGAGACTTTGGAATGCAAGAGCGTGCTTCTTGCTCTAACGCAGAGTGTGATCAATGGATGAGAACTGTGTTGTGTGTTTCATTTCAGAAATGGAGTTAAATCCCAGGCTCTGAGTCTTCCGACAAGCAAGACTTCGTTACAGGTAAGGAAAGTTAATTTACAGCTCAAACGAACTACATTGTTCACAAAGCTCACACATTTCTCATCTTAACAGACAAGCATTGGATGTTAGAGGACCATTGCTTTGTATCAATTTCAAGCAGTGATGAACTAGATATGGTCCCTAAGTATAGGAAACACGGTTCTTTTCTTTTGAGGACACTCACGGTTCCTGCTGCAATAGAACTCTAGAAAGCAAGAGCCTGCTTCTTGCTCTAAAGCAGAGTGTGATCAATGGATGAGAACTGTGTTGTGTGTTTCTTTTCAGAAATGGAGTTTAATCCCTGCCTCTGAGTCTTCCTACAAGCAAGACTTCGTTTCAGGTATGGGCATTTACTTTACAGCTCAAACGAACTGTATCGTTCACGAAGATCATACGTTTCTCATCTTAACAGATAAGCAATGGATGTTAGAGGACATTTGCTTCGTATGAATTTCAAGCAGAGTTGAACTAGATATGGTCCGTATGTATAGGAAACACGGTTCTTTTCTTGTGAGCACACACAGGTTTCCTGCTGTATTAGAGACTCTGGAATGCAAGAGCGTGCTTCTTGCTCTAAAGCAGAGTGTGATCAATGGATGAGAACTCTGTTTTGTGTTTCACTTCAGAAATCGAGTTAAATCCCAGGCTCTGAGTCTTCCGACAAGCAAGACTTTGTCTCAGGTAAAGGAAGTTACTTTACAGCTCAAACGAACTACATAGTTCACGAAGCTCACACGTTTCTAATCTTAACTGAGAAGGATTGGATGTTAGAGGACCTTTGCTTTGTATGAATTTCAAGCAGAGTTGAACTAGATATGGTCCCTATGTATAGGAAACACGGTTCTTTTCTTCTGAGGACACTCACGTTTCCTGCTGTATTAGAGACTCTAGAAAGCAAGAGAGTGCTTCTTGCTCTAAAGCAGAGTGTGATCCATGATTGAGAACTGTGTTTTGTGTTTCCTTCAGAAATGGAGTTAAATCCCAGGCTCTGTGTCTTCCTACAAGCAAGACTTCGTTTCAGGTTAAGGCAGTCACTTTTCAGCTCAAACGAATTACATTGGTCACGAAGCTCACACGTTTCTCATCTTAACTGACAAGCATTGGATGTTAGAGTACCAGTGCTTTGTATCAGTTTCAGAAGCAGAGTTGGGCTAGATATGGTCCGTATGTGTAAGAAATACCGTTCAGTGTTCTCAGCACACTCAGGTTTCCTGCTGTATTAGAGACTCTAGAAAGCAGGAGCGTGCTTCTTGCTGTAAAGCAGAATGTGAACAATGGATGAGAACTCTGCTGTGTGTTTCACATCAGAAATGGAGTTAAATCCCAGGCTCTGAGTCTTCCGACAAGCAAGACTTCGTTTCAGGTAAGGAAAGTTACTTTACAGCTCAAACGAACTACATCGTTCACGAAGATCACACATTTCTCATCTTAACAGAGAAGCATTGGATGTTAGAGGACCTTTGCTTTGTATCAATTTCAAGCATAGTTTAACTAGATATGGTCCCTATGTATAAGAAACACGGTTCTTTTCTTTTGCGGACACTCACGTTTCCTTCTGCAATAGAACTCTAGAAAGCAAGAGCCTACTTCTTGCTCTAAAGCAGAGTGTGATCCATGGATGACAACTGTGTTGTGTGTTTCCCTTCAGAAATGGAGTTAAATCCGAGGCTCTGAGTCTTTCTACAAGCACGATTTCGTTTCAGGTAAGGGCAGTCACTCTTCAGCTCAAACGAATTACATCGGTCACGAAGCTCACACGTTTCTCATCTTAACTGACGAGCATTGTATGTTAGAGGAGCAGTGCTTTGCATCAGTTTCAGAAGCAGAGTTGGACTAGATGTGGTCCTTATGTGTAAGAAACACCGTTTTTTGTTCTCAGCACACTCATGTTTCCTGCTGTATTAGAGATTCTAGAAAGCAAGAGCGTGCTTCTTGCTCTAAAGCAGAGTGTGATCAATGGATGAGAACTGTGTTGTGTGTTTCATTTCAGAAATGGAGTTAAATCCCAGGCTCTAAGTCTTCCTACAAGAAAGACTTCGTTTCAGGTAAGGGCAGTCACTTTTCAGCTCCAACGAATTACATCGGTCACGAAGCTCACATGTTTCTCATCTTAACTGACAAGCATTGGATATTAGAGGACCAGTGCTTTGTATCAGTTTCAGAAGCATAGTTGGACTAGATATGGTCCGTATGTGTAAGAAACACCGTTCTTTTGTTCTCAGCACACTCATGTTTCCTGCTGTATTAGAGACTCTAGAAAGCAAGAGCGTGCTTCTTGCTCTAAAGCAGAGTGTGATCAATGGATGAGAACTCTGTTGTGTGTTTCATTTCAGAAATGGAGTTAAATCCCAGGCTCTAAGTCTTCCTACAAGAAAGACTTCGTTTCAGGTAAGGGCAGTCACTTTTCAGCTCCAAAGAATTACATCGTTCACGAATCTCACACGTTTCTCATCTTAACTGACAAGCATTGGATGTTAGAGGAACTTTGCTTTGTATGAATTTCTAGCAGTGTTGAACTAGATATGGTCCCTATGTATAGGAAACACTGTTCATTTCTTCTGAGGACACTCACGTTTCCTGCTGTATTAGAGACCCTGGAAAGCAAGATCGTGGTTCTTGCTCTAAAGCAGAGTGTGATCCATGGTTGAGAACTGTGTTTTGTGTTTCCTTCAGAAATGGAGTTAAATCCCAGGCTCTGTGTCTTCCTACAAGCAAGACTTCGTTTCAGGTTAAGGCAGTCACTTTTCAGCTCAAACGAATTACATTGGTCACAAAGCTCACACGTTTCTCATCTTAACTGACAAGCATTGGATGTTAGAGTACCAGTGCTTTGTATCAGTTTCAGAAGCAGAGTTGGGCTAGATATGGTCCGCATGTGTAAGTAATACCGTTCATTGTTCTCAGCACACTCAGGTTTATTGCTGTATTAGAGACTCTAGAAAGCAAGAGCTTTCTTCTTGCTCTAAAGCAGTGTGTGATCAATGTATGAGAACTCTGTTTTGTGTTACACTTCAGAAATGGAGTTAAATCCCAGGCTCTGAGTCTTCCGACAAGCAAAATTTCGTTTCAGGTAAGGGAAGTTTCTTTACAGTTCAAACGAACTACATCGATCACGAAGCTCACATATTTCTCATCTTAAGAGACAAGCATTGGGAATAGAGGACCTTTGCTTTGTATCAATTTCAAGAAGAGTTGAACTAGATATGGTCCGTATGTATAGGAAACACGGTTCTTTTCTTTTGAGGACACTCACGTTTCCTGCTGCAATAGAGGCTCTAGAAAGAAAGAGCCTGCTTCTTGCTCTAAAGCAGAGTGTGATCCATGGATGAAAACTGTGTTGTGTGTTTCATTTCTGAAATGGAGTTAAATCCCAGGCTCTGAGTCTTCCTACAAGAAAGACTTCGTTTCAGGTAAGGGCAGTCACTTTTCAGCTCAAACGAATTACATCGGTCAGGAAGCTCACAAGTTTCTCATCTTAACTGACAAGCATTGGATGTTAGAGGACCTGTGCTTTGTATCAGATTCAGAAGCATAGTTGGACTAGATATGGTCCATATGTGTAGTAAACACCATTCTTTTGTTCTCATCACACTCATGTTTCCTGCTGTATTAGAGACTCTAGAAAGCAAGAGCGTGCTTCTTGCTGTAAAGCAGAGTGTGAACAATGGATGAGAACTCTGCAGTGTGTTTCAATTCAAAAATGGAGTAAAATCCCAGGCTCTGAGTCTTCCGACAAGCAAGACTTCGTTTCAGGCAAGGGATGTTACTTTACAACACAAACAAACTACATCGTTCACGAAGCTCACACGTTTCTCATCTTAACTGACAAGCATTGGATGTTAGAGGACCTGTGGTTTGTTTCAGTTTCATAAGCAGAGTTAGACTAGATAAGGTCCTTATGTGTAGGAAACACCATAATTTTGTTCTCATTACACATATGTTTCCTGCTGTCTTAGAGACTCTAGAAAGCAAGAGCGTGCTTCTTGCTGTAAAGCAGAGTGTGATCAATGTATGAGAACTCTGTTTTGTGTTTCACGTCAGAAATCTAGTTAAATCCCAGGCTCTGAGTCTTCCTATAAGCAAGACTTCTTTTCAAGTAAGGGAAGTTACTTTACAGCTCAAACGAACTACATTGTTCACGAAGCTCACACGTTCCACATCTTAACAGAGAAGCATTGGATGTTAGAGGACCTTTGCTTTGTATCAATTTCAAGCAGAGTTGAACTAGATATGGTCCCTATGTACAGGAAACACGGTTCTTTTCTTCTGAGCACACTCAGGTTTCCTGCTGTATTAGAGACTCTGGAATGCAAGAGCGTGCTTCTTGCTCTAAAGCAGAGTGTGATCAATGGATGAGAACTGTGTTGTGTGTTTCATTTCAGAAATTGAGTTAAATCCCAGGCTGTAAGTCTTCCTACAAGATAGACTTCGTTTCAGGTAAGGGAAGTTACTTTACAGCTCAAACGAACTACATCGTTCACGAAGCTCACACGTTTCTCATCTTAACTGAGAAGGATTGGATGTTAGAGAACCTTTGCTTTGTATCAGTTTCAGAAGCATAGTTGGACTAGATATGGTACGTATGTGTAAGAAACACCGTTCTTTTGTTCTCAGCACACTCATGTTTCCTGCTGTATTAGAGACTCTAGAAAGCAAGAGCATGTTCCTTGCTCTAAAGCAGAGTTTGATCAATGGATGAGAACTGTGTTGTGTGTTTCATTTCAGAAATGGAGTTAAATCCCAGGCTCTAAGTCTTCCTACAAGAAAGTCTTCGTTTCAGGTAAGTGCAGTCACTTTTCAGCTCCAACGAATTACATCGGTCACGAAGCTCACACGTTTCTCATCTTAACTGACAAGCATTGGATGTTAGAGGACCAGTGCTTTCTATCAGTTTCAGAAGCATAGTTGGACTAGATATGGTATGTATGTGTAAGAAACACCGTTCTTTTGTTCTCAGCACACTCATGTTTCCTGCTGTATTAGAGACTCCAGAAAGCAAGAGTGTGCTTCTTTCTCTAAAGCAGAGTTTGATCAATGGATGAGAACTGTGTTGTGTGTTTCATTTCAGAAATGGAGTTAAATCCCAGGCTCTGAGTCTTCCGACAAGCAAGACTTCGTTTCAGGTAAGGAAAGTTAATTTACAGCTCAAACGAACTACATTGTTCACGAAGCTCACACATTTCTCATCTTAACAGACAAGCATTGGATGTTAGAGGACCTTTGCTTTGTATCAATTTCAAGCAGTGATGAACTAGATATGGTCCCTAAGTATAGGAAACAAGGTTCTTTTCTTTTGAGGACACTCACGGTTCCTGCTGCAATAGAACTCTAGAAAGCAAGAGCCTGCTTCTTGCTCTAAAGCAGAGTGTGATCAATGGATGAGAACTCTGTTTTGTGTTTCACTTCAGAAATCGAGTTAAATCCCAGGCTCTGAGTCTTCCGACAAGCAAGACTTTGTCTCAGGTAAAGGAAGTTACTTTACAGCTCAAACGAACTACATAGTTCACGAAGCTCACACGTTTCTCATCTTAACTGAGAAGGATTGGATGTTAGAGGACCTTTGCTTTGTATCAATTTAAAGCAGAGTTGAACTAGATATGGTCCGTATGTGTAAGAAACACCGTTCTTTTGTTCTCAGCACACTCATGTTTCCTGCTCTATTATAGACTCTAGAAAGCAAGATCGTGGTTCTTGCTCTAAAGCAGAGTGTGATCCATGGTTGAGAACTGTGTTTTGTGTTTCCTTCAGAAATGGAGTTAAATCCCAGGCTCTGTGTCTTCCTACAAGCAAGAGTTCGTATCAGGTTAAGGCAGTCACTTTTCAGCTCAAACGAATTACATTGGTCACGAAGCTCACACGTTTCTCATCTTAACTGACAGGCATTGGATGTTAGAGTACCAGTGCTTTGTATCAGTTTCAGAAGCAGAGTTGGGCTAGATATGGTCCGTATGTGTAAGAAATACTGTTCAGTGTTCTCAGCACACTCAGGTTTCCTGCTGTATTAGAGACTCTAGAAGGCAAGAGCATTCTTCTTGCTCTAAAGCAGTGTGTGATCAATGTATGAGAACTCTGTTTTGTGTTACACTTCAGAAATGGAGTTAAATCCCAGGCTCTGAGTCTTCCGACAAGCAAAACTTCGTTTCAGGTAAGGGAAATTACTTTACAGCTCAAACGAACTACATCGATCACGAAGCTCACATATTTCTCATCTTAACAGACAAGCATTGGTATTAGAGGACCTTTGCTTTGTATCAATTTCAAGCAGAGTTGAACTAGATATGGTCCGTATGTATAGGAAACACGGTTCTATTCTTTTGAGGACACTCACATTTCCTGCTGCAATAGAGACTCTAGAAAGCAAGAGCCTGCTTCTTGCTCTAAAGCAGAGTGTGATCCATGGATGACAACTGTGTTGTGTGTTGCATTTCCGAAATGGAGTTAAATCCCAGGCTCTGAGTCTTCCTACAAGAAAGACTTCGTTTCAGGTAAGGGCATTTTTTTACAGCTCAAATGAACAATATCGCTCACGAAGCTCACACGTATCTCATCTTAACTGAGAAGCATTGGATGTTAGAGGACCTTTGCTTTGCATCAATTTCAAGCAGTGTTGAACAAGATATGGTCCGTATGTATAGGAAACACGCTTCTTATCTTCTGAGCACACTCATGTTTCCTGCTGTCTTAGAGATTCTAGAAAGTAAGAGCGTGCTTCTTGCTCTAAAGCAGAGTGTGATCAATGGATGCTTACTGTGTTGTGTGTTTCATTTCAGAAATGGTGTTTAATCCCTGCCTCTGAGTCTTCCTACAAGCAAGACTTCGTTTCAGGTATGGGCATTTACTTTACAGCTCAAACGAACTATATCGTTCACGAAGCTCACAAGTTTCTCATCTTAACAGAGAAGCATTGGATGTTAGAGGACCTTCGCTTTGTATCAATTTCAAGCAGAGTTGAACTAGATATGGTCCCTATGTATAGGAAACACGGTTCTTTTTTTCTGAGCACACTCAGGTTTCCTGCTGTATTAGAGACTCTGGAATGCAAGAGCGTGCTTCTTGCTCTAAAGCAGAGTGTGAACCATGGATGAGAACTCTGCTGTGTGTTTCACTTCAGAAATGGAGTTAAATCCCAGGCTCTGAGTCTTCCGACAAGCAAGACTTCGTTTCAGGTAAGGGCAGATACTTTACAGCTCAAACGAACTACATCGTTCACGAATTTCACACGTTTCTCATCTTGACTGACAAGCATTGGATGTTAGAGGACCTTTGCTTTGTATGAATTTCAAGCAGAGTTGAACTAGATATGGTCCCTATGTATAGGAAACACGGTTCTTTTCTTCTGAGGACACTCACGTTTCCTGCTGTATTAGAGGCTCTAGAAAGCAAGATCGTGCTTCTTGCTCTAAAGCAGAGTGTGATCCATGGTTGAGAACTGTGTTTTGTGTTTTCTTCAGAAATGGAGTTAAATCCCAGGCTCTGTGTCATGCTACAAGCAAGACTTCCTTTCAGGTTAAGGCAGTCACTTTTCAGCTCTAACGAATTACATTGGTCACGAAGCTCACACGTTTCTCATCTTAACTGACAAGCATCGGATGTTAGATGACCAGTGCTTTGTATCAGTTTCAGAAGCAGAGTTGGAATAGATATGGTCCCTATCTGTAAGAAACACCATTCTTTTTTCTCAGCACACTCACGTTTCCTACTGTATTGGAGACTGTAGAAAGCAGGAGTGTGCCTCTTGCTCTAAAGCAGTGTGTGATCCATGGATCAGAACTGTGTCGTGTGTTTCCCTTCAGAAATGGAGTTAAATCCCAGGCTCTGTGTCTTCCTACAAGCTAGACTTCGTTTCAGGTAAGGGAAGTTGCTTTACAACTCAAACGAACTACATCGTTCACGAAGCTCACACTTTTCTCTTCTTAAATGACAAGCATTGGATGTTAGAGGACCTGTGGTTTGTTTCAGTTTCAGAAGCAGAGTTGGACTAGATATGGTCCGTATGTGTAGGAAACACCGTTCTTTTGTTCTGATCACACTCCTATTTCCTGCTGTTTTAGAGAGTCTAGAAAGCAAGAGCGTGCTTCTTGCTGTAAAGCAGAGTGTGAACAATGGATGAGAACCTTGCTGTGTGTTTCCCTTCAGAAATGGAGATAAATCCCAGGCTCTGAGACTTCCTACAAGCAAGACTTCATTTCAGGTAAGGGCAGTCACTTTTCAGCTCAAACAAACTACATCGTTCACGAAGCTCACACATTTCTCATCTTAACTGACAAACATTGGATGTTAGAAGACCAATGATTTGTATCAGTTTCAGAAGCAAAGTTGGACTAGATATGGTCTCTATGTGTAGGAAACACCGTTCATTTGTTCTCAGCACACTCAAGTTTCCTGTTGTCTTAGAGACTCTAGAAAGCTAGAGCGTGCTTCTTGCTCTAAAGCACAGTGTGATCCATGGATGAGAACTCTGTTGTGTGTTTCCCTTCAGAAATGGAGTTAAATCCCAGGCTCTGTGTCTTCCTTCAAGCAAAACTTCGTTTCAGGCAAGGGCAGTCTCTTTTCACCTCAAACGAACTACATCGTTCAGGAAGCTCACACATTTCTCATCTTAACTGACAAGCATTGGATGTTAGAGGACCTTTGGTTTGTTTCAGGTTCAGAAGCAGAGTTGGACTAGATATGGTCCATATGTGTAGGAAACACCGTTCTTTTGTTCTCATCACACTCAAGTTTCCTGCTGTCTTAGAGAGTCTAGAAAGCAAGAGCGTACTTCTTGCTCTAAAGCAGAGTGTGAACAATGGATGAGAACCCTGCTGTGTGTTTCAATTCAGAAATGGAGTTAAATCCCAGGCTCTGAGTCTTACTACAAGCAAGACTTCGTTTCAGGTAAGGGCAGTCACTTTTCAGCTCAAAAATACTACATCGTTCACGAAGCTCACACGATTCTCATCTTAACTGACAAGCATTGGATGTTAGAAGACCAATGATTTGTATCAGTTTCAGAAGCAGAGTTGGACTAGATATGGTCTGTATGTGTAGGAAACACCGTTCATTTGTTCTCAGCACACTCAAGTTTCCTGCTGTCTTAGAGACTCTAGAAAGCTAGAGCGTGCTTCTTGCTCTAAAGCAGAGTGTGATCCATGAATGAGAACTCTGTTGTGTGTTTCGATTCAGAAATGGAATTAAATCCCAGGCTCTGTGTCTTCCTACAAGCAAGACTTCGTTCCATATAAGGGCAGTCACGCTTCAGCTCAAACGAATTACATCGGTCACAAAGCTCCCACGTTTCTCATCTTAACTGACAAGCATTGTATGTTAGAGAACCAGTGCTTTGTATCAGTTTCAGAAGCAGAGTTGGACTAGATATGGTCCGTATGTGTAGGAAACATCGTTCTTTTGTTCTGATCACACTCATATTTCCTGCTGTCTTAGAGAGTCTAGAAAGCAAGAGCGTGCTTCTTGCTCTAAAGCAGAGTGTGATCAATGGATGAGAACTCTGTTGTGTGTTTCACTTCAGAAGTGGAGTTAAATCCCAGGCTCTGAGTCTTCCTACAAGCAAGACTTCGTTTCAGGTAAGGGAAGTTGCTTTACAAGTCAAACGAACTACATCGTTCACGAAGCTCACACGTTTCTCATCTTAACTGACAAGCATTGGATTTTAGAAGACCAATGATTTCTATCAGTTTCAGAAGCAAAGTGGGACTAGATATGATCTGTATGTGTAGGAAACACCCTTCATTTGTTCTCAGCACACTCAAGTTTTCTGCTGTCTTAGAGACTCTAGAAAGCTAGAGTGTGCTTCTTGCTCTAAAGCAGAGTGTGATCCATGGATGAGAACTGTGTTATGTGATTCCCTTCAGAAATGGAGTTAAATCCCAGGCTCTGTGTATACCTACAAGCAAGACTTCGTTTCAGGTAACGGCAGTCACTTTTCAACCCAAAGAATTACATCGGTAACGAAGCTCACACGTTGCTCATCTTAACTGACAAGCATTGGATGTTAGAGGACCTTTGGTTTGTTTCAGTTTCAGAAGCAGAGTTGGACTATATATGGTCCTTGTGTGTAGGAAACACCGTTGTTTGTTCTCAGCACACTCATATTTCCTGCTCTCTTAGAGAGTCTAGAAAGCAAGAGAGTGCTTCTTGCTATAAAGCAGAGTGTGATCAATGAATGAGAACTCGGCTATGTGTTTCACTTCAGAAATGGTTTTAAATCCCAGTTTCTGAGTCTTCCTACAAGCAAGACTTCGATTCAGGTAAGGGCAGTCACTCTTCAGCTCAAATGAATTACATTGGTCACGAAGCTCACACGTTTCTAATCTTAACTGACAAGCATTGTATGTTAGAGGTCCAGTGCTTTGTATCAGTTTCAGAAGCAGAGTTGGAGTAGGTATGGTCTGCATGTGTAAGAAACACCGTTCTTTTGTTCTCAGCACACTCACGTTTCCTGCTTTATTAGAGACTCTAGAAAGCAAGAGCATGCTTCTTGCTCTAAAGCAGAGTGTGATCAATGGATGAGAACTCTGTTGTGTGTTTCACTTCAGAAATGGAGTTAAATCCCAGGCTCTGAGTCTTCCTACATGCAAGACTTCGTTTCAGGTAAGGGCAGTGACTTTTCAGCTCAAAAAAACTACATCGATCAGAAAGCTCACATGTTTCTCATCTTAACTGACAAGCATCAGATGTTAGAGGACCAGTGCTTTGTATCAGTTTCGGAAGCAGAGTTGGACTAGATATGGTCTGTATGTGTAAGAAACACTGTTCTTTTGTTCTCAGCACACTCACATTTCCTGCTGTATTAGAGATTCTAGAAAGCAAGCGCGTGCTTCTTGCTCTAAAGCAGAGAGTAATCAATGGATGAGAACTCTGTTGTGTGTTTCACTTCAGAAATGCCGTTAAATCCCAGGCTCTGAGTCTTCCTACAAGCAAGACTTTGTTTCACGTAAGGGCAGTCACTTTTCAGCTCGAACGAATTACATCGGTCACGAAGCTCACACATTTCTCATCTTAACTGACAAGCATTGGATGTTAGAGGACCTTTGGTTTGTTTCAGATTCAGAAGCAGAGTTGGACTAGATATGGTCCGTATGTGTAGGAAACACCGTTCTTTTGTTCTCATCACACTCATATTTCCTGCTGTCTTAGAGAGTCTTGAAAGGAAGAGCGTGCTTCTTGCTGTAAAGCACAGTGTGATCATTGGATGAGAACTCTGTTGTGTGTTTCACTTCAGATATGGAGTTAAATCCCAGGCTCTCAGTCTTCCTACAAGCAAGAATTCATTGCAGGTAAGGGAATTTACTTTACAGCTCAAACGAACTATATCGTTCACGAAGCTCACACGTTTCCCATCTTCACTGAGAAGCACTGAATGTTAGAGGACCAGTGCTTTGTATCAGTTTCAGAAGCAGAGTTGGACTAGATATGGTCCGTATGTGTAAGATACACCGTTCTTTTGTTCTCAGCACACTCACATTTCCTGCTGTATTAGAGGCTCTAGAAAGCAAGAGCGTCCTTCTTGCTCTAAAGCAGAGTGTGATCATTGTTGAGACCTCTGTTTTGTGTTTCGCTTCAGAAATGGAGTTGAATCCCAGGCTCTGAGTCTTCCTACAAGCAAGACTTCTTTTCAGGTAAGGGAATTTACATTACAGCTCCAACGAACTACATCATTCACGAAGCTCACACGTTTCTCATCTTAACTGACAAGAATTGGATGTTAGAGGACCTGTGGTTTGTTTCAGTTTCGGAAGCAGATTTGGACTAGATATGGTCCGTATGTGTAGGAAACACCGTTCTTTTGTTCTCATCACACTCATATTTCCTGCTGTCTTAGAGAGTCTAGAAAGCAAGAGCGTGCTTCTTGCTGTAAAGCAGAGTGTGATCAATGGATGAGAACTCTGTTGTGTGTTTCACTTGAGAAATGCAGTTAAATGCCAGGCTCTGAGTCTTCCTACAAGCAAGACTTTGTTTCACGTAAGGGCAGTCACTTTTCAGCTCAAACGAATTACATCGGTCACGAAGCTCACACGTTTCTCATCTTAACTCACAAGCATTGGATGTTAGAGGACCTTTGGTTTGTTTCAGTTTCAGACGCAGAGTTAGACTAGATATGGTCCGTATGTGTAGGAAACACCGTTCTTTTGTTCTCATCACACTCATGTTTCCTGCTGTCTTAGAGAGTCTTGAAAGCAAGAGCGTGCTTCTTGCTGTAAAGCAGAGTGTGATCATTGGATGTGAACTCTGTTGTGTGTTTCACTTCAGATATGGAGTTAAATCCCAGGCTCTGAGTCTTCCTACATGCAAGACTTCGTTTCAGGTAAGGGCATTCACTTTTCAGCTCAAAAAAACTATATCGATCACAAACCTCACACGTTTCTCATCTTAACTGACAAGCATCGGATGTTAGAGGACCAGTGCTTTGTATCAGTTTCAGAAGCAGAGTTGGACTAGATATGGTCTGTATGTGTAAGAATCACTGTACTTTTGTTCTCAGAACACTCACATTTCCTGCTCTATTAGAGACTATAGAAAGCAAGAGCGTGCTTCTTGCTCTAAAGCAGAGTGTGATCAATGGATGAGAACTCTGTTGTGTGTTCCACCTCAGAAATGCATATAAATCCCAGGCTCTGAGTCTTCCTACATGCAAGACTTCGTTTCAGGTAAGGGCAGTCACTTTTCAGCTCAAAATAACTACATCGATCACAAAGCTCACATGTTTCTCATCTTAACTGAAAAGCATCGGATATTAGAGGACCAGTGCTTTGTATCAGTTTCAGAAGCAGAGTTGGACTAGATATGGTCTGTATGTGTAAGAAACACTGTTCTTTTGTTCTCAGCACACTCACATTTCCTGCTGTATTAGAGATTCTAGAAAGCAAGAGCGTGCTTCTTGCTCTAAAGCAGAATGTAATCAATGGATGAGAACTCTGTTGTGTGTTTCACTTCAGAAATTCAGTTAAATCCCAGGCTCTGAGTCTTCCTACAAGCAAGACTTTGTTTCACATAAGGGCAGTCACTTTTCAGCTCGAACAAATTACATCGGTCACGAAGCTCACACGTTTCTCATCTTAACTGACAAGCATTGGATGTTAGAGGACCTTTGGTTTGTTTCAGATTCAGAAGCAGAGTTGGACTAGATATGGTCTGTATGTGTAGGAAACACCGTTCTTTTGTTCTCATCACACTCATGTTTCCTGCTGTCTTAGAGAGTCTTGAAAGCAAGAGCGTGCTTCTTGCTGTAAAGCAGAGTGTGATCATTGGATCAGAACTCTGTTGTGTGTTTCACTTCAGATATGGAGTTAAATCCCAGGCTCTCAGTCTTCCTACAAGCAAGAATTCATTGCAGGTAAGGGAATTTACTTTACAGCTCAAACGTACTATATCGTTCACGAAGCTCACACGTTTCCCATCTTCACTGAGAAGCACTGAATGTTAGAGGACCAGTGCTTTGTACCAGTTTCAGAAGCAGAGTTGGACTAGATATGGTCCGTATGTGTAAGATACACCGTTCTTTTGTTCTCAGCACACTCACATTTCCTGCTGTATTAGAGGCTCTAGAAAGCAAGAGCGTCCTTCTTGCTCTAAAGCAGAGTGTGATCATTGTTGAGACCTCTGTTGTGTGTTTCGCTTCAGAAGTGGAGTTGAATCCCAGGCTCTGAGTCTTCCTACAAGCAAGACTTCTTTTCAGGTAAGGGAATTTACATTACATTTCCAACAAACTACATCATTCACGAAGCTCACACGTTTCTCATCTTAACTGACAAGAATTGGATGTTAGAGGACCTGTGGTTTGTTTCAGTTTCAGAAGCAGATTTGGACTAGATATGGTCCGTATGTGTAGGAAACACCGTTCTTTTGTTCTCATCAGACTCATATTTCCTGCTGTCTTAGAGAGTCTAGAAAGCAAGAGCGTGCTTCTTGCTGTAAAGCAGAGTGTGATCAATGGATGAGAACTCTGTTGTGTGTTTCACTTGAGAAATGCAGTTAAATGCCAGGCTCTGAGTCTTCCTACAAGCAAGACTTTGTTTCACGTAAGGGCAGTCACTTTTCAGCTCAAAAAAACTATATCGATCACAAAGCTCACACGTTTCTCATCTTAACTGACAAGCATCGGATGTTAGAGGACCAGTGCTTTGTATCAGTTTCAGAAGCAGAGTTGGACTAGATATGGTCTGTATGTGTAAGAATCACCGTTCTTTTGTTCTCAGCACACTCACATTTCCTGCTGTATTAGAGGCTCTAGAAAGCAAGAGCGTGCTTCTTGCTCTAAAGCAGAGTGTGATCAATGGATGAGACCTCTGTTCTGTGCTTCACTTCAGAAATGGAGTTGAATCCCAGGCTTTGAGTCTTCCTACAAGGAAGAATTCGTTTCAGGTAAGGGAATTTACATTACAGCTCAAACGAACTACCTCATTCCCGAAGCTCACACGTTTCTCATCTTAACTGACAAGCATTGGTTGTTAGAGGACCTGTGGTTTGTATCAATTTCAAGCAGAGTTGGACTAGATATGATCCGTATGTGTAGGAAACCCCGTTCATTTGTTCTCAGCACACTCAAGTTTCCTGCTGTCTTAGAGACTCTAGAAAGCTAGAGTGTGCTTCTTGCTCTAAAGCAGAGTGTGATCCATGGATGAGAACTGTGTTATGTGCTTCCCTTCAGAAATGGAGTTAAATCCCAGGCTCTGTGTATACCTACAAGCAAGACTTCGTTTCAGGTAAGGGCAGTCACTTTTCATCCCAAAGAATTGCATCGGTAACGAAGCTCACACTTTTCTCTACTTAACTGACAAGCATTGGATGTTAGAGGACCTTTGGTTTGTTTCAGTTTCAGAAGCAGAGTTGGACTAGATATGGTCTGTGTGTGTAGGAAACACCGTTGTTTTGTTCTCATCACACTCATATTTCCTGCTGTCTTAGAGAGTCTAGGAAGCAAGAGAGTGCTTCTTGCTGTAAAGCAGAGTGTGAACAATGAATGAGAACTCGGCTATGTGTTTCACTTCAGAAATGGAGTTAAATCCCAGTTTCTGAGTCTTCCTACAAGCAAGACTTCGTTTCAGGTAAGGGCAGTCACTCTTCAGCTCAAACGAATTACATTGGTCACGAAGCTCACACGTTTCTAATCTTAACTGACAAGCATTGTATGTTAGAGGTCCAGTGCTTTGTATCAGTTTCAGAAGCAGAGTTGGACTAGGTATGGTCTGTATGTGTAAGAAACACCGTTCTTTTGTTCTCAGCACACTCACGTTTCCTGCTTCATTAGAGACTCTAGAAAGCAAGAGCATGATTCTTGCTCTAAAGCAGAGTGTGATCAATGGATGAGAACTCTGTTGTGTGTTTCACTTCAGAAATTCAGTTAAATCCCAGGCTCTGAGTCTTCCTACAAGCAAGACTTTGTTTCAGGTAAGGGCAGTCACTTTTCAGCTCCAACGAATTACATCGGTCACGAAGCTCACACGTTTCTCATCTTAACTGACAAGCATTGGATGTTAGAGGACCTTTGGTTTGTTTCAGATTCAGAAGCAGAGTTGGACTAGATATGGTCCGTATGTGTAAGATACACTGTTCTTTTGTTCTCAACACACTCACATTTCCTGCTGTATTAGAGGCTCTAGAAAGCAAGAGCGTGCTTCTTGCTCTAAAGCAGATTGTGATCATTGTTGAGACCTGTGTTGTGTGTTTTACTTCAGAAATGGAGTTGAATCCCAGGCTCTGAGTCTTCCTACAAGCAAGACATCTTTTCAGGTATGGGAATTTACATTACAGCTCAAAAGAACTGCATCATTCACGAAGCTCACACGTTTCTCATCTTAACTGACAAGAATTGGCTGTTAGAGGACCTGTGGTTTGTTTCAGTTTCAGAAGCAGATTTGGACTAGATATGGTCCGTATGTGTAGGAAACACCGTTCTTTTGTTCTCATCACACTCATATTTCCTGCTGTCTTAGAGCGTCTAGAAAGCAAGAGCGTGCTTCTTGCTGTAAAGCAGAGTGTGATCAATGGATGAGAACTCTGTTGTGTGTTTCACCACAGAAATGCATTTAAATCCCAGGCTCTGAGTCTTCCTACAAGCAAGACTTTGTTTCATGTAAGGGCAGTCACTTTTCAGCTCAAACGAATTACATCGGTCACGAAGCTCACACGTTTCTCATCTTAACTGACAAGCATTGGATGTTAGAGGACCTTTGGTTTGTGTCAGTTTCAGAAGCAGAGTTGGACTAGGTATGGTCCGTATGTGTAAGAAACACCGTTCTTTTGTTCTGAGCACACTCACGTTTCCTGCTTTATTAGAGACTCTAGAAAGCAAGAGCGTACTTCTTGCTCTAATGCTGAGTGTGATCAATGGATGAGAACTCTCTTGTGTGTTTCACTTCAGAAATGGAGTTAAATCCCAGGCTCTGAGTCTTCCTACATGCAAGACTTCGTTTCAGGTAAGGGCAGTCACTTTTCAGCTCAAACGAATTATATCGGTCACGAAGCTCACACGTTTCTCATCTTAACTGACAAGCATTGGATGTTAGAGGACCTGTGGTTTGTTTCAGTTTCAGAAGCAGATTTGGACTAGATATGGTCCGTATGTGTAGGAAACACCATTCTTTTGTTCTGATCACACTCATATTTCCTGCTGTCTCAGAGAGTCTAGAAAGCAAGAGCGTGCTTCTAGCTCTAAAGCAGAGTGTGAACAATGGATGAGAACTCTGCTGTGTGTTTCACTTCAGAAATGGAGTTAAATCCCGGGCTCTGAGTCTTCCTACCAGCAAGACTTCGTTTCAGGTAAGGCCAGTCATTTTCAGCTCAAAAAAACTACATCGACCACAAAGCTCACACGTTTCTCATCTTAACTGAAAAGCATTGGATGTTAGAGTATCAGTGCTTTGTATCAGTTTCAGAAGCAGAGTTGGACTAGATATGATCTGTATGTGTAGGAAACACCGTTCATTTGATCTCAGCACACTCAAGTTTCCTGCTGTCTTAGAGACTCAAGAAAGCTAGAGCGTGCTTCTTGCTCTAAAGCAGAGTGTGATCCAGGGATGAGAACTGTGTTATGTGATTCCCTTCAGAAATGTAGTTAAATCCAAGGCTCTGAGTCTTCCTACAAGCAAGACTTCGTTTCACGTAAGGGCAGTCACTTTTCAGCTCAAACGAATTACATTGGTCACAAAGCTCACACGTTTCTCATCTTAACTGACAAGCATTGGATGTTATAGGACCTTTGCTTTGTTTCAGTTTCAGAAGCAGAGTTGGACTAGATATGGTCCGTATGTGTAGGAAACACCGTTCTTTTGTTCTCTTCACACTCATGTTTCCTGCTGTCTTAGAGAGTCTAGAAAGCAAGAGCGTGCTTCTTGCTGTAAAGCAGAGTGTGATCAATCAATGAGAACTCTGCTGTGTGTTTCACTTCAGAAATGGAGTTAAATCCCATGCTCTGAGTCTTCCTACAAGCAAGACTTCGATTCAGGTAAGGGAAGTTGCTTTACAACTCAAACGAACTACATAATTCACGAAGCTCACACGTTTCTCATCTTAACTTACAAGCATTGGATGTTAGAGGACCTTTGGTTTGTTTCAGTTTCAGAAGCAGAGTTGGACAAGATATGGTCCGTATGTGTATGAAACACCGTTTTTTGTTCTTGGCACACCCATGTTTCCTGCTGTTAGAGACTCTAGAAAGCAAGAGCGTGCTTCCTGCTGTAAAGCAGAGTGTTATCAATGGATGAGAACTCTGTTGAGGGTTTCACCTCAGAAATGGAGTTAAATCCCAGGCTCTGAGTCTTCCTACAAGCAAGACATCGTTTCAGGTAAGGGAGTCACTCTTCAGCTCAAAAGATCTACATCGTTCAGGAAGATAACACGTTTCTCATCCTAACTGACAAGCATTGGATGTTAGAGGACCTGTGGTTTGTTTCCCTTTCAGAAGCAGAGTTGGACAAGATATGGTCCGTATGTGTAGGAAAAACCGTTCTTTTGTTCTCATCACACTCATGTTTCCTGCTGTCTTAGAGACTCTAGAAAGCAAGAGCATGCTTCTTGCTGTAAAGCAGAGTGTGAACAATGGATTAGAACTCTGCTGTGTGTTTCACTTCGGAAATGTTGTTAAATCCCAGGCGCTGAGTCTTACTAAAAGCAAGACTTCTTTTCAGGTAAGGGCAGTCACTTTTCATTTCAAACGAATTACATCGGTCACGAAGCTCACACGTTTTCATCTAAACTGACTAGCATTGGATGTTAGAGGACCAGTGCTTTGTATCAGTTTCAGAAGCAGAGTTGGACTAGATATGATCCGTAAGTGTAGGAAACACCGTTCATTTGTTCTCAGCACACTCAAGTTTCCTGCTGTCTTAGAGATTCTATAAAGCTAGTGCGTGCTTCTTGTTCTAAAGCAGATGTGATCAATGGATGAAAACTCTGTTGTGTGTTTCACTTTAAAAATGGAGTTAAATCCATTGCTCTGAGTCTTCCTACAAGCAAGACTTCGTTTCAGGTAAGGGCATTTACTTTACAGCTCAAACGAACTATATCATTCACGAAGCTCACAAGTTTCTCATCTTTACTGAGAACATTGGATGTTAGAGGACCTTTTCTTTGTATCAATTTCAAGCAGAGTTGAACTAGATATGATCTGTATGTATAGGAATCACGGTTCTTTTCTTCTGAGCACACTCACATTTCCTGCTGTATTAGAGACTCTAGAAAGCAAGAGCGTGCTTCTTGCTTTAACGCAGAGTGTGATCCATGGATGACAACTGTGTTGTGTGTTTCCCTTCAGAAATGGAGTTAAATCCCAGGCTCTGTGTCTTCCTACAAGCAAGACTTCGTTTCAGGCAAGGGCAGTCACTTTTCAGCTCAAACGATCTACATGGTTCAGGAAGCTCACACGTTTCTCATCTTAACTGACAAGCATTGGATGGTAGAGGACCAGTGCTTTGTATCTGTTTCAGAAGCAAAGTGGGACTAGATATGATCAGTATGTATAGGAAACACGGTTCTTTCTTATGAGCACACTCAGGTTTCCTGCGGTATTAGAGACTCTAAAATGCAAGAGCGTGCTTCTTGCTCTAAAGCAGAGTGTGATCAATGGATGAGAACTCTGTTGTGTGTTTCACTTCAGAAATGGAGTTAAATCCCAGGCTCTGAGTCTTCCTACAAGCAAGACTTCGTTTCAGGTAAGGGCAGTCACTTTTCAGCTCAAACGAATTACATCGGTCATAAAGCTCACATGTTTCTCATCTTAACTGACAAGCATTGGATGTTACAGGACCAGTGCTTTGTATCAGTTTCAGAAGCAGAGTTGAAATAGATATGGTCCGTATGTGTAAGAAACATCGTTCTTTTGTTCTCAGCACACTCAGGTTTCCTGCTCTATTAGAGACTCTAGAAAGCAAGAGCGTGCTTCTTGCTCTAAAGCAGAGTGTAATCAATGGATGAGAACTCTGTTGTGGGTTTCACTTCAGAAATGGAGTTAAATCCCGGCTCTGAGTCTTCCTACAAGCAAGACTTCGTTACAGGTAAGGGCAGTCACTTTTCAGCTCAAACAAACTACATCGTTCACGAAGCTCACACGTATCTCATCTTAACTGACAAGCATTGGATGTTAGAGGACCTTTGGTTTGTTTCACTTTCAGAAGCATAGTTGGACAAGATATGGTCCGTATGTGTAGGAAACACCGTTCTTTTGTTCTAAGCACACTCAGGTTTCCTGCTGTATTAGAGATTCTAGAAAGCTAGAGTGTGCTTCTTGCTCTAAAGCAGAGTGTGATCAAGGGATGAGAATTCTGTTGTTTGTTTCACTTCAGAATTGGAGTTAAATCCATGGCTCTGAGTCTTCCTACAAGCAAGACTTCGTTTTAGGTAAGGGCAGTTACTTTACAGCTCAAACGAACTACATCGTTCACGAAGCACACACATTTCTCCTCTTAACAGACAAGCATTGGATATTAGAGTACCTTTACTTTGTATCAATTTCAAGAAGAGTTGAACTAGATATGGTCCTTATGTATAGGAAACACGGTTCTTTTCTTTTGAGGACACTCACGTTTCCTGCTGCATTAGAGACTCTAGAAAGCAAGAGCCAGCTTCTTGCTCTAAAGCAGAGTGTGATCCATGGATTACAACTGTTTTGTGAGTTTCCCTTCAGAAATGGAGTTAAATCCCAGGCTCTGAGTCTTCCTATAAGCAAGACTTCGTTTCAGGTAAGGGAAGTTACTTTTCAGCTCAAACGAACTACATCGTTCACGAAGCTCACACGTTTCTCATCTTAACAGAGAAGCATTGGATGTTAGAGGACCTTTGCTTTGTATCAATTTCAAGCAGAGTTGAACTAGATATGGTCCCTATGTATAGGAAACACGGTTCTTTTCTTCTGCGCACACCAGGTTTCCTGTTGTATTAGAGACTCTGGAATGCAAGAGCGTGCTTCTTGCTCTAAAGCAGAGTGTGATCAATGGATGAGAACTGTGTTGTGTGTTTCATTTCAGAAATGGAGATAAATCCCAGGCTCTGAGTCTTCCTACATGCAAGAGTTCATTTCCGGTAAGGGCAGTCACTTTTCAGCTCAAAAAAACTACATCGATCACAAAGATCACACGTTTCTCATCTTAACTGACAAGCATCGGATGTTAGAGGACCAGTGCTTTGTATCAGTTTCAGAAGCAGAGTTGGACTAGATATGGTCTGTAAGTGTAAGAAACACTGTTCTTTTGTTCTCAGCACACTCACATTTCCTGCTGTATTAGAGACTCTAGAAAGCAAGAGCGTGCTTCTTGCTCTAAAGCAGAGTGTGATCAATGTATGAGAACTCTGTTGTGTGTTTCACTTCAGAAATTCAGTTAAATCCCAGGCTCTGAGTCTTCCTAAAAGGAAGACTTTGTTTCACGTAAGGGCAGTCACTTTTCAGCTCAAACGAATTACATCGGTCACGAAGCTCACACGTTTCTCATCTTAACTGACAAGCATTGGATGTTAGAGGACCTTAGGTTTGTTTCAGATTCAGAAGCAGAGTTGGACTAGATATCGTCCGTATGTGTAAGATACACTGTTCTTTTGTTCTCAACACACTCACATTTCCTGCTGTATTAGAGGCTCTAGAAAGCAAGAGCGTGCTTCTTGTTCTAAAGCAGATTGTGATCATTGTTGAGACCTGTGTTGTGTGTTTCACTTCAGAAATGGAGTTGAATCCCAGGCTCTGAGTCTTCCTACAAGCAAGACTTCTTTTCAGGTATGGGAATTTACATTACAGCTCAAACGAACTGCATCATTCACGAAGCTCACACGTTTCTCATCTTAACTGACAAGAATTGGCTGTTAGAGGACCTGTGGTTTGTTTCAGTTTCAGAAGCAGATTTGGACTAGATATGGTCCGTATGTGTAGGAAACACCGTTCTTTTGTTCTCATCACACTCATATTTCCTGCTGTCTTAGATCGTCTAGAAAGCAAGAGCGTGCTTCTTGCTGTAAAGCAGAGTGTGATCAATGGATGAGAACTCTGTTGTGTGTTTCACTTGAGAAATGCAGTTAAATCCCAGGCTCTGAGTCTTCCTACAAGCAAGACTTTGTTTCACGTAAGGGCAGTCACTTTTCAGCCCAAAGAATTACATCGGTCACGAAGCTAACACGATTCGCATCTTAACTGACAAGCATTGGATGTTAGAGGACCTTTGGTTTGTGTCAGTTTCAGAAGCAGAGTTGGACTATATATGGTCCGTGTGTTTAGGAAACACCATTCTTTTGTTCTCAACACACTCATGTTTCCTGCTGTCTTAGAGAGTCTAGAAAGCAAGAGAGTGCTTCTTGCTGTAAAGCAGAGTGTGAACAATGAATGAGAACTCGGCTATGTGTTTCACTTCAGAAATGGAGTTAAATCCCAGTCTCTGAGTCTTCCTACAAGCAAGACTTCGTTTCAGGTAAGAGCAATCACTCTTCAGCTTAAACGAATTACATCGGTCACGAAGCTCACACGTTTCTAATCTTAACTGACAAGCATTGTATGTTAGAGGACCAGTGCTTTGTATCAGTTTCAGAAGCAGAGTTGGACTAGGTATGGTCCGTATGTGTAAGAAACACCGTTCTTTTGTTCTCAGAACACTCACGTTTCCTGCTTTATTAGAGACTCTAGAAAGCAAGAGCGTGCTTCTTGCTCTAATGCCGAGTGTGATCAATGGATGAGAACTCTGTTGTGTGTTTCACTTCAGAAATGGAGTTAAATCCCAAGCTCTGAGTCTTCCTACATGCAAGACTTCGTTTCAGGTAAGGGCAGTCACTTTTCAGCTCAAACGAATTATATTGGTCACGAAGCTCACACGTTTCTCATCTTAACTGACAAGCATTGGATGTTAGAGGACCTGTGGTTTGTTTCAGTTTCAGAAGCAGAGTTGGACTAGATATGGTCCGTATGTGTAGGAAACACCATTCTTTTGTTCTGATCACACTCATATTTCCTGCTGTCTTAGAGAGTCTAGAAAGCAAGAGCATGCTTCTAGCTCTAAAGCAGAGTGTGAACAATGGATGAGAACTCTGCTGTGTGTTTCACTTCAGAAATGGAGTTAAATCCCAGGCTCTGAGTCTTCCTACAAGCAAGACTTCGTTTCAGGTAAGGGCAGTCATTTTCAGCTCAAAAAAACTACATCGACCACAAAGCTCACATGTTTCTCATCTTAACTGAAAAGCATTGGATGTTAGAGGATCAGTGCTTTGTATCAGTTTCAGAAGCAGAGTTGGACTAGATATGATCTGTATGTGTAGGAAACACCGTTCATTTGATCTCAGCACACTCAAGTTTCCTGCTGTCTTAGAGACTCAAGAAAGCTAGAGCGTGCTTCTTGCTCTAAAGCAGAGTGTGATCCATGGATGAGAACTGTGTTATGTGATTCCCTTCAGAAATGGAGTTAAATCCCAGGCTCTGAGTCTTCCTACAAGCAAGACTTCGTTTCACGTAAGGGCAGTCACTTTTCAGCTCAAACGAATTACATTGGTCACGAAGCTCACACGTTTCTCATCTTAACTGACAAGCATTGGATGTTAGAGGACCTGTGCTTTGTATCAGTGTCAGAAGCATAGTTGTACTAGATATGGTCCGTATGTGTAAGAAACACCGTTCTTTTGTTCTCATCACACTCATGTTTCCTGCTGTATTAGAGACTCTAGAAAGCAAGAGCGTGCTTCTTGCTCTAAAGCAGACTTTGATCAATTGATGAGAACTCTGTTGTGTGTTTCCCTTCAGAAATGGAGTTAAATCCCTGGCTCTGAGTCTTCCTATAAGCAAGACTTCGTTTCAGGTAAGGGAAGTTACTTTTCAGCTCAAACGAACTACATCGTTCACGAAGCTCACACGTTTCTCATCTTAACAGAGAAGCATTGGATGTTAGAGGACCTTTGCTTTGTATCAATTTCAAGCAGAGTTGAACTAGATATGGTCCCTATGGTTAGGAAACACGGTTCTTTTCTTCTGCGCACACTCAGGTTTCCTGTTGTATTAGAGACTCAGGAATGCAAGAGCGTGCTCCTTGCTCTAAAGCAGAGTGTGATCAATGGATGAGAACTGTGTTGTGTTTTTCATTTCAGAAATGGAGTTAATTCCCAGGCTCTATGTCTTCCTACAAGAAAGACTTCGTTTCAGGTAAGGGCAGTCACTTTTCAGCTCAAACGAATTACATTGGTCACGAAGCTGACACGTTTCTAATTTTAACTGACAAGCATTGGATGTTAGAGGACCAGTGCTTTGTATCAGTTTCAGAAGCATAGTTGGACTAGATATGGTCCGTATGTGTAAGAAACTCCATTCTTTTGTTCTCAGCACACTCATGTTTCCTGCTGTATTAGAGACTCTAGAAAGCAAGATCGTGCTTCTTGCTCTAAAGCAGAGTGTGATCCATGGTTGAGAACTGTGTTTTGTGTTTCCTTCAGAAATGGAGTTAAATCCCAGGCTCTGTGTCTTCCTACAAGCAAGATTTCGTTTCAGGTTAAGGCAGTCACTTTTCAGCTCAAACGAATTACATTGGTCACGAAGCTCACACGTTTCTCATCTTAACTGACAAGCATTGGATGTTAGAGTACCAGTGCTTTGAATCTGTTTCAGAAGCAGTGTTGGGCTAGATATGGTCCATATGTGTAAGAAATACCGTTCATTGTTCTCAGCACACTCAGGTTTCCTGCTGTATTAGAGACTCTAGAAAGCAGCAGCTTTCTTCTTGCTCTAAATCAGAGTGTGATCAATGTATGAGAACTCTCTTTTGTGTTTCACTTCAGAAATGGAGTTAAATCCCAGGCTCTGAGTCTTCCGACAAGCAAGACTTCGTTTCAGGTAAGGGCAATCACTCTTCAGCTCAAACGAATTACATCGGTCACGAAGCTCACACGTTTCTCATCTTAACTGACAAGCATTGTATGTTAGCTGACCAGTGCTTTGCATCAGTTTCAGAAGCAGAGTTCGACTAGATATGGTCCATATGTGTAAGAAACACCGTTCTTTTGTTCTCAGCACACTCATGTTTCCTGCTGTATTAGAGACTCTAGAAAGCAAGAGCGTGCTTCTTGCTCTAAAGCAATGTGTGATCAATGGATGCTAACTGTGTTGTGTGTTTCATTTCAGAAATGGAGTTTAATCCCTGCCTAGGATTCTTCCTACAAGCAAGACTTCGTTTCAGGTATGGGCATTTACTTTACAGCTCAAACGAACTATATCGTTCACGAAGCTCACACGTTTCTCATCTTAACAGAGAAGCATTGGATGTTAGAGGACCTTTGCTTTGTATCAATTTCAAGCAGAGTTTGAGCTAGATATGGTCCCTATGTACAGGAAACACGGTTCTTTTCTTCTGAGCACACTCAGGTTTCCTGCTGTATTAGAGACTCTGGAATGCAAGAGCGTGCTTCTTGCTCTAAAGCAGAGTGTGATCAAAGGATGCGAACTGTGTTGTGTGTTTCATTTCAAAAATGGAGTTAAATCCCAGGCTCTAAGTCTTCCTACAAGAAAGACTTCGTTTCAGGTAAGGGCAGTCACTTTTCAGCTCCAACGAATTACATCGGTCACGAAGCTCACACGTTTCTCATCTTAACTGACAAGCATTGGATGTTAGAGGACCAGTGCTTTGTATCAGTTTCAGAAGTATAGTTGCACTAGATATGGTCCGTATGTGTAAGAAACACCGTTCTTTTGTTCTCAGCACACTCATGTTTCCTATTGTATTAGAGACTCTAGAAAGAAAGAGCGTGCTTCTTGCTCTAAAGCAGAATGTGATCAATGGATGCTAACTGTGTTGTGGGTTTCATTTCAGAAATGGAGTTTAATCCCTGCCTCTGAGTCTTCCTACAAGCAAGACTTCATTTCAGGTATGGGCATTTACATTACAGCTCAAACGAACTATATCGTTCACGAAGATCACACGTTTCTCATCTTAACAGAGAAGCATTGGATGTTAGAGGACCTTTGCTTTGTATCAATTTCTAGCAGAGTTGAACTAGATATGGTCCCTATGTATAGGAAACACGGTTCTTTTCTTCTGCGCACACTCAGGTTTCCTGTTGTATTAGAGATTCTGGAATGCAAGAGCTTGCTTCTTGCTCTAAAGCAGAGTGTGATCAATGGATGAGAACTGTGTTGTGTGTTTCATTTCAGAAATGGAGTTAAATCCCAGGCTCTGAGTCTTCCTACATGCAAGAGTTCATTTCCGGTAAGGGCAGTCACTTTTCAGCTCAAAAAAACTACATCGATCACAAAGCTCACACGTTTCTCATCTTAACTGACAAGCATCGGATGTTAGAGGACCAGTGCTTTGTATCAGTTTCAGAAGCAGAGTTGGACTAGATATGGTCTGTAAGTGTAAGAAACACTGTTCTTTTGTTCTCAGCACACTCACATTTCCTGCTGTATTAGAGACTCTAGAAAGCAAGAGCGTGCTTCTTGCTGTAAAGCAGAGTGTGATCAATGTATGAGAACTCTGTTGTGTGTTTCACTTCAGAAATTCAGTTAAATCCCAGGCTCTGAGTCTTCCTACAAGGAAGACTTTGTTTCACGTAAGGGCAGTCACTTTTCAGCTCAAACGAATTACATCGGTCACGAAGCTCACACGTTTCTCATCTTAACTGACAAGCATTGGATGTTAGAGGACCTTTGGTTTGTTTCAGATTCAGAAGCAGAGTTGGACTAGATATGGTCCGTATGTGTAAGATACACTGTTCTTTTGTTCTCAACACACTCACATTTCCTGCTGTATTAGAGGCTCTAGAAAGCAAGAGCGTGCTTCTTGCTCTAAAGCAGATTGTGATCATTGTTGAGACCTGTGTTGTGTGTTTCAATTCAGAAATGGAGTTGAATCCCAGGCTCTTAGTCTTCCTACAAGCAAGACTTCTTTTCAGGTATGGGAATTTACATTACAGCTCAAACGAACTGCATCATTCACGAAGCTCACACGTTTCTCATCTTAACTGACAAGAATTGGATGTTAGAGGACCTGTGGTTTGTTTCAGTTTCAGAAGCAGATTTGGACTAGATATGGTCTGTATGTGTATGAAACACCGTTTTTTGTTCTTAGCACACCCATGTTTCCTGCTGTTAGATACTCTAGAAAGCAAGAGCGTGCTTCCTGCTGTAAAGCAGAGTGTTATCAATGGATGAGAACTCTGTTGAGGGTTTCACCTCAGAAATGGAGTTAAATCCCAGGCTCTGAGTCTTCCTACAAGCAAGACATCGTTTCAGGTAAGGGAGTCACTCTTCAGCTCAAAAGATCTACATAGTTCAGGAAGATAACACGTTTCTCATCCTAACTGACAAGCATTGGATGTTAGAGGACCTGTGGTTTGTTTCCCTTTCAGAAGCAGAGTTGGACAAGATATGGTCCGTATGTGTAGGAAAAACCGTTCTTTTGTTCTCATCACACTCATGTTTCCTGCTGTCTTAGAGACTCTAGAAAGCAAGAGCGTGCTTCTTGCTGTAAAGCAGAGTGTGAACAATGGATTAGAACTCTGCTGTGTGTTTCACTTCGGAAATGTTGTTAAATCCCAGGCGCTGAGTCTTACTAAAAGCAAGACTTCTTTTCAGGTAAGGGCAGTCACTTTTCATTTCAAACGAATTACATCGGTCACGAAGCTCACACGTTTTCATCTAAACTGACTAGCATTGGATGTTAGAGGACCAGTGCTTTGTATCAGTTTCAGAAGCAGAGTTGGACTAGATATGATCCGTAAGTGTAGGAAACACCGTTCATTTGTTCTCAGCACACTCAAGTTTCCTGCTGTCTTAGAGATTCTATAAAGCTAGTGCGTGCTTCTTGTTCTAAAGCAGATGTGATCAATGGATGAAAACTCTGTTGTGTGTTTCACTTTAAAAATGGAGTTAAATCCATTGCTCTGAGTCTTCCTACAAGCAAGACTTCGTTTCAGGTAAGGGCATTTACTTTACAGCTCAAACGAACTATATCATTCACGAAGCTCACAAGTTTCTCATCTTTACTGAGAACATTGGATGTTAGAGGACCTTTTCTTTGTATCAATTTCAAGCAGAGTTGAACTAGATATGATCTGTATGTATAGGAATCACGGTTCTTTTCTTCTGAGCACACTCACATTTCCTGCTGTATTAGAGACTCTAGAAAGCAAGAGCGTGCTTCTTGCTTTAACGCAGAGTGTGATCCATGGATGACAACTGTGTTGTGTGTTTCCCTTCAGAAATGGAGTTAAATCCCAGGCTCTGTGTCTTCCTACAAGCAAGACTTCGTTTCAGGCAAGGGCAGTCACTTTTCAGCTCAAACGATCTACATGGTTCAGGAAGCTCACACGTTTCTCATCTTAACTGACAAGCATTGGATGGTAGAGGACCAGTGCTTTGTATCTGTTTCAGAAGCAAAGTGGGACTAGATATGCTCAGTATGTATAGGAAACACGGTTCTTTCTTATGAGCACACTCAGGTTTCCTGCGGTATTAGAGACTCTAAAATGCAAGAGCGTGCTTCTTGCTCTAAAGCAGAGTGTGATCAATGGATGAGAACTCTGTTGTGTGTTTCACTTCAGAAATGGAGTTAAATCCCAGGCTCTGAGTCTTCCTACAAGCAAGACTTCGTTTCAGGTAAGGGCAGTCACTTTTCAGCTCAAACGAATTACATCGGTCATAAAGCTCACATGTTTCTCATCTTAACTGACAAGCATTGGATGTTACAGGACCAGTGCTTTGTATCAGTTTCAGAAGCAGAGTTGAAATAGATATGGTCCGTATGTGTAAGAAACATCGTTCTTTTGTTCTCAGCACACTCAGGTTTCCTGCTCTATTAGAGACTCTAGAAAGCAAGAGCGTGCTTCTTGCTCTAAAGCAGAGTGTAATCAATGGATGAGAACTCTGTTGTGGGTTTCACTTCAGAAATGGAGTTAAATCCCGGCTCTGAGTCTTCCTACAAGCAAGAATTCGTTACAGGTAAGGGCAGTCACTTTTCAGCTCAAACAAACTACATCGTTCACGAAGCTCACACGTATCTCATCTTAACTGACAAGCATTGGATGTTAGAGGACCTTTGGTTTGTTTCACTTTCAGAAGCATAGTTGGACAAGATATGGTCCGTATGTGTAGGAAACACCGTTCTTTTGTTCTAAGCACACTCAGGTTTCCTGCTGTATTAGAGATTCTAGAAAGCTAGAGTGTGCTTCTTGCTCTAAAGCAGAGTGTGATCAAGGGATGAGAATTCTGTTGTTTGTTTCACTTCAGAATTGGAGTTAAATCCATGGCTCTGAGTCTTC
Organism: Onychomys leucogaster; assembly: GCA_949786385.1. Taxonomy (NCBI): domain Eukaryota; kingdom Metazoa; phylum Chordata; class Mammalia; order Rodentia; family Cricetidae; genus Onychomys; species Onychomys leucogaster. The sequence continues at coordinate 317,631 of CATKUP010000120.1, forward strand.
CTACAAGCAAGACTTCGTTTTAGGTAAGGGCAGTTACTTTACAGCTCAAACGAACTACATCGTTCACGAAGCACACACATTTCTCCTCTTAACAGACAAGCATTGGATATTAGAGTACCTTTACTTTGTATCAATTTCAAGAAGAGTTGAACTAGATATGGTCCTTATGTATAGGAAACACGGTTCTTTTCTTTTGAGGACACTCACGTTTCCTGCTGCATTAGAGACTCTAGAAAGCAAGAGCCAGCTTCTTGCTCTAAAGCAGAGTGTGATCCATGGATTACAACTGTTTTGTGAGTTTCCCTTCAGAAATGGAGTTAAATCCCAGGCTCTGAGTCTTCCTATAAGCAAGACTTCGTTTCAGGTAAGGGAAGTTACTTTTCAGCTCAAACGAACTACATCGTTCACGAAGCTCACACGTTTCTCATCTTAACAGAGAAGCATTGGATGTTAGAGGACCTTTGCTTTGTATCAATTTCAAGCAGAGTTGAACTAGATATGGTCCCTATGTATAGGAAACACGGTTCTTTTCTTCTGCGCACACCAGGTTTCCTGTTGTATTAGAGACTCTGGAATGCAAGAGCGTGCTTCTTGCTCTAAAGCAGAGTGTGATCAATGGATGAGAACTGTGTTGTGTGTTTCATTTCAGAAATGGAGTTAAATCCCAGGCTCTGAGTCTTCCTACATGCAAGAGTTCATTTCCGGTAAGGGCAGTCACTTTTCAGCTCAAAAAAACTACATCGATCACAAAGATCACACGTTTCTCATCTTAACTGACAAGCATCGGATGTTAGAGGACCAGTGCTTTGTATCAGTTTCAGAAGCAGAGTTGGACTAGATATGGTCTGTAAGTGTAAGAAACACTGTTCTTTTGTTCTCAGCACACTCACATTTCCTGCTGTATTAGAGACTCTAGAAAGCAAGAGCGTGCTTCTTGCTCTAAAGCAGAGTGTGATCAATGTATGAGAACTCTGTTGTGTGTTTCACTTCAGAAATTCAGTTAAATCCCAGGCTCTGAGTCTTCCTAAAAGGAAGACTTTGTTTCACGTAAGGGCAGTCACTTTTCAGCTCAAACGAATTACATCGGTCACGAAGCTCACACGTTTCTCATCTTAACTGACAAGCATTGGATGTTAGAGGACCTTTGGTTTGTTTCAGATTCAGAAGCAGAGTTGGACTAGATATCGTCCGTATGTGTAAGATACACTGTTCTTTTGTTCTCAACACACTCACATTTCCTGCTGTATTAGAGGCTCTAGAAAGCAAGAGCGTGCTTCTTGTTCTAAAGCAGATTGTGATCATTGTTGAGACCTGTGTTGTGTGTTTCACTTCAGAAATGGAGTTGAATCCCAGGCTCTGAGTCTTCCTACAAGCAAGACTTCTTTTCAGGTATGGGAATTTACATTACAGCTCAAACGAACTGCATCATTCACGAAGCTCACACGTTTCTCATCTTAACTGACAAGAATTGGCTGTTAGAGGACCTGTGGTTTGTTTCAGTTTCAGAAGCAGATTTGGACTAGATATGGTCCGTATGTGTAGGAAACACCGTTCTTTTGTTCTCATCACACTCATATTTCCTGCTGTCTTAGATCGTCTAGAAAGCAAGAGCGTGCTTCTTGCTGTAAAGCAGAGTGTGATCAATGGATGAGAACTCTGTTGTGTGTTTCACTTGAGAAATGCAGTTAAATCCCAGGCTCTGAGTCTTCCTACAAGCAAGACTTTGTATCACGTAAGGGCAGTCACTTTTCAGCCCAAAGAATTACATCGGTCACGAAGCTAACACGATTCGCATCTTAACTGACAAGCATTGGATGTTAGAGGACCTTTGGTTTGTGTCAGTTTCAGAAGCAGAGTTGGACTATATATGGTCCGTGTGTTTAGGAAACACCATTCTTTTGTTCTCAACACACTCATGTTTCCTGCTGTCTTAGAGAGTCTAGAAAGCAAGAGAGTGCTTCTTGCTGTAAAGCAGAGTGTGAACAATGAATGAGAACTCGGCTATGTGTTTCACTTCAGAAATGGAGTTAAATCCCAGTCTCTGAGTCTTCCTACAAGCAAGACTTCGTTTCAGGTAAGAGCAATCACTCTTCAGCTTAAACGAATTACATCGGTCACGAAGCTCACACGTTTCTAATCTTAACTGACAAGCATTGTATGTTAGAGGACCAGTGCTTTGTATCAGTTTCAGAAGCAGAGTTGGACTAGGTATGGTCCGTATGTGTAAGAAACACCGTTCTTTTGTTCTCAGAACACTCACGTTTCCTGCTTTATTAGAGACTCTAGAAAGCAAGAGCGTGCTTCTTGCTCTAATGCCGAGTGTGATCAATGGATGAGAACTCTGTTGTGTGTTTCACTTCAGAAATGGAGTTAAATCCCAAGCTCTGAGTCTTCCTACATGCAAGACTTCGTTTCAGGTAAGGACAGTCACTTTTCAGCTCAAACGAATTATATCGGTCACGAAGCTCACACGTTTCTCATCTTAACTGACAAGCATTGGATGTTAGAAGACCTGTGGTTTGTTTCAGTTTCAGAAGCAGAGTTGGACTAGATATGGTCCGTATGTGTAGGAAACACCATTCTTTGTTCTGATCACACTCATATTTCCTGCTGTCTTAGAGAGTCTAGAAAGCAAGAGCATGCTTCTAGCTCTAAAGCAGAGTGTGAACAATGGATGAGAACTCTGCTGTGTGTTTCACTTCAGAAATGGAGTTAAATCCCAGGCTCTGAGTCTTCCTACAAGCAAGACTTCGTTTCAGGTAAGGGCAGTCATTTTCAGCTCAAAAAAACTACATCGACCACAAAGCTCACATGTTTCTCATCTTAACTGAAAAGCATTGGATGTTAGAGGATCAGTGCTTTGTATCAGTTTCAGAAGCAGAGTTGGACTAGATATGATCTGTATGTGTAGGAAACACCGTTCATTTGATCTCAGCACACTCAAGTTTCCTGCTGTCTTAGAGACTCAAGAAAGCTAGAGCGTGCTTCTTGCTCTAAAGCAGAGTGTGATCCATGGATGAGAACTGTGTTATGTGATTCCCTTCAGAAATGGAGTTAAATCCCAGGCTCTGAGTCTTCCTACAAGCAAGACTTCGTTTCACGTAAGGGCAGTCACTTTTCAGCTCAAACGAATTACATTGGTCACGAAGCTCACACGTTTCTCATCTTAACTGACAAGCATTGGATGTTAGAGGACCTGTGCTTTGTATCAGTGTCAGAAGCATAGTTGTACTAGATATGGTCCGTATGTGTAAGAAACACCGTTCTTTTGTTCTCATCACACTCATGTTTCCTGCTGTATTAGAGACTCTAGAAAGCAAGAGCGTGCTTCTTGCTCTAAAGCAGACTTTGATCAATTGATGAGAACTCTGTTGTGTGTTTCCCTTCAGAAATGGAGTTAAATCCCTGGCTCTGAGTCTTCCTATAAGCAAGACTTCGTTTCAGGTAAGGGAAGTTACTTTTCAGCTCAAACGAACTACATCGTTCACGAAGCTCACACGTTTCTCATCTTAACAGAGAAGCATTGGATGTTAGAGGACCTTTGCTTTGTATCAATTTCAAGCAGAGTTGAACTAGATATGGTCCCTATGGTTAGGAAACACGGTTCTTTTCTTCTGCGCACACTCAGGTTTCCTGTTGTATTAGAGACTCAGGAATGCAAGAGCGTGCTCCTTGCTCTAAAGCAGAGTGTGATCAATGGATGAGAACTGTGTTGTGTTTTTCATTTCAGAAATGGAGTTAATTCCCAGGCTCTATGTCTTCCTACAAGAAAGACTTCGTTTCAGGTAAGGGCAGTCACTTTTCAGCTCAAACGAATTACATTGGTCACGAAGCTGACACGTTTCTAATTTTAACTGACAAGCATTGGATGTTAGAGGACCAGTGCTTTGTATCAGTTTCAGAAGCATAGTTGGACTAGATATGGTCCGTATGTGTAAGAAACTCCATTCTTTTGTTCTCAGCACACTCATGTTTCCTGCTGTATTAGAGACTCTAGAAAGCAAGATCGTGCTTCTTGCTCTAAAGCAGAGTGTGATCCATGGTTGAGAACTGTGTTTTGTGTTTCCTTCAGAAATGGAGTTAAATCCCAGGCTCTGTGTCTTCCTACAAGCAAGATTTCGTTTCAGGTTAAGGCAGTCACTTTTCAGCTCAAACGAATTACATTGGTCACGAAGCTCACACGTTTCTCATCTTAACTGACAAGCATTGGATGTTAGAGTACCAGTGCTTTGAATCTGTTTCAGAAGCAGTGTTGGGCTAGATATGGTCCATATGTGTAAGAAATACCGTTCATTGTTCTCAGCACACTCAGGTTTCCTGCTGTATTAGAGACTCTAGAAAGCAGCAGCTTTCTTCTTGCTCTAAATCAGAGTGTGATCAATGTATGAGAACTCTCTTTTGTGTTTCACTTCAGAAATGGAGTTAAATCCCAGGCTCTGAGTCTTCCGACAAGCAAGACTTCGTTTCAGGTAAGGGCAATCACTCTTCAGCTCAAACGAATTACATCGGTCACGAAGCTCACACGTTTCTCATCTTAACTGACAAGCATTGTATGTTAGCTGACCAGTGCTTTGCATCAGTTTCAGAAGCAGAGTTGGACTAGATATGGTCCATATGTGTAAGAAACACCGTTCTTTTGTTCTCAGCACACTCATGTTTCCTGCTGTATTAGAGACTCTAGAAAGCAAGAGCGTGCTTCTTGCTCTAAAGCAATGTGTGATCAATGGATGCTAACTGTGTTGTGTGTTTCATTTCAGAAATGGAGTTTAATCCCTGCCTAGGATTCTTCCTACAAGCAAGACTTCGTTTCAGGTATGGGCATTTACTTTACAGCTCAAACGAACTATATCGTTCACGAAGCTCACACGTTTCTCATCTTAACAGAGAAGCATTGGATGTTAGAGGACCTTTGCTTTGTATCAATTTCAAGCAGAGTTTGAGCTAGATATGGTCCCTATGTACAGGAAACACGGTTCTTTTCTTCTGAGCACACTCAGGTTTCCTGCTGTATTAGAGACTCTGGAATGCAAGAGCGTGCTTCTTGCTCTAAAGCAGAGTGTGATCAAAGGATGCGAACTGTGTTGTGTGTTTCATTTCAGAAATGGACTTAAATCCCAGGCTCTAAGTCTTCCTACAAGAAAGACTTCGTTTCAGGTAAGGGCAGTCACTTTTCAGCTCCAACGAATTACATCGGTCACGAAGCTCACACGTTTCTCATCTTAACTGACAAGCATTGGATGTTAGAGGACCAGTGCTTTGTATCAGTTTCAGAAGTATAGTTACACTAGATATGGTCCGTATGTGTAAGAAACACCGTTCTTTTGTTCTCAGCACACTCATGTTTCCTATTGTATTAGAGACTCTAGAAAGAAAGAGCGTGCTTCTTGCTCTAAAGCAGAATGTGATCAATGGATGCTAACTGTGGTGTGGGTTTCATTTCAGAAATGGAGTTTAATCCCTGCCTCTGAGTCTTCCTACAAGCAAGACTTCGTTTCAGGTATGGGCATTTACATTACAGCTCAAACGAACTATATCGTTCACGAAGCTCACACGTTTCTCATCTTAACAGAGAAGCATTGGATGTTAGAGGACCTTTGCTTTGTATCAATTTCTAGCAGAGTTGAACTAGATATGGTCCCTATGTATAGGAAACACGGTTCTTTTCTTCTGCGCACACTCAGGTTTCCTGTTGTATTAGAGATTCTGGAATGCAAGAGCGTGCTTCTTGCTCTAAAGCAGAGTGTGATCAATGGATGAGAACTGTGTTGTGTGTTTCATTTCAGAAATGGAGTTAAATCCCAGGCTCTGAGTCTTCCTACATGCAAGAGTTCATTTCCGGTAAGGGCAGTCACTTTTCAGCTCAAAAAAACTACATCCATCACAAAGCTCACACGTTTCTCATCTTAACTGACAAGCATCGGATGTTAGAGGACCAGTGCTTTGTATCAGTTTCAGAAGCAGAGTTGGACTAGATATGGTCTGTAAGTGTAAGAAACACTGTTCTTTTGTTCTCAGCACACTCACATTTCCTGCTGTATTAGAGACTCTAGAAAGCAAGAGCGTGCTTCTTGCTCTAAAGCAGAGTGTGATCAATGTATGAGAACTCTGTTGTGTGTTTCACTTCAGAAATTCAGTTAAATCCCAGGCTCTGAGTCTTCCTACAAGGAAGACTTTGTTTCACGTAAGGGCAGTCACTTTTCAGCTCAAACGAATTACATCGGTCACGAAGCTCACACGTTTCTCATCTTAACTGACAAGCATTGGATGTTAGAGGACCTTTGGTTTGTTTCAGATTCAGAAGCAGAGTTGGACTAGATATGGTCCGTATGTGTAAGATACACTGTTCTTTTGTTCTCAACACACTCACATTTCCTGCTGTATTAGAGGCTCTAGAAAGCAAGAGCGTGCTTCTTGCTCTAAAGCAGATTGTGATCATTGTTGAGACCTGTGTTGTGTGTTTCACTTCAGAAATGGAGTTGAATCCCAGGCTCTTAGTCTTCCTACAAGCAAGACTTCTTTTCAGGTATGGGAATTTACATTACAGCTCAAACGAACTGCATCATTCACGAAGCTCACACGTTTCTCATCTTAACTGACAAGAATTGGATGTTAGAGGACCTGTGGTTTGTTTCAGTTTCAGAAGCAGATTTGGACTAGATATGGTCTGTATGTGTAGGAAACACCGTTCTTTTGTTCTCATCACACTCATATTTCCTGCTGTCTTAGATCGTCTAGAAAGCAAGAGCGTGCTTCTTGCTGTAAAGCAGAGTGTGATCAATGGATGAGAACTCTGTTGTGTGTTTCACTTGAGAAATGCAGTTAAATCCCAGGCTCTGAGTCTTCCTACAAGCAAGACTTTGTTTCACGTAAGGGCAGTCACTTTTCAGCCCAAAGAATTACATCGGTCACGAAGCTAACACGATTCGCATCTTAACTGACAAGCATTGGATATTAGAGGACCTTTGCTTTGTATCAATTTCAAGCAGAGTTGAACTAGATATGGTCCTCATGTATAGGAAACACGGTTCTTTTCTTTTGAGGACACTCACGTTTCCTGCTGCAATAGAACTCTAGAAAGCAAGAGCCTGCTTCTTGCTCTAAAGCAGAGTGTGATCCATGGATGACAACTGTGTTGTGTGTTTCCCTTCAGAAATGGAGTTAAATCCCAGGCTCTGAGTCTTCCTACAAGCAAGATTTCGTTTCAGATAAGGGCAGTCACTCTTCAGCTCAAACGAATTACATCGGTCACGAAGCTCACACGTTTCTCATCTTAACTGACAAGCATTGTATGTTAGCTGACCAGTGCTTTGCATCAGTTTCAGAAGCAGAGTTCGACTAGATATGGTCCATATGTGTAAGAAACACCGTTCTTTTGTTCGCAGCACACTCATGTTTCCTGCTCTATTAGAGACTCTAGAAAGCAAGAGCATGCTTCTTGCTCTAAAGCAATGTGTGATCAATGGATGCTAACTGTGTTGTGTGTTTCATTTCAGAAATGGAGTTTAATCCCTGCCTAGGAGTCTTCCTACAAGCAAGACTTCGTTTCAGGTATGGGCATTTGCTTTACAGCTCAAACGAACTATAATGTACACGAAGCTCACATGTTTCTCATCTTAACAGAGAAGCATTGGATGTTAGAGGACCTTTGCTTTGTATCAATTTCAAGCAGATTTGAACTAGATATGGTCCGTATGTATAGGAAAAACGGTTCTTTTCTTCTGAGCACACACAGGTTTCCTGCTGTATTAGAGACTCTGGAATGCAAGAGCGTGCTTCTTGCTCTAAAGCAGAGTGTGATCAATGTATGAGAACTCTGTTGTGTGTTTCACTTCAGAAATGGAGTTAAATCCCAAGCTCTGAGTCTTCCTACATGCAAGACTTCGTTTCAGGTAAGGGCAGTCACTTTTCAGCTCAAACCAATTATATCGGTCACGAAGCTCACACGTTTCTCATCTTAACTGACAAGAATTGGATGTTAGAGGACCTGTGGTTTGTTTCAGTTTCAGAAGCAGAGTTGGACTAGATATGGTCCGTATGTGTAGGAAACACCATTCTTTTGTTCTGATCACACTCATATTTCCTGCTGTCTTAGAGAGTCTAGAAAGCAAGAGCGTGCTTCTAGCTCTAAAGCAGAGTGTGAACAATGGATGAGAACTCTGCTGTGTGTTTCACTTCAGAAATGGAGTTAAATCCCGGGCTCTGAGTCTTCCTACAAGCAAGATTTCGTTTCAGGTAAGGGCAGTCATTTTCAGCTCAAAAAAACTACATCGACCACAAAGCTCACATGTTTCTCATCTTAACTGAAAAGCATTGGATGTTAGAGGATCAGTGCTTTGTATCAGTTTCAGAAGCAGAGTTGGACTAGATATGATCTGTATGTGTAGGAAACACCGTTCATTTGATCTCAGCACACTCAAGTTTCCTGCTGTCTTAGAGACTCAAGAAAGCTAGAGCGTGCTTCTTGCTCTAAAGCAGAGTGTGATCCATGGATGAGAACTGTGTTATGTGATTCCCTTCAGAAATGGAGTTAAATCCCAGGCTCTGAGTCTTCCTACAAGCAAGACTTCGTTTCACGTAAGGGCAGTCACTTTTCAGCTCAAACAAATTACATTGGTCACGAAGCTCACACGTTTCTCATCCTTACTGACAAGCATTGGATGTTAGAGGACCTGTGCTTTGTATCAGTGTCAGAAGCATAGTTGGACTAGATATGGTCCGTATGTGTAAGAAACACCGTTCTTTTGTTCTCATCACACTCATGTTTCCTGCTGTATTAGAGACTCTAGAAAGCAAGAGCGTGCTTCTTGCTCTAAAGCAGACTTTGATCAATTGATGAGAACTCTGTTGTGTGTTTCCCTTCAGAAATGGAGTTAAATCCCTGGCTCTGAGTCTTCCTATAAGCAAGACTTCGTTTCAGGTAAGGGAAGTTACTTTTCAGCTCAAACGAACTACATCGTTCACGAAGCTCACACGTTTCTCATCTTAACAGAGAAGCATTGGATGTTAGAGGACCTTTGCTTTGTATCAATTTCAAGCAGAGTTGAACTAGATATGGTCCCTATGGTTAGGAAACACGGTTCTTTTCTTCTGCGCACACTCAGGTTTCCTGTTGTATTAGAGACTCAGGAATGCAAGAGCGTGCTTCTTGCTCTAAAGCAGAGTGTGATCAATGGATGAGAACTGTGTTGTGTTTTTCATTTCAGAAATGGAGTTAAATCCCAGGCTCTAAGTCTTCCTACAAGAAAGACTTCGTTTCAGGTAAGGGCAGTCACTTTTCAGCTCAAACGAATTACATTGGTCACGAAGCTGACACGTTTCAAATCTTAACTGACAAGCATTGGATGTTAGAGGACCAGTGCTTTGTATCAGTTTCAGAAGCATAGTTGGACTAGATATGGTCCGTATGTGTAAGAAACTCCATTCTTTTGTTCTCAGCACACTCATGTTTCCTGCTGTATTAGAGACTCTAGAAAGCAAGAGCGTGCTTCTTTCTAAAGCAGAGTGTGTTCAATTGATGCTAACTGTGTTGTGTGTTTCATTTCAGAAATGGAGTTTAATCCCTGCCTCTGAGTCTTCCTACAAGCAAGACTTCGTTTCAGGTATGGGCATTTAACTTACAGCTCAAACGAACTATATCGTTCACTAAGCTCTCACGTTTCTCATCTTAACAGAGAAGCATTGGATGTTAGAGGACCTTTGCTTCGTATGAATTTCAAGCAGAGTTGAACTAGATATGGTCCGTATGTATAGGAAACACGGTTCTTTTCTTTTGAGCACACACATGTTTCCTGCTGTATTAGAGACTCTGGAATGCAAGAGCGTGCTTCTTGCTCTAAAGCAGAATGTGATCAATGTATGAGAACTCTGTTTTGTGTTTCACTTCAGAAATAGAGTTAAATCCCAGGCTATGAGTCTTCCGACAAGCAAGACTTCGTTTCAGGTAAGGGAAGTTACTTTACAGCTCAAACGAACTACATCGTTCACGAAGCTCACACGTTTCTCATCTTAACTGAGAAGGATTGGATGTTAGAGAACCTTTGCTTTGTATCAGTTTCAGAAGCATAGTTGGACTAGATATGGTAGGTATGTGTAAGAAACACCGTTCTTTTGTTCTCAGCACACTCATGTTTCCTGCTTTATTAGAGACTCTAGAAAGCAAGAGCGTGCTTCTTGCTCTAAAGCAGAGTGTGATCAATGGATGAGAACTGTGTTGTGTGTTTCATTTCAGAAATGGAGTTAAATCCCAGGCTCTAAGTCTTCCTACAAGAAAGACTTCGTTTCAGGTAAGGGCAGTCACTTTTCAGCTCCAACGAATTACATCGGTCACGAAGCTCACACGTTTCTCATCTTAACTGACAAGCATTGGATGTTAGAGGACCAGTGCTTTCTATCAGTTTCAGAAGCATAGTTGGACTATATATGGTATGTATGTGTAAGAAACACCGTTCTTTTGTTCTCAGCACACTCAGGTTTCCTGCTGTATTAGAGACTCTGGAATGCAAGAGCGTGCTTCTTGCTCTAAAGCAGAGTGTGCTCAATGGATGAGAACTGTGTTGTGTGTTTCATTTCAGAAATGGAGTTAAATCCGAGGCTCTAAGTCTAACTACAAGAAAGACTTCGTTTCAGGTAAGGGCAGTCACTTTTCAGCGCTAACGAATTACATCGGTCACGAAGCTCACACGTTTCTCATCTTAACTGACAAGCATTGGATGTTAGAGGACCAGTTCTTTGTATCAGTTTCAGAAGCATAGTTGGACTAGATATGGTCCGTATGTGTAAGAAACACCGTTCTTTTGTTCTCAGCACACTCATGTTTCCTGCTGTATTAGAGACTCTAGAAAGCAAGAGCGTGCTTCTTTCTAAAGCAGAGTGTGTTCAATTGATGCTAACTGTGTTGTGTGTTTCATTTCAGAAATGGAGTTTAATCCCTGCTTCTGAGTCTTCCTACAAGCAAGACTTCCTTTCAGGTATGGGCATTTAACTTACAGCTCAAACGAACTATATCGTTCACTAAGCTGTCACGTTTCTCATCTTAACAGAGAAGCATTGGATGTTAGAGGACCTTTGCTTCGTATGAATTTCAAGCAGAGTTGAACTAGATATGGTCCGTATGTATAGGAAACACGGTTCTTTTCTTTTGAGCACACACATGTTTCCTGCTGTATTAGAGACTCTGGAATGCAAGAGCGTGCTTCTTGCTCTAAAGCAGAATGTGATCAATGTATGAGAACTCTGTTTTGTGTTTCACTTCAGAAATAGAGTTAAATCCCAGGCTATGAGTCTTCCGACAAGCAAGACTTCGTTTCAGGTAAGGGAAGTTACTTTACAGCTCAAACGAACTACATCGTTCACGAAGCTCACACGTTTCTCATCTTAACTGAGAAGGATTGGATGTTAGAGAACCTTTGCTTTGTATCAGTTTCAGAAGCATAGTTGGACTAGATATGGTCCGTATGTGTAAGAAACACCTTTCTTTTGTTCTCAGCACACTCATGTTTGCTGCTGTATTAGAGACTCTAGAAAGCAAGAGCGTGCTTCTTGCTCTAAAGCAGAGTGTGATCAATGGATGAGAACTGTGTTGTGTGTTTCATTTCAGAAATGGAGTTAAATCCCAGGCTCTAAGTCTTCCTACAAGAAAGACTTCGTTTCAGGTAAGGGCAGTCACTTTTCAGCTCCAACGAATTACATCGGTCACGAAGCTCACACGTTTCTCATCTTAACTGACAAGCATTGGATGTTAGAGGACCAGTGCTTTCTATCAGTTTCAGAAGCATAGTTGGACTAGATATGGTATGTATGTGTAAGAAACACCGTTCTTTTGTTCTCAGCACACTCATGTTTCCTGCTGTGTTAGAGACTCTAGAAAGCAAGGGTGTGCTTCTTTCTCTAAAGCAGAGTTTGATCAATGTATGAGAACTCTGTTGTGTGTTTCCCTTCAGAAATGGAGTTAAATCCCAGGCTCTGAGTCTTCCTATAAGCAAGACTTCGTTTAAGGTAAGGGAAGTTACTTTACAGCTCAAATGAACTACATCGTTCACGAAGCTCACACGTTTGTCTTCTTAACAGAGAAGCATTGGATGTTAGAGGACCTTTGCTTCGTATGAATTTCAAGCAGAGTTGAACTAGATATGGTCCCTAAGTATAGGAAACACGGTTCTTTTCTTTTGAGGACACTCAGGTTTCCTGCTGTATTAGAGACTTTGGAATACAAGAGCCTGCTTCTTGCTCTAAAGCAGAGTGTGATCAATGGATGAGAACTCTGTTGTGTGTTTCTTTTCAGAAATGGAGTTTAATCCCTGCCTCTGAGTCTTCCTACAACAAGACTTCGTTTCAGATATGGGCATTTACTTTACAGCTCAAACGAACTGTATCGTTCACGAAGCTCACACGTTTCTCATCTTAACAGATAAGCAATGGATGTTAGAGGACCTTTGCTTCGTATGAATTTCAAGCAGAGTTGAACTAGATATGGTCCGTATGTATAGGAAACACGGTTCTTTTCTTGTGAGCACACACAGGTTTCCTGCTGTATTAGAGACTCTGGAATGCAAGAGCGTGCTTCTTGCTCTAAAGCAGAGTGTGATCAATGGATGAGAACTCTGTTTTGTGTTTCACTTCAGAAATCGAGTTAAATCCCAGGCTCTGAGTCTTCCGACAAGCAAGACTTTGTCTCAGGTAAAGGAAGTTACTTTACAGCTCAAACGAACTACATAGTTCACGAAGCTCACACGTTTCTCATCTTAACTGAGAAGGATTGGATGTTAGAGGACCTTTGCTTTGTATCAATTTCAAGCAGAGTTGAACTAGATATGGTCCGTATGTGTAAGAAACACCGTTCTTTTGTTCTCAGCACACTCATGTTTCCTGCTCTATTATAGACTCTAGAAAGCAAGAGCGTGCTTCTTGCTCTAAAGCAGAGTGTGATCAATGGATGAGAACTGTGTTGTGTGTTTCATTTCAGAAATGGAGTTAAATCCCAGGCTCTAAGTCTTCCTACAGGAAAGACTTCGTTTCAGGTAAGGGCAGTCACTTTTCAGCTCCAACGAATTACATCGTTCACGAATCTCACACGTTTCTCATCTTAACTGACAAGCATTGGATGTTAGAGGACCTTTGCTTTGTATGAATTTCAAGCAGAGTTGAACTAGATATGGTCCCTATGTATAGGAAACACGGTTCATTTCTTCTGAGGACACTCACGTTTCCTGCTGTATTAGAGACTCTAGAAAGCAAGATCGTGGTTCTTGCTCTAAAGCAGAGTGTGATCCATGGTTGAGAACTGTGTTTTGTGTTTCCTTCAGAAATGGAGTTAAATCCCAGGCTCTGTGTCTTCCTACAAGCAAGACTTCGTTTCAGGTTAAGGCAGTCACTTTTCAGCTCAAACGAATTACATTGGTCACAAAGCTCACACGTTTCTCATCTTAACTGACAAGCATTGGATGTTAGAGGACCAGTGCTTTGTATCAGTTTCAGAAGCAGAGTTGGGCTAGATATGGTCCGCATGTGTAAGTAATACCGTTCATTGTTCTCAGCACACTCAGGTTTATTGCTGTATTAGAGACTCTAGAAAGCAAGAGCTTTCTTCTTGCTCTAAAGCAGTGTGTGATCAATGTATGAGAACTCTGTTTTGTGTTACACTTCAGAAATGGAGTTAAATCCCAGGCTCTGAGTCTTCCGACAAGCAAAATTTCGTTTCAGGTAAGGGAAGTTTCTTTACAGTTCAAACGAACTACATCGATCATGAAGCTCACATATTTCTCATCTTAAGAGACAAGCATTGGATATTAGAGGACCTTTGCTTTGTATCAATTTCAAGCAGAGTTGAACTAGATATGGTCCGTATGTATAGGAAACACGGTTCTTTTCTTTTGAGGACACTCACGTTTCCTGCTGCAATAGAGACTCTAGAAAGCAAGAGCCTGCTTCTTGCTCTAAAGCAGAGTGTGATCCATGGATGACAACTGTGTTGTGCGTTTCATTTCTGAAATGGAGTTAAATCCCAGGCTCTGAGTCTTCCTACAAGAAAGACTTCGTTTCAGGCAAGGGATGTTACTTTACAGCACAAATAAACTACATCGTTCACGAAGCTCACACGTTTCTCATCTTAACTGACAAGCATTGGATGTTAGAGGACCTGTGGTTTGTTTCAGTTTCATAAGCTGAGTTAGACTAGATAAGGTCCTTATGTGTAGGAAACACCATAATTTTGTTCTCATTACACATATGTTTCCTGCTGTCTTAGAGACTCTAGAAAGCAAGAGCGTGCTTCTTGCTGTAAAGCAGAGTGTGAACAATGGATGAGAACTCTGCTGTGTGTTTCACATCAGAAATGGAGTTAAATCCCAGGCTCTGAGTCTTCCGACAAGGAAGACTTCGTTTCAGGTAAGGAAAGTTACTTTACAGCTCAAACGAACTACATCGTTCACGAAGCTCACACATTTCTCATCTTAACAGAGAAGCATTGGATGTTAGAGGACCTTTGCTTTGTATCAATTTCAAGCAGAGTTTAACTAGATATGGTCCCTATGTATAAGAAACACGGTTCTTTTCTTTTGAGGACACTCACGTTTCCTTCTGCAATAGAACTCTAGAAAGCAAGAGCCTGCTTCTTGCTCTAAAGCAGAGTGTGATCCATGGATGACAACTGTGTTGTGTGTTTCCCTTCAGAAATGGAGTTAAATCCGAGGCTCTGAGTCTTCCTACAAGCATGATTTCTTTTCAGGTAAGGGCAGTCACTCTTCAGCTCAAACGAAGTACATCGGTCACGAAGCTCACACGTATCTCATCTTAACTGACGAGCATTGTATGTTAGAGGAGCAGTGCTTTGCATCAGTTTCAGAAGCAGAGTTGGACTAGATGTGGTCCTTATGTGTAAGAAACACCGTTCTTTTGTTCTCAGCACACTCATGTTTCCTGCTGTATTAGAGATTCTAGAAAGCAAGAGCGTGCTTCTTGCTCTAAAGCAGAGTGTGATCAATGGATGAGAACTGTGTTGTGTGTTTCATTTCAGAAATGGAGTTAAATCCCAGGCTCTAAGTCTTCCTACAAGAAAGACTTCGTTTCAGGTAAGGGCAGTCACTTTTCAGCTCCAACGAATTACATCGGTCACGAAGCTCACACGTTTCTCATCTTAACTGACAAGCATTGGATGTTAGAGGACCAGTGCTTTGTATCAGTTTCAGAAGCATAGTTGGACTAGATATGGTCCGTATGTGTAAGAAACACCGTTCTTTTGTTCTCAGCACACTCATGTTTCCTGCTGTATTAGAGACTCTAGAAAGCAAGAGCGTGCTTCTTGCTCTAAAGCAGAGTGTGATCAATGGATGAGAACTGTGTTGTGTGTTTCATTTCTGAAATGGAGTTAAATCCCAGGCTCTGAGTCTTCCTACAAGAAAGACTTCGTTTCAGGTAAGGGCAGTCACTTTTCAGCTCCAACGAATTACATCGGTCAGGAAGCTCACACGTTTCTCATCTTAACTGACAAGCATTGGATGTTAGAGGACCTGTGCTTCGTATGAATTTCAAGCAGAGTTGAACTAGATATGGTCCGTATGTATAGGAAACACGGTTCTTTTCTTTTGAGCACACACATGTTTCCTGCTGTATTAGAGACTCTGGAATGCAAGAGCGTGCTTCTTGCTCTAAAGCAGAATGTGATCAATGTATGAGAACTCTGTTTTGTGTTTCACTTCAGAAATAGAGTTAAATCCCAGGCTCTGAGTCTTCCGACAAGCAAGACTTCGTTTCAGGTAAGGGAAGTTACTTTACAGATCAAACGAACTACATCGTTCACGAAGCTCACACGTTTCTCATCTTAACTGAGAAGGATTGGATGTTAGAGAACCTTTGCTTTGTATCAGTTTCAGAAGCATAGTTGGACTAGATATGGTCCGTATGTGTAAGAAACACCGTTCTTTTGTTCTCAGCACACTCATGTTTCCTGCTGTATTAGAGACTCTAGAAAGCAAGAGCATGTTTCTTGCTCTAAAGCAGAGTTTGATCAATGGATGAGAACTGTGTTGTGTGTTTCATTTCAGAAATGGAGTTAAATCCCAGGCTCTAAGTCTTCCTACAAGAAAGACTTCGTTTCAGGTTAGGGCAGTCACTTTTCAGCTCCAACGAATTACATCGGTCACGAAGCTCACACGTTTCTCATCTTAACTGACAAGCATTGGATGTTAGAGGACCAGTGCTTTCTATCAGTTTCAGAAGCATAGTTGGACTAGATATGGTATGTATATGTAAGAAACACCGTTCTTTTGTTCTCAGCACACTCATGTTTCCTGCTGTATTAGAGACTCTAGAAAGCAAGAGTGTGCTTCTTTCTCTAAAGCAGAGTTTGATCAATGGATGAGAACTCTGTTGTGTGTTTCCCTTCAGAAATGGAGTTAAATCCCAGGCTCTGAGTCTTCCTATAAGCAAGACTTCGTTTAAGGTAAGGGAAGTTACTTTACAGCTCAAATGAACTACATCGTTCACAAAGCTCACACGTTTGTCTTCTTAACAGAGAAGCATTGGATGTTAGAGGACCTTTGCTTTGTATCAATTTCAAGCAGAGTTGAACTAGATATGGTCCGTATGTATAGGAAACACGGTTCTTTTCTTTTGAGACACTCAGGTTTCCTGATGTATTAGAGACTTTGGAATACAAGAGCGTGCTTCTTGCTCTAAAGCAGAGTGTGATCAATGGATGAGAACTGTGTTGTGTGTTTCATTTCAGAAATGGAGTTAAATCCCAGGCTCTGAGTCTTCCGACAAGCAAGACTTCGTTTCAGGTAAGGAAAGTTAATTTACAGCTCAAACGAACTACATTGTTCACAAAGCTCACACATTTCTCATCTTAACAGACAAGCATTGGATGTTAGAGGACCTTTGCTTTGTATCAATTTCAAGCAGTGATGAACTAGATATGGTCCCTAAGTATAGGAAACACGGTTCTTTTCTTTTGAGGACACTCACGTTTCCTGCTGCAATAGAACTCTAGAAAGCAAGAGCCTGCTTCTTGCTCTAAAGCAGAGTGTGATCAATGGATGAGAACTCTGTTTTGTGTTTCACTTCAGAAATCGAGTTAAATCCCAGGCTCTGAGTCTACCGACAAGCAAGACTTCGTTTCAGGTAAGGGCTGTCACTTTTCAGCTCCAAAGAATTACATCGTTCACGAATCTCACACGTTTCTCATCTTAACTGACAAGCATTGGATGTTAGAGGACCTTTGCTTTGTATGAATTTCTAGCAGTGTTGAACTAGATATGGTCCCTATGTATAGGAAACACGGTTCATTTCTTCTGAGGACACTCACGTTTCCTGCTGTATTAGAGACTCTAGAAAGCAAGATCGTGGTTCTTGCTCTAAAGCAGAGTGTGATCCATGGTTGAGAACTGTGTTTTGTGTTTCCTTCAGAAATGGAGTTAAATCCCAGGCTCTGTGTCTTCCTACAAGCAAGACTTCGTTTCAGGTTAAGGCAGTCACTTTTCAGCTCTAACGAATTACATTGGTCACAAAGCTCACACGTTTCTCATCTTAACTGACAAGCATTGGATGTTAGAGGACCTGTGGTTTGTTTCAGTTTCATAAGCTGAGTTAGACTAGATAAGGTCCTTATGTGTAGGAAACACCATAATTTTGTTCTCATTACACATATGTTTCCTGCTGTCTTAGAGACTCTAGAAAGCAAGAGCGTGCTTCTTGCTGTAAAGCAGAGTGTGAACAATGGATGAGAACTCTGCTGTGTGTTTCACATCAGAAATGGAGTTAAATCCCAGGCTCTGAGTCTTCCGACAAGGAAGACTTCGTTTCAGGTAAGGAAAGTTACTTTACAGCTCAAACGAACTACGTCGTTCACAAACATCACACATTTCTCATCTTAACAGAGAAGCATTGGATGTTAGAGGACCTTTGCTTTGTATCAATTTCAAGCAGAGTTTAACTAGATATGGTCCCTATGTATAAGAAACACGGTTCTTTTCTTTTGAGGACACTCACGTTTCCTTCTGCAATAGAACTCTAGAAAGCAAGAGCCTGCTTCTTGCTCTAAAGCAGAGTGTGATCCATGGATGACAACTGTGTTGTGTGTTTCCCTTCAGAAATGGAGTTAAATCCGAGGCTCTGAGTCTTCCTACAAGCATGATTTCGTTTCAGGTAAGGGCAGTCACTCTTCAGCTCAAACGAATTACATCGGTCACGAAGCTCACACGTTTCTCATCTTAACTGACGAGCATTGTATGTTAGAGGAGCAGTGCTTTGCATCAGTTTCAGAAGCAGAGTTGGACTAGATGTGGTCCTTATGTGTAAGAAACACCGTTCTTTTGTTCTCAGCACACTCATGTTTCCTGCTGTATTAGAGATTCTAGAAAGCAAGAGCGTGCTTCTTGCTCTAAAGCAGAGTGTGATCAATGGATGAGAACTGTGTTGTTTGTTTCATTTCAGAAATGGAGTTAAATCCCAGGCTCTAAGTCTTCCTACAAGAAAGACTTCGTTTCAGGTAAGGGCAGTCACTTTTCAGCTCCAACGAATTACATCGGTCACGAAGCTCACACGTTTCTCATCTTAACTGACAAGCATTGGATGTTAGAGGACCAGTGCTTTGTATCAGTTTCAGAAGCATAGTTGGACTAGATATGGTCCGTATGTGTAAGAAACACCGTTCTTTTGTTCTCAGCACACTCATGTTTCCTGCTGTATTAGAGACTCTAGAAAGCAAGAGCGTGCTTCTTGCTCTAAAGCAGAGTGTGATCAATGGATGAGAACTGTGTTGTGTGTTTCATTTCAGAAATGGAGTTAAATCCCAGGCTCTAAGTCTTCCTACAAGAAAGACTTCGTTTCAGGTAAGGGCAGTCACTTTTCAGCTCCAAAGAATTACATCGTTCACGAATCTCACACGTTTCTCATCTTAACTGACAAGCATTGGATGTTAGAGGAACTTTGCTTTGTATGAATTTCTAGCAGTGTTGAACTAGATATGGTCCCTATGTATAGGAAACACGGTTCATTTCTTCTGAGGACACTCACGTTTCCTGCTGTATTAGAGACTCTAGAAAGCAAGATCGTGGTTCTTGCTCTAAAGCAGAGTGTGATCCATGGTTGAGAACTGTGTTTTGTGTTTCCTTCAGAAATGGAGTTAAATCCCAGGCTCTGTGTCTTCCTACAAGCAAGACTTCGTTTCAGGTTAAGGCAGTCACTTTTCAGCTCAAACGAATTACATTGGTCACAAAGCTCACACGTTTCTCATCTTAACTGACAAGCATTGGATGTTAGAGTACCAGTGCTTTGTATCAGTTTCAGAAGCAGAGTTGGGCTAGATATGGTCCGCATGTGTAAGTAATACCGTTCATTGTTCTCAGCACACTCAGGTTTATTGCTGTATTAGAGACTCTAGAAAGCAAGAGCTTTCTTTTGCTCTAAAGCAGTGTGTGATCAATGTATGGGAACTCTGTTTTGTGTTACACTTCAGAAATGGAGTTAAATCCCAGGCTCTGAGTCTTCCGACAAGCAAAATTTCGTTTCAGGTAAGGGAAGTTTCTTTACAGTTCAAACGAACTACATCGATCACGAAGCTCACATATTTCTCATCTTAAGAGACAAGCATTGGATATTAGAGGACCTTTGCTTTGTATCAATTTCAAGCAGAGTTGAACTAGATATGGTCCGTATGTATAGGAAACACGGTTCTTTTCTTTTGAGGACACTCACGTTTCCTGCTGCAATAGAGACTCTAGAAAGAAAGAGCCTGCTTCTTGCTCTAAAGCAGAGTGTGATCCATGGATGACAACTGTGTTGTGTGTTTCATTTCTGAAATGGAGTTAAATCCCAGGCTCTGAGTCTTCCTACAAGAAAGACTTCGTTTCAGGTAAGGTCAGTCACTTTTCAGCTCCAACGAATTACATCGGTCAGGAAGCTCACACGTTTCTCATCTTAACTGACAAGCATTGGATGTTAGAGGACCTGTGCTTTGTATCAGATTCAGAAGCATAGTTGGACTAGATATGGTCCGTATGTGTAGTAAACACCATTCTTTTGTTCTCATCACACTCATGTTTCCTGCTGTATTAGAGACTCTAGAAAGCAAGAGCGTGCTTCTTGCTGTAAAGCAGAGTGTGAACAATGGATGAGAACTCTGCAGTGTGTTTCAATTCAAAAATGGAGTAAAATCCCAGGCTCTGAGTCTTCCGACAAGCAAGACTTCATTTCAGGCAAGGGATGTTACTTTACAGCACAAACAAACTACATCGTTCACGAAGCTCACACGTTTCTCATCTTAACTGACAAGCATTGGATGTTAGAGGACCCTGTGGTTTGTTTCAGTTTCATAAGCAGAGTTAGACTAGATAAGGTCCTTATGTGTAGGAAACACCATAATTTTGTTCTCATTACACATATGTTTCCTGCTGTCTTAGAGACTCTAGAAAGCAAGAGCATGCTTCTTGCTGTAAAGCAGAGTGTGATCAATGTATGAGAACTCTGTTTTGTGTTTCACTTCAGAAATCTAGTTAAATCCCAGGCTCTGAGTCTTCCTATAAGCAAGACTTCTTTTCAAGTAAGGGAAGTTACTTTACAGCTCAAACGAACTACATCGTTCACGAAGATCACACATTTCTCATCTTAACAGAGAAGCATTGGATGTTAGAGGACCTTTGCTTTGTATCAATTTCAAGCAGAGTTTAACTAGATATGGTCCCTATGTATAAGAAACACGGTTCTTTTCTTTTGAGGACACTCACCTTTCCTTCTGCAATAGAACTCTAGAAAGCAAGAGCCTGCTTCTTGCTCTAAAGCAGAGTGTGATCCATGGATGACAACTGTGTTGTGTGTTTCCCTTCAGAAATGGAGTTAAATCCGAGGCTCTGAGTCTTCCTACAAGCATGATTTCGTTTCAGGTAAGGGCAGTCACTCTTCAGCTCAAACGAATTACATCGGTTACGAAGCTCACATGTATCTCATCTTAACTGACGAGCATTGTATGTTAGAGGAGCAGTGCTTTGCATCAGTTTCAGAAGCAGAGTTGGACTAGATGTGGTCCTTATGTGTAAGAAACACCGTTCTTTTGTTCTCAGCACACTCATGTTTCCTGCTGTATTAGAGATTCTAGAAAGCAAGAGCGTGCTTCTTGCTCTAAAGCAGAGTGTGATCAATGGATGAGAACTGTGTTGTGTGTTTCATTTCAGAAATGGAGTTAAATCCCAGGCTCTAAGTCTTCCTACAAGAAAGACTTCGTTTCAGGTAAGGGCAGTCACTTTTCAGCTCCAACGAATTACATCGGTCACGAAGCTCACACGTTTCTCATCTTAACTGACAAGCATTGGATGTTAGAGGACCAGTGCTTTGTATCAGTTTCAGAAGAATAATTGGACTAAATATGGTCCGTATGTGTAAGAAACACCGTTCTTTTGTTCTCAGCACACTCATGTTTCCTGCTGTATTAGAGATTCTAGAAAGCAAGAGCGTGCTTCTTGCTCTAAAGCAGAGTGTGATCAATGGATGAGAACTGTGTTTTGTGTTTCATTTCAGAAATGGAGTTAAATCCCAGGCTCTAAGTCTTCCTACAAGAAAGACTTCGTTTCAGGTAAGGGCAGTCACTTTTCAGCTCCAACGAATTACATCGGTCAGGAAGCTCACACGTTTCTCATCTTAACTGACAAGCATTGGATGTTAGAGTACCAGTGCTTTGTATCAGTTTCAGAAGCAGATTTGGGCTAGATATGGTCCGCATGTGTAAGTAATACCGTTCATTGTTCTCAGCACACTCAGGTTTATTGCTGTATTAGAGACTCTAGAAAGCAAGAGCTTTCTTCTTGCTCTAAAGCAGTGTCTGATCAATGTATGAGAACTCTGTTTTGTGTTACACTTCAGAAATGGAGTTAAATCCCAGGCTCTGAGTCTTCCGACAAGCAAAATTTCGTTTCAGGTAAGGGAAGTTTCTTTACAGTTCAAACGAACTACATCGATCACGAAGCTCACATATTTCTCATCTTAAGAGACAAGCATTGGATATTAGAGGACCTTTGCTTTGTATCAATTTCAAGCAGAGTTGAACTAGATATGGTCCGTATGTATAGGAAACACGGTTCTTTTCTTTTGAGGACACTCACGTTTCCTGCTGCAATAGAGACTCTAGAAAGAAAGAGCCTGCTTCTTGCTCTAAAGCAGAGTGTGATCCATGGATGACAACTGTGTTGTGTGTTTCATTTCTGAAATGGAGTTAAATCCCAGGCTCTGAGTCTTCCTACAAGAAAGACTTCGTTTCAGGTAAGGGCAGTCACTTTTCAGCTCCAACGAATTACATCGGTCAGGAAGCTCACACGTTTCTCATCTTAACTGACAAGCATTGGATGTTAGAGGACCTGTGCTTTGTATCAGATTCAGAAGCATAGTTGGACTAGATATGGTCCGTATGTGTAAGTAATACCGTTCATTGTTCTCAGCACACTCAGGTTTATTGCTGTATTAGAGACTCTAGAAAGCAAGAGCTTTCTTCTTGCTCTAAAGCAGTGTGTGATCAATGTATGAGAACTCTGTTTTGTGTTACACTTCAGAAATGGAGTTAAATCCCAGGCTCTGAGTCTTCCGACAAGCAAAATTTCGTTTCAGGTAAGGGAAGTTTCTTTACAGTTCAAACGAACTACATCGATCATGAAGCTCACATATTTCTCATCTTAAGAGACAAGCATTGGATATTAGAGGACCTTTGCTTTGTATCAATTTCAAGCAGAGTTGAACTAGATATGGTCCGTATGTATAGGAAACACGGTTCTTTTCTTTTGAGGACACTCACGTTTCCTGCTGCAATAGAGACTCTAGAAAGCAAGAGCCTGCTTCTTGCTCTAAAGCAGAGTGTGATCCATGGATGACAACTGTGTTGTGCGTTTCATTTCTGAAATGGAGTTAAATCCCAGGCTCTGAGTCTTCCTACAAGAAAGACTTCGTTTCAGGCAAGGGATGTTACTTTACAGCACAAATAAACTACATCGTTCACGAAGCTCACACGTTTCTCATCTTAACTGACAAGCATTGGATGTTAGAGGACCTGTGGTTTGTTTCAGTTTCATAAGCTGAGTTAGACTAGATAAGGTCCTTATGTGTAGGAAACACCATAATTTTGTTCTCATTACACATATGTTTCCTGCTGTCTTAGAGACTCTAGAAAGCAAGAGCGTGCTTCTTGCTGTAAAGCAGAGTGTGAACAATGGATGAGAACTCTGCTGTGTGTTTCACATCAGAAATGGAGTTAAATCCCAGGCTCTGAGTCTTCCGACAAGGAAGACTTCGTTTCAGGTAAGGAAAGTTACTTTACAGCTCAAACGAACTACATCGTTCACGAAGCTCACACATTTCTCATCTTAACAGAGAAGCATTGGATGTTAGAGGACCTTTGCTTTGTATCAATTTCAAGCAGAGTTTAACTAGATATGGTCCCTATGTATAAGAAACACGGTTCTTTTCTTTTGAGGACACTCACGTTTCCTTCTGCAATAGAACTCTAGAAAGCAAGAGCCTGCTTCTTGCTCTAAAGCAGAGTGTGATCCATGGATGACAACTGTGTTGTGTGTTTCCCTTCAGAAATGGAGTTAAATCCGAGGCTCTGAGTCTTCCTACAAGCATGATTTCTTTTCAGGTAAGGGCAGTCACTCTTCAGCTCAAACGAAGTACATCGGTCACGAAGCTCACACGTATCTCATCTTAACTGACGAGCATTGTATGTTAGAGGAGCAGTGCTTTGCATCAGTTTCAGAAGCAGAGTTGGACTAGATGTGGTCCTTATGTGTAAGAAACACCGTTCTTTTGTTCTCAGCACACTCATGTTTCCTGCTGTATTAGAGATTCTAGAAAGCAAGAGCGTGCTTCTTGCTCTAAAGCAGAGTGTGATCAATGGATGAGAACTGTGTTGTGTGTTTCATTTCAGAAATGGAGTTAAATCCCAGGCTCTAAGTCTTCCTACAAGAAAGACTTCGTTTCAGGTAAGGGCAGTCACTTTTCAGCTCCAACGAATTACATCGGTCACGAAGCTCACACGTTTCTCATCTTAACTGACAAGCATTGGATGTTAGAGGACCAGTGCTTTGTATCAGTTTCAGAAGCATAGTTGGACTAGATATGGTCCGTATGTGTAAGAAACACCGTTCTTTTGTTCTCAGCACACTCATGTTTCCTGCTGTATTAGAGACTCTAGAAAGCAAGAGCGTGCTTCTTGCTCTAAAGCAGAGTGTGATCAATGGATGAGAACTGTGTTGTGTGTTTCATTTCTGAAATGGAGTTAAATCCCAGGCTCTGAGTCTTCCTACAAGAAAGACTTCGTTTCAGGTAAGGGCAGTCACTTTTCAGCTCCAACGAATTACATCGGTCAGGAAGCTCACACGTTTCTCATCTTAACTGACAAGCATTGGATGTTAGAGGACCTGTGCTTCGTATGAATTTCAAGCAGAGTTGAACTAGATATGGTCCGTATGTATAGGAAACACGGTTCTTTTCTTTTGAGCACACACATGTTTCCTGCTGTATTAGAGACTCTGGAATGCAAGAGCGTGCTTCTTGCTCTAAAGCAGAATGTGATCAATGTATGAGAACTCTGTTTTGTGTTTCACTTCAGAAATAGAGTTAAATCCCAGGCTCTGAGTCTTCCGACAAGCAAGACTTCGTTTCAGGTAAGGGAAGTTACTTTACAGATCAAACGAACTACATCGTTCACGAAGCTCACACGTTTCTCATCTTAACTGAGAAGGATTGGATGTTAGAGAACCTTTGCTTTGTATCAGTTTCAGAAGCATAGTTGGACTAGATATGGTCCGTATGTGTAAGAAACACCGTTCTTTTGTTCTCAGCACACTCATGTTTCCTGCTGTATTAGAGACTCTAGAAAGCAAGAGCATGTTTCTTGCTCTAAAGCAGAGTTTGATCAATGGATGAGAACTGTGTTGTGTGTTTCATTTCAGAAATGGAGTTAAATCCCAGGCTCTAAGTCTTCCTACAAGAAAGACTTCGTTTCAGGTTAGGGCAGTCACTTTTCAGCTCCAACGAATTACATCGGTCACGAAGCTCACACGTTTCTCATCTTAACTGACAAGCATTGGATGTTAGAGGACCAGTGCTTTCTATCAGTTTCAGAAGCATAGTTGGACTAGATATGGTATGTATATGTAAGAAACACCGTTCTTTTGTTCTCAGCACACTCATGTTTCCTGCTGTATTAGAGACTCTAGAAAGCAAGAGTGTGCTTCTTTCTCTAAAGCAGAGTTTGATCAATGGATGAGAACTCTGTTGTGTGTTTCCCTTCAGAAATGGAGTTAAATCCCAGGCTCTGAGTCTTCCTATAAGCAAGACTTCGTTTAAGGTAAGGGAAGTTACTTTACAGCTCAAATGAACTACATCGTTCACAAAGCTCACACGTTTGTCTTCTTAACAGAGAAGCATTGGATGTTAGAGGACCTTTGCTTTGTATCAATTTCAAGCAGAGTTGAACTAGATATGGTCCGTATGTATAGGAAACACGGTTCTTTTCTTTTGAGACACTCAGGTTTCCTGATGTATTAGAGACTTTGGAATACAAGAGCGTGCTTCTTGCTCTAAAGCAGAGTGTGATCAATGGATGAGAACTGTGTTGTGTGTTTCATTTCAGAAATGGAGTTAAATCCCAGGCTCTGAGTCTTCCGACAAGCAAGACTTCGTTTCAGGTAAGGAAAGTTAATTTACAGCTCAAACGAACTACATTGTTCACAAAGCTCACACATTTCTCATCTTAACAGACAAGCATTGGATGTTAGAGGACCTTTGCTTTGTATCAATTTCAAGCAGTGATGAACTAGATATGGTCCCTAAGTATAGGAAACACGGTTCTTTTCTTTTGAGGACACTCACGTTTCCTGCTGCAATAGAACTCTAGAAAGCAAGAGCCTGCTTCTTGCTCTAAAGCAGAGTGTGATCAATGGATGAGAACTCTGTTTTGTGTTTCACTTCAGAAATCGAGTTAAATCCCAGGCTCTGAGTCTACCGACAAGCAAGACTTCGTTTCAGGTAAGGGCTGTCACTTTTCAGCTCCAAAGAATTACATCGTTCACGAATCTCACACGTTTCTCATCTTAACTGACAAGCATTGGATGTTAGAGGACCTTTGCTTTGTATGAATTTCTAGCAGTGTTGAACTAGATATGGTCCCTATGTATAGGAAACACGGTTCATTTCTTCTGAGGACACTCACGTTTCCTGCTGTATTAGAGACTCTAGAAAGCAAGATCGTGGTTCTTGCTCTAAAGCAGAGTGTGATCCATGGTTGAGAACTGTGTTTTGTGTTTCCTTCAGAAATGGAGTTAAATCCCAGGCTCTGTGTCTTCCTACAAGCAAGACTTCGTTTCAGGTTAAGGCAGTCACTTTTCAGCTCTAACGAATTACATTGGTCACAAAGCTCACACGTTTCTCATCTTAACTGACAAGCATTGGATGTTAGAGGACCTGTGGTTTGTTTCAGTTTCATAAGCTGAGTTAGACTAGATAAGGTCCTTATGTGTAGGAAACACCATAATTTTGTTCTCATTACACATATGTTTCCTGCTGTCTTAGAGACTCTAGAAAGCAAGAGCGTGCTTCTTGCTGTAAAGCAGAGTGTGAACAATGGATGAGAACTCTGCTGTGTGTTTCACATCAGAAATGGAGTTAAATCCCAGGCTCTGAGTCTTCCGACAAGGAAGACTTCGTTTCAGGTAAGGAAAGTTACTTTACAGCTCAAACGAACTACGTCGTTCACAAACATCACACATTTCTCATCTTAACAGAGAAGCATTGGATGTTAGAGGACCTTTGCTTTGTATCAATTTCAAGCAGAGTTTAACTAGATATGGTCCCTATGTATAAGAAACACGGTTCTTTTCTTTTGAGGACACTCACGTTTCCTTCTGCAATAGAACTCTAGAAAGCAAGAGCCTGCTTCTTGCTCTAAAGCAGAGTGTGATCCATGGATGACAACTGTGTTGTGTGTTTCCCTTCAGAAATGGAGTTAAATCCGAGGCTCTGAGTCTTCCTACAAGCATGATTTCGTTTCAGGTAAGGGCAGTCACTCTTCAGCTCAAACGAATTACATCGGTCACGAAGCTCACACGTTTCTCATCTTAACTGACGAGCATTGTATGTTAGAGGAGCAGTGCTTTGCATCAGTTTCAGAAGCAGAGTTGGACTAGATGTGGTCCTTATGTGTAAGAAACACCGTTCTTTTGTTCTCAGCACACTCATGTTTCCTGCTGTATTAGAGATTCTAGAAAGCAAGAGCGTGCTTCTTGCTCTAAAGCAGAGTGTGATCAATGGATGAGAACTGTGTTGTTTGTTTCATTTCAGAAATGGAGTTAAATCCCAGGCTCTAAGTCTTCCTACAAGAAAGACTTCGTTTCAGGTAAGGGCAGTCACTTTTCAGCTCCAACGAATTACATCGGTCACGAAGCTCACACGTTTCTCATCTTAACTGACAAGCATTGGATGTTAGAGGACCAGTGCTTTGTATCAGTTTCAGAAGCATAGTTGGACTAGATATGGTCCGTATGTGTAAGAAACACCGTTCTTTTGTTCTCAGCACACTCATGTTTCCTGCTGTATTAGAGACTCTAGAAAGCAAGAGCGTGCTTCTTGCTCTAAAGCAGAGTGTGATCAATGGATGAGAACTGTGTTGTGTGTTTCATTTCAGAAATGGAGTTAAATCCCAGGCTCTAAGTCTTCCTACAAGAAAGACTTCGTTTCAGGTAAGGGCAGTCACTTTTCAGCTCCAAAGAATTACATCGTTCACGAATCTCACACGTTTCTCATCTTAACTGACAAGCATTGGATGTTAGAGGAACTTTGCTTTGTATGAATTTCTAGCAGTGTTGAACTAGATATGGTCCCTATGTATAGGAAACACGGTTCATTTCTTCTGAGGACACTCACGTTTCCTGCTGTATTAGAGACTCTAGAAAGCAAGATCGTGGTTCTTGCTCTAAAGCAGAGTGTGATCCATGGTTGAGAACTGTGTTTTGTGTTTCCTTCAGAAATGGAGTTAAATCCCAGGCTCTGTGTCTTCCTACAAGCAAGACTTCGTTTCAGGTTAAGGCAGTCACTTTTCAGCTCAAACGAATTACATTGGTCACAAAGCTCACACGTTTCTCATCTTAACTGACAAGCATTGGATGTTAGAGTACCAGTGCTTTGTATCAGTTTCAGAAGCAGAGTTGGGCTAGATATGGTCCGCATGTGTAAGTAATACCGTTCATTGTTCTCAGCACACTCAGGTTTATTGCTGTATTAGAGACTCTAGAAAGCAAGAGCTTTCTTTTGCTCTAAAGCAGTGTGTGATCAATGTATGGGAACTCTGTTTTGTGTTACACTTCAGAAATGGAGTTAAATCCCAGGCTCTGAGTCTTCCGACAAGCAAAATTTCGTTTCAGGTAAGGGAAGTTTCTTTACAGTTCAAACGAACTACATCGATCACGAAGCTCACATATTTCTCATCTTAAGAGACAAGCATTGGATATTAGAGGACCTTTGCTTTGTATCAATTTCAAGCAGAGTTGAACTAGATATGGTCCGTATGTATAGGAAACACGGTTCTTTTCTTTTGAGGACACTCACGTTTCCTGCTGCAATAGAGACTCTAGAAAGAAAGAGCCTGCTTCTTGCTCTAAAGCAGAGTGTGATCCATGGATGACAACTGTGTTGTGTGTTTCATTTCTGAAATGGAGTTAAATCCCAGGCTCTGAGTCTTCCTACAAGAAAGACTTCGTTTCAGGTAAGGTCAGTCACTTTTCAGCTCCAACGAATTACATCGGTCAGGAAGCTCACACGTTTCTCATCTTAACTGACAAGCATTGGATGTTAGAGGACCTGTGCTTTGTATCAGATTCAGAAGCATAGTTGGACTAGATATGGTCCGTATGTGTAGTAAACACCATTCTTTTGTTCTCATCACACTCATGTTTCCTGCTGTATTAGAGACTCTAGAAAGCAAGAGCGTGCTTCTTGCTGTAAAGCAGAGTGTGAACAATGGATGAGAACTCTGCAGTGTGTTTCAATTCAAAAATGGAGTAAAATCCCAGGCTCTGAGTCTTCCGACAAGCAAGACTTCATTTCAGGCAAGGGATGTTACTTTACAGCACAAACAAACTACATCGTTCACGAAGCTCACACGTTTCTCATCTTAACTGACAAGCATTGGATGTTAGAGGACCCTGTGGTTTGTTTCAGTTTCATAAGCAGAGTTAGACTAGATAAGGTCCTTATGTGTAGGAAACACCATAATTTTGTTCTCATTACACATATGTTTCCTGCTGTCTTAGAGACTCTAGAAAGCAAGAGCATGCTTCTTGCTGTAAAGCAGAGTGTGATCAATGTATGAGAACTCTGTTTTGTGTTTCACTTCAGAAATCTAGTTAAATCCCAGGCTCTGAGTCTTCCTATAAGCAAGACTTCTTTTCAAGTAAGGGAAG
Source organism: Onychomys leucogaster (assembly GCA_949786385.1). NCBI lineage: Eukaryota > Metazoa > Chordata > Mammalia > Rodentia > Cricetidae > Onychomys > Onychomys leucogaster. Next base: position 347,060 of record CATKUP010000120.1, read on the forward strand.
TTACTTTACAGCTCAAACGAACTACATCGTTCACGAAGATCACACATTTCTCATCTTAACAGAGAAGCATTGGATGTTAGAGGACCTTTGCTTTGTATCAATTTCAAGCAGAGTTTAACTAGATATGGTCCCTATGTATAAGAAACACGGTTCTTTTCTTTTGAGGACACTCACCTTTCCTTCTGCAATAGAACTCTAGAAAGCAAGAGCCTGCTTCTTGCTCTAAAGCAGAGTGTGATCCATGGATGACAACTGTGTTGTGTGTTTCCCTTCAGAAATGGAGTTAAATCCGAGGCTCTGAGTCTTCCTACAAGCATGATTTCGTTTCAGGTAAGGGCAGTCACTCTTCAGCTCAAACGAATTACATCGGTTACGAAGCTCACATGTATCTCATCTTAACTGACGAGCATTGTATGTTAGAGGAGCAGTGCTTTGCATCAGTTTCAGAAGCAGAGTTGGACTAGATGTGGTCCTTATGTGTAAGAAACACCGTTCTTTTGTTCTCAGCACACTCATGTTTCCTGCTGTATTAGAGATTCTAGAAAGCAAGAGCGTGCTTCTTGCTCTAAAGCAGAGTGTGATCAATGGATGAGAACTGTGTTGTGTGTTTCATTTCAGAAATGGAGTTAAATCCCAGGCTCTAAGTCTTCCTACAAGAAAGACTTCGTTTCAGGTAAGGGCAGTCACTTTTCAGCTCCAACGAATTACATCGGTCACGAAGCTCACACGTTTCTCATCTTAACTGACAAGCATTGGATGTTAGAGGACCAGTGCTTTGTATCAGTTTCAGAAGAATAATTGGACTAAATATGGTCCGTATGTGTAAGAAACACCGTTCTTTTGTTCTCAGCACACTCATGTTTCCTGCTGTATTAGAGATTCTAGAAAGCAAGAGCGTGCTTCTTGCTCTAAAGCAGAGTGTGATCAATGGATGAGAACTGTGTTTTGTGTTTCATTTCAGAAATGGAGTTAAATCCCAGGCTCTAAGTCTTCCTACAAGAAAGACTTCGTTTCAGGTAAGGGCAGTCACTTTTCAGCTCCAACGAATTACATCGGTCAGGAAGCTCACACGTTTCTCATCTTAACTGACAAGCATTGGATGTTAGAGTACCAGTGCTTTGTATCAGTTTCAGAAGCAGATTTGGGCTAGATATGGTCCGCATGTGTAAGTAATACCGTTCATTGTTCTCAGCACACTCAGGTTTATTGCTGTATTAGAGACTCTAGAAAGCAAGAGCTTTCTTCTTGCTCTAAAGCAGTGTCTGATCAATGTATGAGAACTCTGTTTTGTGTTACACTTCAGAAATGGAGTTAAATCCCAGGCTCTGAGTCTTCCGACAAGCAAAATTTCGTTTCAGGTAAGGGAAGTTTCTTTACAGTTCAAACGAACTACATCGATCACGAAGCTCACATATTTCTCATCTTAAGAGACAAGCATTGGATATTAGAGGACCTTTGCTTTGTATCAATTTCAAGCAGAGTTGAACTAGATATGGTCCGTATGTATAGGAAACACGGTTCTTTTCTTTTGAGGACACTCACGTTTCCTGCTGCAATAGAGACTCTAGAAAGAAAGAGCCTGCTTCTTGCTCTAAAGCAGAGTGTGATCCTTGGATGACAACTGTGTTGTGTGTTTCATTTCTGAAATGGAGTTAAATCCCAGGCTCTGAGTCTTCCTACAAGAAAGACTTCGTTTCAGGTAAGGGCAGTCACTTTTCAGCTCCAACGAATTACATCGGTCAGGAAGCTCACACGTTTCTCATCTTAACTGACAAGCATTGGATGTTAGAGGACCTGTGCTTTGTATCAGATTCAGAAGCATAGTTGGACTAGATATGGTCCGTATGTGTAGTAAACACCATTCTTTTGTTCTCATCACACTCATGTTTCCTGCTGTATTAGAGACTCTAGAAAGCAAGAGCGTGCTTCTTGCTGTAAAGCAGAGTGTGAACAATGGATGAGAACTCTGCAGTGTGTTTCAATTCAAAAATGGAGTAAAATCCCAGGCTCTGAGTCTTCCGACAAGCAAGACTTCATTTCAGGCAAGGGATGTTACTTTACAGCACAAACAAACTACATCGTTCACGAAGCTCACACGTTTCTCATCTTAACTGACAAGCATTGGATGTTAGAGGACCCTGTGGTTTGTTTCAGTTTCATAAGCAGAGTTAGACTAGATAAGGTCCTTATGTGTAGGAAACACCATAATTTTGTTCTCATTACACATATGTTTCCTGCTGTCTTAGAGACTCTAGAAAGCAAGAGCGTGCTTCTTGCTGTAAAGCAGAGTGTGATCAATGTATGAGAACTCTGTTTTGTGTTTCACTTCAGAAATCTAGTTAAATCCCAGGCTCTGAGTCTTCCTATAAGCAAGACTTCTTTTCAAGGAAGGGAAGTTACTTTACAGCTCAAACGAACTACATTGTTCACGAAGCTCACACGTTTCACATCTTAACAGAGAAGCATTGGATGTTAGAGGACCTTTGCTTTGTATCAATTTCTAGCAGAGTTGAACTAGATATGGTCCCTATGTACAGGAAACACGGTTCTTTTCTTCTGAGCACACTCAGGTTTCCTGCTGTATTAGAGACTCTGGAATGCAAGAGCGTGCTTCTTGCTCTAAAGCAGAGTGTGATCAATGGATGCTAACTGTGTTGTGTGTTACATTTCAGAAATGGAGTTTAATCCCTGCCTCTGAGTCTTCCTACAAGCAAGACTTCGTTTCAGGTATGGGCATTTAACTTACCGCTCAAACGAACTATATCGTTCACTAAGCTCTCACGTTTCTCATCTTAACAGAGAAGCATTGGATGTTAGAGGACCTTTGCTTCGTATGAATTTCAAGCAGAGTTGAACTAGATATGGTCCGTATGTATAGGAAACACGGTTCTTTTCTTTTGAGCACACACATGTTTCCTGCTGTATTAGAGACTCTGGAATGCAAGAGCGTGCTTCTTGCTCTAAAGCAGAATGTGATCAATGTATGAGAACTCTGTTTTGTGTTTCACTTCAGAAATAGAGTTAAATCCCAGGCTATGAGTCTTCCGACAAGCAAGACTTCGTTTCAGGTAAGGGAAGTTACTTTACAGCTCAAACGAACTACATCGTTCACGAAGCTCACACGTTTCTCATCTTAACTGAGAAGGATTGGATGTTAGAGAACCTTTGCTTTGTATCAGTTTCAGAAGCATAGTTGGACTAGATATGGTCCGTATGTGTAAGAAACACCGTTCTTTTGTTCGCAGCACACTCATGTTTCCTGCTGTATTAGAGACTCTAGAAAGCAAGAGCGTGCTTCTTGTTCTAAAGCAGAGTGTGATCAATGGATGAGAACTGTGTTGTGTGTTTCATTTCAGAAATGGAGTTAAATCCCAGGCTCTAAGTCTTCCTACAAGAAAGACTTCGTTTCAGGTAAGGGCAGTCACTTTTCAGCTCCAACGAATTACATCGGTCACGAAGCTCACACGTTTCTCATCTTAACTGACAAGCATTGGATGTTAGAGGACCAGTGCTTTCTATCAGTTTCAGAAGCATAGTTGGACTAGATATGGTCCGTATGTGTAAGAAACACCATTCTTTTGTTCGCAGCACACTCATGTTTCCTGCTGTATTAGAGACTCTAGAAAGCAAGAGCGTGCTTCTTGCTCTAAAGCAGAGTTTGATCAATGTATGAGAACTCTGTTGTGTGTTTCCCTTCAGAAATGGAGTTAAATCCCAGGCTCTGAGTCTTCCTATAAGCAAGACTTCGTTTAAGGTAAGGGAAGTTACTTTACAGCTCAAATGAACTACATCGTTCACGAAGCTCACACGTTTGTCTTCTTAACAGAGAAGCATTGGATGTTAGAGGACCTTTGCTTTGTATCAATTTCAAGCAGAGTTGAACTAGATATGGTCCGTATGTATAGGAAACACGGTTCTTTTCTTCTGAGACACTCAGGTTTCCTGCTGTATTAGAGACTTTGGAATGCAAGAGCGTGCTTCTTGCTCTAACGCAGAGTGTGATCAATGGATGAGAACTGTGTTGTGTGTTTCATTTCAGAAATGGAGTTAAATCCCAGGCTCTGAGTCTTCCGACAAGCAAGACTTCGTTTCAGGTAAGGAAAGTTAATTTACAGCTCAAACGAACTACATTGTTCACGAAGCTCACACATTTCTCATCTTAACAGACAAGCATTGGATGTTAGAGGACCATTGCTTTGTATCAATTTAAAGCAGTGATGAACTAGATATGGTCCCTAAGTATAGGAAACACGGTTCTTTTCTTTTGAGGACACTCACGGTTCCTGCTGCAATAGAACTCTAGAAAGCAAGAGCCTGCTTCTTGCTCTAAAGCAGAGTGTGATCAATGGATGAGAACTGTGTTGTGTGTTTCTTTTCAGAAATGGAGTTTAATCCCTGCCTCTGAGTCTTCCTACATGCAAGACTTCGTTTCAGATATGGGCATTTACTTTACAGCTCAAACGAACTGTATCATTCACGAAGCTCACACGTTTCTCATCTTAACAGATAAGCAATGGATGTTAGAGGACCTTTGCTTCATATGAATTTCAAGCAGAGTTGAACTAGATATGGTCTGTATGTATAGGAAACACGGTTCTTTTCTTGTGAGCACACACAGGTTTCCTGCTGTATTAGAGACTCTGGAATGCAAGAGCGTGCTTCTTGCTCAAAAGCAGAGTGTGATCAATGGATGAGAACTCTGTTTTGTGTTTCACTTCAGAAATCGAGTTAAATCCCAGGCTCTGAGTCTTCCGACAAGCAAGATTTTGTCTCAGGTAAAGGAAGTTAATTTACAGCTCAAACGAACTACATAGTTCACGAAGCTCACACGTTTCTCATCTTAACTGAGAAGGATTGGATGTTAGAGGACCTTTGCTTTGTATCAATTTCAAGCAGAGTTGAACTAGATATGGTTCGTATGTGTAAGAAACACCGTTCTTTTGTTCTCAGCACACTCATGTTTCCTGCTCTATTATAGACTCTAGAAAGCAAGAGCGTGCTTCTTGCTCAAAAGCAGAGTGTGATCAATGGATGAGAACTGTGTTGTGTGTTTCATTTCAGAAATGGAGTTAAATCCCAGGCTCTAAGTCTTCCTACAAGAAAGACTTCGTTTCAGGTAAGGGCAGTCACTTTTCAGCTCCAACGAATTACATCGTTCACGAATCTCACACGTTTCTCATCTTAACTGACAAGCATTGGATGTTAGAGGACCTTTGCTTTGTATGAATTTCAAGCAGAGTTGAACTAGATATGGTCCCTATGTATAGGAAACACGGTTCTTTTCTTCTGAGGACACTCACGTTTCCTGCTGTATTAGAGACTCTAGAAAGCAAGAGAGTGCTTCTTGCTCTAAAGCAGAGTGTGATCCATGATTGAGAACTGTGTTTTGTGTTTCCTTCAGAAATGGAGTTAAATCCCAGGCTCTGTGTCTTCCTACAAGCAAGACTTCGTTTCAGGTTAAGGCAGTCACTTTTCAGCTCAAATGAATTACATTGGTCACGAAGCTCACACGTTTCTCATCTTAACTGACAAGCATTGGATGTTAGAGTACCAGTGCTTTGTATCAGTTTCAGAAGCAGAGTTGGGCTAGATATGGTCCGTATGTGTAAGAAATACAGTTCAGTGTTCTCAGCACACTCAGGTTTCCTGCTGTATTAGAGACTCTAGAAAGCAGGAGCGTGCTTATTGCTGTAAAGCAGAGTGTGAACAATGGATGAGAACTCTGCTGTGTGTTTCACATCAGAAATGGAGTTAAATCCCAGGCTCTGAGTCTTCCGACAAGCAAGACTTCGTTTCAGGTAAGGAAAGTTACTTTACAGCTCAAACGAACTACATCGTTCACGAAGATCACACATTTCTCATCTTAACAGAGAAGCATTGGATGTTAGAGGACCTTTGCTTTGTATCAATTTCAAGCAGAGTTTAACTAGATATGGTCCCTATGTATAAGAAACACGGTTCTTTTCTTTTGAGGACACTCATGTTTCCTTCTGCAATAGAACTCTAGAAAGCAAGAGCCTGCTTCTTGCTCTAAAGCAGAGTGTGATCCATGGATGACAACTGTGTTGTGTGTTTCCCTTCAGAAATGGAGTTAAATCCGTGGCTCTGAGTCTTCCTACAAGCACGATTTCGTTTCAGGTAAGGGCAGTCACTCTTCAGCTCAAACGAATTACATCGGTCACGAAGCTCACACGTTTCTCATCTTAACTGACGAGCATTGTATGTTAGAGGAGCAGTGCTTTGCATCAGTTTCAGAAGCAGAGTTGGACTAGATGTGGTCCTTATGTGTAAGAAACACCGTTTTTTGTTCTCAGCACACTCATGTTTCCTGCTGTATTAGAGATTCTAGAAAGCAAGAGCGTGCTTCTTGCTCTAAAGCAGAGTGTGATCATTGGATGAGAACTGTGTTGTGTGTTTCATTTCAGAAATGGAGTTAAATCCCAGGCTCTAAGTCTTCCTACAAGAAAGACTTCGTTTCAGGTAAGGGCAGTCACTTTTCAGCTCCAACGAATTACATCGGTCACGAAGCTCACACGTTTCTCATCTTAACTGACAAGCATTGGATGTTAGAGGACCAGTGCTTTGTATCAGTTTCAGAAGCATAGTTGGACTAGATATGGTCCGTATGTGTAAGAAACACCGTTCTTTTGTTCTCAGCACACTCATGTTTCCTGCTGTATTAGAGACTCTAGAAAGCAAGAGCGTGCTTCTTGCTCTAAAGCAGAGTGTGATCAATGGATGAGAACTGTGTTGTGTGTTTCATTTCAGAAATGGAGTTAAATCCCAGGCTCTAAGTCTTCCTACAAGAAAGACTTCGTTTCAGGTAAGGGCAGTCACTTTTCAGCTCCAAAGAATTACATCGTTCACGAATCTCACACGTTTCTCATCTTAACTGACAAGCATTGGATGTTAGAGGACCTTTGCTTTGTATGAATTTCTAGCAGTGTTGAACTAGATATGGTCCCTATGTATAGGAAACACTGTTCATTTCTTCTGAGGACACTCACGTTTCCTGCTGTATTAGAGACTGTAGAAAGCAAGATCGTGGTTCTTGCTCTAAAGCAGAGTGTGATCCATGGTTGAGAACTGTGTTTTGTGTTTCCTTCAGAAATGGAGTTAAATCCCAGGCTCTGTGTCTTCCTACAAGCAAGACTTCGTTTCAGGTTAAGGCAGTCACTTTTCAGCTCAAACGAATTACATTGGTCACAAAGCTCACACGTTTCTCATCTTAACTGACAAGCATTGGATGTTAGAGTACCAGTGCTTTGTATCAGTTTCAGAAGCAGAGTTGGGCTAGATATGGTCCGCATGTGTAAGTAATACCGTTCATTGTTCTCAGCACACTCAGGTTTATTGCTGTATTAGAGACTCTAGAAAGCAAGAGCTTTCTTCTTGCTCTAAAGCAGTGTGTGATCAATGTATGAGAACTCTGTTTTGTGTTACACTTCAGAAATGGAGTTAAATCCCAGGCTCTGAGTCTTCCGACAAGCAAAATTTCGTTTCAGGTAAGGGAAGTTTCTTTACAGTTCAAACGAACTACATCGATCACGAAGCTCACATATTTCTCATCTTAAGAGACAAGCATTGGATATTAGAGGACCTTTGCTTTGTATCAATTTCAAGCAGAGTTGAACTAGATATGGTCCGTATGTATAGGAAACACGGTTCTTTTCTTTTGAGGACACTCACGTTTCCTGCTGCAATAGAGACTCTAGAAAGAAAGAGCCTGCTTCTTGCTCTAAAGCAGAGTGTGATCCATGGATGACAACTGTGTTGTGTGTTTCATTTCTGAAATGGAGTTAAATCCCAGGCTCTGAGTCTTCCTACAAGAAAGACTTCGTTTCAGGTAAGGGCAGTCACTTTTCAGCTCCAACGAATTACATCGGTCAGGAAGCTCACAAGTTTCTCATCTTAACTGACAAGCATTGGATGTTAGAGGACCTGTGCTTTGTATCAGATTCAGAAGCATAGTTGGACTAGATATGGTCCATATGTGTAGTAAACACCATTCTTTTGTTCTCATCACACTCATGTTTCCTGCTGTATTAGAGACTCTAGAAAGCAAGAGCGTGCTTCTTGCTGTAAAGCAGAGTGTGAACAATGGATGAGAACTCTGCAGTGTGTTTCAATTCAAAAATGGAGTAAAATCCCAGGCTCTGAGTCTTCCGACAAGCAAGACTTCGTTTCAGGCAAGGGATGTTACTTTACAGCACAAACAAACTACATCGTTCACGAAGCTCACACGTTTCTCATCTTAACTGACAAGCATTGGATGTTAGAGGACCTGTGGTTTGTTTCAGTTTCATAAGCAGAGTTAGACTAGATAAGGTCCTTATGTGTAGGAAACACCATAATTTTGTTCTCATTACACATATGTTTCCTGCTGTCTTAGAGACTCTAGAAAGCAAGAGCGTGCTTCTTGCTGTAAAGCAGAGTGTGATCAATGTATGAGAACTCTGTTTTGTGTTTCACTTCAGAAATCTAGTTAAATCCCAGGCTCTGAGTCTTCCTATAAGCAAGACTTCTTTTCAAGTAAGGGAAGTTACTTTACAGCTCAAACGAACTACATTGTTCACGAAGCTCACACGTTCCACATCTTAACAGAGAAGCATTGGATGTTAGAGGACCTTTGCTTTGTATAAATTTCAAGCAGAGTTGAACTAGATATGGTCCCTATGTACAGGAAACACGGTTCTTTTCTTCTGAGCACACTCAGGTTTCCTGCTGTATTAGAGACTCTGGAATGCAAGAGCGTGCTTCTTGCTCTAAAGCAGAGTGTGATCAATGGATGAGAACTGTGTTGTGTGTTTCATTTCAGAAATGGAGTTAAATCCCAGGCTCTAAGTCTTCCTACAAGAAAGACTTCGTTTCAGTTAAGGGCAGTCACTTTTCAGCTCCAACGAATTACATCGGTCACGAAGCTCACACGTTTCTCATCTTAACTGACAAGCATTGGATGTTAGAGGACCAGTGCTTTGTATCAGTTTCAGAAGCATAGTTGGACTAGATATGGTCCGTATGTGTAAGAAACACCGTTCTTTTGTTCTCAGCACACTCATGTTTCCTGCTGTATTAGAGACTCTAGAAAGCAAGAGCATGCTTCTTTCTCTAAAGCAGAGTGTGTTCAATTGATGCTAACTGTGTTGTGTGTTTCATTTCAGAAATGGAGTTTAATCCCTGCCTCTGAGTCTTCCTACAAGCAAGACTTCGTTTCAGGTATGGGCATTTACCTTACAGCTCAAACGAACTATATCGTTCAATAAGCTCTCACGTTTCTCATCTTAACAGAGAAGCATTGGATGTTAGAGGACCTTTGCTTCGTATGAATTTCAAGCAGAGTTGAACTAGATATGGTCCGTATGTATAGGAAACACGGTTCTTTTCTTTTGAGCACACACATGTTTCCTGCTGTATTAGAGACTCTGGAATGCAAGAGCGTGCTTCTTGCTCTAAAGCAGAATGTGATCAATGTATGAGAACTCTGTTTTGTGTTTCACTTCAGAAATAGAGTTAAATCCCAGGCTATGAGTCTTCCGACAAGCAAGACTTCGTTTCAGGTAAGGGAAGTTACTTTACAGCTCAAACGAACTACATCGTTCACGAAGCTCACACGTTTCTCATCTTAACTGAGAAGGATTGGATGTTAGAGAACCTTTGCTTTGTATCAGTTTCAGAAGCATAGTTGGACTAGATATGGTATGTATGTGTAAGAAACACCTTTCTTTTGTTCTCAGCACACTCATGTTTCCTGCTGTATTAGAGACTCTAGAAAGCAAGAGCATGTTTCTTGCTCTAAAGCAGAGTTTGATCAATGGATGAGAACTGTGTTGTGTGTTTCATTTCAGAAATGGAGTTAAATCCCAGGCTCTAAGTCTTCCTACAAGAAAGTCTTCGTTTCAGGTAAGGGCAGTCACTTTTCAGCTCCAACGAATTACATCGGTCACGAAGCTCACACTTTTCTCATCTTAACTGACAAGCATTGGATGTTAGAGGACCAGTGCTTTCTATCAGTTTCAGAAGCATAGTTGGACTAGATATGGTATGTATGTGTAAGAAACACCGTTCTTTTGTTCTCAGCACACTCATGTTTCCTGCTGTATTAGAGACTCTAGAAAGCAAGAGTGTGCTTCTTTCTCTAAAGCAGAGTTTGATCAATGGATGAGAACTCTGTTGTGTGTTTCCCTTCAGAAATGGAGTTAAATCCCAGGCTCTGAGTCTTCCTATAAGCAAGACTTCGTTTAAGGTAAGGGAAGTTACTTTACAGCTCAAATGAACTACATCGTTCACGAAGCTCACACGTTTGTCTTCTTAACAGAGAAGCATTGGATGTTAGAGGACCTTTGCTTTGTATCAATTTCAAGCAGAGTTGAACTAGACATGGTCCGTATGTATAGGAAACACGGCTCTTTTCTTCTGAGACACTCAGGTTTCCTGCTGTATTAGAGACTTTGGAATGCAAGAGCGTGCTTCTTGCTCTAAAGCAGAGTGTGATCAATGGATGAGAACTGTGTTGTGTGTTTCATTTCAGAAATGGAGTTAAATCCCAGGCTCTGAGTCTTCCGACAAGCAAGACTTCGTTTCAGGTAAGGAAAGTTAATTTACAGCTCAAACGAACTACATTGTTCATGAAGCTCACACATTTCTCATCTTAACAGACAAGCATTGGATGTTAGAGGACCTTTGCTTTGTATCAATTTCAAGCAGTGATGAACTAGATATGGTCCCTAAGTATAGGAAACACGGTTCTTTTCTTTTGAGGACACTCACGGTTCCTGCTCCAATAGAACTCTAGAAAGCAAGAGCCTGCTTCTTGCTCTAAAGCAGAGTGTGATCAATGGATGAGAACTGTGTTGTGTGTTTCACTTCAGAAATGGAGTTAAATCCGAGGCTCTGAGTCTTCCTACAAGCACGATTTCGTTTCAGATATGGGCATTTACTTTACAGCTCAAACGAACTGTATCGTTCACGAAGCTCACACGTTTCTCACCTTAACAGAGAAGCAATGGATGTTAGAGGACCTTTGCTTCGTATGAATTTCAAGCAGAGTTGAACTAGATATGGTCCGTATGTATAGGAAACACGGTTCTTTTCTTGTGAGCACACACAGGTTTCCTGCTGTATTAGAGACTCTTGAATGCAAGAGCGTGCTTCTTGCTCTAAAGCAGAGTGTGATCAATGGATGAGAACTCTGTTTTGTGTTTCACTTCAGAAATCGAGTTAAATCCCAGGCTCTGAGTCTTCCGACAAGCAAGACTTTGTCTCAGGTAAAGGAAGTTACTTTACAGCTCAAACGAACTACATAGTTCACGAAGCTCACACGTTTCTCATCTTAACTGAGAAGGATTGGATGTTAGAGGACCTTTGCTTTGTATCAATATCAAGCAGAGTTGAACTAGATATGGTCCGTATGTGTAAGAAACACCGTTCTTTTGTTCTCAGCACACTCATGTTTCCTGCTCTATTATAGACTCTAGAAAGCAAGAGCGTGCTTCTTGCTCTAAAGCAGAGTGTGATCCATGGTTGAGAACTGTGTTTTGTGTTTCCTTCAGAAATGGTGTTAAATCCCAGGCTCTGTGTCTTCCTACAAGCAAGACTTCGTATCAGGTTAAGGCAGTCACTTTTCAGCTCAAACGAATTACATTGGTCACGAAGCTCACACGTTTCTCATCTTAACTGACAAGCATTGGATATTAGAGTACCAGTGCTTTGTATCAGTTTCAGAAGCAGAGTTGGGCTAGATATGGTCCGTATGTGTAAGAAATACCGTTCAGTGTTCTCAGCACACTCAGGTTTCCTGCTGTATTAGAGACTCTAGAAGGCAAGAGCATTCTTCTTGCTCTAAAGCAGTGTGTGATCAATGTATGAGAACTCTGTTTTGTGTTACACTTCAGAAATGGAGTTAAATCCCAGGCTCTGAGTCTTCCGACAAGCAAAACTTCGTTTCAGGTAAGGGAAATTACTTTACAGCTCAAACGAACTACATCGATCACGAAGCTCACATATTTCTCATCTTAACAGACAAGCATTGGTATTAGAGGACCTTTGCTTTGTATCAATTTCAAGCAGAGTTGAACTAGATATGGTCCGTATGTATAGGAAACACGGTTCTTTTCTTTTGAGGACACTCACATTTCCTGCTGCAATAGAGACTCTAGAAAGCAAGAGCCTGCTTCTTGCTCTAAAGCAGAGTGTGATCCATGGATGACAACTGTGTTGTGTGTTTCATTTCCGAAATGGAGTTAAATCCCAGGCTCTGAGTCTTCCTAAAGAAAGACTTCGTTTCAGGTAAGGGCAGTCACTTTTCAGCTCCAACGAATTACATCGGTCAGGAAGCTCACACGTTTCTCATCTTAACTGACAAGCATTGGATGTTAGAGGACCTGTGCTTTGTATCAGTTTCAGAAGCATAGTTGGACTAGATATGGTCCGTATGTGTAGTAAACACCATTCTTTTGTTCTCATCACACTCATGTTTCCTGCTGTATTAGAGACTCTAGAAAGCAGGAGCGTGCTTCTTGCTGTAAAGCAGAGTGTGAACAATGGATGAGAACTCTGCTGTGTGTTTCACATCAGAAATGGAGTTAAATCCCAGGCTCTGAGTCTTCCGACAAGCAAGACTTCGTTTCAGGTAAGGAAAGTTACTTTACAGCTCAAACGAATTACATCGGTCACGAAGCTCACACGTTTCTCATCTTAACTGACGAGCATTGTATGTTAGAGGACCAGTGCTTTGCATCAGTTTCAGAAGCAGAGTTGGACTAGATATGGTCCGTATGTGTTAGAAACACCGTTCTTTTGTTCTCAGCACACTCATGTTTCCTGCTGTATTAGAGACTCTAGAAAGTAAATGCGTGCTTCTTGCTCTAAAGCAGAGTGTGATCAATGGATGCTAACTGTGTTGTGCGTTTCATTTCAGAAATGGTGTTTAATCCCTGCCTCTGAGTCTTCCTACAAGCAAGACTTCGTTTCAGGTATGGGCATTTACTTTACAGCTCAAACGAACTATATCGTTCACGAATCTCACACGTTTCTCTTCTTAACAGAGAAGCATTGGATGTTAGAGGACCTTTGCTTTGTATCAATTTCAAGCAGAGTTGAACTAGATATGGTCCGTATGTGTAAGAAACACCGTTCTTTTGTTCTCAGCACACTCATGTTTCCTGCTCTATTATAGACTCTAGAAAGCAAGAGCGTGCTTCTTGCTCTAAAGCAGAGTGTGATCCATGGTTGAGAACTGTGTTTTGTGTTTCCTTCAGAAATGGAGTTAAATCCCAGGCTCTGTGTCTTCCTACAAGCAAGAGTTCGTATCAGGTTAAGGCAGTCACTTTTCAGCTCAAACGAATTACATTGGTCACGAAGCTCACACGTTTCTCATCTTAACTGACAAGCATTGGATATTAGAGTACCAGTGCTTTGTATCAGTTTCAGAAGCAGAGTTGGGCTAGATATGGTCCGTATGTGTAAGAAATACCGTTCAGTGTTCTCAGCACACTCAGGTTTCCTGCTGTATTAGAGACTCTAGAAGGCAAGAGCATTCTTCTTGCTCTAAAGCAGTGTGTGATCAATGTATGAGAACTCTGTTTTGTGTTACATTTCAGAAATGGAGTTAAATCCCAGGCTCTGAGTCTTCCGACAAGCAAAACTTCGTTTCAGGTAAGGGAAATTACTTTACAGCTCAAACGAACTACATCGATCACGAAGCTCACATATTTCTCATCTTAACAGACAAGCATTGGTATTAGAGGACCTTTGCTTTGTATCAATTTCAAGCAGAGTTGAACTTGATATGGTCCGTATGTATAGGAAACACGGTTCTTTTCTTTTGAGGACACTCACATTTCCTGCTGCAATAGAGACTCTAGAAAGCAAGAGCCTGCTTCTTGCTCTAAAGCAGAGTGTGATCCATGGATGACAACTGTGTTGTGTGTTTCATTTCCGAAATGGAGTTAAATCCCAGGCTCTGAGTCTTCCTACAAGAAAGACTTCGTTTCAGGTAAGGGCAGTCACTTTTCAGCTCCAACGAATTACATCGGTCAGGAAGCTCACACGTTTCTCATCTTAACTGACAAGCATTGGATGTTAGAGGACCTGTGCTTTGTATCAGTTTCAGAAGCATAGTTGGACTAGATATGGTCCGTATGTGTAGTAAACACCATTCTTTTGTTCTCATCACACTCATGTTTCCTGCTGTATTAGAGACTCTAGAAAGCAGGAGCGTGCTTCTTGCTGTAAAGCAGAGTGTGAACAATGGATGAGAACTCTGCTGTGTGTTTCACATCAGAAATGGAGTTAAATCCCAGGCTCTGAGTCTTCCGACAAGCAAGACTTCGTTTCAGGTAAGGAAAGTTACTTTACAGCTCAAACGAATTACATCGGTCACGAAGCTCACACGTTTCTCATCTTAACTGACGAGCATTGTATGTTAGAGGACCAGTGCTTTGCATCAGTTTCAGAAGCAGAGTTGGACTAGATATGGTCCGTATGTGTTAGAAACACCGTTCTTTTGTTCTCAGCACACTCATGTTTCCTGCTGTATTAGAGACTCTAGAAAGTAAATGCGTGCTTCTTGCTCTAAAGCAGAGTGTGATCAATGGATGCTAACTGTGTTGTGCGTTTCATTTTAGAAATGGTGTTTAATCCCTGCCTCTGAGTCTTCCTACAAGCAATACTTCGTTTCAGGTATGGGCATTTACTTTACAGCTCAAACGAACTATATCGTTCACGAATCTCACACGTTTCTCTTCTTAACAGAGAAGCATTGGATGTTAGAGGACCTTTGCTTTGTATCAATTTCAAGCAGAGTTGAACTAGATATGGTCCGTATGTATAGGAAACACGGTTCTTTTCTTCTGAGCACACACAGGTTTCCTGCTGTATTAGAGATTCTGGAATGCAAGAGCGTGCTTCTTGCTCTAAAGCAGAGTGTGATCAATGTATGAGAACTCTGTTTTGTGTTTCACTTCAGAAATCGAGTTAAATCCCAGGCTCTGAGTCTTCCGATAAGCAAGACTTCGTTTCAGGTAAGGGAAGTTACTTTACAGCTCAAACGAACTACATCGTTCACGAAGCTCACACGTTTCTCATCTTAACTGAGAAGGATTGGAGGTTAGAGGACCTTTGCTTTGTATCAATTTCAAGCAGAGTTGAACTAGATATGGTCCGTATGTGTAAGAAACACCGTTCTTTTGTTCTCAGCACACTCATGTTTCCTGCTGTATTAGAGACTCTAGAAAGCAAGAGCGTGCTTCTTGCTCTAAAGCAGAGTGTGATCAATGGATGCTAACTGTGTTGTGTGTTTCATTTCAGAAATGGTGTTTAATCCCTGCCTCTGAGTCTTCCTACAAGCAAGACTTCGTTTCAGGTATGGGCATTTACTTTACATCTCAAACGAACTATATCGTTCACGAAGCTCACACGTTTCTCTTCTTAACAGAGAAGCATTGGATGTTAGAGGACCTTTGCTTTGTATCAATTTCAAGCAGAATTGAACTAGATAAGGTCCGTATGTATAGGAAACATGGTTCTTTTCTTCTGAGCACACACCGGTTTCCTGCTGTATTAGAGACTCTGGAATGCAAGAGCGTGCTTCTTGCTCTAAAGCAGAGTGTGATCAATGTATGAGAACTCTGTTGTGTGTTTCCCTTCAGAAATGGAGTTAAATCCCAGGCTCTGTGTATTCCTACAAGCAAGACTTCGTTTCAGGTAAGGGCAGTCACTTTTCAGCTCAAATGAACTACATCGTTCAGGAAACTCACCCGTTTCTCAACTTAACTGACAAGCATTGGATGTTAGAGGACCTGTGGTTTGTTTCAGTTTCAGAAGCAGAGTTGCACTAGATATGGTCCATATGTGTAGGAAACACCGTTCATTTGTTCTCAGCAACTCAAGTTTCTTGCTGTCTTAGAGACTCTAGAAATCTAGAGCGTGCTTCTTGCTCTAAAGCAGAGTGTGATCCATGGATGAGAACTCTGTTGTGTGTTTCCCTTCAGAAATGGAGTTAAATCCCAGGCTCTGAGTCTTCCTACAAGCAAGACTTCGTTTCAGGTAAGGGAAGTTACTTTGCAGCTCAAACGAACTACATCGTTCACGAAGCTCACACGTTTCTCATCTTAACTGACAAGCATTGGATGCTTTAGGACCTGTGGTTTGTTTCAGTTTCAGAAGCAGAGTTGGACAAGATATGGTCCGTATGTGTAGGAAACACCGTTCTTTTGTTCTCATCACACTCATGTTTCCTGCTCTCTTAGAGACTCTAGAAAGCAAGAACGTGCTTCTTGCTCTAAAGCAGAGTGTGAACCATGGATGAGAACTCTGCTGTGTGTTTCACTCCAGAAATGGAGTAAAATCCCAGGCTCTGAGTTTTCTGACAAGCAAGAATTCGTTTCAGGTAAGGGCAGATACTTTACAGCTCAAACGAACTACATCGTTCACGAATTTCACACGTTTCTCATCTTGACTGTCAAGCATTGGATGTTAGAGTACCTTTGCTCTGTATGAATTTCAAGCAGAGTTGGACTAGATATGGTCCCTATGTATAGGAAACACGGTTCTTTTCTTCTGAGGACACTCACGTTTCCTGCTGTATTAGAGGCTCTAGAAAGCAAGAGCATGCTTCTTGCTCTAAAGCAGAGTGTGATCCATGGATGAGAACTGTGTTGTGTGTTTCATTTCAGAAATGGAGTTAAATCCCAGGCTCTAAGTCTTCCTACAAGCAAGACTTCGTTTCAGGTTAAGGCAGTCACTTTTCAGCTCAAACGAATTACATTGGTCACGAAGCTCACACGTTTCTCATCTTAACTGACAAGCATTGGATGTTAGAGGACCTGTGCTTTGTATCAGTTTCAGAAGCATAGTTGGATTAGATATGGTCCGTGTGTGTAGTAAACACCATTCTTTTGTTCTCATCATACTCATGTTTCCTGCTGTATTAGAGACTCTAGAAAGCAAGAGCGTGCTTCTTGCTGTAAAGCAGAGTGTGAACAATGGATGAGAACTCTGCTGTGTGTTTCACATCAGAAATGGAGTTAAATCCCAGGCTCTGTGTCTTCCGACAAGCAAGACTTTGTTTCAGGTAAGGAAAGTTACTTTACAGCTCAAACGAACTACATCGTTCACGAAGTTCAGACATTTATCAACTTAACAGAGAAGCATTGGATGTTAGAGGACCTTTGCTTTGTATCAATTTCAAGCAGAGTTGAACTAGATATGGTCCCTATGTATAGGAAACACGGTTCTTTTCTTTTGAGGACACTCACGTTTCCTGCTTCAATAGAACTCTAGAAAGTAAGAGCCTGCTTCTTGCTCTAAAGCAGAGTGTGATCCATGGATGTCAACTGTGATGTGTGTTTCCCTTCAGAAATGGAGTTAAATCCCAGGCTCTGAGTCTTCCTACAAGCAAGATTTCGTTTCAGGTAAGGGCAGTCACTCTTCAGCTCAAACGAATTACATCGGTCACGAAGCTCACACGTTTCTCATCTTAACTGACGAGCATTGTATGTTAGAGGACCAGTGCTTTGCATCAGTTTCAGAAGCAGAGTTGGAATAGATATGGTCCGTATGTATTAGAAACACCGTTCTTTTGTTCTCAGCACACTCATGTTTCCTGCTGTATTAGAGACTCTAGAAAGTAAGAGCGTGCTTCTTGCTGTAAGCAGAGTGTGATCAATGGATGCTAACTGTGTTGTGTGTTTCATTTCAGAAATGGTGTTTAATCCCTGCCTCTGAGTCTTCCTACAAGCAAGACTTCGTTTCAGGTATGGGAATTTACTTTACAGCTCAAACGAACTATATCGTTCACGAAGCTCACAAGTTTCTCATCTTAACAGAGAAGCATTGGATGTTAGAGGACCTTTGCTTTGTATCAATTTCAAGCAGAGTTGAACTAGATATGGTCCCTATGTATAGGAAACACGGTACTTTTCTTCTGAGCACACTCAGGTTTCCTGCTGTATTAGAGACTCTGGAATGCAAGAGCGTGCTTCTTGCTCTAAAGCAGAGTGTGAACCATGGATGAGAACTCTGCTGTGTGTTTCACTTCAGAAATGGAGTTAAATCCCAGGCTCTGAGTCTTCCGACAAGCAAGACTTCGTTTCAGGTAAGGGCAGATACTTTACAGCTCAAACGAACTACATCGTTCACGAATTTCACACGTTTCTCATATTGACTGACAAGCATTGGATGTTAGAGGACCTTTGCTTTGTATGAATTTCAAGCAGAGTTGAACTAGATATGGTCCCTATGTATAGGAAACACGGTTCTTTTCTTCTGAGGACACTCAAGTTTCCTGCTGTATTAGAGGCACTAGAAAGCAAGATCGTGCTTCTTGCTCTAAAGCAGAGTGTGATCCATGGTTGAGAACTGTGTTTTGTGTTTTCTTCAGAAATGGAGTTAAATCCCAGGCTCTGTGTCATCCTACAAGCAAGACTTCGTTTCAGGTTAAGGCAGTCACTCTTTAGCTCTAACGAAATACATTGGTCACGAAGCTCACACGTTTCTCATCTTAACTGACAAGCATTGGATGTTAGAGTACCAGTGCTTTGTATCAGTTTCAGAAGCAGAGTTGGGCTAGATATGGTCCGTATGTGTAAGAAATACCGTTCATTGTTCTCAAAACACTCAGGTTTCCTGCTGTATTAGAGACTCTAGAAAGCAAGAGCTTGCTTCTTGCTCTAAAGCAGAGTGTGATCAATGTATGAGAACTCTGTTTTGTGTTTCACTTCAGAAATGGAGTTAAATCCCAGGCTATGAGTCTTCCTACAAGCAAGACTTCGTTTCAGGTAAGGGAAGTTACTTTACAGCTCAAACGAACTACATCGTTCACGAAGCTCACACGTTTCTCATCTTAACTGAGAAGGATTGGATGTTAGAGGACCTTTGCTTTGTATCAATTTCAAGCAGAGTTGAACTAGATATGGTCCGTTTGTATAGGAAACACTGTTCTTTTCTTCTGAGCACACTCACGTTTCCTGCTGTATTAGAGACTCTAGAAAGCAAGAGCGTGCTTCTTGCTCCAAAGCAGAGTGTGATCCATGGATGAGAACAGTGTTGTGTGATTCCCTTCAGAAATGGAGTTAAATCCCAGGCTCTGAGTCTTCCTACAAGCAATTCATCTTGTCAGGTAAGGGCAGTCACTTTTCAGCTCAAACAAACTACATCGATCACGAAGCTCACACATTTCTCATCTAACTGACAAGCATTGGATGCTTTAGGACCTGTGGTTTGTTTCAGTTTCAGAAGCAGAGTTGGACAAGATATGGTCCGTATGTGTAGGAAACACTGTTCTTTTGTTCTCATCACACTCATGTTTCCTGCTGTCTTAGAGTCTCTAGAAAGCTAGAGGGTTCTTCTTGCTCTAAAGCAGAGTGTGATCAATGGATGAGAAATCTGTTGTGTGTTTCACTTCAGAAATGGAGTTAAATCCCTGGCTCTGAGTCTTCCTACAAGCAAGACTTCGTTTCAGGTAAGGGCATTTTTTTACAGCTCAAATGAACAATATCGCTCACGAAGCTCACACGTATCTCATCTTAACTGAGAAGCATTGGATGTTAGAGGACCTTTGCTTTGCATCAATTTCAAGCAGTGTTGAACAAGATATGGTCCGTATGTATAGGAAACACGCTTCTTATCTTCTGAGCACACTCATGTTTCCTGCTGTCTTAGAGATTCTAGAAAGTAAGAGCGTGCTTCTTGCTCTAAAGCAGAGTGTGATCAATGGATGCTAACTGTGTTGTGTGTTTCATTTCAGAAATGGTGTTTAATCCCTGCCTCTGAGTCTTCAAGCAAGACTTCGTTTCACGTATGGGCATTTACTTTACAGCTCAAACGAACTATATCGTTCACGAAGCTCACAAGTTTCTCATCTTAACAGAGAAGCATTGGATGTTAGAGGACCTTTGCTTTGCATCAATTTCAAGCAGAGTTGAACTAGATATGGTCCGTATGTATAGGAAACACGGTTCTTTTCTTTTGAGGACACTCACATTTCCTGCTGCAATAGAGACTCTAGAAAGCAAGAGCCTGCTTCTTGCTCTAAAGCAGAGTGTGATCCATGGATGACAACTGTGTTGTGTGTTTCATTTCCGAAATGGAGTTAAATCCCAGGCTCTGAGTCTTCCTACAAGAAAGACTTCGTTTCAGGTAAGGGCAGTCACTTTTCAGCTCCAACGAATTACATCGGTCAGGAAGCTCACACGTTTCTCATCTTAACTGACAAGCATTGGATGTTAGAGGACCTGTGCTTTGTATCAGTTTCAGAAGCATAGTTGGACTAGATATGGTCCGTATGTGTAGTAAACACCATTCGTTTGTTCTCATCACACTCATGTTTCCTGCTGTATTAGAGACTCTAGAAAGCAGGAGCGTGCTTCTTGCTGTAAAGCAGAGTGTGAAGAATGGATGAGAACTCTGCTGTGTGTTTCACATCAGAAATGGAGTTAAATCCCAGGCTCTGAGTCTTCCGACAAGCAAGACTTCGTTTCAGGTAAGGAAAGTTACTTTACAGCTCAAACGAATTACATCGGTCACGAAGCTCACACGTTTCTCATCTTAACTGACGAGCATTGTATGTTAGAGTACCAGTGCTTTGCATCAGTTTCAGAAGCAGAGTTGGACTAGATATGGTCCGTATGTGTTAGAAACACCGTTCTTTTGTTCTCAGCACACTCATGTTTCCTGCTGTATTAGAGACTCTAGAAAGTAAATGCGTGCTTCTTGCTCTAAAGCAGAGTGTGATCAATGGATGCTAACTGTGTTGTGCGTTTCATTTCAGAAATGGTGTTTAATCCCTGCCTCTGAGTCTTCCTACAAGCAAGACTTCGTTTCAGGTATGGGCATTTACTTTACAGCTCAAACGAACTATATTGTTCACGAAACTCACACGTTTCTCTTCTTAACAGAGAAGCATTGGATGTTAGAGGACCTTTGCTTTGTATCAATTTCAAGCAGAGTTGAACTAGATATGGTCCGTATGTATAGGAAACACGGTTCTTTTCTTCTGAGCACACACAGGTTTCCTGCTGTATTAGAGATTCTGGAATGCAAGAGCGTGCTTCTTGCTCTAAAGCAGAGTGTGATCAATGTATGAGAACTCTGTTTTGTGTTTCACTTCAGAAATCGAGTTAAATCCCAGGCTCTGAGTCTTCCGACAAGCAAGACTTCGTTTCGGGTAAGGGAAGTTACTTTACAGCTCAAACGAACTACATCGTTCACGAAGCTCACACGTTTCTCATCTTAACTGAGAAGGATTGGAGGTTAGAGGACCTTTGCTTTGTATCAATTTCAAGCAGAGTTGAACTAGATATGGTCCGTATGTGTAAGAAACACCGTTCTTTTGTTCTCAGCACACTCATGTTTCCTGATGTATTAGAGACTCTAGAAAGCAAGAGCGTGCTTCTTGCTCTAAAGCAGAGTGTGATCAATGGATGCTAACTGTGTTGTGTGTTTCATTTCAGAAATGGTGTTTAATCCCTGCCTCTGAGTCTTCCTACAAGCAAGACTTCGTTTCAGGTATGGGCATTTACTTTACATCTCAAACGAACTATATCGTTCACGAAGCTCACACGTTTCTCTTCTTAACAGAGAAGCATTGGATGTTAGAGGACCTTTGCTTTGTATCAATTTCAAGCAGAATTGAACTATATAAGGTCCGTATGTATAGGAAACATGGTTCTTTTCTTCTGAGCACACACCGGTTTCCTGCTGTATTAGAGACTCTGGAATGCAAGAGCGTGCTTCTTGCTCTAAAGCAGAGTGTGATCAATGTATGAGAACTCTGTTGTGTGTTTCCCTTCAGAAATGGAGTTAAATCCCAGGCTCTGTGTATTCCTACAAGCAAGACTTCGTTTCAGGTAAGGGCAGTCACTTTTCAGCTCAAATGAACTACATCGTTCAGGAAACTCACCCGTTTCTCAACTTAACTGACAAGCATTGGATGTTAGAGGACCTGTGGTTTGTTTCAGTTTCAGAAGCAGAGTTGCACTAGATATGGTCCATATGTGTAGGAAACACCGTTCATTTGTTCTCAGCAACTCAAGTTTCTTGCTGTCTTAGAGACTCTAGAAATCTAGAGCGTGCTTCTTGCTCTAAAGCAGAGTGTGATCCATGGATGAGAACTCTGTTGTGTGTTTCCCTTCAGAAATGGAGTTAAATCCCAGGCTCTGAGTCTTCCTACAAGCAAGACTTCGTTTCAGGTAAGGGAAGTTACTTTGCAGCTCAAACGAACTACATCGTTCACGAAGCTCACACGTTTCTCATCTTAACTGACAAGCATTGGATGCTTTAGGACCTGTGGTTTGTTTCAGTTTCAGAAGCAGAGTTGGACAAGATATGGTCCGTATGTGTAGGACACACCGTTCTTTTGTTCTCATCACACTCATGTTTCCTGCTCTCTTAGAGACTCTAGAAAGCAAGAACGTGCTTCTTGCTCTAAAGCAGAGTGTGAACCATGGATGAGAACTCTGCTGTGTGTTTCACTCCAGAAATGGAGTAAAATCCCAGGCTCTGAGTTTTCTGACAAGCAAGAATTCGTTTCAGGTAAGGGCAGATACTTTACAGCTCAAACGAACTACATCGTTCACGAATTTCACACGTTTCTCATCTTGACTGTCAAGCATTGGATGTTAGAGGACCTTTGCTTTGTATGAATTTCAAGCAGAGTTGAACTAGATATGGTCCCTATGTATAGGAAACACGGTTCTTTTCTTCTGAGGACACTCACGTTTCCTGCTGTATTAGAGGCTCTAGAAAGCAAGAGCATGCTTCTTGCTCTAAAGCAGAGTGTGATCCATGGATGAGAACTGTGTTGTGTGTTTCATTTCAGAAATGGAGTTAAATCCCAGGCTCTAAGTCTTCCTACAAGCAAGACTTCGTTTCAGGTTAAGGCAGTCACTTTTCAGCTCAAACGAATTACATTGGTCACGAAGCTCACACGTTTCTCATCTTAACTGACAAGCATTGGATGTTAGAGGACCTGTGCTTTGTATCAGTTTCAGAAGCATAGTTGGATTAGATATGGTCCGTGTGTGTAGTAAACACCATTCTTTTGTTCTCATCATACTCATGTTTCCTGCTGTATTAGAGACTCTAGAAAGCAAGAGCGTGCTTCTTGCTGTAAAGCAGAGTGTGAACAATGGATGAGAACTCTGCTGTGTGTTTCACATCAGAAATGGAGTTAAATCCCAGGCTCTGTGTCTTCCGACAAGCAAGACTTTGTTTCAGGTAAGGAAAGTTACTTTACAGCTCAAACGAACTACATCGTTCACGAAGTTCAGACATTTATCAACTTAACAGAGAAGCATTGGATGTTAGAGGACCTTTGCTTTGTATCAATTTCAAGCAGAGTTGAACTAGATATGGTCCCTATGTATAGGAAACACGGTTCTTTTCTTTTGAGGACACTCACGTTTCCTGCTTCAATAGAACTCTAGAAAGTAAGAGCCTGCTTCTTGCTCTAAAGCAGAGTGTGATCCATGGATGTCAACTGTGATGTGTGTTTCCCTTCAGAAATGGAGTTAAATCCCAGGCTCTGAGTCTTCCTACAAGCAAGATTTCGTTTCAGGTAAGGGCAGTCACTCTTCAGCTCAAACGAATTACATCGGTCACGAAGCTCACACGTTTCTCATCTTAACTGACGAGCATTGTATGTTAGAGGACCAGTGCTTTGCATCAGTTTCAGAAGCAGAGTTGGAATAGATATGGTCCGTATGTATTAGAAACACCGTTCTTTTGTTCTCAGCACACTCATGTTTCCTGCTGTATTAGAGACTCTAGAAAGTAAGAGCGTGCTTCTTGCTGTAAGCAGAGTGTGATCAATGGATGCTAACTGTGTTGTGTGTTTCATTTCAGAAATGGTGTTTAATCCCTGCCTCTGAGTCTTCCTACAAGCAAGACTTCGTTTCAGGTATGGGAATTTACTTTACAGCTCAAACGAACTATATCGTTCACGAAGCTCACAAGTTTCTCATCTTAACAGAGAAGCATTGGATGTTAGAGGACCTTTGCTTTGTATCAATTTCAAGCAGAGTTGAACTAGATATGGTCCCTATGTATAGGAAACACGGTTCTTTTCTTCTGAGCACACTCAGGTTTCCTGCTGTATTAGAGACTCTGGAATGCAAGAGCGTGCTTCTTGCTCTAAAGCAGAGTGTGAACCATGGATGAGAACTCTGCTGTGTGTTTCACTTCAGAAATGGAGTTAAATCCCAGGCTCTGAGTCTTCCGACAAGCAAGACTTCGTTTCAGGTAAGGGCAGATACTTTACAGCTCAAACGAACTACATCGTTCACGAATTTCACACGTTTCTCATATTGACTGACAAGCATTGGATGTTAGAGGACCTTTGCTTTGTATGAATTTCAAGCAGAGTTGAACTAGATATGGTCCCTATGTATAGGAAACACGGTTCTTTTCTTCTGAGGACACTCAAGTTTCCTGCTGTATTAGAGGCACTAGAAAGCAAGATCGTGCTTCTTGCTCTAAAGCAGAGTGTGATCCATGGTTGAGAACTGTGTTTTGTGTTTTCTTCAGAAATGGAGTTAAATCCCAGGCTCTGTGTCATCCTACAAGCAAGACTTCGTTTCAGGTTAAGGCAGTCACTCTTTAGCTCTAACGAATTACATTGGTCACGAAGCTCACACGTTTCTCATCTTAACTGACAAGCATTGGATGTTAGAGTACCAGTGCTTTGTATCAGTTTCAGAAGCAGAGTTGGGCTAGATATGGTCCGTATGTGTAAGAAATACCGTTCATTGTTCTCAAAACACTCAGGTTTCCTGCTGTATTAGAGACTCTAGAAAGCAAGAGCTTGCTTCTTGCTCTAAAGCAGAGTGTGATCAATGTATGAGAACTCTGTTTTGTGTTTCACTTCAGAAATGGAGTTAAATCCCAGGCTATGAGTCTTCCTACAAGCAAGACTTCGTTTCAGGTAAGGGAAGTTACTTTACAGCTCAAACGAACTACATCGTTCACGAAGCTCACACGTTTCTCATCTTAACTGAGAAGGATTGGATGTTAGAGGACCTTTGCTTTGTATCAATTTCAAGCAGAGTTGAACTAGATATGGTCCGTTTGTATAGGAAACACTGTTCTTTTCTTCTGAGCACACTCACGTTTCCTGCTGTATTAGAGACTCTAGAAAGCAAGAGCGTGCTTCTTGCTCCAAAGCAGAGTGTGATCCATGGATGAGAACAGTGTTGTGTGATTCCCTTCAGAAATGGAGTTAAATCCCAGGCTCTGAGTCTTCCTACAAGCAATTCATCTTGTCAGGTAAGGGCAGTCACTTTTCAGCTCAAACAAACTACATCGATCACGAAGCTCACACATTTCTCATCTAACTGACAAGCATTGGATGCTTTAGGACCTGTGGTTTGCTTCAGTTTCAGAAGCAGAGTTGGACAAGATATGGTCCGTATGTGTAGGAAACACTGTTCTTTTGTTCTCATCACACTCATGTTTCCTGCTGTCTTAGAGTCTCTAGAAAGCTAGAGGGTTCTTCTTGCTCTAAAGCAGAGTGTGATCAATGGATGAGAAATCTGTTGTGTGTTTCACTTCAGAAATGGAGTTAAATCCCTGGCTCTGAGTCTTCCTACAAGCAAGACTTCGTTTCAGGTAAGGGCATTTTTTTACAGCTCAAATGAACAATATCGCTCACGAAGCTCACACGTATCTCATCTTAACTGAGAAGCATTGGATGTTAGAGGACCTTTGCTTTGCATCAATTTCAAGCAGTGTTGAACAAGATATGGTCCGTATGTATAGGAAACACGCTTCTTATCTTCTGAGCACACTCATGTTTCCTGCTGTCTTAGAGATTCTAGAAAGTAAGAGCGTGCTTCTTGCTCTAAAGCAGAGTGTGATCAATGGATGCTAACTGTGTTGTGTGTTTCATTTCAGAAATGGTGTTTAATCCCTGCCTCTGAGTCTTCAAGCAAGACTTCGTTTCAGGTATGGGCATTTACTTTACAGCTCAAACGAACTATATCGTTCACGAAGCTCACAAGTTTCTCATCTTAACAGAGAAGCATTGGATGTTAGAGGACCTTTGCTTTGCATCAATTTCAAGCAGTGTTGAACAAGATATGGTCCGTATGTACAGGAAACACGGTTCTTTTCTTCTGAGCACACTCATGTTTCCTGCTGTCTTAGAGATTCTAGAAAGTAAGAGCGTGCTTCTTGCTCTAAAGCAGAGTGTGATCAATGGATGCTAACTGTGTTGTGTGTTTCATTTCAGAAATGGAGTTAAATCCCAGGCTCTGAGTCTTCCGACAAGCAAGACTTCGTTTCAAATAAGGGCAGATACTTTACAGCTCAAACGAACTACATCGTTCACGAATTTCACAGGTTTCTCATCTTGACTGACAAGCATTGGATGTTAGAGGACCTTTGCTTTGTATGAATTTCAAGCAGAGTTGAACTAGATATGGTCCCTATGTATAGGAAACACGGTTCTTTTCTTCTGAGGACACTCACGTTTCCTGCTGTATTAGAGGCTCTAGAAAGCAAGATCGTGCTTCTTGCTCTAAAGCAGAGTGTGATCCATGTTTGAGAACTGTGTTTTGTGTTTTCTTCAGAAATGGAGTTAAATCCCAGGCTCTGTGTCATCCTACAAGCAAGACTTCGTTTCAGGTTAAGGCAGTCACTTTTCAGCTCTAACGAATTACATTGGTCACGAAGCTCACACGTTTCTCATCTTAACTGACAAGCATTGGATGTTAGAGTACCAGTGCTTTGTATCAGTTTCAGAAGCAGAGTTGGGCTAGATATGGTCCCTATGTGTAAGAAATACCGTTCATTGTTCTCAGCACACTCATGTTTCCTACTGTATTAGAGACTCTAGAAAGCAAGAGCGTGCTTCTTGCTCTACAGCAGAGTGTGATCCATGGATGAGAACTTTGTTGCGTGTTTCCCTTCAGAAATGGAGTTATATCCCAGGGTCTGTGTCTTCCTACAAGCAAGACTTCATTTCAGGTAAGGGCAGTCACTTTTCAGCTCAAACAAACTACATCGTTCACGAAGCTCACACGTTCCTCATCTTAACTGACAAGCATTGGATGTTAGAGGACCTTTGGTTTGTTTCAGGTTCAGAAGCAGAGTTGGACTAGATATGGTCCATATGTGTAGGAAACACCGTTCTTTTGTTCTCATCACACTCAAGTTTCCTGCTGTCTTAGAGAGTCTAGAAAGCAAGAGCGTACTTCTTGCTCTAAAGCAGAGTGTGAACAATGGATGAGAACCCTGCTGTGTGTTTCAATTCAGAAATGGAGTTAAATCCCAGACTCTGAGTCTTACTACAAGCAAGACTTCGTTTCAGGTAAGGGCAGTCACTTTTCAGCTCAAAAAAACTACATCGTTCACGAAGCTCACACGATTCTCATCTTAACTGACAAGCATTCAATGTTAGAAGACCAATGATTTGTATCAGTTTCAGAAGCAGAGTTGGACTAGATATGGTCTGTATGTGTAGGAAACACCGTTCATTTGTTCTCAGCACACTCAAGTTTCCTGCTGTCTTAGAGACTCTAGAAAGCTAGAGCGTGCTTCTTGCTCTAAAGCAGAGTGTGATCCATGAATGAGAACTCTGTTGTGTGTTTCGATTCAGAAATGGAATTAAATCCCAGGCTCTGTGTCTTCCTACAAGCAAGACTTCGTTCCATATAAGGGCAGTCACGCTTCAGCTCAAACGAATTACATCGGTCACAAAGCTCCCACGTTTCTCATCTTAACTGACAAGCATTGTATGTTAGAGAACCAGTGCTTTGTATCAGTTTCAGAAGCAGAGTTGGACTAGATATGGTCCGTATGTGTAGGAAACATCGTTCTTTTTTTCTGATCACACTCATATTTCCTGCTGTCTTAGAGAGTCTAGAAAGCAAGAGCGTGCTTCTTGCTCTAAAGCAGAGTGTGATCAATGGATGAGAACTCTGTTGTGTGTTTCACTTCAGAAGTGGAGTTAAATCCCAGGCTCTGAGTCTTCCTACAAGCAAGACTTCGTTTCAGGTAAGGGAAGTTGCTTTACAAGTCAAACGAACTACATCGTTCACGAAGCTCACACGTTTCTCATCTTAACTGACAAGCATTGGATTTTAGAAGACCAATGATTTCTATCAGTTTCAGAAGCAAAGTGGGACTAGATATGATCTGTATGTGTAGGAAACACCGTTCATTTGTTCTCAGCACACTCAAGTTTTCTGCTGTCTTAGAGACTCTAGAAAGCTAGAGCATGCTTCTTATTCTGAAGCACAGTGTGATCCATGGATGAGAACTCTGTTGTGTGTTTCCCTTCAGAAATGGAGTTAAATCCCAGGCTCTGTGTCTTCCTACAAGCAAGACTTCGTTTCAGGTAAGGGCAGTCATTTTCAGCTCAAACAAACTACATCGTTCATGACGCTCTCACGTTTCTCATCTTAACTGACAAGCATTGGATGTTAGCAGACCAATAATTTGTATCAGTTTCAGAAGCAGAGTTGGACTAGATATGATCTGTATGTGTAGGAAACACCGTTCATTTGTTCTCAGCACACTCAAGTATTCTGCTGTCTTAGAGACTCTAGAAAGCTAGAGCGTGCTTCTTGCTCTGATGCACAGTGTGATCCATTGATGAGAACACTGTTGTGTGTTTCCCTTCAGAAATCGAGTTAAATCCCAGGGTCTGTGTCTTCCTACAAGCAAGACTTCCTTTCAGGTACGGGCAGTCACTCTTCAGCTCAAACTAATTACATCGGTCATGAAGTTCACACGTTTATCATCTTATCTGACAAGCATTGTATGTTAGAGGACCAGTGCTTTGTATCAGTTTCAGAAGCAGAGTTGGACTATATATTGTCCGTATGTGTAAGAAACACCGTTCTTTTGTTCTCAGCACACTCACATTTCCTTCATTATTAGAGACTCTAGAAAGCAAGAGCGTGCTTCTTGCTCTAAAGCAGAGTGTTATCCATGATGAGAACTGTGTAGTGTGTTTCTCTTCAGAAATGGAGTTATATCCCAGGCTCTGAGTCTTCCTACAAGCAGACTTCGTTTCAGGTAAGGGAAGTTGCTTTACAACTCAAAAGAACTACATCGTTCACGAAGCTCACACGTTTATCATCCTAATTGACAAGCATTGGATGTTAGAGGACCTGTGGTTTGTTTCAGTTTCAAAAGCAGAGTTGGACTAGATATGGTCCGTATGTGTAGGAAACACCGTTCTTTTGTTCTGATCACACTCGTATTTCCTGCTGTCTTAGAGAGTCTAGAAAGTAAGAGTGTGCTTCTTGCTCTAAAGCAGAGTGTTATCCATGATGAGAACTGTGTAGTGTGTTTCTCTTCAGAAATGGAGTTATATCCCAGGCACTGAGTCTTCCTACAAGCAGACTTTGTTTCACGTAAGGGCAGTCACTTTTCAGCTCAAAAAAACTACATCGATTACGAAGCTCACACGATTCTCATCTTAACTGACAAGCATTGGATGTTAGAGGACCAGTTCTTTGTATCATTTTCAGAAGCCGAGTTGGACTAGATCAGGTCCGTATGTGCAAGAAACACCGTTCTTTTGTTCTCAGCACACTCACATTTCCTGCTGTATTAGAGACTCTAGAAAGCAAGAGCGTGCTTCTTGCTCTAAAGCAGAGTGTGATCAATGGATGAGAACTCTGTTCTGTGTTTCACTTCCGAAATGGAGTTAAATCCCACGCTCTGAGTCTTCCTACAAGCAAGACTTCGTTTCAGGTAAGGGCAGTCACTTTTCAGCTCAAACGAATTACATCGGTCACAAAGCTCACATGTTTCTCATCTTAACTGACAAGCATTGGATGTTACAGGACCTTTGGTTTGTTTCAGTTTCAGAAGCAGAGTTAGACTAGATAAGGTCTGTATGTGTAGGAAACACCTTTCTTTTGTTCTCATCACACTCATGTTTCCTGCTGTCTTAGAAACTCTAGAAAGCTAGAGCGTGCTTCTTGCTCTAAAGCAGAGTGTGATCATTGGATGAGAACTCTGTTATTTGTTTCACTTCAGAAATGGAGTTAAATCCTAGGCTCTGAGTCTTCCTACAAGCAAGACTTCGTTTCAGGTAAGGGAAGTTGCTTTACAACTCAAACGAACTACATCGTTCACGAAGCTCACACGTTTCTCATCTTAACTGACAAGCATTGGATGTTAGAGGACCTGTGGTTTGTTTCATTTTCAGAAGCAGAGTTGGATTAGATATGGTCCGTATGTGTAGGAAACTCCGTTCATTTGTTCTGATCACACTCATGTTTCCTGCTCTCTTAGAGACTCTAGAAAGCTAGACGTGCTTCTTGCTCTAAAGCAGAGTGTGATCCATGGTTGAGAACTCAGTTGTGTGTTTCCCTTCAGAAATGGAGTTAAATCCCTGGCTCTGTGTCTTCCTACAAGCAAGACTTCGTTTCAGGCAAGGGCAGTCACTTTTCAGCTCAAACAAACTACATCGTTCAGGAAGCTCACACGTTTCTCATCTTAACTGAGAAGCATTGGATGTTAAAGGACCTTTGGTTTGTTTCAGTTTCAGAAGCAGACTTGGACTAGATAGGGTCAGTATGTGTAGGAAACACCGTTCTTTTGTTCTCATCAGACTCATGTTTCCTGCTGTCTTAGAGACTCTAGAAAGCTGGAGCGTGCTTCTTGCTCTAAAGCAGAGTGTGATCCATGGATGAGAACTGTGTTATGTGATTCCCTTCAGAAATGGAGTTAAATCCCAGGCTCTGTGTCTTCCTCCAAGCAAGACTTCATTTCAGGCAAGGGCAGTCACTTTTCAGCTCAAACGAACTACATCGTTCAGGAAGCTCAAACGATTCTCATCTTAACTGACAAGCATTTTATGTTAGAGCACCTTTGGTTTGTTTCAGTTTCAGAAGCAGACATGGACTAGATATGGTCCGTCTATGTAAGAAACACCGTTCTTTTGTTCTCAGCACACTTAAGTTTCCTGCATTATTAGAGACTCTAGAAAGCAAGAGCGTGCTTCTTGCTCTAAAGCAGAGTGTGATCAATGGATGAGAACTCTGTTGTGTGTTTCCCTTCAGAAATGGAGTTAAATCCCAGGCTCTGAGTCTTCCTACAAGCAAGACTTCGTTTCAGGTAAGGGCAGTCACTTTTCAGCTCAAACGAATTACATCGGTCACGAAGCTCACACGTTTCTCATCTTAACTGACAAGCATTGGATGATAGAGGAACTTTGGTTTGTTTCAGTTTCAGAAGCAGAGTTGGACTAGATATGGACCATATGTGTAGGAAACACTGTTCTTTTGTTCTCAGCACACTCACATTTCCTGCTGTCTTAGAGACTCTAGAAAGCAAGAGCTTGCTCCTTTTCTAAAGCAGAGTGTGATCAATGGATGAGAACTCTGTTTTGTGTTTCACTTCAGAAATCGAGTTAAATCCCAGGCTCTGAGTCTTCCGACAAGCAAGACTTCGTTTCGGGTAAGGGAAGTTACTTTACAGCTCAAACGAACTACATCGTTCACGAAGCTCACACGTTTCTCATCTTAACTGAGAAGGATTGGAGGTTAGAGGACCTTTGCTTTGTATCAATTTCAAGCAGAGTTGAACTAGATATGGTCCGTATGTGTAAGAAACACCGTTCTTTTGTTCTCAGCACACTCATGTTTCCTGATGTATTAGAGACTCTAGAAAGCAAGAGCGTGCTTCTTGCTCTAAAGCAGAGTGTGATCAATGGATGCTAACTGTGTTGTGTGTTTCATTTCAGAAATGGTGTTTAATCCCTGCCTCTGAGTCTTCCTACAAGCAAGACTTCGTTTCAGGTATGGGCATTTACTTTACATCTCAAACGAACTATATCGTTCACGAAGCTCACACGTTTCTCTTCTTAACAGAGAAGCATTGGATGTTAGAGGACCTTTGCTTTGTATCAATTTCAAGCAGAATTGAACTATATAAGGTCCGTATGTATAGGAAACATGGTTCTTTTCTTCTGAGCACACACCGGTTTCCTGCTGTATTAGAGACTCTGGAATGCAAGAGCGTGCTTCTTGCTCTAAAGCAGAGTGTGATCAATGTATGAGAACTCTGTTGTGTGTTTCCCTTCAGAAATGGAGTTAAATCCCAGGCTCTGTGTATTCCTACAAGCAAGACTTCGTTTCAGGTAAGGGCAGTCACTTTTCAGCTCAAATGAACTACATCGTTCAGGAAACTCACCCGTTTCTCAACTTAACTGACAAGCATTGGATGTTAGAGGACCTGTGGTTTGTTTCAGTTTCAGAAGCAGAGTTGCACTAGATATGGTCCATATGTGTAGGAAACACCGTTCATTTGTTCTCAGCAACTCAAGTTTCTTGCTGTCTTAGAGACTCTAGAAATCTAGAGCGTGCTTCTTGCTCTAAAGCAGAGTGTGATCCATGGATGAGAACTCTGTTGTGTGTTTCCCTTCAGAAATGGAGTTAAATCCCAGGCTCTGAGTCTTCCTACAAGCAAGACTTCGTTTCAGGTAAGGGAAGTTACTTTGCAGCTCAAACGAACTACATCGTTCACGAAGCTCACACGTTTCTCATCTTAACTGACAAGCATTGGATGCTTTAGGACCTGTGGTTTGTTTCAGTTTCAGAAGCAGAGTTGGACAAGATATGGTCCGTATGTGTAGGACACACCGTTCTTTTGTTCTCATCACACTCATGTTTCCTGCTCTCTTAGAGACTCTAGAAAGCAAGAACGTGCTTCTTGCTCTAAAGCAGAGTGTGAACCATGGATGAGAACTCTGCTGTGTGTTTCACTCCAGAAATGGAGTAAAATCCCAGGCTCTGAGTTTTCTGACAAGCAAGAATTCGTTTCAGGTAAGGGCAGATACTTTACAGCTCAAACGAACTACATCGTTCACGAATTTCACACGTTTCTCATCTTGACTGTCAAGCATTGGATGTTAGAGGACCTTTGCTTTGTATGAATTTCAAGCAGAGTTGAACTAGATATGGTCCCTATGTATAGGAAACACGGTTCTTTTCTTCTGAGGACACTCACGTTTCCTGCTGTATTAGAGGCTCTAGAAAGCAAGAGCATGCTTCTTGCTCTAAAGCAGAGTGTGATCCATGGATGAGAACTGTGTTGTGTGTTTCATTTCAGAAATGGAGTTAAATCCCAGGCTCTAAGTCTTCCTACAAGCAAGACTTCGTTTCAGGTTAAGGCAGTCACTTTTCAGCTCAAACGAATTACATTGGTCACGAAGCTCACACGTTTCTCATCTTAACTGACAAGCATTGGATGTTAGAGGACCTGTGCTTTGTATCAGTTTCAGAAGCATAGTTGGATTAGATATGGTCCGTGTGTGTAGTAAACACCATTCTTTTGTTCTCATCATACTCATGTTTCCTGCTGTATTAGAGACTCTAGAAAGCAAGAGCGTGCTTCTTGCTGTAAAGCAGAGTGTGAACAATGGATGAGAACTCTGCTGTGTGTTTCACATCAGAAATGGAGTTAAATCCCAGGCTCTGTGTCTTCCGACAAGCAAGACTTTGTTTCAGGTAAGGAAAGTTACTTTACAGCTCAAACGAACTACATCGTTCACGAAGTTCAGACATTTATCAACTTAACAGAGAAGCATTGGATGTTAGAGGACCTTTGCTTTGTATCAATTTCAAGCAGAGTTGAACTAGATATGGTCCCTATGTATAGGAAACACGGTTCTTTTCTTTTGAGGACACTCACGTTTCCTGCTTCAATAGAACTCTAGAAAGTAAGAGCCTGCTTCTTGCTCTAAAGCAGAGTGTGATCCATGGATGTCAACTGTGATGTGTGTTTCCCTTCAGAAATGGAGTTAAATCCCAGGCTCTGAGTCTTCCTACAAGCAAGATTTCGTTTCAGGTAAGGGCAGTCACTCTTCAGCTCAAACGAATTACATCGGTCACGAAGCTCACACGTTTCTCATCTTAACTGACGAGCATTGTATGTTAGAGGACCAGTGCTTTGCATCAGTTTCAGAAGCAGAGTTGGAATAGATATGGTCCGTATGTATTAGAAACACCGTTCTTTTGTTCTCAGCACACTCATGTTTCCTGCTGTATTAGAGACTCTAGAAAGTAAGAGCGTGCTTCTTGCTGTAAGCAGAGTGTGATCAATGGATGCTAACTGTGTTGTGTGTTTCATTTCAGAAATGGTGTTTAATCCCTGCCTCTGAGTCTTCCTACAAGCAAGACTTCGTTTCAGGTATGGGAATTTACTTTACAGCTCAAACGAACTATATCGTTCACGAAGCTCACAAGTTTCTCATCTTAACAGAGAAGCATTGGATGTTAGAGGACCTTTGCTTTGTATCAATTTCAAGCAGAGTTGAACTAGATATGGTCCCTATGTATAGGAAACACGGTTCTTTTCTTCTGAGCACACTCAGGTTTCCTGCTGTATTAGAGACTCTGGAATGCAAGAGCGTGCTTCTTGCTCTAAAGCAGAGTGTGAACCATGGATGAGAACTCTGCTGTGTGTTTCACTTCAGAAATGGAGTTAAATCCCAGGCTCTGAGTCTTCCGACAAGCAAGACTTCGTTTCAGGTAAGGGCAGATACTTTACAGCTCAAACGAACTACATCGTTCACGAATTTCACACGTTTCTCATATTGACTGACAAGCATTGGATGTTAGAGGACCTTTGCTTTGTATGAATTTCAAGCAGAGTTGAACTAGATATGGTCCCTATGTATAGGAAACACGGTTCTTTTCTTCTGAGGACACTCAAGTTTCCTGCTGTATTAGAGGCACTAGAAAGCAAGATCGTGCTTCTTGCTCTAAAGCAGAGTGTGATCCATGGTTGAGAACTGTGTTTTGTGTTTTCTTCAGAAATGGAGTTAAATCCCAGGCTCTGTGTCATCCTACAAGCAAGACTTCGTTTCAGGTTAAGGCAGTCACTCTTTAGCTCTAACGAATTACATTGGTCACGAAGCTCACACGTTTCTCATCTTAACTGACAAGCATTGGATGTTAGAGTACCAGTGCTTTGTATCAGTTTCAGAAGCAGAGTTGGGCTAGATATGGTCCGTATGTGTAAGAAATACCGTTCATTGTTCTCAAAACACTCAGGTTTCCTGCTGTATTAGAGACTCTAGAAAGCAAGAGCTTGCTTCTTGCTCTAAAGCAGAGTGTGATCAATGTATGAGAACTCTGTTTTGTGTTTCACTTCAGAAATGGAGTTAAATCCCAGGCTATGAGTCTTCCTACAAGCAAGACTTCGTTTCAGGTAAGGGAAGTTACTTTACAGCTCAAACGAACTACATCGTTCACGAAGCTCACACGTTTCTCATCTTAACTGAGAAGGATTGGATGTTAGAGGACCTTTGCTTTGTATCAATTTCAAGCAGAGTTGAACTAGATATGGTCCGTTTGTATAGGAAACACTGTTCTTTTCTTCTGAGCACACTCACGTTTCCTGCTGTATTAGAGACTCTAGAAAGCAAGAGCGTGCTTCTTGCTCCAAAGCAGAGTGTGATCCATGGATGAGAACAGTGTTGTGTGATTCCCTTCAGAAATGGAGTTAAATCCCAGGCTCTGAGTCTTCCTACAAGCAATTCATCTTGTCAGGTAAGGGCAGTCACTTTTCAGCTCAAACAAACTACATCGATCACGAAGCTCACACATTTCTCATCTAACTGACAAGCATTGGATGCTTTAGGACCTGTGGTTTGTTTCAGTTTCAGAAGCAGAGTTGGACAAGATATGGTCCGTATGTGTAGGAAACACTGTTCTTTTGTTCTCATCACACTCATGTTTCCTGCTGTCTTAGAGTCTCTAGAAAGCTAGAGGGTTCTTCTTGCTCTAAAGCAGAGTGTGATCAATGGATGAGAAATCTGTTGTGTGTTTCACTTCAGAAATGGAGTTAAATCCCTGGCTCTGAGTCTTCCTACAAGCAAGACTTCGTTTCAGGTAAGGGCATTTTTTTACAGCTCAAATG
The DNA here is from genome assembly GCA_949786385.1 of Onychomys leucogaster. Taxonomy (NCBI): domain Eukaryota; kingdom Metazoa; phylum Chordata; class Mammalia; order Rodentia; family Cricetidae; genus Onychomys; species Onychomys leucogaster. The sequence goes on from CATKUP010000120.1 coordinate 382,940, forward strand.
AACAATATCGCTCACGAAGCTCACACGTATCTCATCTTAACTGAGAAGCATTGGATGTTAGAGGACCTTTGCTTTGCATCAATTTCAAGCAGTGTTGAACAAGATATGGTCCGTATGTATAGGAAACACGCTTCTTATCTTCTGAGCACACTCATGTTTCCTGCTGTCTTAGAGATTCTAGAAAGTAAGAGCGTGCTTCTTGCTCTAAAGCAGAGTGTGATCAATGGATGCTAACTGTGTTGTGTGTTTCATTTCAGAAATGGTGTTTAATCCCTGCCTCTGAGTCTTCAAGCAAGACTTCGTTTCAGGTATGGGCATTTACTTTACAGCTCAAACGAACTATATCGTTCACGAAGCTCACAAGTTTCTCATCTTAACAGAGAAGCATTGGATGTTAGAGGACCTTTGCTTTGCATCAATTTCAAGCAGTGTTGAACAAGATATGGTCCGTATGTACAGGAAACACGGTTCTTTTCTTCTGAGCACACTCATGTTTCCTGCTGTCTTAGAGATTCTAGAAAGTAAGAGCGTGCTTCTTGCTCTAAAGCAGAGTGTGATCAATGGATGCTAACTGTGTTGTGTGTTTCATTTCAGAAATGGAGTTAAATCCCAGGCTCTGAGTCTTCCGACAAGCAAGACTTCGTTTCAAATAAGGGCAGATACTTTACAGCTCAAACGAACTACATCGTTCACGAATTTCACAGGTTTCTCATCTTGACTGACAAGCATTGGATGTTAGAGGACCTTTGCTTTGTATGAATTTCAAGCAGAGTTGAACTAGATATGGTCCCTATGTATAGGAAACACGGTTCTTTTCTTCTGAGGACACTCACGTTTCCTGCTGTATTAGAGGCTCTAGAAAGCAAGATCGTGCTTCTTGCTCTAAAGCAGAGTGTGATCCATGTTTGAGAACTGTGTTTTGTGTTTTCTTCAGAAATGGAGTTAAATCCCAGGCTCTGTGTCATCCTACAAGCAAGACTTCGTTTCAGGTTAAGGCAGTCACTTTTCAGCTCTAACGAATTACATTGGTCACGAAGCTCACACGTTTCTCATCTTAACTGACAAGCATTGGATGTTAGAGTACCAGTGCTTTGTATCAGTTTCAGAAGCAGAGTTGGGCTAGATATGGTCCCTATGTGTAAGAAATACCGTTCATTGTTCTCAGCACACTCATGTTTCCTACTGTATTAGAGACTCTAGAAAGCAAGAGCGTGCTTCTTGCTCTACAGCAGAGTGTGATCCATGGATGAGAACTTTGTTGCGTGTTTCCCTTCAGAAATGGAGTTATATCCCAGGGTCTGTGTCTTCCTACAAGCAAGACTTCATTTCAGGTAAGGGCAGTCACTTTTCAGCTCAAACAAACTACATCGTTCACGAAGCTCACACGTTCCTCATCTTAACTGACAAGCATTGGATGTTAGAGGACCTTTGGTTTGTTTCAGGTTCAGAAGCAGAGTTGGACTAGATATGGTCCATATGTGTAGGAAACACCGTTCTTTTGTTCTCATCACACTCAAGTTTCCTGCTGTCTTAGAGAGTCTAGAAAGCAAGAGCGTACTTCTTGCTCTAAAGCAGAGTGTGAACAATGGATGAGAACCCTGCTGTGTGTTTCAATTCAGAAATGGAGTTAAATCCCAGACTCTGAGTCTTACTACAAGCAAGACTTCGTTTCAGGTAAGGGCAGTCACTTTTCAGCTCAAAAAAACTACATCGTTCACGAAGCTCACACGATTCTCATCTTAACTGACAAGCATTCAATGTTAGAAGACCAATGATTTGTATCAGTTTCAGAAGCAGAGTTGGACTAGATATGGTCTGTATGTGTAGGAAACACCGTTCATTTGTTCTCAGCACACTCAAGTTTCCTGCTGTCTTAGAGACTCTAGAAAGCTAGAGCGTGCTTCTTGCTCTAAAGCAGAGTGTGATCCATGAATGAGAACTCTGTTGTGTGTTTCGATTCAGAAATGGAATTAAATCCCAGGCTCTGTGTCTTCCTACAAGCAAGACTTCGTTCCATATAAGGGCAGTCACGCTTCAGCTCAAACGAATTACATCGGTCACAAAGCTCCCACGTTTCTCATCTTAACTGACAAGCATTGTATGTTAGAGAACCAGTGCTTTGTATCAGTTTCAGAAGCAGAGTTGGACTAGATATGGTCCGTATGTGTAGGAAACATCGTTCTTTTTTTCTGATCACACTCATATTTCCTGCTGTCTTAGAGAGTCTAGAAAGCAAGAGCGTGCTTCTTGCTCTAAAGCAGAGTGTGATCAATGGATGAGAACTCTGTTGTGTGTTTCACTTCAGAAGTGGAGTTAAATCCCAGGCTCTGAGTCTTCCTACAAGCAAGACTTCGTTTCAGGTAAGGGAAGTTGCTTTACAAGTCAAACGAACTACATCGTTCACGAAGCTCACACGTTTCTCATCTTAACTGACAAGCATTGGATTTTAGAAGACCAATGATTTCTATCAGTTTCAGAAGCAAAGTGGGACTAGATATGATCTGTATGTGTAGGAAACACCGTTCATTTGTTCTCAGCACACTCAAGTTTTCTGCTGTCTTAGAGACTCTAGAAAGCTAGAGCATGCTTCTTATTCTGAAGCACAGTGTGATCCATGGATGAGAACTCTGTTGTGTGTTTCCCTTCAGAAATGGAGTTAAATCCCAGGCTCTGTGTCTTCCTACAAGCAAGACTTCGTTTCAGGTAAGGGCAGTCATTTTCAGCTCAAACAAACTACATCGTTCATGACGCTCTCACGTTTCTCATCTTAACTGACAAGCATTGGATGTTAGCAGACCAATAATTTGTATCAGTTTCAGAAGCAGAGTTGGACTAGATATGATCTGTATGTGTAGGAAACACCGTTCATTTGTTCTCAGCACACTCAAGTATTCTGCTGTCTTAGAGACTCTAGAAAGCTAGAGCGTGCTTCTTGCTCTGATGCACAGTGTGATCCATTGATGAGAACACTGTTGTGTGTTTCCCTTCAGAAATCGAGTTAAATCCCAGGGTCTGTGTCTTCCTACAAGCAAGACTTCCTTTCAGGTACGGGCAGTCACTCTTCAGCTCAAACTAATTACATCGGTCATGAAGTTCACACGTTTATCATCTTATCTGACAAGCATTGTATGTTAGAGGACCAGTGCTTTGTATCAGTTTCAGAAGCAGAGTTGGACTATATATTGTCCGTATGTGTAAGAAACACCGTTCTTTTGTTCTCAGCACACTCACATTTCCTTCATTATTAGAGACTCTAGAAAGCAAGAGCGTGCTTCTTGCTCTAAAGCAGAGTGTTATCCATGATGAGAACTGTGTAGTGTGTTTCTCTTCAGAAATGGAGTTATATCCCAGGCTCTGAGTCTTCCTACAAGCAGACTTCGTTTCAGGTAAGGGAAGTTGCTTTACAACTCAAAAGAACTACATCGTTCACGAAGCTCACACGTTTATCATCCTAATTGACAAGCATTGGATGTTAGAGGACCTGTGGTTTGTTTCAGTTTCAAAAGCAGAGTTGGACTAGATATGGTCCGTATGTGTAGGAAACACCGTTCTTTTGTTCTGATCACACTCGTATTTCCTGCTGTCTTAGAGAGTCTAGAAAGTAAGAGTGTGCTTCTTGCTCTAAAGCAGAGTGTTATCCATGATGAGAACTGTGTAGTGTGTTTCTCTTCAGAAATGGAGTTATATCCCAGGCACTGAGTCTTCCTACAAGCAGACTTTGTTTCACGTAAGGGCAGTCACTTTTCAGCTCAAAAAAACTACATCGATTACGAAGCTCACACGATTCTCATCTTAACTGACAAGCATTGGATGTTAGAGGACCAGTTCTTTGTATCATTTTCAGAAGCCGAGTTGGACTAGATCAGGTCCGTATGTGCAAGAAACACCGTTCTTTTGTTCTCAGCACACTCACATTTCCTGCTGTATTAGAGACTCTAGAAAGCAAGAGCGTGCTTCTTGCTCTAAAGCAGAGTGTGATCAATGGATGAGAACTCTGTTCTGTGTTTCACTTCCGAAATGGAGTTAAATCCCACGCTCTGAGTCTTCCTACAAGCAAGACTTCGTTTCAGGTAAGGGCAGTCACTTTTCAGCTCAAACGAATTACATCGGTCACAAAGCTCACATGTTTCTCATCTTAACTGACAAGCATTGGATGTTACAGGACCTTTGGTTTGTTTCAGTTTCAGAAGCAGAGTTAGACTAGATAAGGTCTGTATGTGTAGGAAACACCTTTCTTTTGTTCTCATCACACTCATGTTTCCTGCTGTCTTAGAAACTCTAGAAAGCTAGAGCGTGCTTCTTGCTCTAAAGCAGAGTGTGATCATTGGATGAGAACTCTGTTATTTGTTTCACTTCAGAAATGGAGTTAAATCCTAGGCTCTGAGTCTTCCTACAAGCAAGACTTCGTTTCAGGTAAGGGAAGTTGCTTTACAACTCAAACGAACTACATCGTTCACGAAGCTCACACGTTTCTCATCTTAACTGACAAGCATTGGATGTTAGAGGACCTGTGGTTTGTTTCATTTTCAGAAGCAGAGTTGGATTAGATATGGTCCGTATGTGTAGGAAACTCCGTTCATTTGTTCTGATCACACTCATGTTTCCTGCTCTCTTAGAGACTCTAGAAAGCTAGACGTGCTTCTTGCTCTAAAGCAGAGTGTGATCCATGGTTGAGAACTCAGTTGTGTGTTTCCCTTCAGAAATGGAGTTAAATCCCTGGCTCTGTGTCTTCCTACAAGCAAGACTTCGTTTCAGGCAAGGGCAGTCACTTTTCAGCTCAAACAAACTACATCGTTCAGGAAGCTCACACGTTTCTCATCTTAACTGAGAAGCATTGGATGTTAAAGGACCTTTGGTTTGTTTCAGTTTCAGAAGCAGACTTGGACTAGATAGGGTCAGTATGTGTAGGAAACACCGTTCTTTTGTTCTCATCAGACTCATGTTTCCTGCTGTCTTAGAGACTCTAGAAAGCTGGAGCGTGCTTCTTGCTCTAAAGCAGAGTGTGATCCATGGATGAGAACTGTGTTATGTGATTCCCTTCAGAAATGGAGTTAAATCCCAGGCTCTGTGTCTTCCTCCAAGCAAGACTTCATTTCAGGCAAGGGCAGTCACTTTTCAGCTCAAACGAACTACATCGTTCAGGAAGCTCAAACGATTCTCATCTTAACTGACAAGCATTTTATGTTAGAGCACCTTTGGTTTGTTTCAGTTTCAGAAGCAGACATGGACTAGATATGGTCCGTCTATGTAAGAAACACCGTTCTTTTGTTCTCAGCACACTTAAGTTTCCTGCATTATTAGAGACTCTAGAAAGCAAGAGCGTGCTTCTTGCTCTAAAGCAGAGTGTGATCAATGGATGAGAACTCTGTTGTGTGTTTCCCTTCAGAAATGGAGTTAAATCCCAGGCTCTGAGTCTTCCTACAAGCAAGACTTCGTTTCAGGTAAGGGCAGTCACTTTTCAGCTCAAACGAATTACATCGGTCACGAAGCTCACACGTTTCTCATCTTAACTGACAAGCATTGGATGATAGAGGAACTTTGGTTTGTTTCAGTTTCAGAAGCAGAGTTGGACTAGATATGGACCATATGTGTAGGAAACACTGTTCTTTTGTTCTCAGCACACTCACATTTCCTGCTGTCTTAGAGACTCTAGAAAGCAAGAGCTTGCTCCTTTTCTAAAGCAGAGTGTGATCAATGGATGAGAACTCTGTTGTGTGTTTCACTTCAGAAATGGAGTTAAATCCCAGGCTCTGAGTCTTCCTACAAGCAAGATATCATTTCAGGTAAGGGCAGTCACTTTTCAGCTCAAACAAACTACATCGTTCATGAAGCTCACACGTTTCTCATCTTAACTGACAAGCTTTGGATGTTAGCAGACCAATAATTTGTATCAGTTTCAGAAGCAGAGTTGGACTAGATATGGTCTGTATGTGTAGGAAACACCGTTCATTTGTTCTCAGCACACTCAAGTTTCCTGCTGTCTTAGAGACTCTAGAAAGCTAGAGCGTGCTTCTTGCTCTAAAGCAGAGTGTGATCCATGGATGAGAACTCTGTTTTCTGTTTCCCTTCAGAAATCGAGTTAAATCCCAGGGTCTGTGTCTTCCTACAAGCAAGACTTCCTTTCAGGTAAGGGCAGTCACTCTTCAGCTCAAACGAATTACATCGGTCACGAAGTTCACACGTTTCTCATCTTATCTGACAAGCATTGTATGTTAGAGGACCAGTGCTTTGTATCAGTTTCAGAAGCAGAGTTGGACTATATATTGTCCGTATGTGTAAGAAACACCGTTCTTTTGTTCTCAGCACACTCACATTTCCTTCATTATTAGAGACTCTAGAGAGCAAGAGCGTGCTTCTTGCTCTAAAGCAGAGTGTGATCAATGGATGAGAACTCTGTTGTGTGTTTCACTTCAGAAATGGAGTTAAATCCCATGCTCTGAATCTTCCTACAAGCAAGACGTCGTTTCAGGTAAGGGAAGTTGCTTTACAACTCAAAAGAACTACATCGTTCACGAAGCTCACACGTTTCTCATCCTAATTGACAAGCATTGGATGTTAGAGGACCTGTTGTTGGTTTCAGTTTCAAAAGCAGAGTTGGACTAGATATGGTCCGTATGTGTAGGAAACACCGTTCTTTTGTTCTGATCACACTCATATTTCCTGCTGTATTAGAGAGTCTAGAAAGTAAGAGTGTGCTTCTTGCTCTAAAGCAGAATGTTATCCATGATGAGAACTGTGTTGTGTGTTTCTCTTCAGAAATGGAGTTATATCCCAGGCTCTGAGTCTTTCTACAAGCAGACTTCGTTTCACGTAAGGGCAGTCAGTTTTCAGCTCAAAAAAACTACATCGATCACGAAGCTCACACGATTGTCATCTTAACTGACAAGCATTGGATGTTAGAGGACCAGTTCTTTGTATCATTTTCAGAAGCCGAGTTGGACTAGATAAGGTCTGTATGTGCAAGAAACACCGTTCTTTTGTTCTCAGCACACTCACATTTCCTGCTGTATTAGAGACTCTAGAAAGCAAGAGCGTGCTTCTTGCTCTAAAGCAGAGTGTGATCAATGGATGAGAACTGTGTTCTGTGTTTCACTTCAGAAATGGAGTTAAATCCCACGCTCTGAGTCTTCCTACAAGCAAGACTTCGTTTCAGGTAAGGGCAGTCACTTTTCAGCTCAAACGAATTACATCGGTCACAAAGCTCACACGTTTCTCATCTTAACAGACAAGCATTGGAAGTTAGAGGACCTTTGGTTTGTTTCAGTTTCAGAAGCAGAGTTGGACTAGGTAAGGTCCGTATGTGTAGGAAACACCTTTCTTTTGTTCTCATCACACTCATGTTTCCTGCTGTATTAGAGACTCTAGAAAGCTAGAGCGTGCTTCTTGCTCTAAAGCAGAGTGTGATCCATGGTTGAGAACTCAGTTGTGTGTTTCCCTTCAGAAATGGAGTTAAATCCCTGGCTCTGTGTCTTCCTACAAGCAAGATTTCGTTTCAGGCAAGGGCAGTCACTTTTCAGCTCAAACGAACTGCATCGTTCAGGAAGCTCACACGTTTATCATCTTAAGTAAGAAGCATTGGATGTTAGAGGACCTTTGGTTTGTTTCAGTTTCAGAAGCACACTTGGACTAGATATGGTCAGTATGTGTAGGAAACACCGTTCTTTTGTTCTCATCACACTCATGTTTCTTGCTGTATTACAGACTCTAGAAAGCAAGAGCGTGCTGCTTGCTCTAAAGCAGAATGTGATCCATGGATGAGAACTGTGTTATGTGATTCCCTTCAGAAATGGAGTTAAATCCCAGGCTCTGTGTTTTCCTACAAGCAAGGCTTCGTTTCAGTCAAGGGCAGTCACTTTTCAGCTCAAACAAACTACATCGTTCAGGAAGCTCACACGTTTCTCATCTTAACTGACAAGCATCGGATGTTAGAGGACCTGTGCTTTGTATCAGTTTCAGAAGCAGAGTTGGACTAGATAAGGTCCGTATGTGTAAGAAACACCGTTCTTTTGTTCTCAGCACACTTAAGTTTCCTGCATTATTAGAGACTCTAGAAAGCAAGAGCGTGCTTCTTGCTCTAAAGCAGAGTGTGATCAATGGATGAGAACTGTGTTGTGTGTTTCCCTTCAGAAATGGAGTTAAAACCCAGGCTCTGAGTCTTCCTACAAGCAAGACTTCGTTTCAGGCAAGGGCAGTCACTTTTCAGCTCAAACGAACTACATCGTTCAGGAAGCTCACACGATTCTCATCTTAACTGACAAGCATTGGATGTTAGAGGACCTTCGGTTTGTTTCAGTTTCAGAAGCAGAGTTGGACTAGATATGGTCCGTATGTGTAGGAATCACCGTTCTTTTGTTCTCATCACACTCATGTTTCCTGCTGTTAGAGACTCTAGAAAGCTAGAGCGTCCTTCTTGCTCTAAAGCAGAGTGTGATCCATGGATGAGAACTGTGTTATGTGATTCCCTTCAGAAATGGAGATAAATCACAGGTTCTGTGTCTTCCTACAAGCAAGACTTCGTTTCAGGCAATGGCAGTCTCTTTTCAGCTCAAACGAAATACATCGTTCATGAAGCTCACACGATTCTCATCTTAACTGACAAGCATTGGATGTTAGCAGACCAATAATTTGTATCAGTTTCAGAAGAAGAGTTGGACTAGATATGGTCTGTATGTGTAGGAAACACCGTTCATTTGTTTTCAGCACAATCAAGTTTCCTGCTGTCTTAGAGATTCTAGAATGCTAGAGCGTGCTTCTTGCTCTAAAGCAGAGTGTGATCCATGGATGAGAACTCTGTTGTGTGTTTCCCTTCAGAAATGGAGTTAAATCCCAGGCTCTGTGTCTTCCTACAATCAAGACTTCCTTTCAGGTAAGGGCAGTCACTCTTCAGGTCAAACGAATTACATCGATCACGAAGCTCACAAGTTTCTCATCTTAACTGACAAGCATTGGATGTTAGAGGACCTGTGGTTTGTTTCAGTTTCTGAAGCAGAGTTGGACTAGATATGGTCCGGATGTGTAGGAAACATCGTTCTTTGTTCTCATCACACTCATGTTTCCTGCTGTATTAGAGACTCTAGAAAGCAAGAGCGTGCTTCTTGCTCTAAAGCAGAGTGTGATCCATGGTTGAGAACTCAGTTGTGTGTTTCCCTTCAGAAATGGAGTTAAATCCCTGGCTCAGTGTCTTCCTACAAGCAAGACATCGTTTCAGGTAAGGGCAGTCACTTTTCAGCTCAAACAAACTACATCGTTCATGAAGCTCACACGTTTCTCATCTTAACGGACAAGCATTGGATGTTAGCAGACCAATAATTTGTATCAGTTTCAGAAGCAGAGTTGGACTAGATATGGTCTGTATGTGTAGGAAACACCGTTCATTTGTTGTCAGCACACTCAAGTTTCCTGCTGTCTTAGAGACTCTAGAAAGCTAGAGCGTGCTTCTTGCTCTAAAGCAGAGTGTGATCCATGGATGAGAACTCTGTTGTGTGTTTCCCTTCAGAAATGGAGTTAAATCCCAGGGTCTGTGTCTTCCTACAAGCAAGACTTCCTTTCAGGTAAGGGCAGTCACTCTTCAGCTCAAACGAATTACATTGGTCACGAAGCTCACACGTTTTTCATCTTATCTGAAAAGCATTGTATGTTAGAGGACCAGTGCTTTGTATCAGTTTCAAAGCAGAGTTGGACTATATATTGTCTGTATGTGTAAGAAACACCGTTCTTTTTTTCTCAGCACACTCACATTTCCTGCATTATTAGAGACTCTAGAAAGCAAGAGCGTGCTTCTTGCTCTAAAGCAGAGTGTGATCAATGGATGAGAACTCTGTTGTGTGTTTCACTTCAGAAATAGAGTTAAATCCCAGGCTCTGAGTCTTCCTACAAGCAAGACTTCGTTTCAGGTAAGGGAAGTTGCTTTACAACTCAAAAGAACTACATCGTACACGAAGCTCACACGTTTCTCATCCTAATTGACAAGCATTGGATCTTAGAGGACCTGTGGTTTGTTTCAGTTTCAGAAGCAGAGTTGGACTAGATATGGTCCATATGTGTAGGAAACACCGTTCTTTTGTTCTGATCACACTCATATTTCCTGCTGTCTTAGAGAGTTTAGAAAGTAAGAGCGTGCTTCTTGCTCTAAAGCAGAGTGTGATCCATGATGAGAACTGTGTTGTGTGTTTCTCTTCAGAAATGGAGTTATATCCCAGGCTCTGAGTCTTCCTACAAGCAGACTTCGTTTCACGTAAGGGCAGTCTCTTTTCAGCTCAAAAAATCTACATCGATCACGAAGCTCACACGTTTCTCATCTTAACTGACAAGCATTGGATGTTAGAGGACCTTTGGTTTGTTTCAGTTTCAGAAGCAGACTTGGACTAGATATGGTCCATATGTGTAGGAAACACCTTTCTTTTGTTCTCATCACACTCATGTTTCCTGCTGTCTTAGAGACTCTAGAAAGCTAGAGCGTGCTTCTTCCTATAAAGAAGAGTGTGATCCATGGATGAGAACTGTGTTATGTGATTCCCTTCAGAAATGGAGTTAAATCCCAGGCTCTGTGTCTTCCTACAAGCAAGACTTCGTTTCAGTCATGGGCAGTCACTTTTCAGCTCAAACAAACTACATCGTTCAGGAACCTCACACGTTTCTCATCTTAACTGACAAGCATCGGATGTTAGAGGACCTGTGCTTTGTATCAGTTTCAGAAGCAGAGTTGGACTAGATAAGGTCCGTATGTGTAAGAAACACCGTTCTTTTGTTCTCAGCACACACACATTTCCTGCTGTATTAGAGACTCTAGAAAGCAAGAGCGTGCTTCTTGCTCTAAAGCAGAGTGTGATCCATGGATGAGAACTGTGTTGTGTGTTTCCCTTCAGAAATGGAGTTAAATCCCAGGCTCTGAGTCTTCCTACAAGCAAGACTTCGTTTCAGGTAAGGGCAGTCACTTTTCAGCTCAAACGAACTAAATCGTTCAGGAAGCTCAAACATTTCTCATCTTAACTGACAAGCATTGGATGTTAGAGGACCTTTGGTTTGTTTCAGTTTCAGAAGCAGAGTTGGACTAGATATGGTCCGTATGTGTAGGAAACACCGTTCTTTTGTTCTCATCACACTCATGTTTCTTGCTGTATTACAGACTCTAGAAAGCAAGAGCGTGCTGCTTGCTCTAAAGCAGAGTGTGATCCATGGATGAGAACTCTGTTGTGTGTTTCCCTTCAGAAATGGAGTTAAATCCCAGGGTCTGTGTCTTCCTACAAGCAAGACTTCCTTTCAGGTAAGGGCAGTCACTCTTCAGCACAAACGAATTACATCGGTCACGAAGCTCACACGTTTTTCATCTTATCTGACAAGCATTGTATGTTAGAGGACCAGTGCTTTGTATCAGTTTCAGAAGCAGAGTTGGACTATATATTGTCCGTATGTGTAAGAAACACCGTTCTTTTGTTCTCAGCACACTCACATTTCCTGCATTATTAGAGACCCTAGAAAGCAAGAGCTTGCTTCTTGCTCTAAAGCAGAGTGTGATCAATGGATGAGAACTCTGTTGTGTGTTTCTCTTCAGAAATGGAGTTAAATCCCAGGCTCTGAGTGTTCCTACAAGCAAGACTTCGTTTCAGGTAAGGGAAGTTGCTTTACAACTCAAAAGAACTACATCGTACACGATGCTCACACGTTTCTCATCCTAATTGACAAGCATTGGATCTTAGAGGACCTGTGGTTTGTTTCAGTTTCAGAAGCAGAGTTGGTCTAGATATGGTCCATATGTGTAGGAAACACTGTTCTTTTGTTCTGATCACACTCATATTTCCTGCTGTCTTAGAGAGTCTAGAAAGTAAGAGCGTGCTTCTTGCTCTAAAGCAGAGTGTGATCAATGGATTAGAACTCTGTTCTGTGTTTCACTTCAGAAATGGAGTTAAATCCCAGGCTCTGTGTTTTCCTCCAAGCAAGACTTCGTTTCAGTCAAGGGCAGTCACTTTTCAGCTCAAACAAACTACATCGTTCAGGAAGCTCACACGTTTCTCATCTTAACTGACAAGCATCGGATGTTAGAGGACCTGTGCTTTGTATCAGTTTCAGAAGCAGAGTTGGACTAGATAAGGTCCTTATGTGTAAGAAACACCGTTCTTTTGTTCTCAGCACAAACACATTTCCTGCTGTATTAGAGACTCTAGAAAGCAAGAGCGTGCTTCTTGCTCTAAAGCAGAGTGTGATCAATGGATGAGAACTCTGTTGTGTGTTTCACTTCAGAAATGGAGTTAAATCCCATGCTCTGAGTCTTCCTACAAGCAAGACATCGTTTCAGGTAAGGGCAGTCACTTTTCAGCTCAAACGAATTACATCGGTCACGAAGCTCACACGTTTCTCATCTTAACTGACAAGCATTGGATGTTAGAGGACCTTTGGTTTGTTTCAGTCAGAAGCAGAGTTGGACTAGATATGGTCCGTATGTGTAGGAAACACCGTTCATTTGTTCTCAGCACACTCATGTTTCCTGCTGTCTTAGAGACTCTAGAAAGCTAGAGCGTGCTTCTTGCTCTAAAGCAGAGTGTGATCCATGGATGAGAACTGTGTTATGTGATTCCCTTCAGAAATGGAGATAAATCACAGGTTCTGTGTCTTCCTACAAGCAAGACTTCGTTTCAGGCAAGGGCAGTCTCTTTTCGGCTCAAACGAAATACATCGTTTAGGAAGCTCAAACGTTTCTCATCTCAACTGACAAGAATTGGATGTTAGAGGACCTTTGGTTTGTTTCAGTTTCAGAAGCAGAGTTGGACTAGATATGGTCCGTATGTGTAGGAAACACCGTTCTTTTGTTCTCATCACACTCATGTTTCCTGCTGTATTAGAGACTCTAGAAAGCAAGAGCGTGCATCTTGCTCTAAAGCAGAGTGTGATCCATGGTTGAGAACTCAGTTGTGTGTTTCCCTTCAGAAATGGAGTTAAATCCCTGGCTCTGTGTCTTCCTACAAGCAAGACATCGTATCAGGTAAGGGCAGTCAGTTTTCAGCTCAAACGAATTACATCGTTCACGAAGCTCACGCGTTTCTCATCTTAACTGACAAACATTGGATGTTAGAGGACCTGTGGTTTGTTTCAGTTTCAGAAGCAGAGTTGGACTAGATATGGTCCGTATGTGTAGGAAACACCGTTCTTTTGTTCTGATCACACTCATATTTCCTGCTGTCTTAGAGAGTCTAGAAAGTTATAGCGTGCTTTTTGCTCTAAAGCAGAGTGTGATCCCTGATTAGAACTGTGTTGTGTGTTTCCCTTCAGAAATGGAGTTAAATCCCAGGCTCTGTGTCTTCCTCCAAGCAAGACTTCGTTTCAGGCAAGCGCAGTCACTTTTCAGCTCAAACGAAGTACAACGTTCAGGAAGCTCACACGTTTCTCATCTTAACTGAGAAGCATTGGATGTTAGAGGACCTTTGGTGTGTTTCAGTTTCAGAAGCAGAGTTGGACTAGACATGGTCAGTATGTGTAGGAAACACCGTTCTTTTTTACTCATCACACTCATGTTTCATGCTGTATTACAGACTCTAGAAAGCAAGAGCGTGCTGCTTGCTCTAAAGCAGAGTGTGATCCATGGATGAGAACTGTGTTATGTGATTCCCCTCAGAAATGGAGTTAAATCCCAGGCTCTGTGTTTTCCTACAAGCAAGACTTCATTTCAGGCAAGGGCAGACTCTTTTCAGCTCAAACGAAATACATCGTTCAGGAAGCTCACACGTTTCTCATCTCAACTGACAAGCATTGGATGTTAGAGGACCTTTGGTTTGTTTCAGTTTCAGAAGCAGAGTTGGACTAGATATGGTCCGGATGTGTAGGAAACATCGTTCTTTGTTCTCATAACACTCATGTTTCCTGCTGTATTAGAGACTCTAGAAAGCAAGAGTGTGCTTCTTGCTCTAAAGCAGAGTGTGATCCATGGTTGAGAACTCAGTTGTGTGTTTCCCTTCAGAAATGGAGTTAAATCCCTGGCTCAGTGTCTTCCTACAAGCAAGACATCGTTTCAGGTAAGGGCAGTCACATTTCAGCTCAAACAAACTACATCGTTCATGAAGCTCACACGTTTCTCATCTTAACGGACAAGCATTGGATGTTAGCAGACCAATAATTTGTATCAGTTTCAGAAGCAGAGTTGGACTAGATATGGTCTGTATGTGTAGGAAACACCGTTCATTTGTTGTCAGCACACTCAAGTTTCCTGCTGTCTTAGAGACTCTAGAAAGCTAGAGCGTGCTTCTTGCTCTAAAGCAGAGTGTGATCCATGGATGAGAACTCTGTTGTGTGTTTCCCTTCAGAAATGGAGTTAAATCCCAGGGTCTGTGTCTTCCTACAAGCAAGACTTCCTTTCAGGTAAGGGCAGTCACTCTTCAGCTCAAACGAATTACATCGGTCACAAAGCTCACACGATTTTCATCTTATCTGAAAAGCATTGTATTTTAGAGGACCAGTGCTTTGTATCAGTTTCAAAGCAGAGTTGGACTATATATTGTCTGTATGTGTAAGAAACACCGTTCTTTTTTTCTCAGCACACTCACATTTCCTGCATTATTAGAGACTCTAGAAAGCAAGAGCGTGCTTCTTGCTCTAAAGCAGAGTGTGATCAATGGATGAGAACTCTGTTGTGTGTTTCACTTCAGAAATGGAGTTAAATCCCAGGCTCTGAGTCTTCCTACAAGCAAGACTTCGTTTCAGGTAAGGGAAGTTGCTTTACAACTCAAAAGAACTACATCGTACACGAAGCTCACACGTTTCTCATCCTAATTGACAAGCATTGGATCTTAGAGGACCTGTGGTTTGTTTCAGTTTCAGAAGCAGAGTTGGACTAGATATGGTCCATATGTTTAGGAAACACCGTTCTTTTGTTCTGATCACACTCATATTTCCTGCTGTCTTAGAGAGTTTAGAAAGTAAGAGCGTGCTTCTTGCTCTTAAGCAGAGTGTGATCCATGATGAGAACTGTGTTGTGTGTTTCTCTTCAGAAATGGAGTTATATCCCAGGCTCTGAGTCTTCCTACAAGCAGACTTTGTTTCACGTAAGGGCAGTCTCTTTTCAGCTCAAAAAATCTACATCGATCACGAAGCTCACACGTTTCTCATCTTAACTGACAAGCATTGGATGTTAGAGGACCAGTTCTTTGTATCAGTTTCAGAAGCAGAGTTGGACTATATATGGTCCGTATGTGTAAGAAACACCATTCTTTTGTTCTCAGCACACTCACATTTCCTGCTGTATTAGAGACTCTAGAAAGCAAGAGCGTGCTTCTTGATCTAAAGCAGAGTGTGATCAATGGATGAGAACTCTGTTCTGTGTTTCACTTCCGAAATGGAGTTAAATCCCAGGCTCTGTGTCTTCCTACAATCAAGACTTCCTTTCAGGTAAGGGCAGTCACTCTTCAGGTCAAACGAATTACATCGTTCACGAAGTTCACACGTTTCTCATCTTAACTGACAAGCACTGGATGTTAGAGGACCTGTGGTTTGTTTCAGTTTCAGAAGCAGAGTTGGACTAGATATGGTCCGTATGTGTAGGAAACACCGTTCTTTTGTTCTGATCACACTCATATTTCCTGCTGTCTTAGAGAGTCTAGAAAGTTATAGCGTACTTCTTGCTCTAAAGCAGAGTGTGATCCATGATGAGAACTGTGTTGTGTGTTTCCCTTCAGAAATGGAGTTAAATCCCAGGCTCTGAGTCTTCCTACAAGCAGACTTCGTTTCACGTAAGGGCAGTCACTTTTCAGCTCAAAAAAGCTACATCGATCACAAAGCTCACACGTTTCTCATCTTAACTGACAAGCATTGGATGTTAGAGTACCAGTGCTTTGTATCAGTTTCAGAAGCAGAGTTGATCTTGATAAGGTCCGTATGTGTAAGAAACACCTTTCTTTTGTTCTCAGCACACTCACATTTCCTACTGTATTAGAGACTCTATAAAGCAAGAGCGTGCTTCTTGCTCTTAAGCAGAGTTTGATCAATGGATGAGAACTCTGTTGTGTGTTTCACTTCAGAAATGGAGTTAAATCCCAGGCTCTGAGTCTTCCTACAAGCAAGAATTCCTTTCAGGTAAGGGCAATCACTTTTCAGCTCAAACAAACTACATCGTTCATGAAGCTCACACATTTCTCATCTTAACTGACAAGCATTGGATGTTAGCAGACCAATAATTTGTATCAGTTTCAGAAGAAGAGTTGGACTAGATATGGTCCGTATGTGTAGGAAACACCGTTCATTTGTTCTCAGCACACTCATGTTTCCTGCTGTCTTAGAGACTCTAGAAAGCTAGAGCGTGCTTCTTGCTCTAAAGCAGAGTGTGATCCATGGATGAGAACTGTGTTATGTGATTCCCTTCAGAAATGGAGATAAATCACAGGTTCTGTGTCTTCCTACAAGCAAGACTTCGTTTCAGGCAAGGGCAGTCTCTTTTCGGCTCAAACGAAATACATCGTTCAGGAAGCTCAAACGTTTCTCATCTCAACTGACAAGAATTGGATGTTAGAGGACCTTTGGTTTGTTTCAGTTTCAGAAGCAGAGTTGGACTAGATATGGTCCATATGTGTAGGAAACACCGTTCTTTTGTTCTGATCACACTCATATTTCCTGCTGTCTTAGAGAGTCTAGAAAGTTATAGCGTGCTTTTTGCTCTAAAGCAGAGTGTGATCCCTGATTAGAACTGTGTTGTGTGTTTCCCTTCAGAAATGGAGTTAAATCCCAGGCTCTGTGTCTTCCTCCAAGCAAGACTTCGTTTCAGGCAAGCGCAGTCACTTTTCAGCTCAAACGAAGTACAACGTTCAGGAAGCTCACACGTTTCTCATCTTAACTGAGAAGCATTGGATGTTAGAGGACCTTTGGTGTGTTTCAGTTTCAGAAGCAGAGTTGGACTAGACATGGTCAGCATGTGTAGGAAACACCGTTCTTTTTTACTCATCACACTCATGTTTCATGCTGTATTACAGACTCTAGAAAGCAAGAGCGTGCTGCTTGCTCTAAAGCAGAGTGTGATCCATGGATGAGAACTGTGTTATGTGATTCCCCTCAGAAATGGAGTTAAATCCCAGGCTCTGTGTTTTCCTACAAGCAAGACTTCATTTCAGGCAAGGGCAGACTCTTTTCAGCTCAAACGAAATACATCGTTCAGGAAGCTCACACGTTTCTCATCTCAACTGACAAGCATTGGATGTTAGAGGACCTTTGGTTTGTTTCAGTTTCAGAAGCAGAGTTGGACTAGATATGGTCCGGATGTGTAGGAAACATCGTTCTTTGTTCTCATAACACTCATGTTTCCTGCTGTATTAGAGACTCTAGAAAGCAAGAGTGTGCTTCTTGCTCTAAAGCAGAGTGTGATCCATGGTTGAGAACTCAGTTGTGTGTTTCCCTTCAGAAATGGAGTTAAATCCCTGGCTCAGTGTCTTCCTACAAGCAAGACATCGTTTCAGGTAAGGACAGTCACATTTCAGCTCAAACAAACTACATCGTTCATGAAGCTCACACGTTTCTCATCTTAACGGACAAGCATTGGATGTTAGCAGACCAATAATTTGTATCAGTTTCAGAAGCAGAGTTGGACTAGATATGGTCTGTATGTGTAGGAAACACCGTTCATTTGTTGTCAGCACACTCAAGTTTCCTGCTGTCTTAGAGACTCTAGAAAGCTAGAGCGTGCTTCTTGCTCTAAAGCAGAGTGTGATCCATGGATGAGAACTCTGTTGTGTGTTTCCCTTCAGAAATGGAGTTAAATCCCAGGGTCTGTGTCTTCCTACAAGCAAGACTTCCTTTCAGGTAAGGGCAGTCACTCTTCAGCTCAAACGAATTACATCGGTCACAAAGCTCACACGATTTTCATCTTATCTGAAAAGCATTGTATTTTAGAGGACCAGTGCTTTGTATCAGTTTCAAAGCAGAGTTGGACTATATATTGTCTGTATGTGTAAGAAACACCGTTCTTTTTTTCTCAGCACACTCACATTTCCTGCATTATTAGAGACTCTAGAAAGCAAGAGCGTGCTTCTTGCTCTAAAGCAGAGTGTGATCAATGGATGAGAACTCTGTTGTGTGTTTCACTTCAGAAATGGAGTTAAATCCCAGGCTCTGAGTCTTCCTACAAGCAAGACTTCGTTTCAGGTAAGGGAAGTTGCTTTACAACTCAAAAGAACTACATCGTACACGAAGCTCACACGTTTCTCATCCTAATTGACAAGCATTGGATCTTAGAGGACCTGTGGTTTGTTTCAGTTTCAGAAGCAGAGTTGGACTAGATATGGTCCATATGTTTAGGAAACACCGTTCTTTTGTTCTGATCACACTCATATTTCCTGCTATCTTAGAGAGTTTAGAAAGTAAGAGCGTGCTTCTTGCTCTTAAGCAGAGTGTGATCCATGATGAGAACTGTGTTGTGTGTTTCTCTTCAGAAATGGAGTTATATCCCAGGCTCTGAGTCTTCCTACAAGCAGACTTTGTTTCACGTAAGGGCAGTCTCTTTTCAGCTCAAAAAATCTACATCGATCACGAAGCTCACACGTTTCTCATCTTAACTGACAAGCATTGGATGTTAGAGGACCAGTTCTTTGTATCAGTTTCAGAAGCAGAGTTGGACTAGATATGGTCCGTATGTGTAAGAAACACCATTCTTTTGTTCTCAGCACACTCACATTTCCTGCTGTATTAGAGACTCTAGAAAGCAAGAGCGTGCTTCTTGATCTAAAGCAGAGTGTGATCAATGGATGAGAACTCTGTTCTGTGTTTCACTTCCGAAATGGAGTTAAATCCCAGGCTCTGTGTCTTCCTACAATCAAGACTTCCTTTCAGGTAAGGGCAGTCACTCTTCAGGTCAAACGAATTACATCGTTCACGAAGCTCACACGTTTCTCATCTTAACTGACAAACACTGGATGTTAGAGGACCTGTGGTTTGTTTCAGTTTCAGAAGCAGAGTTGGACTAGATATGGTCCGTATGTGTAGGAAACACCGTTCTTTTGTTCTGATCACACTCATATTTCCTGCTGTCTTAGAGAGTCTAGAAAGTTATAGCGTACTTCTTGCTCTAAAGCAGAGTGTGATCCATGATGAGAACTGTGTTGTGTGTTTCCCTTCAGAAATGGAGTTAAATCCCAGGCTCTGAGTCTTCCTACAAGCAGACTTCGTTTCACGTAAGGGCAGTCACTTTTCAGCTCAAAAAAGCTACATCGATCACAAAGCTCACACGTTTCTCATCTTAACTGACAAGCATTGGATGTTAGAGTACCAGTGCTTTGTATCAGTTTCAGAAGCAGAGTTGATCTTGATAAGGTCCATATGTGTAAGAAACACCTTTCTTTTGTTCTCAGCACACTCACATTTCCTACTGTATTAGAGACTCTATAAAGCAAGAGCGTGCTTCTTGCTCTTAAGCAGAGTGTGATCAATGGATGAGAACTCTGTTGTGTGTTTCACTTCAGAAATGGAGTTAAATCCCAGGCTCTGAGTCTGCCTACAAGCAAGAATTCCTTTCAGGTAAGGGCAGTCACTTTTCAGCTCAAACAAACTACATCGTTCATGAAGCTCACACGTTTCTCATCTTAACTGACAAGCATTGGATGTTAGCAGACCAATAATTTGTATCAGTTTCAGAAGAAGAGTTGGACTAGATATGGTCTGTATGTGTAGGAAACACCATTCATTTGTTCTCAGCACAATCATGTTTCCTGCTGTCTTAGAGATTCTAGAATGCTAGAGCGTGCTTCTTGCTCTAAAGCAGAGTGTGATCCATGGATGAGAACTCTGTTGTCTGTTTCCCTTCAGAAATGGAGTTAAATTCCAGGCTCTGTGTCTTCCTACAATCAAGACTTCCTTTCAGGTAAGGGCAGTCACTCTTCAGGTCAAACGAATTACATCGTTCACGAAGCTCACACGTTTCTCATCTTAACTGACAAGCATTGGATGTTAGAGGACCTGTGGTTTGTTTCAGTTTCAGAAGCAGAGTTGGACTAGATATGGTCCGTATGTGTAGGAAACACCGTTCTTTTGTTCTGATCACACTCATATTTCCTGCTGTCTTAGAGACTCTAGAAAGCTAGAGCGTGCTTCTTCCTATAAAGAAGAGTGTGATCCATGGATGAGAACTGTGTTATGTGATTCCCTTCAGAAATGGAGTTAAATCCCAGGCTCTGTGTCTTCCTACAAGCAAGACTTCGTTTCAGTCATGGGCAGTCACTTTTCAGCTCAAAAAAACTACATCGTTCAGGAACCTCACACGTTTCTCATCTTAACTGACAAGCATCGGATGTTAGAGGACCTGTGCTTTGTATCAGTTTCAGAAGCAGAGTTGGACTAGATAAGGTCCGTATGTGTAAGAAACACCGTTCTTTTGTTCTCAGCACACACACATTTCCTGCTGTATTAGAGACTCTAGAAAGCAAGAGCGTGCTTCTTGCTCTAAAGCAGAGTGTGATCCATGGATGAGAACTGTGTTGTGTGTTTCCCTTCAGAAATGGAGTTAAATCCCAGGCTCTGAGTCTTCCTACAAGCAAGACTTCGTTTCAGGTAAGGGCAGTCACTTTTCAGCTCAAACGAACTAAATCGTTCAGGAAGCTCAAACATTTCTCATCTTAACTGACAAGCATTGGATGTTAGAGGACCTTTGGTTTGTTTCAGTTTCAGAAGCAGAGTTGGACTAGATATGGTCCGTATGTGTAGGAAACACCGTTCTTTTGTTCTCATCACACTCATGTTTCTTGCTGTATTACAGACTCTAGAAAGCAAGAGCGTGCTGCTTGCTCTAAAGCAGAGTGTGATCCATGGATGAGAACTCTGTTGTGTGTTTCCCTTCAGAAATGGAGTTAAATCCCAGGCTCTGTGTCTTCCTACAAGCAAGACTTCCTTTCAGGTAAGGGCAGTCACTCTTCAGCACAAACGAATTACATCGGTCACGAAGCTCACACGTTTTTCATCTTATCTGACAAGCATTGTATGTTAGAGGACCAGTGCTTTGTATCAGTTTCAGAAGCAGAGTTGGACTATATATTGTCCGTATGTGTAAGAAACACCGTTCTTTTGTTCTCAGCACACTCACATTTCCTGCATTATTAGAGACCCTAGAAAGCAAGAGCTTGCTTCTTGCTCTAAAGCAGAGTGTGATCAATGGATGAGAACTCTGTTGTGTGTTTCTCTTCAGAAATGGAGTTAAATCCCAGGCTCTGAGTCTTCCTACAAGCAAGACTTCGTTTCAGGTAAGGGAAGTTGCTTTACCACTCAAAAGAACTACATCGTACACGATGCTCACACGTTTCTCATCCTAATTGACAAGCATTGGATCTTAGAGGACCTGTGGTTTGTTTCAGTTTCAGAAGCAGAGTTGGTCTAGATATGGTCCATATGTGTAGGAAACACTGTTCTTTTGTTCTGATCACACTCATATTTCCTGCTGTCTTAGAGAGTCTAGAAAGTAAGAGCGTGCTTCTTGCTCTAAAGCAGAGTGTGATCAATGGATTAGAACTCTGTTCTGTGTTTCACTTCAGAAATGGAGTTAAATCCCAGGCTCTGAGTCTTCCTACAAGCAAGACTTCGTTTCAGGTAAGGGCAGTCACTTTTCAGCTCAAACGAATTACATCGGGCACAAAGCTCACACGTTTCTCATCTTAACTGACAAGCATTGGATGTTAGAGGACCTTTGGTTTGTTTCAGTTTCAGAAGCAGACTTGGACTAGATATGGTCCATATGTGTAGGAAACACCTTTCTTTTGTTCTCATCACACTCATGTTTCCTTCTGTCTTAGAGACTCTAGAAAGCTAGAGCGTGCTTTTGCAATAAAGAAGAGTGTGATCCATGGATGAGAACTGTGTTATGTGATTCCCTTCAGAAATGGAGTTAAATCCCAGGCTCTGTGTTTTCCTCCAAGCAAGACTTCGTTTCAGTCAAGGGCAGTCACTTTTCAGCTCAAACGAACTACATCGTTCAGGAAGCTCACACGTTTCTCATCTTAACTGACAAGCATCGGATGTTAGAGGACCTGTGCTTTGTATCAGTTTCAGAAGCAGAGTTGGACTAGATATGGTCCTTATGTGTAAGAAACACCGTTCTTTTGTTCTCATCACACTCATGTTTCCTGCTGTATTAGAGACTCTAGAAAGCAAGAGCGTGCATCTTGCTCTAAAGCAGAGTGTGATCCATGGTTGAGAACTCAGTTGTGTGTTTCCCTTCAGAAATGGAGTTAAATCCCTGGCTCTGTGTCTTCCTACAAGCAAGACATCGTTTCAGGTAAGGGCAGTCAGTTTTCAGCTCAAACGAATTACATCGTTCACGAAGCTCACGCGTTTCTCATCTTAACTGACAAACATTGGATGTTAGAGGACCTGTGGTTTGTTTCAGTTTCAGAAGCAGAGTTGGACTAGATATGGTCCGTATGTGTAGGAAACACCGTTCTTTTGTTCTGATCACACTCATATTTCCTGCTGTCTTAGAGAGTCTAGAAAGTTATAGCGTGCTTTTTGCTCTAAAGCAGAGTGTGATCCCTGATTAGAACTGTGTTGTGTGTTTCCCTTCAGAAATGGAGTTAAATCCCAGGGTCTGTGTCTTCCTACAAGCAAGACTTCCTTTCAGGTAAGGGCAGTCACTCTTCAGCTCAAACGAATTACATCGGTCACGAAGCTCACACGATTTTCATCTTATCTGAAAAGCATTGTATTTTAGAGGACCAGTGCTTTGTATCAGTTTCAAAGCAGAGTTGGACTATATATTGTCTGTATGTGTAAGAAACACCGTTCTTTTTTTCTCAGCACACTCACATTTCCTGCATTATTAGAGACTCTAGAAAGCAAGAGCGTGCTTCTTGCTCTAAAGCAGAGTGTGATCAATGGATGAGAACTCTGTTGTGTGTTTCACTTCAGAAATGGAGTTAAATCCCAGGCTCTGAGTCTTCCTACAAGCAAGACTTCGTTTCAGGTAAGGGAAGTTGTTTTACAACTCAAAAGAACTACATCGTACACGAAGCTCACACGTTTCTCATCCTAATTGACAAGCATTGGATCTTAGAGGACCTGTGGTTTGTTTCAGTTTCAGAAGCAGAGTTGGACTAGATATGGTCCATATGTTTAGGAAACACCGTTCTTTTGTTCTGATCACACTCATATTTCCTGCTGTCTTAGAGAGTTTAGAAAGTAAGAGCGTGCTTCTTGCTCTTAAGCAGAGTGTGATCCATGATGAGAACTGTGTTGTGTGTTTCTCTTCAGAAATGGAGTTATATCCCAGGCTCTGAGTCTTCCTACAAGCAAGACTTCATTTCAGGCAAGGGCAGACTCTTTTCAGCTCAAACGAAATACATCGTTCAGGAAGCTCACACGTTTCTCATCTCAACTGACAAGCATTGGATGTTAGAGGACCTTTGGTTTGTTTCAGTTTCAGAAGCAGAGTTGGACTAGATATGGTCCGGATGTGTAGGAAACATCGTTCTTTGTTCTCATAACACTCATGTTTCCTGCTGTATTAGAGACTCTAGAAAGCAAGAGTGTGCTTCTTGCTCTAAAGCAGAGTGTGATCCATGGTTGAGAACTCAGTTGTGTGTTTCCCTTCAGAAATGGAGTTAAATCCCTGGCTCAGTGTTTTCCTACAAGCAAGACATCGTTTCAGGTAAGGGCAGTCACATTTCCGCTCAAACAAACTACATCGTTCATGAAGCTCACACGTTTCTCATCTTAACGGACAAGCATTGGATGTTAGCAGACCAATAATTTGTATCAGTTTCAGAAGCAGAGTTGGACTAGATATGGTCTGTATGTGTAGGAAACACCGTTCATTTGTTGTCAGCACACTCAAGTTTCCTGCTGTCTTAGAGACTCTAGAAAGCTAGAGCGTGCTTCTTGCTCTAAAGCAGAGTGTGATCCATGGATGAGAACTCTGTTGTGTGTTTCCCTTCAGAAATGGAGTTAAATCCCAGGGTCTGTGTCTTCCTACAAGCAAGACTTCCTTTCAGGTAAGGGCAGTCACTCTTCAGCTCAAACGAATTACATCGGTCACGAAGCTCACACGATTTTCATCTTATCTGAAAAGCATTGTATTTTAGAGGACCAGTGCTTTGTATCAGTTTCAAAGCAGAGTTGGACTATATATTGTCTGTATGTGTAAGAAACACCGTTCTTTTTTTCTCAGCACACTCACATTTCCTGCATTATTAGAGACTCTAGAAAGCAAGAGCGTGCTTCTTGCTCTAAAGCAGAGTGTGATCAATGGATGAGAACTCTGTTGTGTGTTTCACTTCAGAAATGGAGTTAAATCCCAGGCTCTGAGTCTTCCTACAAGCAAGACTTCGTTTCAGGTAAGGGAAGTTGCTTTACAACTCAAAAGAACTACATCGTACAAGAAGCTCACACGTTTCTCATCCTAATTGACAAGCATTGGATCTTAGAGGACCTGTGGTTTGTTTCAGTTTCAGAAGCAGAGTTGGACTAGATATGGTCCATATGTTTAGGAAACACCGTTCTTTTGTTCTGATCACACTCATATTTCCTGCTGTCTTAGAGAGTTTAGAAAGTAAGAGCGTGCTTCTTGCTCTTAAGCAGAGTGTGATCCATGATGAGAACTGTGTTGTGTGTTTCTCTTCAGAAATGGAGTTATATCCCAGGCTCTGAGTCTTCCTACAAGCAGACTTTGTTTCACGTAAGGGCAGTCTCTTTTCAGCTCAAAAAATCTACATCGATCACGAAGCTCACACGTTTCTCATCTTAACTGACAAGCATTGGATGTTAGAGGACCAGTTCTTTGTATCAGTTTCAGAAGCAGAGTTGGACTAGATATGGTCTGTATGTGTAAGAAACACCATTCTTTTGTTCTCAGCACACTCACATTTCCTGCTGTATTAGAGACTCTAGAAAGCAAGAGCGTGCTTCTTGATCTAAAGCAGAGTGTGATCAATGGATGAGAACTCTGTTCTGTGTTTCACTTCCGAAATGGAGTTAAATCCCAGGCTCTGTGTCTTCCTACAATCAAGACTTCCTTTCAGGTAAGGGCAGTCACTCTTCAGGTCAAACGAATTACATCGTTCACGAAGCTCACACGTTTCTCATCTTAACTGACAAGCACTGGATGTTAGAGGACCTGTGGTTTGTTTCAGTTTCAGAAGCAGAGTTGGACTAGATATGGTCCGTATGTGTAGGAAACACCGTTCTTTTGTTCTGATCACACTCATATTTCCTGCTGTCTTAGAGAGTCTAGAAAGTTATAGCGTACTTCTTGTTCTAAAGCAGAGTGTGATCCATGATGAGAACTGTGTTGTGTGTTTCCCTTCAGAAATGGAGTTAAATCCCAGGCTCTGAGTCTTCCTACAAGCAGACTTCGTTTCACGTAAGGGCAGTCACTTTTCAGCTCAAAAAAGCTACATCGATCACAAAGCCCACACGTTTCTCATCTTAACTGACAAGCATTGGATGTTAGAGTACCAGTGCTTTGTATCAGTTTCAGAAGCAGAGTTGATCTAGATAAGGTCCGTATGTGTAAGAAACACCTTTCTTTTGTTCTCAGCACACTCACATTTCCTACTGTATTAGAGACTCTATAAAGCAAGAGCGTGCTTCTTGCTCTTAAGCAGAGTTTGATCAATGGATGAGAACTCTGTTGTGTGTTTCACTTCAGAAATGGAGTTAAATCCCAGGCTCTGAGTCTTCCTACAAGCAAGAATTCCTTTCAGGTAAGGGCAATCACTTTTCAGCTCAAACAAAGTACATCGTTCATGAAGCTCACACATTTCTCATCTTAACTGACAAGAATTGGATGTTAGCAGACCAATAATTTGTATCAGTTTCAGAAGAAGAGTTGGACTAGATATGGTCTGTATGTGTAGGAAACACCGTTCATTTGTTCTCAGCACAATCAAGTTTCCTGCTGTCTTAGAGATTCTAGAATGCTAGAGCGTGCTTCTTGCTCTAAAGCAGAGTGTGATCCATGGATGAGAACTCTGTTGTCTGTTTCCCTTCAGAAATGGAGTTAAATCCCAGGCTCTGTGTCTTCCTACAATCAAGACTTCCTTTCAGGTAAGGGCAGTCACTCTTCAGGTCAAACGAATTACATCGTTCACGAAGCTCACACGTTTCTCATCTTAACTGACAAGCATTGGATGTTAGAGGACCTGTGGTTTGTTTCAGTTTCAGAAGCAGAGTTGGACTAGATATGGTCCGTATGTGTAGGAAACACCGTTCTTTTGTTCTGATCACACTCATATTTCCTGCTGTCTTAGAGACTCTAGAAAGCAAGAGCGTGCTTCTTGCTCTAAATCAGAGTGTGATCCATGGATGAGAACTGTGTTATGTGATTCCCTTCAGAAATGGAGTTAAATCCCAGGCTCTGTGTTTTCCTACAAGCAAGACTTTGTTTCAGTCAAGGGCAGTCCCTTTTCAGCTAAAACAAACTACATCGTTCAAGAAGCTCACACGTTTCTCATCTTAACTGACAAGCATCGGATGTTAGAGGACCTGTGCTTTGTATCAGTTTCAGAAGCAGAGTTGGACTAGATAAGGTCCGTATGTGTAAGAAACACCGTTCTTTTGTTCTCAGCACACACACATTTCCTGCTGTATTAGAGACTCTAGAAAGCAAGAGCGTGCTTCTTGCTCTAAAGCAGAGTGTGATCCATGGTTGAGAACTCAGTTGTGTGTTTTCCTTCAGAAATGGAGTTAAATCCCTGGCTCTGTGTCTTCCTACAAGCAAGACTTCGTTTCAGATAAGGGCAGTCACTTTTCAGCTCAAACGAATTACATCGGTCACGAAGCTCACAAGTTTCTCATCTTAACTGACAAGCATTGGATGTTAGAGGACCTTTGGTTTGTTTGAGTTTCAGAAGCAGAGTTGGACTAGATATGGTCCGTATGTGTAGGAAACTCCGTTCATTTGTTCTCAGCACAATCAAGTTTCCTGCTGTCTTAGAGATTCTAGAATGCTAGAGCGTGCTTCTTGCTCTAAAGCAGAGTGTGATCCATGGATGAGAACTCTGTTGTGTGTTTCCCTTCAGATATGGAGTTAAATACCAGGCTCTGTGTCTTCCTACAATCAAGACTTCCTTTCAGGTAAGGGCAGTCACTCTTCA
This sequence comes from Onychomys leucogaster, assembly GCA_949786385.1. Taxonomy (NCBI): domain Eukaryota; kingdom Metazoa; phylum Chordata; class Mammalia; order Rodentia; family Cricetidae; genus Onychomys; species Onychomys leucogaster. The sequence goes on from CATKUP010000120.1 coordinate 409,975, forward strand.
GGTCAAACGAATTACATCGTTCATGAAGCTCACACGTTTCTCATCTTAACTGACAAGCATTGGATGTTAGAGGACCTGTGGTTTGTTTCAGTTTCAGAAGCAGAGTTGGACTAGATATGGTCCGTATGTGTAGGAAACACCGTTCTTTTGTTCTGATCACACTCATATTTCCTGCTGTCTTAGAGAGTCTAGAAAGTTATAGCGTGCTTCTTGCTTTAAAGCAGAGTGTGATCCATGATGAGAACTGTGTTGTGTGTTTCCCTTCAGAAATGGAGTTAAATCCCAGGCTCTGAGTTTTCCTACAAGCAGACTTCGTTTCACGTAAGGGCAGTCACTTTTCAGCTCAAAAAAACTACATGGATCACAAAGCTCACACGTTTCTCATCTTAACTGACAAGCATTGGATGTTAGAGGACCAGTGCTTTGTATCAGTTTCAGAAGCAGAGTTGGACTAGATAAGGTCCGTATGTGTAAGAAACACCTTTCTTTTGTTCTCAGCACACTCACATTTCCTACTGTATTAGAGACTCTATAAAGCAAGAGCGTGCTTCTTGCTCTTAAGCAGAGTGTGATCAATGGATGAGAACTCTGTTGTGTGTTTCACTTCAGAAATGGAGTTAAATCCCAGGCTCTGAGTCTGCCTACAAGCAAGAATTCCTTTCAGGTAAGGGCAGTCACTTTTCAGCTCAAACAAACTACATCGTTCATGAAGCTCACACGTTTCTCATCTTAACTGACAAGCATTGGATGTTAGCAGACCAATAATTTGTATCAGTTTCAGAAGAAGAGTTGGACTAGATATGGTCTGTATGTGTAGGAAACACCATTCATTTGTTCTCAGCACAATCATGTTTCCTGCTGTCTTAGAGATTCTAGAATGCTAGAGCGTGCTTCTTGCTCTAAAGCAGAGTGTGATCCATGGATGAGAACTCTGTTGTCTGTTTCCCTTCAGAAATGGAGTTAAATTCCAGGCTCTGTGTCTTCCTACAATCAAGACTTCCTTTCAGGTAAGGGCAGTCACTCTTCAGGTCAAACGAATTACATCGTTCACGAAGCTCACACGTTTCTCATCTTAACTGACAAGCATTGGATGTTAGAGGACCTGTGGTTTGTTTCAGTTTCAGAAGCAGAGTTGGACTAGATATGGTCCGTATGTGTAGGAAACACCGTTCTTTTGTTCTGATCACACTCATATTTCCTGCTGTCTTAGAGACTCTAGAAAGTTAGAGCGTGCTTCTTCCTATAAAGAAGAGTGTGATCCATGGATGAGAACTGTGTTATGTGATTCCCTTCAGAAATGGAGTTAAATCCCAGGCTCTGTGTCTTCCTACAAGCAAGACTTCGTTTCAGTCATGGGCAGTCACTTTTCAGCTCAAACAAACTACATCATTCAGGAACCTCACACGTTTCTCATCTTAACTGACAAGCATCGGATGTTAGAGGACCTGTGCTTTGTATCAGTTTCAGAAGCAGAGTTGGACTAGATAAGGTCCGTATGTGTAAGAAACACCGTTCTTTTGTTCTCACACACACACATTTCCTGCTGTATTAGAGACTCTAGAAAGCAAGAGCGTGCTTCTTGCTCTAAAGCAGAGTGTGATCCATGGATGAGAACTGTGTTGTGTGTTTCCCTTCAGAAATGGAGTTAAATCCCTGGCTCTGTGTCTTCCTACAAGCAAGACATCGTTTCAGGTAAGGGCAGTCAGTTTTCAGCTCAAGCGAATTACATCGTTCACGAAGCTCACGCGTTTCTCATCTTAACTGACAAACATTGGATGTTAGAGGACCTGTGGTTTGTTTCAGTTTCAGAAGCAGAGTTGGACTAGATATGGTCCGTATGTGTAGGAAACACCGTTCTTTTGTTCTGATCACACTCATATTTCCTGCTGTCTTAGAGAGTCTAGAAAGTTATAGCGTGCTTTTTGCTCTAAAGCAGAGTGTGATCCCTGATTAGAACTGTGTTGTGTGTTTCCCTTCAGAAATGGAGTTAAATCACAGGCTCTGTGTCTTCCTCCAAGCAAGACTTCGTTTCAGGCAAGCGCAGTCACTTTTCAGTCATGTTTCCTGCTGTCTTAGAGAAGCTCACACGTTTCTCATCTTAACTGAGAAGCATTGGATGTTAGAGGACCTTTGGTGTGTTTCAGTTTCAGAAGCAGAGTTGGACTAGACATGGTCAGTATGTGTAGGAAACACCGTTCTTTTTTACTCATCACACTCATGTTTCATGCTGTATTACAGACTCTAGAAAGCAAGAGCGTGCTGCTTGCTCTAAAGCAGAGTGTGATCCATGGATGAGAACTGTGTTATGTGATTCCCCTCAGAAATGGAGTTAAATCCCAGGCTCTGTGTTTTCCTACAAGCAAGACTTCATTTCAGGCAAGGGCAGACTCTTTTCAGCTCAAACGAAATACATCGTTCAGGAAGCTCACACGTTTCTCATCTCAACTGACAAGCATTGGATGTTAGAGGACCTTTGGTTTGTTTCAGTTTCAGAAGCAGAGTTGGACTAGATATGGTCCGGATGTGTAGGAAACATCGTTCTTTGTTCTCATAACACTCATGTTTCCTGCTGTATTAGAGACTCTAGAAAGCAAGAGTGTGCTTCTTGCTCTAAAGCAGAGTGTGATCCATGGTTGAGAACTCAGTTGTGTGTTTCCCTTCAGAAATGGAGTTAAATCCCTGGCTCAGTGTTTTCCTACAAGCAAGACATCGTTTCAGGTAAGGGCAGTCACATTTCCGCTCAAACAAACTACATCGTTCATGAAGCTCACACGTTTCTCATCTTAACGGACAAGCATTGGATGTTAGCAGACCAATAATTTGTATCAGTTTCAGAAGCAGAGTTGGACTAGATATGGTCTGTATGTGTAGGAAACACCGTTCATTTGTTGTCAGCACACTCAAGTTTCCTGCTGTCTTAGAGACTCTAGAAAGCTAGAGCGTGCTTCTTGCTCTAAAGCAGAGTGTGATCCATGGATGAGAACTCTGTTGTGTGTTTCCCTTCAGAAATGGAGTTAAATCCCAGGGTCTGTGTCTTCCTACAAGCAAGACTTCCTTTCAGGTAAGGGCAGTCACTCTTCAGCTCAAACGAATTACATCGGTCACGAAGCTCACACGATTTTCATCTTATCTGAAAAGCATTGTATTTTAGAGGACCAGTGCTTTGTATCAGTTTCAAAGCAGAGTTGGACTATATATTGTCTGTATGTGTAAGAAACACCGTTCTTTTTTTCTCAGCACACTCACATTTCCTGCATTATTAGAGACTCTAGAAAGCAAGAGCGTGCTTCTTGCTCTAAAGCAGAGTGTGATCAATGGATGAGAACTCTGTTGTGTGTTTCACTTCAGAAATGGAGTTAAATCCCAGGCTCTGAGTCTTCCTACAAGCAAGACTTCGTTTCAGGTAAGGGAAGTTGCTTTACAACTCAAAAGAACTACATCGTACAAGAAGCTCACACGTTTCTCATCCTAATTGACAAGCATTGGATCTTAGAGGACCTGTGGTTTGTTTCAGTTTCAGAAGCAGAGTTGGACTAGATATGGTCCATATGTTTAGGAAACACCGTTCTTTTGTTCTGATCACACTCATATTTCCTGCTGTCTTAGAGAGTTTAGAAAGTAAGAGCGTGCTTCTTGCTCTTAAGCAGAGTGTGATCCATGATGAGAACTGTGTTGTGTGTTTCTCTTCAGAAATGGAGTTATATCCCAGGCTCTGAGTCTTCCTACAAGCAGACTTTGTTTCACGTAAGGGCAGTCTCTTTTCAGCTCAAAAAATCTACATCGATCACGAAGCTCACACGTTTCTCATCTTAACTGACAAGCATTGGATGTTAGAGGACCAGTTCTTTGTATCAGTTTCAGAAGCAGAGTTGGACTAGATATGGTCTGTATGTGTAAGAAACACCATTCTTTTGTTCTCAGCACACTCACATTTCCTGCTGTATTAGAGACTCTAGAAAGCAAGAGCGTGCTTCTTGATCTAAAGCAGAGTGTGATCAATGGATGAGAACTCTGTTCTGTGTTTCACTTCCGAAATGGAGTTAAATCCCAGGCTCTGTGTCTTCCTACAATCAAGACTTCCTTTCAGGTAAGGGCAGTCACTCTTCAGGTCAAACGAATTACATCGTTCACGAAGCTCACACGTTTCTCATCTTAACTGACAAGCACTGGATGTTAGAGGACCTGTGGTTTGTTTCAGTTTCAGAAGCAGAGTTGGACTAGATATGGTCCGTATGTGTAGGAAACACCGTTCTTTTGTTCTGATCACACTCATATTTCCTGCTGTCTTAGAGAGTCTAGAAAGTTATAGCGTACTTCTTGTTCTAAAGCAGAGTGTGATCCATGATGAGAACTGTGTTGTGTGTTTCCCTTCAGAAATGGAGTTAAATCCCAGGCTCTGAGTCTTCCTACAAGCAGACTTCGTTTCACGTAAGGGCAGTCACTTTTCAGCTCAAAAAAGCTACATCGATCACAAAGCCCACACGTTTCTCATCTTAACTGACAAGCATTGGATGTTAGAGTACCAGTGCTTTGTATCAGTTTCAGAAGCAGAGTTGATCTAGATAAGGTCCGTATGTGTAAGAAACACCTTTCTTTTGTTCTCAGCACACTCACATTTCCTACTGTATTAGAGACTCTATAAAGCAAGAGCGTGCTTCTTGCTCTTAAGCAGAGTTTGATCAATGGATGAGAACTCTGTTGTGTGTTTCACTTCAGAAATGGAGTTAAATCCCAGGCTCTGAGTCTTCCTACAAGCAAGAATTCCTTTCAGGTAAGGGCAATCACTTTTCAGCTCAAACAAACTACATCGTTCATGAAGCTCACACATTTCTCATCTTAACTGACAAGAATTGGATGTTAGCAGACCAATAATTTGTATCAGTTTCAGAAGAAGAGTTGGACTAGATATGGTCTGTATGTGTAGGAAACACCGTTCATTTGTTCTCAGCACAATCAAGTTTCCTGCTGTCTTAGAGATTCTAGAATGCTAGAGCGTGCTTCTTGCTCTAAAGCAGAGTGTGATCCATGGATGAGAACTCTGTTGTCTGTTTCCCTTCAGAAATGGAGTTAAATCCCAGGCTCTGTGTCTTCCTACAATCAAGACTTCCTTTCAGGTAAGGGCAGTCACTCTTCAGGTCAAACGAATTACATCGTTCACGAAGCTCACACGTTTCTCATCTTAACTGACAAGCATTGGATGTTAGAGGACCTGTGGTTTGTTTCAGTTTCAGAAGCAGAGTTGGACTAGATATGGTCCGTATGTGTAGGAAACACCGTTCTTTTGTTCTGATCACACTCATATTTCCTGCTGTCTTAGAGACTCTAGAAAGCAAGAGCGTGCTTCTTGCTCTAAATCAGAGTGTGATCCATGGATGAGAACTGTGTTATGTGATTCCCTTCAGAAATGGAGTTAAATCCCAGGCTCTGTGTTTTCCTACAAGCAAGACTTTGTTTCAGTCAAGGGCAGTCCCTTTTCAGCTAAAACAAACTACATCGTTCAAGAAGCTCACACGTTTCTCATCTTAACTGACAAGCATCGGATGTTAGAGGACCTGTGCTTTGTATCAGTTTCAGAAGCAGAGTTGGACTAGATAAGGTCCGTATGTGTAAGAAACACCGTTCTTTTGTTCTCAGCACACACACATTTCCTGCTGTATTAGAGACTCTAGAAAGCAAGAGCGTGCTTCTTGCTCTAAAGCAGAGTGTGATCCATGGTTGAGAACTCAGTTGTGTGTTTTCCTTCAGAAATGGAGTTAAATCCCTGGCTCTGTGTCTTCCTACAAGCAAGACTTCGTTTCAGATAAGGGCAGTCACTTTTCAGCTCAAACGAATTACATCGGTCACGAAGCTCACAAGTTTCTCATCTTAACTGACAAGCATTGGATGTTAGAGGACCTTTGGTTTGTTTGAGTTTCAGAAGCAGAGTTGGACTAGATATGGTCCGTATGTGTAGGAAACTCCGTTCATTTGTTCTCAGCACAATCAAGTTTCCTGCTGTCTTAGAGATTCTAGAATGCTAGAGCGTGCTTCTTGCTCTAAAGCAGAGTGTGATCCATGGATGAGAACTCTGTTGTGTGTTTCCCTTCAGATATGGAGTTAAATACCAGGCTCTGTGTCTTCCTACAATCAAGACTTCCTTTCAGGTAAGGGCAGTCACTCTTCAGGTCAAACGAATTACATCGTTCATGAAGCTCACACGTTTCTCATCTTAACTGACAAGCATTGGATGTTAGAGGACCTGTGGTTTGTTTCAGTTTCAGAAGCAGAGTTGGACTAGATATGGTCCGTATGTGTAGGAAACACCGTTCTTTTGTTCTGATCACACTCATATTTCCTGCTGTCTTAGAGAGTCTAGAAAGTTATAGCGTGCTTCTTGCTTTAAAGCAGAGTGTGATCCATGATGAGAACTGTGTTGTGTGTTTCCCTTCAGAAATGGAGTTAAATCCCAGGCTCTGAGTTTTCCTACAAGCAGACTTCGTTTCACGTAAGGGCAGTCACTTTTCAGCTCAAAAAAACTACATGGATCACAAAGCTCACACGTTTCTCATCTTAACTGACAAGCATTGGATGTTAGAGGACCAGTGCTTTGTATCAGTTTCAGAAGCAGAGTTGGACTAGATAAGGTCCGTATGTGTAAGAAACACCTTTCTTTTGTTCTCAGCACACTCACATTTCCTACTGTATTAGAGACTCTATAAAGCAAGAGCGTGCTTCTTGCTCTTAAGCAGAGTGTGATCAATGGATGAGAACTCTGTTGTGTGTTTCACTTCAGAAATGGAGTTAAATCCCAGGCTCTGAGTCTGCCTACAAGCAAGAATTCCTTTCAGGTAAGGGCAGTCACTTTTCAGCTCAAACAAACTACATCGTTCATGAAGCTCACACGTTTCTCATCTTAACTGACAAGCATTGGATGTTAGCAGACCAATAATTTGTATCAGTTTCAGAAGAAGAGTTGGACTAGATATGGTCTGTATGTGTAGGAAACACCATTCATTTGTTCTCAGCACAATCATGTTTCCTGCTGTCTTAGAGATTCTAGAATGCTAGAGCGTGCTTCTTGCTCTAAAGCAGAGTGTGATCCATGGATGAGAACTCTGTTGTCTGTTTCCCTTCAGAAATGGAGTTAAATTCCAGGCTCTGTGTCTTCCTACAATCAAGACTTCCTTTCAGGTAAGGGCAGTCACTCTTCAGGTCAAACGAATTACATCGTTCACGAAGCTCACACGTTTCTCATCTTAACTGACAAGCATTGGATGTTAGAGGACCTGTGGTTTGTTTCAGTTTCAGAAGCAGAGTTGGACTAGATATGGTCCGTATGTGTAGGAAACACCGTTCTTTTGTTCTGATCACACTCATATTTCCTGCTGTCTTAGAGACTCTAGAAAGTTAGAGCGTGCTTCTTCCTATAAAGAAGAGTGTGATCCATGGATGAGAACTGTGTTATGTGATTCCCTTCAGAAATGGAGTTAAATCCCAGGCTCTGTGTCTTCCTACAAGCAAGACTTCGTTTCAGTCATGGGCAGTCACTTTTCAGCTCAAACAAACTACATCGTTCAGGAACCTCACACGTTTCTCATCTTAACTGACAAGCATCGGATGTTAGAGGACCTGTGCTTTGTATCAGTTTCAGAAGCAGAGTTGGACTAGATAAGGTCCGTATGTGTAAGAAACACCGTTCTTTTGTTCTCACACACACACATTTCCTGCTGTATTAGAGACTCTAGAAAGCAAGAGCGTGCTTCTTGCTCTAAAGCAGAGTGTGATCCATGGATGAGAACTGTGTTGTGTGTTTCCCTTCAGAAATGGAGTTAAATCCCAGGCTCTGAGTCTTCCTACAAGCAAGACTTCGTTTCAGGTAAGGGCAGTCACTTTTCAGCTCAAACGAACTACATCATTCAGGAACCTCACACGTTTCTCATCTTAACTGACAAGCATCGGATGTTAGAGGACCTGTGCTTTGTATCAGTTTCAGAAGCAGAGTTGGACTAGATAAGGTCCGTATGTGTAAGAAACACCGTTCTTTTGTTCTCACACACACACATTTCCTGCTGTATTAGAGACTCTAGAAAGCAAGAGCGTGCTTCTTGCTCTAAAGCAGAGTGTGATCCATGGATGAGAACTGTGTTGTGTGTTTCCCTTCAGAAATGGAGTTAAATCCCTGGCTCTGTGTCTTCCTACAAGCAAGACATCGTTTCAGGTAAGGGCAGTCAGTTTTCAGCTCAAACGAATTACATCGTTCACGAAGCTCACGCGTTTCTCATCTTAACTGACAAACATTGGATGTTAGAGGACCTGTGGTTTGTTTCAGTTTCAGAAGCAGAGTTGGACTAGATATGGTCCGTATGTGTAGGAAACACCGTTCTTTTGTTCTGATCACACTCATATTTCCTGCTGTCTTAGAGAGTCTAGAAAGTTATAGCGTGCTTTTTGCTCTAAAGCAGAGTGTGATCCCTGATTAGAACTGTGTTGTGTGTTTCCCTTCAGAAATGGAGTTAAATCACAGGCTCTGTGTCTTCCTCCAAGCAAGACTTCGTTTCAGGCAAGCGCAGTCACTTTTCAGTCATGTTTCCTGCTGTCTTAGAGAAGCTCACACGTTTCTCATCTTAACTGAGAAGCATTGGATGTTAGAGGACCTTTGGTGTGTTTCAGTTTCAGAAGCAGAGTTGGACTAGACATGGTCAGTATGTGTAGGAAACACCGTTCTTTTTTACTCATCACACTCATGTTTCATGCTGTATTACAGACTCTAGAAAGCAAGAGCGTGCTGCTTGCTCTAAAGCAGAGTGTGATCCATGGATGAGAACTGTGTTATGTGATTCCCCTCAGAAATGGAGTTAAATCCCAGGCTCTGTGTTTTCCTACAAGCAAGACTTCATTTCAGGCAAGGGCAGACTCTTTTCAGCTCAAACGAAATACATCGTTCAGGAAGCTCACACGTTTCTCATCTCAACTGACAAGCATTGGATGTTAGAGGACCTTTGGTTTGTTTCAGTTTCAGAAGCAGAGTTGGACTAGATATGGTCCGGATGTGTAGGAAACATCGTTCTTTGTTCTCATAACACTCATGTTTCCTGCTGTATTAGAGACTCTAGAAAGCAAGAGTGTGCTTCTTGCTCTAAAGCAGAGTGTGATCCATGGTTGAGAACTCAGTTGTGTGTTTCCCTTCAGAAATGGAGTTAAATCCCTGGCTCAGTGTTTTCCTACAAGCAAGACATCGTTTCAGGTAAGGGCAGTCACATTTCCGCTCAAACAAACTACATCGTTCATGAAGCTCACACGTTTCTCATCTTAACGGACAAGCATTGGATGTTAGCAGACCAATAATTTGTATCAGTTTCAGAAGCAGAGTTGGACTAGATATGGTCTGTATGTGTAGGAAACACCGTTCATTTGTTGTCAGCACACTCAAGTTTCCTGCTGTCTTAGAGACTCTAGAAAGCTAGAGCGTGCTTCTTGCTCTAAAGCAGAGTGTGATCCATGGATGAGAACTCTGTTGTGTGTTTCCCTTCAGAAATGGAGTTAAATCCCAGGGTCTGTGTCTTCCTACAAGCAAGACTTCCTTTCAGGTAAGGGCAGTCACTCTTCAGCTCAAACGAATTACATCGGTCACGAAGCTCACACGATTTTCATCTTATCTGAAAAGCATTGTATTTTAGAGGACCAGTGCTTTGTATCAGTTTCAAAGCAGAGTTGGACTATATATTGTCTGTATGTGTAAGAAACACCGTTCTTTTTTTCTCAGCACACTCACATTTCCTGCATTATTAGAGACTCTAGAAAGCAAGAGCGTGCTTCTTGCTCTAAAGCAGAGTGTGATCAATGGATGAGAACTCTGTTGTGTGTTTCACTTCAGAAATGGAGTTAAATCCCAGGCTCTGAGTCTTCCTACAAGCAAGACTTCGTTTCAGGTAAGGGAAGTTGCTTTACAACTCAAAAGAACTACATCGTACAAGAAGCTCACACGTTTCTCATCCTAATTGACAAGCATTGGATCTTAGAGGACCTGTGGTTTGTTTCAGTTTCAGAAGCAGAGTTGGACTAGATATGGTCCATATGTTTAGGAAACACCGTTCTTTTGTTCTGATCACACTCATATTTCCTGCTGTCTTAGAGAGTTTAGAAAGTAAGAGCGTGCTTCTTGCTCTTAAGCAGAGTGTGATCCATGATGAGAACTGTGTTGTGTGTTTCTCTTCAGAAATGGAGTTATATCCCAGGCTCTGAGTCTTCCTACAAGCAGACTTTGTTTCACGTAAGGGCAGTCTCTTTTCAGCTCAAAAAATCTACATCGATCACGAAGCTCACACGTTTCTCATCTTAACTGACAAGCATTGGATGTTAGAGGACCAGTTCTTTGTATCAGTTTCAGAAGCAGAGTTGGACTAGATATGGTCTGTATGTGTAAGAAACACCATTCTTTTGTTCTCAGCACACTCACATTTCCTGCTGTATTAGAGACTCTAGAAAGCAAGAGCGTGCTTCTTGATCTAAAGCAGAGTGTGATCAATGGATGAGAACTCTGTTCTGTGTTTCACTTCCGAAATGGAGTTAAATCCCAGGCTCTGTGTCTTCCTACAATCAAGACTTCCTTTCAGGTAAGGGCAGTCACTCTTCAGGTCAAACGAATTACATCGTTCACGAAGCTCACACGTTTCTCATCTTAACTGACAAGCACTGGATGTTAGAGGACCTGTGGTTTGTTTCAGTTTCAGAAGCAGAGTTGGACTAGATATGGTCCGTATGTGTAGGAAACACCGTTCTTTTGTTCTGATCACACTCATATTTCCTGCTGTCTTAGAGAGTCTAGAAAGTTATAGCGTACTTCTTGTTCTAAAGCAGAGTGTGATCCATGATGAGAACTGTGTTGTGTGTTTCCCTTCAGAAATGGAGTTAAATCCCAGGCTCTGAGTCTTCCTACAAGCAGACTTCGTTTCACGTAAGGGCAGTCACTTTTCAGCTCAAAAAAGCTACATCGATCACAAAGCCCACACGTTTCTCATCTTAACTGACAAGCATTGGATGTTAGAGTACCAGTGCTTTGTATCAGTTTCAGAAGCAGAGTTGATCTAGATAAGGTCCGTATGTGTAAGAAACACCTTTCTTTTGTTCTCAGCACACTCACATTTCCTACTGTATTAGAGACTCTATAAAGCAAGAGCGTGCTTCTTGCTCTTAAGCAGAGTTTGATCAATGGATGAGAACTCTGTTGTGTGTTTCACTTCAGAAATGGAGTTAAATCCCAGGCTCTGAGTCTTCCTACAAGCAAGAATTCCTTTCAGGTAAGGGCAATCACTTTTCAGCTCAAACAAAGTACATCGTTCATGAAGCTCACACATTTCTCATCTTAACTGACAAGAATTGGATGTTAGCAGACCAATAATTTGTATCAGTTTCAGAAGAAGAGTTGGACTAGATATGGTCTGTATGTGTAGGAAACACCGTTCATTTGTTCTCAGCACAATCAAGTTTCCTGCTGTCTTAGAGATTCTAGAATGCTAGAGCGTGCTTCTTGCTCTAAAGCAGAGTGTGATCCATGGATGAGAACTCTGTTGTCTGTTTCCCTTCAGAAATGGAGTTAAATCCCAGGCTCTGTGTCTTCCTACAATCAAGACTTCCTTTCAGGTAAGGGCAGTCACTCTTCAGGTCAAACGAATTACATCGTTCACGAAGCTCACACGTTTCTCATCTTAACTGACAAGCATTGGATGTTAGAGGACCTGTGGTTTGTTTCAGTTTCAGAAGCAGAGTTGGACTAGATATGGTCCGTATGTGTAGGAAACACCGTTCTTTTGTTCTGATCACACTCATATTTCCTGCTGTCTTAGAGACTCTAGAAAGCAAGAGCGTGCTTCTTGCTCTAAATCAGAGTGTGATCCATGGATGAGAACTGTGTTATGTGATTCCCTTCAGAAATGGAGTTAAATCCCAGGCTCTGTGTTTTCCTACAAGCAAGACTTTGTTTCAGTCAAGGGCAGTCCCTTTTCAGCTAAAACAAACTACATCGTTCAAGAAGCTCACACGTTTCTCATCTTAACTGACAAGCATCGGATGTTAGAGGACCTGTGCTTTGTATCAGTTTCAGAAGCAGAGTTGGACTAGATAAGGTCCGTATGTGTAAGAAACACCGTTCTTTTGTTCTCAGCACACACACATTTCCTGCTGTATTAGAGACTCTAGAAAGCAAGAGCGTGCTTCTTGCTCTAAAGCAGAGTGTGATCCATGGTTGAGAACTCAGTTGTGTGTTTTCCTTCAGAAATGGAGTTAAATCCCTGGCTCTGTGTCTTCCTACAAGCAAGACTTCGTTTCAGATAAGGGCAGTCACTTTTCAGCTCAAACGAATTACATCGGTCACGAAGCTCACAAGTTTCTCATCTTAACTGACAAGCATTGGATGTTAGAGGACCTTTGGTTTGTTTGAGTTTCAGAAGCAGAGTTGGACTAGATATGGTCCGTATGTGTAGGAAACTCCGTTCATTTGTTCTCAGCACAATCAAGTTTCCTGCTGTCTTAGAGATTCTAGAATGCTAGAGCGTGCTTCTTGCTCTAAAGCAGAGTGTGATCCATGGATGAGAACTCTGTTGTGTGTTTCCCTTCAGATATGGAGTTAAATACCAGGCTCTGTGTCTTCCTACAATCAAGACTTCCTTTCAGGTAAGGGCAGTCACTCTTCAGGTCAAACGAATTACATCGTTCATGAAGCTCACACGTTTCTCATCTTAACTGACAAGCATTGGATGTTAGAGGACCTGTGGTTTGTTTCAGTTTCAGAAGCAGAGTTGGACTAGATATGGTCCGTATGTGTAGGAAACACCGTTCTTTTGTTCTGATCACACTCATATTTCCTGCTGTCTTAGAGAGTCTAGAAAGTTATAGCGTGCTTCTTGCTTTAAAGCAGAGTGTGATCCATGATGAGAACTGTGTTGTGTGTTTCCCTTCAGAAATGGAGTTAAATCCCAGGCTCTGAGTTTTCCTACAAGCAGACTTCGTTTCACGTAAGGGCAGTCACTTTTCAGCTCAAAAAAACTACATGGATCACAAAGCTCACACGTTTCTCATCTTAACTGACAAGCATTGGATGTTAGAGGACCAGTGCTTTGTATCAGTTTCAGAAGCAGAGTTGGACTAGATAAGGTCCGTATGTGTAAGAAACACCTTTCTTTTGTTCTCAGCACACTCACATTTCCTACTGTATTAGAGACTCTATAAAGCAAGAGCGTGCTTCTTGCTCTTAAGCAGAGTGTGATCAATGGATGAGAACTCTGTTGTGTGTTTCACTTCAGAAATGGAGTTAAATCCCAGGCTCTGAGTCTGCCTACAAGCAAGAATTCCTTTCAGGTAAGGGCAGTCACTTTTCAGCTCAAACAAACTACATCGTTCATGAAGCTCACACGTTTCTCATCTTAACTGACAAGCATTGGATGTTAGCAGACCAATAATTTGTATCAGTTTCAGAAGAAGAGTTGGACTAGATATGGTCTGTATGTGTAGGAAACACCATTCATTTGTTCTCAGCACAATCATGTTTCCTGCTGTCTTAGAGATTCTAGAATGCTAGAGCGTGCTTCTTGCTCTAAAGCAGAGTGTGATCCATGGATGAGAACTCTGTTGTCTGTTTCCCTTCAGAAATGGAGTTAAATTCCAGGCTCTGTGTCTTCCTACAATCAAGACTTCCTTTCAGGTAAGGGCAGTCACTCTTCAGGTCAAACGAATTACATCGTTCACGAAGCTCACACGTTTCTCATCTTAACTGACAAGCATTGGATGTTAGAGGACCTGTGGTTTGTTTCAGTTTCAGAAGCAGAGTTGGACTAGATATGGTCCGTATGTGTAGGAAACACCGTTCTTTTGTTCTGATCACACTCATATTTCCTGCTGTCTTAGAGACTCTAGAAAGTTAGAGCGTGCTTCTTCCTATAAAGAAGAGTGTGATCCATGGATGAGAACTGTGTTATGTGATTCCCTTCAGAAATGGAGTTAAATCCCAGGCTCTGTGTCTTCCTACAAGCAAGACTTCGTTTCAGTCATGGGCAGTCACTTTTCAGCTCAAACAAACTACATCATTCAGGAACCTCACACGTTTCTCATCTTAACTGACAAGCATCGGATGTTAGAGGACCTGTGCTTTGTATCAGTTTCAGAAGCAGAGTTGGACTAGATAAGGTCCGTATGTGTAAGAAACACCGTTCTTTTGTTCTCACACACACACATTTCCTGCTGTATTAGAGACTCTAGAAAGCAAGAGCGTGCTTCTTGCTCTAAAGCAGAGTGTGATCCATGGATGAGAACTGTGTTGTGTGTTTCCCTTCAGAAATGGAGTTAAATCCCTGGCTCTGTGTCTTCCTACAAGCAAGACATCGTTTCAGGTAAGGGCAGTCAGTTTTCAGCTCAAACGAATTACATCGTTCACGAAGCTCACGCGTTTCTCATCTTAACTGACAAACATTGGATGTTAGAGGACCTGTGGTTTGTTTCAGTTTCAGAAGCAGAGTTGGACTAGATATGGTCCGTATGTGTAGGAAACACCGTTCTTTTGTTCTGATCACACTCATATTTCCTGCTGTCTTAGAGAGTCTAGAAAGTTATAGCGTGCTTTTTGCTCTAAAGCAGAGTGTGATCCCTGATTAGAACTGTGTTGTGTGTTTCCCTTCAGAAATGGAGTTAAATCACAGGCTCTGTGTCTTCCTCCAAGCAAGACTTCGTTTCAGGCAAGCGCAGTCACTTTTCAGTCATGTTTCCTGCTGTCTTAGAGAAGCTCACACGTTTCTCATCTTAACTGAGAAGCATTGGATGTTAGAGGACCTTTGGTGTGTTTCAGTTTCAGAAGCAGAGTTGGACTAGACATGGTCAGTATGTGTAGGAAACACCGTTCTTTTTTACTCATCACACTCATGTTTCATGCTGTATTACAGACTCTAGAAAGCAAGAGCGTGCTGCTTGCTCTAAAGCAGAGTGTGATCCATGGATGAGAACTGTGTTATGTGATTCCCCTCAGAAATGGAGTTAAATCCCAGGCTCTGTGTTTTCCTACAAGCAAGACTTCATTTCAGGCAAGGGCAGACTCTTTTCAGCTCAAACGAAATACATCGTTCAGGAAGCTCACACGTTTCTCATCTCAACTGACAAGCATTGGATGTTAGAGGACCTTTGGTTTGTTTCAGTTTCAGAAGCAGAGTTGGACTAGATATGGTCCGGATGTGTAGGAAACATCGTTCTTTGTTCTCATAACACTCATGTTTCCTGCTGTATTAGAGACTCTAGAAAGCAAGAGTGTGCTTCTTGCTCTAAAGCAGAGTGTGATCCATGGTTGAGAACTCAGTTGTGTGTTTCCCTTCAGAAATGGAGTTAAATCCCTGGCTCAGTGTTTTCCTACAAGCAAGACATCGTTTCAGGTAAGGGCAGTCACATTTCCGCTCAAACAAACTACATCGTTCATGAAGCTCACACGTTTCTCATCTTAACGGACAAGCATTGGATGTTAGCAGACCAATAATTTGTATCAGTTTCAGAAGCAGAGTTGGACTAGATATGGTCTGTATGTGTAGGAAACACCGTTCATTTGTTGTCAGCACACTCAAGTTTCCTGCTGTCTTAGAGACTCTAGAAAGCTAGAGCGTGCTTCTTGCTCTAAAGCAGAGTGTGATCCATGGATGAGAACTCTGTTGTGTGTTTCCCTTCAGAAATGGAGTTAAATCCCAGGGTCTGTGTCTTCCTACAAGCAAGACTTCCTTTCAGGTAAGGGCAGTCACTCTTCAGCTCAAACGAATTACATCGGTCACGAAGCTCACACGATTTTCATCTTATCTGAAAAGCATTGTATTTTAGAGGACCAGTGCTTTGTATCAGTTTCAAAGCAGAGTTGGACTATATATTGTCTGTATGTGTAAGAAACACCGTTCTTTTTTTCTCAGCACACTCACATTTCCTGCATTATTAGAGACTCTAGAAAGCAAGAGCGTGCTTCTTGCTCTAAAGCAGAGTGTGATCAATGGATGAGAACTCTGTTGTGTGTTTCACTTCAGAAATGGAGTTAAATCCCAGGCTCTGAGTCTTCCTACAAGCAAGACTTCGTTTCAGGTAAGGGAAGTTGCTTTACAACTCAAAAGAACTACATCGTACAAGAAGCTCACACGTTTCTCATCCTAATTGACAAGCATTGGATCTTAGAGGACCTGTGGTTTGTTTCAGTTTCAGAAGCAGAGTTGGACTAGATATGGTCCATATGTTTAGGAAACACCGTTCTTTTGTTCTGATCACACTCATATTTCCTGCTGTCTTAGAGAGTTTAGAAAGTAAGAGCGTGCTTCTTGCTCTTAAGCAGAGTGTGATCCATGATGAGAACTGTGTTGTGTGTTTCTCTTCAGAAATGGAGTTATATCCCAGGCTCTGAGTCTTCCTACAAGCAGACTTTGTTTCACGTAAGGGCAGTCTCTTTTCAGCTCAAAAAATCTACATCGATCACGAAGCTCACACGTTTCTCATCTTAACTGACAAGCATTGGATGTTAGAGGACCAGTTCTTTGTATCAGTTTCAGAAGCAGAGTTGGACTAGATATGGTCTGTATGTGTAAGAAACACCATTCTTTTGTTCTCAGCACACTCACATTTCCTGCTGTATTAGAGACTCTAGAAAGCAAGAGCGTGCTTCTTGATCTAAAGCAGAGTGTGATCAATGGATGAGAACTCTGTTCTGTGTTTCACTTCCGAAATGGAGTTAAATCCCAGGCTCTGTGTCTTCCTACAATCAAGACTTCCTTTCAGGTAAGGGCAGTCACTCTTCAGGTCAAACGAATTACATCGTTCACGAAGCTCACACGTTTCTCATCTTAACTGACAAGCACTGGATGTTAGAGGACCTGTGGTTTGTTTCAGTTTCAGAAGCAGAGTTGGACTAGATATGGTCCGTATGTGTAGGAAACACCGTTCTTTTGTTCTGATCACACTCATATTTCCTGCTGTCTTAGAGAGTCTAGAAAGTTATAGCGTACTTCTTGTTCTAAAGCAGAGTGTGATCCATGATGAGAACTGTGTTGTGTGTTTCCCTTCAGAAATGGAGTTAAATCCCAGGCTCTGAGTCTTCCTACAAGCAGACTTCGTTTCACGTAAGGGCAGTCACTTTTCAGCTCAAAAAAGCTACATCGATCACAAAGCCCACACGTTTCTCATCTTAACTGACAAGCATTGGATGTTAGAGTACCAGTGCTTTGTATCAGTTTCAGAAGCAGAGTTGATCTAGATAAGGTCCGTATGTGTAAGAAACACCTTTCTTTTGTTCTCAGCACACTCACATTTCCTACTGTATTAGAGACTCTATAAAGCAAGAGCGTGCTTCTTGCTCTTAAGCAGAGTTTGATCAATGGATGAGAACTCTGTTGTGTGTTTCACTTCAGAAATGGAGTTAAATCCCAGGCTCTGAGTCTTCCTACAAGCAAGAATTCCTTTCAGGTAAGGGCAATCACTTTTCAGCTCAAACAAACTACATCGTTCATGAAGCTCACACATTTCTCATCTTAACTGACAAGAATTGGATGTTAGCAGACCAATAATTTGTATCAGTTTCAGAAGAAGAGTTGGACTAGATATGGTCTGTATGTGTAGGAAACACCGTTCATTTGTTCTCAGCACAATCAAGTTTCCTGCTGTCTTAGAGATTCTAGAATGCTAGAGCGTGCTTCTTGCTCTAAAGCAGAGTGTGATCCATGGATGAGAACTCTGTTGTCTGTTTCCCTTCAGAAATGGAGTTAAATCCCAGGCTCTGTGTCTTCCTACAATCAAGACTTCCTTTCAGGTAAGGGCAGTCACTCTTCAGGTCAAACGAATTACATCGTTCACGAAGCTCACACGTTTCTCATCTTAACTGACAAGCATTGGATGTTAGAGGACCTGTGGTTTGTTTCAGTTTCAGAAGCAGAGTTGGACTAGATATGGTCCGTATGTGTAGGAAACACCGTTCTTTTGTTCTGATCACACTCATATTTCCTGCTGTCTTAGAGACTCTAGAAAGCAAGAGCGTGCTTCTTGCTCTAAATCAGAGTGTGATCCATGGATGAGAACTGTGTTATGTGATTCCCTTCAGAAATGGAGTTAAATCCCAGGCTCTGTGTTTTCCTACAAGCAAGACTTTGTTTCAGTCAAGGGCAGTCCCTTTTCAGCTAAAACAAACTACATCGTTCAAGAAGCTCACACGTTTCTCATCTTAACTGACAAGCATCGGATGTTAGAGGACCTGTGCTTTGTATCAGTTTCAGAAGCAGAGTTGGACTAGATAAGGTCCGTATGTGTAAGAAACACCGTTCTTTTGTTCTCAGCACACACACATTTCCTGCTGTATTAGAGACTCTAGAAAGCAAGAGCGTGCTTCTTGCTCTAAAGCAGAGTGTGATCCATGGTTGAGAACTCAGTTGTGTGTTTTCCTTCAGAAATGGAGTTAAATCCCTGGCTCTGTGTCTTCCTACAAGCAAGACTTCGTTTCAGATAAGGGCAGTCACTTTTCAGCTCAAACGAATTACATCGGTCACGAAGCTCACAAGTTTCTCATCTTAACTGACAAGCATTGGATGTTAGAGGACCTTTGGTTTGTTTGAGTTTCAGAAGCAGAGTTGGACTAGATATGGTCCGTATGTGTAGGAAACTCCGTTCATTTGTTCTCAGCACAATCAAGTTTCCTGCTGTCTTAGAGATTCTAGAATGCTAGAGCGTGCTTCTTGCTCTAAAGCAGAGTGTGATCCATGGATGAGAACTCTGTTGTGTGTTTCCCTTCAGATATGGAGTTAAATACCAGGCTCTGTGTCTTCCTACAATCAAGACTTCCTTTCAGGTAAGGGCAGTCACTCTTCAGGTCAAACGAATTACATCGTTCATGAAGCTCACACGTTTCTCATCTTAACTGACAAGCATTGGATGTTAGAGGACCTGTGGTTTGTTTCAGTTTCAGAAGCAGAGTTGGACTAGATATGGTCCGTATGTGTAGGAAACACCGTTCTTTTGTTCTGATCACACTCATATTTCCTGCTGTCTTAGAGAGTCTAGAAAGTTATAGCGTGCTTCTTGCTTTAAAGCAGAGTGTGATCCATGATGAGAACTGTGTTGTGTGTTTCCCTTCAGAAATGGAGTTAAATCCCAGGCTCTGAGTTTTCCTACAAGCAGACTTCGTTTCACGTAAGGGCAGTCACTTTTCAGCTCAAAAAAACTACATGGATCACAAAGCTCACACGTTTCTCATCTTAACTGACAAGCATTGGATGTTAGAGGACCAGTGCTTTGTATCAGTTTCAGAAGCAGAGTTGGACTAGATAAGGTCCGTATGTGTAAGAAACACCTTTCTTTTGTTCTCAGCACACTCACATTTCCTACTGTATTAGAGACTCTATAAAGCAAGAGCGTGCTTCTTGCTCTTAAGCAGAGTGTGATCAATGGATGAGAACTCTGTTGTGTGTTTCACTTCAGAAATGGAGTTAAATCCCAGGCTCTGAGTCTGCCTACAAGCAAGAATTCCTTTCAGGTAAGGGCAGTCACTTTTCAGCTCAAACAAACTACATCGTTCATGAAGCTCACACGTTTCTCATCTTAACTGACAAGCATTGGATGTTAGCAGACCAATAATTTGTATCAGTTTCAGAAGAAGAGTTGGACTAGATATGGTCTGTATGTGTAGGAAACACCATTCATTTGTTCTCAGCACAATCATGTTTCCTGCTGTCTTAGAGATTCTAGAATGCTAGAGCGTGCTTCTTGCTCTAAAGCAGAGTGTGATCCATGGATGAGAACTCTGTTGTCTGTTTCCCTTCAGAAATGGAGTTAAATTCCAGGCTCTGTGTCTTCCTACAATCAAGACTTCCTTTCAGGTAAGGGCAGTCACTCTTCAGGTCAAACGAATTACATCGTTCACGAAGCTCACACGTTTCTCATCTTAACTGACAAGCATTGGATGTTAGAGGACCTGTGGTTTGTTTCAGTTTCAGAAGCAGAGTTGGACTAGATATGGTCCGTATGTGTAGGAAACACCGTTCTTTTGTTCTGATCACACTCATATTTCCTGCTGTCTTAGAGACTCTAGAAAGTTAGAGCGTGCTTCTTCCTATAAAGAAGAGTGTGATCCATGGATGAGAACTGTGTTATGTGATTCCCTTCAGAAATGGAGTTAAATCCCAGGCTCTGTGTCTTCCTACAAGCAAGACTTCGTTTCAGTCATGGGCAGTCACTTTTCAGCTCAAACAAACTACATCGTTCAGGAACCTCACACGTTTCTCATCTTAACTGACAAGCATCGGATGTTAGAGGACCTGTGCTTTGTATCAGTTTCAGAAGCAGAGTTGGACTAGATAAGGTCCGTATGTGTAAGAAACACCGTTCTTTTGTTCTCACACACACACATTTCCTGCTGTATTAGAGACTCTAGAAAGCAAGAGCGTGCTTCTTGCTCTAAAGCAGAGTGTGATCCATGGATGAGAACTGTGTTGTGTGTTTCCCTTCAGAAATGGAGTTAAATCCCAGGCTCTGAGTCTTCCTACAAGCAAGACTTCGTTTCAGGTAAGGGCAGTCACTTTTCAGCTCAAACGAACTAAATCGTTCAGGAAGCTCAAACATTTCTCATCTTAACTGACAAGCATTGGATGTTAGAGGACCTTTGGTTTGTTTCAGTTTCAGAAGCAGAGTTGGACTAGATATGGTCCGTATGTGTAGGAAACACCGTTCTTTTGTTCTCATCACACTCATGTTTCTTGCTGTATTACAGACTCTAGAAAGCAAGAGCGTGCTTCTTGCTCTAAAGCAGAGTGTGATCCATGGATGAGAACTCTGTTGTCTGTTTCCCTTCAGAAATGGAGTTAAATTCCAGGCTCTGTGTCTTCCTACAATCAAGACTTCCTTTCAGGTAAGGGCAGTCACTCTTCAGGTCAAACGAATTACATCGTTCACGAAGCTCACACGTTTTTCATCTTATCTGACAAGCATTGTATGTTAGAGGACCAGTGCTTTGTATCAGTTTCAGAAGCAGAGTTGGACTATATATTGTCCGTATGTGTAAGAAACACCGTTCTTTTGTTCTCAGCACACTCACATTTCCTGCATTATTAGAGACCCTAGAAAGCAAGAGCTTGCTTCTTGCTCTAAAGCAGAGTGTGATCAATGGATGAGAACTCTGTTGTGTGTTTCTCTTCAGAAATGGAGTTAAATCCCAGGCTCTGAGTCTTCCTACAAGCAAGACTTCGTTTCAGGTAAGGGAAGTTGCTTTACAACTCAAAAGAACTACATCATACACGATGCTCACACATTTCTCATCCTAATTGACAAGCATTGGATCTTAGAGGACCTGTGGTTTGTTTCAGTTTCAGAAGCAGAGTTGTTCTAGATATGGTCCATATGTGTAGGAAACACTGTTCTTTTGTTCTGATCACACTCATATTTCCTGCTGTCTTAGAGAGTCTAGAAAGTAAGAGCGTGCTTCTTGCTCTAACGCAGAGTGTGATCAATGGATTAGAACTCTGTTCTGTGTTTCACTTCAGAAATGGAGTTAAATCCCAGGCTCTGAGTCTTCCTACAAGCAAGACTTCGTTTCAGGTAAGGGCAGTCACTTTTCAGCTCAAACGAATTACATCGGTCACAAAGCTCACACGTTTCTCATCTTAACTGACAAGCATTGGATGTTAGAGGACCTTTGGTTTGTTTCAGTTTCAGAAGCAGACTTGGACTAGATATGGTCCATATGTGTAGGAAACACCTTTCTTTTGTTCTCATCACACTCATGTTTCCTTCTGTCTTAGAGACTCTAGAAAGCTAGAGCGTGCTTTTGCAATAAAGAAGAGTGTGATCCATGGATGAGAACTGTGTTATGTGATTCCCTTCAGAAATGGAGTTAAATCCCAGGCTCTGTGTTTTCCTCCAAGCAAGACTTCGTTTCAGTCAAGGGCAGTCACTTTTCAGCTCAAACAAACTACATCGTTCAGGAAGCTCACACGTTTCTCATCTTAACTGACAAGCATCGGATGTTAGAGGACCTGTGCTTTGTATCAGTTTCAGAAGCAGAGTTGGACTAGATAAGGTCCTTATGTGTAAGAAACACCGTTCTTTTGTTCTCATCACACTCATGTTTCCTGCTGTATTAGAGACTCTAGAAAGCAAGAGCGTGCATCTTGCTCTAAAGCAGAGTGTGATCCATGGTTGAGAACTCAGTTGTGTGTTTCCCTTCAGAAATGGAGTTAAATCCCTGGCTCTGTGTCTTCCTACAAGCAAGACATCGTTTCAGGTAAGGGCAGTCAGTTTTCAGCTCAAACGAATTACATCGTTCACGAAGCTCACGCGTTTCTCATCTTAACTGACAAACATTGGATGTTAGAGGACCTGTGGTTTGTTTCAGTTTCAGAAGCAGAGTTGGACTAGATATGGTCCGTATGTGTAGGAAACACCGTTCTTTTGTTCTGATCACACTCATATTTCCTGCTGTCTTAGAGAGTCTAGAAAGTTATAGCGTGCTTTTTGCTCTAAAGCAGAGTGTGATCCCTGATTAGAACTGTGTTGTGTGTTTCCCTTCAGAAATGGAGTTAAATCCCAGGCTCTGTGTCTTCCTCCAAGCAAGACTTCGTTTCAGGCAAGCGCAGTCACTTTTCAGCTCAAACGAAGTACAACGTTCAGGAAGCTCACACGTTTCTCATCTTAACTGAGAAGCATTGGATGTTAGAGGACCTTTGGTGTGTTTCAGTTTCAGAAGCAGAGTTGGACTAGACATGGTCAGTATGTGTAGGAAACACCGTTCTTTTTTACTCATCACACTCATGTTTCATGCTGTATTACAGACTCTAGAAAGCAAGAGCGTGCTGCTTGCTCTAAAGCAGAGTGTGATCCATGGATGAGAACTGTGTTATGTGATTCCCCTCAGAAATGGAGTTAAATCCCAGGCTCTGTGTTTTCCTACAAGCAAGACTTCATTTCAGGCAAGGGCAGACTCTTTTCAGCTCAAACGAAATACATCGTTTAGGAAGCTCACACGTTTCTCATCTCAACTGACAAGCATTGGATGTTAGAGGACCTTTGGTTTGTTTCAGTTTCAGAAGCAGAGTTGGACTAGATATGGTCCGGATGTGTAGGAAACATCGTTCTTTGTTCTCATAACACTCATGTTTCCTGCTGTATTAGAGACTCTAGAAAGCAAGAGTGTGCTTCTTGCTCTAAAGCAGAGTGTGATCCATGGTTGAGAACTCAGTTGTGTGTTTCCCTTCAGAAATGGAGTTAAATCCCTGGCTCAGTGTCTTCCTACAAGCAAGACATCGTTTCAGGTAAGGGCAGTCACATTTCAGCTCAAACAAACTACATCGTTCATGAAGCTCACACGTTTCTCATCTTAACGGACAAGCATTGGATGTTAGCAGACCAATAATTTGTATCAGTTTCAGAAGCAGAGTTGGACTAGATATGGTCTGTATGTGTAGGAAACACCGTTCATTTGTTGTCAGCACACTCAAGTTTCCTGCTGTCTTAGAGACTCTAGAAAGCTAGAGCGTGCTTCTTGCTCTAAAGCAGAGTGTGATCCATGGATGAGAACTCTGTTGTGTGTTTCCCTTCAGAAATGGAGTTAAATCCCAGGGTCTGTGTCTTCCTACAAGCAAGACTTCCTTTCAGGTAAGGGCAGTCACTCTTCAGCTCAAACGAATTACATCGGTCACGAAGCTCACACGATTTTCATCTTATCTGAAAAGCATTGTATTTTAGAGGACCAGTGCTTTGTATCAGTTTCAAAGCAGAGTTGGACTATATATTGTCTGTATGTGTAAGAAACACCGTTCTTTTTTTCTCAGCACACTCACATTTCCTGCATTATTAGAGACTCTAGAAAGCAAGAGCGTGCTTCTTGCTCTAAAGCAGAGTGTGATCAATGGATGAGAACTCTGTTGTGTGTTTCACTTCAGAAATGGAGTTAAATCCCAGGCTCTGAGTCTTCCTACAAGCAAGACTTCGTTTCAGGTAAGGGAAGTTGCTTTACAACTCAAAAGAACTACATCGTACACGAAGCTCACACGTTTCTCATCCTAATTGACAAGCATTGGATCTTAGAGGACCTGTGGTTTGTTTCAGTTTCAGAAGCAGAGTTGGACTAGATATGGTCCATATGTTTAGGAAACACCGTTCTTTTGTTCTGATCACACTCATATTTCCTGCTGTCTTAGAGAGTTTAGAAAGTAAGAGCGTGCTTCTTGCTCTTAAGCAGAGTGTGATCCATGATGAGAACTGTGTTGTGTGTTTCTCTTCAGAAATGGAGTTATATCCCAGGCTCTGAGTCTTCCTACAAGCAGACTTTGTTTCACGTAAGGGCAGTCTCTTTTCAGCTCAAAAAATCTACATCGATCACGAAGCTCACACGTTTCTCATCTTAACTGACAAGCATTGGATGTTAGAGGACCAGTTCTTTGTATCAGTTTCAGAAGCAGAGTTGGACTAGATATGGTCCGTATGTGTAAGAAACACCATTCTTTTGTTCTCAGCACACTCACATTTCCTGCTGTATTAGAGACTCTAGAAAGCAAGAGCGTGCTTCTTAATCTAAAGCAGAGTGTGATCAATGGATGAGAACTCTGTTCTGTGTTTCACTTCCGAAATGGAGTTAAATCCCAGGCTCTGTGTCTTCCTACAATCAAGACTTCCTTTCAGGTAAGGGCAGTCACTCTTCAGGTCAAACGAATTACATCGTTCACGAAGCTCACACGTTTCTCATCTTAACTGACAAGCACTGGATGTTAGAGGACCTGTGGTTTGTTTCAGTTTCAGAAGCAGAGTTGGACTAGATATGGTCCGTTAGTGTAGGAAACACCGTTCTTTTGTTCTGATCACACTCATATTTCCTGCTGTCTTAGAGAGTCTAGAAAGTTATAGCGTACTTCTTGCTCTAAAGCAGAGTGTGATCCATGATGAGAACTGTGTTGTGTGTTTCCCTTCAGAAATGGAGTTAAATCCCAGGCTCTGAGTCTTCCTACAAGCAGACTTCGTTTCACGTAAGGGCAGTCACTTTTCAGCTCAAAAAAGCTACATCGATCACAAAGCTCACACGTTTCTCATCTTAACTGACAAGCATTGGATGTTAGAGGACCAGTGCTTTGTATCACTTTCAGAAGCAGAGTTGGACTAGATAAGGTCCGTATGTGTAAGAAACACCTTTCTTTTGTTCTCAGCACACTCACATTTCCTACTGTATTAGAGACTCTATAAAGCAAGAGCGTGCTTCTTGCTCTTAAGCAGAGTTTGATCAATGGATGAGAACTCTGTTGTGTGTTTCACTTCAGAAATGGAGTTAAATCCCAGGCTCTGAGTCTTCCTACAAGCAAGAATTCCTTTAAGGTAAGGGCAGTCACTTTTCAGCTCAAACAAACTACATCGTTCATGAAGCTCACACGTTTCTCATCTTAACTGACAAGCATTGGATGTTAGCAGACCAATAATTTGTATCAGTTTCAGAAGAAGAGTTGGACTAGATATGGTCTGTATGTGCAGGAAACACCGTTCATTTGTTCTCAGCACAATTAAGTTTCCTGCTGTCTTAGAGATTCTAGAATGCTAGAGCGTGCTTCTTGCTCTAAAGCAGAGTGTGATCCATGGATGAGAATTCTGTTGTCTGTTTCCCTTCAGAAATGGAGTTAAATCCCAGGCTCTGTGTCTTCCTACAATCAAGACTTCCTTTCAGGTAAGGGCAGTCACTCTTCAGGTCAAACGAATTACATCGTTCACGAAGCTCACACGTTTCTCATCTTAACTGACAAGCATTGGATGTTAGAGGACCTGTGGTTTGTTTCAGTTTCAGAAGCAGAGTTGGACTAGATATGGTCCGTATGTGTAGGAAACACCGTTCTTTTGTTCTGATCACACTCATATTTCCTGCTGTCTTAGAGACTCTAGAAAGCAAGAGCGTGCTTCTTGCTCTAAAGCAGAGTGTGATCCAAGGATGAGAACTGTGTTATGTGATTCCCTTCAGAAATGGAGTTAAATCCCAGGCTCTGTGTTTTCCTACAAGCAAGACTTTGTTTCAGTCAAGGGCAGTCCCTTTTCAGCTAAAACAAACTACATCGTTCAGGAAGCTCACACGTTTCTCATCTTAACTGACAAGCATCGGATGTTAGAGGACCTGTGCTTTGTATCAGTTTCAGAAGCAGAGTTGGACTAGATAAGGTCCGTATGTGTAAGAAACACCGTTCTTTTGTTCTCAGCACACACACATTTCCTGCTGTATTAGAGACTCTAGAAAGCAAGAGCGTGCTTCTTGCTCTAAAGCAGAGTGTGATCCATGGTTGAGAACTCAGTTGTGTGTTTCCCTTCAGAAATGGAGTTAAATCCCTGGCTCTGTGTCTTCCTACAAGCAAGACATCGTTTCAGGTAAGGGCAGTCACTTTTCAGCTCAAACAAACTGCATCGTTCATGAAGCTCACACGTTTCTCATCTTAACTGACAAGCATTGGATGTTAGCAGACCAATAATTTGTATCAGTTTCAGAAGAAGAGTTGGACTAGATATGGTCTGTATTGTAGGAAACACCGTTCATTTGTTCTCAGCACAATCAAGTTTCCTGCTGTCTTAGAGATTCTAGAATGCTAGAGCGTGCTTCTTGCTCTAAAGCAGAGTGTGATCCATGGATGGGAACTCTGTTGTGTGTTTCCCTTCAGATATGGAGTTAAATCCCAGGCTCTGTGTCTTCCTACAATCAAGACTTCCTTTCAGGTAAGGGCAGTCACTCTTCAGGTCAAACGAATTACATCGTTCACGAAGCTCACACGTTTCTCATCTTAACTGACAAGCATTGGATGTTAGAGGACCTGTGGTTTGATTCAGTTTCAGAAGCAGAGTTGGACTAGATATGGTCCGTATGTGTAGGAAACACCGTTCTTTTGTTCTGATCACACTCATATTTCCTGCTGTCTTAGAGAGTCTAGAAAGTTATAGCGTGCTTCTTGCTCTAAAGCAGAGTGTGATCCATGATGAGAACTGTGTTGTGTGTTTCCCTTCAGAAATGGAGTTAAATCCCAGGCTCTGAGTCTTCCTACAAGCAGACTTCGTTTCACGTAAGGGCAGTCACGTTTCAGCTCAAAAAAACTACATGGATCACAAAGCTCACACGTTTCTCATCTTAACTGACAAGCATTGGATGTTAGAGGACCAGTGCTTTGTATCAGTTTCAGAAGCAGAGTTGGACTAGATAAGGTCCGTATGTGTAAGAAACACCTTTCTTTTGTTCTCAGCACACTCACATTTCCTACTGTATTAGAGACTCTATAAAGCAAGAGCGTGCTTCTTGCTCTTAATCAGAGTGTGATCAATGGATGAGAACTCTGTTGTGTGTTTCACTTCATAAATGGAGTTAAATCCCAGGCTCTGAGTCTTCCTACAAGCAAGAATTACTTTCAGGTAAGGGCAGTCACTTTTCAGCTCAAACAAAGTACATCGTTCATGAAGCTCACACGTTTCTCATCTTAACTGACAAGCATTGGATGTTAGAGGACCTTTGGTGTGTTTCAGTTTCAGAAGCAGAGTTGTTCTAGATATGGTCAGTATGTGTAGGAAACACCGTTCTTTTGTTCTCATCACACTCATGTTTCTTGCTGTATTACAGACTCTAGAAAGCAAGAGCGTGCTGCTTGCTCTAAAGCAGAGTGTGATCCATGGATGAGAACTGTGTTATGTGATTCCCCTCAGAAATGGAGTTAAATCCCAGGCTCTGTGTTTTCCTACAAGCAAGACTTCATTTCAGGCAAGGGCAGACTCTTTTCAGCTGAAACGAAATACATCGTTCAGGAAGCTCACACGTTTCTCATCTCAACTGACAAGCATTGGATGTTAGAGGACCTTTGGTTTGTTTCAGTTTCAGAAGCAGAGTTGGACTAGATATGGTCCGGATGTGTAGGAAACATCGTTCTTTGTTCTCATCACACTCATATTTCCTGCTGTATTAGAGACTCTAGAAAGCAAGAGCGTGCTTCTTGCTCTAAAGCAGAGTGTGATCCATGGTTGAGAACTCAGTTGTGTTTTTCCCTTCAGAAATGGAGTTAAATCCCTGGCTCAGTGTCTTCCTACAAGCAAGACATCGTTTCAGGTAAGGGCAGTCACTTTTCAGCTCAAACAAACTACATCGTTCATGAAGCTCACACGTTTCTCATCTTAACGGACAAGCATTGGATGTTAGCAGACCAATAATTTGTATCAGTTTCAGAAGCAGAGTTGGACTAGATATGGTCTGTATGTGTAGGAAACACCGTTCATTTGTTGTCAGCACACTCAAGTTTCCTGCTGTCTTAGAGACTCTAGAAAGCTAGAGCGTGCTTCTTGCTCTGAAGCAGAGTGTGATCCATGGATGAGAACTCTGTTGTGTGTTTCCCTTCAGAAATGGAGTTAAATCCCAGGGTCTGTGTCTTCCTACAAGCAAGACTTCCTTTCAGGTAAGGGCAGTCACTCTTCAGCTCAAACGAATTACATCGGTCACGAAGCTCACACGTTTTTCATCTTATCTGAAAAGCATTGTATTTTAGAGGACCAGTGCTTTGTATCAGTTTCAAAGCAGAGTTGGACTATATATTGTCCGTATGTGTAAGAAACACCGTACTTTTTTTTTTCAGCACACTCACATTTCCTGCATTATTAGAGACTCTAGAAAGCAAGAGCGTGCATCTTGCTCTAAAGCAGAGTGTGATCCATGGTTGAGAACTCAGTTGTGTGTTTCCCTTCAGAAATGGAGTTAAATCCCTGGCTCTGTGTCTTCCTACAAGCAAGACATCGTTTCAGGTAAGGGCAGTCAGTTTTCAGCTCAAACGAATTACATCGTTCACGAAGCTCACGCGTTTCTCATCTTAACTGACAAGCATTGGATGTTAGAGGACCTGTGGTTTGTTTCAGTTTCAGAAGAAGAGTTGGACTAGATATGGTCCGTATGTGTAGGAAACACCATTCTTTTGTTCTGATCACACTCATATTTCCTGCTGTCTTAGAGACTCTAGAAAGCAAGAGCGTGCTTCTTGCTCTAAAGCAGAGTGTGATCCATGATGAGAACTGTGTTGTGTGTTTCCCTTCAGAAATGGAGTTAAATCCCAGGCTCTGAGTCTTCCTACAAGCAGACTTCTTTTCACGTAAGGGCAGTCACTTTTCAGCTCAAAAAAACTACATCGATCACAAAGCTCACACGTTTCTCATCTTAACTGACAAGCATTGGATGTTAGAGGACCAGTGCTTTGTATCAGTTTCAGAAGCAGAGTTGGACTAGATAAGGTCCGTAGGTGTAAGAAACACCTTTGTTTTGTTCTCAGCACACTCACATTTCCTAGTGTATTAGAGACTCTAGAAAGCAAGAGCGTGCTTCTTGCTCTTAAGCAGAGTTTGATCAATGGATGAGAACTCTGTTGTGTGTTTCACTTCAGAAATGGAGTTAAATCCCAGGCTCTGAGTCTTCCTACAAGCAAGAATTCGTTTCAGGTAAGGGCAGTCACTTTTCAGCTCAAACAAACTACATCGTTCATGAAGCTCACACGTTTCTCATCTTAACTGACAAGCATTGGATGTTAGCAGACCAATAATTTGTATCAGTTTCAGAAGAAGAGTTGGACTAGATATGGTCTGTATGTGTAGGAAACACCATTCATTTGTTCTCAGCACAATCATGTTTCCTGCTGTCTTTGAGATTCTAGAATGCTAGAGCGTGCTTCTTGCTCTAAAGCAGAGTGTGATCCATGGATGAGAACTCTGTTGTCTGTTTCCCTTCAGAAATGGAGTTAAATTCCAGGCTCTGTGTCTTCCTACAATCAAGACTTCCTTTCAGGTAAGGGCAGTCACTCTTCAGGTCAAACGAATTACATCGTTCACGAAGCTCACACGTTTCTCATCTTAACTGACAAGCATTGGATGTTAGAGGACCTGTGGTTTGTTTCAGTTTCAGAAGCAGAGTTGGACTAGATATGGTCCGTATGTGTAGGAAACACCGTTCTTTTGTTCTGATCACACTCATATTGCCTGCTGTCTTAGAGAGTCTAGAAAGTTATAGCGTGCTTCTTGCTCTAAAGCAGAGTGTGATCCATGATGAGAACTGTGTTGTGTGTTTCCCTTCAGAAATGGAGTTAAATCAAAGGCTCTGAATCTTCCTACAAGCAAGACTTCGTTTCAGGCAAGGGCAGTCACTTTTCAGCTCAAACGACCTACATCGTTCAGGAAGCTCACACGTTTCTCATCTTAACTGACAAGCATTGGATGTTAGAGGACCTTTGGTTTGTTTCAGTTTCAGAAGCAGAGTTGGACTAGATATGGTCCGTATGTGTAGGAAACACCGTTCTTTTGTTCTCATCACACTCATGTTTCTTGCTGTATTAGAGACTCTAGAAAGCAAGAGCGTGCTGCTTGCTCTAAAGCAGAGTGTGATCCATGGAAGAGAACTGTGTTATGTGATTCCCTTCAGAAATGGAGTTAAATCCCAGGCTCTGTGTTTTCATACAAGCAAGACTTTGTTTCAGTCAAGGGCAGTCACTTTTCAGCTCAAACAAACTACATCGTTCAGGAAGCTCACACGTTTCTCATCTTAACTGACAAGCATTGGATGTTAGAGGACCTTTGGTTTGTTTCAGTTTCAGAAGCAGATTTGGACTAGATAAGGTCCGTATGTGTAAGAAACACCGTTCTTTTGTTCTCAGCACACACACATTTCCTGCTGTATTAGAGACTCTAGAAAGCAAGAGCGTGCTTCTTGCTCTAAAGCAGAGTGTGATCAATGGATGAGAACTCTGTTGTGTGTTTCACTTCAGAAATGGAGTTAAATACGAGGCTCTGAGTCTTCCTACAAGCAAGACTTCGTTTCAGGTAAGGGCAGTCACTTTTCAGCTCAAAGGAATTACATCGGTCACGAAGCTCACACGTTTCTCATCTTAACTGACAAGCATTGGATGTTAGAGGACCTATGGTTTGTTTCAGTTTCAGAAGCAGAGTTGGACTAGATATGGTCCGTATGTTAGGAAACACCGTTCTTTTGTTCTCATCACACTCATGTTTCCTGCTGTCTTAGAGACTCTAGAAAGCTAGAGCGTGCTTCTTGCTCTAAAGCAGAGTTTGATCCATGGATGAGAACTGTGTTAAGCAAGAGCGTGCTTCTTGCTCTAAAGCAGCGTGTGATCCATGGATGAGAACTGTGTTATGTGATTCCCTTCAGAAATGGAGTTAAATCCCAGGCTCTGTGTTTTCCTACAAGCAAGACTTTGTTTCAGTCAAGGGCAGTCCCTTTTCAGCTCAAACAAACTACATCGTTCAGGAAGCTCACACGTTTCTCATCTTAACTGACAAGCATCGGATGTTACAGGACCTGTGCTTTGTATCAGTTTCAGAAGCAGAGTTGGACTAGATAAGGTCCGTATTTGTAAGAAACACCGTTCTTTTGTTCTCAGCACACACACATTTCCTGCTGTATTAGAGACTCTAGAAAGCAAGAGCGTGCTTCTTGCTCTAAAGCAGAGTGTGATCAATGGATGAGAACTCTGTTTTGTGTTTCACTTCAGAAGTGGAGTTAAATACCAGGCTCTGAGTCTTCCTACAAGCAAGACTTCGTTTCAGGTAAGGGCAGTCACTTTTCAGCTCAAACGAATTACATCGGTCACGAAGCTCACACGTTTCTCATCTTAACTGACAAGCATTGGATGTTAGAGGACCTTTGGTTTGTTTCAGTTTCAGAAGCAGAGTGGGACTAGATATGGTCCGTATGTGTAGGAAACACCGTTCTTTTGTTCTGATCACACTCATATTTGCTGCTGTCTTAGAGAGTCTAGAAAGTTATAGCGTGCTTCTTGCTCTAAAGCAGAGTGTGATCCATGATGAGAACTGTGTTGTGTGTTTCCCTTCAGAAATGGAGTTAAATCCCAGGCTCTGAGTCTTCCTACAAGCAAGAATTCGTTTCAGGTAAGGGCAGTCACTTTTCAGCTCAAACAAACTACATCGTTCATGAAGCTCACACGTTTCTCATCTTAACTGACAAGC
Source organism: Onychomys leucogaster (assembly GCA_949786385.1). NCBI lineage: Eukaryota > Metazoa > Chordata > Mammalia > Rodentia > Cricetidae > Onychomys > Onychomys leucogaster. The sequence continues at coordinate 441,937 of CATKUP010000120.1, forward strand.
ATCGGATGTTAGAGGACCTGTGCTTTGTTTCAGTTTCAGAAGCAGAGTTGGACTAGATATGGTCCGTATGTGTAGGAAACACCGTTCTTTTGTTCTCATCACACTCATGTTTCCTGCTGTATTAGAGAATCTAGAAAGCAAGAGCGTGCTTCTTGCTCTAAAGCAGAGTGTGATCCATGGTTGAGAACTCAGTTGTGTGTTTCCCTTCAGAAATGGAGTTAAATCCCTGGCTCTGTGTCTTCCTACAAGCAAGACATCGTTTCAGGTAAGGGCAGTCACTTTTCAGCTCAAACAAACTACATCATTCATGAAGCTCACACGTTTCTCATCTTAACTGACAAGCATTGGATGTTAGCAGACCAATAATTTGTATCAGTTTCAGAAGAAGAGTTGGACTAGATATGGTCTGTATGTGTAGGAAACACCGTTCATTTGTTCTCAGCACAATAAAGTTTCCTGCTGTCTTAGAGATTCTAGAATGCTAGAGCGTGCTTCTTGCTCTTAAGCAGAGTGTGATCCATGATGAGAACTGTGTTGTGTGTTTCTCTTCAGAAATGGAGTTATATCCCAGGCTCTAAGTCTTCCTACAAGCAGACTTTGTTTCACGTAAGGGCAGTCTCTTTTCAGCTCAAAAAATCTACATCGATCACGAAGCTCACACGTTTCTCATCTTAACTGACAAGCATTGGATGTTAGAGGACCAGTTCTTTGTATCAGTTTCAGAAGCAGAGTTGGACTAGATATGGTCCATATGTGTAAGAAACACCATTCTTTTGTTCTCAGCACACTCACATTTCCTGCTGTATTAGAGACTCTAGAAAGCAAGAGCGTGCTTCTTGATCTAAAGCAGAGTGTGATCAATGGATGAGAACTCTGTTCTGTGTTTCACTTCCGAAATGGAGTTAAATCCCAGGCTCTGTGTCTTCCTACAATCAAGACTTCCTTTCAGGTAAGGGCAGTCACTCTTCAGGTCAAACGAATTACATCGTTCACGAAGCTCACACGTTTCTCATCTTAACTGACAAGCACTGGATGTTAGAGGACCTGTGTTTTGTTTCAGTTTCAGAAGCAGAGTTGGACTAGATATGGTCCGTATGTGTAGGAAACACCGTTCTTTTGTTCTGATCACACTCATATTTCCTGCTGTCTTAGAGAGTCTAGAAAGTTATAGCGTGCTTCTTTCTCTAAAGCAGAGTGTGATCCATGATGAGAACTGTGTTGTGTGTTTCCCTTCAGAAATGGAGTTAAATCCCAGGCGCTGAGTCTTCCTACAAGCAGACTTCGTTTCACGTAAGGGCAGTCACTTTTGAGCTCAAATAATCTACATCGATCACAAAGCTCACACGTTTCTCATCTTAACTGACAAGCATTGGATGTTAGAGGACCAGTGCTTTGTATCAGTTTCAGAAGCAGAGTTGGACTAGATAAGGTCCGTATGTGTAAGAAACTCCTTTCTTTTGTTCTCAGGACACTCACATTTCCTGCTGTATTAGAGACTCTAGAAAGCAAGAGCGTGCTTCTTGCTCTTAAGCAGAGTGTGATCCATGGATGAGAACTCTGTTGTGTGTTTCACTTCAGAAATGGAGTTAAATCCCAGGCTCTGAGTCTTCCTACAAGCAAGAATTCGTTTCAGGTAAGGGCAGGCACTTTTCATCTCAAACGTATTACATCGGTCACGAAGCTCACACGTTTCTCATCTTAACTGACAAGCATTGGATGTTAGAGGACCTTTGGTTTCTTTCAGTTTCAGAAGCAGAGTTGGACTAGATATGGTCCGTATGTGTAGGAAACACCGTTCTTTTATTCTCATCACACTCATATTTCCTGCTGTCTTATAGACTCTAGAAAGCTAGAGCGTGCTTCTTGCTCTAAAGCAGAGTGTGATCCATGGATGAGAACTGTGTTATGTGATTCCCTTCAGAAATGGAGTTAAATCCCATGCTCTGTGTCTTCCTCCAAGCAAGACTTCGTTTCATGCAAGGGCAGTCACTATTCAGCTCAAAAGAACTACATCGTTCAGGAAGCTCACACGTTTCTCATCTTAACTGACAAGCATTGGATGTTAGAGGACCTTTGGTTTGTTTCAGTTTCAGAAGCAGACTTGGACTAGATATGGTCCGTCTGTGTAAGAAACACCTTTCTTTTGTTCTCAGCACACTCACGTTTCCTGCATTACTAGAGACTCTAGAAAGCAAGAGCGTACTTCTTTCTCTAAAGCAGAGTGTGATCCATGGATGAGAACTGTGTTATGTGATTCCCTTCAGAAATGGAGTTAAATCCCATGCTCTGAGTATTCCTACAAGCAAGACTTCGTTTCACGTAAGGGCAGTCACTTTTCAGCTCAAAAAAACTACATCGATCACGAAGCTCACACGTTTCTCATCTTAACTGACAAGCATTGGATGTTAGAGGACCAGTGCTTTGTATCAGTTTCAGAAGCAGAGTTGGACTAGATATGGTACGTGTGTAAGAAAATCCGTTCTTTTGTTCTCAGCCCACTCATGTTTCCTGCTGTCTTAGAGAGTTAGAAAGCAAGAGCGTGCTTCTTGCTGTAAAGCAGAGTGTGAACAGTGGATGAGAACCCTGCTGTGTGTGTCAATTCAGAAATTGAGTTCAATCCCAGGCTCTGAGTCTTACTACAAGCAAGACTTCGTTTCAGGTAAGGGCAGTCACTTTTCAGCTCCACAAAACTACATCGTTCACGAAGCTGACACGTTTCTCATCTTATCTGACAAGCATTGGAGGTTAGAAGACCAATGATTTGTATAAGTTTCAGAAGCAGAGTTGGACTAGATATGGTCTGTATGTGTTAGAAACACCGTTCATTTGTTCTCAGCACACTCAAGTTTCGTGCAATCTTAGAGACTCTAGAAAGCTAGAGCGTGCTTCTTGCTCTAAAGCAGTGTGTGATCCAAGGATGAGAACTCTGTTGTGTGTTTCCCTTCAGAAATGGAGTTAAATCCCAGGCTCTGTGTCTTCCTACAAGCAAGACTCCGTTTCTGGTAAGGGCAGTCACTTTTCAGCTCAAACGAATTACTTCGGTCACGAAGCTCACACGTTTCTCATCTTAACTGACAAGCATTGGATGTTAGAGGACATTTGGTTTGTTTCAGTTTCAGTAGCCGACTTGGACTAGATATGGTCCCTCTGTGTAAGAAACACCGATCTTTTGTTCTCAGCACACTCACCTTTCCTGCATTACTAGAGACTCTAGAAAGCAAGAGCGTGCTTCTTTCTCTAAAGCAGAGTGTGATCAATGGATGAGAACTCTGTTGTGTGTTTCATTTCAGAAATGGAGTTAAATCCCAGGCTCTGAGTATTCCTACAAGCAAGAATTTGTTTCAGGTAAGGGAAGTTGCTTTAAAGCTCAAACGAACTACATCGTTCACGAAGCTCACACGTTTCTCATCTTAAATGACAAGTTTGGATGTTAGAGGACCTATGGTTTGTTTCAGTTTCAGAAGCATTGTTGGACTAGATATGGTCCGTATGTGTAGGAAACACCGTTCTTTTGTTCTGATCACACTCATATTTCCTGCTGTCTTAGAGAGTCTAGAAAGCAAGAGCATTCTTCTTGCTGTAAAGCAGAGTGTGAACAATGGATGAGTACCCTGCTGTGTGTGTCACTTCAGAAATGGAGTTAAATCCCAGCCTCTGAGTCTTACTACAAGCAAGACTTCGTTTCAGGTAAGGACAGTCACTTTCAGCTCCAAAAAACTACATCTTTCACGAAGCTCACACGTTTCTCATCTTAACTGACAAGCATTGGATGTTAGAAGACCAATGATTTGTATCAGTATCACACGCAGATTTGGACTAGATATGGCGTGTATGTGTAGGAAACACCGTTCATTTGTTCTCATCACACTCAAGTTTCCTGCTGTCTTAGAGACTCAGGAAAGCTAGAGCGTGCTTCTTGCTCTAAAGCAGAGTGTGATCCATGGATGAGAACTCTGTTGTGTGTTTCCCTTCAGAAATGGAGTTAAATCCCAGTCTCTGTGTCTTCCTACAAGCAAGACTTCGTTTCAGGTAAGGGCAGTCACTCTTCAGTTCAAACGAATTACATTGGTCACAAACTCCCACGTTTCTCATCTTAAATGGCAAGCATTGTATGTTAGAGGACCAGTGCTTTGTATCAGTTTCAGAAGCAGAGTTGGACTATATATTGTCTCTATGTGTAAGAAACACCGTTCTTTTGTTCTCACCTCACTCACGTTTCCTGCATTATTAGAGACTCTAGAAAACAACAGCGTGCTTCTTTCTCTAAAGCAGAGTGTGATCAATGGATGAGAACTCTGTTGTGTGTTTCACTTCAGAAATGTACTTAAATCCCAGGCTCTGAGTCTTCCTACCACCAAGACATTATTTCAGGTAAGGGAAGTTGCTTTACAACTCAAAAGAAATACATCGTTCACGAAGCTCACACGATTCTCATCTTAACTGACAAGCATTGGATGTTAGAGTACCTGTGGTTTGTTTCAGTTTCAGAAGCAGAGTTGGACTAGATATGGTCCGTATGTGTAGGAAACACCGTTCTTTTGTTCTGATCACACTCATATTTCCTGCTGTCTTAGAGAGTCTAGAATGCAAGAGCGTGCTTCTTGCTGTAAAGCAGAGTGTGATCCATGATGAAAACTATGTTGTGTGTTTCCCTTCAGAAATGGAGTTAAATCCCAAGCTCTGAGTCTTCCTACAAGCAAGACTTCGTTTCACGTAAGGGCAGTCAATTTTCAGCTCAAAAAAACTACATCGATCCCAAAGCTCACACGTTTCTCATCTTAACTGACAAGCATTGGATGTTAGAGGACCTTTGGTTTGTTTCAGTTTCAGAAGCAGACTTGGACTAGATATGGTCCGTCTGTGTAAGAAACACCGATCTTTTGTTCTCAGCACACTCACGTTTCCTGCATTACTAGAGACTCTAGAAAGCAAGAGCGTGCTTCTTGCTCTAAAGCAGAGTGTGATCAATGGATGAGAACTCTGTTGTGTGTTTCACTTCAGAAATGGAGTTAAATCCCAGGCTCTGTGTCTTCCTAAAATCAAGACTTCGTTTCCAGTAAGGGAAGTTGCTTTACAACTCAAACGAACTACATCGTTCACGAAGCTTACACGTTTCTCATCTTAACTGACAAGCATTGGACGTTAGAGGACCTTTGGTTTGTTTCAGTTTCAGAAGCAGAGTTGGACTAGATATGGTCCGTATGTGTAGGAAACACCGTTCTTTTGTTCTCATCACACTCATGTTTCTTGCTGTATTAGAGACTCTAGAAAGCAAGAGCGTGCTGCTTGCTCTAAAGCAGAGAGTGATCTATGGATGAGAACTGTGTTATGTGATTCCCTTCAGAAATGGAGTTAAATCCCCGGCTCTGTGTTTTCCTACAAGCAAGACTTCGTTTCAGTCAAGAGCAGTCACTTTTCAGCTCAAACAAACTACATCGTTCATGAAGCTCACACGTTTCTCATCTTAACTGACAAGCATTGGATGTTAGCAGACCAATAATTTGTATCAGTTTCAGAAGAAGAGTTGGACTAGATATGGTCTGTATGTGTAGGAAACACCGTTCATTTGTTCTCAGCACAATCAAGTTTCCTGCTGTCTTAGAGATTCTAGAATGCTAGAGCGTGCTTCTTGATCTAAAGCAGAGTGTGATCCATGGATGAGAACTCTGTTGTCTGTTTCCCTTCAAAAATGGAGTTAAATCCCAGGCTCTGTGTCTTCCTACAATCAAGACTTCCTTTCAGGTAAGGGCAGTCACTCTTCATGTCAAACGAATTACATCGTTCACAAAGCTCACACGTTTCTCATCTCAACTGACAAGCATTGGATGTTAGAGGACCTTTGGTTTGTTTCAGTTTCAGAAGCAGAGTTGGACTAGATATGGTCCGTATGTGTAGGAAACACCGTTCTTTTGTTCTCATCACACTCATGTTTCCTGCTCTATTAGAGAATCTAGAAAGCAAGAGCGTGCATCTTGCTCTAAAGCAGAGTGTGATCCATGGTTGAGAACGCATTTGTGTGTTTCCCTTCAGAAATGGAGTTAAATCCCTGGCTCTGTGTCTTCCTACAAGCAAGACATCGTTTCAGGTAGGGGCAGTCACTTTTCAGCTCAAACAAACTACATCGTTCATGAAGCTCACACGTTTCTCATCTTAACTGACAAGCATTGGATGTTAGAAGACCAATAATTTGTATCAGTTTCAGAAGAAGAGTTGGACTAGACATGGTCTGTATGTGTAGGAAACACCGTTCATTTGTTCTCAGCACAATCAAGTTTCCTGCTGTCTTAGAGATTCTAGAATGCTAGAGCGTGCTTCTTGCTCTAAAGCAGAGTGTGTTCCATGGATGAGAACTCTGTTGTCTGTTTCCCTTCAGAAATGGAGTTAAATCCCAGGCTCTGTGTCTTCCTACAATCAAGACTTCCTTTCAGGTAAGGGCAGTCACTCTTCAGGTCAAACGAATTACATCGTTCACGAAGCTCACACGTTTCTCATCTTAACTGACAAGCATTGGATGTTAGAGGACCTTTGGTTTGTTTCAGTTTCAGAAGCAGAGTGGGACTAGATATGGTCCGTATGTGTAGGAAACACCGTTCTTTTTTTCTGATCACACTCATATTTCCTGCTGTCTTAGATAGTCTAGAAAGTTATAGCGTGCTTCTTGCTCTAAAGCAGAGTGTGATCCATGATGAGAACTGTGTTGTGTGTTTCCCTTCAGAAATGGAGTTAAATCCCAGGCTCTGAGTCTTCCTACAAGCAAGAATTCGTTTCAGGTAAGGGCAGTCACTTTTCAGCTCAAACAAACTACATCGTTCATGAAGCTCACACGTTTCTCATCTTAACTGACAAGCATCGGATGTTAGAGGACCTGTGCTTTGTTTCAGTTTCAGAAGCAGAGTTGGACTAGATATGGTCCGTATGTGTAGGAAACACCGTTCTTTTGTTCTCATCACACTCATGTTTTCTGCTGTATTAGAGAATCTAGAAAGCAAGAGCGTGCTTCTTGCTCTAAAGCAGAGTGTGATCCATGGTTGAGAACTCAGTTGTGTGTTTCCCTTCAGAAATGGAGTTAAATCCCTGGCTCTGTGTCTTCCTACAAGCAAGACATCGTTTCAGGTAAGGGCAGTCACTTTTCAGCTCAAACAAACTACATCGTTCATGAAACTCACACGTTTCTCATCTTAACTGACAAGCATTGGATGTTAGCAGACCAATAATTTGTATCAGTTTCAGAAGAAGAGTTGGACTAGATATGGTCTGTATGTGTAGGAAACACCGTTCATTTGTTCTCAGCACAATAAAGTTTCCTGCTGTCTTAGAGATTCTAGAATGCTAGAGCGTGCTTCTTGCTCTAAAGCAGAGTGTGATCCATGGATGAGAACTCTGTTGTGTGTTTCCCTTCAGAAATGGAGTTAAATCCCAGGCTCTGTGTCTTCCTACAATCAAGACTTCCTTTCAGGTAAGGGCAGTCACTCTTCAGGTCAAACGAATTACATCGTTCACGAAGCTCACACGTTTCTCATCTCAACTGACAAGCATTGGATGTTAGAGGACCTTTGGTTTGTTTCAGTTTCAGAAGCAGAGTTGGACTAGATATGGTCCGTATGTGTAGGAAACACCGTTCTTTTGTTCTCATCACACTCATGTTTCCTGCTCTATTAGAGAATCTAGAAAGCAAGAGCGTGCATCTTGCTCTAAAGCAGAGTGTGATCCATGGTTGAGAACGCATTTGTGTGTTTCCCTTCAGAAATGGAGTTAAATCCCTGGCTCTGTGTCTTCCTACAAGCAAGACATCGTTTCAGGTAGGGGCAGTCACTTTTCAGCTCAAACAAACTACATCGTTCATGAAGCTCACACGTTTCTCATCTTAACTGACAAGCATTGGATGTTAGAAGACCAATAATTTGTATCAGTTTCAGAAGAAGAGTTGGACTAGACATGGTCTGTATGTGTAGGAAACACCGTTCATTTGTTCTCAGCACAATCAAGTTTCCTGCTGTCTTAGAGATTCTAGAATGCTAGAGCGTGCTTCTTGCTCTAAAGCAGAGTGTGTTCCATGGATGAGAACTCTGTTGTCTGTTTCCCTTCAGAAATGGAGTTAAATCCCAGGCTCTGTGTCTTCCTACAATCAAGACTTCCTTTCAGGTAAGGGCAGTCACTCTTCAGGTCAAACGAATTACATCGTTCACGAAGCTCACACGTTTCTCATCTTAACTGACAAGCATTGGATGTTAGAGGACCTTTGGTTTGTTTCAGTTTCAGAAGCAGAGTGGGACTAGATATGGTCCGTATGTGTAGGAAACACCGTTCTTTTTTTCTGATCACACTCATATTTCCTGCTGTCTTAGATAGTCTAGAAAGTTATAGCGTGCTTCTTGCTCTAAAGCAGAGTGTGATCCATGATGAGAACTGTGTTGTGTGTTTCCCTTCAGAAATGGAGTTAAATCCCAGGCTCTGAGTCTTCCTACAAGCAAGAATTCGTTTCAGGTAAGGGCAGTCACTTTTCAGCTCAAACAAACTACATCGTTCATGAAGCTCACACGTTTCTCATCTTAACTGACAAGCATCGGATGTTAGAGGACCTGTGCTTTGTTTCAGTTTCAGAAGCAGAGTTGGACTAGATATGGTCCGTATGTGTAGGAAACACCGTTCTTTTGTTCTCATCACACTCATGTTTTCTGCTGTATTAGAGAATCTAGAAAGCAAGAGCGTGCTTCTTGCTCTAAAGCAGAGTGTGATCCATGGTTGAGAACTCAGTTGTGTGTTTCCCTTCAGAAATGGAGTTAAATCCCTGGCTCTGTGTCTTCCTACAAGCAAGACATCGTTTCAGGTAAGGGCAGTCACTTTTCAGCTCAAACAAACTACATCGTTCATGAAACTCACACGTTTCTCATCTTAACTGACAAGCATTGGATGTTAGCAGACCAATAATTTGTATCAGTTTCAGAAGAAGAGTTGGACTAGATATGGTCTGTATGTGTAGGAAACACCGTTCATTTGTTCTCAGCACAATAAAGTTTCCTGCTGTCTTAGAGATTCTAGAATGCTAGAGCGTGCTTCTTGCTCTAAAGCAGAGTGTGATCCATGGATGAGAACTCTGTTGTGTGTTTCCCTTCAGAAATGGAGTTAAATCCCAGGCTCTGTGTCTTCCTACAATCAAGACTTCCTTTCAGGTAAGGGCAGTCACTCTTCAGGTCAAACGAATTACATCGTTCACGAAGCTCACACGTTTCTCATCTTAACTGACAAGCACTGGATGTTAGAGGACCTGTGTTTTGTTTCAGTTTCAGAAGCAGAGTTGGACTAGATATGGTCCGTATGTGTAGGAAACACCGTTCTTTTGTTCTGATCACACTCATATTTCCTGCTGTCTTAGAGAGTCTAGAAAGTTATAGCATGCTTCTTTCTCTAAAGCAGAGTGTGATTCATGATGAGAACTGTGTTGTGTGTTTCCCTTCAGAAATGGAGTTAAATCCCAGGCGCTGTGTCTTCCTACAAGCAGACTTCGTTTCACGTAAGGGCAGTCACTTTTGAGCTCAAATAATCTACATCGATCACAAAGCTCACACGTTTCTCATCTTAACTGACAAGCATTGGATGTTAGAGGACCAGTGCTTTGTATCAGTTTCAGAAGCAGAGTTGGACTAGATAAGGTCCGTATGTGTAAGAAACTCCTTTCTTTTGTTCTCAGGACACTCACATTTCCTGCTGTATTAGAGACTCTAGAAAGCAAGAGCGTGCTTCTTGCTCTTAAGCAGAGTGTGATCCATGGATGAGAACTCTGTTGTGTGTTTCACTTCAGAAATGGAGTTAAATCCCAGGCTCTGAGTCTTCCTACAAGCAAGAATTCGTTTCAGGTAAGGGCAGGCACTTTTCATCTCAAACGTATTACATCGGTCACGAAGCTCACACGTTTCTCATCTTAACTGACAAGCATTGGATGTTAGAGGACCTTTGGTTTCTTTCAGTTTCAGAAGCAGAGTTGGACTAGATATGGTCCGTATGTGTAGGAAACACCGTTCTTTTATTCTCATCACACTCATATTTCCTGCTGTCTTATAGACTCTAGAAAGCTAGAGCGTGCTTCTTGCTCTAAAGCAGAGTGTGATCCATGGATGAGAACTGTGTTATGTGATTCCCTTCAGAAATGGAGTTAAATCCCATGCTCTGTGTCTTCCTCCAAGCAAGACTTCGTTTCATGCAAGGGCAGTCACTATTCAGCTCAAAAGAACTACATCGTTCAGGAAGCTCACACGTTTCTCATCTTAACTGACAAGCATTGGATGTTAGAGGACCTTTGGTTTGTTTCAGTTTCAGAAGCAGACTTGGACTAGATATGGTCCGTCTGTGTAAGAAACACCTTTCTTTTGTTCTCAGCACACTCACGTTTCCTGCATTACTAGAGACTCTAGAAAGCAAGAGCGTACTTCTTTCTCTAAAGCAGAGTGTGATCCATGGATGAGAACTGTGTTATGTGATTCCCTTCAGAAATGGAGTTAAATCCCATGCTCTGAGTATTCCTACAAGCAAGACTTCGTTTCACGTAAGGGCAGTCACTTTTCAGCTCAAAAAAACTACATTGATCACGAAGCTCACACGTTTCTCATCTTAACTGACAAGCATTGGATGTTAGAGGACCAGTGCTTTGTATCAGTTTCAGAAGCAGAGTTGGACTAGATATGGTACGTGTGTAAGAAAATCCGTTCTTTTGTTCTCAGCCCACTCATGTTTCCTGCTGTCTTAGAGAGTTAGAAAGCAAGAGCGTGCTTCTTGCTGTAAAGCAGAGTGTGAACAGTGGATGAGAACCCTGCTGTGTGTGTCACTTCAGAAATTGAGTTCAATCCCAGGCTCTGAGTCTTACTACAAGCAAGACTTCGTTTCAGGTAAGGGCAGTCACTTTTCAGCTCCACAAAACTACATCGTTCACGAAGCTGACACGTTTCTCATCTTATCTGACAAGCATTGGAGGTTAGAAGACCAATGATTTGTATAAGTTTCAGAAGCAGAGTTGGACTAGATATGGTCTGTATGTGTTAGAAACACCGTTCATTTGTTCTCAGCACACTCAAGTTTCGTGCTATCTTAGAGACTCTAGAAAGCTAGAGCGTGCTTCTTGCTCTAAAGCAGTGTGTGATCCAAGGATGAGAACTCTGTTGTGTGTTTCCCTTCAGAAATGGAGTTAAATCCCAGGCTCTGTGTCTTCCTACAAGCAAGATTCCGTTTCTGGTAAGGGCAGTCACTTTTCAGCTCAAACGAATTACTTCGGTCACGAAGCTCACACGTTTCTCATCTTAACTGACAAGCATTGGATGTTAGAGGACATTTGGTTTGTTTCAGTTTCAGAAGCCGACTTGGACTAGATATGGTCCCTCTGTGTAAGAAACACCGATCTTTTGTTCTCAGCACACTCACCTTTCCTGCATTACTAGAGACTCTAGAAAGCAAGAGCGTGCTTCTTTCTCTAAAGCAGAGTGTGATCAATGGATGAGAACTCTGTTGTGTGTTTCATTTCAGAAATGGAGTTAAATCCCAGGCTCTGAGTATTCCTACAAGCAAGAATTTGTTTCACGTAAGGGAAGTTGCTTTAAAGCTCAAACGAACTACATCGTTCACGAAGCTCACACGTTTCTCATCTTAAATGACAAGTTTGGATGTTAGAGGACCTATGGTTTGTTTCAGTTTCAGAAGCATTGTTGGACTAGATATGGTCCGTATGTGTAGGAAACACCGTTCTTTTGTTCTGATCACACTCATATTTCCTGCTGTCTTAGAGAGTCTAGAAAGCAAGAGCATTCTTCTTGCTGTAAAGCAGAGTGTGAACAATGGATGAGAACCCTGCTGTGTGTGTCACTTCAGAAATGTAGTTAAATCCCAGCCTCTGAGTCTTACTACAAGCAAGACTTCGTTTCAGGTAAGGACAGTCACTTTCAGCTCCAAAAAACTACATCTTTCACGAAGCTCACACGTTTCTCATCTTAACTGACAAGCATTGGATGTTAGAAGACCAATGATTTGTATCAGTATCACACGCAGATTTGGACTAGATATGGCGTGTATGTGTAGGAAACACCGTTCATTTGTTCTCATCACACTCAAGTTTCCTGCTGTCTTAGAGACTCAGGAAAGCTAGAGCGTGCTTCTTGCTCTAAAGCAGAGTGTGATCCATGGATGAGAACTCTGTTGTGTGTTTCCCTTCAGAAATGGAGTTAAATCCCAGTCTCTGTGTCTTCCTACAAGCAAGACTTCGTTTCAGGTAAGGGCAGTCACTCTTCAGTTCAAACGAATTACATTGGTCACAAAGCTCCCACGTTTCTCATCTTAAATGGCAAGCATTGTATGTTAGAGGACCAGTGCTTTGTATCAGTTTCAGAAGCAGAGTTGGACTATATATTGTCTGTATGTGTAAGAAACACCGTTCTTTTGTTCTCACCTCACTCACGTTTCCTGCATTATTAGAGACTCTAGAAAACAACAGCGTGCTTCTTTCTCTAAAGCAGAGTGTGATCAATGGATGAGAACTCTGTTGTGTGTTTCACTTCAGAAATGTACTTAAATCCCAGGCTCTGAGTCTTCCTACCACCAAGACATTATTTCAGGTAAGGGAAGTTGCTTTACAACTCAAAAGAAATACATCGTTCACGAAGCTCACACGATTCTCATCTTAACTGACAAGCATTGGATGTTAGAGTACCTGTGGTTTGTTTCAGTTTCAGAAGCAGAGTTGGACTAGATATGGTCCGTATGTGTAGGAAACACCGTTCTTTTGTTCTGATCACACTCATATTTCCTGCTGTCTTAGAGAGTCTAGAATGCAAGAGCGTGCTTCTTGCTGTAAAGCAGAGTGTGATCCATGATGAAAACTATGTTGTGTGTTTCCCTTCAGAAATGGAGTTAAATCCCAAGCTCTGAGTCTTCCTACAAGCAAGACTTCGTTTCACGTAAGGGCAGTCAATTTTCAGCTCAAAAAAACTACATCGATCCCAAAGCTCACACGTTTCTCATCTTAACTGACAAGCATTGGATGTTAGAGGACCTTTGGTTTGTTTCAGTTTCAGAAGCAGACTTGGACTAGATATGGTCCGTCTGTGTAAGAAACACCGATCTTTTGTTCTCAGCACACTCACGTTTCCTGCATTACTAGAGACTCTAGAAAGCAAGAGCGTGCTTCTTGCTCTAAAGCAGAGTGTGATCAATGGATGAGAACTCTGTTGTGTGTTTCACTTCAGAAATGGAGTTAAATCCCAGGCTCTGTGTCTTCCTAAAATCAAGACTTCGTTTCCGGTAAGGGAAGTTGCTTTACAACTCAAACGAACTACATCGTTCACGAAGCTTACACGTTTCTCATCTTAACTGACAAGCATTGGACGTTAGAGGACCTTTGGTTTGTTTCAGTTTCAGAAGCAGAGTTGGACTAGATATGGTCCGTATGTGTAGGAAACACCGTTCTTTTGTTCTCATCACACTCATGTTTCTTGCTGTATTAGAGACTCTAGAAAGCAAGAGCGTGCTGCTTGCTCTAAAGTAGAGAGTGATCTATGGATGAGAACTGTGTTATGTGATTCCCTTCAGAAATGGAGTTAAATCCCCGGCTCTGTGTTTTCCTACAAGCAAGACTTCGTTTCAGTCAAGGGCAGTCACTTTTCAGCTCAAACAAACTACATCGTTCATGAAGCTCACACGTTTCTCATCTTAACTGACAAGCATTGGATGTTAGCAGACCAATAATTTGTATCAGTTTCAGAAGAAGAGTTGGACTAGATATGGTCTGTATGTGTAGGAAACACCGTTCATTTGTTCTCAGCACAATCAAGTTTCCTGCTGTCTTAGAGATTCTAGAATGCTAGAGCGTGCTTCTTGATCTAAAGCAGAGTGTGATCCATGGATGAGAACTCTGTTGTCTGTTTCCCTTCAAAAATGGAGTTAAATCCCAGGCTCTGTGTCTTCCTACAATCAAGACTTCCTTTCAGGTAATGGCAGTCACTCTTCATGTCAAACGAATTACATCGTTCACAAAGCTCACACGTTTCTCATCTCAACTGACAAGCATTGGATGTTAGAGGACCTTTGGTTTGTTTCAGTTTCAGAAGCAGAGTTGGACTAGATATGGTCCGTATGTGTAGGAAACACCGTTCTTTTGTTCTCATCACACTCATGTTTCCTGCTCTATTAGAGAATCTAGAAAGCAAGAGCGTGCATCTTGCTCTAAAGCAGAGTGTGATCCATGGTTGAGAACGCATTTGTGTGTTTCCCTTCAGAAATGGAGTTAAATCCCTGGCTCTGTGTCTTCCTACAAGCAAGACATCGTTTCAGGTAGGGGCAGTCACTTTTCAGCTCAAACAAACTACATCGTTCATGAAGCTCACACGTTTCTCATCTTAACTGACAAGCATTGGATGTTAGAAGACCAATAATTTGTATCAGTTTCAGAAGAAGAGTTGGACTAGACATGGTCTGTATGTGTAGGAAACACCGTTCATTTGTTCTCAGCACAATCAAGTTTCCTGCTGTCTTAGAGATTCTAGAATGCTAGAGCGTGCTTCTTGCTCTAAAGCAGAGTGTGTTCCATGGATGAGAACTCTGTTGTCTGTTTCCCTTCAGAAATGGAGTTAAATCCCAGGCTCTGTGTCTTCCTACAATCAAGACTTCCTTTCAGGTAAGGGCAGTCACTCTTCAGGTCAAACGAATTACATCGTTCACGAAGCTCACACGTTTCTCATCTTAACTGACAAGCATTGGATGTTAGAGGACCTTTGGTTTGTTTCAGTTTCAGAAGCAGAGTGGGACTAGATATGGTCCGTATGTGTAGGAAACACCGTTCTTTTTTTCTGATCACACTCATATTTCCTGCTGTCTTAGATAGTCTAGAAAGTTATAGCGTGCTTCTTGCTCTAAAGCAGAGTGTGATCCATGATGAGATCTGTGTTGTGTGTTTCCCTTCAGAAATGGAGTTAAATCCCAGGCTCTGAGTCTTCCTACAAGCAAGAATTCGTTTCAGGTAAGGGCAGTCACTTTTCAGCTCAAACAAACTACATCGTTCATGAAGCTCACACGTTTCTCATCTTAACTGACAAGCATCGGATGTTAGAGGACCTGTGCTTTGTTTCAGTTTCAGAAGCAGAGTTGGACTAGATATGGTCCGTATGTGTAGGAAACACCGTTCTTTTGTTCTCATCACACTCATGTTTCCTGCTGTATTAGAGAATCTAGAAAGCAAGAGCGTGCTTCTTGCTCTAAAGCAGAGTGTGATCCATGGTTGAGAACTCAGTTGTGTGTTTCCCTTCAGAAATGGAGTTAAATCCCTGGCTCTGTGTCTTCCTACAAGCAAGACATCGTTTCAGGTAAGGGCAGTCACTTTTCAGCTCAAACAAACTACATCGTTCATGAAACTCACACGTTTCTCATCTTAACTGACAAGCATTGGATGTTAGCAGACCAATAATTTGTATCAGTTTCAGAAGAAGAGTTGGACTAGATATGGTCTGTATGTGTAGGAAACACCGTTCATTTGTTCTCAGCACAATAAAGTTTCCTGCTGTCTTAGAGATTCTAGAATGCTAGAGCGTGCTTCTTGCTCTAAAGCAGAGTGTGATCCATGGATGAGAACTCTGTTGTGTGTTTCCCTTCAGAAATGGAGTTAAATCCCAGGCTCTGTGTCTTCCTACAATCAAGACTTCCTTTCAGGTAAGGGCAGTCACTCTTCAGGTCAAACGAATTACATCGTTCACGAAGCTCACACGTTTCTCATCTTAACTGACAAGCACTGGATGTTAGAGGACCTGTGTTTTGTTTCAGTTTCAGAAGCAGAGTTGGACTAGATATGGTCTGTATGTGTAGGAAACACCGTTCTTTTGTTCTGATCACACTCATATTTCCTGCTGTCTTAGAGAGTCTAGAAAGTTATAGCGTGCTTCTTTCTCTAAAGCAGAGTGTGATTCATGATGAGAACTGTGTTGTGTGTTTCCCTTCAGAAATGGAGTTAAATCCCAGGCGCTGAGTCTTCCTACAAGCAGACTTCGTTTCACGTAAGGGCAGTCACTTTTGAGCTCAAATAATCTACATCGATCACAAAGCTCACACGTTTCTCATCTTAACTGACAAGCATTGGATGTTAGAGGACCAGTGCTTTGTATCAGTTTCAGAAGCAGAGTTGGACTAGATAAGGTCCGTATGTGTAAGAAACTCCTTTCTTTTGTTCTCAGGACACTCACATTTCCTGCTGTATTAGAGACTCTAGAAAGCAAGAGCGTGCTTCTTGCTCTTAAGCAGAGTGTGATCCATGGATGAGAACTCTGTTGTGTGTTTCACTTCAGAAATGGAGTTAAATCCCAGGCTCTGAGTCTTCCTACAAGCAAGAATTCGTTTCAGGTAAGGGCAGGCACTTTTCATCTCAAACGTATTACATCGGTCACGAAGCTCACACGTTTCTCATCTTAACTGACAAGCATTGGATGTTAGAGGACCTTTGGTTTCTTTCAGTTTCAGAAGCAGAGTTGGACTAGATATGGTCCGTATGTGTAGGAAACACCGTTCTTTTATTCTCATCACACTCATATTTCCTGCTGTCTTATAGACTCTAGAAAGCTAGAGCGTGCTTCTTGCTCTAAAGCAGAGTGTGATCCATGGATGAGAACTGTGTTATGTGATTCCCTTCAGAAATGGAGTTAAATCCCATGCTCTGTGTCTTCCTCCAAGCAAGACTTCGTTTCATGCAAGGGCAGTCACTATTCAGCTCAAAAGAACTACATCGTTCAGGAAGCTCACACGTTTCTCATCTTAACTGACAAGCATTGGATGTTAGAGGACCTTTGGTTTGTTTCAGTTTCAGAAGCAGACTTGGACTAGATATGGTCCGTCTGTGTAAGAAACACCTTTCTTTTGTTCTCAGCACACTCACGTTTCCTGCATTACTAGAGACTCTAGAAAGCAAGAGCGTACTTCTTTCTCTAAAGCAGAGTGTGATCCATGGATGAGAACTGTGTTATGTGATTCCCTTCAGAAATGGAGTTAAATCCCATGCTCTGAGTATTCCTACAAGCAAGACTTCGTTTCACGTAAGGGCAGTCACTTTTCAGCTCAAAAAAACTACATCGATCACGAAGCTCACACGTTTCTCATCTTAACTGACAAGCATTGGATGTTAGAGGACCAGTGCTTTGTATCAGTTTCAGAAGCAGAGTTGGACTAGATATGGTACGTGTGTAAGAAAATCCGTTCTTTTGTTCTCAGCCCACTCATGTTTCCTGCTGTCTTAGAGAGTTAGAAAGCAAGAGCGTGCTTCTTGCTGTAAAGCAGAGTGTGAACAGTGGATGAGAACCCTGCTGTGTGTGTCACTTCAGAAATTGAGTTCAATCCCAGGCTCTGAGTCTTACTACAAGCAAGACTTCGTTTCAGGTAAGGGCAGTCACTTTTCAGCTCCACAAAACTACATCGTTCACGAAGCTGACACGTTTCTCATCTTATCTGACAAGCATTGGAGGTTAGAAGACCAATGATTTGTATAAGTTTCAGAAGCAGAGTTGGACTAGATATGGTCTGTATGTGTTAGAAACACCGTTCATTTGTTCTCAGCACACTCAAGTTTCGTGCTATCTTAGAGACTCTAGAAAGCTAGAGCGTGCTTCTTGCTCTAAAGCAGTGTGTGATCAAAGGATGAGAACTCTGTTGTGTGTTTCCCTTCAGAAATGGAGTTAAATCCCAGGCTCTGTGTCTTCCTACAAGCAAGACTCCGTTTCTGGTAAGGGCAGTCACTTTTCAGCTCAAACGAATTACTTCGGTCACGAAGCTCACACGTTTCTCATCTTAACTGACAAGCATTGGATGTTAGAGGACATTTGGTTTGTTTCAGTTTCAGAAGCCGACTTGGACTAGATATGGTCCCTCTGTGTAAGAAACACCGATCTTTTGTTCTCAGCACACTCACCTTTCCTGCATTACTAGAGACTCTAGAAAGCAAGAGCGTGCTTCTTTCTCTAAAGCAGAGTGTGATCAATGGATGAGAACTCTGTTGTGTGTTTCATTTCAGAAATGGAGTTAAATCCCAGGCTCTGAGTATTCCTACAAGCAAGAATTTGTTTCAGGTAAGGGAAGTTGCTTTAAAGCTCAAACGAACTACATCGTTCACGAAGCTCACACGTTTCTCATCTTAAATGACAAGTTTGGATGTTAGAGGACCTATGGTTTGTTTCAGTTTCAGAAGCATTGTTGGACTAGATATGGTCCGTATGTGTAGGAAACACCGTTCTTTTGTTCTGATCACACTCATATTTCCTGCTGTCTTAGAGAGTCTAGAAAGCAAGAGCATTCTTCTTGCTGTAAAGCAGAGTGTGAACAATGGATGAGAACCCTGCTGTGTGTGTCACTTCAGAAATGGAGTTAAATCCCAGCCTCTGAGTCTTACTACAAGCAAGACTTCGTTTCAGGTAAGGACAGTCACTTTCAGCTCCAAAAAACTACATCTTTCACGAAGCTCACACGTTTCTCATCTTAACTGACAAGCATTGGATGTTAGAAGACCAATGATTTGTATCAGTATCACACGCAGATTTGGACTAGATATGGCGTGTATGTGTAGGAAACACCGTTCATTTGTTCTCATCACACTCAAGTTTCCTGCTGTCTTAGAGACTCAGGAAAGCTAGAGCGTGCTTCTTGCTCTAAAGCAGAGTGTGATCCATGGATGAGAACTCTGTTGTGTGTTTCCCTTCAGAAATGGAGTTAAATCCCAGTCTCTGTGTCTTCCTACAAGCAAGACTTCGTTTCAGGTAAGGGCAGTCACTCTTCAGTTCAAACGAATTACATTGGTCACAAAGCTCCCACGTTTCTCATCTTAAATGGCAAGCATTGTATGTTAGAGGACCAGTGCTTTGTATCAGTTTCAGAAGCAGAGTTGGACTATATATTGTCTGTATGTGTAAGAAACACCGTTCTTTTGTTCTCACCTCACTCACGTTTCCTGCATTATTAGAGACTCTAGAAAACAACAGCGTGCTTCTTTCTCTAAAGCAGAGTGTGATCAATGGATGAGAACTCTGTTGTGTGTTTCACTTCAGAAATGGACTTAAATCCCAGGCTCTGAGTCTTCCTACCACCAAGACATTATTTCAGGTAAGGGAAGTTGCTTTACAACTCAAAAGAAATACATTGTTCACGAAGCTCACACGATTCTCATCTTAACTGACAAGCATTGGATGTTAGAGTACCTGTGGTTTGTTTCAGTTTCAGAAGCAGAGTTGGACTAGATATGGTCCGTCTGTGTAAGAAACACCGATCTTTTGTTCTCAGCACACTCACGTTTCCTGCATTACTAGAGACTCTAGAAAGCAAGAGCGTGCTTCTTGCTCTAAAGCAGAGTGTGATCAATGGATGAGAACTCTGTTGTGTGTTTCACTTCAGAAATGGAGTTAAATCCCAGGCTCTGTGTCTTCCTAAAATCAAGACTTCGTTTCCGGTAAGGGAAGTTGCTTTACAACTCAAACGAACTACATCGTTCACGAAGCTTACACGTTTCTCATCTTAACTGACAAGCATTGGACGTTAGAGGACCAATGGTTTGTTTCAGTTTCAGAAGCAGAGTTGGACTAGATATGGTCCGTATGTGTAGGAAACACCGTTCTTTTGTTCTCATCACACTCATGTTTCTTGCTGTATTAGAGACTCTAGAAAGCAAGAGCGTGCTGCTTGCTCTAAAGCAGAGAGTGATCTATGGATGAGAACTGTGTTATGTGATTCCCTTCAGAAATGGAGTTAAATCCCCGGCTCTGTGTTTTCCTACAAGCAAGACTTCGTTTCAGTCAAGGGCAGTCACTTTTCAGCTCAAACAAACTACATCGTTCATGAAGCTCACACGTTTCTCATCTTAACTGACAAGCATTGGATGTTAGCAGACCAATAATTTGTATCAGTTTCAGAAGAAGAGTTGGACTAGATATGGTCTGTATGTGTAGGAAACACCGTTCATTTGTTCTCAGAACAATCAAGTTTCCTGCTGTCTTAGAGATTCTAGAATGCTAGAGCGTGCTTCTTGATCTAAAGCAGAGTGTGATCCATGGATGAGAACTCTGTTGTCTGTTTCCCTTCAAAAATGGAGTTAAATCCCAGGCTCTGTGTCTTCCTACAATCAAGACTTCCTTTCAGGTAAGGGCAGTCACTCTTCATGTCAAACGAATTACATCGTTCACAAAGCTCACACGTTTCTCATCTCAACTGACAAGCATTGGATGTTAGAGGACCTTTGGTTTGTTTCAGTTTCAGAAGCAGAGTTGGACTAGATATGGTCCGTATGTGTAGGAAACACCGTTCTTTTGTTCTCATCACACTCATGTTTCATGCTGTATTAGAGAATCTAGAAAGCAAGAGCGTGCATCTTGCTCTAAAGCAGAGTGTGATCCATGGTTGAGAACTTTTGTGTGTTTCCCTTCAGAAATGGAGTTAAATCCCTGGCTCTGTGTCTTCCTACAAGCAAGACTTCGTTTCAGGTAAGGGCAGTCACTTTTCATCTCAAACGTATTACATCGGTCACGAAGCTCACACGTTTCTCATCTTAACTGACAAGCATTGGATGTTAGAGGACATTTGGTTTGTTTCAGTTTCTGAAGCCGACTTGGACTAGATATGGTCCCTCTGTGTAAGAAACACCGATCTTTTGTTCTCAGCACACTCACCTTTCCTGCATTACTAGACACTCTATAAATCAAGAGCGTGCTTCTTTCTCTAAAGCAGAGTGTGATCAATGGATGAGAACTCTGTTGTGTGTTTCATTTCAGAAATGGAGTTAAATCCCAGGCTCTGAGTATTCCTACAAGCAAGAATTTGTTTCAGGTAAGGGAAGTTGCTTTAAAACTCAAACGAACTACATCGTTCACGAAGCTCACACGTTTCTCATCTTAAATGACAAGTTTGGATGTTAGAGGACATATGGTTTGTTTCAGTTTCAGAAGCATTGTTGGACTAGATATGGTCCGTATGTGTAGGAAACACCATTCTATTGCTCTGATCACACTCATATTTCCTGCTGTCTTAGAGAGTCTAGAAAGCAAGAGCTTGCTTCTTGCTTTAAAGCAGAGTGTGAACAATGGATGAGAACCCTGCTGTGTGTGTCACTTCAGAAATGGAGTTAAATCCCAGCCTCTGAGTCTTACTACAAGCAAGACTTCGTTTCAGGTAAGGACAGTCACTTTTCAGCTCCAAAAAACTACATCGTTCACGAAGCTCACACGTTTCTCATCTTAACTGACAAGCATTGGATGTTAGAAGACCAATGAATTGTATCAGTATCACAAGCAGAGTTGGACTAGATATGGTGTGTATGTGTAGGAAACACCGTTCATTTGTTCTCAGCACACTCAAGTTTCCTGCTGTCTTAGAGACTCTAGAAAGCTAGAGCGTGCTTCTTGCTCTAAAGCAGAGTGTGATCCATGGATGAGAACTCTGTTGTGTGTTTCCCTTCAGAAATGGAGTTAAATCCCAGGCTCTGTGTCTTCCTACAAGCAAGACTTCGTTTCAGGTAAGGGCAGTCACTCTTTAGCTCAAACGAATTACATCGGTCACAAAGCTCCCACGTTTCTCATCTTAAATGGCAAGCATTGTATGTTAGAGGAACAGTGCTTTGTATCAGTTTCAGAAGCAGAGTTGGACTATATATTGTCTGTATGTGTAAGAAACACCGTTCTTTTGTTCTCACCTCACTCACGTTTCCTGCATTATTAGAGACTCTAGAAAACCACAGCGTGATCTTTCTCTAAAGCAGAGTGTGATCAATGGATGAGAACTCTGTTGTGTGTTTCACTTCAGAAATGGAGTTAAATCCCAGGCTCTGAGTCTTCCTACAACCAAGACATTATTTCAGGTAAGGGAAGTTGCTTTACAACTCAAAAGAACTACATCGTTCACGAAGCTCACACGATTCTCATCGTAACTGACAAGCATTGGATGTTAGAGTACCTGTGGTTTGTTTCAGTTTCAGAAGCAGAGTTGGACTAGATATGGTCCGTATGTGTAGGAAACACCGTTCTTTTGTTCTGATCACACTCATATTTCCTGCTGTCTTAGAGAGTCTAGAATGCAAGAGCGTGCTTCTTGCTGCAAAGCAGAGTGTGATCCATGATGAGAACTATGTTGTGTGATTCCCTTCAGAAATGGAGTTAAATCCCAAGCTCTGAGTCTTCCTACAAGCAAGACTTCGTTTCACGTAAGGGCAGTCACTTTTCAGCTCAAAAAACTACATCAATCACGAAGCTCACACTTTTCTCATCTTAACTGACAAGCATTGGATGTTAGAGGACCAGTGCCTTGTATCAGTTTCAGAAGCAGAGTTGGACTATATATTGTCCGTATGTGTAAGAAGCACAGTTCTTTTTTTCTCAGCACACTCACATTTTCTGCTGTATTAGAGACTCTAGAAAAGAAGAGCGTGCTTCTTGCTCTAAAGCAGAGTGTGATCAATGGATGAGAACTCTGTTGTGTGTTTCACTTCAGAAATGGAGTTAAATCCCAGGCTTTGAGTCTTCCTACAAGAAAGACTTCGTTTCAGGAAAGGGCAGTCACTTTTCAGCTCAAACGAATTACATCGGTCACGAAGCTCACACGTTTCTCATCTTAACTGACAAGCATTGGATTTTAGAGGACCTTTGGTTTGTTTCAGTTTCAGAAGCAGAGTTGGACTAGATATGGTCCGTATGTGTAGGAAACACCTTTCTTTTGTTCTCATCACACTCATATTTCCTGCTGTCTTAGAGACTCTAGAAAGCTAGAGCGTGCTTCTTGCTCTAAAGCAGAGTGTGATCCATGGATGAGAACTGCGTTATGTATTTCCCTTCAGAAATAGAGTTAAATCCCAGGCTCTGTGTCTTCCTCCAAGCAAGACTTCGTTTCAGGCAAGGGCAGTCACTTTTCAGCTCAAACGAACTACATCGTTCAGGAAGCTCAAACGTTTCTCATCTTAAACGACAATCATTGGATGTTAGAGGAACTTTGGTTTGTTTCTGTTTCAGAAGCAGACTTGGACTAGATATGGTCCGTCTGTGTAAGAAACACCGTTCTTTTGTTCTCAGCACACTCATGGTTCCTGCATTATTAGAGACTCTAGAAAGCAAGAGCGTGCTTCTTTCTCTAAAGCAGAGTGTGATCAATGGATGAGAACTCTGTTGTGTGTTTCACTTCAGAAATGGAGTTAAATCCCAGGCTCTCGAGTCTTCCTACAAGCAAGACTTCGTTTCAGGTAAGGGAAGTGGCTTTACAACTCAAACGAACTACATCGTTCACGAAGCTCACACGTTTCTCATCTTATCTGACTAGCATTGTATGTTAGAGGACCAGTGCTTTGTATCAGTTTCAGAAGCAGAGTTGGACTATATATTGTCCGTATGTGTAAGAAACACCGTTCTTTTGTTCTCAGCCCACTCACATTTCCTAAATTATTAGAGACTCTAGAAAGCAAGAGCGTGCTTCTTGCTCTAAAGCAGAGTGTGATCCATGGTTGAGAACTCAGGTGTGTGTTTCCCTTCAGAAATGTTGTTAAATCCCTGGCTCTGTTTCTTCCTACCTGCAAGACATCATTTCAGGTAAGGGCAGTCACTTTTCAGGTCAAACAAACTACATCGTTCACGAAGCTCACACGTTTCTCATCTTAACTGACAAGCATTGGATGTTAGAGGACCTTTGGTTTGTTTCAGTTTCAGAAGCAGACTTGGACTAGATATGGTCCGTCTGTATAAGAAACACCGATCTTTTGTTCTCAGCACATTCACGTTTCCTGCATTACTAGAGACTCTAGAAAGCAAGAGCGTGCTTCTTTCTCTAAAGCAGAGTGTGATCAATGGATGAGAACTCTGTTGTGTGTTTCACTTCAGAAATGGAGTTAAATCCCTGGCTCTGAGTCTTCCTAAAAGCAAGACTTCGTTTCCGGTAAGGGAAGTTGCTTTACAACTCAAACGAACTACATCCTTCACGAAGCTTACACGTTTCTCATCTTAACTGACAAGGATTGGATGTTAGAGGACCTTTGGTTTGTTTCAGTTTCAGAAGCAGAGTTGGACTAGATATGGTCCGTATGTGTAGGAAACACCGTTCTTTTGTTCTCATCACACTCATGTTTCTTGCTGTATTACAGACTCTAGAAAGCAAGAGCGTGCTGCTTGCTCTAAAGCAGAGTGTGATCTATGGATGAGAACTGTGTTATGTGATTCCCTTCAGAAATGGAGTTAAATCCCCGGCTCTGTGTTTTCCTACAAGCAAGACTTCGTTTCAGTCAAGGGCAGACACTTTTCAGCTCAAACAAACTACATCGTTCAGGAAGCTCACACGTTTCTCATCTTAACTGACAAGCATCTGATGTTAGAGGACCTGTGCTTTGTATCAGTTTCAGAAGCAGAGTTTGACTAGATAAGGTCCGTATGTGTAAGAAACACCGTTCTTTTGTTCTCAGCACACACACATTTCCTGCTGTATTAGAGACTCTAGAAAGCAAGAGCGTGCTTCTTGCTCTAAAGCAGAGTGTGATCAATGGATGAGAACTCTGTTGTGTGTTTCACTTCAGAAATGGAGTTAAATACCAGGCTCTGAGTCTTCCTACAAGCAAGACTTCGCTTCAGGTAAGGGCAGTCTCTTTTCATCTCAAACGAAATACATCGGTCAGGAAGCTCACACGTTTCTCATCTCAACTGACAAGCATTGGATGTTAGAGGACCTTTGGTTTGTTTCAGTTTCAGAAGCAGAGTTGGACTAGATATGGTCCGTATGTGTAGGAAACACCGTTCTTTTGTTCTCATCACACTCATGTTTCCTGTTGTATTAGAGACTCTAGAAAGCAAGAGCGTGCTTCTTGCTCTAAAGCAGTGTGTGATCCATGGTTGAGAACTCAGTTGTGTGTTTCCCTTCAGAAATGGAGTTAAATCCCTGGCTCTGTGTCTTCCTACAAGCAAGACATCATTTCAGGTAAGGGCAGTCACTTTTCAGCTCAAACAAACTACATCGTTCACGAAGCTCACACGTTTCTCATCTTAAATGACAAGTTTGGATGTTAGAGGACCTATGGTTTGTTTCAGTTTCAGAAGCAGTGTTGGACTAGATATGGTCCGTATGTGTAGGAAACACCGTTCTTTTGTTCTGATCACACTCATATTTCCTGCTGTCTTAGAGAGTCTAGAAAGCAAGAGCGTGCTTCTTGCTGTAAAGCAGAGTGTGAACAATGGATGAGAACCCTGCTGTGTGTGTCACTTCAGAAATGGAGTTAAATCCCAGCCTCTGAGTCTTACTACAAGCAAGACTTCGTTTCAGGTAAGGACAGTCACTTTTCAGCTCCAAAAAACTACATCGTTCACGAAGCTCACACGTTTCTCATATTAACTGGCAAGCATTGGATGTTAGAAGACCAATGATTTGTATCAGTATCAGAAGCAGAGTTGGACTAGATATGGTGTGTATGTGTAGGAAACACCGTTCATTTGTTCTCAGCACACTCAAGTTTCCTGCTGTCTTAGAGACTCTAGAAAGCTAGAGCGTGCTTCTTGCTCTAAAGCAGAGTGTGATCCATGGATGAGAACTCTGTTGTGTGTTTCCCTTCAGAAATGGACTTAAATCCCAGGCTCTGAGTCTTCCTACAACCAAGACTTTATTTCAGGTAAGGGAAGTTGCTTTACAACTCAAAAGAACTACATCGTTCACGAAGCTCACACGATTCTCATCGTAACTGACAAGCATTGGATGTTAGAGTACCTGTGGTTTGTTTCAGTTTCAGAAGCAGAGTTGGACTAGATATGTTCCGTATGTGTAGGAAACACCGTTCTTTTGTTCTGATCACACTCATATTTCCTGCTGTCTTAGAGAGTCTAGAATGCAAGAGCGTGCTTCTTGCTGTAAAGCAGAGTGTGAGCCATGATGAGAACTCTGTTGAATGTTTCCCTTCAGAAATGGAGTTAAATCCCAAGCTCTGAGTCTTCCTACAAGCAAGACTTCGTTTCACGTAAGGGCAGTCACTTTTCAGCTCAAAAAAACTACATCGATCACAAAGCTCACACATTTCTCATCTTAACTGACAAGCATTGGATGTTAGAGGACCAGTGCTTTGTATCAGTTTCAGAAGCAGAGTTGGACTATATATTGTCCGTATGTGTAAGAAACACAGTTCTTTTGTTCTCAGCACACTCACATTTTCTGCTGTTTAGAGACTCTAGAAAAGAAGAGCGTGCTTCTTGCTCTAAAGCAGAGTGTGATCCATGGATGAGAACTCTGTTGTGTGTTTCACTTAAGAAATGGAGTTAAATCCCAGGCTTTGAGTCTTCCTACAGGAAAGACTTCGTTTCAGGAAAGGGCAGTCACTTTTCAGCTCAAACGAATTACATCGGTCACGAAGCTCACACGTTTCTCATCTTAACTGACAAGCATTGGATGTTAGAGGACCTTTGGTTTGTTTCAGTTTCAGAAGCAGAGTTGGACTAGATATGGTCCGTATGTGTAGGAAACACAGTTCTTTTGTTCTCATCACACTCATGTTTCTTGCTGTATTACAGACTCTAGAAAGCAAGAGCGTGCTTCTTGCTCTAAAGCAGAGTGTGATCCATGGATGAGAACTGTGTTATGTGATTCCCTTCAGAAATAGAGTTAAATCCCAGGCTCTGTGTCTTCCTCCAAGCAAGACTTCGTTTCAGGCAAGGGCAGTCCCTTTTCAGCTCAAACGAACTACATCGTTCAGGAAGCTCAAACGTTTCTCATCTTAACCGACAATCATTGGATGTTAGAGGAACTTTGGTTTGTTTCAGTTTCAGAAGCAGACTTGGACTAGATATGGTCTGTCTGTGTAAGGAACACCGTACTTTTGTTCTCAGCACACTCATGTTTCCTGCATTATTAGAGACTCTAGAAAGCAAGAGCGTGCTTCTTTCTCTAAAGCAGAGTGTGATCAATGGATGAGAACTCTGTTGTGTGTTTCACTTCAGAAATGGAGTTAAATCCCAGGCTCTCGAGTCTTCCTACAAGCAAGACTTCATTTCAGGTAAGGGAAGTTGCTTTACAACTCAAACGAACTCCATCATTCATGAAGCTCACACGTTTCACATCTTATCTGACAAGCATTGTATGTTAGAGGACCAGTGCTTTGTATCAGTTTCAGAAGCACAGTTGGACTATATATTGTCCGTATGTGTAAGAAACACCGTTCTTTTGTTCTCAGCCCACTCACATTTCCTGCATTATTAGAGACTCGAGAAAGCAAGAGCGTGCTTCTTGCTCTAAAGTAGAGTGTGATCCATGGTTGAGAACT
Organism: Onychomys leucogaster; assembly: GCA_949786385.1. NCBI lineage: Eukaryota > Metazoa > Chordata > Mammalia > Rodentia > Cricetidae > Onychomys > Onychomys leucogaster. Next base: position 469,187 of record CATKUP010000120.1, read on the forward strand.
CAGGTGTGTGTTTCTCTTCAGAAATGGAGTTAAATCCCTGGCTATGTGTCTTCCTACATACAAGACATCGTTTCAGGCAAGGGCAGTCACTATTCAGCTCAAACGAACTACATCGTTCAGGAAGCTCACACGTTTCTCATCTTAACTGACAAGCATTGGATGTTAGAGGACCTTTGGTTTGTTTCAGTTTCAGAAGCAGACTTGGACTAGATATGGTCCGTCTGTGTAAGAAACACCGATCTTTTGTTCTGAGCACACTCACGTTTCCTGCATTACTAGAGACTCTAGAAAGCAAGAGCGTGCTTCGTTCTCTAAAGCAGAGTGTGATCAATGGATGAGAACTCTGTTGTGTGTTTCACTTCAGAAATGGAGTAAAATCCCAGGCTCTGAGTCTTCCTACAAGCAAGACTTCGTTTCCGGTAAGGGAAGTTGCTTTACAACTCAAACGAACTACATTGTTCACGAAGCTTACACGTTTCTCATCTTAACTGACAAGCATTGGAGGTTTGAGGACCAATAAATTGTATCAGTTTCAGAAGAAGATTTGGACTAGATATGGTCTGTATGTGTAGGAAACACCGTTCATTTGTTCTCAGCACAATCAAGTTTCCTGCTGTCTTAGAGATTCTAGAATGCTAGAGCGTGCTTCTTGCTCTAAAGCAGAGTGTGATTCAAGGATGAGAACTCTGTTGTTTGTTTCCCTTCAGAAATGGAGTTAAATCTCAGGCTCTTTGTCTTCCTACAATCAAGACTTCCTTTCAGGTAAGGGCAGTCACTCTTCAGGTCAAACGAATTACATCATTCCCGAAGCTCACACGTTTCTCATCTTAACTGACAAGCATTGGATGTTAGAGGACATGTGGTTTGTTTCACTTTCAGAAGCTAAGTTGGACTAGATATGGTCCGTATGTGTAGGAAACACAGTTCTTTTGTTCTGATCACACTCATATTTCCTGCTGTCTTAGAGAGTCTGGAAATTTATAGCGTGCTTCTTGCTCTAAAGCAGAGTGTGATCCATGATGAGAACTGTGTTGTGTGTTTCCCTTCAGAAATGGAGTTAAATCCCAGGCTCTGAGTCTTCCTACAAGCAGACTTCGTTTCACGTAAGAGCAGTCACTTTTCAGCTCAAAAAAACTACATCGATCACAAAGCTCACACGTTTCTCATCTTAAGTGACAAGCATTGGATGTTAGAGGACCAGTGCTTTGTATCAGTTTCAGAAGCAGAGTTGGACTAGATAAGGTCCGTATGTGTAAGAAACACCGATCTTTTGTTCTCAGCACACTCACGTTTCCTGCATTACTAGAGACTCTAGAAAGCAAGAGCGTGCTTCTTTCTCTAAAGCAGAGTGTGATCAATGGATGAGAACTCTGTTGTGTGTTTCACTTCAGAAATGGAGTTAAATCCCAGGCTCTGAGTCTTCCTACAAGCAAGACTTCGTTTCCGGTAAGGGAAGTTGCTTTACAACTCAAACGAACTACATCGTTCACGAAGCTTACACGTTTCTCATCTTATCTGACAAGCATTGAATGTTAGAAGACCAATGATTTGTATCAGTTTCAGAAGCAGAGTTGGACTAGATATGGTCTGTAAGTGTAGGAAACACCGTTCATTTGTTCTCAGCACACTCAAGTTTCCTGCTATCTTAGAGACTCTAGAAAGCTAGAGCATGCTTCTTGCTCTAAAGCAGAGTGTGATCCATGGATGAGAACTCTGTTGTGTGTTTCCCTTCAGAAATGGAGTTAAATCCCAGGCTCTGAGTCTTCCTACAAGCAAGACTTCATTTCAGGTAAGGGCAGTCACTTTTCAGCTCAAACGAATTACATCGTTCAGGAAGCTCACACGTTTCTCATCTTAACTGACAAGCATTGGATGTTAGAGGACCTTTGGTTTGTTTCAGTTTCAGAAGCAGAGTTGGACTAGATATGGTCCGTATGTGTAGGAAACACCGTTCTTTTGTTCTCATCACACTCATGTTTCTTGCTGTATTTCAGACTCTAGAAAGCAAGAGCGTGCTGCTTGCTCTAAAGCAGAGTGTGATCCATGGATGAGAACTGTGTTATGTGATTCCCTTCAGAAATGGAGTTAAATCCCAGGCTCTGTGTTTTATTACCAGCAAGACTTCGTTTCAGTCAAGGGCAGTCATTTTTCAGCTCAAACAAACTACATCGTTCAGGAAGCTCACACGTTTCTCATCTTAACTGACAAGCATCGGATGTTAGAGGACCTGTGCTTGGTATCAGTTTCAGAAGCAGAGTTGGACTAGATAAGGTCCGTATGTGGAAGAAACACCGTACTTTTGTTCTCAGCACACTCATGTTTCCTGCTGTCTTAGAGAGTCTAGAAAGCAAGAGCGTGCTTCTTGCTGTAAAGCAGAGTGTGAACAGTGGATGAGAACCCTGCTGTGTGTGTCACTTCAGAAATGGAGTTAAATCCCAGGCTCTGAGTCTTACTACAAGCAAGACTTCGTTTCAGGTAAGGGCAGTCACTCTTCAGCTCAATCGAATTACATCAGTCACAAAGCTCCCACGTTTCTCAACTTAACTGGCAAGCATTGGATGTTAGAGGACCAGTGCTTTGTATCAGTTTCAGAAGCAGACTTGGACTAGATATGGTCGGTATGTGTAGGAAACACCGTTTTTGTTCTGATCACACTCATATTTCCTGCTGTCTGAGAGAGTCTAGAATGCAAGAGCGTGCTTCTTGCTCTAAAGCAGAGTGTGATACATGATGAGAACTATGTTGTGTGTTTCCCTTCAGAAATGGAGTTAAATCCCAGGCTCTGAGTCTTCCTACAAGCAAGACTTCGTTTCAAATAAGGGCAGTCACTTTTCAGCTCCAAAAAAATACATCGATCACGAAGCTCACACTTTTCTCATCTTAACTGACAAGCATTGGATGTTAGAGGACCTTTGGTTTGTTTCAGTTTCAGAAGCAGACTTGACTAGATATGGTCCGTCAGTGTAAGAAACACCGTTCTTTTGTTCTCAGCACACTCATGTTTCCTGCATTATTAGAGACTCTAGAAAGCAAGAGCGTGCTTCTTGCTCTAAAGCAGAGTGTGATCAATGGATGAGAACTCTGTTGTGTGTTTCACTTCAGAAATGGAGTAAAATCCCAGGCTCTGAGTCTTCCTACAAGCAAGACGTCGTTTCAGGTAAGGGAAGTTTCTTTACAACTCAAACGTACTACATCATTCACGAAGCTCACACGTTTCTCATCTTAACTGACAAGCATTGGATGTTAGAGGACCTGTGATTTGTTTCAGTTTCAGAAGCAGAGTTGGACTAGATATGGTCCGTATGTGTAGGAAACTTCGTTCTTTTGTTCTGATCACATTCATGTTTCCTGCTCTCTTAGAGACTCTAGAAAGCTAGAGCGTGCTTCTTGCTCTAAAGCAGAATGTGATCCATGGATGAGAACTGTGTTATGTGATTCCCTTCAGAAATGGAGTTAAATCCCAGGCTCTGTGTCTTCCTACAAGCAAGACTTCGTTTCAGGCAAGGGCAGTCACTTTTCAGCTCAAACGAACTACTTCGTTCAGGAAGCTCACACGTTTCTCATCTTAACTGACAAGCATTGGATTTTAGAGGACCCTTGGTTTGTTTGAGTTTCAGAAGAAGAGTTGGACTAGATATGGTCCGTATGTGTAGGAAACTCCGTTCTTTTGTTCTCATCACACTCATGTTTCTTGCTGTATTACAGACTCTAGAAAGCAAGAGTGTGCTTCTTGCTCTAAAGCAGAGTGTGATCCATGGATGAGAACTGTGTTATGTAATTCCCTTCAGAAATGGAGTTAAATCCCAGGCTCTGTGTTTTCCTGCAAGCAAGACTTCGTTTCAGGCAAGGGCAGTCACTCTTCAGGTCAAACGAATTACATCGTTCACGAAGCTCACACGTTTCTCATCTTAACTGACAAGCATTGGATGTTAGAGGACCTGTGGTTTGTTTCAGTTTCAGAAGCAGAGTTGGACTAGATATGGTCCGTATGTGTAGGAAACACCGTTCTTTTGTTCTGATCACACTCATATTTCCTGCTGTCTTAGAGAGTCTAGAAAGTTATAGCGTGCTTCTTGCTCTAAAGCAGAGTGTGATCCATGATGAGAACTGTGTTGTGTGTTTCCCTTCAGAAATGGAGTTAAATCAAAGGCTCTGAATCTTCCTACAAGCAAGACTTCGTTTCAGGCAAGGGCAGTCACTTTTCAGCTCAAACGAACTACATCGTTCAGGAAGCTCACACGTTTCTCATCTTAACTGACAAGCATTGGATGTTAGAGGACCTTTGGTTTGTTTCAGTTTCAGAAGCAGAGTTGGACTAGATATGGTCCGTATGTGTAGGAAACACCGTTCTTTTGTTCTCATCACACTCATGTTTCTTGCTGTATTAGAGACTCTAGAAAGCAAGAGCGTGCTGCTTGCTCTAAAGCAGAGTGTGATCCATGGAAGAGAACTGTGTTATGTGATTCCCTTCAGAAATGGAGTTAAATCCCAGGCTCTGTGTTTTCATACAAGCAAGACTTTGTTTCAGTCAAGGGCAGTCACTTTTCAGCTCAAACGAACTACATCGTTCACGAAGCTTACACGTTTCTCATCTTAACTGACAAGCATTGGATGTTAGAGGACCAATAAATTGTATCAGTTTCAGAAGAAGATTTGGACTAGATATGGTCTGTATGTGTAGGAAACACCGTTCATTTGTTCTCAGCACAATCAAGTTTCCTGCTGTCTTAGAGATTCTAGAATGCTAGAGCGTGCTTCTTGCTCTAAAGCAGAGTGTGATTCAAGGATGAGAACTCTGTTGTTTGTTTCCCTTCAGAAATGGAGTTAAATCTCAGGCTCTTTGTCTTCCTACAATCAAGACTTCCTTTCAGGTAAGGGCAGTCACTCTTCAGGTCAAACGAATTACATCATTCCCGAAGCTCACACATTTCTCATCTTAACTGACAAGCATTGGATGTTAGAGGACATGTGGTTTGTTTCACTTTCAGAAGCTAAGTTGGACTAGATATGGTCCGTATGTGTAGGAAACACAGTTCTTTTGTTCTGATCACACTCATATTTCCTGCTGTCTTAGAGAGCCTGGAAATTTATAGCGTGCTTCTTGCTCTAAAGCAGAGTGTGATCCATGATGAGAACTGTGTTGTGTGTTTCCCTTCAGAAATGGAGTTAAATCCCAGGCTCTGAGTCTTCCTACAAGCAGACTTCGTTTCACGTAAGAGCAGTCACTTTTCAGCTCAAAAAAACTACATCGATCACAAAGCTCACACGTTTCTCATCTTAAGTGACAAGCATTGGATGTTAGAGGACCAGTGCTTTGTATCAGTTTCAGAAGCAGAGTTGGACTAGATAAGGTCCGTATGTGTAAGAAACACCGATCTTTTGTTCTCAGCACACTCACGTTTCCTGCATTACTAGAGACTCTAGAAAGCAAGAGCGTGCTTCTTTCTCTAAAGCAGAGTGTGATCAATGGATGAGAACTCTGTTGTGTGTTTCACTTCAGAAATGGAGTTAAATCCCAGGCTCTGAGTCTTCCTACAAGCAAGACTTCGTTTCCGGTAAGGGAAGTTGCTTTACAACTCAAACGAACTACATCGTTCACGAAGCTTACACGTTTCTCATCTTATCTGACAAGCATTGAATGTTAGAAGACCAATGATTTGTATCAATTTCAGAAGCAGAGTTGGACTAGATATGGTCTGTAAGTGTAGGAAACACCGTTCATTTGTTCTCAGCACACTCAAGTTTCCTGCTATCTTAGAGACTCTAGAAAGCTAGAGCATGCTTCTTGCTCTAAAGCAGAGTGTGATCCATGGATGAGAACTGTGTTGTGTGTTTCCCTTCAGAAATGGACTTAAATCCCAGGCTCTGAGTCTTCCTACAACCAAGACTTTATTTCAGGTAAGGGAAGTTGCTTTACAACTCAAAAGAACTACATCGTTCACGAAGCTCACACGATTCTCATCGTAACTGACAAGCATTGGATGTTAGAGTACCTGTGGTTTGTTTCAGTTTCAGAAGCAGAGTTGGACTAGATATGTTCTGTATGTGTAGGAAACACCGTTCTTTTGTTCTGATCACACTCATATTTCCTGCTGTCTTAGAGAGTCTAGAATGCAAGAGCGTGCTTCTTGCTGTAAAGCAGAGTGTGAGCCATGATGAGAACTCTGTTGAGTGTTTCCCTTCAGAAATGGAGTTAAATCCCAAGCTCTGAGTCTTCCTACAAGCAAGACTTCGTTTCACGTAAGGGCAGTCACTTTTCAGCTCAAAAAAACTACATCGATCACAAAGCTCACACATTTCTCATCTTAACTGACAAGCATTGGATGTTAGAGGACCAGTGCTTTGTATCAGTTTCAGAAGCAGAGTTGGACTATATATTGTCCGTATGTGTAAGAAACACAGTTCTTTTGTTCTCAGCACACTCACATTTTCTGCTGTATTAGAGACTCTAGAAAGCAAGAGCGTGCTTCTTGCTCTAAAGCAGAGTGTGATCCATGGATAAGAACTCTGTTGTGTGTTTCACTTAAGAAATGGAGTTAAATCCCAGGCTTTGAGTCTTCCTACAGGAAAGACTTCGTTTCAGGAAAGGGCAGTCACTTTTCAGCTCAAACGAATTACATCGGTCACGAAGCTCACACGTTTCTCATCTTAACTGACAAGCATTGGATGTTAGAGGACCTTTGGTTTGTTTCAGTTTCAGAAGCAGAGTTGGACTAGATATGGTCCGTAGTGTAGGAAACACAGTTCTTTTGTTCTCATCACACTCATGTTTCTTGCTGTATTACAGACTCTAGAAAGCAAGAGCGTGCTTCTTGCTCTAAAGCAGAGTGTGATCCATGGATGAGAACTGTGTTATGTGATTCCCTTCAGAAATAGAGTTAAATCCCAGGCTCTGTGTCTTCCTCCAAGCAAGACTTCGTTTCAGGCAAGGGCAGTCCCTTTTCAGCTCAAACGAACTACATCGTTCAGGAAGCTCAAACGTTTCTCATCTTAACCGACAATCATTGGATGTTAGAGGAACTTTGGTTTGTTTCAGTTTCAGAAGCAGACTTGGACTAGATATGGTCTGTCTGTGTAAGGAACACCGTACTTTTGTTCTCAGCACACTCATGTTTCCTGCATTATTAGAGACTCTAGAAAGCAAGAGCGTGCTTCTTTCTCTAAAGCAGAGTGTGATCAATGGATGAGAACTCTGTTGTGTGTTTCACTTCAGAAATGGAGTTAAATCCCAGGCTCTCGAGTCTTCCTACAAGCAAGACTTCGTTTCAGGTAAGGGAAGTTGCTTTACAACTCAAACGAACTCCATCATTCATGAAGCTCACACGTTTCTCATCTTATCTGACAAGCATTGTATGTTAGAGGACCAGTGCTTTGTATCAGTTTCAGAAGCACAGTTGGACTATATATTGTCCGTATGTGTAAGAAACACCGTTCTTTTGTTCTCAGCCCACTCACATTTCCTGCATTATTAGAGACTCGAGAAAGCAAGAGCGTGCTTCTTGCTCTAAAGCAGAGTGTGATCCATGGTTGAGAACTCAGGTGTGTGTTTCTCTTCAGAAATGGAGTTAAATCCCTGGCTATGTGTCTTCCTACATACAAGACATCGTTTCAGGCAAGGGCAGTCACTATTCAGCTCAAACGAACTACATCGTTCAGGAAGCTCACACGTTTCTCATCTTAACTGACAAGCATTGGATGTTAGAGGACCTTTGGTTTGTTTCAGTTTCAGAAGCAGACTTGGACTAGATAAGGTCCGTCTGTGTAAGAAACACCGATCTTTTGTTCTCAGCACACTCACGTTTCCTGCATTACTAGAGACTCTAGAAAGCAAGAGCGTGCTTCTTTCTCTAAAGCAGAGTGTGATCAATGGATGAGAACTCTGTTGTGTGTTTCACTTCAGAAATGGAGTAAAATCCCAGGCTCTGAGTCTTCCTACAAGCAAGACTTCGTTTCCGGTAAGGGAAGTTGCTTTACAACTCAAACGAACTACATCGTTCACGAAGCTTACACGTTTCTCATCTTAACTGACAAGCATTGGATGTTAGAGGACCAATAAATTGTATCAGTTTCAGAAGAAGATTTGGACTAGATATGGTCTGTATGTGTAGGAAACACCGTTCATTTGTTCTCAGCACAATCAAGTTTCCTGCTGTCTTAGAGATTCTAGAATGCTAGAGCGTGCTTCTTGCTCTAAAGCAGAGTGTGATTCAAGGATGAGAACTCTGTTGTTTGTTTCCCTTCAGAAATGGAGTTAAATCTCAGGCTCTTTGTCTTCCTACAATCAAGACTTCCTTTCAGGTAAGGGCAGTCACTCTTCAGGTCAAACGAATTACATCATTCCCGAAGCTCACACATTTCTCATCTTAACTGACAAGCATTGGATGTTAGAGGACATGTGGTTTGTTTCACTTTCAGAAGCTAAGTTGGACTAGATATGGTCCGTATGTGTAGGAAACACAGTTCTTTTGTTCTGATCACACTCATATTTCCTGCTGTCTTAGAGAGCCTGGAAATTTATAGCGTGCTTCTTGCTCTAAAGCAGAGTGTGATCCATGATGAGAACTGTGTTGTGTGTTTCCCTTCAGAAATGGAGTTAAATCCCAGGCTCTGAGTCTTCCTACAAGCAGACTTCGTTTCACGTAAGAGCAGTCACTTTTCAGCTCAAAAAAACTACATCGATCACAAAGCTCACACGTTTCTCATCTTAAGTGACAAGCATTGGATGTTAGAGGACCAGTGCTTTGTATCAGTTTCAGAAGCAGAGTTGGACTAGATAAGGTCCGTATGTGTAAGAAACACCGATCTTTTGTTCTCAGCACACTCACGTTTCCTGCATTACTAGAGACTCTAGAAAGCAAGAGCGTGCTTCTTTCTCTAAAGCAGAGTGTGATCAATGGATGAGAACTCTGTTGTGTGTTTCACTTCAGAAATGGAGTTAAATCCCAGGCTCTGAGTCTTCCTACAAGCAAGACTTCGTTTCCGGTAAGGGAAGTTGCTTTACAACTCAAACGAACTACATCGTTCACGAAGCTTACACGTTTCTCATCTTATCTGACAAGCATTGAATGTTAGAAGACCAATGATTTGTATCAATTTCAGAAGCAGAGTTGGACTAGATATGGTCTGTAAGTGTAGGAAACACCGTTCATTTGTTCTCAGCACACTCAAGTTTCCTGCTATCTTAGAGACTCTAGAAAGCTAGAGCATGCTTCTTGCTCTAAAGCAGAGTGTGATCCATGGATGAGAACTCTGTTGTGTGTTTCCCTTCAGAAATGGAGTTAAATCCCAGGCTCTGAGTCTTCCTACAAGCAAGACTTCGTTTCAGGTAAGGGCAGTCACTTTTCAGCTCAAACGAATTACATCGTTCAGGAAGCTCACACGTTTCTCATCTTAACTGACAAGCATTGGATGTTAGAAGACCTTTGGTTTGTTTCAGTTTCAGAAGCAGAGTTGGACTAGATATGGTCCGTATGTGTAGGAAACACCGTTCTTTTGTTCTCATCACACTCATGTTTCTTGCTGTATTTCAGACTCTAGAAAGCAAGAGCGTGCTGCTTGCTCTAAAGCAGAGTGTGATCCATGGATGAGAACTGTGTTATGTGATTCCCTTCAGAAATGGAGTTAAATCCCAGGCTCTGTGTTTTATTACCAGCAAGACTTCGTTTCAGTCAAGGGCAGTCATTTTTCAGCTCAAACAAACTACATCGTTCAGGAAGCTCACACGTTTCTCATCTTAACTGACAAGCATCGGATGTTAGAAGACCTGTGCTTGGTATCAGTTTCAGAAGCAGAGTTGGACTAGATAAGGTCCGTATGTGGAAGAAACACCGTACTTTTGTTCTCAGCACACTCATGTTTCCTGCTGTCTTAGAGAGTCTAGAAAGCAAGAGCGTGCTTCTTGCTGTAAAGCAGAGTGTGAACAGTGGATGAGAACCCTGCTGTGTGTGTCACTTCAGAAATGGAGTTAAATCCCAGGCTCTGAGTCTTACTACAAGCAAGACTTCGTTTCAGGTAAGGGCAGTCACTTTTCAGCTCCACAAATCTACATCGTTCACGAAGCTCACAAGTTTCTCATCTTATCTGACAAGCATTGGATGTTAGAAGACCAATGATTTATATCAGTTTCAGAAGCAGAGTTGGACTAGATATGGTCTGTAAGTGTAGGAAACACCGTTCATTTGTTCTCAGCACACTCAAGTTTCCTGCTATCTTAGAGACTCTAGAAAGCTAGAGCATGCTTCTTGCTCTAAAGCAGAGTGTGATCCATGGATGAGAACTCTGTTGTGTGTTTCCCTTCAGAAATGGAGTTAAATCCCAGGCTCTGTGTCTTCCTACAAGCAAGACTTCGTTTCAGGTAAGGGCAGTCACTCTTCAGCTCAATCGAATTACATCAGTCACAAAGCTCCCACGTTTCTCAACTTAACTGGCAAGCATTGGATGTTAGAGGACCAGTGCTTTGTATCAGTTTCAGAAGCAGACTTGGACTAGATATGGTCGGTATGTGTAGGAAACACCGTTTTTGTTCTGATCACACTCATATTTCCTGCTGTCTGAGAGAGTCTAGAATGCAAGAGCGTGCTTCTTGCTCTAAAGCAGAGTGTGATACATGATGAGAACTATGTTGTGTGTTTCCCTTCAGAAATGGAGTTAAATCCCAGGCTCTGAGTCTTCCTACAAGCAAGACTTCGTTTCAAATAAGGGCAGTCACTTTTCAGCTCCAAAAAAATACATCGATCACGAAGCTCACACTTTTCTCATCTTAACTGACAAGCATTGGATGTTAGAGGACCTTTGGTTTGTTTCAGTTTCAGAAGCAGACTTGACTAGATATGGTCCGTCAGTGTAAGAAACACCGTTCTTTTGTTCTCAGCACACTCATGTTTCCTGCATTATTAGAGACTCTAGAAAGCAAGAGCGTGCTTCTTGCTCTAAAGCAGAGTGTGATCAATGGATGAGAACTCTGTTGTGTGTTTCACTTCAGAAATGGAGTAAAATCCCAGGCTCTGAGTCTTCCTACAAGCAAGACGTCGTTTCAGGTAAGGGAAGTTTCTTTACAACTCAAACGTACTACATCGTTCACGAAGCTCACACGTTTCTCATCTTAACTGACAAGCATTGGATGTTAGAGGACCTGTGATTTGTTTCAGTTTCAGAAGCAGAGTTGGACTAGATATGGTCCGTATGTGTAGGAAACTTCGTTCTTTTGTTCTGATCACATTCATGTTTCCTGCTCTCTTAGAGACTCTAGAAAGCTAGAGCGTGCTTCTTGCTCTAAAGCAGAATGTGATCCATGGATGAGAACTGTGTTATGTGATTCCCTTCAGAAATGGAGTTAAATCCCAGGCTCTGTGTCTTCCTACAAGCAAGACTTCGTTTCAGGCAAGGGCAGTCACTTTTCAGCTCAAACGAACTACTTCGTTCAGGAAGCTCACACGTTTCTCATCTTAACTGACAAGCATTGGATTTTAGAGGACCCTTGGTTTGTTTGAGTTTCAGAAGAAGAGTTGGACTAGATATGGTCCGTATGTGTAGGAAACTCCGTTCTTTTGTTCTCATCACACTCATGTTTCTTGCTGTATTACAGACTCTAGAAAGCAAGAGTGTGCTTCTTGCTCTAAAGCAGAGTGTGATCCATGGATGAGAACTGTGTTATGTAATTCCCTTCAGAAATGGAGTTAAATCCCAGGCTCTGTGTTTTCCTGCAAGCAAGACTTCGTTTCAGGCAAGGGCAGTCACTTTTCAGCTCAAACGAAATGCATCATTCAGGAAGCTCACAAGTTTCTCATCTTAACTGACAAGCATCGGACGTTAGAGGACCAGTACTTTTTGTCAGTTTCACAAGCAGAGTTGGACTAGATAAGGTCGGTATGTGAAAGAAACACCGTTCTTTTGTTCTCAGCACACTCAGATTTCCTGCATTATTAGGGACTCTAGAAAGTAAGAGCGTGCTTCTTGCTCTAAAGCAGTGTGTGATCAATGGATGAGAACTCTGCTGTGTGTTTCACTTGAGAAATGGTGTTAAATCCCAGACTCTGAGTCTTCCTATAAGAAAGACTTCATTTCACGTAAGGGCAGTCACTTTTCAGCTCCAAAATCTACATCGTTCACGAAGCTCCCACGTTTCTCATCTTAACTGACAAGCATTGGATGTTAGAAGACCAATGATTTGTATCAGTTTCAGAAGCAGAGTTGGACTAGATATGGTCTGTATGTGTAGGAAACACCGTTCATTTGTTCTCAGCACACTCAAGTTTCCTGCTGTCTAAGAGAATCTAGAAAGCTAGAGCGTACTTCTTGCTCTAAAGCAGAGTGTGATCCATGGATGAGAACTCTGTTGTGTGTTTCCCTTCAGAAATGGAGTTAAATCCCAGGCTCTCTGTCTTCCTACAAGCAAGACTTTATTTCAGGTAAGGGCAGTCACTCTTCAGCTCAAACTAATTACATCGGTCCCGAAGCTCCCACGTTTCTCATCTTAACTGGCAAGTATTGTATGTTAGAGGACCAGTGCTTTGTATCAGTTTCAGAAGCAGAGTTGGACTAGATAAGGTCCGTATGTGTAAGAAACACCGTTCTTTTGTTCTCAGCACACACACATTTCCTGCTGTATTAGAGACTCTAGAAAGCAAGAGCGTGCTTCTTGCTCTAAAGCAGAGTGTGATCCATGGATGAGAACTGTGTTATGTGATTTCCTTCAGAAATGGAGTTAAATCCCATGCTCTGTGTCTTCCTCCAAGCAAGACTTCGTTTCAGGCAAGGGCAGTCACTATTCAGCTCAAACAAACTGCATGTTTCAGGAAGCTCACACGTTTCTCATCTTAACTGACAAGCATCGGATGTTAGAGGACCAGTACTTTTTGTCAGTTTCACAAGCAGAGTTGGACTAGATAAGGTCGGTATGTGTAAGAAACACCGTTCTTTTGTTCTCAGCACACTCAGATTTCCTGCATTATTAGAGACTCTAGAAAGCAAGAGCGTGCTTCTTGCTCTAAAGCAGAGTGTGATCAATGGATGAGAACTCTGTTGTGTGTTTCACTTCAGAAATGGAGTTAAATCCCAGGCTCTGAGTCTTCCTACAAGCAAGACTTCGTTTCATGTAAGGGCAGTCACTTTTCAGCTCAAACGAATTACATCGGTCACGAAGCTCACATGTTTCTCATCTTAACTGACAAGCATTGGATGTTAGAGGAGCTTTGGTTTGTTTCAGTTTCAGAAGCAGATTTGGACTAGATATGGTCCGTATGTGTAGGAAACACCTTTCTTTTGTTCTCATCACACTCATGTTTCCTGCTGTCTTTGAGACTCTAGAAAGCTAGAGCGTGCTTCTTGCTCTAAAGCAGAGTGTGAAAAATGGATGAGAACTCTGCTGTGTGTTTCACTTGAGAAATGGAGTTAAATCCCAGACTCTGAGTCTTCCTACAAGAAAGACTTCGTTTCACGTAAGGGCAGTCACTTTTCAGCTCCAAAATCTACATCGTTCACGAAGCTCCCACGTTTCTCATCTTAACTGACAAGCATTGGATGTTAGAAGACCAATGATTTGTATCAGTTTCAGAAGCAGAGTTGGACTAGATATGGTCTGTATGTTTAGGAAACACCGTTCATTTGTTCTCAGCACACTCAAGTTTCCTGCTGTCTAAGAGAATCTAGAAAGCTAGAGCGTACTTCTTGCTCTAAAGCAGAGTGTGATCCATGGATGAGAACTCTGTTGTGTGTTTCCCTTCAGAAATGGAGTTAAATCCCAGGCTCTGTGTCTTCCTACAAGCAAGACTTTGTTTCAGGTAAGGGCAGTCACTCTTCAGCTCAAACGAATTACATCGGTAACGAAGCTCCCACGTTTCTCATCATAACTGGCAAGTGTTGTATGTTAGAGGACTAGTGCTTTGTATCAGTTTCAGAAGCAGAGTTGGACTAGATAAGGTCCGTATGTGTAAGAAACACCTTTCTTTTGTTCTCAGCACACACACATTTCCTGCTGTATTAGAGACTCTAGAAAGCAAGAGCATGCTTCTTGCTCTAAAGCAGAGTGTGATCCATGGATGAGAACTGTGTTATGTGATTCCCTTCAGAAATGGAGTTAAATCCCATGCTCTGTGTCTTCCTCCAAGCAAGACTTCGTTTCAGGTAAGGGAAGTTGCTTTACAACTCAAAAGAACTACATCGTTCACGAAGCTCACACGTTTCTCATCTTAACTTACAAGCATTGGATGTTAGAAGACCTTTGGTTTGTTTCAGTTTCAGAAGCAGAGTTGGACTAGATATGGTCCGTATGTGTAGGAAACACCGTTCTTTTGTTCTCATCACACTCATGTTTCTTGTTGTATTTCAGACTCTAGAAAGCAAGAGCGTGCTGCTTGCTCTAAAGCAGAGTGTGATCCATGGATGAGAACTGTGTTATGTGATTCCCTTCAGAAATGGAGTTAAATCCCAGACTCTGTGTTTTCCTACCAGCAAGACTTCGTTTCAGTCAAGGCCAGTCACTTTTCAGCTCAAACGAACTACATCGTTCAGGAAGCTCACACGTTTCTCATCTTAACTGTCAAGCATTGGATGTTAGAGGACCTTTGTGTTGTTTCAGTTTCAGAAGCAGAGTTGGACTAGATATGGTCCGTATGTGCAGGAAACACCGTTCTTTTGTTCTCATCACACTCATGTTTCTTGCTGTATTTCAGACTCTAGAAAGCACGAGCGTGCTTCTTGCTCTAAAGCAGAGTGTGATCCATGGATGAGAACTGTGTTATGTGATTCCCTTCAGAAATGGAGTTAAATCCCAGGCTCTGTGTTTTCCTGCAAGCAAGACTTCGTTTCAGGCAAGGGCAGTCACTTTTCTGCACAAACGAACTGCATCGTTCAGGAAGCTCACACGTTTCTCATCTTAACTGACAAGCATCGGATGTTAGAGGACCAGTACTTTTTGTCATTTTCACAAGCAGAGTTGGGCTAGATAAGGTCGGTATGTGTAAGAAACACCGTTCTTTTGTTCTCAGCACACTCAGATTTCCTGCATTATTAGAGACTCTAGAAAGCAAGAGCGTGCTTCTTGCTCTAAAGCAGAGTGTGATCAATGGATGAGAACTCTGTTGTGTGTTTCACTTCAGAAATGGAGTTAAATCCCAGGCTCTGAGTCTTCCTACAAGCAAGACTTCGTTTCAGGTAAGGGCAGTCACTTTTCATCTCAAACAAATTACATCGGTCACGAAGCTCACATGTTTCTCATCTTAACTGACAAGCATTGGATGTTAGGGGAGCTTTGGTTTGTTTCAGTTTCAGAAGCAGATTTGGACTAGATATGGTCTGTATGTGTAGGAAACACCTTTCTTTTGTTCTCATCACACTCATGTTTCCTGCTGTCTTTGAGACTCTAGAAAGCTAGAGCGTGCTTCTTGCTCTAAAGCAGAGTGTGAACAATGGATGAGAACTCTGCTGTGTGTTTCACTTGAGAAATGGAGTTAAATCCCAGACTCTGAGTCTTCCTACAAGAAAGACTTCGTTTCACGTAAGGGAAGTTGCTTTACAACTCAAAAGAACTACATCGTTCACGAAGCTCCCACGTTTCTCATCTTAACTGACAAGCATTGGATGTTAGAAGACCAATGATTTGTATCAGTTTCAGAAGCAGAGTTGGACTAGATATGGTCTGTATGTGTAGGAAACACCGTTCATTTGTTCTCAGCACACTCAAGTTTCCTGCTGTCTAAGAGAATCTAGAAAGCTAGAGCGTATTTCTTGCTCTAAAGCAGAGTGTGATCCATGGATGAGAACTCTGTTGTGTGTTTCCCTTCAGAAATGGAGTTAAATCCCAGGCTCTGTGTCTTCCTACAAGCAAGACTTTGTTTCATGTAAGGGCAGTCACTCTTCAGCTCTAACGAATTACATCGGTCATGAAGCTCCCACGTTTCTCATCTTAACTGGCAAGTGTTGTATGTTAGAGGACTAGTGCTTTGTATCAGTTTCAGAAGCAGAGTTGGACTAGATAAGGTCCGTATGTGTAAGAAACACTTTTCTTTTGTTCTCAGCACACACACATTTCCTGCTGTATTAGAGAGTCTAGAAAGCAAGAGCGTGCATCTTGCTCTAAAGCAGAGTGTGATCCATGGATGAGAACTGTGTTATGTGATTCCCTTCAGAAATGGAGTTAAATCCCATGCTCTGTGTCTTCCTCCAAGCAAGACTTCGTTTCAGGCAGGGGCAGTCACTATTCAGCTCAAACGAACTACATCGTTCAGGAAGCTCACACGTTTCTCATCTTAACTGACAAGCATTGGATGTTAGAGGACCTTTGGTTTGTTTCAGTTTCAGAAGCAGACTTGGACTAGATATGGTCCGTCTGTGTAAGAAACACCGATCTTTTGTTCTCAGCACACTCACGTTTCCTGCATTACTAGAGACTCTAGAAAGCAAGAGCGTGCTTCTTTCTCTAAAGCAGAGTGTGATCAATGGATGAGAACTCTGTTGTGTGTTTCACTTCTGAAATGGAGTTAAATCCTAGGCTCTGAGTCTTCCTACAAGCAAGACTTCGTTTCAGGTAAGGGAAGTTGCTTTACAACTCAAAAGAACTACATCGTTCACGAAGCTCACACGTTTCTCATCTTAACTGACAAGCATTGGATGTTAGAGGACCTTTGGTTTGTTTCAGTTTCAGAAGCAGAGTTGGACTAGATATGGTCCGTATGTGTAGGAAACACCGTTCTTTTGTTCTCATCACACTCATGTTTCTTGCTGTAATTCAGACTCTAGAAAGCAAGAGCGTGCTGCTTGCTCTAAAGCAGAGTGTGATCCATGGATGAGAACTGTGTTATGTGATTCCCTTCAGAAATGGAGTTAAATCCCAGGCTCTGTGTTTTCCTACCAGCAAGACTTCGTTTCAGTCAAGGGCAGTCACTTTTCAGCTCAAACAAACTACATCGTTCAGGAAGCTCACACGTTTCTCATCTTAACTGACAAGCATCGGATGTTAGAGGACCAGTGCTTTGTATCAGTTTCAGAAGCAGTGTTGGACTAGATATGGTAGGTATGTGTAAGAAACACTGTTCTTTTGTTCTCAGCACACTCATGTTTCCTGCTGTCTTAGAGAGTCTAGAAAGCAAGAGCGTGCTTCTTGCTGTAAAGCAGAGTGTGAACAGTGGATGAGAACCCTGCTGTGTGTGTCACTTCAGAAATGGAGTTAAATCCCAGGCTCTGAGTCTTACTACAAGCAAGACTTCGTTTCAGGTAAGGGCAGTCACTTTCAGCTCCACAAAACTACATCGTTCACGAAGCTCAAACGTTTCTCATCTTATCTGACAAGCATTGGATGTTAGAAGACCAATGATTTGTATCAGTTTCAGAAGCAGAGTTGGACTAGATATGGTCTGTATGTGTAGGAAACACCGTTCATTTGTTCTCAGCACAGTCACGTTTCCTGCTATCTTAGAGACTCTAGAAAGCTAGAGCGTGCTTCTTGCTCTAAAGCAGAGTGTGATCCATGGATTAGAACTCTGTTGTGTGTTTCCCTTCAGAAATGGAGTTAAATCCCAGGCTCTGTGTCTTCCTACAAGCAAGACTTCGTTTCAGGTAAGGGCAGTCACTTTTCAGCTCAAACGAATTACATCGGTCACGAAGCTCACATGTTTCTCATCTTTACTGACAAGCATTGGATTTTAGAGGACATTTGGTTTGTTTCAGTTTCAGAAGCAGAGTTGGACTAGATATGGTCCGTATGTGTAGGAAACACCGTTCTTTTGTTCTCATCGCACTCATGTTTCCTGCTGTCTTTGAGACTCTAGAAAGCTAGAGCGTGCTTCTTGCTCTAAAGCAGAGTGTGAAAAATGGATGAGAACTCTGCTGTGTGTTTCACTTGAGAAATGGAGTTAAATCCCAGACTCTGAGTCTTCCTACAAGAAAGACTTCGTTTCACGTAAGGGCAGTCACTTTTCAGCTCCAAAATCTAAATCATTCACGAAGCTCCCACGTTTCTCATCTTAACTGACAAGCATTGGATGTTAGAAGACCAATGATTTGTATCAGTTTCAGAAGCAGAGTTGGACTAGATATGGTCTGTATGTGTAGGAAACACCGTTCATTTGTTCTCAGCACACTCAAGTTTCCTGCTGTCTAAGAGAATCTAGAAAGCTAGAGCGTACTTCTTGCTCTAAAGCAGAGTGTGATCCATGGATGAGAACTCTGTTGTGTGTTTCCCTTCAGAAATGGAGTTAAATCCCAGGCTCTGTGTCTTCCTACAAGCAAGACTTTGTTTCAGGTAAGGGCAGTCACTCTTCAGCTCAAACGAATTACATCGGTAACGAAGCTCCCACGTTTCTCATCATAACTGGCAAGTGTTGTATGTTAGAGGACTAGTGCTTTGTATCAGTTTCAGAAGCAGAGTTGGACTAGATAAGGTCCGTATGTGTAAGAAACACCTTTCTTTTGTTCTCAGCACACACACATTTCCTGCTGTATTAGAGACTCTAGAAAGCAAGAGCATGCTTCTTGCTCTAAAGCAGAGTGTGATCCATGGATGAGAACTGTGTTATGTGATTCCCTTCAGAAATGGAGTTAAATCCCATGCTCTGTGTCTTCCTCCAAGCAAGACTTCGTTTCAGGTAAGGGAAGTTGCTTTACAACTCAAAAGAACTACATCGTTCACGAAGCTCACACGTTTCTCATCTTAACTTACAAGCATTGGATGTTAGAAGACCTTTGGTTTGTTTCAGTTTCAGAAGCAGAGTTGGACTAGATATGGTCCGTATGTGTAGGAAACACCATTCTTTTGTTCTCATCACACTCATGTTTCTTGCTGTATTTCAGACTCTAGAAAGCAAGAGCGTGCTGCTTGCTCTAAAGCAGAGTGTGATCCATGGATGAGAACTGTGTTATGTGATTCCCTTCAGAAATGGAGTTAAATCCCAGACTCTGTGTTTTCCTACCAGCAAGACTTCGTTTCAGTCAAGGCCAGTCACTTTTCAGCTCAAACGAACTACATCGTTCAGGAAGCTCACACGTTTCTCATCTTAACTGTCAAGCATTGGATGTTAGAGGACCTTTGTGTTGTTTCAGTTTCAGAAGCAGAGTTGGACTAGATATGGTCCGTATGTGCAGGAAACACCGTTCTTTTGTTCTCATCACACTCATGTTTCTTGCTGTATTTCAGACTCTAGAAAGCACGAGCGTGCTTCTTGCTCTAAAGCAGAGTGTGATCCATGGATGAGAACTGTGTTATGTGATTCCCTTCAGAAATGGAGTTAAATCCCAGGCTCTGTGTTTTCCTGCAAGCAAGACTTCGTTTCAGGCAAGGGCAGTCACTTTTCTGCACAAACGAACTGCATCGTTCAGGAAGCTCACACGTTTCTCATCTTAACTGACAAGCATCGGATGTTAGAGGACCAGTACTTTTTGTCATTTTCACAAGCAGAGTTGGGCTAGATAAGGTCGGTATGTGTAAGAAACACCGTTCTTTTGTTCTCAGCACACTCAGATTTCCTGCATTATTAGAGACTCTAGAAAGCAAGAGCGTGCTTCTTGCTCTAAAGCAGAGTGTGATCAATGGATGAGAACTCTGTTGTGTGTTTCACTTCAGAAATGGAGTTAAATCCCAGGCTCTGAGTCTTCCTACAAGCAAGACTTCGTTTCAGGTAAGGGCAGTCACTTTTCATCTCAAACGAATTACATCGGTCACGAAGCTCACATGTTTCTCATCTTAACTGACAAGCATTGGATGTTAGGGGAGCTTTGGTTTGTTTCAGTTTCAGAAGCAGATTTGGACTAGATATGGTCTGTATGTGTAGGAAACACCTTTCTTTTGTTCTCATCACACTCATGTTTCCTGCTGTCTTTGAGACTCTAGAAAGCTAGAGCGTGCTTCTTGCTCTAAAGCAGAGTGTGAACAATGGATGAGAACTCTGCTGTGTGTTTCACTTGAGAAATGGAGTTAAATCCCAGACTTTGAGTCTTCCTACAAGAAAGACTTCGTTTCACGTAAGGGAAGTTGCTTTACAACTCAAAAGAACTACATCGTTCACGAAGCTCCCACGTTTCTCATCTTAACTGACAAGCATTGGATGTTAGAAGACCAATGATTTGTATCAGTTTCAGAAGCAGAGTTGGACTAGATATGGTCTGTATGTGTAGGAAACACCGTTCATTTGTTCTCAGCACACTCAAGTTTCCTGCTGTCTAAGAGAATCTAGAAAGCTAGAGCGTATTTCTTGCTCTAAAGCAGAGTGTGATCCATGGATGAGAACTCTGTTGTGTGTTTCCCTTCAGAAATGGAGTTAAATCCCAGGCTCTGTGTCTTCCTACAAGCAAGACTTTGTTTCATGTAAGGGCAGTCACTCTTCAGCTCTAACGAATTACATCGGTCATGAAGCTCCCACGTTTCTCATCTTAACTGGCAAGTGTTGTATGTTAGAGGACTAGTGCTTTGTATCAGTTTCAGAAGCAGAGTTGGACTAGATAAGGTCCGTATGTGTAAGAAACACCTTTCTTTTGTTCTCAGCACACACACATTTCCTGCTGTATTAGAGAGTCTAGAAAGCAAGAGCGTGCATCTTGCTCTAAAGCAGAGTGTGATCCATGGATGAGAACTGTGTTATGTGATTCCCTTCAGAAATGGAGTTAAATCCCATGCTCTGTGTCTTCCTCCAAGCAAGACTTCGTTTCAGGCAGGGGCAGTCACTATTCAGCTCAAACGAACTACATCGTTCAGGAAGCTCACACGTTTCTCATCTTAACTGACAAGCATTGGATGTTAGAGGACCTTTGGTTTGTTTCAGTTTCAGAAGCAGACTTGGACTAGATATGGTCCGTCTGTGTAAGAAACACCGATCTTTTGTTCTCAGCACACTCACGTTTCCTGCATTACTAGAGACTCTAGAAAGCAAGAGCGTGCTTCTTTCTCTAAAGCAGAGTGTGATCAATGGATGAGAACTCTGTTGTGTGTTTCACTTCTGAAATGGAGTTAAATCCTAGGCTCTGAGTCTTCCTACAAGCAAGACTTCGTTTCAGGTAAGGGAAGTTGCTTTACAACTCAAAAGAACTACATCGTTCACGAAGCTCACACGTTTCTCATCTTAACTGACAAGCATTGGATGTTAGAGGACCTTTGGTTTGTTTCAGTTTCAGAAGCAGAGTTGGACTAGATATGGTCCGTATGTGTAGGAAACACCGTTCTTTTGTTCTCATCACACTCATGTTTCTTGCTGTAATTCAGACTCTAGAAAGCAAGAGCGTGCTGCTTGCTCTAAAGCAGAGTGTGATCCATGGATGAGAACTGTGTTATGTGATTCCCTTCAGAAATGGAGTTAAATCCCAGGCTCTGTGTTTTCCTACCAGCAAGACTTCGTTTCAGTCAAGGGCAGTCACTTTTCAGCTCAAACAAACTACATCGTTCAGGAAGCTCACACGTTTCTCATCTTAACTGACAAGCATCGGATGTTAGAGGACCAGTGCTTTGTATCAGTTTCAGAAGCAGTGTTGGACTAGATATGGTAGGTATGTGTAAGAAACACTGTTCTTTTGTTCTCAGCACACTCATGTTTCCTGCTGTCTTAGAGAGTCTAGAAAGCAAGAGCGTGCTTCTTGCTGTAAAGCAGAGTGTGAACAGTGGATGAGAACCCTGCTGTGTGTGTCACTTCAGAAATGGAGTTAAATCCCAGGCTCTGAGTCTTACTACAAGCAAGACTTCGTTTCAGGTAAGGGCAGTCACTTTCAGCTCCACAAAACTACATCGTTCACGAAGCTCAAACGTTTCTCATCTTATCTGACAAGCATTGGATGTTAGAAGACCAATGATTTGTATCAGTTTCAGAAGCAGAGTTGGACTAGATATGGTCTGTATGTGTAGGAAACACCGTTCATTTGTTCTCAGCACAGTCACGTTTCCTGCTATCTTAGAGACTCTAGAAAGCTAGAGCGTGCTTCTTGCTCTAAAGCAGAGTGTGATCCATGGATGAGAACTCTGTTGTGTGTTTCCCTTCAGAAATGGAGTTAAATCCCAGGCTCTGTGTCTTCCTACAAGCAAGACTTCGTTTCAGGTAAGGGCAGTCACTTTTCAGCTCAAACGAATTACATCGGTCACGAAGCTCACATGTTTCTCATCTTTACTGACAAGCATTGGATTTTAGAGGACATTTGGTTTGTTTCAGTTTCAGAAGCAGAGTTGGACTAGATATGGTCCGTATGTGTAGGAAACACCGTTCTTTTGTTCTCATCGCACTCATGTTTCCTGATGTCTAGAGAGTCTAGAAAGCAAGAGCATGCTTCTTGCTGTAAAGCAGAGTGTTATCCATGGATGAGAACTGTGTTATGTGATTCCCTTCAGAAATGGAGTTAAATCCCATGCTCTGTGTCTTCTTCCAAGCAAGACTCGTTTCAGGCAAGGGCAGTCATTTTTCAGCTCAAACGAACTACATCGTTCAGGAATCTCACACGTTTCTCATCTTAACTGACAAGCATTGGATGTTAGAGGACCTTTGGTTTGTTTCAGTTTCAGAAGCAGAGTTGGACTAGATATGATCCGTCTGTGTAAGAAACACCGATCTTTTGTTCTCAGCACACTCACCTTTCCTGCATTACTAGAGACTCTAGAAAGCAAGAGCATGCTTCTTTCTCTAAAGCAGAGTGTGATCAATGGATGAGAACTCTGTTGTGTATTTCATTTCAGAAATGGAGTTAAACCCCAGGCTCTGAGTCTTCCTACAAGCAAAACTTTGTTTCAGGTAAGGGAATTTGCTTTACAGCTCAAACGAACTACATCGTTCACGAAGCTCACACGTTTCTCATCTTAACTGACAAGCATTGGATGTTAGAGGACCTTTGGTTTGTTTCAGTTTCAGAAGCAGAGTTGGACTAGATATGGTCCGTATGTGTAGGAAACACCGTTCTTTTGTTCTCATCACACTCATGTTTCTTGCTGTAATTCAGACTCTAGAAAGCAAGAGCGTGCTGCTTGCTCTAAAGCAGAGTGTGATCCATGGATGAGAACTGTGTTATGTGATTCCCTTCAGAAATGGAGTTAAATCCCAGGCTCTGTGTTTTCCTACCAGCAAGACTTCGTTTCAGTCAAGGGCAGTCACTTTTCAGCTCAAACAAACTACATCGTTCAGGAAGCTCACACGTTTCTCATCTTAACTGACAAGCATCGGATGTTAGAGGACCAGTGCTTTGTATCAGTTTCAGAAGCAGTGTTGGACTAGATATGGTAGGTATGTGTAAGAAACACTGTTCTTTTGTTCTCAGCACACTCATGTTTCCTGCTGTCTTAGAGAGTCTAGAAAGCAAGAGCGTGCTTCTTGCTGTAAAGCAGAGTGTGAACAGTGGATGAGAACCCTGCTGTGTGTGTCACTTCAGAAATGGAGTTAAATCCCAGGCTCTGAGTCTTACTACAAGCAAGACTTCGTTTCAGGTAAGGGCAGTCACTTTCAGCTCCACAAAACTACATCGTTCACGAAGCTCAAACGTTTCTCATCTTATCTGACAAGCATTGGATGTTAGAAGACCAATGATTTGTATCAGTTTCAGAAGCAGAGTTGGACTAGATATGGTCTGTATGTGTAGGAAACACCGTTCATTTGTTCTCAGCACAGTCACGTTTCCTGCTATCTTAGAGACTCTAGAAAGCTAGAGCGTGCTTCTTGCTCTAAAGCAGAGTGTGATCCATGGATTAGAACTCTGTTGTGTGTTTCCCTTCAGAAATGGAGTTAAATCCCAGGCTCTGTGTCTTCCTACAAGCAAGACTTCGTTTCAGGTAAGGGCAGTCACTTTTCAGCTCAAACGAATTACATCGGTCACGAAGCTCACATGTTTCTCATCTTTACTGACAAGCATTGGATTTTAGAGGACATTTGGTTTGTTTCAGTTTCAGAAGCAGAGTTGGACTAGATATGGTCCGTATGTGTAGGAAACACCGTTCTTTTGTTCTCATCGCACTCATGTTTCCTGCTGTCTTTGAGACTCTAGAAAGCTAGAGCGTGCTTCTTGCTCTAAAGCAGAGTGTGAAAAATGGATGAGAACTCTGCTGTGTGTTTCACTTGAGAAATGGAGTTAAATCCCAGACTCTGAGTCTTCCTACAAGAAAGACTTCGTTTCACGTAAGGGCAGTCACTTTTCAGCTCCAAAATCTAAATCGTTCACGAAGCTCCCACGTTTCTCATCTTAACTGACAAGCATTGGATGTTAGAAGACCAATGATTTGTATCAGTTTCAGAAGCAGAGTTGGACTAGATATGGTCTGTATGTGTAGGAAACACCGTTCATTTGTTCTCAGCACACTCAAGTTTCCTGCTGTCTAAGAGAATCTAGAAAGCTAGAGCGTACTTCTTGCTCTAAAGCAGAGTGTGATCCATGGATGAGAACTCTGTTGTGTGTTTCCCTTCAGAAATGGAGTTAAATCCCAGGCTCTGTGTCTTCCTACAAGCAAGACTTTGTTTCAGGTAAGGGCAGTCACTCTTCAGCTCAAACGAATTACATCGGTAACGAAGCTCCCACGTTTCTCATCATAACTGGCAAGTGTTGTATGTTAGAGGACTAGTGCTTTGTATCAGTTTCAGAAGCAGAGTTGGACTAGATAAGGTCCGTATGTGTAAGAAACACCTTTCTTTTGTTCTCAGCACACACACATTTCCTGCTGTATTAGAGACTCTAGAAAGCAAGAGCATGCTTCTTGCTCTAAAGCAGAGTGTGATCCATGGATGAGAACTGTGTTATGTGATTCCCTTCAGAAATGGAGTTAAATCCCATGCTCTGTGTCTTCCTCCAAGCAAGACTTCGTTTCAGGTAAGGGAAGTTGCTTTACAACTCAAAAGAACTACATCGTTCACGAAGCTCACACGTTTCTCATCTTAACTTACAAGCATTGGATGTTAGAAGACCTTTGGTTTGTTTCAGTTTCAGAAGCAGAGTTGGACTAGATATGGTCCGTATGTGTAGGAAACACCATTCTTTTGTTCTCATCACACTCATGTTTCTTGCTGTATTTCAGACTCTAGAAAGCAAGAGCGTGCTGCTTGCTCTAAAGCAGAGTGTGATCCATGGATGAGAACTGTGTTATGTGATTCCCTTCAGAAATGGAGTTAAATCCCAGACTCTGTGTTTTCCTACCAGCAAGACTTCGTTTCAGTCAAGGCCAGTCACTTTTCAGCTCAAACGAACTACATCGTTCAGGAAGCTCACACGTTTCTCATCTTAACTGTCAAGCATTGGATGTTAGAGGACCTTTGTGTTGTTTCAGTTTCAGAAGCAGAGTTGGACTAGATATGGTCCGTATGTGCAGGAAACACCGTTCTTTTGTTCTCATCACACTCATGTTTCTTGCTGTATTTCAGACTCTAGAAAGCACGAGCGTGCTTCTTGCTCTAAAGCAGAGTGTGATCCATGGATGAGAACTGTGTTATGTGATTCCCTTCAGAAATGGAGTTAAATCCCAGACTCTGTGTTTTCCTGCAAGCAAGACTTCGTTTCAGGCAAGGGCAGTCACTTTTCTGCACAAACGAACTGCATCGTTCAGGAAGCTCACACGTTTCTCATCTTAACTGACAAGCATCGGATGTTA
Organism: Onychomys leucogaster; assembly: GCA_949786385.1. Classification (NCBI taxonomy): domain Eukaryota; kingdom Metazoa; phylum Chordata; class Mammalia; order Rodentia; family Cricetidae; genus Onychomys; species Onychomys leucogaster. The sequence goes on from CATKUP010000120.1 coordinate 494,709, forward strand.
GAGGACCAGTACTTTTTGTCATTTTCACAAGCAGAGTTGGGCTAGATAAGGTCGGTATGTGTAAGAAACACCGTTCTTTTGTTCTCAGCACACTCAGATTTCCTGCATTATTAGAGACTCTAGAAAGCAAGAGCGTGCTTCTTGCTCTAAAGCAGAGTGTGATCAATGGATGAGAACTCTGTTGTGTGTTTCACTTCAGAAATGGAGTTAAATCCCAGGCTCTGAGTCTTCCTACAAGCAAGACTTCGTTTCAGGTAAGGGCAGTCACTTTTCATCTCAAACGAATTACATCGGTCACGAAGCTCACATGTTTCTCATCTTAACTGACAAGCATTGGATGTTAGGGGAGCTTTGGTTTGTTTCAGTTTCAGAAGCAGATTTGGACTAGATATGGTCTGTATGTGTAGGAAACACCTTTCTTTTGTTCTCATCACACTCATGTTTCCTGCTGTCTTTGAGACTCTAGAAAGCTAGAGCGTGCTTCTTGCTCTAAAGCAGAGTGTGAACAATGGATGAGAACTCTGCTGTGTGTTTCACTTGAGAAATGGAGTTAAATCCCAGACTCTGAGTCTTCCTACAAGAAAGACTTCGTTTCACGTAAGGGAAGTTGCTTTACAACTCAAAAGAACTACATCGTTCACGAAGCTCCCACGTTTCTCATCTTAACTGACAAGCATTGGATGTTAGAAGACCAATGATTTGTATCAGTTTCAGAAGCAGAGTTGGACTAGATATGGTCTGTATGTGTAGGAAACACCGTTCATTTGTTCTCAGCACACTCAAGTTTCCTGCTGTCTAAGAGAATCTAGAAAGCTAGAGCGTATTTCTTGCTCTAAAGCAGAGTGTGATCCATGGATGAGAACTCTGTTGTGTGTTTCCCTTCAGAAATGGAGTTAAATCCCAGGCTCTGTGTCTTCCTACAAGCAAGACTTTGTTTCATGTAAGGGCAGTCACTCTTCAGCTCTAACGAATTACATCGGTCATGAAGCTCCCACGTTTCTCATCTTAACTGGCAAGTGTTGTATGTTAGAGGACTAGTGCTTTGTATCAGTTTCAGAAGCAGAGTTGGACTAGATAAGGTCCGTATGTGTAAGAAACACCTTTCTTTTGTTCTCAGCACACACACATTTCCTGCTGTATTAGAGAGTCTAGAAAGCAAGAGCGTGCATCTTGCTCTAAAGCAGAGTGTGATCCATGGATGAGAACTGTGTTATGTGATTCCCTTCAGAAATGGAGTTAAATCCCATGCTCTGTGTCTTCCTCCAAGCAAGACTTCGTTTCAGGCAGGGGCAGTCACTATTCAGCTCAAACGAACTACATCGTTCAGGAAGCTCACACGTTTCTCATCTTAACTGACAAGCATTGGATGTTAGAGGACCTTTGGTTTGTTTCAGTTTCAGAAGCAGACTTGGACTAGATATGGTCCGTCTGTGTAAGAAACACCGATCTTTTGTTCTCAGCACACTCACGTTTCCTGCATTACTAGAGACTCTAGAAAGCAAGAGCGTGCTTCTTTCTCTAAAGCAGAGTGTGATCAATGGATGAGAACTCTGTTGTGTGTTTCACTTCTGAAATGGAGTTAAATCCTAGGCTCTGAGTCTTCCTACAAGCAAGACTTCGTTTCAGGTAAGGGAAGTTGCTTTACAACTCAAAAGAACTACATCGTTCACGAAGCTCACACGTTTCTCATCTTAACTGACAAGCATTGGATGTTAGAGGACCTTTGGTTTGTTTCAGTTTCAGAAGCAGAGTTGGACTAGATATGGTCCGTATGTGTAGGAAACACCGTTCTTTTGTTCTCATCACACTCATGTTTCTTGCTGTAATTCAGACTCTAGAAAGCAAGAGCGTGCTGCTTGCTCTAAAGCAGAGTGTGATCCATGGATGAGAACTGTGTTATGTGATTCCCTTCAGAAATGGAGTTAAATCCCAGGCTCTGTGTTTTCCTACCAGCAAGACTTCGTTTCAGTCAAGGGCAGTCACTTTTCAGCTCAAACAAACTACATCGTTCAGGAAGCTCACACGTTTCTCATCTTAACTGACAAGCATCGGATGTTAGAGGACCAGTGCTTTGTATCAGTTTCAGAAGCAGTGTTGGACTAGATATGGTAGGTATGTGTAAGAAACACTGTTCTTTTGTTCTCAGCACACTCATGTTTCCTGCTGTCTTAGAGAGTCTAGAAAGCAAGAGCGTGCTTCTTGCTGTAAAGCAGAGTGTGAACAGTGGATGAGAACCCTGCTGTGTGTGTCACTTCAGAAATGGAGTTAAATCCCAGGCTCTGAGTCTTACTACAAGCAAGACTTCGTTTCAGGTAAGGGCAGTCACTTTCAGCTCCACAAAACTACATCGTTCACGAAGCTCAAACGTTTCTCATCTTATCTGACAAGCATTGGATGTTAGAAGACCAATGATTTGTATCAGTTTCAGAAGCAGAGTTGGACTAGATATGGTCTGTATGTGTAGGAAACACCGTTCATTTGTTCTCAGCACAGTCACGTTTCCTGCTATCTTAGAGACTCTAGAAAGCTAGAGCGTGCTTCTTGCTCTAAAGCAGAGTGTGATCCATGGATGAGAACTCTGTTGTGTGTTTCCCTTCAGAAATGGAGTTAAATCCCAGGCTCTGTGTCTTCCTACAAGCAAGACTTCGTTTCAGGTAAGGGCAGTCACTTTTCAGCTCAAACGAATTACATCGGTCACGAAGCTCACATGTTTCTCATCTTTACTGACAAGCATTGGATTTTAGAGGACATTTGGTTTGTTTCAGTTTCAGAAGCAGAGTTGGACTAGATATGGTCCGTATGTGTAGGAAACACCGTTCTTTTGTTCTCATCGCACTCATGTTTCCTGATGTCTAGAGAGTCTAGAAAGCAAGAGCATGCTTCTTGCTGTAAAGCAGAGTGTTATCCATGGATGAGAACTGTGTTATGTGATTCCCTTCAGAAATGGAGTTAAATCCCATGCTCTGTGTCTTCTTCCAAGCAAGACTCGTTTCAGGCAAGGGCAGTCATTTTTCAGCTCAAACGAACTACATCGTTCAGGAATCTCACACGTTTCTCATCTTAACTGACAAGCATTGGATGTTAGAGGACCTTTGGTTTGTTTCAGTTTCAGAAGCAGAGTTGGACTAGATATGATCCGTCTGTGTAAGAAACACCGATCTTTTGTTCTCAGCACACTCACCTTTCCTGCATTACTAGAGACTCTAGAAAGCAAGAGCATGCTTCTTTCTCTAAAGCAGAGTGTGATCAATGGATGAGAACTCTGTTGTGTATTTCATTTCAGAAATGGAGTTAAACCCCAGGCTCTGAGTCTTCCTACAAGCAAAACTTTGTTTCAGGTAAGGGAATTTGCTTTACAGCTCAAACGAACTACATCGTTCACGAAGCTCACACGTTTCTCATCTTAACTGACAAGCATTGGATGTTAGAGGACCTTTGGTTTGTTTCAGTTTCAGAAGCAGAGTTGGACTAGATATGGTCCGTATGTGTAGGAAACACCGTTCTTTTGTTCTCATCACACTCATGTTTCTTGCTGTATTTCAGACTCTAGAAAGCAAGAGCGTGCTGCTTGCTCTAAAGCAGAGTGTGATCCATGGATGAGAACTGTGTTATGTGATTCCCTTCAGAAATGGAGTTAAATCCCAGGCTCTGTGTTTTCCTGCAAGCAAGACTTCGTTTCAGGCAAGGGCAGTCACTTTTCTGCACAAACGAACTGCATCATTCAGGAAGCTCACACGTTTCTCATCTTAACTGACAAGCATCGGATGTTAGAGGACCAGTACTTTTTGTCAGTTTCACAAGCAGAGTTGGGCTAGATAAGGTCGGTATGTGTAAGAAACACCGTTCTTTTGTTCTCAGCACCCTCAGATTTCCTGCATTATTAGAGACTCTAGAAAGCAAGAGCGTGCTTCTTGCTATAAAGCAGAGTGTGAACAGTGGATGAGAACCCTGCTGTGTGTGTCACTTCAGAAATGGAGTTAAATCCCATGCTCTGTGTCTTCTTCCAAGCAAGACTTCGTTTCAGGCAAGGGCAGTCACTATTCAGCTCAAACGAACTACATCGTTCAGGAATCTCACACGTTTCTCATCTTAACTGACAAGCATTGGATGTTAGAGGACCTTTGGTTTGTTTCAGTTTCAGAAGCAGAGTTGGACTAGATATGATCCGTCTGTGTAAGAAACACCGATCTTTTGTTCTCAGCACACTCACCTTTTCTGCATTGCTAGAGACTCTAGAAAGCAAGAGCATGCTTCTTTCTCTAAAGCAGAGTGTGATCAATGGATGAGAACTCTGTTGTGTGTTTCATTTCAGAAATGGAGTTAAATCCCAGGCTCTGAGTCTTCCTACAAGCAAAACTTTGTTTCAGGTAAGGGAATTTGCTTTACAGCTCAAACGAACTACATCGTTCACGAAGCTCACAGGTTTCTCATCTTAAATGACAAGCTTTGGATGTTAGAGGACCTGTGGTTTGTTTCAGTTTCAGAAGCAGTGTTGGACTAGATATGGTCCGTATGTGTAGGAAACACCGTTCTTTTGTTCTGATAACACTCATATTTCCTGCTGTCTTAGAGAGTCTAGAAAGCAATAGCGTGCTTCTTGCTGTAAAGCAGAGTGTGGACAATGGATGAGAACCCTGCTGTGTGTGTCTTTCAGAAATGGAGTTAAATCCCAGGCTCTGAGTCTTACTACAAGCAAGACTTCGTTTCAGGTAAGGGCAGTCACTTTTCAGCTCCAAAAAACTACATCGTTCACATAGCTCACACGTTTCTCATCTTAACTGACAAGCATTGGATGTTAGAAGACCAATGATTTGTATCAGTATCAGAAGCAGAGTTGGAATAGATATGGTCTGTATGTGTAGGAAAAACCGTTCAGTTGTTCTCAGCACACTCAAGTTTCCTGCTGTCTTAGAGACTCTAGAAAGCTAGAGCGTGCTTCTTGCTCTAAAGCAGAGTGTGATCCATGGATGAGAACTCTGTTGTGTGTTTCCCTTCAGAAATGGAGTTAAATCCCAGGCTCTGTGTCTTCCTACAAGCAAGACTTCGTTTCAGGTAAGGGCAGTCACTTTTCAGCTCAAACGAATTACATCGGTCACGAAGCTCACACGTTTCTCATCTTTACTGACAAGCATTGGATTTTAGAGGACATTTGGTTTGTTTCAGTTTCAGAAGCAGAGTTGGAATAGATATGGTCCGTATGTGTAGGAAACACCGTTCTTTTGTTCTCATCGCACTCATGTTTCCTGATGTCTTAGAGAGTCTAGAAAGCAAGAGCGTGCTTCTTGCTGTAAAGCAGAGTGTTATCCATGGATGAGAACTGTGTTATGTGATTCCCTTCAGAAATGGAGTTAAATCCCATGCTCTGTGTCTTCTTCCAAGCAAGACTTCGTTTCAGGCAAGGGCAGTCACTATTCAGCTCAAACGAACTACATCGTTCAGGAATCTCACACGTTTCTCATCTTAACTGACAAGCATTGGATGTTAGAGGACCTTTGGTTTGTTTCAGTTTCAGAAGCAGAGTTGGACTAGATATGATCCGTCTGTGTAAGAAACACCGATCTTTTGTTCTCAGCACACTCACCTTTTCTGCATTGCTAGAGACTCTAGAAAGCAAGAGCATGCTTCTTTCTCTAAAGCAGAGTGTGATCAATGGATGAGAACTCTGTTGTGTGTTTCATTTCAGAAATGGAGTTAAATCCCAGGCTCTGAGTCTTCCTACAAGCAAAACTTTGTTTCAGGTAAGGGAATTTGCTTTACAGCTCAAACGAACTACATCGTTCACGAAGCTCACAGGTTTCTCATCTTAAATGACAAGCTTTGGATGTTAGAGGACCTGTGGTTTGTTTCAGTTTCAGAAGCAGTGTTGGACTAGATATGGTCCGTATGTGTAGGAAACACCGTTCTTTTGTTCTGATAACACTCATATTTCCTGCTGTCTTAGAGAGTCTAGAAAGCAAGAGCGTGCTTCTTGCTGTAAAGCAGAGTGTGGACAATGGACGAGAACCCTGCTGTGTGTGTCGCTTCAGAATTGGAGTTAAATCCCAGGCTCTGAGTCTTACTACAAGCAAGACTTCGTTTCAGGTAAGGGCAGTCACTTTTCAGCTCCAAAAAACTACATCGTTCACATAGCTCACACGTTTCTCATCTTAACTGACAAGCATTGGATGTTAGAAGACCAATGATTTGTATCAGTATCAGAAGCAGAGTTGGAATAGATATGGTCTGTATGTGTAGGAAACACTGTTCATTTGTTCTCAGCACACTCAAGTTTCCTGCTGTCTTAGAGACTCTAGAAAGCTAGAGCGTGCTTCTTGCTCTAAAGCAGAGTGTGATCTATGGATGAGAACTCTGTTGTGTGTTTCCCTTCAGAAATGGAGTTAAATCCCAGGCTCTGTGTCTTCCTACAAGCAAACTTCGTTTCAGGCAGGGGAAGTCACTATTCAGCTCAAACGAACTACATCGTTCAGGAAGCTCACACGTTTCTCATCTTAACTGACAAGCATTGGAGGTTAGAGGACCTTTGGTTTGTTTCAATTTCAGAAGCAGACTTGGACTAGATATGGTCCGTCTGTGTAAGAAACACCGATCTTTTGTTCTCAGCACACTCAAGTTTCCTGCATTACTAGAGACTCTAGAAAACAAGAGCGTGCTTCTTTCTCTAAAGCAGAGTGTGATCAATGGATGAGAAATCTGTTGTGTGTTTCACTTCTGAAATGGAGTTAAATCCTAGGCTCTGAGTCTTCCTACAAGCAAGACTTCGTTTCAGGTAAGGGAAGTTGCTTTACAACTCAAAAGAACTACATCGTTCACGAAGCTCACACGTTTCTCATCTTAACTGACAAGCATTGGATGTTAGAGGACCTTTGGTTTGTTTCAGTTTCAGAAGCAGAGTTGGACTAGATATGGTCCGTATGTGTAGGAAACACCGTTCTTTTGTTCTCATCACACTCATGTTTCTTGCTGTATTTCAGACTCTAGAAAGCAAGAGCGTGCTGCTTGCTCTAAAGCAGAGTGTGATCCCTGGATGAGAACTGTGTTATGTGATTCCCTTCAGAAATGGAGTTAAATCCCAGGCTCTGTGTTTTCCTACCAGCAAGACTTCGTTTCAGTCAAGAGCAGTCACTTTTCAGCTCAAACAAACTACATCGTTCAGGAAGCTCACACGTTTCTCATCTTAACTGACAAGCATCGGATGTTAGAGGACCAGTGCTTTGTATCAGTTTCAGAAGCAGTGTTGGACTAGATATGGTAGGTATGTGTAAGAAACACTGTTCTTTTGTTCTCAGCACACTCATGTTTCCTGCTGTCTTAGAGAGTCTAGAAAGCAAGAGCGTGCTTCTTGCTGTAAAGCAGAGTGTGAACAGTGGATGAGAACCCTGCTGTGTGTGTCACTTCAGAAATGGAGTTAAATCCCACGCTCTGAGTCTTACTACAAGCAAGACTTCGTTTCAGGTAAGGGCAGTCACTTTCAGCTCCACAAAACTACATCGTTCACGAAGCTCACACGTTTCTCATCTTATCTGACAAGCATTGGATGTTAGAAGACCAATGATTTGTATCAGTTTCAGAAGCAGAGTTGGACTAGATATTGTCTGTATGTGTAGGAAACACCGTTCATTTGTTCTCAGCACACTCAAGTTTCCTGCTATCTTAGAGACTCTAGAAAGCTAGAGCGTGCTTCTTGCTCTAAAGCAGAGTGTGATCCATGGATGAGAACTCTGTTGTGTGTTTCCCTTCAGAAATGGAGTTAAATCCCAGGCTCTGTGTCTTCCTACAAGCAAGACTTCGTTTCAGGTAAGGGCAGTCACTTTTCAGCTCAAACGAATTACATCGGTCACGAAGCTCACACGTTTCTCATCTTTACTGACAAGCATTGGATTTTAGAGGACATTTGGTTTGTTTCAGTTTCAGAAGCAGAGTTGGACTAGATATGGTCCGTATGTGTAGGAAACACCGTTCTTTTGTTCTCATCGCACTCATGTTTCCTGATGTCTTAGAGAGTCTAGAAAGCAAGAGCGTGCTTCTTGCTGTAAAGCAGAGTGTTATCCATGGATGAGAACTGTGTTATGTGATTCCCTTCAGAAATGGAGTTAAATCCCATGCTCTGTGTCTTCTTCCAAGCAAGACTTCGTTTCAGGCAAGGGCAGTCACTATTCAGCTCAAACGAACTACATCGTTCAGGAATCTCACACGTTTCTCATCTTAACTGACAAGCATTGGATGTTAGAGGACCTTTGGTTTGTTTCAGTTTCAGAAGCAGAGTTGGACTAGATATGATCCGTCTGTGTAAGAAACACCGATCTTTTGTTCTCAGCACACTCACCTTTTCTGCATTGCTAGAGACTCTAGAAAGCAAGAGCATGCTTCTTTCTCTAAAGCAGAGTGTGATCAATGGATGAGAACTCTGTTGTGTGTTTCATTTCAGAAATGGAGTTAAATCCCAGGTTCTGAGTCTTCCTACAAGCAAAACTTTGTTTCATGGAAGGGAATTTGCTTTACAGCTCAAACGAACTACATCATTCACGAGGCTCACAGGTTTCTCATCTTAAATGACAAGCTTTGGATGTTAGAGGACCTGTGGTTTGTTTCAGTTTCAGAAGCAGAGTTGGACTAGATATGGTCCGTATGTGTAGGAAACACCGTTCTTTTGTTCTGATAACACTCATATTTCCTGCTGTCTTAGAGAGTCTAGAAAGCAAGAGCGTGCTTCTTGCTGTAAAGCAGAGTGTGGACAATGGATGAGAACCCTGCTGAGTGTGTCGCTTCAGAAATGGAGTTAAATCCCATGCTCTGTGTCTTCTTCCAAGCAAGACTTCGTTTCAGGCAAGGGCAGTCACTTTTCAGCTCCAAAAAACTACATCGTTCACATAGCTCACACGTTTCTCATCTTAACTAACAAGCATTGGATGTTAGAAGACCAATGATTTGTATCAGTATCAGAAGCAGAGTTGGAATAGATATGGTCTGTATGTGTAGGAAACACCGTTCATTTGTTCTCAGCACACTCAAGTTTCCTGCTGTCTTAGAGACTCTAGAAAGCTAGAGCGTGCTTCTTGGTCTAAAGCAGAGTGTGATCCATGGATGAGAACTCTGTTTTGTGTTTCCCTTCAGAAATGGAGTTAAATCCCAGGCTCTGTGTCTTCCTACAAGCAAGACTTCGTTTCAGGTAAGGGCAGTCACTCTTCAGCTCAATCGAATTGCATCAGTCACAAAGCTCCCACGTTTCTCATCTTAACTGGCAAGCATTGTATGTTAGAGGACCAGTGCTTTGTATCAGTTTCAGAAGCAGAGTTGGACTAGATATGGTCCGTATGTGTAGGAAACACCGTTCTTTTTTCTGATCACACTCATATTTCCTGCTGTCTGAGAGAGTCTAGAATGCAATAGCGTGCTTCTTGCTCTAAAGCAGAGTGTGATCCATGATGAGAACTGTGTTGTGTGTTTCCCTTCAGAAATGGAGTTAAATCCCAGGCTCTGAGTCTTCCTACAAGCAAGACTTCGTTTCAAATAAGGGCAGTCACTTTTCAGCTCAAAAAATATACATCGATCACGAAGCCCACACTTTTCTCATCTTAACTGACAAGCATTGGATGTTAGAGGACCAGTGCTTTGTATCAGTTTCAGAAGCAGACTTGGACTAGATATGGTCCATCTGTGTAAGAAACACCGTTCTTTTGTTCTCAGCACACTCATGTTTCCTGCATTATTAGGGACTCTAGAAAGCAAGAGCGTGCTTCTTGCTCTAAAGCAGAGTGTGATCAATGGATGAGAACTCTGTTGTGTGTTTCACTTCAGAAATGGAGTTAAATCCCAGGCTCTGAGTCTTCCTACAAGCAAGACGTCGTTTCAGGTAAGGGAAGTTTCTTTACAACTCAAACGTACTACATCGTTCACGAAGCTCACAGGTTTCTCATCTTAACTGACAAGCATTGGATGTTAGAGGACCTGTGATTTGTTTCAGTTTCAGAAGCAGAGTTGGACTAGATATGGTCCGTATGTGTAGGAAACTCCGTTCTTTTGTTCTGATCACATTCAGGTTTCCTGCTCTCTTAGAGACTCTAGAAAGCTAGAGCGTGCTTCTTGCTCTAAAGCAGAATGTGATCCATGGATGAGAACGGTGTTATGTGATTCCCTTCAGAAATGGAGTTAAATCCCAGGCTCTGTGTCTTCCTACAAGCAAGACTTCGTTTCAGGCAAGGGCAGTCACTTTTCAGCTCAAACGAACTACATCGTTCAGGAAGCTCACACCTTTCTCATCTTAACTGACAAGCATTGGATGTTAGAGGACCTTTGGTTTGTTTGAGTTTCAGAAGCAGAGTTGGACTAGATATGGTCCGTATGTGTAGGAAACTCCGTTCTTTTGTTCTCATCACACTCATGTTTCTTGCTGTATTACAGACTCTAGAAAGCAAGAGCGTGCTTCTTGCTCTAAAGCAGAGTGTGATCCATGGATGAGAACTGTGTTATGTGATTCCCTTCGGAAATGGAGTTAAATCCCAGTCTCTGTGTTTTCCTGCAAGCAAGACTTCGTTTCAGGCAAGGGCAGTCACTTTTCTGCTCAAACGAACTGCATCGTTCAGGAAGCTCACACGTTTCTCATCTTAACTGACAAGCATCAGATGTTAGACGACCAGTACTTTTTGTCAGTTTCACAAGCAGAGTGGGACTAGATAAGGTCGGTATGTGTAAGAAACACCGTTCTTTTGTTCTCAGCACACTCATGTTTCCTGCTGTCTTTGAGTCTCTAGAAAGCTAGAGCGTGCTTCTTGCTCTAAAGCAGAGTGTGAACAATGGATGAGAACTCTGTTGTGTGTTTCACTTGAGAAATGGAGTTAAATCCCAGACTCTGAGTCTTCCTACAAGAAAGACTTCGTTTCAGGTAAGGGCAGTCACTCTTCAGCTCAAACGAATTACATTGGTCACGAAGCTCCCACGTTTCTCATCTTAACTGGCAAGTGTTGTATGTTAGAGGACTAGTGCTTTGTATCAGTTTCATAAGCAGAGTTGGACTAGATAAGGTCCGTATGTGTAAGAAACACCTTTCTTTTGTTCTCAGCACACACATATTTCCTGCTGTATTAGAGACTCTAGAAAGCAAGAGCGTGCTTCTTGCTCTAAAGCAGAGTGTGATCCATGGATGAGAACTGTGTTATGTGATTCCCTTCAGAAATGGAGTTAAATCCCAGGCTCTGTGTCTTCCTCCAAGCAAGACTTCGTTTCAGGCAGGGGCAGTCACTATTCAGCTCAAACGAACTACATCGTTCAGGAAGCTCACACGTTTCTCATCTTAACTGACAAGCATTGGATGTTAGAGGACCTTTGGTTTGTTTCAGTTTCAGAAGCAGACTTGGACTAGATATGGTCTGTCTGTGTAAGAAACACCGATCTTTTGTTCTCAGCACACTCACGTTTCCTGCATTACTAGAGACTCTAGAAAGCAAGAGCGTGCTTCTTTCTCTAAAGCAGAGTGTAATCAATGGATGAGAACTCTGTTGTGTGTTTCACTTCTGAAATGGAGTTAAATCCTAGGCTCTGAGTCTTCCTACAAGCAAGACTTCGTTTCAGGTAAGGGAAGTTGCTTTACAACTCAAAAGAACTACATCGTTCACGAAGCTCACACGTTTCTCATCTTAACTGACAAGCATTGGATGTTAGAGGACCTTTGGTTTGTTTCAGTTTCAGAAGCAGAGTTGGACTAGATATGGTCCGTATGTGTAGGAAACACCGTTCTTTTGTTCTCATCACACTCATGTTTCTTGCTGTATTTCAGACTCTAGAAAGCAAGAGCGTGCTGCTTGCTCTAAAGCAGAGTGTGATCCATGGATGAGAACTGTGTTATGTGATTCCCTTCAGAAATGGATTTAAATCCCAGGCTCTGTGTTTTCCTACCAGCAAGACTTCGTTTCAGTCAAGGGCAGTCACTTTTCAGCTCAAACAAACTACATCGTTCAGGAAGCTCACACGTTTCTCATCTTAACTGACAAGCATTGGATGTTAGAGGACCAGTGCTTTGTATCAGTTTCAGAAGCAGTGTTGGACTAGATATGGTAGGTATGTGTAAGAAACACCGTTCTTTTGTTCTCAGCACACTCATGTTTCCTGCATTATTAGGGACTCTAGAAAGCAAGAGCGTGCTTCTTGCTCTAAAGCAGAGTGTGATCAATGGATGAGAACTCTGTTGTGTGTTTCACTTCAGAAATGGAGTTAAATCCCAGGCTCTGAGTCTTCCTACAAGCAAGACGTCGTTTCAGGTAAGGGAAGTTTCTTTACAACTCAAACGTACTACATCGTTCACGAAGCTCACACGTTTCTCATCTTAACTGACAAGCATTGGATGTTAGAGGACCTGTGATTTGTTTCAGTTTCAGAAGCAGAGTTGGACTAGATATGGTCCGTATGTGTAGGAAACTCCGTTCTTTTGTTCTGATCACATTCATGTTTCCTGCTCTCTTAGAGACTCTAGAAAGCTAGAGCGTGCTTCTTGCTCTAAAGCAGAATGTGAACAATGGATGAGAACTCTACTGTGTGTTTAACTTGAGAAATGGAGTTAAATCCCAAGCTCTGTGTCTTCCTACAAGCAAGACTTCGTTTCAGGTAAGGGCAGTCACTTTTCAGCTCAAACGAATTACATCGGTCACGAAGCTCACACGTTTCTCATCTTTACTGACAAGCATTGGATTTTAGAGGACATTTGGTTTGTTTCAGTTTCAGAAGCAGAGTTGGACTAGATATGGTCCGTATGTGTAGGAAACACCGTTCTTTTGTTCTCATCGCACTCATGTTTCCTGATGTCTTAGAGAGTCTAGAAAGCAAGAGCGTGCTTCTTGCTGTAAAGCAGAGTGTTATCCATGGATGAGAACTTTGTTATGTGATTCCCTTCAGAAATGGAGTTAAATCCCATGCTCTTTGTCTTCTTCCAAGCAAGACTTCTTTTCAGGCAAGGGCAGTCACTATTCAGCTCAAACGAACTACATCGTTCAGGAATCTCACACGTTTCTCATCTTAACTGACAAGCATTGGATGTTAGAGGACCTTTGGTTTGTTTCAGTTTCAGAAGCAGAGTTGGACTAGATATGATCCGTCTGTGTAAGAAACACCGATCTTTTGTTCTCAGCACACTCACCTTTCCTGCATTACTAGAGACTCTAGAAAGCAAGAGCATGCTTCTTTCTCTAAAGCAGAGTGTGATCAATGGATGAGAACTGTGTTGTGTGTTTCATTTCAGAAATGGAGTTAAATCCCAGGCTCTGAGTCTTCCTACAAGCAAAACTTTGTTTCAGGTAAGGGAATTTGCTTTACAGCTCAAACGAACTACATCGTTCACGAAGCTCACAGGTTTCTCATCTTAAATGACAAGCTTTGGATGTTAGAGGACCTGTGGTTTGTTTCAGTTTCAGAAGCAGTGTTGGACTAGATATGGTCTGTATGTGTAGGAAACACCGTTCTTTTGTTCTGATAACACTCATATTTTCTGCTGTCTTGGAGAGTCTAGAAAGCAAGAGCGTGCTTCTTGCTGTAAAGCAGAGTGTGGACAATGGATGAGAACCCTGCTGTGTGTGGCGCTTCAGAAATGGAGTTAAATCCCAGGCTCTGAGTCTTATTACAAGCAAGACTTCGTTTCAGGTAAGGGCAGTCACTTTTCAGCTCCAAAAAACTACATCGTTCACATAGCTCACACGTTTCTCATCTTAACTGACAAGCATTGGATGTTAGAAGACCAATGATTTGTATCAGTATCCGAAGCAGAGTTGGAATAGATATGGTCTGTATGTGTAGGAAACACCGTTCATTTGTTCTCAGCACACTCAAGTTTCCCTACGTCTTAGAGACTCTAGAAAGCTAGAGCGTGCTTCTTGCTCTAAAGCAGAGTGTGATCCATGGATGAGAACTCTGTTGTGTGTTTCCCTTCAGAAATGGAGTTAAATCCCAGGCTCTGTGTCTTCCTACAAGCAAGACTTCGTTTCAGGTAAGGGCAGCCACTCTTCAGCTCAATCGAATTACATCAGTCACAAAGCTCCCACGTTTCTCATCTTAACTGGCAAACATTGTATGTTAGAGGACCAGTGCTTTGTATCAGTTTCAGAAGCAGAGTTGGACTAGATATGGTCCGTATGTGTAGGAAACGCCGTTCTTTTGTTCTGATCACACTCATATTTCCTGCTGTCTGAGAGAGTCTAGAATGCAAGAGCGTGCTTCTTGCTCTAAAGCAGAGTGTGATCCATGATGAGAACTGTGTTGTGTGTTTCCCTTCAGAAATGGAGTTAAATCCCAGGCTCTGAGTCTTCCTACAAGCAAGACTTCGTTTCAAATAAGGGCAGTCACTTTTCAGCTCAAAAAAATACATCGATCACGAAGCCCACACTTTTCTCATCTTAACTGACAAGCATTGGATGTTAGAGGACCAGTGCTTTGTATCAGTTTCAGAAGCAGACTTGGACTAGATATGGTCCATCTGTGTAAGAAACATCGTTCTTTTGTTCTCAGCACACTCATGTTTCCTGCATTATTAGGGACTCTAGAAAGCAAGAGCTTGCTTCTTGCTCTAAAGCAGAGTGTTATCAATGGATGAGAACTCTGTTGTGTGTTTCACTTCAGAAATGGAGTTAAATCCCAGGCTCTCAGTCTTCCTACAAGCAAGACGTCGTTTCAGGTAAGGGAAGTTTCTTTACAACTCAAACGTACTACATCGTTCACGAAGCTCACACGTTTCTCATCTTAACTGACAAGCATTGGATGTTAGATGACCTTTTATTTGTTTCAGTTTCAGAAGCAGAGTTGGACTAGATATGGTCCGTATGTGTAGGAAACTCCGTTCTTTTGTTCTGATCACATTCATGTTTCCTGCTCTCTTAGAGACTCTAGAAAGCTAGAGCGTGCTTCTTGCTCTAAAGCAGAATGTGATCCATGGATGAGTACGGTGTTATGTGATTCCCTTCAGAAATGGAGTTAAATCCCAGGCTTGTGTCTTCCTACAAGCAAGACTTCGTTTCAGGCAAGGGCAGTCACTTTTCAGCTCAAACGAACTACATCGTTCAGGAAGCTCACACCTTTCTCATCTTAACTGACAAGCATTGGATGTTAGAGTACCTTTGGTTTGTTTGAGTTTCAGAAGCAGAGTTGGACTAGATATGGTCCGTATGTGTAGGAAACTCCGTTCTTTTGTTCTCATCATACTCATGTTTCTTGCTGTATTACAGACTCTAGAAAGCAAGAGCGTGCTTCTTGCTCTAAAGCAGAGTGTGATCCATGGATGAGAACTGTGTTATGTGATTCCCTTCAGAAATGGAGTTAAATCCCAGGCTCTGTGTTTTCCTGCAAGCAAGACTTCGTTTCAGGTAAGGGCAGTCACTTTTCAGCTCAAACGAAATACATCAGTCACGAAGCTCACACGTTTCTCATCTTAACTGACAAGGATTGGATGTTAGAGGACCTTTGGTTTGTTTCAGTGTCAGAAGCTGAGTTGGACTAGATATGGTCCGTACGTGTAAGAAACACCGTTCTTTTGTTCTCATCACACTCATGTTTCCTCGTGTCTTAGAGACTCTAGAAAGCTAGAGCGTGCTTCTTGCTCTAAAGCAGAGTGTGAACAATGGATGAGAACTCTACTGTGTGTTTAACTTGAGAAATGGAGTTAAATCACAGACCCTGAGTCTTCCTACAAGCAAGACTTCGTTTCACGTAAGGGCATCACTTTTCAGCTCCAAAAAACTACATCGGTCACAAAGCTCCCACGTTTCTCATCTTAACTGGCAAGCATTGTATGTTAGAGGACCAGTGCTTTGTATCAGTTTCAGAAGCAGAGTTGGACTATATATTGTCTGTATGTGTAAGAAACACCGTTCTTTTGTTCTCACCTCACTCACCTTTCCTGCATTATTAGAGACTCTAGAAAACAACAGCATGCTTCTTTCTCTAAAGCAGAGTGTGATCAATGGATGAGAACTCTGTTGTGTGTTTCACTTCAGAAATGCAGTTAAATCCCAGGCTCAGAGTCTTCCTTCAACCAAGACTTCATTTCAGGTAAAGGAAGTTGCTTTACAACTCAAAAGAACTACATCGTTCACGAAGCTCACACGTTTCTCATCTTAACTGACAAGCATTGGATGTTAGAGGACCTGTGGTTTGTTTCTGTTTCAGAAGCATCGTTGGACTAGATATGGTCCGTATGTGTAGGAAACACCGTTCTTTTGTTCTGATCACACTCATAATTCCTGCTGTCTGAGAGAGTCTAGAATGCAAGAGCGTGCTTCTTGCTCTAAAGCAGAGTGTGATCCATGATGAGTACTATGTTGTGTGTTTCCCTTCAGAAATGGAGTTAAATCCCAGGCTCTGAGTTTTCCTACAAGCAAGACTTCGTTTCAAATAAGGGCAGTCACTTTTCAGCTCAAAAAAAATACATCGATCACGAAGCTCACACTTTTCTCATCTTAACTGACAAGCATTGGATGTTAGAGGACCAGTGCTTTGCATCAGTTTCAGAAGCAGACTTGGACTAGATATCATCCGTCTGTGTAAGAAACACCGTTCTTTTGTTCTCAGCACACTCATGTTTCCTGCATTATTAGAGACTCTAGAAAGCAAGAGCGTGCTTCTTGCTCTAACGCAGAGTGTGATCAATGGATGAGAACTCTGTTGTGTGTTTCACTTCAGAAATGGAGTTAAATCCCAGGCTCTGTGTCTTCCTACAAGCAAGACTTCGTTTCAGGCAAGGGCAGTCACTTTTCAGCTCAAACGAACTGCATCGTTCAGGAAGCTCACACGTTTCTCATCTAAACTGACAAGCATCGGATGTTAGAGGACCAGTACTTTTTGTCAGTTTCACAAGCAGAGTTGGACTAGATAAGGTCGGTATGTGTAAGAAACACCGTTCTTTTGTTCTCAGCACACTCACATTTCCTGCATTATTAGAGACTCTAGAAAGCAAGAGCGTGATTCTTGCTCTAAAGCAGAGTGTGATCAATGGATGAGAACTCTGTTGTGTGTTTCACTTCAGAAATGGAGTTAAATCCCAGGCTCTGAGTCTTCCTACAAGCAAGACTTCGTTTCAGGTAAGGTCAGTCACTTTACAGCTCAAACGAATTACAACGGTCACGAAGCTCACACGTTTCTCATCTTAACTGACAAGCATTGGATGTTAGAGGACCTTTGGTTTGTTTCGGTTTCAGAAGCAGATTTGGACTAGATATGGTCCGTATTTGTAGGAAACACCTTTCTTTTGTTCTCATCACACTCATGTTTCCTGCTGTCTTTGAGACTCTAGAAAGCTAGAGCGTGCTTCTTGCTCTAAAGCAGAGTGTGAACAATGGATGCGAACTCTGCTGTGTGTTTCACTTGAGAAATGGGGTTAAATCCCAGACTCTGAGTCTTCCTACAAGAAAGACTTCTTTTCACGTAAGGGCAGTCACTTTTCAGCTCCAAAAAACTACATCGTTCACGAAGCTCCCACGTTTCTCATCTTAACTGACAAGCATTGGATGTTAGAAGACCAATGATTTGTATCAGTTTCAGAAGCAGAGTTGGACTAGATATGGTCTGTATGTGTAGGAAACACCGTTCATTTGTTCTCAGCACACTCAAGTTTCCTGCTGTCTAAGAGAATCTAGAAAGCTAGAGTGTACTTCTTGCTCTAAAGCAGAGTGTGATCCATGGATGTGAACTGTGTTGTGTGTTTCCCTTCAGAAATGGAGTTAAATCCCAGGCTCTGTGTCTTCCTACAAGCAAGACTTTGTTTCAGGTAAGGGCAGTCACTCTTCAGCTCAAAAGAATTACATCGGTCACGAAGCTCCCACGTTTCTCATCTTAACTGGCAAGTATTGTATGTTAGAGGACCAGTGCTTTGTATCAGTTTCAGAAGCAGAGTTGGACTATATATTGTCTGTATGTGTAAGAAACACCGTTCTTTTGTTCTCACCATACTCACGTTTCCTGCATTATTAGAGACTGTAGAAACAAGAGCGTGCTTCTTTCTCTAAAGCAGAGTGTGATCAATGGAAGAGAACTCTTTTGTGTGTTTCACTTCAGAAATGGAGTTAAATCCCAGGCTCTGAGTCTTCCTACAAGCAAGACTTCGTTTCAGGAAAGGGCAGTCACTTTTCAGCACAAACGAACTACATCGTTCAGGAAGCTCACACGTTTCTCATCTTAACTGACAAGCATCGGATGTTAGAGGACCAGTGCTTTGTCTCAGTTTTAGAAGCAGAGTTGGACTAGATATGGTCCGTATGTGTAGGAAACTCCGTTCTTTTGTTCTCATCATACTCATGTTTCTTGCTGTATTACAGACTCTAGAAAGCAAGAGCGTGCTTCTTGCTCTAAAGCAGAGTGTGATCCATGGATCAGAACTGTGTTATGTGATTCCCTTCAGAAATGGAGTTAAATCCCAGGCTCTGTGTTTTCCTGCAAGCAAGACTTCGTTTCAGGTAAGGGCAGTCACTTTTCAGCTCAAACGAAATACATCAGTCACGAAGCTCACACGTTTCTCATCTTAACTGACAAGGATTGGATGTTAGAGGACCTTTGGTTTGTTTCAGTTTCAGAAGCTGAGTTGGACTAGATATGGTCCGTACGTGTAGGAAACACCGTTCTTTTGTTCTCATCACACTCATGTTTCCTGCTGTCTTAGAGACTCTAGAAAGCTAGAGCGTGCTTCTTGCTCTAAAGCAGAGTGTGATCAATGGATGAGAACTCTGTTGTGTGTTTCACTTCAGAAATGGAGTTAAATCCCAGGCTCTGAGTCTTCCTACAAGCAAGACTTCTTTTCACGTAAGGGCAGTCACTTTTCAGCTCCAAAAAACTACATTGTTCACGAAGCTCACACGTTTCTCATCTTAACTGACAAGCATTGGATGTTAGAAGACCAATGATTTGTATCAGTTTCAGAAGCAGAGTTGGACTAGATATGGTCTGTATGTGTAGGAAACACCGTTCATTTGTTCTCAGCACACTCAAGTTTCCTGCTGTCTAAGAGAATCTAGAAAGCTAGAGTGTTCTTCTTGCTCTAAAGCAGAGTGTGATCCATGGATGAGAACTCTGTTGTGTGTTTCCCTTCAGAAATGGAGTTAAATCCCAGGCTCTGTGTCTTCCTACAAGCAAGACTTTGTTTCAGGTAAGGGCAGTCACTCTTCAGCTCAAACGAATTACATCGGTCACGAAGCTCCCACGTTTCTCATCTTAACTGGCAAGTATTGTATGTTAGAGGACCAGTGCTTTGTATCAGTTTCAGAAGCAGAGTTGGACTATATATTGTCTGTATGTGTAAGAAACACCGTTCTTTTGTTCTCACCACACTCACGTTTCCCGCATTATTAGAGACTCTAGAAACAAGAGCGTGCTTCTTTCTCTAAAGCAGAGTGTGATCAATGGATGAGAACTCTTTTGTGTGTTTCACTTCAGAAATGGAGTTAAATCCCCGGCTCTGAGTCTTCCTACAACCAAGACTTCAATTCAGGTAAGGGAAGTTGCTTTACAACTCAAAACAACTACATCGTTCACGAAGCTCACACGTTTCTCATCTTAAATGACAAGCATTGGATGTTAGAGGGCCTGTGGTTTGTTTCAGTTTCAGAAGCAGAGTTGGACTAGATATGGTCCGTATGTGTAGGAAACACCGTTCTTTTGTTCTCATCACACTCATGTTTCATGCTGTATTAGACTCTAGAAAATAAGAGCGTGCTTCTTGCTCTAACGCAGAGTGTGATCCATGGATGAGAACTGTGTTGTGTGTTTCCCTTCAGAAATGGAGTTAAATCCCAGTCTCTGTGTCTTCCTACAAGCAAGACTCAGTTTCAGGTAAGGGCAGTCACTCTTCAGCTCAAACTAATTACATCGGTCACGAAGCACACACGTTTCTCATCTTAAATGAGAAGCATTGTATGTTAGAGGACCAGTGCTTTGTATCAGTTTCAGAATCAGAGTTGGACTAGATATGGTCCGTATGTGGAAGAAACACCGTTCTTTTGTTCTAATCACACTCATGTTTCCTGCTGTCTTAGAGACTCTAGAAAGCTAGAGCATGCTTCTTGCTCTAAAGCAGAGTATGATCAGTGGATGAGAACTGTGTTATGTGATTCCCTTCAGAAATGGAGTTAAATCCCAGGCTCTGTGTCTTCCTACAAGCAAGACTTCGTGTCAGGCAAGGGCAGTCACTTTTCAGCTCAAACAAACTACATCGTTCAGGAAGCTCACACGTTTCTCATCTTAACTGACGAGCGTTGGATGTCAGAGGACCTTTGGTTTGTTTCAGTTTCAGAAGCAGAGTTGGACTAGATATCGTCCATATGTGTAGAAAACACCATACTTTTGTCCTCATCACACTCATGTTTCCTGCTGACTTAGAGACTCTAGAAAGCAAGAGCGTGCTTCTTGCTCTAAGGCAGAGTGTGATCCATGGATGAGAACTGTGTTGTGTGTTTCCCTTCAGAAATGGAGTTAAATCCCAGGCTCTGTGTCTTCCTACAAGCAAGACTCCGTTTCAGGTAAGGGCAGTCACTTTTCAGCTCAAAAAACTTCATCGTTCACCAAGCTCACACGTTTCTCATCTTAACTGACTAGTATTGGATGTTAGAAGACCTATGCTTTGTATCAGTTTCAGAAGCAGAGTTGGACTAGATATGGTCCGTATGTGTAAGAAACACTGATCTTTTGTTGTCAGCACACTCACATTTCCTGCTGTATTAGAGACTCTAGAAAGCAAGAGCGTGCTTCTTGCTCTAAAGCAGAGTGTGATCAATGCATGAGAACTCTGTTGTGTGTTTCCCTTCAGAAATGGAGTTAAATCCCAGGCTCTGAATCTTCCTACAAGCAAGACTTCGTTTCAGGTTAGGGCAGTCACTTTTCAGCTCAAACTAATTACATTCATCACGAAGCTCACACGTTTCTCATCTTAACTGACAAGCATTGGATGTTAGAGGAGCAATGATTTGTATCAGTTTCAGAATCAGAGTTGGACTAGATATGATCTGTATGTGTAGGAAACACCGTTCATTTGTTCTCAGCACACTCAAGTTTCCTGCTGTCTTAGAGACTCTAGAAAGCTAGAGCGTGCTTCTTGCTCTAAAGCAGAGTGTGATCCATGGATAAGAACTCTGTTGTGTGTTTCCCTTCAGAAATGGAGTTAAATCCCAGGGTCTGTGTCTTCCTACAAGCAAGACTTCGTTTCAGGTAAGGGCAGTCACTTTTCAGCTCAAACAAACTACATCGTTCACGAAGCTCACATGTTTCTCATCTTAACTTACAAGCATTGTATGTTAGAGGACCAGTGCTTTGTATCAGTTTCAGAAGCAGAGCTGGACTAGATATGGTCTGTATGTGTAAGAAACACCGTTCATTTGTTCCCAGCACACTCACGTTTCCTGCATTATTAGAGACTCTAGAAAGCAAGAGCGTGCTTCTTGCTCTAAAGCAGAGTGTGATCAATGGATGAGAACTCTGTTGTGTGTTTCACTAAAGAAATGGATTTAAATCCCAGGCTCTGAGTCTTCCTACAAGCAAGACTTCGTTTCTAGTAAGGGCAGTCACTTTTCAGCTCAAACGAATTAAATCGGTCACGAAGCTCACACGTTTCTCATCTTAACTGACAAGCATTGGATGTTAGAGGACCTTTGGTTTGTTTCAGTTTCAGAAGCAGAGTTGGACTAGATATGGTCTGTATGTGTAGGAAACACCGTTCTTTTGTTTTCATCACACTTATGTTTCCTGCTGTATTAGAGACTCTAGAAAATAAGAGCGTGCTTCTTGCTCTAACACAGAGTGTGATCCATGGATGAGAACTGTGTTGTGTGTTTCCCTTCAGAAATGGAGTTAAATCCCAGGCTCTGTGTCTTCCTACAAGCAAGACTCAGTTTCAGGTAAGGGCAGTCACTCTTCAGCTCAAACTAATTACATCGGTCACAAAGCACACACGTTTCTCAACTTAAATGAGAAGCATTGTATGTTAGAGGACCAGTGCTTTGTATCAGTTTCAGAATCAGAGTTGGACTAGATATCTTCCTTATGTGGAAGAAACACCGTTCTTTTGTTCTAATCACACTCATGTTTTCTGCTGTCTTAGAGACTCTAGAAAGCTAGAGCATGCTTCTTGCTCTAAAGCGGAGTATGATCAGTGGATGAGAACTGTGTTCTGTGATTCCCTTCAGAAATGGAGTTAAATCCCAGGCTCTGTGTTTTCCTACATGCAAGACTTCGTTTCAGGCAAGGGCAGTCACTTTTCTGCTCAAACGAACTACATCGTTCAGGAAGCTCACACGTTTCTCATCTTAACTGACAAGCATCAGATGTTAGAGGACCAATGCTTTGTATCAGTTTCAGAAGCAGAGTTGGACTAGATATGTTCCGTATGTGTAAGAAACACCGTTCTTTTGTTGTCAGCACACGCACATTTCCTGCTGTATTAGAGACTCTAGAAAGCAAGAGCGTGCTTTTTATTCTAAAGCAGAGTGTGATCAATGGATGAGAACTCTGTTGTGTGTTTCCCTTCAGAAATGGAGTTAAATCCCAGGCTCTGAATCTTCCTACAAGCAAGACTTCGTTTCAGGTTAGGGCAGTCACTCTTTAGCTCAAACGAATTACATCGGTCACGAAGCTCACACGTTTCTCATCTTAACTTACAAGTATTGTATGTTAGAGGACCAGTGCTTTATATCAGTTTCAGAAGCAGAGTTGGACTAGATATGGTCTGTATGTGTAAGAAACACCGTTCATTTGTTCTCAGCACACTCACATTTCCTGCATTATTAGAGACTCTAGAAAGCAAGAGCGTGCTTCTTGCTCTAAAGCAGAGTGTGATCAATGGATGAGAACTCTGTTGTGTGTTTCACTAAAGAAATGTAGTTAAATCCCAGGCTCTGAGTCTTCCTACATGCAAGACTTCGTTTCTGGTAAGTGCAGTCACTTTTCAGCTCACACGAATTACATCGGTCACGAAGCTCACACGTTTCTCATCTTAAATGACAAGTTTGGATGTTAGAGGACCTATGGTTTGTTTCAGTTTCAGAAGCATTGTTGGACTAGATATGGTCCGTATGTGTAGGAAACACCGTTCTTTTGTTCTGATCACACTCATATTTCCTGCTGTCTTAGAGAGTCTAGAAAGCAAGAGCATTCTTCTTGCTGTAAAGCAGAGTGTGAACAATGGATGAGAACCCTGCTGTGTGTGTCACTTCAGAAATGGAGTTAAATCCCAGCCTCTGAGTCTTACTACAAGCAAGACTTCGTTTCAGGTAAGGACAGTCACTTTTCAGCTCCAAAAAACTACATCGTTCACGAAGCTCACACGTTTCTCATCTTAACTGACAAGCATTGGATGTTAGAATACCAATGATTTGTATCAGTTTCAGAAGCAGAGTTGGAATAGATATGATCCATACGGGTAGGAAACACCGTTCATTTGTTGTCAGCACACTCATGTTTCCTACTGTCTTAGAGATTCTAGAAAGCTAGTGTGTGGTTCTTGCTCTAAAGCAGAGTGTAATCAATGGATGAAAACTCTGTTGTGTGTTTCACTTTAAAAATGGAGTTAAATCCCTGGCTCTGAGTCTTCCTACAAGCAAGACTTCGTTTCAGGTAAGGGCATTTACTTTTCAGCTCAAACAAACTACATCGTTCATGAAGCTCACACGTTTCTCATCTTAATTGACAAGCATTGGATGTTAGAATACCAATGATTTGTATCAGTTTCAGAAGCAGAGTTGGACTAGATATGATCTGTATGTGTAGGAAAAACCGTTCATTTGTTTTCAGCACACTCAATTTTCCTGCTCTCTTAGAGACTCTAGAAAGCTAGAGCGTGCTTCTTGCTCTAAAGCAGAGTGTGATCCATGGATAAGAACTCTGTTGTGTGTTTCCCTTCAGAAATGGAGTTATATCCCAGTCTCTGTGTCTTCCTACAAGCAAGACTTCGTTTCAGGTAAGGGCAATCACTCTTCCGCTCAAACGAATTACATCGGTCACAAATCTCACACGTTTCTCATCTTAACTGACAAGCATTGTATGTTAGAGGACCAGTGCTTTGTATCAGTTTCAGAAGTCGAGTTGGACTAGATATGGTCCGTATGTGTAGGAAACACCGTTCTTTTGTTCATCACACTCATTTTTCCTGCTGTCTTAGAGTCTCTAGAAAGCTAGAGCGTGCTTCTTGCTCCAAAGCAGAGTGTGATCCATGGATGAGAACTGTGTTATGTGATTCCCTTCAGAAATGGAGTTAAATCCCAGGCTCTGTGTCTTCCTACAAGCAAGACTTCGTTTCAGGCAAGGGCAGTCACTTTTCAGCTCAAACAAACTACATCGTTCAGGAAGCTCACACGTTTCTCATCTTAACTGATGAGCATTGGATGTCAGAGGACCTTTGGTTTGTTTCAGTTTCAGAAGCAGAGTTGGACTAGATATCGTCCATATGTGTTGAAAACACCATACTTTTGTTCTCATCACACTCATGTTTCCTGCTGACTTAGAGACTCTAGAAAGCAAGAGCGTGCTTCTTGCTCTAAGGCAGAGTGTGATCCATGGATGAGAACTGTGTTGTGTGTTTCCCTTCAGAAATGGAGTTAAATCCCAGGCTCTGTGTCTTCCTACAAGCAAGACTCCGTTTCAGGTAAGGGCAGTCACTTTTCAGCTCAAAAAACTTCATCGTTCACCAAGCTCACACGTTTCTCATCTTAACTGACTAGTATTGGATGTTAGAAGACCAGTGCTTTGTATCAGTTTCAGAAGCAGAGTTGGACTAGATATCGTCCGTATGTGTAAGAAACACCGATCTTTTGTTGTCAGCACACTCACATTTCCTGCTGTATTAGAGACTCTAGAAAGCAAGAGCGTGCTTCTTGCTCTAAAGCAGAGTGTGATCAATGGATGAGAACTCTGTTGTGTGTTTCCCTTCAGAAATGGAGTTAAATCCCAGGCTCTGAATCTTCCTACAAGCAAGACTTCGTTTCAGGTTAGGGCAGTCACTTTTCAGCTCAAACGAATTACATTGGTCACGAAGCTCACACGTTTCTCATCTTAACTGACAAGTATTGGATGTTAGAGGAGCAATGATTTGTATCAGTTTCAGAATCAGAGTTGGACTAGATATGATCTGTATGTGTAGGAAACACCGTTCATTTGTTCTCAGCACACTCAAGTTTCCTGCTGTCTTAGAGACTCTAGAAAGCTAGAGCGTGCTTCTTGCTCTAAAGCAGAGTGTGATCCATGGATAAGAACTCTGTTGTGTGTTTCCCTTCAGAAATGGAGTTAAATCCCAGGGTCTGTGTCTTCCTACAAGCAAGACTTCGTTTCAGGTAAGGGCAGTCACTTTTCAGCTCAAACAAACTACATCGTTCACGAAGCTCACATGTTTCTCATCTTAACTTACAAGCATTGTATGTTAGAGGACCAGTGCTTTGTATCAGTTTCAGAAGCAGAGTTGGACTAGATATGGTCCATATGTGTAAGAAACACCGTTCATTTGTTCCCAGCCCACTCACGTTTCCTGAATTATTAGAGACTCTAGAAAGCAAGAGCGTGCTTCTTGCTCTAAAGCAGAGTGTGATCAATGGATGAGAACTCTGTTGTGTGTTTCACTAAAGAAATGGATTTAAATCCCAGGCTCTGAGTCTTCCTACAAGCAAGACTTCGTTTCTAGTAAGGGCAGTCACTTTTCAGCTCAAACGAATTAAATCGGTCACGAAGCTCACACGTTTCTCATCTTAACTGACAAGCATTGGATGTTAGAGGACCTTTGGTTTGTTTCAGTTTCAGAAGCAGAGTTGGACTAGATATGGTCTGTATGTGTAGGAAACACCGTTCTTTTGTTTTCATCACACTCATGTTTCCTGCTGTCTTAGAGACTCTAGAAAGCTAGAGCGTGCTTCTTGCTCTAAAGCAGAGTGTGATCCATGGATGAGAACTGTGTTATGTGATTCCCTTCAGAAATGGAGTTAAATCCCAGGCTCTGTGTCTTCCTACAAGCAAGGCTTCGTTTCAGTAGGGGAAATACTTTTTAGCTCAAACGAACTACATTCTTCAGGAAGCTCACACGTTTCTCATCTTAACTGACAAGCATTGGATGTTAGAGGACCTTTCGTTTGTTTCAGTTTCAGAAGCACAGTTGGACTAGATATGGTCCGTATGTGTAGGAATCACCGTTCTTTTGTTCTCATCACGCTCATGTTTCCTGCTGTCTCAGAGTCTCTAGAAAGCAAGTGCGTGCTTCTTACTCTAAAGCAGAGTGTGATCCATGGATGAGAACTGTGTTGTGTGTTTCCCTTCAGAAATGGAGTTAAATCCCAGGCTCTGTGTCTTCCTACAAGCAAGACTTCGTTTCAGGTAAGGGCAGTCACTTTTCAGCTCAAACAAACTACATCGTTCACGAAGCTCACACGTTTCTCATCTTAACTGACAAGTATTGGATGTTAGAAGACCAATTATTTATATCAGATTCAGAAGCAGAGTTGGACTAGATATGATCTGTATGTGTAGGAAACACCGTTCATTTGTTCTCAGCACACTCAAGTTTCTTGCTGTCTTAGAGACTCTAGAAAGCTAGAGCGTGCTTCTTGCTCTAAAGCAGAGTGTGACCCATGGATGAGAACTCTGTTGTGTGTTTCCCTTCAGAAATGGAGTTAAATCCCAGGCTCTGAGTCTTCCTACAAGCAAGACTTCATTTCAGGCAAGGGCAGTCACTCTTCAGCTCAAACGAATTACATCGGTCACGAAGCTCACACGTTTCTCATCTTAACTTACAAGCATTGTATGTTAGAGGACCAGTGCTTTGTATCAGTTTCAGAAGCAGAGTTGGACTAGATATGATCCGTATGTGTAGGTAACACCGTTCATTAGTTCTCAGCACACTCAAATTTCCTGCTGTCTTAGAGACTCTAGAAAGCTAGAGCGTGCTTCTTGCTCTAAAGCAGAGTGTGATCCATGGATGAGAACTGTGTTATGGATTCCCTTCAGAAATAGAGTTAAATCCCAGGCTCTGTGTTTTCCTACATGCAAGACTTCGTTTCAGGCCAGGGCAGTCACTTTTCTGCTCAAACGAACTACATCGTTCCGGAAGCTCACACGTTTCTCATCTTCACTGACAAGCATCGGATGTTAGAGGACCAGTGCTTTGTATCAGTTTCAGAAGCATTAATGGACTAGATATGGCAGGTATGTCTAAGAAACACTGTTCTTTTGTTCTTAGCACACTCATATTTCCTGATGTATTAGAGACTCTAGAAAGCAAGAGCATGCTTCTTGCTCTAACGCAGAGTGTGATCCATGGATGAGAACTGTGTTGTGTGTTTCCCTTCAGAAATGGAGTTAAATCCCTGGCTCTGAGTCTTCCTACAAGCAAGACTTCGTTTCAGATAAGGGCAGTCACTTTTCAGGTCAAACGAATTACATCGGTCACGAAGCTCACACGTTTCTCATCTTAACTGACAAGTATTGGATGTTAGAAGACCAATTATTTATATCAGATTCAGAAGCAGAGTTGGACTAGATATGATCTGTATGTGTAGGAAACACCGTTCTTTTGTTCTCATCACACTCATGTTTCCTGCTGTCTTAGAGACTCTACAAAGCTAGAGCGTGCTTCTTGCTCTAAAGCAGAGTGTGATCCATGGAAGAGAACTGTGTTATGTGATTCCCTTCAGAAATGGAGTTAAATCCCAGGCTCTGTGTCTTCCTACAAGCAAGACTTCGTTTCAGGCAAGGGCAGTCACTTTTCAGCTCAAACGAACTACATCGTTCAGGAAGCTCACACTTTTCTCATCTTAACTGACCAGCATTGGATGTTAGAGGACCTTTGGTTTGTTTCAGTTTCAGAAGCAGAGTTGGACTGGATATGGTCCGTATGTGTAGGAAACACCGTTCCTTTGTTCTCATCACACTCATGTTTCCTGCTGTATTAGAGACTCTAGAAAATAAGAGCGTGCTTCTTGCTCTAACGCAGAGTGTGATCCATGGATGAGAACTGTGTTGTGTGTTTCCCTTCAGAAATGGAGTTAAATCCCAGGCTCTGTGTCTTCCTACAAGCAAGACTCAGTTTCAGGTAAGGGCAGTCACTCTTCAGCTCAAACTAATTACATCGGTCACGAAGCACACACGTTTCTCATCTTAAATGAGAAGCATTGTATGTTAGAGGACCAGTGCTTTGTATCAGTTTCAGAATCAGAGTTGGACTAGATATGGTCCGTATGTGGAAGAAACACCGTTCTTTTGTTCTAATCACACTCATGTTTCCTGCTGTCTTAGAGACTCTAGAAAGCTAGCGCATGCTTCTTGCTCTAAAGCAGAGTATGATCAGTGGATGAGAACTGTGTTATGTGATTCCCTTCAGAAATGGAGTTAAATCCCAGGCTCTGTGTTTTCCTACATGCAAGACTTCGTTTCAGGCAAGGGCAGTCACTTTTCTGCTCAAACGAACTACATCTTTCAGGAAGCTCACACGTTTCTCATCTTAAATGACAAGCATCGGATGTTAGAGGACCAATGCTTTGTATCAGTTTCAGAAGCAGAGTTGGACTAGATATGTTCCGTATGTGTAAGAAACACCGTTCTTTTGTTGTCAGCACACGCACATTTCCTGCTGTATTAGAGACTCTAGAAAGCAAGAGCGTGCTTTTTATTCTAAAGCAGAATGTGATCAATGGATGAGAACTCTGTTGTGTGTTTCCCTTCAGAAATGGAGTTAAATCCCAGGCTCTGAATCTTCCTACAAGCAAGACTTCGTTTCAGGTTAGGGCAGTCACTTTTCAGCTCAAACGAATTACATTGGTCACGAAGCTCACACGTTTCTCATCTTAACTGACAAGCATTGGATGTTAGAGGAGCAATGATTTGTATCAGTTTCAGAATCAGAGTTGGACTAGATATGATCTGTATGTGTAGGAAACACCGTTCATTTGTTCTCAGCACACTCAAGTTTCCTGCTTCTTAGAGAATCTAGAAAGCTAGAGCGTGCTTCTTGCTCTAAAGCAGAGTGTGATCCATGGATGAGAACTCTGTTGTGTGTTTCCCTTCAGAAATGGAGTTAAATCCCAGGGTCTGTGTCTTCCTACAAGCAAGACTTCGTTTCAGGTAAGGGCAGTCACTCTTTAGCTCAAACGAATTACATCGGTCACGAAGCTCACACGTTTCTCATCTTAACTTACAAGCATTGTATGTTAGAGGACCAGTGCTTTATATCAGTTTCAGAAGCAGAGTTGGACTAGATATGGTCCGTATGTGTAAGAAACACCGTTCATTTGTTCTCAGCACACTCACATTTCCTGCATTATTAGAGACTCTAGAAAGCAAGAGCATGCTTCTTGCTCTAAAGCAGAGTGTGATCAATGGATGAGAACTCTGTTGTGTGTTTCACTAAAGAAATGTAGTTAAATCCCAGGCTCTGAGTCTTCCTACATGCAAGACTTCGTTTCTGGTAAGTGCAGTCACTTTTCAGCTCACACGAATTACATCGGTCACGAAGCTCACACGTTTCTCATCTTAAATGACAAGTTTGGATGTTAGAGGACCTATGGTTTGTTTCAGTTTCAGAAGCATTGTTGGACTAGATATGGTCCGTATGTGTAGGAAACACCGTTCTTTTGTTCTGATCACACTCATATTTCCTGCTGTCTTAGAGAGTCTAGAAAGCAAGAGCATTCTTCTTGCTGTAAAGCAGAGTGTGAACAATGGATGAGAACCCTGCTGTGTGTGTCACTTCAGAAATGGAGTTAAATCCCAGCCTCTGAGTCTTACTACAAGCAAGACTTCGTTTCAGGTAAGGACAGTCACTTTTCAGCTCCAAAAAACTACATCGTTCACGAAGCTCACACGTTTCTCATCTTAACTGACAAGCATTGGATGTTAGAATACCAATGATTTGTATCAGTTTCAGAAGCAGAGTTGGAATAGATATGATCCGTACGGGTAGGAAACACCGATCATTTGTTGTCAGCACACTCATGTTTCCTACTGTCTTAGAGATTCTAGAAAGCTAGTGTGTGCTTCTTGCTCTAAAGCAGTGTGTGATCCATGGATAAGAACTCTGTTGTGTGTTTCCCTTCAGAAATGGAGTTAAATCCCAGGCTCTGTGTCTTCCTACAAGCAAGACTTCTTTCAGGCAAGGGCAGTCACTTTTCAGCTCAAACAAACTACATCGTTCAGGAAGCTCACACGTTTCTCATCTTAACTGACGAGCATTGGATGTCAGAGGACCTTTGGTTTGTTTCAGTTTCAGAAGCAGAGTTGGAGTAGATATCGTCCATATGTGTAGAAAACACCGTACTTTTGTTCTCATCACACTCATGTTTCCTGCTGACTTAGAGACTCTAGAAAGCAAGAGCGTGCTTCTTGCTCTAAGGCAGAGTGTGATCCATGGATGAGAACTGTGTTGTGTGTTTCCCTTCAGAAATGGAGTTAAATCCCAGGCTCTGTGTCTTCCTACAAGCAAGACTCCGTTTCAGGTAAGGGCAGTCACTTTTCAGCTCAAAAAACTTCATCGTTCACCAAGCTCACACGTTTCTCATCTTAACTGACTAGTATTGGATGTTAGAAGACCTATGCTTTGTATCAGTTTCAGAAGCAGAGTTGGACTAGATATGGTTCGTATGTGTAAGAAACGCCGATCTTTTGTTGTCAGCACACTCACATTTCCTGCTGTATTAGAGACTCTAGAAAGCAAGAGCGTGCTTCTTGCTCTAAAGCAGAGTGTGATCAATGGATGAGAACTCTGTTGTGTGTTTCCCTTCAGAAATGGAGTTAAATCCCAGGCTCTGAATCTTCCTACAAGCAAGACTTCATTTCAGGTTAGGGCAGTCACTTTTCAGTTCAAACGAATTACATTGGTCACGAAGCTCACACGTTTCTCATCTTAACTGACAAGCATTGGATGTTAGAGGAGCAATGATTTGTATCAGTTTCAGAATCAGAGTTGGACTAGATATGATCTGTATGTGTAGGAAACACCGTTCATTTGTTCTCAGCACACTCAAGTTTCCTGCTGTCTTAGAGACTCTAGAAAGCTAGAGCGTGCTTCTTGCTCTAAAGCAGAGTGTGATCCATGGAGAAGAACTCTGTTGTGTGTTTCCCTTCAGAAATGGAGTTAAATCCCAGGGTCTGTGTCTTCCTACAAGCAAGACTTCGTTTCAGGTAAGGGCAGTCTCTTTTCAGCTCAAACAAACTACATCGTTCACGAAGCTCACATGTTTCTCATCTTAACTTACAAGCATTGTATGTTAGAGGACAAGTGCTTTGTATCAGTTTCAGAAGCAGTGTTGGACTAGATATGGTCCGTATGTGTAAGAAACACCGTTCATTTGTTCCCAGCACACTCACGTTTCCTGCATTATTAGAGACTCTAGAAAGCAAGAGCGTGCTTCTTGCTCTAAAGCAGAGTGTGATCAATGGATGAGAACTCTGTTGTGTGTTTCACTAAAGAAATGGATTTAAATCCCAGGCTCTGAGTCTTCCTACAAGCAAGACTTCTTTTCTAGTAAGGGCAGTCACTTTTCAGCTCAAACGAATTAAATCGGTCACGAAGCTCACACGTTTCTCATCTTAACTGACAAGCATTGGATGTTAGAGGACCTTTGGTTTGTTTCAGTTTCAGAAGCAGAGTTGGACTAGATATGGTCTGTATGTGTAGGAAACACCGTTCTTTTGTTCTCATCACGCTCATGTTTCCTGCTGTCTCAGAGTCTCTAGAAAGCAAGTGCGTGCTTCTTACTCTAAAGCAGAGTGTCATCCGTGGATGAGAACTGTGTTGTGTGTTTCCCTTCAGAAATGGAGTTAAATCCCAGGCTCTGTGTCTTCCTACAAGCAAGACTTCGTTTCAGGTAAGGGCAGTCACTTTTCAGCTCAAACAAACTACATCGTTCACGAAGCTCACACGTTTCTCATCTTAACTGACAAGTATTGGATGTTAGAAGACCAATTATTTATATCAGATTCAGAAGCAGAGTTGGACTAGATATGATCTGTATGTGTAGGAAACACCATTCATTTGTTCTCAGCACACTCAAGTTTCCTGCTGTCTTAGAGACTCTAGAACGCTAGAACGTGCTTCTTGCTCTAAAGCAGAGTGTGATCCATGGATGAGAACTCTGTTGTGTGTTTCACTAAAGAAATGGATTTAAATCCCAGGCTCTGAGTCTTCCTACAAGCAAGACTTCGTTTCTAGTAAGGGCAGTCACTTTTCAGCTCAAACGAATTAAATCGGTCACGAAGCTCACACGTTTCTCATCTTAACTGACAAGCATTGGATGTAGAGGACCTTTGGTTTGTTTCAGTTTCAGAAGCAGAGTTGGACTAGATATGGTCTGTATGTGTAGGAAACACCGTTCTTTTGTTTTCATCACACTCATGTTTCCTGCTGTCTTTGAGACTCTAGAAAGCTAGAGCGTGCTTCTTGCTCTAAAGCAGAGTGTGATCCCTGGATGAGAACTGTGTTATGTGATTCCCTTCAGAAATGGAGTTAAATCCCAGGCTCTGTGTCTTCCTACAAGCAAGGCTTCGTTTCAGGAGGGGAAATACTTTTTAGCTCAAACGAACTACATTCTTCAGGAAGCTCACACGTTTCTCATCTTAACTGACAAGCATTGGATGTTAGAGGACCTTTCGTTTGTTTCAGTTTCAGAAGCACAGTTGGACTAGATATGGTCCGTATGTGTAGGAATCACCGTTCTTTTGTTCTCATCACGCTCATGTTTCCTGCTGTCTCAGAGTCTCTAGAAAGCAAGTGCGTGCTTCTTACTCTAAAGCAGAGTGTCATCCATGGATGAGAACTGTGTTGTGTGTTTCCCTTCAGAAATGGAGTTAAATCCCAGGCTCTGTGTCTTCCTACAAGCAAGACTCCGTTTCAGGTAAGGGCAGTCACTTTTCAGCTCAAACAAACTACATCGTTCACGAAGCTCACACGTTTCTCATCTTAACTGACAAGTATTGGATGTTAGAAGACCAATTATTTATATCAGATTCAGAAGCAGAGTTGGACTAGATATGATCTGTATGTGTAGGAAACACCATTCATTTGTTCTCAGCACACTCAAGTTTCCTGCTGTCTTAGAGACTCTAGAACGCTAGAACGTGCTTCTTGCTCTAAAGCAGAGTGTGATCCATGGATGAGAACTCTGTTGTGTGTTTCCCTTCAGAAATGGAGTTAAACCCAGGCTCTGTGTCTTCCTACAAGCAAGACTTCGTTTCAGGCAAGGGCAGTCACTCTTCAGCTCAAACGAATTACATCGGTCACAAAGCTCACACGTCTCTCATCTTAACTTACAAGCATTGTATGTTAGAGGACCAGTGCTTTGTATCAGTTTCAGAAGCAGAGTTGTACTAGATATGGTCCGTATATGTAAGAAACACCGTTCATTTGTTCTCAGCACACTCACATTTCCTGCATTATTAGAGACTCTAGAAAGCAAGAGCGTGCTTCTTGCTCTAAAGCAGAGTCTGATCCATGGATGAGAACTGTGTTATGTGATTCCCTTCAGAAATGGAGTTAAATCCCAGGCTCTGTGTTTTCCTACATGCAAGACTTCGTTTCAGGCAAGGGCAGTCACTTTTCACCTCAAACGAACTAAATCGATCAGGAAGCTCACACGTTTCTCATCTTCACCGACAAGCATCGGATGTTAGAGGTCCAGTGCTTTGTATCAGTTTCAGAAGCAGAGTTGGACTAGATATGGTCCGTATGTGTAAGAAACACCGTTCTTTTGTTCTCAGCACACTCACATTTCCTGCTGTATTAGAGACTCTAGAAAGCAAGAGCGTGCTTCTTGCTCTAAAGCAGAGTGTGATCCATGGATAAGAACTCTGTTGTGTGTTTCACTTCAGAAATGGAGTTAAATCCCAGGATCTGAGTTTTCCTACAAGCAAGACTTCGTTTCAGGTAAGGGCAGTCACTTTTCAGCTCAAACGAATTACATCGGTCACGAAGCTCACACGTTTCTCATCTTAACTGACAAGCATTGGATGTTAGAGGACAAGTGCTTTGTATCAGTATCAGAAGCAGAGTTGGACTAGATATGATCCGTACGGGTAGGAAACACCGTTCATTTGTTCTCAGCCCAATCAAGTTTCCTACTATCTTAGAGATTCTAGAAAGCTAGTGCGTGTTTCTTGCTCTAAAGCAGAGTGTGAGCAATGGATGAAAACTCTGTTGTGTGTTTCACTTGAAAAATGGAGTTAAATCCCTGGCTCTGAGTCTTCCTACAAGCAAGACTTCGTTTCAGGTAAGGGCATTTACTTTTCAGCTCAAACAAACTACATCGTTCACGAAGCTCACACGATTCTCATCTTAACTGACAAGCATTGGATGTTAGAATACCAATGATTTGTATCAGTTTCAGAAGCAGAGTTGGACTAGATATGATCTGTATGTGTAGGAAACACCGTTCATTTGTTCTCAGCACACTCAATTTTCCTGTTCTCTTAGAGACTCTAGAAAGCTAGAGCGTGCTTCTTGCTCTAAAGCAGAGTGTGATCCATGGATAAGAACTCTGTTGTGTGTTTCCCTTCAGAAATGGAGTTAAATCCCAGGCTCTGTGTCTTCCTACAAGCAAGACTTCGTTTCAGGTAAGGGCAGTCACTCTTCCGCTCAAACAAATTACATCGGTCACAAATCTCACACGTTTCTCATCTTAACTGACAAGCATTGTATGTTAGAGGACCAGTGCTTTGTATCAGTTTCAGAAGTAGAGTTCGACTAGATATGATCTGTATGTGTAGGAAACACCGTTCTTTTGTTGTCAGCACACTCACATTTCCTGCTGTATTGGAGAATCTAGAAAGCAAGTGCGTGCTTCTTGCTCTAAAGCAGAGTGTGATCCATGGATGAGAACTCTGTTGTGTGTTTCCCTTCAGAAATGGAGTTAAATCCCAGGCTCTGAATCTTCCTACAAGCAAGACTTCCTTTCAGGTTAGGGCAGTCACTTTTCAGCTCAAACGAATTACATTGGTCACGAAGCTCACACGTTTCTCATCTTAACTTACAAGCATTGTATGTTAGAGGACCAGTGCTTTGTATCAGTTTCAGAAGCAGAGTTGGTCTAGATATGGTCCGTATGTGTAAGAAATACCGTTCATTTGTTCTCAGCACACTCACATTTCTTGCATTATTAGAGACTCTAGAAAGCAAGAGCGTGCTTCTAGCTCTAAAGCAGAGTGTGATCAATGGATGAGAACTCTGTTGTGTGTTTCACTTCAGAAATGGAGTTAAATCCCAGGCTCTGTGTCTTCCTACAAGCAAGACTTCGTTTCAGGTAAGGGCAGTCACTTTTCAGCTCAAAGGAATTACATCTGTCACGAGCTCACACGTTTCTCATCTTAACTGACAAGCATTGGATGTTTGAGGACCTTTGGTTTGTTTCAGTTTCAGAAGAAGAGTTGGACTAGATATGGTCCGTATGTGTAGGAAACACTGTTCTTTTCTTCTCATCACACTCATGTTTCCTGCTGTCTTAGAGACTCTAGAAAGCTAGAGCGTGCTTCTTGCTCTAAAGCAGAGTGTGATCCATGGATGAGAACTGTGTTATGTGATTCCCTTCAGAAATGGAGTTAAATCCCAGGCTCTGTGTCTTCCTACAAGCAAAACTTCGTTTCATGCAAGGGCAGTCAATTTTCAGCTCAAACGAACTACATCGTTCAGGAAGCTCACACGTTTCTCATCTTAACTGACAAGCATTGGATGTTAGAGGACCTTTGGTTTGTTTCAGTTTCAGAAGCAGAGTTGGACTAGATATGGTCCGTATGTGTAGGAAACACCGTTCTTTTGTTCTCATCACTCTCATGTTTCCTGCTGTCTCAGAGACTCTAGAAAGCAAGAGCGTGCTTCTTGCTGTAAAGCAGAGTGTGAAAAATGGATGAGAACTCTGTTGTGTGTTTCCCTTCAGAAATGGAGTTAAATACCAGACTCTGAGTCTTCTTACAAGCAAGACTTAGTTTCAGGTATGGGCAGTCACTTTTCAGCTCAAAAAAACTACATCAATCATGAAGCTCACACGTTTCTCATCTTAACTGACAAGCATTGAATGTTAGAGGACCAGTTCTTTGTATAAGTTTCAGAAGCAGAGTTGGACTAGATAAGATCCATATGTGTAGGAAACCCCGTTCATTTCTTCTCAGCACACTCAAGTTTCCTGCTGTGTTAGCGACTCTAGAAAGCTAGAGCGTGCTTCTTGCTCTAAAGCAGAGTGTGATCCATGGATGAGAACTGTGTTATGTGATTCCCCTCAGAAATGGAGTTAAATCCCAGGCTCTGTGTCTTCCTACAAGCAAGACTTCGTTTCAGGCAAGGGCAGTCACTTTTCAGCTCAAACGATCTACATCGTTCAGGAAGCTAACACGTTTCTCATCTTAACTGACAAGCATTGGAAGTTAGAGGACCTTTGGTTTGTTTCAGTTTCAGAAGCAAAGTTGGACTAGATATGGTCCGTATGTGTAGGAAACACCATTCATTTGTTCTCAGCACACTCAAGTTTCCTGCTTTCTTAGAGACTGTAGAAAGCAAGAGCGTGCTTCTTGCTTTAAAGCAGAGTGTGATCAATGGATTAAAACTCTGTTGTGTGCTTCACTTTAAAAATCGAGTTATATCCCTGGGTCTGAATCTTCTTACAAGCAAGACTTCATTTCAGGTAAGGGCATTTACTTTTCAGCTCAAACAAACTACATCGTTCACGAAGCTCACACGTTTCTCATCTTAACTGACAAGTATTGGATGTTAGAAGACCAATTATTTATATCAGATTCAGAAGCAGAGTTGGACTAGATATGATCTGTATGTGTAGGAAACACCATTCATTTGTTCTCAGCACACTCAAGTTTCCTGCTGTCTTAGAGACTCTAGAACGCTAGAACGTGCTTCTTGCTCTAAAGCAGAGTGTGATCCATGGATGAGAACTCTGTTGTGTGTTTCCCTTCAGAAATGGAGTTAAACCCAGGCTCTGTGTCTTCCTACAAGCAAGACTTCGTTTCAGGCAAGGGCAGTCACTCTTCAGCTCAAACGAATTACATCGGTCACAAAGCTCACACGTTTCTCATCTTAACTTACAAGCATTGTATGTTAGAGGACCAGTGCTTTGTATCAGTTTCAGAA
This sequence comes from Onychomys leucogaster, assembly GCA_949786385.1. NCBI lineage: Eukaryota > Metazoa > Chordata > Mammalia > Rodentia > Cricetidae > Onychomys > Onychomys leucogaster. The sequence continues at coordinate 531,748 of CATKUP010000120.1, forward strand.
GCAGAGTTGGACTAGATATGGTCCGTATATGTAAGAAACACCGTTCATTTGTTCTCAGCACACTCACATTTCCTGCATTATTAGAGACTCTAGAAAGCAAGAGCGTGCTTCTTGCTCTAAAGCAGAGTGTGATCCATGGATGAGAACTGTGTTATGTGATTCCCTTCAGAAATGGAGTTAAATCCCAGGTTCTGTGTTTTCCTACATGCAAGACTTCGTTTCAGGCAAGGGTAGTCACTTTTCACCTCAAACGAACTAAATCGATCAGGAAGCTCACACGTTTCTCATCTTCACCGACAAGCATCGGATGTTAGAGGTCCAGTGCTTTGTATCAGTTTCAGAAGCAGAGTTGGACTAGATATGGTCCGTATGTGTAAAAAACACCGTTCTTTTGTTCTCTGCACACTCACATTTCCTGCTGTATTAGAGACTCTAGAAAGCAAGAGCGTGCTTCTTGCTCTAAAGCAGAGTGTGATCCATGGATAAGAACTCTGTTGTGTGTTTCACTTCAGAAATGGAGTTAAATCCCAGGATCTGAGTTTTCCTACAAGCAAGACTTCGTTTCAGGTAAGGGCAGTCACTTTTCAGCTCAAACGAATTACATCGGTCACGAAGCTCACACGTTTCTCATCTTAACTGACAAGCATTGGATGTTAGAGGACAAGTGCTTTGTATCAGTATCAGAAGCAGAGTTGGACTAGATATGATCCGTACGGGTAGGAAACTCCGTTCATTCGTTCTCAGCCCAATCAAGTTTCCTACTATCTTAGAGATTCTAGAAAGCTAGTGCGTGTTTCTTGCTCTAAAGCAGAGTGTGAGCAATGGATGAAAACTCTTTTGTGTGTTTCACTTGAAAAATGGAGTTAAATCCCTGGCTCTGAGTCTTCCTACAAGCAAGACTTCGTTTCAGGTAAGGGCATTTACTTTTCAGCTCAAACAAACTACATTGTTCACGAAGCTCACACGATTCTCATCTTAACTGACAAGCATTGGATGTTAGAATACCAATGATTTGTATCAGTTTCAGAAGCAGATTTGGACTAGATATGATCTGTATGTGTAGGAAACACCGTTCATTTGTTCTCAGCACACTCAATTTTCCTGTTCTCTTAGAGACTCTAGAAAGCTAGAGCGTGCTTCTTGCTCTAAAGCAGAGTGTGATCCATGGATAAGAACTCTGTTGTGTGTTTCCCTTCAGAAATGGAGTTAAATCCCAGGCTCTGTGTCTTCCTACAAGCAAGACTTCGTTTCAGGTAAGGGCAGTCACTCTTCCGCTCAAACAAATTACATCGGTCACAAATCTCACACGTTTCTCATCTTAACTGACAAGCATTGTATGTTAGAGGACCAGTGCTTTGTATCAGTTTCAGAAGTCGAGTTGGACCTGATATGGTCTGTATGTGTAAGAAACACCGTTCTTTTGCTCTGATCACACTCATATTTCCTGCTGTCTCAGAGAGTCTAGAAAGCAAGAGCGTGCTTCTTGCTGTAACGCAGAGAGTGAATAATGGATGAGAACTCTGCTGTGTGATTCCCTTCGGAAATGGAGTTAAATCCCAGGCTCTGAGTTTTCCTACATGCAAGACTTCGTTTCAGGCAAGGGCAGTCACTTTTAAGCTCAAAGGAACTACATCATTCAGGAAGCTCACACGTTTCTCATCTTAACTGACAAGCATCAGATGTTAGAGGACCAATGTGTTGTATCAGTTTCAGAAGCAGAGTTCGACTAGATATGGTCCGTATGTGTAAGAAACACCGTTCTTTTGTTGTCAGCACACTCACAATTCCTGCTGTATTAGAGACTCTAGAAAGCAAGAGCGTGCTTCTTGCTCTAAAGCAGAGTGTGATCAATGGATGAGAACTCTGTTGTGTGTTTCCCTTCAGAAATGGAGTTAATCCCAGGCTCTGAATCTTCCTACAAGCAAGACTTCATTTCTGGTTAGGGGAGTCACTTTTCAGCTCAAACGATTACATTGGTCACAAAGCTCACACGTTTCTCATCTTAACTGACAAGCATTGGATGTTAGAGGAGCAATGATTCATATCAGTTTCAGAATCAGAGTTGGACTAGATATGATATGTATGTGTAGGAAACACCGTTCATTTGTTCTCAGCACACTCACATTTCCTGCTGTATTGGAGAATCTAGAAAGCAAGTGCGTGCTTCTTGCTCTAAAGCAGAGTGTGATCCATGGATGAGAACTCTGTTGTGTGTTTCCCTTCAGAAATGGAGTTAAATCCCAGGCTCTGAATCTTCCTACAAGCAAGACTTCCTTTCAGGTTAGGGCAGTCACTTTTCAGCTCAAACGAATTACATTGGTCCCGAAGCTCACACGTTTCTCATCTTAACTTACAAGCATTGTATGTTAGAGGACCAGTGCTTTGTATCAGTTTCAGAAGCAGAGTTGGTCTAGATATGGTCCGTATGTGTAAGAAATACCGTTCATTTGTTCTCAGCACACTCACATTTCTTGCATTATTAGAGACTCTAGAAAGCAAGAGCGTGCTTCTAGCTCTAAAGCAGAGTGTGATCAATGGATGAGAACTCTGTTGTGTGTTTCACTTCAGAAATGGAGTTAAATCCCAGGCTCTGTGTCTTCCTACAAGCAAGACTTCGTTTCAGGTAAGGGCAGTCACTTTTCAGCTCAAAGGAATTACATCTGTCACGAGCTCACACGTTTCTCATCTTAACTGACAAGCATTGGATGTTTGAGGACCTTTGGTTTGTTTCAGTTTCAGAAGAAGAGTTGGACTAGATATGGTCCGTATGTGTAGGAAACACTGTTCTTTTCTTCTCATCACACTCATGTTTCCTGCTGTCTTAGAGACTCTAGAAAGCTAGAGCGTGCTTCTTGCTCTAAAGCAGAGTGTGATCCATGGATGAGAACTGTGTTATGTGATTCCCTTCAGAAATGGAGTTAAATCCCACGCTCTGTGTCTTCCTACAAGCAAAACTTCGTTTCATGCAAGGGCAGTCAATTTTCAGCTCAAACGAACTACATCGTTCAGGAAGCTCACACGTTTCTCATCTTAACTGACAAGCATTGGATATTAGAGGACCTTAGGTTTGTTTCAGTTTCAGAAGCAGAGTTGGACTAGATATGGTCCGTATGTGTAGGAAACACCGTTCTTTTGTTCTCATCACTCTCATGTTTCCTGCTGCCTCAGAGACTCTAGAAAGCAAGAGCGTGCTTCTTGCTGTAAAGCAGAGTGTGAAAAATGGATGAGAACTCTGTTGTGTGTTTCCCTTCAGAAATGGAGTTAAATACCAGACTCTGAGTCTTCTTACAAGCAAGACTTAGTTTCAGGTAAGGGCAGTCACTTTTCAGCTCAAAAAAACTACATCAATCACGAAGCTCACACGTTTCTCATCTTAACTGACAAGCATTGAATGTTAGAGGACCAGTTCTTTGTATAAGTTTCAGAAGCAGAGTTGGACTAGATAAGATCCGTATGTGTAGGAAACCCCGTTCATTTCTTCTCAGCACACTCAAGTTTCCTGCTGTGTTAGCGACTCTAGAAAGCTAGAGCGTGCTTCTTGCTCTAAACAGAGTGTGATCCATGGATGAGAACTGTGTTATGTGATTCCCCTCAGAAATGGAGTTAAATCCCAGGCTCTGTGTCTTCCTACAAGCAAGACTTCGTTTCAGGCAAGGGCAGTCACTCTTCAGCTCAAACGATCTACATCGTTCAGGAAGCTAACACGTTTCTCATCTTAACTGACAAGCATTGGAAGTTAGAGGACCTTTGGTTTGTTTCAGTTTCAGAAGCAGAGTTGGACTAGATATGGTCCGTATGTGTAGGAAACACCGTTCTTTTGTTCTCATCACTCTCATGTTTCCTGCTGCCTCAGAGACTCTAGAAAGCAAGAGCGTGCTTCTTGCTGTAAAGCAGAGTGTGAAAAATGGATGAGAACTCTGTTGTGTGTTTCCCTTCAGAAATGGAGTTAAATACCAGACTCTGAGTCTTCTTACAAGCAAGACTTAGTTTCAGGTAAGGGCAGTCACTTTTCAGCTCAAAAAAACTACATCAATCACGAAGCTCACACGTTTCTCATCTTAACTGACAAGCATTGAATGTTAGAGGACCAGTTCTTTGTATAAGTTTCAGAAGCAGAGTTGGACTAGATAAGATCCGTATGTGTAGGAAACCCCGTTCATTTCTTCTCAGCACACTCAAGTTTCCTGCTGTGTTAGCGACTCTAGAAAGCTAGAGCGTGCTTCTTGCTCTAAACAGAGTGTGATCCATGGATGAGAACTGTGTTATGTGATTCCCCTCAGAAATGGAGTTAAATCCCAGGCTCTGTGTCTTCCTACAAGCAAGACTTCGTTTCAGGCAAGGGCAGTCACTCTTCAGCTCAAACGATCTACATCGTTCAGGAAGCTAACACGTTTCTCATCTTAACTGACAAGCATTGGAAGTTAGAGGACCTTTGGTTTGTTTCAGTTTCAGAAGCAGAGTTGGACTAGATATGGTCCGTATGTGTAGGAAACACCATTCATTTGTTCTCAGCACACTCAAGTTTCCTGCTGTCTTAGAGACTGTAGAAAGATAGAGCGTGCTTCTTGCTTTAAAGCAGAGTGTGATCAATGGATTAAAACTCTGTTGTGTGCTTCACTTTAAAAATCGAGTTATATCCCTGGGTCTGAATCTTCTTACAAGCAAGACTTCATTTCAGGTAAGGGCATTTACTTTTCAGCTCAAACAAACTACATCGTTCACGAAGCTCACACGTTTCTCATCTTAACTGACAAGTATTGGATGTTAGAAGACCAATTATTTGTATCAGTTTCAGAAGCAGAGTTGGAATAGATATGATCTGTATGTGTAGGAAACACCGTCCTTTTGTTGTCAGCACACTCAAATTTTTTGCTGTATTGGAGACTCTAGAAAGCAAGAGCGTGCTTCTTGCTCTAAAGCAGAGTGTGATCAATGGATGAGAACTCTGTTGTGTGTTTCCCTTCAGAAATGGAGTTAAATCCCAGGCTCTGAATCTGACTACAAGCAAGACTTCGTTTCAGGTAAGGGCAGTCACTCTTCAGGTCAAACGAATTACATCGGTCACGAAGCTCACACGTTTCTCATCTTAATTTACAAGCATTGTATGTTAGAGGACCATTGCTTTGTATCAGTTTCAGAAGCAGAGTTGGACTAGATATGGTCCGTATGTGTAAGAAACACCGTTCATTTGTTCTCAGCACACTCAAGTTTCCTGCTTTCTTAGAGACTGTAGAAAGATAGAGCGTGCTTCTTGCTCTAAAGCAGAGTGTGATCCATGGATTAGAACTGTGTTATGTGATTCCCTTCAGAAATGGAGTTAAATCCCAGGCTCTGTGTCTTCCTACAAGCAACACTTCGTTTCAGGCAAGGGCAGTCACTTTTCAGCTCAAAAGAACTACATCGTTCAGGAAGCTCACACGTTTCTCATCTTAACTGACAAGTATTGGATGTTAGAAGACCAATTATTTGTATCAGTATCAGAATCAGAGTTGGACTAGTTATGATCTGTATGTGTAGGAAACACCGTTCATTTGTTCTCAACACACTCAAATTTCCTGCTCTCTTAGAGACTCTAGAAAGCTAGAGCGTGCTTCTTGCTCTAAAGCAGAGTGTGATCCATGGATGAGAACTGTGTCATGTGATTCCCTTGAGAAATGGAGTTAAATCCCAGGCTCTGTGTTTTCCTACATGCAGGACTTCATTTCAGGCAAGGGCAGTCACTTTTCAGCTCAAACGAACTACCTCGTTCAGGAAGTTCACACGTTTCTCATCTTCACTGACAAGCATCGGATGTTAGAGGACCAGTGCTTTGTATCAGTTTCAGAAGCAGAGTTGGACTAGATATGGTCAGTATGTGTAAGAAACACCGTTATTTGTTCTGATCACAGTCATATTTCCTGCTCTCTTAGAGAGTCTAGAAAGCAAGAGCGTGCTTCTTGCTGTAAAGCAGAGTGTGAACAATCGATGAGAACTCTGCTGTGTGTTTCCCTTCAGAAATGGAGTCAAATCCCAGGCTCTGAGTCTTCCTACAAGGCATACTTCTTTTCAGGTAAGGGAAGTCACTTTTCAGCTCAAACAAACTACATCATTCACGAAGCTCACACGATTCACATCTTAACTGACAAGCATTGGATGTTAGAATACCAATGATTTGTATCAGTTTCAGAAGCAGAGTTGGACTAGATATGATCTGTATGTGTAGGAAACCCCGTTCATTTGTTCTCAGCACACTCAATTTTCCTGTTCTCTTAGAGACTCTAGAAAGCTAGAGCGTGCTTCTTGCTCTAAAGCAGAGTGTGATCCATGGATAAGAACTCTGTTGTGTGTTTCCCTTCAGAAATGGAGTTAAATCCCAGGCTCTGTGTCTTCCTACAAGCAAGACTTCGTTTCAGGTAAGGGCAGTCACTCTTCCGCTCAAACAAATTACATCGGTCACAAATCTCACACGTTTCTCATCTTAACTGACAAGCATTGTATGTTAGAGGACCAGTGCTTTGTATCAGTTTCAGAAGTCGAGTTGGACCTGATATGGTCTGTATGTGTAAGAAACACCGTTCTTTTGCTCTGATCACACTCATATTTCCTGCTGTCTCAGAGAGTCTAGAAAGCAAGAGCGTGCTTCTTGCTGTAACGCAGAGAGTGAACAATGGATGAGAACTCTGCTGTGTGATTCCCTTCGGAAATGGAGTTAAATCCCAGGCTCTGAGTTTTCCTACATGCAAGACTTCGTTTCAGGCAAGGGCAGTCACTTTTAAGCTCAAAGGAACTACATCATTCAGGAAGCTCACACGTTTCTCATCTTAACTGACAAGCATCAGATGTTAGAGGACCAATGTGTTGTATCAGTTTCAGAAGCAGAGTTCGACTAGATATGGTCCGTATGTGTAAGAAACACCGTTCTTTTGTTGTCAGCACACTCACAATTCCTGCTGTATTAGAGACTCTAGAAAGCAAGAGCGTGCTTCTTGCTCTAAAGCAGAGTGTGATCAATGGATGAGAACTCTGTTGTGTGTTTCCCTTCAGAAATGGAGTTAATCCCAGGCTCTGAATCTTCCTACAAGCAAGACTTCATTTCTGGTTAGGGGAGTCACTTTTCAGCTCAAACGATTACATTGGTCACAAAGCTCACACGTTTCTCATCTTAACTGACAAGCATTGGATGTTAGAGGAGCAATGATTCATATCAGTTTCAGAATCAGAGTTGGACTAGATATGATATGTATGTGTAGGAAACACCGTTCATTTGTTCTCAGCACACTCACATTTCCTGCTGTATTGGAGAATCTAGAAAGCAAGTGCGTGCTTCTTGCTCTAAAGCAGAGTGTGATCCATGGATGAGAACTCTGTTGTGTGTTTCCCTTCAGAAATGGAGTTAAATCCCAGGCTCTGAATCTTCCTACAAGCAAGACTTCCTTTCAGGTTAGGGCAGTCACTTTTCAGCTCAAACGAATTACATTGGTCACGAAGCTCACACGTTTCTCATCTTAACTTACAAGCATTGTATGTTAGAGGACCAGTGCTTTGTATCAGTTTCAGAAGCAGAGTTGGTCTAGATATGGTCCGTATGTGTAAGAAATACCGTTCATTTGTTCTCAGCACACTCACATTTCTTGCATTATTAGAGACTCTAGAAAGCAAGAGCGTGCTTCTAGCTCTAAAGCAGAGTGTGATCCATGGATGAGAACTCTGTTGTGTGTTTCCCTTCAGAAATGGAGTTAAATCCCAGGCTCTGTGTCTTCCTACATGCAAGACTTCGTTTCAGGTAAGGGCAGTCACTCTTCAGCTCAAACGAATTACATCGGTCACGAATCTCACACGTTTCTCATCTTAACTGACAAGCATTGTATGTTAGAGGACCAGGGCTTTGTATCAGTTTCAGAAGTAGAGTTGGACCAGATATGATCTGTATGTGTAGGAAACACCGTTCTTTTGTTGTCAGCACACTCACATTTCCTGCTGTATTGGAGAATCTAGAAAGCAAGTGCGTGCTTCTTGCTCTAAAGCAGAGTGTGATCCATGGATGAGAACTCTGTTGTGTGTTTCCCTTCAGAAATGGAGTTAAATCCCAGGCTCTGAATCTTCCTACAAGCAAGACTTCCTTTCAGGTTAGGGCAGTCACTTTTCAGCTCAAACGAATTACATTGGTCACGAAGCTCACACGTTTCTCATCTTAACTTACAAGCATTGTATGTTAGAGGACCAGTGCTTTGTATCAGTTTCAGAAGCAGAGTTGGACTAGATATGGTCCGTATGTGTAAGAAATACCGTTCATTTGTTCTCAGCACACTCACATTTCTTGCATTATTAGAGACCCTAGAAAGCAAGAGCGTGCTTCTAGCTCTAAAGCAGAGTGTGATCAATGGATGAGAACTCTGTTGTGTGTTTCACTTCAGAAATGGAGTTAAATCCCAGGCTCTGTGTCTTCCTACAAGCAAAACTTCGTTTCATGCAAGGGCAGTCAATTTTCAGCTCAAACGAACTACATCGTTCAGGAAGCTCACACGTTTCTCATCTTAACTGACAAGCATTGGATATTAGAGGACCTTAGGTTTGTTTCAGTTTCAGAAGCAGAGTTGGACTAGATATGGTCCGTATGTGTAGGAAACACCGTTCTTTTGTTCTCATCACTCTCATGTTTCCTGCTGCCTCAGAGACTCTAGAAAGCAAGAGCGTGCTTCTTGCTGTAAAGCAGAGTGTGAAAAATGGATGAGAACTCTGTTGTGTGTTTCCCTTCAGAAATGGAGTTAAATACCAGACTCTGAGTCTTCTTACAAGCAAGACTTAGTTTCAGGTAAGGGCAGTCACTTTTCAGCTCAAAAAAACTACATCAATCACGAAGCTCACACGTTTCTCATCTTAACTGACAAGCATTGAATGTTAGAGGACCAGTTCTTTGTATAAGTTTCAGAAGCAGAGTTGGACTAGATAAGATCCGTATGTGTAGGAAACCCCGTTCATTTCTTCTCAGCACACTCAAGTTTCCTGCTGTGTTAGCGACTCTAGAAAGCTAGAGCGTGCTTCTTGCTCTAAACAGAGTGTGATCCATGGATGAGAACTGTGTTATGTGATTCCCCTCAGAAATGGAGTTAAATCCCAGGCTCTGTGTCTTCCTACAAGCAAGACTTCGTTTCAGGCAAGGGCAGTCACTCTTCAGCTCAAACGATCTACATCGTTCAGGAAGCTAACACGTTTCTCATCTTAACTGACAAGCATTGGAAGTTAGAGGACCTTTGGTTTGTTTCAGTTTCAGAAGCAGAGTTGGACTAGATATGGTCCGTATGTGTAGGAAACACCATTCATTTGTTCTCAGCACACTCAAGTTTCCTGCTGTCTTAGAGACTGTAGAAAGATAGAGCGTGCTTCTTGCTTTAAAGCAGAGTGTGATCAATGGATTAAAACTCTGTTGTGTGCTTCACTTTAAAAATCGAGTTATATCCCTGGGTCTGAATCTTCTTACAAGCAAGACTTCATTTCAGGTAAGGGCATTTACTTTTCAGCTCAAACAAACTACATCGTTCACGAAGCTCACACGTTTCTCATCTTAACTGACAAGTATTGGATGTTAGAAGACCAATTATTTGTATCAGTTTCAGAAGCAGAGTTGGAATAGATATGATCTGTATGTGTAGGAAACACCGTCCTTTTGTTGTCAGCACACTCAAATTTTTTGCTGTATTGGAGACTCTAGAAAGCAAGAGCGTGCTTCTTGCTCTAAAGCAGAGTGTGATCAATGGATGAGAACTCTGTTGTGTGTTTCCCTTCAGAAATGGAGTTAAATCCCAGGCTCTGAATCTGACTACAAGCAAGACTTCGTTTCAGGTAAGGGCAGTCACTCTTCAGCTCAAACGAATTACATCGGTCACGAAGCTCACACGTTTCTCATCTTAATTTACAAGCATTGTATGTTAGAGGACCATTGCTTTGTATCAGTTTCAGAAGCAGAGTTGGACTAGATATGGTCCGTATGTGTAAGAAACACCGTTCATTTGTTCTCAGCACACTCAAGTTTCCTGCTTTCTTAGAGACTGTAGAAAGATAGAGCGTGCTTCTTGCTCTAAAGCAGAGTGTGATCCATGGATTAGAACTGTGTTATGTGATTCCCTTCAGAAATGGAGTTAAATCCCAGGCTCTGTGTCTTCCTACAAGCAACACTTCGTTTCAGGCAAGGGCAGTCACTTTTCAGCTCAAAAGAACTACATCGTTCAGGAAGCTCACACGTTTCTCATCTTAACTGACAAGTATTGGATGTTAGAAGACCAATTATTTGTATCAGTATCAGAATCAGAGTTGGACTAGTTATGATCTGTATGTGTAGGAAACACCGTTCATTTGTTCTCAACACACTCAAATTTCCTGCTCTCTTAGAGACTCTAGAAAGCTAGAGCGTGCTTCTTGCTCTAAAGCAGAGTGTGATCCATGGATGAGAACTGTGTCATGTGATTCCCTTGAGAAATGGAGTTAAATCCCAGGCTCTGTGTTTTCCTACATGCAGGACTTCATTTCAGGCAAGGGCAGTCACTTTTCAGCTCAAACGAACTACCTCGTTCAGGAAGTTCACACGTTTCTCATCTTCACTGACAAGCATCGGATGTTAGAGGACCAGTGCTTTGTATCAGTTTCAGAAGCAGAGTTGGACTAGATATGGTCAGTATGTGTAAGAAACACCGTTATTTGTTCTGATCACAGTCATATTTCCTGCTCTCTTAGAGAGTCTAGAAAGCAAGAGCGTGCTTCTTGCTGTAAAGCAGAGTGTGAACAATCGATGAGAACTCTGCTGTGTGTTTCCCTTCAGAAATGGAGTCAAATCCCAGGCTCTGAGTCTTCCTACAAGGCATACTTCTTTTCAGGTAAGGGAAGTCACTTTTCAGCTCAAACAAACTACATCATTCACGAAGCTCACACGATTCACATCTTAACTGACAAGCATTGGATGTTAGAATACCAATGATTTGTATCAGTTTCAGAAGCAGAGTTGGACTAGATATGATCTGTATGTGTAGGAAACCCCGTTCATTTGTTCTCAGCACACTCAATTTTCCTGTTCTCTTAGAGACTCTAGAAAGCTAGAGCGTGCTTCTTGCTCTAAAGCAGAGTGTGATCCATGGATAAGAACTCTGTTGTGTGTTTCCCTTCAGAAATGGAGTTAAATCCCAGGCTCTGTGTCTTCCTACAAGCAAGACTTCGTTTCAGGTAAGGGCAGTCACTCTTCCGCTCAAACAAATTACATCGGTCACAAATCTCACACGTTTCTCATCTTAACTGACAAGCATTGTATGTTAGAGGACCAGTGCTTTGTATCAGTTTCAGAAGTCGAGTTGGACCTGATATGGTCTGTATGTGTAAGAAACACCGTTCTTTTGCTCTGATCACACTCATATTTCCTGCTGTCTCAGAGAGTCTAGAAAGCAAGAGCGTGCTTCTTGCTGTAACGCAGAGAGTGAACAATGGATGAGAACTCTGCTGTGTGATTCCCTTCGGAAATGGAGTTAAATCCCAGGCTCTGAGTTTTCCTACATGCAAGACTTCGTTTCAGGCAAGGGCAGTCACTTTTAAGCTCAAAGGAACTACATCATTCAGGAAGCTCACACGTTTCTCATCTTAACTGACAAGCATCAGATGTTAGAGGACCAATGTGTTGTATCAGTTTCAGAAGCAGAGTTCGACTAGATATGGTCCGTATGTGTAAGAAACACCGTTCTTTTGTTGTCAGCACACTCACAATTCCTGCTGTATTAGAGACTCTAGAAAGCAAGAGCGTGCTTCTTGCTCTAAAGCAGAGTGTGATCAATGGATGAGAACTCTGTTGTGTGTTTCCCTTCAGAAATGGAGTTAATCCCAGGCTCTGAATCTTCCTACAAGCAAGACTTCATTTCTGGTTAGGGGAGTCACTTTTCAGCTCAAACGATTACATTGGTCACAAAGCTCACACGTTTCTCATCTTAACTGACAAGCATTGGATGTTAGAGGAGCAATGATTCATATCAGTTTCAGAATCAGAGTTGGACTAGATATGATATGTATGTGTAGGAAACACCGTTCATTTGTTCTCAGCACACTCACATTTCCTGCTGTATTGGAGAATCTAGAAAGCAAGTGCGTGCTTCTTGCTCTAAAGCAGAGTGTGATCCATGGATGAGAACTCTGTTGTGTGTTTCCCTTCAGAAATGGAGTTAAATCCCAGGCTCTGAATCTTCCTACAAGCAAGACTTCCTTTCAGGTTAGGGCAGTCACTTTTCAGCTCAAACGAATTACATTGGTCACGAAGCTCACACGTTTCTCATCTTAACTTACAAGCATTGTATGTTAGAGGACCAGTGCTTTGTATCAGTTTCAGAAGCAGAGTTGGTCTAGATATGGTCCGTATGTGTAGGAAACACCGTTCTTTTGTTGTCAGCACACTCACATTTCCTGCTGTATTGGAGAATCTAGAAAGCAAGTGCGTGCTTCTTGCTCTAAAGCAGAGTGTGATCCATGGATGAGAACTCTGTTGTGTGTTTCCCTTCAGAAATGGAGTTAAATCCCAGGCTCTGTGTCTTCCTACAAGCAAAACTTCGTTTCATGCAAGGGCAGTCAATTTTCAGCTCAAACGAACTACATCGTTCAGGAAGCTCACACGTTTCTCATCTTAACTGACAAGCATTGGATATTAGAGGACCTTTGGTTTGTTTCAGTTTCAGAAGCAGAGTTGGACTAGATATGGTCCGTATGTGTAGGAAACACCGTTGTTTTGTTCTCATCACTCTCATGTTTCCTGCTGTCTCAGAGACTCTAGAAAGCAAGAGCGTGCTTCTTGCTGTAAAGCAGAGTGTGAAAAATGGATGAGAACTCTGTTGTGTGTTTCCCTTCAGAAATGGAGTTAAATACCAGACTCTGAGTCTTCTTACAAGCAAGACGTAGTTTCAGGTAAGGGCAGTCACTTTTCAGCTCAAAAAAACTACATCAATCACGAAGCTCACACGTTTCTCATCTTAACTGACAAGCATTGAATGTTAGAGGACCAGTTCTTTGTATAAGTTGCAGAAGCAGAGTTGGACTAGATAAGATCCGTATGTGTAGGAAACCCCGTTCATTTCTTCTCAGCACACTCAAGTTTCCTGCTGTGTTAGCGACTCTATAAAGCTATAGCGTGCTTCTTGCTCTAAAGCAGAGTGTGATCCATGGATGAGAACTGTGTTATGTGATTCCCCTCAGAAATGGAGTTAAATCCCAGGCTCTGTGTCTTCCTACAAGCAAGACTTAGTTTCAGGTAAGGGCATTTACTTTTCAGCTCAAACAAACTACATCGTTCACGAAGCTCACACGTTTCTCATCTTAACTGACAAGTATTGGATGTTAGAGGAACAATTATTTGTATCAGTTTCAGAAGCAGAGTTGGAATAGATATGATCTGTATGTGTAGGAAACACCGTCCTTTTGTTGTCAGCACACTCAAATTTTTTGCTGTATTGGAGACTCTAGAAAGCAAGAGCGTGCTTCTTGCTCTAAAGCAGAGTGTGATCAATGGATGAGAACTCTGTTGTGTGTTTCCCTTCAGAAATGGAGTTAAATCCCAGGCTCTGAGTCTGACTACAAGCAAGACATCGTTTCAGGTAAGGGCAGTCACTCTTCAGCTCAAACGAATTACATCGGTCACGAAGCTCACACGATTCTCATCTTAATTTACAAGCATTGTATGTTAGAGGACCAGTGCTTTGTATCAGTTTCAGAAGCAGAGTTGGACTAGATATGGTCCGTATGTGTAAGAAACACCGTTCATTTGTTCTCAGCACACTCACATTTCCTGCATTATTAGAGACTCTAGAAAGCAAGAGCGTGCTTATTGCTGTAAAGCAGAGTGTGAACAATGGATGAGAACTCTGTTGTGTGTTTCACTTCAGAAATGGAGTTAAATACCACGCTCTGAGTCTTCCTACAAGCAAGACTTAGTATCAGGTAAGAGCAGTCACTCTTCAGCTCAAACGAATTACATCGGTCACGTAGCACACACGTTTCTCATCTTAACTGACAAGCATCGGATGTTAGATGGCCTTTGGTTTGTTTCAGTTTCAGAAGCAGAGTTGGACTAGATATGGTCCGTATGTGTAGGAAACACCGTTCTTTTGTTCTCATCACACTCATGTTTCCTGCTGTCTTAGAGACTCTAGAAAGCTAGAGCGTGCTTCTTGCTCTAAAGCAGAGTGTGATCCATGGATTAGAACTGTGTTATGTGATTCCCTTCAGAAATGGAGTTAAATCCCAGGCTCTATGTCTTCCTACAAGCAACACTTCGTTTCAGGCAAGGGCAGTCACTTTTCAGCTCAAAGGAACTACATCGTTCAGGAAGCTCACACGTTTCTCATCTTAACTGACAAGTATTGGATGTTAGAAGACCAATTATTTGTATCAGTATCAGAATCAGAGTTGGACTAGGTATGATCTGTATGTGTAGGAAACACCGTTCATTTGTTCTCAACACACTCATGTTTCCTGCTGTATTAGAGACTCTAGAGAGCAAAAGCGTGCTTCTTGCTCTAAAGCAGAGTGTGATCCATGGTTGAGAACTCTGTTGTGTGTTTCCCTTCAGAAATGGAGTTAAATCCCAGGCTCTGTGTCTTCCTACAAGGAAGACTTCGTTTCAGGCAAGGGCAGTCACTTTTCAGATCAAAAGAACTACCTCGTTCAGGAAGCTCACACGTTTCTCATCTTCACTGACAAGCATCGGATGTTAGAGGACCAGTGCTTTGTATCAGTTTCAGAAGCAGAGTTGGACTAGATATGGTCAGTGCTTCTTGTTGTAAAGAGGAGTGTGAACAATGGATGAGAACTCTGCTGTGTGTTTCACTTCAGAAATGGAGTTAAATCCCATGCTCTTAGTCTTCCTACAAGCAAGACTTCGTTTCAGGTAAGGGCAGTCACTTTTCAGCTCAAACAAACTACATCGTTTACGAAGCCCACACGTTTCTCATCTTAACTGACAAGCATTGGATGTTAGAGGACAAGTGCTTTGTCTCAGTTTCAGAAGCAGAGTTGGACTAGATATGATGCGTACGGGTAGGAAACACCGTTCATTTGTTCTCAGCACACTGAAGTTTCCTGCTGTCTTAGAGATTCTAGAAAGCTAGTGCGTGCTTCTTGCTCTAAGGCAGAGTGTGATCAACGAATGAAAACTCTGTTGTGTGTTTCACTTTAAAAATGGAGTTAAATCCCTGTCTCTAAGTCTTCCTACAAGCAAGAATTCGTTTCAGGTAAGGGCATTTACTTTACACTTCAAACTAACTATATCGTTCACGAAGCTCACAAGTTTCTCATCTTAACTGAGAACATTGGATGTTAGAGGACCTGTTGTTTGTTTCAGTTTCAGAAGCAGAGTTGGACTAGATATGGTCCGTATGTGTAGGAAACACGGTTCTTTTGTTCTCATCACACTCATGTTTCCTGCTGTCTTAGAGACTCTAGAAAGCAAGAGCGTGCTTCTTGCTGTAAAGCAGAGTGTGAACAATGGATGAGAACTCTGTTGTGTGTTTCACTTCAGAAATGGAGTTAAATACCAGGCTCTGAGTCTTCCTACAAGCAAGACTTCGTTTCAGGCAAGGGCAGTCACTTCTCAGCTCAAACGAACTACATCGTTCACGAAGCTCACACGTTTCTCATCTTAACTGACAAGCATTGGAAGTTAGAGGACCTTTGGTTTGTTTCAGTTTCAGAAGCAGAGTTGGACTAGATATGGTCCGTATGTGTAGGAAACACCATTCATTTGTTCTCAGCACACTCAATTTTCCTGCTTTCTTTGAGACTCTAGAAACCTAGAGCGTGCTTCTTGCTCTAAAGCAGAGTGTGATCAATGGATTAAAACTCTGTTGTGTGTTTCACTTTAAAAATCGAGTTATATCCCTGGCTCTGAGTCTTCTTAAAAGCAAGACTTCATTTCAGGTAAGGGCATTTACTTTACATCTCAAACGAACTATATCGTTCAAGAAGCTCAAAGTTTCTCATCTTAACTGAGAACATTGGATGTTAGAGGACCTTTGCTTTGTATCAATTTCAAGCAGAGTTGAACTAGATATGGTCCATATGTATAGGAAACACGGTTCTTTTCTTCTGAGCACACTCACGTTTCCTGCTGTATTAGAGACTCTAGAAAGCAAGAGCGTGCTTCTTGCTCTAAAGCAGAGTGTGAACAATGGTTGAGAACTGTCTTGTGCGTTTCCCTTCATAAATGGAGTTAAATCCCAGGCTCTGTGTCTTCCTACAAGCAAGACTTCGTTTCATGTAAGGGCAGTCACTTATCAGCTCAAACAAACAACATCATTCAGGAAGCTCACACGTTTCTCATCTTAACTGATTAGCATCGGATGTTAGACGACCAGTGCTTTGTATCAGTTTCAGAATCAGAGTTGGAATAGATATGGTCCGTATGTGTAAGAAATACCGTTCATTTGTTCTCAGCACACTCATGTATCCTGCTGTATTAGAGACTCTAGAGAGCAAAAGCGTGCTTCTTGCTCTAAAGCAGAGTGTGATCATGGTTGAGAACTCTGTTGTGTGTTTCACTTCAGAAATGGAGTTAAATCCCAGGCTCTGAGTCTTCCTACAAGCAAGACTTCGTTTCAGGTAAGGGAAGTTACTTCATAGCTCAAAGGAACTACATCGTTCACGATCTCACACGTTTCTCATCTCAACTGACATACATTGGATGTTTTAGGACCTGTGGTTTGTTTCAGTTTCAGAAGCAGAGTTGGATTAGATATGGTCCACATGTGTAGGAAACACCGTTCTTTTGTTCTCAGCACACTCATGTTGCCTGCTATCTTAGAGACTCTAGAAAGCAAGAGCGTTCTTCTTGCTGTAAAGCAGAGTGTGAAAAATGGATGAGAACTCTGTCGTGTGTTTCACTTAAGAAATGGAGTTAAATACCAGGCTCTGAGTCTTCCTACAAGCAAGACATCGTTTCAAGTAAGGGCATTCACTTTTCAGCTCAAACAAACTACATCGATTACGAAGCTCACACGTTTCTCATCTTAACTGACAAGCATTGAATGATAGATGACCAGTGCTTTGTATCAGTTTCAGAATCAAAGTTGGACTAGATATGATCTGTATGTGTAGGAAACTCCGTTCATTTCTTCTCAGCACACTCAAATTTCCTGATGTCTTAGAGACTCTAGAAAGATAGAGCGTGCTTCTTGCTCTTAAGCAGAGTGTGATCCATGGATGAGAACTGTGGTATGTGATTCCCTTCAGAAATGGAGTTAAATCCCAGGCTCTGTGTCTTCCTACAAGCAAGACTTCGTTTCAGGCAAGGGCAGTCACTTTTCATCTCAAATGATCTACATCGTTCAGGAAGCTAACACGTTTCTCATCTTAACTGACAGGCTTTGGATGTTAGACGACCTGTGGTTTGTTTCAGTTTCAAAAGCAGAGTTGAACTAGATATGGTCCGTATGTGTAGGAAACACCGTTCTTTTGTTCTGAGCACACTCATGTTTCCTGATCTATTAGAGACTCTGGAAAGCAAGAGCGTGCTTCTTGCTCTAAGCAGAGTGTGAACAATGGATGAGAACTCTGCTGTGGGTTTCACTTCAGAAATGGAGTTAAATCCCAGGCTCTGTGTCTTCCTACAAGCAAGACTTCGTTTCACGCAAGGGCAGTCACTTTTCAGATCAAACGAACTACATCGTTCAGGAATCTCACACGTTTCTCATCTTAACTGACAAGCATTGGATGTTAGAGAACCTGTGGTTTGTTTCAGTTTCAGAAGCATAGTTGGACTACATATGGTCCGTATGTGTAGGAAACACCCTTCTTTTGTTCTAATCACACTCATGTTTCCTGCTGTCTCAGACACTCTAGAAAGCAAGAACGTGCTTCTTGTTGTAAAGAGGAGTGTGAACAATGGATGAGAACTCTGCTGTGTGTTTCACTTCAGAAATGGAGTTAAATCCCATGCTCTTAGTCTTCCTACAAGCAAGACTTCGTTTCAGGTAAGGGCAGTCACTTTTCAGCTCAAACAAACTACATCGTTCACGAAGCTCACACGTTTCTCTTCTTAACTGACAAGCATTGGATGTTAGAGGACAAGTGCTTTGTATCAATTTCAAGCAGAGTTGAACTAGATATGCTCTGTATGTATTGGAAACACGGTTCTTTTCTTCTGAGCACACTCACGTTTCCTGCTGTCTTAGAGACTCTAGAAAGCAAGAGCGTGCTTCTTGCTCTAAAGCAGAGTGTGAACAATGAATGAGAACTGTGTTGTGTGTTTCCCTTCAGAAATGGAGTTAAATCCCAGGCTCTGTGTCTTCCTACAAGCAAGACATCGTTTCAGGTATGGCCAGGCACTTTTCAGCTCTAACGAACTACATCGTTCAGGAAGCTCACACGTTTCTCATCTTAACTGACAAGCATCGGATGTTAGACGACCAGTGCTTTGTATCAGTTTCAGAAGCAGAGTTGGAATTGATATGGTCCATATGTGTAAGAAACACCATTCTTTTTTCTCAGCACACTCACGTTTCTTGCTGTATTAGAGACTGTAGAAAGCAAGAGCGTGCTTCTTGCTCTAAAGCAGTGTGTGATCCATGGATGAGAACTGTGTTGTGTGTTTCCCTTCAGAAATGGAGTGAAATACCAGGCTCTGTGTCTTCCTACAAGCAAGACATCGTTTCAGGTAAGGGAAGTTACTTCATAGCTCAAACAAACTACATCGTTCACAAAGCTCACACGTTTCTCATCTTAAATGACAAGCATTGGATGTTAGAGGACCTGTTGTTTGTTTCAGTTTCAGAAGCAGATTTGGACTAGATATGGTCCGTATGTGTAGGAAACACGGTTCTTTTGTTCTCATCACACTCATGTTTCCTGCTGTCTTAGAGACTCTAGAAAGCAAGAGCGTGCTTCTTGCTGTAAAGCAGAGTGTGAACAATGGATGAGAACTCTGTTGTGTGTTTCACTTCAGAAATGGAGTTAAATACCAGGCTCTGATTCTTCCTACAAGCAAGACTTCGTTTCAGGTAAGGGCATTTACTTTACAGCTCAAACGAACTATATCGTTCAAGAAGCTCAAAGTTTCTCATCTTAACTGAGAACATTGGATGTTAGAGGACCTTTGCTTTGTACCAATTTCAAGCAGAGTTGAACTAGATATGGTCCATATGTATAGGAACCACGGTTCTTTTCTTCTGAGCACACTCACGTTTCCTGCTCTATTAGAGACTCTAGAAAGCAAGAGCGTGCTTCTTGCTCTAAAGCAGAGTGTGAACAATGGATGAGAACTGTGTTGTGCGTTTCCCTTCATAAATGGAGTTAAATCCCATGCTCTGTGTCTTCTACAACCAAGACTTCGTTTCATGTAAGGGCAGTCACTTATCAGCTCAAACAAACAACATCGTTCAGGAAGCTCACACGTTTCTCATCTTAACTGACTAGCATCGGATGTTAGACGACCAGTGCTTTGTATCAGTTTCAGAAGCAGAGTTGGAATAGATATGGTCCGTATGTGTACGAAACACCGTTCATTTGTTCTCAGCACACTCATGTTTCCTGCTGTATTAGAGATTCTAGAGAGCAAAAGCGTGCTTCTTGCTCTAAAGCAGAGTGTGATCATGGTTGAGAACTCTGTTGTGTGTTTCACTTCAGAAATGGAGTTAAATCCCAGGCTCTGAGTCTTCCTACAAGCAAGAATTCGTTTCAGGTAAGGGAAGTTACTTCATAGCTCAAATGAACTACATCGTT
This sequence comes from Onychomys leucogaster, assembly GCA_949786385.1. NCBI lineage: Eukaryota > Metazoa > Chordata > Mammalia > Rodentia > Cricetidae > Onychomys > Onychomys leucogaster. The sequence continues at coordinate 551,455 of CATKUP010000120.1, forward strand.
CACGATCTCACACGTTTCTCATCTCAACTGACATACATTGGATGTTTTAGGACCTGTGGTTTGTTTCAGTTTCAGAAGCAGAGTTGGACTAGATATGGTCCACATGTGTAGGAAACACCGTTCTTTTGTTCTCAGCACACTCATGTTGCCTGCTATCTTAGAGAATCTAGAAAGCAAGAGCGTACTTCTTGCTGTAAAGCAGAGTGTGAAAAATGGATGAGAACTCTGTCGTGTGTTTCTCTTAAGAAATTGAGTTAAATACCACGCTCTGAGTCTTCCTACAAGCAAGACATCGTTTCAGGTAAGGGCATTCACTTTTCAGCTCAAACAAACTACATCGATTACGAAGCTCACACGTTTCTCATCTTAACTGACAAGCATTGAATGTTAGATGACCAGTGCTTTGTATCAGTTTCAGAATCAGAGTTGGACTAGATATGATCTGTATGTGTAGGAAACACCGTTCATTTCTTCTCAGCACACTCAAATTTCCTGATGTCTTAGAGACTCTAGAAAGATAGAGTGTGCTTCTTGCTCTAAAGCAGAGTGTGATCCATGGATGAGAATTGTGTTATGTGATTCCCTTCAGAAATGGAGTTAAATCCCAGGCTCTGTGTCTTCCAACAAGCAAGACTTCGTTTCAGGCAAGGGCAGTCACTTTTCATCTCAAATGATCTACATCGTTCAGGAAGCTAACACGTTTCTCATCTTAACTGACAAGCATTGGATGTTAGAGGACCTTTGGTTTTTTCAGTTTCAGAAGCAGAGTTGGACTAGATATGGTCCGTATGTGTGGGAAACACCGTTCTTTTGTTCTCATCACACTCATGTTTCCTGCTGTCTTATAGAGTCTAGAGAGCAAGAGTGTGCTTCTTGCTGTAAAGCAGAGTGTGAACAATGGATGAGAACTCTGCTGTGTGTTTCACTTCAGAAATGGAGTTAAATCCCAGGCTCTGAGTCTTACTACAAGCAAGACTTCGTTTCAGGTAAGGGCAGTCACTTTTCAGCTCAAACAAACTACATCGTTCAGGAAGCTCACAGGTTTCTCATCTTAACTGCAAAGCATCGAATGTTAGACGACCAGTGCTTTGTATCAGTTTCAGAAGCAAGTTGGAATAGATATGGTCCGTATGTTTAAGAAACACTATTCTTTTTTCTCAGCACACTCACGATTCCTGCTGTATTAGAGACTGTAGAAGGCAAGAGCGTGCTTCTTGCTCTAAAGCAGTGTGTGATCCATGGATGAGAACTGTGTTGTCTGTATCCCTTCAGAAATGGAGTTAAATCCCAGGCTCTGAGTCTTCCTACAAGGAAGACTTCATTTCAAGTAAGGGCAGTTACTTTCAGCTCAAACGAACTACATCGTTCACGAAGCTTACACGTTTCTCATCTTCACTGACAAGCATTGGATGTTAGACGACCTGTGGTTTGTATCAGTTTCAAAAGCAGAGTTGAACTAGATATGGTCCGTATGTGTAGGAAACAACGTTCTTTTGTTCTGAGCACACTCAAGTTTCCTGATATATAAGAGACTCTGGAAAGCAAGAGCGTGCTTCTTGCTCTAAGCAGAGTGTGAACAATGGATGAGAACTCTGCTGTGGGTTTCACTTCAGAAATGGAGTTGAATCCCAGGCTCTGTGTCTTCCTACAAGCAAGACTTCATTTCAGGCAAGGGCAGTCACTTTTCAGATCAAACGAACTACATCGTTCAGGAAGCTCACACGTTTCTCATCTTAACTGACAAGCATTGGATGTTAGAGAACCTGTGGTTTGTTTCAGTTTCAGAAGCAGAGTTGGACTAGATATGGTCCGTATGTGTAAGAAACACCCTTCTTTTGTTCTAATCACACTCATGTTTCCTGCTGTCTTAGACACTCTAGAAAGCAAGAACGTGCTTCTTGTTGTAAAGAGGAGTGTGAACAATGGATGAGAACTCTGCTGTGTGTTTCACATCAGAAATGGAGTTAAATCCCATGCTCTTAGTCTTCCTACCAGCAAGACTTCGTTTCAGGTAAGGGCAGTCACTTTTCAGCTCAAACAAACTACATCGTTCACGAAGCTCACACGTTTCTCATCTTAACTGACAAGCATTGGATGTTAGAGGACAAGTGCTTTGTATCAGTTTCAGAAGCAGAGTTGGACTAGATATGATGCGTACGGGTAGGAAACACCGTTCATTTGTTCTCAGCACACTCAAGTTTCCTGCTGTCTTAGATATTCTAGAAAGCTAGTGCGTGCTTCTTGCTCTAAGGCAGAGTGTGATCAATGGATGAAAACTCTGTTGTGTGTTTCACTTTAAAAATGGAGTTAAATCCCTGGCTCTAAGTCTTCCTACAAGCAAGACTTCGTTTCAGGTAAGGGCATTTACTTTACACTTCAAACGAACTATATCGTTCACGAAGCTCACAAGTTTCTCATCTTAACTGAGAACATTGGATGTTAGAGGACCTTTGCTTTGTATCAATTTCAAGCAGAGTTGAACTAGATATGCTCTGTATGTATAGGAAACACGGTTCTTTTCTTCTGAGCACACTCACGTTTCCTGCTGTATTACAGACTCTAGAAAGCAAGAGCGTGCTACTTGCTCTAAAGCAGAGTGTGAACAATGAATGAGAACTGTGTTGTGTGTTTCCCTTCAGAAATGGAGTTAAATCCCAGGCTCTGTGTCTTCCTACAAGCAAGACATCGTTTCAGGTATGGCCAGGCACTTTTCAGCTCTAACGAACTACATTGTTCAGGAAGCTCACACGTTTCTCATCTTAACTGACAAGCATCGGATGTTAGACGACCAGTGCTTTGTATCAGTTTCAGAAGCAGAGTTGGAATTGATATGGTCCATATATGTAAGAAACACCATTCTTTTTTCTCAGCACACTCACGTTTCTTGCTGTATTAGAGACTGTAGAAAGCAAGAGCGTGCTTCTTGCTCTAAAGCAGTGTGTGATCCATGGATGAGAACTGTGTTGTGTGTTTCCCTTCAGAAATGGAGTTAAATACCAGGCTCTGTGTATTCCTACAAGCAAGACATCGTTTCAGGTAAGGGAAGTTACTTCATAGCTCAAACAAACTACATCGTTCACGAAGCTCACACGTTTCTCATCTTAAATGACTAGCATCGGATGTTAGACGACCAGTGCTTTGTATCAGTTTCAGAAGCAGAGTTGGAATAGATATGGTCCGTATGTGTAAGAAACACCGTTCATTTGTTGTCAGCACACTCATGTTTCCTGCTGTATTAGAGACTCTAGAGAGCAAAAGCGTGCTTCTTGCTCTAAAGCAGAGTGTGAACAATGGATGAGAACTCTGTTGTGTGTTTCACTTCAGAAATGGAGTTAAATACCAGGCTCTGAGTCTTCCTACAAGCAAGACTTCGTTTCAGGCAAGGGCAGTCACTTCTCAGCTCAAACAAACTACATCGTTCACGAAGCTCACACGTTTCTCATCTTAACTGACAAGCATTGGAAGTTAGAGGACCTTTGGTTTGTTTCAGTTTCAGAAGCAGAGTTGGACTAGATATGGTCCGTATGTGTAGGAAACTCCATTCATTTGTTCTCAGCACACTCAATTTTCCTGCTTTCTTAGAGACTCTAGAAACCTAGAGCGTGCTTCTTGCTCTAAAGCAGAGTGTGATCAATGGATTAAAACTCTGTTGTGTGTTTCACTTTAAAATCGAGTTATATCCCTGGCTCTGAGTCTTCTTACAAGCAAGACTTCATTTCAGGTAAGGGCATTTACTTTACAGCTCAAACGAACTATATCGTTCAAGAAGCTCAAAGTTTCTCATCTTAACTGAGAACATTGGATGTTAGAGGACCTTTGCTTTGTATCAATTTCAAGCCGAGTTGAACTAGATATGGTCCATATGTATAGGATACACGGTTCTTTTCTTCTGAGCACACTCACGTTTCCTGCTGTATTAGAGACTCTAGAAAGCAAGAGCGTGCTTCTTGCTCTAAAGCAGAGTGTGAACAATGGATGAGAACTGTGTTGTGCGTTTCCCTTCATAAATGGAGTTAAATCCCAGGCTCTGTGTCTTCCTACAACCAAGACTTCGTTTCATGTAAGGGCAGTCACTTATCAGCTCAAACAAACAACATCGTTCAGGAAGCTCACACGTTTCTCATCTTAACTGACTAGCATCGGATGTTAGACGACCAGTGCTTTGTATCAGTTTCAGAAGCAGAGTTGGAATAGATATGGTCCGTATGTGTAAGAAACACCGTTCATTTGTTCTCAGCACACTCATGTTTCCTGCTGTATTAGAGACTCTAGAGAGCAAAAGCGTGCTTCTTGCTCTAAAGCAGAGTGTGATCATGGTTGAGAACTCTGTTGTGTGTTTCACTTCAGAAATGGAGTTAAATCCCAGGCTCTGTGTCTTCCTACAAGCAAGACTTCGTTTAAGGTAAGGGAAGTTACTTCATAGCTCAAAGGAACTACATCATTCATGATCTCACACGTTTCTCATCTCAACTGACATACATTGGATGTTTTAGGACCTGTGGTTTGTTTCAGTTTCAGAAGCAGAGTTGGTCTAGATATGGTCCACATGTGTAGGAAACACCGTTCTTTTGTTCTCAGCACACTCATGTTGCCTGCTATCTTAGAGAATCTATAAAGCAAGAGCGTACTTCTTGCTGTAAAGCAGAGTGTGAAAAATGGATGAGAACTCTGTCGTGTGTTTCACTTAAGAAATGGAGTTAAATACCAGGCTCTGAGTCTTCCTACAAGCAAGACATCGTTTCAGGTAAGGGCATTCACTTTTCAGCTCAAACAAACTACATCGATTACGAAGCTCACACGTTTCTCATCTTAACTGACAAGCATTGAATGTTAGATGACTAGTGCTTTGTATCAGTTTCAGAATCAGAGTTGGACTAGATATGATCTGTATGTGTAGGAAACACCGTTCATTTCTTCTCAGCACACTCAAATTTCCTGATGTCTTAGAGACTCTATAAAGATAGAGCGTGCTTCTTGCTCTAAAGCAGAGTGTGATCCATGGATGAGAACTGTATTATGTGATTCCCTTCAGAAATGGAGTTAAATCCCAGGCTCTGAGTCTTACTAAAAGCAAGACTTCGTTTCAGGTAAGGGCAGTCACTTTTCAGCTCAAACAAACTACATCGTTCAGGAAGCTCACAGGTTTCTCATCTTAACTGAAAAGCATCGAATGTTAGACGACCAGTGCTTTGTATCAGTTTCAGAAGCAGAGTTGGAATAGATATGGTCCGTATGTGTAGGAAACACCCATCTTTTGTTCTAATCACACTCATGTTTCCTGCTGTCTTAGACACTCTAGAAAGCAAGAACGTGCTTCTTGTTGTAAAGAGGAGTGTGAACAATGGATGAGAACTCTGCTGTGTGTTTCACTTCAGAAATGGAGTTAAATCCCATGCTCTTAGTCTTCCTACAAGCAAGACTTCGTTTCAGGTAAGGGCAGTCACTTTTCAGCTCAAACAAACCTCATCGTTCACGAAGCTTACACGTTTCTCATCTTAACTGACAAGCATTGGATGTTAGAGGACAAGTGCTTTGTATCAGTTTCAGAAGCAAAGTTGGACTAGATATGATGCGTATGGGTAGGAAACACCGTTCATTTGTTCTCAGCACACTCAAGTTTCCTGCTGTCTTAGAGATTCTAGAAAGCTAGTGCTTGCTTCTTGCTCTAAGGCAGAGTGTGATCAATGGATGAAAACTCTGTTGTGTGTTTCACTTTAAAAATGGAGTTAAATCCCTGGCTCTAAGTCTTCCTACAAGCAAGACTTCGTTTCAGGTAAGGGCATTTACTTTACACTTCAAACGAACTATATCGTTCACGAAGCTCACAAGTTTCTCATCTTAACTGAGAACATTGGATGTTAGAGGACCTTTGCTTTGTATCAATTTCAAGCAGAGTTGAACTAGATATGCTCTGTATGTATAGGAAACACGGTTCTTTTCTTCTGAGCACACTCACGTTTCCTGCTGTATTACAGACTCTAGAAAGCAAGAGCGTGCTTCTTGCTCTAAAGCAGAGTGTGAACAATGAATGAGAACTGTGTTGTGTGTTTCCCTTCAGAAATGGAGTTAAATCCCAGGCTCTGTGTCTTCCTACAAGCAAGACATCGTTTCAGGTATGGCCAGGCACTTTTCAGCTCTAACGAACTACATCGTTCAGGAAGCTCACACGTTTCTCATCTTAACTGACAAGCATTGGATGTTTTAGGACCTGTGGTTTGTTTCAGTTTCAGAAGCAGAGTTGAACTAGATATGGTCTGTAGGTGTAGGAATCACCGTTCTTTTGTTCTAAGCACACTCAGGTTTCCTGCTCTATTAGAGACTCTGGAAAGCAAGAGCATGCTTCTTGCTCTAAAGCAGAGTGTGAACAATGGATGAGAACTCTGCTGTGTGTTTCACTTCAGAAATGGAGTTAAATCCCAGGCTCTGAGTCTTACTACAAGCAAGACTTCGTTTCAGGTAAGGGCAGTCACTTTTCAGCTCAAACAAACTACATCGTGCACGAAGCTCACACGTTTCTCTTCTTAACTGACATGCATTGTATGTTAGAAGACCAATGATTTGTTTCAGTTTCAGAAGCAGAGTTGGACTAGATATGATCTGCATGTTTAGGAAACACCGTTCATTTGTTGAAAGCACACTCATATTTCCTGTTGTCTTAGAGACTCTAGAAATCTAGAGCGTGCTTCTTGCTCTAAAGCAGAGTGTGATCAATGGATGAGAACTCAGTTGTGCGTTTCACTTCATAAATGGAGTTAATTCCAGGCTCTGTGTCTTCCTACAAGCAAGACTTCGTTTCAGGTAAGGGCATTTAGTTTACAGCTCAAACGAACTATATCGTTCACGAAGCTCACACGTTTCTCTTCTTAACTGATTAGCATTGGATGTTAGAGGACCTTTGCTTTGTATCAATTTCAAGCATAGTTGAACTAGATATGGTCCGTATGTATAGGAAGCACGGTTCTTTTCTTCTGAGCACACTCACGTTTCCTGCTGTATTAGAGACTCTAGAAAGCAAGAGCGTGCTTCTTGCTCTAAAGCAGTGTGTGATCAATGGATGAGAACTATGTTGTGTGTTACACTTCAGAAATGGAGTTAATTCCCAGGCTCTGAGTCTTACTACAAGCAAGACTTCATTTCAGGTATGGGCAGTCACTTTTCAGCTCAAACAAACTACATCGATCACGAAGCTCACACGTTTCTCATCTTAAGTGACAAGCATTGGATGTTAGAAGACCAATGATTTGTATCAGTTTCAGATGCAGAGTTGGACTAGATATGATCTGTATGTGTAGGAAACAACGTTCATTTCTTCTAAGCACACTCATGTTTCCTGCTGTCTTAGAGACTCTAGAAATCTAGAGCGTGCTTCTTGCTCTAAAGCAGTGTGTGATCAATGGATGAGACCTCTGTTGCGTGTTTCACTTCAGAAATGGAGTTAAATACCAGGCTCTGAGTCTTCCTACAAGCAAAACTTCGTTTCAGGTAAGGGCAGTCACTTTTCAGCTCAAACGAATTACATTGGTCACGAAGCTCACACGTTTCTCATCTTAAATGACAAGCATTGGTAGTTAGAGGACAAGTGCTTTGTATCAGTTTCAGAATCAGAGTTGGACTATATATGATCCATATGGGTAGGAAACACCGTTCATTTGTTCTCAGCACACTCAAGTTTCCTGCTGTGTTAGAGATTCTAAAAGATAGAGTGTGCTTCTTGCTATAGAAAAGAGTGTGATCAAGGGCTGAGAACACTGTTGTGTGTTTCACTTCAGGAATGGAGTTAAATCACTGGCTCTGAGTCTTCCTATAAGCAAGACTTCGTTTCAGGTAAGGGCAGTCACTTTTCAGCTCAAACAACCTACATCGATCACGAAGCTCACACGTTTTTGATCTTATCTGACAAGCATTGAATGTTAGAGGACCAGTGCGTTGTATTAGTTTCAGAAGCAGAGTTGGACTAGATATGGTTCGTATGTATAGTAAAAACGGATCTTTTCTTCTGAGCACACCAACGTTTCCTGCTGTCTTAGAGACTCTAGAAAGCTACAGCGTGCTTCTTGCTGTAAAGCAGAGTGTGATCAATGGATGAGAACTCTGCTATGTGTTTCACTTCAGAAATGGAGTTAAATATCAGGCTCTGAGTCATCCTACAATCAAGACTTCATTTCAGGTAAGGGCAGTCACTTTTCAGCTCAAACAAACTACATCGATCACGAACCTCACACGTTTCTCATCTTAACTGACAAGCATTGGATGTTAGAAGACCAGTGATTTGTATCAGTTTCAGAAGGAGACTTGGACTAGATATGATTTGTATGTGTAGGAAACACCGATCATTTGTTCACAGCACACTCAACGTTCCTGCTGTCTTAGAGACTCTAGAAAGCAAGAGCGTGCTTCTTGCTCTAAAGCAGAGTGTGATCAAGTGATGAGAACTCTGTTGTGTGTTTCACTTCAGAAATGGAGTTAAATCCCAGGCTCTGGGTCTTCCTACAAGCAAGACTTCGTTTCAGGTAAGGGCAGTCACTTTTCAGCTCAAACAAACTACATCGCTCATGAAGCTCACACGTTTCTCATCTTAAATGACAAGCATTGGATGTTAGAAGACCAATGATTTGTACCAGTTTCAGAAGCAGAGTTGGACTAGATATGATCTGTATGTGTAGGAAACACCGTTCATTTGTTCTCAGCACACTCAAGTTTCCTGCTGTCTTAGAGACTCTAGAAATCTAGAGCGTGCTTCTTGCTCTAAAGCAGAGTGTGATCAAGGGATGAGAACTGTGTTGTGTGTTTCATTTCAGAAATGGAGTTAAATACCAGCCTCTGAGTCTTCCTACAAGCAAGACTTCGTTTCAGGTAAGGGCATTTAGTTTACAGCTCAAACGAACTATATCGTTCACAAAGCTCACACGTTTCTCATCTAAACTGATTAGCATTGGATGTTAGAGGACCTTTGCTTTGTATCAATTTCAAGCATAGTTGAACTAGATATGGTCCGTATGTATAGGAAGCACGGTTCTTTTCTTCTGAGCACACTCATGTTTCCTGCTGTATTAGAGACTCTAGAAAGCAAGAGCGTGCTTCTTGCTCTAAAGCAGTGTGTGATCAATGGATGAGAACTATGTTGTGTGTTTCACTTCAGAAATGGAGTTAATTCCCAGGCTCTGAGTCTTACTACAAGCAAGACTTCATTTTAGGTATGGGCAGTCACTTTTTAGCTCAAACAAACTACATCGATCACGAAGCTCACACGTTTCTCATCTTAAGTGACAAGCATTGGATGTTAGAAGACCAATGATTTGTATCAGTTTCAGATGCAGAGTTGGACTAGATATGATCTGTATGTGTAGGAAACAACGTTCATTTCTTCTAAGCACACTCATGTTTCCTGCTGTCTTAGAGACTCTAGAAATCTAGAGCGTGCTTCTTGCTCTAAAGCAGAGTGTGATCAATGGATGAGACCTCTGTTGCGTGTTTCACTTCAGAAATGGAGTTAAATACCAGGCTCTGAGTCTTCCTACAAGCAAAACTTCGTTTCAGGTAAGGGCAGTCACTTTTCAGCTCAAACGAATTACATTGGTCACGAAGCTCACACGTTTCTCATCTTAAATGACAAGCATTGGTAGTTAGAGGACAAGTGCTTTGTATCAGTTTCAGAATCAGAGTTGGACTATATATGATCCATATGGGTAGGAAACACCGTTCATTTGTTCTCAGCACACTCAAGTTTCCTGCTGTGTTAGAGATTCTAAAAGATAGAGTGTGCTTCTTGCTATAGAAAAGAGTGTGATCAAGGGCTGAGTACACTGTTGTGTGTTTCACTTCAGGAATGGAGTTAAATCACTGGCTCTGAGTCTTCCTATAAGCAAGACTTCGTTTCAGGTAAGGGCAGTCACTTTTCAGCTCAAACAAACTACATCGATCACGAAGCTCACACGTTTCTGATCTTATCTGACAAGCATTGAATGTTAGAGGACCAGTGCGTTGTATTAGTTTCAGAAGCAGAGTTGGACTAGATATGGTTCGTATGTATAGGAAAAACGGTTCTTTTCTTCTGAGCACACCAACGTTTCCTGCTGTCTTAGAGACTCTAGAAAGCTAGAGCGTGCTTCTTGCTGTAAAGCAGAGTGTGATCAATGGATGAGAACTCTGCTATGTGTTTCACTTCAGAAATGGAGTTAAATATCAGGCTCTGAGTCATCCTACAATCAAGACTTCATTTCAGGTAAGGGCAGTCACTTTTCAGCTCAAACAAACTACATCGTTCACGAAGCTCACACGTTTCTCATCTTAACTGACAAGCATTGGATGTTAGAAGACCAGTGATTTGTATCAGTTTCAGAAGGAGACTTGGACTAGATATGATTTGTATGTGTAGGAAACACCGTTCATTTGTTCACAGCACACTCAACGTTCCTGCTGTCTTAGAGACTCTAGAAAGCAAGAGCGTGCTTCTTGCTCTAAAGCAGAGTGTGATCAAGTGATGAGAACTCTGTTGTGTGTTTCACTTCAGAAATGGAGTTAAATCCCAGGCTCTGGGTCTTACTACAAGCAAGACTTCGTTTCAGGTAAGGGCAGTCACTTTTCAGCTCAAAGAAACTACATCGCTCATGAAGCTCACACGTTTCTCATCTTAAATGACAAGCATTGGATGTTAGAAGACCAATGATTTGTACCAGTTTCAGAAGCAGAGTTGGACTAGATATGATCTGTATGTGTAGGAAACACCGTTCATTTGTTCTCAGCACACTCAAGTTTCCTGCTGTCTTAGAGACTCTAGAAATCTAGAGCGTGCTTCTTGCTCTAAAGCAGAGTGTGATCAACGGATGAGAACTGTGTTGTGTGTTTCATTTCAGAAATGGAGTTAAATACCAGCCTCTGAGTCTTCCTACAAGCAAGACTTCGTTTCAGGTAAGGGCATTTAGTTTACAGCTCAAACGAACTATATCGTTCACAAAGCTCACACGTTTCTCATCTAAACTGATTAGCATTGGATGTTAGAGGACCTTTGCTTTGTATCAATTTCAAGCAGAGTTGAAAGAGATATGGTCCATATGTGTAAGAAACACCGTTTTTTGTTCTCAGCACACTCATGTTTCCTGCTGTAGTGGAGACTATAGAAAGCAAGAGCGTGCTTCTTGCTCTAAAGCAGAGTGTGATCAATGAATGAGAAGTCTGTTGTGTGTTTCACTTCTGAAATGGAGTTAAATACCAGGCTCTGAGTCTTCCTACAAGCAAGAATTCGTTTCAGGTAAGGGCAGTCACTTTTCAGCTCAAACAAACTACATCGATCACGAAGCTCACATGTTTTTCATCTTCACTGACAAGCATTTGATGTTAGACGACCTGTGGTTGTTTCAGTTTCAAAAGCAGAGTTGAACTAGATATGGTCCATATGTGTAGGAAAAACCGTTCTTTTGTTCTGAGCACACACAATTTCTCTGATCTATTAGAGACTCTGGAAAGCAAGAGCGTGCTTCTTGCTCTAAAGCAGAGTGTGAACAATGGATGAGAACTCTGCTGTGGGTTTCACTTCAGAAATGGAGTTAAATCCCCGGCTCTCAGTCTTCCTACAAACAAGACTTTGTTTCAGGTAAGGGCAGTCACTTTTCAGCTCAAACGAATTACATCGTTCACGATGTTCACACGTTCCTAACTTAACTGACAAGCATTGGTATGTTAGGGGACCAGTGCTTTGTATCAGTTTCAGAAGCAGAGATGGACTAGAAAATATCCATATGTGTAGGAAACACCGTTCATTTGTTCTCAGCACACTCAAGTTTCCTGCTGTCTTAGATACTCTAGAAAGCTAGAGTGTGCTTTTTGCTATATAAAAGAGTGTGATCAAGGGCTGAGAAATCTGTTGTGTGTTTCACTTCAGAAATGGAGTTAAATCCCTGGCTCTGAGTCTTCCTACAAGCAAGAATTCGTTTCAGGAAAGGCAGTTACTTTACAGCTCAAACGATCTACATCATTCACGAAGCTCACACGTTTCTGATCTTAACTGACAAGCATTGGATGTTTTAGGACCTGTGGTTTGTTTCAGTTTCAGAAGCAGAGTTGGACTAGATATGGTCCGTATTGTAGGAAACACCGTTCTTTTGTTCTCATCACACTCATGTTTCCTGCTGTCTTAGAGAGTCTAGAAAGCAAGAGCGTGCTTCTTGCTGTAAAGCAGAGTGTGAACAATGGATGAGAACTCTGCTGTGTGTTTCACTTCAGAAATGGAGTTAAAGTTCAGGCTCTGAGTCTTACTACAAGCAAGACTTCGTTTCAGGTAAGGGCAGTCACTTTTCAGCTCAAACAAACTGCATCGTTCACGAAGCTCACACGTTTCTCATCTTAACTGACAAGCATTGGAAGTTAGAAGACCAATGATTTGTATCAGTTTCAGAAGCAGAGTTGGACTAGATATGATCTGTATGTGTAGGAAACAACGTTCATTTCTTCTAAGCACACTCATGTTTCCTGCTGTCTTAGAGACTCTAGAAATCTAGAGCGTGCTTCTTGCTCTAAAGCAGTGTGTGATCAATGGATGAGACCTCTGTTGCGTGTTTCACTTCAGAAATGGAGTTAAATACCAGGCTCTGAGTCTTCCTACAAGCAAAACTTCGTTTCAGGTAAGGGCAGTCACTTTTCAGCTCAAACGAATTACATTGGTCACGAAGCTCACACGTTTCTCATCTTAAATGACAAGCATTGGTAGTTAGAGGACAAGTGCTTTGTATCAGTTTCAGAATCAGAGTTGGACTATATATGATCCATATGGGTAGGAAACACCGTTCATTTGTTCTCAGCACACTCAAGTTTCCTGCTGTGTTAGAGATTCTAAAAGATAGAGTGTGCTTCTTGCTATAGAAAAGAGTGTGATCAAGGGCTGAGAACACTGTTGTGTGTTTCACTTCAGGAATGGAGTTAAATCACTGGCTCTGAGTCTTCCTATAAGCAAGACTTCGTTTCAGGTAAGGGCAGTCACTTTTCAGCTCAAACAACCTACATCGATCACGAAGCTCACACGTTTTTGATCTTATCTGACAAGCATTGAATGTTAGAGGACCAGTGCGTTGTATTAGTTTCAGAAGCAGAGTTGGACTAGATATGGTTCGTATGTATAGTAAAAACGGATCTTTTCTTCTGAGCACACCAACGTTTCCTGCTGTCTTAGAGACTCTAGAAAGCTACAGCGTGCTTCTTGCTGTAAAGCAGAGTGTGATCAATGGATGAGAACTCTGCTATGTGTTTCACTTCAGAAATGGAGTTAAATATCAGGCTCTGAGTCATCCTACAATCAAGACTTCATTTCAGGTAAGGGCAGTCACTTTTCAGCTCAAACAAACTACATCGTTCACGAAGCTCACACGTTTCTCATCTTAACTGACAAGCATTGGATGTTAGAAGACCAGTGATTTGTATCAGTTTCAGAAGGAGACTTGGACTAGATATGATTTGTATGTGTAGGAAACACCGATCATTTGTTCACAGCACACTCAACGTTCCTGCTGTCTTAGAGACTCTAGAAAGCAAGAGCGTGCTTCTTGCTCTAAAGCAGAGTGTGATCAAGTGATGAGAACTCTGTTGTGTGTTTCACTTCAGAAATGGAGTTAAATCCCAGGCTCTGGGTCTTACTACAAGCAAGACTTCGTTTCAGGTAAGGGCAGTCACTTTTCAGCTCAAACAAACTACATCGCTCATGAAGCTCACACGTTTCTCATCTTAAATGACAAGCATTGGATGTTAGAAGACCAATGATTTGTACCAGTTTCAGAAGCAGAGTTGGACTAGATATGATCTGTATGTGTAGGAAACACCGTTCATTTGTTCTCAGCACACTAAAGTTTCCTGCTGTCTTAGAGACTCTAGAAATCTAGAGCGTGCTTCTTGCTCTAAAGCAGAGTGTGATCAAGGGATGAGAACTGTGTTGTGTGTTTCATTTCAGAAATGGAGTTAAATACCAGCCTCTGAGTCTTCCTACAAGCAAGACTTCGTTTCAGGTAAGGGCATTTAGTTTACAGCTCAAACGAACTATATCGTTCACAAAGCTCACACGTTTCTCATCTAAACTGATTAGCATTGGATGTTAGAGGACCTTTGCTTTGTATCAATTTCAAGCATAGTTGAACTAGATATGGTCCGTATGTATAGGAAGCACGGTTCTTTTCTTCTGAGCACACTCACGTTTCCTGCTGTATTAGAGACTCTAGAAAGCAAGAGCGTGCTTCTTGCTCTAAAGCAGTGTGTGATCAATGGATGAGAACTATGTTGTGTGTTTCACTTCAGAAATGGAGTTAATTCCCAGGCTCTGAGTCTTACTACAAGCAAGACTTCATTTTAGGTATGGGCAGTCACTTTTTAGCTCAAACAAACTACATCGATCACGAAGCTCACACGTTTCTCATCTTAAGTGACAAGCATTGGATGTTAGAAGACCAATGATTTGTATCAGTTTCAGATGCAGAGTTGGACTAGATATGATCTGTATGTGTAGGAAACAACGTTCATTTCTTCTAAGCACACTCATGTTTCCTGCTGTCTTAGAGACTCTAGAAATCTAGAGCGTGCTTCTTGCTCTAAAGCAGAGTGTGATCAATGGATGAGACCTCTGTTGCGTGTTTCACTTCAGAAATGGAGTTAAATACCAGGCTCTGAGTCTTCCTACAAGCAAAACTTCGTTTCAGGTAAGGGCAGTCACTTTTCAGCTCAAACGAATTACATTGGTCACGAAGCTCACACGTTTCTCATCTTAAATGACAAGCATTGGTAGTTAGAGGACAAGTGCTTTGTATCAGTTTCAGAATCAGAGTTGGACTATATATGATCCATATGGGTAGGAAACACCGTTCATTTGTTCTCAGCACACTCAAGTTTCCTGCTGTGTTAGAGATTCTAAAAGATAGAGTGTGCTTCTTGCTATAGAAAAGAGTGTGATCAAGGGCTGAGTACACTGTTGTGTGTTTCACTTCAGGAATGGAGTTAAATCACTGGCTCTGAGTCTTCCTATAAGCAAGACTTCGTTTCAGGTAAGGGCAGTCACTTTTCAGCTCAAACAAACTACATCGATCACGAAGCTCACACGTTTCTGATCTTATCTGACAAGCATTGAATGTTAGAGGACCAGTGCGTTGTATTAGTTTCAGAAGCAGAGTTGGACTAGATATGGTTCGTATGTATAGGAAAAACGGTTCTTTTCTTCTGAGCACACCAACGTTTCCTGCTGTCTTAGAGACTCTAGAAAGCTAGAGCGTGCTTCTTGCTGTAAAGCAGAGTGTGATCAATGGATGAGAACTCTGCTATGTGTTTCACTTCAGAAATGGAGTTAAATATCAGGCTCTGAGTCTTCCTACAATCAAGACTTCATTTCAGGTAAGGGCAGTCACTTTTCAGCTCAAACAAACTACATCGTTCACGAAGCTCACACGTTTCTCATCTTAACTGACAAGCATTGGATGTTAGAAGACCAGTGATTTGTATCAGTTTCAGAAGGAGACTTGGACTAGATATGATTTGTATGTGTAGGAAACACCGTTCATTTGTTCACAGCACACTCAACGTTCCTGCTGTCTTAGAGACTCTAGAAAGCAAAAGCGTGCTTCTTGCTCTAAAGCAGAGTGTGATCAGGTGATGAGAACTCTGTTGTGTGTTTCACTTCAGAAATGGAGTTAAATCCCAGGCTCTGGGTCTTACTACAAGCAAGACTTCGTTTCAGGTAAGGGCAGTCACTTTTCAGCTCAAACAAACTACATCGCTCATGAAGCTCACACGTTTCTCATCGTAAATGACAAGCATTGGATGTTAGAAGACCAATGATTTGTACCAGTTTCAGAAGCAGAGTTGGACTAGATATGATCTGTATGTGTAGGAAACACCGTTCATTTGTTCTCAGCACACTCAAGTTTCCTGCTGTCTTAGAGACTCTAGAAATCTAGAGCGTGCTTCTTGCTCTAAAGCAGAGTGTGATCAACGGATGAGAACTGTGTTGTGTGTTTCATTTCAGAAATGGAGTTAAATACCAGCCTCTGAGTCTTCCTACAAGCAAGACTTCGTTTCAGGTAAGGGCATTTAGTTTACAGCTCAAACGAACTATATCGTTCACAAAGCTCACACGTTTCTCATCTAAACTGATTAGCATTGGATGTTAGAGGACCTTTGCTTTGTATCAATTTCAAGCAGAGTTGAAAGAGATATGGTCCATATGTGTAAGAAACACCGTTTTTTGTTCTCAGCACACTCATGTTTCCTGCTGTAGTGGAGACTATAGAAAGCAAGAGCGTGCTTCTTGCTCTAAAGCAGAGTGTGATCAATGAATGAGAAGTCTGTTGTGTGTTTCACTTCTGAAATGGAGTTAAATACCAGGCTCTGAGTCTTCCTACAAGCAAGAATTCGTTTCAGGTAAGGGCAGTCACTTTTCAGCTCAAACAAACTACATCGATCACGAAGCTCACATGTTTTTCATCTTCACTGACAAGCATTTGATGTTAGACGACCTGTGGTTGTTTCAGTTTCAAAAGCAGAGTTGAACTAGATATGGTCCATATGTGTAGGAAAAACCGTTATTTTGTTCTGAGCACACACAATTTCCCTGATCTATTAGAGACTCTGGAAAGCAAGAGCGTGCTTCTTGCTCTAAAGCAGAGTGTGAACAATGGATGAGAACTCTGCTGTGGGTTTCACTTCAGAAATGGAGTTAAATCCCCGGCTCTCAGTCTTCCTACAAACAAGACTTTGTTTCAGGTAAGGGCAGTCACTTTTCAGCTCAAACGAATTACATCGTTCACGATGTTCACACGTTCCTAATCTTAACTGACAAGCATTGGTATGTTAGGGGACCAGTGCTTTGTATCAGTTTCAGAAGCAGAGATGGACTAGAAAATATCCATATGTGTAGGAAACACCGTTCATTTGTTCTCAGCACACTCAAGTTTCCTGCTGTCTTAGATACTCTAGAAAGCTAGAGTGTGCTTTTTGCTATATAAAAGAGTGTGATCAAGGGCTGAGAAATCTGTTGTGTGTTTCACTTCAGAAATGGAGTTAAATCCCTGGCTCTGAGTCTTCCTACAAGCAAGAATTCGTTTCAGGAAAGGCAGTTACTTTACAGCTCAAACGAACTACATCATTCACGAAGCTCACACGTTTCTGATCTTAACTGACAAGCATTGGATGTTTTAGGACCTGTGGTTTGTTTCAGTTTCAGAAGCAGAGTTGGACTAGATATGGTCCGTATTGTAGGAAACACCGTTCTTTTGTTCTCATCACACTCATGTTTCCTGCTGTCTTAGAGAGTCTAGAAAGCAAGAGCGTGCTTCTTGCTGTAAAGCAGAGTGTGAACAATGGATGAGAACTCTGCTGTGTGTTTCACTTCAGAAATGGAGTTAAAGTTCAGGCTCTGAGTCTTACTACAAGCAAGACTTCGTTTCAGGTAAGGGCAGTCACTTTTCAGCTCAAACAAACTGCATCGTTCACGAAGCTCACACGTTTCTCATCTTAACTGACAAGCATTGGAAGTTAGAAGACCAATGATTTGTATCAGTTTCAGAAGCAGAGTTGGACTAGATATGATCTGTATGTGTAGGAAACACCGTTCATTTCTTCTAAGCACACTCATGTTTCCTGCTGTAGTGGAGACTCTAGAAAGCAAGAGCGTGCTTCTTGCTCTAAAGCAGAGTGTGATCAATGGATGAGAACTGTGTTGTGTGTATCACTTCAGAAATGGAGTTAAGTCCCATGCTCTGAGTCTTCCTACAAGGAAGACTTCATTTCAAGTAAGGGCAGTTAGTTTCAGCTCAAACGAACTACATCGTTCACGAAGCTCACCCGTTTCTCATCTTCACTGACAAGCATTGGATGTTAGACGACCTGTGGTTTGTTTCAGTTTCAGAAGCAGAGTTGAACTAGATATGGTTCATATGTGTAGGAAACACCGTTCTTTTGTTCTGAGCACACTCACGTTTCCTGCTGTATTAGAGACTCTAGAAAGCAAGAGCGTGCTTCTTGCTCTAAAGGAGAGTGTGATCAATGGATGAGAACTCTGTTGTGTGTTTCACTTCAGAAATGGAGTTAAATACCAGGCTCTGAGTCTTCCTAAAGGCAAGACTTCGTTTCAGGTAAGGGCAGTCACTTTTCAACTCAAACAAACTACATCGATCACGAAGCTCACACGTTTCTCATCTTAACTGACAAGCATTGAATGTTAGAGGACCAGTGCTTTGTATCACTTTCAGAAGCAGAGTTGGACTAGATATGATCCGTATGTGTAGGAAACACCGTTCATTTCTTCTCAGCAAACTCAAGTTTCCTGCTGTCTTAGAGACTCTAGAAAGCTAGAGTGTGCTTCTTGCTCTAAAGCAGAGTGTGATCCATGGATGAGAACTGTGTTATGGGATTCCCTTCAGAAATGGAGTTAAATCCCAGGCTCTGTGTCCTCCTACAAGCAAGACTTCGTTTCAGGCAAGGGCAGTCACTTTTCAGCTCAAACAATCTATATCGTTCAGGAAGCTCACACGTTTCTCATCTTAACTGACAAGCATTGAATGTTAGAGGACCAGTGCTTTGTATCACTTTCAGAAGTAGAGTTGGACTAGATATGGTCTGTATGTGTAGGAAACACCGTTCATTTCTTCTCTGCACACTCAAGTTTCCTGCTGTCTTAGAGACTCTAGAAAGCAAGAGCGTGCTTCTTGCTGTAAAACAAAGGGTGAACAATGGATGAGAACTCTGCTGTGTGTTTCACATCAGAAATGGAGTTAAATCCCAGGCTCTGAGTCTTACTACAAGCAAGACTTCCTTTCATGTAAAGGCAATCACTTTTCAGCTCAAACAAACTACATCGTTCACGAAGCTCAGACGTTTCTCATCTTAACAGACAAGCATTGGATGTTAGAAGACCAATGATTTGTATCATTTTCCGAAGCAGAGTTGGATTAGATATGGTCTGTATGTGTAGGAAACACCGTTCATTTGTTCTCAACACACTCAAGTTTCTTGCTGTCTTAGAGACTCTAGAAATCTAGAGCGTGCTTCTTGCTCTAAAGCAGAGTGTGATCAATGGATGAGAACTCTGTTGTGTGTTTCACTTCAGAAATGGAGTTATTACCAGGCTCTGAGTCTTCCTACAAGCAAGACTTCGTTTCAGGTAAGGGCATTTAGTTTACAGCTCAAACGAACTATTTCGTTCACGAAGCTCACACATTTCTCATCTAAACTGATTAGTATTGGATGTTAGAGGACCTTTGCTTTGTATCAATTTCAAGCAGAGTTGAACTAGATATGGTCTGTATGTATAGGAAACACGGTTCTTTTCTTCTGAGCACACTCACGTTTCCTGCTGTATTACAGACTCTAGAAAGCAAAACGTGCTTCTTGCACTAAAGCAGAGTGTGATCAATGGATGAGAACTGTGTTGTGTGTTTCACTTCAGAAATGGAGTTAAATCCCATGCTCTGAGTCTTCCTACAAGGAAGAGTTCATTTCAAGTAAGGGCAGTTACTTTCAGCTCAAACGAACTACATCGTTCACGAAGCTCACCCGTTTCTCATCTTCTCTTACAAGCATTGGATGTTAGACGACCTGTGGTTTGTTTCAGTTTCAGAAGCAGAGTTGAACTAGATATGGTTCTTATGTGTAGGAAACACCGTTCTTTTGTTCTGAGCACACTCACGTTTCCTGCTGTATTAGAGAATCTAGAAAGCAAGAGCGTGCTTCTTTCTCTAAAGCAGAGTTGATCAATGGATGAGAACTCTGTTGTGTGTTTCACTTCAGAAATGGAGTTAAATACCAGGATCTGACTCTTCCTAAAAGCAAGACTTCGTTTCAGGTAAGGGCAGTCTCTTTTCAACTCAAACAAGCAACATCGATCACGAAGCTCACACGTTTCTCATCTTAACTGACAAGCATTGAATGTTAGAGGACCAGTGCTTTGTATCAGTTTCAGAAGCAGAGTTGGACTAGATATGATCTGTATGTGTAGGAAACACCGTTCATTTGTTCTCAGAACACTCAAGTTTCCTGCTGTCTTAGAGACTCTAGAAATCTAGAGCGTGCTTCTTGCTATAAAGCAGAGTGTGATCAATGGATGAGAACTCTGTTGTGTGTTTCACTTAAGAAATGGAGTTAAATACCAGGCTCTGAGTCTTCCTACAAGCAAGAATTCGTTTCAGGTAAGGGAATTTACTTTACACCTCAAACGAACTACATCGTTCACGAAGCTCACACGTTTCTCATCTTAACTGACAAGCATTGGATGTTAGATAACCAGTGCTTTGTATCAGTTTCAGTATCAGAGTTGGACTAGATATGGTCCGTATGTGTAAGAAACACCGTTCTTTTGTTCTGAGCACACTCATGTTCCTGCTGTATTGGAGACTCTGTAAAGCTGGAGCGTGCATCTTGTTCTAAAGCAGAGTGTGATCAATGGATGAGAACTGTGTTGTGTGTTTCACTTCAGAAATGGAGTTAAGTCCCATGCTCTGAGTCTTCCTACAAGGAAGACTTCATTTCAAGTAAGGGCAGATAGTTTCAGCTCAAACGAACTACATCGTTCACAAAGCTCACCCGTTTCTCATCTTCACTGAAAAGCATTGGATGTTAGACGACCTGTGCTTTGTATCACTTTCAGAAGCAGAGTTGGACTAGATATGATCCATATGTGTAGGAAACACCGTTCATATCTTCTCAGCACACTCAAGTTTCCTGCTGTCTTAGAGACTCTAGAAATCTAGAGCGTGCTTCTTGCTCTAAAGCAGAGTGTGATCAATGGATGAGAACTCTGTTGTGTGTTTCACTTCACAAATGGAGTTAAATACCAGGCTCTGAGTCTTCCTACAAGCAAGACTTCGTTTCAGGTAAGGGCATTTAGTTTACAGCTCAAACGAACTATATCGTTCACGAAGTTCACACATTTCTCGTCTAAACTGATTAGCATTGGATGTTAGAGGACCTTTGCTTTGTATCAATTTCAAGCAGAGTTGAACTAGATATGGTCTGTATGTTTAGGAAACACGGTTCTTTTCTTCTGAGCACCCTCACGTTTCCTGCTGTATTACAGACTCTAGAAAGCAAGAGCGTGCTTCTTGCTCTAAAGCAGAGTGTGATCAATGGATGAGAACTGTGTTGTGTGTTTCAGTTCAGAAATGGAGTTAAATCCCATGCTCTAAGTCTTCCTACAAGGAAGACTTCGTTTCAGATAAGGGGAGTCACTTTTCAGCTCAAACAAACTACATCGTTCACAAAGCTCAGACGTTTCTCATCTTAACTGACAAGCATTGGATGTTAGAAGACCAATGATTTGTATCAGTTTCAGAAGCAGAGTTGGACTAGATATGATCTGTATGTGTAGGAAACACCGTTCATTTGTTCTCAGCACACTCAAGTTTCCTGCTGTCTTAGAGACTCTAGAAATCTAGAGGATGCTGCTTGCTCTAAAGCAGAGTGTGATCAATAGATGAGAACTCTGTTGTGTGTTTCACTTCAGAAATGGAGTTAAATACTAGGCTCTGAGTCTTCCTACAAGCAACACTCGTTTCAGGTAAGGGCATTTAGTTTACAGCTAAAACGAACTATATCGTTCACGAAGCTCACACATTTCTCATCTAAACTGATTAGCATTGGATGTTAGAGGACCTTTGCTTTGTATCAATTTCAAGCCGAGTTGAACTAGATATGGTCTGTTTGTATAGGAAACAAGGTTCTTTTCTTCTGAGCAGAGTCACGTTTCCTGCTGTATTACAGACTCTGGAAAGCAAGAGCGTGCTTCTTGCTCTAAATCAGTGTGTGATCAATGGATGAGAACTCTGTTGTGTGTTTCACTTCAGAAATGGAGTTAAATCCCAGGCTCTGAGTCTTCCTACAAGCAAGAATTCGTTTCAGGTAAGGGAAGTTACTTTACAGCTCAAACGAACTACATCGTTCACGAAGCTCACACGTTTCTCATCTTAACTGACAAGCATTGGATGTTAGATGACCAGTGCTTTGTATCAGTTTCAGTAGCAGAGTTGGACTAGATATGGTCCCTATGTGTAAGAAACACCGTTCTTGTGTTGTGAGCACACTCATGTTCCTGCTGTAGTGGAGACTCTAGAAAGCAAGAGCGTGCTTCTTGCTCTAAAGCAGAGTGTGATCAATGGATGAGAACTGTGTTGTGTGTTTCACTTCAGAAATGGAGTTAAATCCCATGCTCTGAGTCTTCCTACAAGGAAGACTTCATTTCAAATAAGGGCAGTTACTTTCAGCTCAAATGAACAACATCGTTCACGAAGCTCACCCGTTTCTCATCTTCACTGACAAGCATTGGATGTTAGACGACATGTGGTTTGTTTCAGTTTCAGAAGCAGAGTTGAACTAGATATGGTTCGTATGTGTAGGAAACACCGTTCTTTTGTTCTGAGCACACTCACGTTTCCTGCTGTATTAGAGGCTCTAGAAAGCAAGAGTGTGCTTCTTGCTCTAAAGCAGAGTGTGATCCATGGATGAGAACTGTGTTGTGTGTTTCCCTTCCCAAATGGAGTTAAATCCCAGGCTCTGTGTCTTCCTACAAGAAAGACTTCGTTTCAGGTAAGGGAAGTTACTTTACAGCTCAAACAAACTACATCGTTCACGAAGCTCACACGTTTCTCATCTTAACTGACAAGCATTGGATGTTAGAGGACCTGTTGTTTGTTTCAGTTTCAGAAGTAGAGTTGGACTAGATATGGTCCATATGTGTAAAAAACACCGTTCTTTTGTTCTCAGCACACTCATGTTTCCTGCTGTCTTAGAGACTCTAGAAAGCAAGAGCGTGCTTCTTGCTGTAAAGCAGAGTGTGAACAATGGATGAGAACTCTGTTGTGTGTTTCACTTCAGAAATGGAGTTAAATCCCAGGCTCTCAGTCTTCCGACAAGCAAGACTTCGTTTCAGGTAAGGGCAGTCACTTTTCAGCTCAAACAAACTACATCGTTAACAAAGCTCAGACATTTCTCATCTTAACTGACAAGCATTGGATGTTAGAAGACCAATGATTTGTATCAGTTTCATAAGCAGAGTTGGACTAGATATGATCTGTATGTGTAGGAAACACCATTTATTTGTCCTCAGCACACTCAAGTTTCCTGCTCTCTTAGAGACTCTAGAAATCTAGAGCGTGCTTCTTGCTCTAAAGCAGAGTGTGATCAATGGATGAGAACTATGTTGTGTGTTTCACTTCAGAAATGGAGTTAAATACCAGGCTCTGAGTCTTCCTACAAGCAAGACTTCGTTTCAGGTAAGGGCATTTAGTTTACAGCTCCAACGAACTATATCATTCACGAAGCTCACACATTTCTCATCTAAACTGATTAGCATTGGATGTTAGAGTACCTTTGCTTTGTATCAATTTCAAGCAGAATTGAACTAGATATGGTCCCTATGTATAGGAAACACGGTTCTTTTCTTCTGAGCACACTCACGTTTCCTGCTGTATTAGAGACTCTAGAAAGCAAGAACGTGCTTTTTGCTCTAAAGCAGAGTGTGATCAATGGATGAGAACTCTGTTGTGTGTTTCACTTCAGAAATGGAGTTAAATACCAGGCTCTGAGTCTTCCTACAAGCAAGACTTCGTTTCAGGTAAGGGCATTTAGTTTACAGCTCAAACGAACTATATCGTTCACGAAGCTCACACATTTCTCATCTAAACTGATTAGCATTGGATGTTAGAGGACCTTTGCTTTGTATCAATTTCAAGCAGAGTTGAACTAGATATGGTCCATATGTGTAAGAAACACCGTTCTTTTGTTCTCAGCACAGTCATGTTTCCTGCTGTCTTAGAGACTCTAGAAAGCAAGAGCGTGCTTCTTGCTGTAAAGCAGAGTGTGAACAATGGATGAGAACTCTGTTGTGTGTTTCCCTTCAGAAATGGAGTTAAATACCAGGCTCTGAGTCTTCCTAAAAGCAAGACGTCGTTTCAGGTAAGGGTAGTCACTTATCAACTCAAACAAACTACATCGATCACGAAGCTCACACGTTTCTCTTCTTAACTGACAAGCATTGAATGTTAGAGGACCAGTGCTTTGTATCAGTTTCAGAAGCAGAGTTGGACTAGATATGATCCGTATGTGTAGGAAACACCGTTCATTTCTTCTCAGCACACTCAAGTTTCCTGCTGTCTTAGAGACTCTAGAATGCTAGAGCGTGCTTCTTGATCTAAAGCAGAGTGTGATCCATGGATGAGAACTGTGTTATGTGATTCCCTTCAGAAATGGAGTTAAATGCCAGGCTCTGTGTCCTCCTACAAGCAAGATTTCATTTCAGGCAAGGGCAGTCACTTTTCAGCTCAAACAATCTACATCGTTCAGGAAGCTCACACGTTTCTCATCTGAACTGACAAGCATTGGATGTTAGAGGGCCTTTGGTTTGTTTCAGTTTCAGAAGCAGAGTTGGACTAGATATGCTCCATATGTGTAGGAAACACCGTTCTTTTGTTCTCTTCACACTCATGTTTCCTGCTGTCTCAGAGAGTCTAGAAAGCAAGAGCTTGCTTCTTGCTGTAAAGCAAAGTGTGAACAATGGATGAGAACTCTGCTGTGTGTTTCACATCAGAAATGGAGTTAAATCCCAGGCTCTGAGTCTTACTACAAGCAAGAATTCGTTTCAGGAACGGGCAGTCACTTTTCAGCTCAAACGAACTACATGATTCACGAAGCTCACACGTTTCTCATCTTAACTGACAAGCATTGGATGTTAGATGACCAGTGCTTTGTATCAGTTTCAGTATCTGAGTTGGACTAGATATGGTCCGTATGTGTAAGAAACACCGTTCTTTTGTTCTGAGCACACTCATGTTCCTGCTGTATTGGAGACTCTGTAAAGCAGGAGCGTGCTTCTTGCTCTAAAGCAGAGTGTGATCAATGGATGAGAACTCTGTTGTGTGTTTCCCTTCAGAAATGGAGTTAAATACCAGGCTCTGAGTCTTCCTACAAGCAACACTCGTTTCAGGTAAGGGCATTTAGTTTATAGCTAAAACGAACTATATCGTTCACGAAGCTCACACATTTCTCATCTAAACTGATTAGCATTGGATGTTAGAGGACCTTTCCTTTCTATCAATTTCAAGCAGAGTTGAACTAGATATGGTCTGTTTGTATAGCAAACAAGGTTCTTTTCTTCTGAGCACAGACACGTTTCCTGCTGTATTACAGACTCTGGAAAGCAAGAGCGTGCTTCTTGCTCTAAAGCAGAGTGTGATCAATGGATGAGAACTCTGTTGTGTGTTTCACTTCAGAAATGGAGTTAAATCCCAGGCACTGAGTCTTCCTACAAGGAAGACTTCATTTCAAATAAGGGCAGTTACTTTCAGCTCAAACGAACTACATCGTTCACGAAGCTCACCCGTTTCTCATCTTCACTGACAAGCATTGGATGTTAGACGACATGTGGTTTGTTTCAGTTTCAGAAGCAGAGTTGAACTAGATATGGTTCATATGTGTAAGAAACACCGTTCTTTTGTTCTCAGCACACTCATGTTTCCTGCTGTCTTAGAGACTCTAGAAAGCAAGAGCGTGCTTCTTGCTGTAAAGCAGAGTGTGAACAATGGATGAGAACTCTGTTGTGTGTTTCACTTCAGAAATGGAGTTAAATCCCAGGCTCTCAGTCTTCCGACAAGCAAGACTTCGTTTCAGGTAAGGGCAGTCAATTTTCAGCTCAAACAAACTACATCGTTAACAAAGCTCAGACATTTCTCATCTTAACTGACAAGCATTGGATGTTAGAAGACCAATGATTTGTATCAGTTTCATAAGCAGAGTTGGACTAGATATGATCTGTATGTGTAGGAAACACCATTTATTTGTCCTCAGCACACTCAAGTTTCCTGCTCTCTTAGAGACTCTAGAAATCTAGAGCGTGCTTCTTGCTCTAAAGCAGAGTGTGATCAATGGATGAGAACTATGTTGTGTGTTTCACTTCAGAAATGGAGTTAAATACCAGGCTCTGAGTCTTCCTACAAGCAAGACTTCGTTTCAGGTAAGGGCATTTAGTTTACAGCTCCAACGAACTATATCATTCACGAAGCTCACACATTTCTCATCTAAACTGATTAGCATTGGATGTTAGAGTACCTTTGCTTTGTATCAATTTCAAGCAGAATTGAACTAGATATGGTCCCTATGTATAGGAAACACGGTTCTTTTCTTCTGAGCACACTCACGTTTCCTGCTGTATTAGAGACTCTAGAAAGCAAGAACGTGCTTCTTGCTCTAAAGCAGAGTGTGATCAATGGATGAGAACTCTGTTGTGTGTTTCACTTCAGAAATGGAGTTAAATACCAGGCTCTGAGTCTTCCTACAAGCAAGACTTCGTTTCAGGTAAGGGCATTTAGTTTACAGCTCAAACGAACTATATCGTTCACGAAGCTCACACATTTCTCATCTAAACTGATTAGCATTGGATGTTAGAGGACCTTTGCTTTGTATCAATTTCAAGCAGAGTTGAACTAGATATGGTCCATATGTGTAAGAAACACCGTTCTTTTGTTCTCAGCACAGTCATGTTTCCTGCTGTCTTAGAGACTCTAGAAAGCAAGAGCGTGCTTCTTGCTGTAAAGCAGAGTGTGAACAATGGATGAGAACTCTGTTGTGTGTTTCACTTCAGAAATGGAGTTAAATACCAGGCTCTGAGTCTTCCTAAAAGCAAGACGTCGTTTCAGGTAAGGGTAGTCACTTATCAACTCAAACAAACTACATCGATCACGAAGCTCACACGTTTCTCTTCTTAACTGACAAGCATTGAATGTTAGAGGACCAGTGCTTTGTATCAGTTTCAGAAGCAGAGTTGGACTAGATATGATCCGTATGTGTAGGAAACACCGTTCATTTCTTCTCAGCACACTCAAGTTTCCTGCTGTCTTAGAGACTCTAGAATGCTAGAGCGTGCTTCTTGATCTAAAGCAGAGTGTGATCCATGGATGAGAACTGTGTTATGTGATTCCCTTCAGAAATGGAGTTAAATGCCAGGCTCTGTGTCCTCCTACAAGCAAGATTTCATTTCAGGCAAGGGCAGTCACTTTTCAGCTCAAACAATCTACATCGTTCAGGAAGCTCACACGTTTCTCATCTGAACTGACAAGCATTGGATGTTAGAGGGCCTTTGGTTTGTTTCAGTTTCAGAAGCAGAGTTGGACTAGATATGGTCCATATGTGTAGGAAACACCGTTCTTTTGTTCTCTTCACACTCATGTTTCCTGCTGTCTCAGAGAGTCTAGAAAGCAAGAGCTTGCTTCTTGCTGTAAAGCAAAGTGTGAACAATGGATGAGAACTCTGCTGTGTGTTTCACATCAGAAATGGAGTTAAATCCCAGGCTCTGAGTCTTACTACAAGCAAGAATTCGTTTCAGGTACGGGCAGTCACTTTTCAGCTCAAACGAACTACATCATTCACGAAGCTCACACGTTTCTCATCTTAACTGACAAGCATTGGATGTTAGATGACCAGTGCTTTGTATCAGTTTCAGTATCTGAGTTGGACTAGATATGGTCCGTATGTGTAAGAAACACCGTTCTTTTGTTCTGAGCACACTCATGTTCCTGCTGTATTGGAGACTCTGTAAAGCAGGAGCGTGCTTCTTGCTCTAAAGCAGAGTGTGATCAATGGATGAGAACTCTGTTGTGTGTTTCACTTCAGAAATGGAGTTAAATACCAGGCTCTGAGTCTTCCTACAAGCAACACTCGTTTCAGGTAAGGGCATTTAGTTTATAGCTAAAACGAACTATATCGTTCACGAAGCTCACACATTTCTCATCTAAACTGATTAGCCTTGGATGTTAGAGGACCTTTCCTTTCTATCAATTTCAAGCAGAGTTGAACTAGATATGGTCTGTTTGTATAGCAAACAAGGTTCTTTTCTTCTGAGCACAGACACGTTTCCTGCTGTATTACAGACTCTGGAAAGCAAGAGCGTGCTTCTTGCTCTAAAGCAGAGTGTGATCAATGGATGAGAACTCTGTTGTGTGTTTCACTTCAGAAATGGAGTTAAATCCCAGGCACTGAGTCTTCCTACAAGGAAGACTTCATTTCAAATAAGGGCAGTTACTTTCAGCTCAAACGAACTACATCGTTCACGAAGCTCACCCGTTTCTCATCTTCACTGACAAGCATTGGATGCTAGACGACATGTGGTTTGTTTCAGTTTCAGAAGCAGAGTTGAACTAGATATGGTTCATATGTGTAAGAAACACCGTTCTTTTTTTCTCAGCACACTCATGTTTCCTGCTGTCTTAGAGACTCTAGAAAGCAAGAGCGTGCTTCTTGCTGTAAAGCAGAGTGTGAACCATGGATGAGAACTCTGTTGTGTGTTTCACTTCAGAAATGGAGTTAAATACCAAGCTCTGAGTCTTCCGACAAGCAAGACTTCGTTTCAGGTAAGGGCAGTCACTTTTCAGCTCAAACAAACTACATCGTTAACAAAGCTCAGACATTTCTCATCTTAACTGAAGAGCATTGGCTGTTAGAAGACCAATGATTTGTATCAGTTTCAGAAGCAGAGTTGGACTAGATATGATCTGTATGTGTAGGAAACACCGTTTATTTGTTCTCAGCACACTCAAGTTTCCTGCTCTCTTAGAGACTCTAGAAATCTAGAGCGTGCTTCTTGCTCTAAAGCAGAGTGTGATCAATGGATGAGAACTATGTTGTGTGTTTCACTTCAGAAATGGAGTTAAATACCAGGCTCTGAGTCTTCCTACAAGCAAGACTTCGTTTCAGGTAAGGGCATTTTGTTTACAGCTCAAACGAACTATATCGTTCACGAAGCTCACACATTTCTCATCTAAACTGATTAGCATTGGATGTTAGAGGACCTTTGCTTTGTATCAATTTCAAGCAGAGTTGAACTAGATATGGTCCATATGTGTAAGAAACACCGTTCTTTTGTTCTCAGCACAGTCATGTTTCCCGCTGTCTTAGAGACTCTAGAAAGCAAGAGCATGCTTCTTGCTGTAAAGCAGAGTGTGAACAATGGATGAGAACTCTGTTGTGTGTTTCACTTCAGAAATGGAGTTAAATACCAGGCTCTGAGTCTTCCTAAAAGCAAGACTTCGTTTCAGGTAAGGGCAGTCACTTTTCAACTCAAACAAACTACATCGATCACGAAGCTCACACGTTTCTCATCTTAACTGACAAGCATTGAATGTTAGAGGACCAGTGCTTTGTATCAGTTTCAGAAGCAGAGTTGGACTAGATATGATCCGTATGTGTTGGAAACACCGTTCATTTCTTCTCAGCACACTCAAGTTTCCTGCTGTCTTAGAGACTCTAGAATGCTAGAGCGTGCTTCTTGATCTAAAGCAGAGTGTGATCCATGGATGAGAACTGTGTTATGTGATTCCCTTCAGAAATGGAGTTAAATCCCAGGCTCTGTGTCCTCCTACAAGCAAGATTTTATTTCAGGCAAGGGCAGTCACTTTTCAGCTCAAACGAACTACATCATTCACGAAGCTCACACGTTTCTCATGTTAACTGACAAGCATTGGATGTTAGATGACCAGTGCTTTGTATCAGTTTCAGTATCTGAGTTGGACTAGATATGGTCCGTATGTGTAAGAAACACCGTTCTTTTGTTCTGAGCACACTCATGTTCCTGCTGTATTGGAGACTCTGTAAAGCAGGAGCGTGCTTCTTGCTCTAAAGCAGAGTGTGATCAATGGATGAGAACTCTGTTGTGTGTTTCACTTCAGAAATGGAGTTAAATACCAGGCTCTGAGTCTTCCTACAAGCAACACTCGTTTCAGGTAAGGGCATTTAGTTTATAGCTAAAACAAACTATATCGTTCACGAAGCTCACACATTTCTCATCTAAACTGATTAGCATTGGATGTTAGAGGACCTTTCCTTTCTATCAATTTCAAGCAGAGTTGAACTAGATATGGTCTGTTTGTATAGCAAACAAGGTTCTTTTCTTCTGAGCACAGACACGTTTCCTGCTGTATTACAGACTCTGGAAAGCAAGAGCGTGCTTCTTGCTCTAAAGCAGAGTGTGATCAATGGATGAGAACTCTGTTGTGTGTTTCACTTCAGAAATGGAGTTAAATCCCAGGCACTGAGTCTTCCTACAAGGAAGACTTCATTTCAAATAAGGGCAGTTACTTTCAGCTCAAACGAACTACATCATTCACGAAGCTCACCCGTTTCTCATCTTCACTGACAAGCATTGGATGTTAGACGACATGTGGTTTGTTTCAGTTTCAGAAGCAGAGTTGAACTAGATATGGTTCATATGTGTAAGAAACACCGTTCTTTTGTTCTCAGCACACTCATGTTTCCTGCTGTCTTAGAGACTCTAGAAAGCAAGAGCGTGCTTCTTGCTGTAAAGCAGAGTGTGAACAATGGATGAGAACTCTGTTGTGTGTTTCACTTCAGAAATGGAGTTAAATCCCAGGCTCTCAGTCTTCCGACAAGCAAGACTTCGTTTCAGGTAAGGGCAGTCAATTTTCAGCTCAAACAAACTACATCGTTAACAAAGCTCAGACATTTCTCATCTTAACTGACAAGCATTGGATGTTAGAAGACCAATGATTTGTATCAGTTTCATAAGCAGAGTTGGACTAGATATGATCTGTATGTGTAGGAAACACCATTTATTTGTCCTCAGCACACTCAAGTTTCCTGCTCTCTTAGAGACTCTAGAAATCTAGAGCGTGCTTCTTGCTCTAAAGCAGAGTGTGATCAATGGATGAGAACTATGTTGTGTGTTTCACTTCAGAAATGGAGTTAAATACCAGGCTCTGAGTCTTCCTACAAGCAAGACTTCGTTTCAGGTAAGGGCATTTAGTTTACAGCTCCAACGAACTATATCATTCACGAAGCTCACACATTTCTCATCTAAACTGATTAGCATTGGATGTTAGAGTACCTTTGCTTTGTATCAATTTCAAGCAGAATTGAACTAGATATGGTCCCTATGTATAGGAAACACGGTTCTTTTCTTCTGAGCACACTCACGTTTCCTGCTGTATTAGAGACTCTAGAAAGCAAGAACGTGCTTCTTGCTCTAAAGCAGAGTGTGATCAATGGATGAGAACTCTGTTGTGTGTTTCACTTCAGAAATGGAGTTAAATACCAGGCTCTGAGTCTTCCTACAAGCAAGACTTCGTTTCAGGTAAGGGCATTTAGTTTACAGCTCAAACGAACTATATCGTTCACGAAGCTCACACATTTCTCATCTAAACTGATTAGCATTGGATGTTAGAGGACCTTTGCTTTGTATCAATTTCAAGCAGAGTTGAACTAGATATGGTCCATATGTGTAAGAAACACCGTTCTTTTGTTCTCAGCACAGTCATGTTTCCTGCTGTCTTAGAGACTCTAGAAAGCAAGAGCGTGCTTCTTGCTGTAAAGCAGAGTGTGAACAATGGATGAGAACTCTGTTGTGTGTTTCACTTCAGAAATGGAGTTAAATACCAGGCTCTGAGTCTTCCTAAAAGCAAGACGTCGTTTCAGGTAAGGGTAGTCACTTATCAACTCAAACAAACTACATCGATCACGAAGCTCACACGTTTCTCTTCTTAACTGACAAGCATTGAATGTTAGAGGACCAGTGCTTTGTATCAGTTTCAGAAGCAGAGTTGGACTAGATATGATCCGTATGTGTAGGAAACACCGTTCATTTCTTCTCAGCACACTCAAGTTTCCTGCTGTCTTAGAGACTCTAGAATGCTAGAGCGTGCTTCTTGATCTAAAGCAGAGTGTGATCCATGGATGAGAACTGTGTTATGTGATTCCCTTCAGAAATGGAGTTAAATGCCAGGCTCTGTGTCCTCCTACAAGCAAGATTTCATTTCAGGCAAGGGCAGTCACTTTTCAGCTCAAACAATCTACATCGTTCAGGAAGCTCACACGTTTCTCATCTGAACTGACAAGCATTGGATGTTAGAGGGCCTTTGGTTTGTTTCAGTTTCAGAAGCAGAGTTGGACTAGATATGCTCCATATGTGTAGGAAACACCGTTCTTTTGTTCTCTTCACACTCATGTTTCCTGCTGTCTCAGAGAGTCTAGAAAGCAAGAGCTTGCTTCTTGCTGTAAAGCAAAGTGTGAACAATGGATGAGAACTCTGCTGTGTGTTTCACATCAGAAATGGAGTTAAATCCCAGGCTCTGAGTCTTACTACAAGCAAGAATTCGTTTCAGGTACGGGCAGTCACTTTTCAGCTCAAACGAACTACATCATTCACGAAGCTCACACGTTTCTCATCTTAACTGACAAGCATTGGATGTTAGATGACCAGTGCTTTGTATCAGTTTCAGTATCTGAGTTGGACTAGATATGGTCCGTATGTGTAAGAAACACCGTTCTTTTGTTCTGAGCACACTCATGTTCCTGCTGTATTGGAGACTCTGTAAAGCAGGAGCGTGCTTCTTGCTCTAAAGCAGAGTGTGATCAATGGATGAGAACTCTGTTGTGTGTTTCACTTCAGAAATGGAGTTAAATACCAGGCTCTGAGTCTTCCTACAAGCAACACTCGTTTCAGGTAAGGGCATTTAGTTTATAGCTAAAACGAACTATATCGTTCACGAAGCTCACACATTTCTCATCTAAACTGATTAGCATTGGATGTTAGAGGACCTTTCCTTTCTATCAATTTCAAGCAGAGTTGAACTAGATATGGTCTGTTTGTATAGCAAACAAGGTTCTTTTCTTCTGAGCACAGACACGTTTCCTGCTGTATTACAGACTCTGGAAAGCAAGAGCGTGCTTCTTGCTCTAAAGCAGAGTGTGATCAATGGATGAGAACTCTGTTGTGTGTTTCACTTCAGAAATGGAGTTAAATCCCAGGCACTGAGTCTTCCTACAAGGAAGACTTCATTTCAAATAAGGGCAGTTACTTTCAGCTCAAACGAACTACATCGTTCACGAAGCTCACCCGTTTCTCATCTTCACTGACAAGCATTGGATGCTAGACGACATGTGGTTTGTTTCAGTTTCAGAAGCAGAGTTGAACTAGATATGGTTCATATGTGTAAGAAACACCGTTCTTTTTTTCTCAGCACACTCATGTTTCCTGCTGTCTTAGAGACTCTAGAAAGCAAGAGCGTGCTTCTTGCTGTAAAGCAGAGTGTGAACCATGGATGAGAACTCTGTTGTGTGTTTCACTTCAGAAATGGAGTTAAATACCAAGCTCTGAGTCTTCCGACAAGCAAGACTTCGTTTCAGGTAAGGGCAGTCACTTTTCAGCTCAAACAAACTACATCGTTAACAAAGCTCAGACATTTCTCATCTTAACTGAAGAGCATTGGCTGTTAGAAGACCAATGATTTGTATCAGTTTCAGAAGCAGAGTTGGACTAGATATGATCTGTATGTGTAGGAAACACCGTTTATTTGTTCTCAGCACACTCAAGTTTCCTGCTCTCTTAGAGACTCTAGAAATCTAGAGCGTGCTTCTTGCTCTAAAGCAGAGTGTGATCAATGGATGAGAACTATGTTGTGTGTTTCACTTCAGAAATGGAGTTAAATACCAGGCTCTGAGTCTTCCTACAAGCAAGACTTCGTTTCAGGTAAGGGCATTTTGTTTACAGCTCAAACGAACTATATGGTTCACGAAGCTCACACATTTCTCATCTAAACTGATTAGCATTGGATGTTAGAGGACCTTTGCTTTGTATCAATTTCAAGCAGAGTTGAACTAGATATGGTTCATATGTGTAAGAAACACCGTTCTTTTGTTCTCAGCACAGTCATGTTTCCCGCTGTCTTAGAGACTCTAGAAAGCAAGAGCGTGCTTCTTGCTGTAAAGCAGAGTGTGAACAATGGATGAGAACTCTGTTGTGTGTTTCACTTCAGAAATGGAGTTAAATACCAGGCTCTGAGTCTTCCTAAAAGCAAGACTTCGTTTCAGGTAAGGGCAGTCACTTTTCAACTCAAACAAACTACATCGATCACGAAGCTCACACGTTTCTCATCTTAACTGACAAGCATTGAATGTTAGAGGACCAGTGCTTTGTATCAGTTTCAGAAGCAGAGTTGGACTAGATATGATCCGTATGTGTTGGAAACACCGTTCATTTCTTCTCAGCACACTCAAGTTTCCTGCTGTCTTAGAGACTCTAGAATGCTAGAGCGTGCTTCTTGATCTAAAGCAGAGTGTGATCCATGGATGAGAACTGTGTTATGTGATTCCCTTCAGAAATGGAGTTAAATCCCAGGCTCTGTGTCCTCCTACAAGCAAGATTTTATTTCAGGCAAGGGCAGTCACTTTTCAGCTCAAACAATCTACATCGTTCAGGAAGTTCACACGTTTCTCATCTTAACTGACAAGCATTGGATGTTAGAGGACCTTTGGTTTGTTTCAGTTTCAGAAGCAGAGTTGGACTAGATATGGTCCATATGTGTAGGAAACACCGTTCTTTTGTTCTCATCACACTCATGTTTCCTGCTGTCTCAGAGAGTCTAGAAAGCAAGAGCGTGCTTCTTGCTGTAAAGCAAAGTGTGAACAATGGATGAGAACTCTGCTGTGTGTTTCACATCAGAAATGGAGTTAAATCCCAGGCTCTGAGTCTTACTACAAGCAAGACTTCGTTTCAGGTACGGGCAGTCACTTTTCAGCTCAAACAAACTACATCGTTCACGAAGCTCAGATGTTTCTCATCTTAACTGACAAGCATTGGATGTTAGAAGACCAATGATTTGTATCAGTTTCAGAAACAGAGTTGGACTAGATATGATCTGTATGTGTAGGAAACACCGTTCATTTGTTCTCAGCACACTCAATTTTCGTGCTTTCTTAGAGACTCTAGAAATCTAGAGTGTGCTTCTTGCTCTAAAGCAGAGTGTGATTAATGGATGAGAACTCTGTTGTGTGTTTCACTTCAGAAATGGAGTTAAATACCAGGCTCTGAGTCTTCCTACAAGCAAGACTTCGTTTCAGGTAAGTGCATTTAGTTTACAGCTCAAACGAACTATATCATTCACGAAGCTCACACATTTCTCATCTAAACTGATTAGCATTGGATGTTAGAGGACCTTTGCTTTGTATCAATTTCAAGCAGAGTTGAACTAGATATGGTCTGTTTGTATAGGAAACAAGGTTCTTTTCTTCTGAGCACAGTCACGTTTCCTGCTGTATTACAGACTCTGGAAAGCAAGAGCGTGCTTCTTGCTCTAAAGCAGAGTGTGATCAATGGATGAGAACTCTGTTGTGTGTTTCACTTCAGAAATGGAGTTAAATCCCATGCTCTGAGTCTTCCTTCAAGGAAGACTTCATTTCAAGTAAGGGCAGTTACTTTCAGCTCAAACGAACTACATCATTCACGAAGCTCACCCGTTTCTCATCTTCACTGACAAGCATTGGATGTTAGACGACCTGTAGTTTGTTTCAGTTTCAGAAGCAGAGTTGAACTAGATATGGTTTGTATGTGTAGGAAACACCGTTCTTTTGTTCTGAGCACACTCACGTTTCCTGCTGTATTAGAGACTCTAGAAAGCAAGAGCGTGTTTCTTGCTGTAAAGCAGAGTGTGAACAATGGATGAGAACTCTGTTGTGTGTTTCACTTCAGAAATGGAGTTAAATACCAGGCTCTGAATCTTCCTAAAAGCAAGACTTCTTTTCAGGTTAGGGCAGTCACTTTTCAACTCAAACAAACTACATCGATCACGAAGCTCACACGTTTCTCATCTTGACTGACAAGCATTGAATGTTAGAGGACCAGTGCTTTGTATCAGTTTCAGATGCAGAGTTTGACTCGATATGGTCCGTATGTTTAGGAAACAACGTTCTTTTGTTCTCATCACACTCATGTTTCCTGCAGTCTCAGAGAGTCTAGAAAGCAAGAGCGTGCTTCTTGCTGTAAAGCAGAGTGTGAACAATGGATGAGAACTCTGCTGTGTGTTTTACTTCAGAAATGGAGTTATTTCCCAGGTTCTGAGTCTTAGTACAAGCAAGACTTCGTTTCAGGTAAGGGCAGTCACTTTTCAGCTCAAACAAACTACATCGTTCACGAAGCTCAGACATTTCTCATCTTAACTGACAAGCATTGGATGTTAGAAGACCAATGATTTGTATCAGTTTCAGAAGCAGAGTTGGACTAGATATGATCTGTATGTGTAGGAAACACCGTTCATTTGTTCTCAGCACACTCAAGTTTCCTGCTGTCTTAGAGACTCTAGAAATCTAGAGCGTGCTTCTTGCTCTAAAGCAGAGTGTGATCAATGGATGAGAACTGTGTTGTGTGTTTCACTTCAGAAATGGAGTTAAGTCCCATGCTCTGAGTCTTCTTACAAGGAAGACTTCATTTCAAGTAAGGGCAGTTATTTTCAGCTCAAACGAACTACATCGTTCACGAAGCTCACCCGTTTCTCATCTTCACTGACAAGCATTGGATGTTAGACGACCTGTGGTTTGTTTCAGTTTCAGAAGCAGAGTTGAACTAGATATTGTTCATATGTGTAGGAAACACCGTTCTTTTGTTCTGAGCACACTCACGTTTCCTGCTGTATTAGAGACTCTAGAAAGCAAGAGCGTGCTTCTTGCTCTAAAGCAGAGTGTGATCAATGGATGAGAACTCTGTTGTGTGTTTCACTTCAGAAATGGAGTTAAATACCAGGCTCTGAGTCTTCCTACAAGCAACACTCGTTTCAGGTAAGGGCATTTAGTTTATAGCTAAACGAACTATATCGTTCACGAAGCTCACACATTTCTCATCTAAACTGATTAGCATTGGATGTTAGAGGACCTTTCCTTTCTATCAATTTCAAGCAGAGTTGAACTAGATATGGTCTGTTTGTATAGCAAACAAGGTTCTTTTCTTCTGAGCACAGACACGTTTCCTGCTGTATTACAGACTCTGGAAAGCAAGAGCGTGCTTCTTGCTCTAAAGCAGTGTGATCAATGGATGAGAACTCTGTTGTGTGTTTCACTTCAGAAATGGAGTTAAATCCCAGGCACTGAGTCTTCCTACAAGGAATACTTCATTTCAAATAAGGGCAGTTACTTTCAGCTCAAACGAACTACATCGTTCACAAAGCTCACCCGTTTCTCATCTTCACTGACAAGCATTGGATGTTAGACGACATGTGGTTTGTTTCAGTTTCAGAAGCAGAGTTGAACTAGATATGGTTCATATGTGTAAGAAACAC
Organism: Onychomys leucogaster; assembly: GCA_949786385.1. Classification (NCBI taxonomy): domain Eukaryota; kingdom Metazoa; phylum Chordata; class Mammalia; order Rodentia; family Cricetidae; genus Onychomys; species Onychomys leucogaster. The sequence continues at coordinate 588,513 of CATKUP010000120.1, forward strand.
CGTTCTTTTTTTCTCAGCACACTCATGTTTCCTGCTGTCTTAGAGACTCTAGAAAGCAAGAGCGTGCTTCTTGCTGTAAAGCAGAGTGTGAACCATGGATGAGAACTCTGTTGTGTGTTTCACTTCAGAAATGGAGTTAAATACCAAGCTCTGAGTCTTCCGACAAGCAAGACTTCGTTTCAGGTAAGGGCAGTCACTTTTCAGCTCAAACAAACTACATCGTTAACAAAGCTCAGACATTTCTCATCTTAACTGACAAGCATTGGCTGTTAGAAGACCAATGATTTGTATCAGTTTCAGAAGCAGAGTTGGACTAGATATGATCTGTATGTGTAGGAAACACCGTTTATTTGTTCTCAGCACACTCAAGTTTCCTGCTCTCTTAGAGACTCTAGAAATCTAGAGCGTGCTTCTTGCTCTAAAGCAGAGTGTGATCAATGGATGAGAACTATTTTGTGTGTTTCACTTCAGAAATGGAGTTAAATACCAGGCTCTGAGTCTTCCTACAAGCAAGACTTCGTTTCAGGTAAGGGCATTTTGTTTACAGCTCAAACGAACTATATCGTTCACGAAGCTCACACATTTCTCATCTAAACTGATTAGCATTGGATGTTAGAGGACCTTTGCTTTGTATCAATTTCAAGCAGAGTTGAACTAGATATGGTCCATATGTGTAAGAAACACCGTTCTTTTGTTCTCAGCACAGTCATGTTTCCCGCTGTCTTAGAGACTCTAGAAAGCAAGAGCGTGCTTCTTGCTGTAAAGCAGAGTGTGAACAATGGATGAGAACTCTGTTGTGTGTTTCACTTCAGAAATGGAGTTAAATACCAGGCTCTGAGTCTTCCTAAAAGCAAGACTTCGTTTCAGGTAAGGGCAGTCACTTTTCAACTCAAACAAACTACATGGATCACGAAGCTCACACGTTTCTCATCTTAACTGACAAGCATTGAATGTTAGAGGACCAGTGCTTTGTATCAGTTTCAGAAGCAGAGTTGGACTAGATATGATCCGTATGTGTTGGAAACACCGTTCATTTCTTCTCAGCACACTCAAGTTTCCTGCTGTCTTAGAGACTCTAGAATGCTAGAGCGTGCTTCTTGATCTAAAGCAGAGTGTGATCCATGGATGAGAACTGTGTTATGTGATTCCCTTCAGAAATGGAGTTAAATCCCAGGCTCTGTGTCCTCCTACAAGCAAGATTTCATTTCAGGCAAGGGCAGTCACTTTTCAGCTCAAACAATCTACATCATTCAGGAAGTTCACACGTTTCTCATCTTAACTGACAAGCATTGGATGTTAGAGGACCTTTGGTTTGTTTCAGTTTCAGAAGCAGAGTTGGACTAGATATGGTCCATATGTGTAGGAAACACCGTTCTTTTGTTCTCATCACACTCATGTTTCCTGCTGTCTCAGAGAGTCTAGAAAGCAAGAGCGTGCTTCTTGCTGTAAAGCAAAGTGTGAACAATGGATGAGAACTCTGCTGTGTGTTTCACATCAGAAATGGAGTTAAATCCCAGGCTCTGAGTCTTACTACAAGCAAGACTTCGTTTCAGGTACGGGCAGTCACTTTTCAGCTCAAAAAAAACTACATCGTTCACGAAGCTCAGACGTTTCTCATCTTAACTGACAAGCATTGGATGTTAGAAGACCAATGATTTGTATCAGTTTCAGAAGCAGAGTTGGACTAGATATGATCTGTATGTGTAGGAAACACCGTTCATTTGTTCTCAGCACACTCAATTTTCGTGCTGTCTTAGAGACTCTAGAAATCTAGAGCGTGCTTCTTGCTCTAAAGCAGAGTGTGATTAATGGATGAGAACTCTGTTGTGTGTTTCACTTCAGAAATGGAGTTAAATACCAGGCTCTGAGTCTTCCTACAAGCAAGACTTCGTTTCAGGTAAGGGCATTTAGTTTACAGCTCAAACGAACTATATCATTCACGAAGCTCACACATTTCTCATCTAAACTGATTAGCATTGGATGTTAGAGGACCTTTGCTTTGTATCAATTTCAAGCAGAGTTGAACTAGATATGGTCTGTTTGTATAGGAAACAAGGTTCTTTTCTTCTGAGCACAGTCACGTTTCCTGCTGTATTACAGACTCTGGAAAGCAAGAGCGTGCTTCTTGCTCTAAAGCAGAGTGTGATCAATGGATGAGAACTCTGTTGTGTGTTTCACTTCAGAAATGGAGTTAAATCCCAGGCTCTGAGTCTTCCTACAAGCAAGAATTCGTTTCAGGTAAGGGAAGTTACTTTACAGATCAAACGAACTACTTCGTTCACGAAGCTCACACGTTTCTCATCTTAACTGACAAGCATTGGATGTTAGATAACCAGTGCTTTGTATCAGTTTCAGTAGCAGATTTGGACTAGATATGGTCCATATGTGTAAGAAACACCGTTCTTTTGTTGTGAGCACACTCATGTTCCTGCTGTAGTGGAGACTCTAGAAAGCAAGAGCGTGCTTCTTGCTCTAAAGCAGAGTGTGATCAATGAATGAGAACTGTGTTGTGTGTTTCACTTCAGAAATGGAGTTAAATCCCATGCTCTGAGTCTTCCTACAAGGAAGACTTCATTTCAAATAAGGGCAGTTACTTTCAGCTCAAACGAACTACATCGTTCATGAAGCTCACCCGTTTCTCATCTTCACTGACAAGCATTGGATGTTAGACGACATGTGGTTTGTTTCAGTTTCAGAAGCAGAGTTGAACTAGATATGGTTCGTATGTGTAGGAAACACCGTTCTTTTGTTCTGAGCAAACTCACGTTTCCTGCTGTATTAGAGGCTCTAGAAAGCAAGAGTGTGCTTCTTGCTCTAAAGCAGAGTGTGATCCATGGATGAGAAATGTGTTGTGTGTTTCCCTTCGGAAATGGAGTTAAATCCCAGGCTCTGTGTCTTCCTACAAGCAAGACTTCGTTTCAGGTAAGGGAAGTTACTTTACAGCTCAAACGAACTACATCGTTCACGAAGCTCACACGTTTCTCATCTTAACTGACAAGCATTGGATGTTAGAGGACCTGTTGTTTGTTTCAGTTTCAGAAGTAGAGTTGGACTAGATATGGTCCATATGTGTAAGAAACACCGTTCTTTTTTTCTCAGCACACTCATGTTTCCTGCTGTCTTAGAGACTCTAGAAAGCAAGAGCGTGCTTCTTGCTGTAAAGCAGAGTGTGAACAATGGATGAGAACTCTGTTGTGTGTTTCACTTCAGAAATGGAGTTAAATACCAGGCTCTGAGTCTTACTACAAGCAAGACTTCGTTTCAGGTAAGGGCAGTCACTTTTCAGCTCAAACAAACTATATCGTTAACAAAGCTCAGACATTTCTCATCTTAACTGACAAGCATTGGCTGTTAGAAGACCAATGATTTGTATCAGTTTCAGAAGCAGAGTTGGACTAGATATGATCTGTATGTGTAGGAAACACCGTTTATTTGTTCTCAGCACACTCAAGTTTCCTGCTCTCTTAGAGACTCTAGAAATCTAGAGCGTGCTTCTTGCTCTAAAGCAGAGTGTGATCAATGGATGAGAAAGATGTTGTGTGTTTCACTTCAGAAATGGAGTTAAATACCAGGCTCTGAGTCTTCCTACAAGCAAGACTTCGTTTCAGGTAAGGGCATTTTGTTTACAGCTCAAACGAACTATATCGTTCACGAAGCTCACACATTTCTCATCTAAACTGATTAGCATTGGATGTTAGAGGACCTTTGCTTTGTATCAATTTCAAGCAGAGTTGAACTGATATGGTCCATATGTGTAAGAAACACCGTTCATTTGTTCTCAGCACAGTCATGTTTCCTGCTGTCTTAGAGACTCTAGAAAGCAAGAGCGTGCTTCTTGCTGTAAAGCAGAGTGTGAACAATGGATGAGAACTCTGTTGTGTGTTTCACTTCAGAAATGGAGTTAAATACCAGGCTCTGAGTCTTCCTAAAAGCAAGACTTCGTTTCAGGTAAGGGCAGTCACTTTTCAACTCAAACAAACTACATGGATCACGAAGCTCACACGTTTCTCATCTTAACTGACAAGCATTGAATGTTAGAGGACCAGTGCTTTGTATCAGTTTCAGTATCAGAGTTGGACTAGATATGGTCCGTATGTGTAAGAAACACCGTTCATTTGTTCTGAGCACACTCATGTTCCTGATGTATTGGAGACTCTGTAAAGCAAGAGCGTGCTTCTTGCTCTAAAGCAGAGTGTGATCAATGGATGAGAACTGTGTTGTGTGTTTCACTTCAGAAATGGAGTTAAATCCCAGGCTCTGAGTGTTCCTACAAGCAAGAATTCGTTTCAGGTATGGGAAGTTACTTTACAGCTCAAACGAACTACATCGTTCACGAAGCTCACACGTTTCTCATCTTAACTGACAAGCATTGGATGTTAGATGACCAGTGCTTTGTATCAGTTTCAGTAGCAGAGTTGGACTAGATATGGTCCGTATGTGTAAGAAACACCGTTCTTTTGTTGTGAGCACACTCATGTTCCTGCTGTAGTGGAGACTCTAGAAAGCAAGAGCGTGCTTCTTGCTCTAAAGCAGAGTGTGATCAATGGATGAGAACTGTGTTGTGTGTTTCACTTCAGAAATGGAGTTAAATCCCATGCTCTGAGTCTTCCTACAAGGAAGACTTCATTTCAAATAAGGGCAGTTACTTTCAGCTCAAACGAACTACATCGTTCACGAAGCTCACCCGTTTCTCATCTTCACTGACAAGCATTGGATGTTAGACGACATGTGGTTTGTTTCAGTTTCAGAAGCAGAGTTGGTCTAGATATGGTCTGTATGTGTAGGAAACACCGTTCATTTGTTCTCAGCACACTCAAGTTTCCTGCTGTCTTAGAGAATCTAGAAATCTAGAGCGTGCTTCTTGCTCTAAAGCAGTGTGTGATCCATGGATGAGAACTGTGTTGTGTGTTTCCCTTCAGAAATGGAGTTAAATCCCAGGCTCTGTGTCTTCCTACAAGGAAGACTTCGTTTCAGGTAAGGGAAGTTACTTACAGCTCAAACAAACTACATCGATCACGAAGCTCACACGTTTCTCATCTTAACTGACAAGCATTGAATGTTAGAGGACCAGTGTTTTGTATCAGTATCAGAAGCAGAGTTGGACTAGATATGATCCGTATGTGTAGGAAACACCGTTCATTTCTTCTCAGCACACTCAAGTTTCCTGCTGTCTTAGAGACTCTAGAAATCTAGAGCATGCTTCTTGCTCTAAAGCAGAGTGTGATCAATGGATGAGAACTGTGTTGTTTGTTTCACTTCAGAAATGGAGTTAAATCCCATGCTCTGAGTCTTCCTTCAAGGAAGACTTCATTTCAAGTAAGGGCAGTTACTTTCAGCTCAAACGAACTACATCGTTCACGAAACTCACCCGTTTCTCATCTTCACTGACAAGCATTGGATGTTAGACGACCTGTGGTTTGTTTCAGTTTCAGAAGCAGAGTTGAACTAGATATGGTTCGTATGTGTAGGAAACACCGTTCTTTTGTTCTGAGCACACTCACGTCTCCTTCTGTATTAGAGACTCTAGAAAGCAAGAGCGTGCTTCTTGCTCTAAAGCAGAGTGTGATCAATGGATGAGAACTCTGCTGTGTGTTTCACTTCAGAAATGGAGTTAAATACCAGGCTCTGAGTCTTCCTACAAGCAAGACTTCGTTTCAGGTAAGGGCATTTAGTTTACAGCAAAAACGAACTATATCTTTCGTGAAGCTCACACGTTTCTCATCATAACTGACAAGCATTGAATGTTAGAGGACCTTTGCTTTGTATCAATTTCAAGCAGAGTTGAACTAGATATCGTCTGTTTGTATAGGAAACACGGTTCTTTTCTTCTGAGCACACTCCCATTTCCTGCTGTATTACAGACTCTAGAAAGCAAGAGCGTGCTTCTTGCTCTAAAGCAGAGTGTGATCAATGGATGAGAACTCTGTTGTGTGTTTCACTTCAGAAATGGAGTTAAATACCAGGCTCTGAGTCTTCCTACAAGCAAGAATTCGTTTCAGGTACGGGAAGTTACTTTACAGCTCAAATGAACTACATCGTTCACGAAGCTCACACTTTTCTCATCTTAACTGACAAGCATTGGATGTTAGATGACCAGTGCTTTGTATCAGTTTCAGTAGCAGAGTTGGACTAGATATGGTCCGTATGTGTAAGAAACACCGTTCTTTTGTTCTCAGCACACTCATGTTTCCTGCTGTCTTAGAGTCTCCAGAAAGCAAGAGCGTGCTTCTTGCTGTAAAGCAGAGTGTGAACAATGGATGAGAACTCTGTTGTGTGTTTCACTTCAGAAATGGAGTTAAATACCAGGCTCTGAGTCTTCCTACAAGCAAGACTTCATTTCAGGTAAGGGCAGTCACTTTTCAGCTCAAACAAACTACATCGTTCACGAAGCTCAGACGTTTCTGATCTTAACTGACAAGCTTTGGATGTTAGAAGACCAATGATTTTTATCAGTTTCAGAAGCAGAGTTGAACTAGAAATGGTCCATATGTGTAAGAAACAAGTTCTTTTGTTCTCAGCACAGTCATGTTTCCTGCTGTCTTAGAGACTCTAGAAAGCAAGAGCATGCTTCTTGCTGTAAAGCAGAGTGTGAACAATGGATGAGAACTCTGTTGTGTGTTTCACTTCAGAAATGGAGTTAAATACCAGGCTCTGAGTCTTCCTAAAAGCAAGACTTCGTTTCAGGTAAGAGCAGTCACTTTTCAACTCAAACAAATTACATCGATCACGAAGCTCACACGTTTCTCATCTTAACTGACAAGCATTGAATGTTAAAGGACCAGTGCTTTGTATCAGTTTCAGAAGCAGAGTTGGACTAGATATGATCCGTATGTGTAGGAAACACCGTTCATTTCTTCTCAGCACACTCAAGTTTCCTGCTGTCTTAGAGACTCTAGAAAGCTAGAGCGTGCTTCTTGCTCTAAAGCAGAGTGTGATCCATGGATGAGAACTGTGTTATGTGATTCCCTTCAGAAATGGAGTTAAATCCCATGCTCTGTGTTCTCTTACAAGCAAGACTTCGTTTCAGGCAAGGGCAGTCACTTTTCAGCTCAAACATTCTACATCGTTCAGGAAGCTCACACGTTTCTCATCTTAACTGACAAGCATTGGATGTTAGAGGACCTTTGGTTTGTTTCAGTTTCAGAAGCAGAGTTGGACTAGATATGGTCCGTATGTGTAGGAAACACCGTTCTTTTGTTCTCAGCACACTCATGTTTCCTGCTGTCTCAGAGAGTCTAGAAAGCAAGAGCGTGCTTCTTGCTCTAAAGCAGAGTGTGATCAATGGATGAGAACTCTGTTGTGTGTTTCACTTCAGATATGGAGTTAAATACCAGGCTCTGAGTCTTCCTACAAGCAAGACTTCGTTTCAGGTAAGGGCATTTAGTTTACAGCAAAAACGAACTATATCATTCACGAAGCTCACACGATTCTCATCGTAACTGACAAGCATTGAATGTTAGAGGACCTTTGCTTTGTATCAATTTCAAGCAGAGTTGAACTAGATATGGTCCGTATGTATAGGAAACACGGTTCTTTTCTTCTGAGCACACTAACGTTTCCTGCTGTATTACAGACTCTAGAAAGCAAGAGCGTGCTTCTTGCTCTAAAGCAGAGTGTGATCAATGGATGAGAACTCTGTTGTGTGTTTCACTTCAGAAATGGAGTTAAATACCAGGCTCTCAGTCTTAGTACAAGCAAGACTTCGTTTCAGGAAAGGGCAGTCACTTTTCAGCTCAATCAACTACATCGTTCACAAAGCTCAGACGTTTCTCATCTTAACTGACAAGCATTGGATGTTAGAAGACCAATGATTTGTATCAGTTTCAGAAGCAGAGTTGGACTAGATATGATCTGTATGTGTAGGAAACACCGTTCACTTGTTCTCAGCACACTCAAGTTTCCTGCTGTCTTAGAGACTCTAGAAATCTAGAGCGTGCTCTTGCTCTAAAGCAGAGTGTGATCAATGGATGAGAACACTGTTGTGTGGTTCACTTAAGAAATGGAGTTAAATACCAGGCTCTGAGTCTTCCTACAAGCAAGACTTCGTTTCAGGTAAGGGCATTTAGTTTACAGCTCAAACGAACTATGTCGTTCAAGAAGCTCACACATTTCTCATCTAAACTGATTAGCATTGGATGTTAGAGGACCTTTGCTTTGTATCAATTTCAAACAGATATGGTCTGTTTGTATAGGAAACACGGTTCTTTTCTTCTGAGCACACTCCCATTTCCTGCTGTATTACAGACTCTAGAAAGCAAGAGCGTGCTTCTTGCTCTAAAGCAGAGTGTGATCAATGGATGAGAACTCTGTTGTGTGTTTCACTTCAGAAATGGAGTTAAATACCAGGCTCTGAGTCTTCCTACAAGCAAGAATTCGTTTCAGGTACGGGAAGTTACTTTACAGCTCAAATGAACTACATCGTTCACGAAGCTCACACTTTTCTCATCTTAACTGACAAGCATTGGATGTTAGATGACCAGTGCTTTGTATCAGTTTCAGTAGCAGAGTTGGACTAGATATGGTCCGTATGTGTAAGAAACACCGTTCTTTTGTTCTCAGCACACTCATGTTTCCTGCTGTCTTAGAGTCTCCAGAAAGCAAGAGCGTGCTTCTTGCTGTAAAGCAGAGTGTGAACAATGGATGAGAACTCTGTTGTGTGTTTCACTTCAGAAATGGAGTTAAATACCAGGCTCTGAGTCTTCCTACAAGCAAGACTTCATTTCAGGTAAGGGCAGTCACTTTTCAGCTCAAACAAACTACATCGTTCACGAAGCTCAGACGTTTCTGATCTTAACTGACAAGCTTTGGATGTTAGAAGACCAATGATTTTTATCAGTTTCAGAAGCAGAGTTGAACTAGAAATGGTCCATATGTGTAAGAAACAAGTTCTTTTGTTCTCAGCACAGTCATGTTTCCTGCTGTCTTAGAGACTCTAGAAAGCAAGAGCATGCTTCTTGCTGTAAAGCAGAGTGTGAACAATGGATGAGAACTCTGTTGTGTGTTTCACTTCAGAAATGGAGTTAAATACCAGGCTCTGAGTCTTCCTAAAAGCAAGACTTCGTTTCAGGTAAGAGCAGTCACTTTTCAACTCAAACAAATTACATCGATCACGAAGCTCACACGTTTCTCATCTTAACTGACAAGCATTGAATGTTAAAGGACCAGTGCTTTGTATCAGTTTCAGAAGCAGAGTTGGACTAGATATGATCCGTATGTGTAGGAAACACCGTTCATTTCTTCTCAGCACACTCAAGTTTCCTGCTGTCTTAGAGACTCTAGAAAGCTAGAGCGTGCTTCTTGCTCTAAAGCAGAGTGTGATCCATGGATGAGAACTGTGTTATGTGATTCCCTTCAGAAATGGAGTTAAATCCCATGCTCTGTGTTCTCTTACAAGCAAGACTTCGTTTCAGGCAAGGGCAGTCACTTTTCAGCTCAAACATTCTACATCGTTCAGGAAGCTCACACGTTTCTCATCTTAACTGACAAGCATTGGATGTTAGAGGACCTTTGGTTTGTTTCAGTTTCAGAAGCAGAGTTGGACTAGATATGGTCCGTATGTGTAGGAAACACCGTTCTTTTGTTCTCAGCACACTCATGTTTCCTGCTGTCTCAGAGAGTCTAGAAAGCAAGAGCGTGCTTCTTGCTCTAAAGCAGAGTGTGATCAATGGATGAGAACTCTGTTGTGTGTTTCACTTCAGATATGGAGTTAAATACCAGGCTCTGAGTCTTCCTACAAGCAAGACTTCGTTTCAGGTAAGGGCATTTAGTTTACAGCAAAAACGAACTATATCATTCACGAAGCTCACACGATTCTCATCGTAACTGACAAGCATTGAATGTTAGAGGACCTTTGCTTTGTATCAATTTCAAGCAGAGTTGAACTAGATATGGTCCGTATGTATAGGAAACACGGTTCTTTTCTTCTGAGCACACTAACGTTTCCTGCTGTATTACAGACTCTAGAAAGCAAGAGCGTGCTTCTTGCTCTAAAGCAGAGTGTGATCAATGGATGAGAACTCTGTTGTGTGTTTCACTTCAGAAATGGAGTTAAATACCAGGCTCTCAGTCTTAGTACAAGCAAGACTTCGTTTCAGGAAAGGGCAGTCACTTTTCAGCTCAATCAACTACATCGTTCACAAAGCTCAGACGTTTCTCATCTTAACTGACAAGCATTGGATGTTAGAAGACCAATGATTTGTATCAGTTTCAGAAGCAGAGTTGGACTAGATATGATCTGTATGTGTAGGAAACACCGTTCACTTGTTCTCAGCACACTCAAGTTTCCTGCTGTCTTAGAGACTCTAGAAATCTAGAGCGTGCTCTTGCTCTAAAGCAGAGTGTGATCAATGGATGAGAACACTGTTGTGTGGTTCACTTAAGAAATGGAGTTAAATACCAGGCTCTGAGTCTTCCTACAAGCAAGACTTCGTTTCAGGTAAGGGCATTTAGTTTACAGCTCAAACGAACTATGTCGTTCAAGAAGCTCACACATTTCTCATCTAAACTGATTAGCATTGGATGTTAGAGGACCTTTGCTTTGTATCAATTTCAAACAGATATGGTCTGTTTGTATAGGAAACACGGTTCTTTTCTTCTGAGCACACTCCCATTTCCTGCTGTATTACAGACTCTAGAAAGCAAGAGCGTGCTTCTTGCTCTAAAGCAGAGTGTGATCAATGGATGAGAACTCTGTTGTGTGTTTCACTTCAGAAATGGAGTTAAATACCAGGCTCTGAGTCTTCCTACAAGCAAGAATTCGTTTCAGGTACGGGAAGTTACTTTACAGCTCAAATGAACTACATCGTTCACGAAGCTCACACTTTTCTCATCTTAACTGACAAGCATTGGATGTTAGATGACCAGTGCTTTGTATCAGTTTCAGTAGCAGAGTTGGACTAGATATGGTCCGTATGTGTAAGAAACACCGTTCTTTTGTTCTCAGCACACTCATGTTTCCTGCTGTCTTAGAGACTCCAGAAAGCAAGAGCGTGCTTCTTGCTGTAAAGCAGAGTGTGAACAATGGATGAGAACTCTGTTGTGTGTTTCACTTCAGAAATGGAGTTAAATACCAGGCTCTGAGTCTTCCTACAAGCAAGACTTCATTTCAGGTAAGGGCAGTCACTTTTCAGCTCAAACAAACTACATCGTTCACGAAGCTCAGACGTTTCTGATCTTAACTGACAAGCTTTGGATGTTAGAAGACCAATGATTTTTATTAGTTTCAGAAGCAGAGTTGAACTAGATATGGTCCATATGTGTAAGAAACAAGTTCTTTTGTTCTCAGCACAGTCATGTTTCCTGCTGTCTTAGAGACTCTAGAAAGCAAGAGCATGCTTCTTGCTGTAAAGCAGAGTGTGAACAATGGATGAGAACTCTGTTGTGTGTTTCACTTCAGAAATGGAGTTAAATACCAGGCTCTGAGTCTTCCTAAAAGCAAGACTTCGTTTCAGGTAAGAGCAGTCACTTTTCAACTCAAACAAATTACATCGATCACGAAGCTCACACGTTTCTCATCTTAACTGACAAGCATTGAATGTTAAAGGACCAGTGCTTTGTATCAGTTTCAGAAGCAGAGTTGGACTAGATATGATCCGTATGTGTAGGAAACACCGTTCATTTCTTCTCAGCACACTCAAGTTTCCTGCTGTCTTAGAGACTCTAGAAAGCTAGAGCGTGCTTCTTGCTCTAAAGCAGAGTGTGATCCATGGATGAGAACTGTGTTATGTGATTCCCTTCAGAAATGGAGTTAAATCCCATGCTCTGTGTTCTCTTACAAGCAAGACTTCGTTTCAGGCAAGGGCAGTCACTTTTCAGCTCAAACATTCTACATCGTTCAGGAAGCTCACACGTTTCTCATCTTAACTGACAAGCATTGGATGTTAGAGGACCTTTGGTTTGTTTCAGTTTCAGAAGCAGAGTTGGACTAGATATGGTCCGTATGTGTAGGAAACACCGTTCTTTTGTTCTCAGCACACTCATGTTTCCTGCTGTCTCAGAGAGTCTAGAAAGCAAGAGCGTGCTTCTTGCTCTAAAGCAGAGTGTGATCAATGGATGAGAACTCTGTTGTGTGTTTCACTTCAGATATGGAGTTAAATACCAGGCTCTGAGTCTTCCTACATTCAAGACTTCGTTTCAGGTAAGGGCATTTAGTTTACAGCAAAAACGAACTATATCATTCACGAAGCTCACACGATTCTCATCGTAACTGACAAGCATTGAATGTTAGAGGACCTTTGCTTTGTATCAATTTCAAGCAGAGTTGAACTAGATATGGTCCGTATGTATAGGAAACACGGTTCTTTTCTTCTGAGCACACTAACGTTTCCTGCTGTATTACAGACTCTAGAAAGCAAGAGCGTGCTTCTTGCTCTAAAGCAGAGTGTGATCAATGGATGAGAACTCTGTTGTGTGTTTCACTTCAGAAATGGAGTTAAATACCAGGCTCTCAGTCTTAGTACAAGCAAGACTTCGTTTCAGGAAAGGGCAGTCACTTTTCAGCTCAATCAACTACATCGTTCACAAAGCTCAGACGTTTCTCATCTTAACTGACAAGCATTGGATGTTAGAAGACCAATGATTTGTATCAGTTTCAGAAGCAGAGTTGGACTAGATATGATCTGTATGTGTAGGAAACACCGTTCACTTGTTCTCAGCACACTCAAGTTTCCTGCTGTATTAGAGACTCTAGAAATCTAGAGCGTGCTCTTGCTCTAAAGCAGAGTGTGATCAATGGATGAGAACACTGTTGTGTGGTTCACTTAAGAAATGGAGTTAAATACCAGGCTCTGAGTCTTCCTACAAGCAAGACTTCGTTTCAGGTAAGGGCATTTAGTTTACAGCTCAAACGAACTATGTCGTTCAAGAAGCTCACACATTTCTCATCTAAACTGATTAGCATTGGATGTTAGAGGACCTTTGCTTTGTATCAATTTCAAACAGATATGGTCTGTTTGTATAGGGAACACGGTTCTTTTCTTCTGAGCACACTCCCATTTCCTGCTGTATTACAGACTCTAGAAAGCAAGAGCGTGCTTCTTGCTCTAAAGCAGAGTGTGATCAATGGATGAGAACTCTGTTGTGTGTTTCACTTCAGAAATGGAGTTAAATACCAGGCTCTGAGTCTTCCTACAAGCAAGAATTCGTTTCAGGTACGGGAAGTTACTTTACAGCTCAAATGAACTACATCGTTCACGAAGCTCACACTTTTCTCATCTTAACTGACAAGCATTGGATGTTAGATGACCAGTGCTTTGTATCAGTTTCAGTAGCAGAGTTGGACTAGATATGGTCCGTATGTGTAAGAAACACCGTTCTTTTGTTCTCAGCACACTCATGTTTCCTGCTGTCTTAGAGACTCCAGAAAGCAAGAGCGTGCTTCTTGCTGTAAAGCAGAGTGTGAACAATGGATGAGAACTCTGTTGTGTGTTTCACTTCAGAAATGGAGTTAAATACCAGGCTCTGAGTCTTCCTACAAGCAAGACTTCATTTCAGGTAAGGGCAGTCACTTTTCAGCTCAAACAAACTACATCGTTCACGAAGCTCAGACGTTTCTGATCTTAACTGACAAGCTTTGGATGTTAGAAGACCAATGATTTTTATTAGTTTCAGAAGCAGAGTTGAACTAGATATGGTCCATATGTGTAAGAAACAAGTTCTTTTGTTCTCAGCACAGTCATGTTTCCTGCTGTCTTAGAGACTCTAGAAAGCAAGAGCATGCTTCTTGCTGTAAAGCAGAGTGTGAACAATGGATGAGAACTCTGTTGTGTGTTTCACTTCAGAAATGGAGTTAAATACCAGGCTCTGAGTCTTCCTAAAAGCAAGACTTCGTTTCAGGTAAGATCAGTCACTTTTCAACTCAAACAAATTACATCGATCACGAAGCTCACACGTTTCTCATCTTAACTGACAAGCATTGAATGTTAAAGGACCAGTGCTTTGTATCAGTTTCAGAAGCAGAGTTGGACTAGATATGATCCGTATGTGTAGGAAACACCGTTCATTTCTTCTCAGCACACTCAAGTTTCCTGCTGTCTTAGAGACTCTAGAAAGCTAGAGCGTGCTTCTTGCTCTAAAGCAGAGTGTGATCCATGGATGAGAACTGTGTTATGTGATTCCCTTCAGAAATGGAGTTAAATCCCATGCTCTGTGTTCTCTTACAAGCAAGACTTCGTTTCAGGCAAGGGCAGTCACTTTTCAGCTCAAACATTCTACATCGTTCAGGAAGCTCACACGTTTCTCATCTTAACTGACAAGCATTGGATGTTAGAGGACCTTTGGTTTGTTTCAGTTTCAGAAGCAGAGTTGGACTAGATATGGTCCGTATGTGTAGGAAACACCGTTCTTTTGTTCTCAGCACACTCATGTTTCCTGCTGTCTCAGAGAGTCTAGAAAGCAAGAGCGTGCTTCTTGCTCTAAAGCAGAGTGTGATCAATGGATGAGAACTCTGTTGTGTGTTTCACTTCAGATATGGAGTTAAATACCAGGCTCTGAGTCTTCCTACATTCAAGACTTCGTTTCAGGTAAGGGCATTTAGTTTACAGCAAAAACGAACTATATCATTCACGAAGCTCACACGATTCTCATCGTAACTGACAAGCATTGAATGTTAGAGGACCTTTGCTTTGTATCAATTTCAAGCAGAGTTGAACTAGATATGGTCCGTATGTATAGGAAACACGGTTCTTTTCTTCTGAGCACACTAACGTTTCCTGCTGTATTACAGACTCTAGAAAGCAAGAGCGTGCTTCTTGCTCTAAAGCAGAGTGTGATCAATGGATGAGAACTCTGTTGTGTGTTTCACTTCAGAAATGGAGTTAAATACCAGGCTCTCAGTCTTAGTACAAGCAAGACTTCGTTTCAGGAAAGGGCAGTCACTTTTCAGCTCAATCAACTACATCGTTCACAAAGCTCAGACGTTTCTCATCTTAACTGACAAGCATTGGATGTTAGAAGACCAATGATTTGTATCAGTTTCAGAAGCAGAGTTGGACTAGATATGATCTGTATGTGTAGGAAACACCGTTCACTTGTTCTCAGCACACTCAAGTTTCCTGCTGTCTTAGAGACTCTAGAAATCTAGAGCGTGCTCTTGCTCTAAAGCAGAGTGTGATCAATGGATGAGAACACTGTTGTGTGGTTCACTTAAGAAATGGAGTTAAATACCAGGCTCTGAGTCTTCCTACAAGCAAGACTTCGTTTCAGGTAAGGGCATTTAGTTTACAGCTCAAACGAACTATGTCGTTCAAGAAGCTCACACATTTCTCATCTAAACTGATTAGCATTGGATGTTATAGGACCTTTGCTTTGTATCAATTTCAAGCAGAGTTGAACTAGATATGGTGTGTATGTATAGGAATCACGGTTCTTTTCTTCTGAGCACACTAACGTTTCCTGCTGTATTACAGACTCTAGAAAGCAAGAGCGTGCTTCTTGCTCTAAAGCAGAGTGTGATCAATGGATGAGAACTCTGTTGTGTGTTTCACTTCGGAAATGGACTTAAATCCCAGGCTCCGAGTCTTCCTACAAGCAAGAATTCGTTTCAGGTAAGGGAAGTTACTTTACAGCTCAAACGAACTACATCGTTCAGGAAGCTCACACGTTTCTCATCATAACTGACAAGCATTGGATGTTAGATGACCAGTGCTTTGTATCAGTTTCAGTATCAGAGTTGGACTAGATATGGTCCGTATGTGTAAGAAACACCGTTCTTTTGTTCTGAGCACACTCATGTTCCTGATGTATTGGAGACTCTGTAAAGCAAGAGCGTGCTTCTTGCTCTAAAGCAGAGTGTGATCAATGGATGAGAACTGTGTTGTGTGTTTCACTTCAGAAATGGAGTTAAATCCCAGGATCTTAGTCTTCCTACAAGCATGAATTCCTTTCAGGTAAGGGAAGTTACTTTACAGCTCTAACGAACTACATCGTTCACGAAGCTCACACGTTTCTCATCTTAACTGACAAGCATTGGATGTTAGATGACCAGTGCTTTGTATCAGTTTCAGTAGCAGAGTTGGACTAGATATGGTCCGTATGTGTAAGAAACACCGTTCTTTTGTTGTGAGCACACTCATGTTCCTGCTGTAGTGGAGACTCTAGAAAGCAAGAGCGTGCTTCTTGCTCTAAAGCAGAGTGTGATCAATGGATGAGAACTGTGTTGTGTGTTTCACTTCAGAAATGGAATTAAATCCCATGCTCTGAGTCTTCCTACAAGGAAGACTTCATTTCAAATAAGGGCAGTTACTTTCAGCTCAAACGAACTACATCATTCACGAAGCTCACCCGTTTCTCATCTTCACTGACAAGCATTGGATGTTAGACGACATGTGGTTTGTTTCAGTTTCAGAAGCAGAGTTGAACTAGATATGGTTAGTATGTGTATGAAACACCGTTCTTTTGTTCTGAGCACACTCACGTTTCCTGCTCTATTAGAGACTGTAGAAAGCAAGAGCGTGCTTCTTGCTCTAAAGCAGTGTGTGATCCATGGATGAGAACTGTGTTGTGTGTTTCCCTTAAGAAATGGAGTTAAATCCCAGGCTCTGTGTCTTCCTACAAGGAAGACTTCGTTTCAGGTAAGGGAAGTTACTTTACAGCTCAAACAAACTACATCGATCACGAAGCTCACACGTTTCTCATCTTAACTGACAAGCATTGAATGTTAGAGGACCAGTGTTTTGTATCAGTTTCAGAAGCAGAGTTGGACTAGATATGGTCCGTATGTGAGGGAAACACCGTTCTTTTGTTCTCATCACACTCATGTTTCCTGCTGTCTCAGAGAGTCTAGAAAGCAAGAGCGTGCTTCTTGCTCTAAAGCAGAGTGTGATCAATGGATGAGAACTCTGTTGTGTGTTTCACTTCAGAAATGGAGTTAAATACCAGGCTCTGAGTCTTCCTACAAGCAAGACTTTGTTTCAGGTAAGGGCATTTAGTTTACAGCAAAAACGAACTATATCATTCACGAAGCTCACACATTTCTCATCGTAATTGACAAGCATTGAATGTTAGAGGACCTTTGCTTTGCATCAATTTCAAGCAGAGTTGAACTAGATATGGTCTGTTTGTATAGGAAACACGGTTCTTTTCTTCTGAGCACACTCCCATTTCCTGCTGTATTACAGACTCTAGAAAGCAAGAGCGTGCTTCTTGATCTAAAGCAGAGTGTGATCAATGGATGAGAACTCTGTTGTGTGTTTCACTTCAGAAATGGAGTTAAATACCAGGCTCTCAGTCTTAGTACAAGCAAGACTTCGTTTCAGGAAAGGGCAGTCACTTTTCAGCTCAAACAACTACATCGTTCACAAAGCTCAGACGTTTGTCATCTTAACTGACAAGCATTGGATGTTAGAAGACCAATGATTTGTATCAGTTTAAGAAGCAGAGTTGGACTAGATATGATCTGTATGTGTAGGAAACACCGTTCATTTGTTCTCAGCACACTCAAGTTTCCTGCTGTCTTAGAGACTCTAGAAATCTAGAGCGTGCTTCTTGCTCTAAAGCAGAGTGTGATCAATGGATGAGAACTCTGTTGTGTGTTTCACTTAAGAAATGGAGTTAAATACCAGGCTCTGAGTCTTCCTACAAGCAAGACTTCGTTTCAGGTAAGGGCATTTAGTTTACAGCTCAAACGAACTATGTCGTTCAAGAAGCTCACACATTTCTCATCTAAACTGATTAGCATTGGATGTTATAGGACCTTTGCTTTGTATCAATTTCAAGCAGAGTTGAACTAGATATGGTGTGTATGTATAGGAAACACGGTTCTTTTCTTCTGAGCACACTAACGTTTCCTGCTGTATTACAGACTCTAGAAAGCAAGAGCGTGCTTCTTGCTCTAAAGCAGAGTGTGATCAATGGATGAGAACTCTGTTGTGTGTTTCACTTCGGAAATGGACTTAAATCCCAGGCTCCGAGTCTTCCTACAAGCAAGAATTCGTTTCAGGTAAGGGAAGTTACTTTATAGCTCAAACGAACTACATCGTTCAGGAAGCTCACACGTTTCTCATCTTAACTGACAAGCATTGGATGTTAGATGACCAGTGCTTTGTATCAGTTTCAGTATCAGAGTTGGACTAGATATGGTCCGTATGTGTAAGAAACACCGTTCTTTTGTTCTGAGCACACTCATGTTCCTGATGTATTGGAGACTCTGTAAAGCAAGAGCGTGCTTCTTGCTCTAAAGCAGAGTGTGATCAATGGATGAGAACTGTGTTGTGTGTTTCACTTCAGAAATGGAGTTAAATCCCAGGCTCTTAGTCTTCCTACAAGCATGAATTCCTTTCAGGTAAGGGAAGTTACTTTACAGCTCTAACGAACTACATCGTTCACGAGGCTCACACGTTTCTCATCTTAACTGACAAGCATTGGATGTTAGATGACCAGTGCTTTGTATCAGTTTCAGTAGCAGAGTTGGACTAGATATGGTCCGTATGTGTAAGAAACACCGTTCTTTTGTTGTGAGCACACTCATGTTCCTGCTGTAGTGGAGACTCTAGAAAGCAAGAGCGTGCTTCTTGCTCTAAAGCAGAGTGTGATCAATGGATGAGAACTGTGTTGTGTGTTTCACTTCAGAAATGGAATTAAATCCCATGCTCTGAGTCTTCCTACAAGGAAGACTTCATTTCAAATAAGGGCAGTTACTTTCAGCTCAAACGAACTACATCGTTCACGAAGCTCACCCGTTTCTCATCTTCACTTACAAGCATTGAATGTTAGAGGACCAGTGTTTTGTATCAGTTTCAGAAGCAGAGTTGGACTAGATATGATCCGTATGTGTAGGAAACACCGTTCATTTCTTCTCAGCACACTCAAGTTTCCTGCTGTCTTAGAGACTCTAGAAAGCAAGAGCGTGCTTCTTGCTCTAAAGCAGAGTGTGATCAATGGATGAGAACTCTGTTGTGTGTTTCACTTCAGAAATGGAGTTAAATCCCAGGCTCTGAGTCTTCCTACAAGCAAGAATTCGTTTCAGGTAAGGGAAGTTACTTTACAGCTCAAATGAACTACATCGTTCACGAAGCTCACACTTTTCTCATCCTAACTGACAAGCATTGGATGTTAGATGACCAGTGCTTTTTATCAGTTTCAGTAGCAGAGTTGGACTAGATATGGTCCGTATGTGTAAGAAACACCATTCTTTTGTTCTCAGCACACTGAAGTTTCCTGCTGTCTTAGAGACTCTAGAAAGCAAGAGCGTGCTTCTTGCTGTAAAGCAGAGTGTGAACAATGGATGAGAACTCTGTTGTGTGTTTCACTTCAGAAATGGAGTTAAATACCAGGCTCTGAGTCTTCCTACAAGGAAGACTTCATTTCAAGTAAGGGCAGTTACTTTCAGCTCAAATGAACTACATCGTTCACGAAACTCACCCGTTTCTCATTTTCACTGACAAGCATTGGATGTTAGACGACATGTGGTTTGTTTCAGTTTCAGAAGCAGAGTTGAACTAGATATGGTTAGTATGTGTATGAAACACCGTTCTTTTGTTCTGAGCACACTCACGTTTCCTGCTCTATTAGAGACTGTAGAAAGCAAGAGCGTGCTTCTTGCTCTAAAGCAGTGTGTGATCCATGGATGAGAACTGTGTTGTGTGTTTCCCTTAAGAAATGGAGTTAAATCCCAGGCTCTGTGTCTTCCTACAAGGAAGACTTCGTTTCAGGTAAGGGAAGTTACTTTACAGCTCAAACAAACTACATCGATCACGAAGCTCACACGTTTCTCATCTTAACTGACAAGCATTGAATGTTAGAGGACCAGTGTTTTGTATCAGTTTCAGAAGCAGAGTTGGACTAGATATGGTCCGTATGTGAGGGAAACACCGTTCTTTTGTTCTCATCACACTCATGTTTCCTGCTGTCTCAGAGAGTCTAGAAAGCAAGAGCGTGCTTCTTGCTCTAAAGCAGAGTGTGATCAATGGATGAGAACTCTGTTGTGTGTTTCACTTCAGAAATGGAGTTAAATACCAGGCTCTGAGTCTTCCTACAAGCAAGACTTTGTTTCAGGTAAGGGCATTTAGTTTACAGCAAAAACGAACTATATCATTCACGAAGCTCACACATTTCTCATCGTAATTGACAAGCATTGAATGTTAGAGGACCTTTGCTTTGTATCAATTTCAAGCAGAGTTGAACTAGATATGGTCTGTTTGTATAGGAAACACGGTTCTTTTCTTCTGAGCACACTCCCATTTCCTGCTGTATTACAGACTCTAGAAAGCAAGAGCGTGCTTCTTGATCTAAAGCAGAGTGTGATCAATGGATGAGAACTCTGTTGTGTGTTTCACTTCAGAAATGGAGTTAAATACCAGGCTCTCAGTCTTAGTACAAGCAAGACTTCGTTTCAGGAAAGGGCAGTCACTTTTCAGCTCAAACAACTACATCGTTCACAAAGCTCAGACGTTTGTCATCTTAACTGACAAGCATTGGATGTTAGAAGACCAATGATTTGTATCAGTTTAAGAAGCAGAGTTGGACTAGATATGATCTGTATGTGTAGGAAACACCGTTCATTTGTTCTCAGCACACTCAAGTTTCCTGCTGTCTTAGAGACTCTAGAAATCTAGAGCGTGCTTCTTGCTCTAAAGCAGAGTGTGATCAATGGATGAGAACTCTGTTGTGTGTTTCACTTAAGAAATGGAGTTAAATACCAGGCTCTGAGTCTTCCTACAAGCAAGACTTCGTTTCAGGTAAGGGCATTTAGTTTACAGCTCAAACGAACTATGTCGTTCAAGAAGCTCACACATTTCTCATCTAAACTGATTAGCATTGGATGTTATAGGACCTTTGCTTTGTATCAATTTCAAGCAGAGTTGAACTAGATATGGTGTGTATGTATAGGAAACACGGTTCTTTTCTTCTGAGCACACTAACGTTTCCTGCTGTATTACAGACTCTAGAAAGCAAGAGCGTGCTTCTTGCTCTAAAGCAGAGTGTGATCAATGGATGAGAACTCTGTTGTGTGTTTCACTTCGGAAATGGACTTAAATCCCAGGCTCCGAGTCTTCCTACAAGCAAGAATTCGTTTCAGGTAAGGGAAGTTACTTTATAGCTCAAACGAACTACATCGTTCAGGAAGCTCACACGTTTCTCATCTTAACTGACAAGCATTGGATGTTAGATGACCAGTGCTTTGTATCAGTTTCAGTATCAGAGTTGGACTAGATATGGTCCGTATGTGTAAGAAACACCGTTCTTTTGTTCTGAGCACACTCATGTTCCTGATGTATTGGAGACTCTGTAAAGCAAGAGCGTGCTTCTTGCTCTAAAGCAGAGTGTGATCAATGGATGAGAACTGTGTTGTGTGTTTCACTTCAGAAATGGAGTTAAATCCCAGGCTCTTAGTCTTCCTACAAGCATGAATTCCTTTCAGGTAAGGGAAGTTACTTTACAGCTCTAACGAACTACATCGTTCACGAGGCTCACACGTTTCTCATCTTAACTGACAAGCATTGGATGTTAGATGACCAGTGCTTTGTATCAGTTTCAGTAGCAGAGTTGGACTAGATATGGTCCGTATGTGTAAGAAACACCGTTCTTTTGTTGTGAGCACACTCATGTTCCTGCTGTAGTGGAGACTCTAGAAAGCAAGAGCGTGCTTCTTGCTCTAAAGCAGAGTGTGATCAATGGATGAGAACTGTGTTGTGTGTTTCACTTCAGAAATGGAATTAAATCCCATGCTCTGAGTCTTCCTACAAGGAAGACTTCATTTCAAATAAGGGCAGTTACTTTCAGCTCAAACGAACTACATCGTTCACGAAGCTCACCCGTTTCTCATCTTCACTTACAAGCATTGAATGTTAGAGGACCAGTGTTTTGTATCAGTTTCAGAAGCAGAGTTGGACTAGATATGATCCGTATGTGTAGGAAACACCGTTCATTTCTTCTCAGCACACTCAAGTTTCCTGCTGTCTTAGAGACTCTAGAAAGCAAGAGCGTGCTTCTTGCTCTAAAGCAGAGTGTGATCAATGGATGAGAACTCTGTTGTGTGTTTCACTTCAGAAATGGAGTTAAATCCCAGGCTCTGAGTCTTCCTACAAGCAAGAATTCGTTTCAGGTAAGGGAAGTTACTTTACAGCTCAAATGAACTACATCGTTCACGAAGCTCACACTTTTCTCATCCTAACTGACAAGCATTGGATGTTAGATGACCAGTGCTTTTTATCAGTTTCAGTAGCAGAGTTGGACTAGATATGGTCCGTATGTGTAAGAAACACCATTCTTTTGTTCTCAGCACACTGAAGTTTCCTGCTGTCTTAGAGACTCTAGAAAGCAAGAGCGTGCTTCTTGCTGTAAAGCAGAGTGTGAACAATGGATGAGAACTCTGTTGTGTGTTTCACTTCAGAAATGGAGTTAAATACCAGGCTCTGAGTCTTCCTACAAGGAAGACTTCATTTCAAGTAAGGGCAGTTACTTTCAGCTCAAATGAACTACATCGTTCACGAAACTCACCCGTTTCTCATTTTCACTGACAAGCATTGGATGTTAGACGACCTGTGGTTTGTTTCAGTTTCAGAAGCAGAGTTGAACTAGATATGGTTCGTATGTGTAGGAAACACCGTTCTTTTGTTCTGAGCACACTCACGTTTCCTGCTCCATTAGAGACTCTAGAAAGCAAGAGCGTGCTTCTTGCTCTAAAGCAGAGTGTGATCAATGGATGAGAACTCTGCTGTGTGTTTCAATTCAGAAATGGAGTTAAATACCAGGCTCTGAGTCTTCCCACAAGCAAGACTTCATTTCAGGTAAGGGCAGTCACTTTTCAGCTCAAACAAACTACATCGTTCACAAAGCTCAGACGTTTCTCATCTTAACTGAAAAGCTTTGGATGTTAGAAGACCAATGATTTGTATCAGTTTCAGAAGCAGAGTTGAACTAGATATGGTCCATATGTGTAAGAAACAAGTTCTTTTGTTCTCAGCACAGTCATGTTTCCTGCTGTCTTAGAGACTCTAGAAAGCAAGAGCGTGCTTCTTGCTCTAAAGCAGAGTGTGATCCATGGATGAGAACTGTGTTATGTGATTCCCTTCAGAAATGGAGTTAAATCCCAGGCTCTGTGTCCTCTTACAAGCAAGACTTCGTTTCAGGCAAGGGCAGTAACTTTTCAGCTCAAACATTCTACATCGTTCAGGAAGCTCACACGTTTCTCATCTTAACTGACAAGCATTGGATGTTAGAGGACCTTTGGTTTGTTTCAGTTTCAGAAGCAGAGTTGGACTAGATATGGTCCGTATGTGTAGGAAACACCGTTCTTTTGTTCTCATCACACTCATGTTTCCTGCTGTCTCAGAGAGTCTAGAAAGCAAAAGCGTGCTTCTTGCTGTAAAGCAGAGTGTGATCAATGGATGAGAACTCTGTTGTGTGTTTCACTTCAGAAATGGAGTTAAATACCAGGCTCTGAGTCTTCCTACAAGCAAGACTTCGTTTCAGGTAAGGGCATTTAGTTTACAGCAAAAACGAACTATATCATTCACGAAGCTCACACGTTTCTCATCGTAACTGACAAGCATTGAATGTTAGAGGACCTTTGCTTTGTATCAATTTCAAGCAGAGTTGAACTAGATATGGTCTGTTTGTATAGGAAACACGGTTCTTTTCTTATGAGCACACTCCCATTTCCTGCTGTATTACAGACTCTAGAAAGCAAGAGCGTGCTTTTTGCTCTAAAGCAGAGTGTGATCAATGGATGAGAACTCTGTTGTGTGTTTCACTTCAGAAATGGAGTTAAATTCCAGGCTCTCAGTCTTAGTACAAGCAAGACTTCGTTTCAGGAAAGGGCAGTCACTTTTCAGCTCAAACAACTACATTGTTTACAAAGCTCAGACGTTTCTCATCTTAACTGACAAGCATTGGATGTTAGAAGACCAATGATTTGTATCAGTTTCAGAAGCAGAGTTGGACTAGATATGATCTGTATGTGTAGGAAACACCGTTCATTTGTTCTCAGCACACTCAAGTTTCCTGCTGTCTTAGAGACTCTAGAAATCTAGAGCGTGCTCTTGCTCTAAAGCAGAGTGTGATCAATGGATGAGAACACTGTTGTGTGGTTCACTTAAGAAATGGAGTTAAATACCAGGCTCTGAGTCTTCCTACAAGCAAGACTTCGTTTCAGGTAAGGGCATTTAGTTTACAGCTCAAACGAACTATGTCTTTCAAGAAGCTCACACATTTCTCATCTAAACTGATTAGCATTGGATGTTAGAGGACCTTTGCTTTGTATGAATTTCAAGCAGAGTTGAACTAGATATGGTGTGTATGTATAGGAAACACGGTTCTTTTCTTCTGAGCACACTAACGTTTCCTGCTGTATTACAGACTCTAGAAAGCAAGAGCGTGCTTCTTGCTATAAAGCAGAGTGTGATCAATGGATGAGAACTCTGTTGTGTGTTTCACTTCGGAAATGGACTTAAATCCCAGTCTCCGAGTCTTCCTACAAGCAAGAATTCGTTTCAGGTAAGGGAAGTTACTTTACAGCTCAAACGAACTACATCGTTCAGGAAGCTCACACGTTTCTCATCTTAACTGACAAGCATTGGATGTTAGATGACCAGTGCTTTGTATCAGTTTCAGTATCAGAGTTGGACAAGATATGGTCCGTATGTGTAAGAAACACCGTTCTTTTGTTCTGAGCACACTCATGTTCCTGATGTATTGGAGACTCTGTAAAGCAAGAGCGTGCTTCTTGCTCTAAAGCAGAGTGTGATCAATGGATGAGAACTGTGTTGTGTGTTTCACTTCAGAAATGGAGTTAAATCCCAGGCTCTGAGTCTTCCTACAAGCAAGAATTCATTTCAGGTAAGGGAAGTTACTTTACAGCTCAAACGAACTACATCGTTCACGAAGCTCACACGTTTCTCATCTTAACTGACAAGCATTGGATGTTAGATGACCAGTGCTTTGTATCAGTTTCAGTAGCAGAGTTGGACTAGATATGGTCTGTATGTGTAAGAAACACCGTTCTTTTGTTGTGAGCACACTCATGTTCTTGCTGTAGTGGAGACTCTAGAAAGCAAGAGCGTGCTTCTTGCTCTAAAGCAGAGTGTGATCAATGGATGAGAACTGTGTTGTGTGTTTCACTTCAGAAATTGAGTTCAATCCCATGCTCTGAGTCTTCCTACAAGGAAGACTTCATTTCAAATAAGGGCAGTTACTTTCAGCTCAAACGAACTACATCGTTCACGAAGCTCACCCGTTTCTCATCTTCACTGACAAGCATTGGATGTTAGACGACATGTGGTTTGTTTCAGTTTCAGAAGCAGAGTTGAACTAGATATGGTTAGTATGTGTAGGAAACACCGTTCTTTTGTTCTGAGCACACTCACGTTTCCTGCTCTATTAGAGACTGTAGAAAGCAAGAGCGTGCTTCTTGCTCTAAAGCAGTGTGTGATCCATGGATGAGAACTGTGTTATGTGTTTCCCTTAAGAAATTGAGTTAAATCCCTGGCTCTGTGTCTTCCTACAAGGAAGACTTCGTTTCAGGTAAGGGAAGTTACTTTACAGCCTAAACAAACTACATCGATCACGAAGCTCACACGTTTCTCATCTTAACTGACAAGCATTGAATGTTAGAGGACCAGTGTTTTGTATCAGTTTCAGAAGCAGAGTTGAACTAGATATGGTTCGTATGTGTAGGAAACACCGTTCTTTTGTTCTTAGCACACTCACGTTTCCTGCTGTATTAGAGACTCTAGAAAGCAAGAGCGTGCTTCTTGCTCTAAAGCAGAGTGTGATCAATGGATGAGAACTCTGCTGTGTGTTTCACTTCAGAAATGGAGTTAAATCCCAGGCTCTGTGTCTTCCTACAAGCAAGTCTTCGTTTCAGGTAAGGGCAGTCACTTCTCAGATCAAACAAACTACATCATTCAGGAAGCTCACACGTTTCTCATCTTAACTGACAAGCATTGGATGTTAGAGGAACTTTTGTTTGTTTCAGTATCACAAGCAGAGTTTGACTTGATATGGTCCGTATGTGTAGGAAACACCGTTCATTTGTTCTCAGCATACTCATGTTTCCTGCTGTGTTAGAGACTCTAGAAAGCAATAGTGTGCTTCTTGCTGTAAAGCAGAGTGTGAACAATGGATGAGAACTCTGTTTTGTGTTTCACTTCAGAAATGGAGTTAAATACCAGGCTCTGAGTCTTCCTACATGCAAGACTTCGTTTCAGGTAAGGGCATTTAGTTTACAGCTCAAACGAACTATATCGTTCACGAAGCTCACAGGTTTCTCATCTTAACTGATTAGCATTGGATGTTATAGGACCTTTGCTTTGTATCAATTTCAAGCAGAGTTGAACTAGATATGGTCTGTATGTTTAGGAAACACGGTTCTTTTCTTCTGAGCACACTCACGTTTCCTGCTGTATTAGAGAATCTAGAAAGCAAGAGCGTGCTTCTTGCTCTAAAGCAGAGTGTGATCCATGGATGTGAACTGTGTTGTGTGTTTCACTTCAGAAATGGAGTTAAATTCCAGGCTCTCAGTCTTAGTACAAGCAAGACTTCGTTTCAGGAAAGGGCAGTCACTTTTCAGCTCAAACAACTACATTGTTTACAAAGCTCAGACGTTT
This sequence comes from Onychomys leucogaster, assembly GCA_949786385.1. Taxonomy (NCBI): domain Eukaryota; kingdom Metazoa; phylum Chordata; class Mammalia; order Rodentia; family Cricetidae; genus Onychomys; species Onychomys leucogaster. The sequence goes on from CATKUP010000120.1 coordinate 615,056, forward strand.
CTCATCTTAACTGACAAGCATTGGATGTTAGAAGACCAATGATTTGTATCAGTTTCAGAAGCAGAGTTGGACTAGATATGATCTGTATGTGTAGGAAACACCGTTCATTTGTTCTCAGCACACTCAAGTTTCCTGCTGTCTTAGAGACTCTAGAAATCTAGAGCGTGCTCTTGCTCTAAAGCAGAGTGTGATCAATGGATGAGAACACTGTTGTGTGGTTCACTTAAGAAATGGAGTTAAATACCAGGCTCTGAGTCTTCCTACAAGCAAGACTTCGTTTCAGGTAAGGGCATTTAATTTACAGCTCAAACGAACTATGTCTTTCAAGAAGCTCACACATTTCTCATCTAAACTGATTAGCATTGGATGTTAGAGGACCTTTGCTTTGTATGAATTTCAAGCAGAGTTGAACTAGATATGGTGTGTATGTATAGGAAACACGGTTCTTTTCTTCTGAGCACACTAACGTTTCCTGCTGTATTACAGACTCTAGAAAGCAAGAGCGTGCTTCTTGCTATAAAGCAGAGTGTGATCAATGGATGAGAACTCTGTTGTGTGTTTCACTTCGGAAATGGACTTAAATCCCAGGCTCCGAGTCTTCCTACAAGCAAGAATTCGTTTCAGGTAAGGGAAGTTACTTTACAGCTCAAAGGAACTACATCGTTCAGGAAGCTCACACGTTTCTCATCTTAACTGACAAGCATTGGATGTTAGATGACCAGTGCTTTGTATCAGTTTCAGTAGCAGAGTTGGACTAGATATGGTCCGTATGTGTAAGAAACACCGTTCTTTTGTTGTGAGCACACTCATGTTCTTGCTGTAGTGGAGACTCTAGAAAGCAAGAGCGTGCTTCTTGCTCTAAAGCAGAGTGTGATCAATTGATGAGAACTGTGTTGTGTGTTTCACTTCAGAAATTGAGTTCAATCCCATGCTCTGAGTCTTCCTACAAGGAAGACTTCATTTCAAATAAGGGCAGTTACTTTCAGCTCAAACGAACTACATCGTTCACGAAGCTCACCCGTTTCTCATCTTCACTGACAAGCATTGGATGTTAGACGACATGTGGTTTGTTTCAGTTTCAGAAGCAGAGTTGAACTAGATATGGTTAGTATGTGTAGGAAACACCGTTCTTTTGTTCTGAGCACACTCACGTTTCCTGCTCTATTAGAGACTGTAGAAAGCAAGAGCGTGCTTCTTGCTCTAAAGCAGTGTGTGATCCATGGATGAGAACTGTGTTATGTGTTTCCCTTAAGAAATTGAGTTAAATCCCTGGCTCTGTGTCTTCCTACAAGGAAGACTTCGTTTCAGGTAAGGGCAGTCACTTTTCAGCTCAAATGAACTACATCGTTTAGGAAGTTCACACGTTTCTCATCTTAACTGACAAGCATCGAATGTTAGACGACCAGTGCTTTGTATCAGTTTCACAAGCTGAGTTGGAATAGATACGGTCCGTATGTGTAAGAAACACCATTCTTTTTTCTCAGCACACTCACGTTTCCTGCTGTAAATAGAGACTGTAGAAAGCAAGAGCGTGCTTCTTGCTCTAAAGCAGTGTGTGATCCATGCATGAGATCTGTGTAGTGTGTTTCCCTTCAGAAATGGAGTTAAATCCCAGGCTCTGTGTCTTCCTACAAGCAAGACTTCATTTCATGTAAAGGAAGTTACTTTACAGCTCAAACGAACTACATCGTTCACAAAGCTCACACGTTTCTCATCTTAACTTACAAGCATTGGATGTTAGAGGACCTGTTGTTTGTTTCAGTTTCAGAAGTAGAGTTGTACTAGATAGGGTCCATATGTGTAAGAAACACCGTTCTTTTGTTCTCAGCACACTCATGTTTCCTGCTGTCTTAGAGACTCTAGAAAGCAAGAGCGTGATTCTTACTTTATAGCAGAGTGTGAACAATGGATGAGAACTCTGTTGTGTGTTTCACTTGAGAAATGGAGTTAAATACCAGGCTCTGAGTCTTCCTACAAGCAAGACTTCTTTTCAGGTAAGGGCAGTCACTTTTCAGCTCAAACCAACTACATCGATCATGAAGCTCACACGTTTCTCATCTTAACTGACAAGCATTGAATGTTAGAGGACCAGTGCTTTGTATCAGTTTCAGAAGCAGAGTTGGACTAGATATGATCCGTATGTGTAGGAAACACCGTTCATTTCTTCTCAGCACACTCAAGTTTCCTGCTGTCTTAGAGACTCTGGAAAGCTAGAGCGTGCTTCTTGCTCTAAAGCAGAGTGTGATCCATGGATGAGAACTGTGTTATGTGATTCCCTTCAGAAATGGAGTTAAATCCCAGGCTCTGTGTCTTCCTAGAAGCAAGACTTCGTTTCAGGCAAGGGCAGTCACTTTTCAGCTCAAACGATCTACATCGTTCAGGAAGGTCACACGTTTCTCATCTTAACTGACAAGCATTGGACGTTAGAGGACCTTTGGTTTGTTTCAGTTTCAGAAGCAGAGTTGGACTAGATATGGTCCGTATGTGTAAGAAACACCGTTCTTTTGTTGTGAGCACACTCATGTTCTTGCTGTAGTGGAGACTCTAGAAAGCAAGAGCGTGCTTCTTGCTCTAAAGCAGAGTGTGATCAATGGATGAGAACTGTGTTGTGTGTTTCACTTCAGAAATTGAGTTCAATCCCATGCTCTGAGTCTTCCTACAAGGAAGACTTCATTTCAAATAAGGGCAGTTACTTTCAGCTCAAACGAACTACATCGTTCACGAAGCTCACCCGTTTCTCATCTTCACTGACAAGCATTGGATGTTAGACGACATGTGGTTTGTTTCAGTTTCAGAAGCAGAGTTGAACTAGATATGGTTAGTATGTGTAGGAAACACCGTTCTTTTGTTCTGAGCACACTCACGTTTCCTGCTCTATTAGAGACTGTAGAAAGCAAGAGCGTGCTTCTTGCTCTAAAGCAGTGTGTGATCCATGGATGAGAACTGTGTTATGTGTTTCCCTTAAGAAATTGAGTTAAATCCCTGGCTCTGTGTCTTCCTACAAGGAAGACTTCGTTTCAGGTAAGGGCAGTCACTTTTCAGCTCAAATGAACTACATCGTTTAGGAAGTTCACACGTTTCTCATCTTAACTGACAAGCATCGAATGTTAGACGACCAGTGCTTTGTATCAGTTTCACAAGCTGAGTTGGAATAGATACGGTCCGTATGTGTAAGAAACACCATTCTTTTTTCTCAGCACACTCACGTTTCCTGCTGTAAATAGAGACTGTAGAAAGCAAGAGCGTGCTTCTTGCTCTAAAGCAGTGTGTGATCCATGCATGAGATCTGTGTAGTGTGTTTCCCTTCAGAAATGGAGTTAAATCCCAGGCTCTGTGTCTTCCTACAAGCAAGACTTCATTTCATGTAAAGGAAGTTACTTTACAGCTCAAACGAACTACATCCTTCACAAAGCTCACACGTTTCTCATCTTAACTTACAAGCATTGGATGTTAGAGGTCCTGTTGTTTGTTTCAGTTTCAGAAGTAGAGTTGTACTAGATAGGGTCCATATGTGTAAGAAACACCGTTCTTTTGTTCTCAGCACACTCATGTTTCCTGCTGTCTTAGAGACTCTAGAAAGCAAGAGCGTGATTCTTACTTTATAGCAGAGTGTGAACAATGGATGAGAACTCTGTTGTGTGTTTCACTTGAGAAATGGAGTTAAATACCAGGCTCTGAGTCTTCCTACAAGCAAGACTTCTTTTCAGGTAAGGGCAGTCACTTTTCAGCTCAAACCAACTACATCGATCATGAAGCTCACACGTTTCTCATCTTAACTGACAAGCATTGAATGTTAGAGGACCAGTGCTTTGTATCAGTTTCAGAAGCAGAGTTGGACTAGATATGATCCGTATGTGTAGGAAACACCGTTCATTTATTCTCAGCACACTCAAGTTTCCTGCTGTCTTAGAGACTCTGGAAAGCTAGAGCGTGCTTCTTGCTCTAAAGCAGAGTGTGATCCATGGATGAGAACTGTGTTATGTGATTCCCTTCAGAAATGGAGTTAAATCCCAGGCTCTGTGTCTTCCTAGAAGCAAGACTTCGTTTCAGGCAAGGGCAGTCACTTTTCAGCTCAAACGATCTACATCGTTCACGAAGCTCACACGTTTCTCATCCTTACTGACAAGCATTGGATGTTAGAGGACCTTTGGTTTGTTTCTGTTTCAGAGGCAGAGTTCGACTAGATATGGTCCGTATGTGTAGGAAACACCGTTCTTTTGTGCTCAACACAATCATGTTTCCTGCTGTCTTAGAGAGTCTAGAAAGCAAGAGCGTGCTTCTTGCTGTAAAGCAGAGTGTGAACAATGGATGAGAACTCCGCTGTGTGTTTCACTTCAGAAATGGAGTTAAATCCCAGGCTCTGAGTCTTACTACAAGCAAGACTTCGTTTCAGGTGAGGGCAGTCACTTTTCAGCTCAAACAAACTACATCGTTCACGAAGTTCACACGTTTCTCATCTTAACTGACAAGCATTGGATGTTAGAGGACCTTTTGTTTGTTTCAGTTTCACAAGCAGAGTTGGACTTGATATGGTCCGTATATGTAGGAAACACCGTTCATTTGTTCTCAGCACACTCATGTTTCCTGCTGTCTTAGAGACTCTAGAAAGCAAGAGCGTGCTTCCTGCTGTAAAGCAGAGTGTGAACAATGGATGAGAACTCTGTTTTGTGTTTCACTTCAGAAATGGAGTTAAATCCCAGGCTCTGAGTCTTACTACAAGCAAGACTTCGTTTCAGGTGAGGGCAGTCACTTTTCAGCTCAAACAAACTACATCGTTCACGAAGTTCACACGTTTCTCATCTTAACTGACAAGCATTGAATGTTAGAGGACCAGTGCTTTGTATCAGTTTCAGAAGCAGAGTTGGACTAGATATGATCCGTATGTGTAGGAAACACCGTTCATTTCTTCTCAGCACACTCAAGTTTCCTGCTGTCTTAGAGACTCTGGAAAGCTAGAGCGTGCTTCTTGCTCTAAAGCAGAGTGTGATCCATGGATGAGAACTGTGTTATGTGATTCCCTTCAGAAATGGAGTTAAATCCCAGGCTCTGTGTCTTCCTAGAAGCAAGACTTCGTTTCAGGCAAGGGCAGTCACTTTTCAGCTCAAACGATCTACATCGTTCAGGAAGGTCACACGTTTCTCATCTTAACTGACAAGCATTGGACGTTAGAGGACCTTTGGTTTGTTTCAGTTTCAGAAGCAGAGTTGGACTAGATATGGTCCGTATGTGTAAGAAACACCGTTCTTTTGTTGTGAGCACACTCATGTTCTTGCTGTAGTGGAGACTCTAGAAAGCAAGAGCGTGCTTCTTGCTCTAAAGCAGAGTGTGATCAATGGATGAGAACTGTGTTGTGTGTTTCACTTCAGAAATTGAGTTCAATCCCATGCTCTGAGTCTTCCTACAAGGAAGACTTCATTTCAAATAAGGGCAGTTACTTTCAGCTCAAACGAACTACATCGTTCACGAAGCTCACCCGTTTCTCATCTTCACTGACAAGCATTGGATGTTAGACGACATGTGGTTTGTTTCAGTTTCAGAAGCAGAGTTGAACTAGATATGGTTAGTATGTGTAGGAAACACCGTTCTTTTGTTCTGAGCACACTCACGTTTCCTGCTCTATTAGAGACTGTAGAAAGCAAGAGCGTGCTTCTTGCTCTAAAGCAGTGTGTGATCCATGGATGAGAACTGTGTTATGTGTTTCCCTTAAGAAATTGAGTTAAATCCCTGGCTCTGTGTCTTCCTACAAGGAAGACTTCGTTTCAGGTAAGGGAAGTTACTTTACAGCCTAAACAAACTACATCGATCACGAAGCTCACACGTTTCTCATCTTAACTGACAAGCATTGAATGTTAGAGGACCAGTGTTTTGTATCAGTTTCAGAAGCAGAGTTGAACTAGATATGGTTCGTATGTGTAGGAAACACCGTTCTTTTGTTCTGAGCACACTCACGTTTCCTGCTGTATTAGAGACTCTAGAAAGCAAGAGCGTGCTTCTTGCTCTAAAGCAGAGTGTGATCAATGGATGAGAACTCTGCTGTGTGTTTCACTTCAGAAATGGAGTTAAATCCCAGGCTCTGTGTCTTCCTACAAGCAAGTCTTCGTTTCAGGTAAGGGCAGTCACTTCTCAGATCAAACAAACTACATCATTCAGGAAGCTCACACGTTTCTCATCTTAACTGACAAGCATTGGATGTTAGAGGAACTTTTGTTTGTTTCAGTATCACAAGCAGAGTTTGACTTGATATGGTCCGTATGTGTAGGAAACACCGTTCATTTGTTCTCAGCATACTCATGTTTCCTGCTGTGTTAGAGACTCTAGAAAGCAATAGTGTGCTTCTTGCTGTAAAGCAGAGTGTGAACAATGGATGAGAACTCTGTTTTGTGTTTCACTTCAGAAATGGAGTTAAATACCAGGCTCTGAGTCTTCCTACATGCAAGACTTCGTTTCAGGTAAGGGCATTTAGTTTACAGCTCAAACGAACTATATCGTTCACGAAGCTCACAGGTTTCTCATCTTAACTGATTAGCATTGGATGTTATAGGACCTTTGCTTTGTATCAATTTCAAGCAGAGTTGAACTAGATATGGTCTGTATGTTTAGGAAACACGGTTCTTTACTTCTGAGCACACTCACGTTTCCTGCTGTATTAGAGAATCTAGAAAGCAAGAGCGTGCTTCTTGCTCTAAAGCAGAGTGTGATCCATGGATGTGAACTGTGTTGTGTGTTTCACTTCAGAAATGGAGTTAAATTCCAGGCTCTCAGTCTTAGTACAAGCAAGACTTCGTTTCAGGAAAGGGCAGTCACTTTTCAGCTCAAACAACTACATTGTTTACAAAGCTCAGACGTTTCTCATCTTAACTGACAAGCATCGAATGTTAGACGACCAGTGCTTTGTATCAGTTTCACAAGCTGAGTTGGAATAGATACGGTCCGTATGTGTAAGAAACACCATTCTTTTTTCTCAGCACACTCACGTTTCCTGCTGTAAATAGAGACTGTAGAAAGCAAGAGCGTGCTTCTTGCTCTAAAGCAGTGTGTGATCCATGCATGAGATCTGTGTAGTGTGTTTCCCTTCAGAAATGGAGTTAAATCCCAGGCTCTGTGTCTTCCTACAAGCAAGACTTCATTTCATGTAAAGGAAGTTACTTTACAGCTCAAACGAACTACATCGTTCACAAAGCTCACACGTTTCTCATCTTAACTTACAAGCATTGGATGTTAGAGGACCTGTTGTTTGTTTCAGTTTCAGAAGTAGAGTTGTACTAGATAGGGTCCATATGTGTAAGAAACACCGTTCTTTTGTTCTCAGCACACTCATGTTTCCTGCTGTCTTAGAGACTCTAGAAAGCAAGAGCGTGATTCTTACTTTATAGCAGAGTGTGAACAATGGATGAGAACTCTGTTGTGTGTTTCACTTGAGAAATGGAGTTAAATACCAGGCTCTGAGTCTTCCTACAAGCAAGACTTCTTTTCAGGTAAGGGCAGTCACTTTTCAGCTCAAACCAACTACATCGATCATGAAGCTCACACGTTTCTCATCTTAACTGACAAGCATTGAATGTTAGAGGACCAGTGCTTTGTATCAGTTTCAGAAGCAGAGTTGGACTAGATATGATCCGTATGTGTAGGAAACACCGTTCATTTATTCTCAGCACACTCAAGTTTCCTGCTGTCTTAGAGACTCTGGAAAGCTAGAGCGTGCTTCTTGCTCTAAAGCAGAGTGTGATCCATGGATGAGAACTGTGTTATGTGATTCCCTTCAGAAATGGAGTTAAATCCCAGGCTCTGTGTCTTCCTAGAAGCAAGACTTCGTTTCAGGCAAGGGCAGTCACTTTTCAGCTCAAACGATCTACATCGTTCACGAAGCTCACACGTTTCTCATCCTTACTGACAAGCATTGGATGTTAGAGGACCTTTGGTTTGTTTCTGTTTCAGAGGCAGAGTTCGACTAGATATGGTCCGTATGTGTAGGAAACACCGTTCTTTTGTGCTCAACACAATCATGTTTCCTGCTGTCTTAGAGAGTCTAGAAAGCAAGAGCGTGCTTCTTGCTGTAAAGCAGAGTGTGAACAATGGATGAGAACTCCGCTGTGTGTTTCACTTCAGAAATGGAGTTAAATCCCAGGCTCTGAGTCTTACTACAAGCAAGACTTCGTTTCAGGTGAGGGCAGTCACTTTTCAGCTCAAACAAACTACATCGTTCACGAAGTTCACACGTTTCTCATCTTAACTGACAAGCATTGGATGTTAGAGGACCTTTTGTTTGTTTCAGTTTCACAAGCAGAGTTGGACTTGATATGGTCCGTATATGTAGGAAACACCGTTCATTTGTTCTCAGCACACTCATGTTTCCTGCTGTCTTAGAGACTCTAGAAAGCAAGAGCGTGCTTCCTGCTGTAAAGCAGAGTGTGAACAATGGATGAGAACTCTGTTTTGTGTTTCACTTCAGAAATGGAGTTAAATCCCAGGCTCTGAGTCTTACTACAAGCAAGACTTCGTTTCAGGTGAGGGCAGTCACTTTTCAGCTCAAACAAACTACATCGTTCACGAAGTTCACACGTTTCTCATCTTAACTGACAAGCATTGAATGTTAGAGGACCAGTGCTTTGTATCAGTTTCAGAAGCAGAGTTGGACTAGATATGATCCGTATGTGTAGGAAACACCGTTCATTTCTTCTCAGCACACTCAAGTTTCCTGCTGTCTTAGAGACTCTGGAAAGCTAGAGCGTGCTTCTTGCTCTAAAGCAGAGTGTGATCCATGGATGAGAACTGTGTTATGTGATTCCCTTCAGAAATGGAGTTAAATCCCAGGCTCTGTGTCTTCCTAGAAGCAAGACTTCGTTTCAGGCAAGGGCAGTCACTTTTCAGCTCAAACGATCTACATCGTTCAGGAAGGTCACACGTTTCTCATCTTAACTGACAAGCATTGGACGTTAGAGGACCTTTGGTTTGTTTCAGTTTCAGAAGCAGAGTTGGACTAGATATGATTTGTATGTGTTGGAAACACCGTTCCTTTGTTCTCAGCACACTCAAGTTTACTGCTGTCTTAGAGACTTTAGGAATCTAGAGCGTGCTTCTTGCTCTAAAGCAGATTGTGATCAATGGATGAGAACTCTGTTGTGTGTTTCACTTCAGAAATGGACTTAAATACCAGGCTCTGAGTCTTCCTACAAGCAAGACTTCGTTTAAGGTAAGGGCAGTCACTTTTCAGCTCAAACGAATTACATCGGTCACGAAGCTCACACGTTTCTCATCTTAACTGACGAGCATTGGTAGTTAGAGGACCAGAGCTTTGTATCAGTTTCAGAAGCAGAGTTGGACTAAATATGGTCCGTAGGTGTAAGAAACACCGTTCTTATGTACTCAGCACAATCAAGTTTACTGTTGTCTCAGAGAATTTAGGAATCTAGAGAGTGCTTCTTGCTCTAAAGCAGAGTGTGATCCATGGATGTGAACTGTGTTGTGTGTTTCCCTTCAGAAATGGAGTTAAATCCCAGGCTCTGTGTCTTCCTAGAAGCAAGACTTCGTTTCAGGCAAGGGCAGTCACTTTTCAGCTCAAACGATCTACATCGTTCAGGAAGCTCACACGTTTCTCATCTTAACTGACAAGCATTGGATGTTAGAGGACTTTAGTTTGTTTCAGTTTCAGAAGCAGAGTTGGACTAGATATGATCTGTATGTGTTGGAAACACCGTTAATTTGTTCTCAGCACACTCAAATTTCCTGCTGTCTTAGAGACTTTAGAAATCTAGAGGGTGCTTCTTGCTCTAAAGCAGAGTGTGATCAATGGATGAGAACTCTGTTGTGTGTTTCACTTCAGAAATGGACTTAAATTCCAGGCTCTGAGTCTTCCTACAAGCAAGACTTCGTTTCAGGTAAGGGCAGTCACTTTTCAGCTCAAACGAATTACATCGGTCACGAAGCTCACACGTTTCTCATCTTAACTGACAAGCATTGGTAGTTAGAGGACCAGTGCTTTGTATCAGTATCAGAAGCAGAGTTGGACTAAATATGGTCCGTAGGTGTAAGAAACACCGTTCTTTTGTTCTCAGCACACTCAGGTTTCCTGCTGTATTAGAGACTCTAGAAATCTGGAGCGTGCTTCTTGCTCTAAAGCAGAGTGTGATCAATGGATGAGAACTCTGTTGTGTGTTTCACTTCAGAAATGGAGTTAAATCCCAGGCTCTGCGTCTTCCTACAAGCAAGACTTCGTTTCAGGTAAGGGCATATAGTTTACAGCTCAAACGAACTATATCGTTCACGAAGCTCACACGTTTCTCATCTTAACTGACAAGCATTGGATGTTAGAGGACCTTTTGTTTGTTTCAGTTTCACAAGCAGAGTTGGACTTGATATGGTCCGTATGTGTAGGAAACACCGTTCATTTGTTCTCAGCACACTCATGTTTCCTGCTGTGTTAGAGACTCTAGAAAGCAAGAGCGTGCTTCTTGCTGTAAAGCAGAGTGTGAACAATGGATGAGAACTCTGTTTTGTGTTTCACTTCAGAAATGGAGTTAAATACCAGGCTCTGAGTCTTCCTACAAGCAAGACTTCGTTTCAGGTAAGGGCATTTAGTTTACAGCTCAAACGAACTATATCATTCAAAAGCTCACAGGTTTCTCCTCTTAACTGATTAGCATTTGATGTTAGAGGACCTTTGCTTTGTATCAATTTCAAGCAGAGTTGGACTAGATATGGTCCGTATGTGTAAGAAACACCGATCTATTGTTCTGAGCACACTCATGTTTCCTGCTGTAGTTTAGACTCTAGAAAGGAAGAGCGTGCTTCTTGCTCTAAAGCAGAGTGTGATCCATGGATGTGAAGTGTGTTGTGCGTTTCCCTTCAGAAATGGAGTTAAATCCCAGGCTCTGTGTCTTCCTACAAGCAAGACTTCGTTTCAGGTAAGGGCAGTCACTTTTCATCTCAAAGGAACTGCATCGTTCAGGAAGCTCACACGTTTCTCATCTTAACTGACAAGCATCGAATGTTAGATGACCAGTGCTTTGTATCAGTTTCACAAGCAGAGTTGGAATAGATATGGTCTGTATGTGTAAGAAACACCATTCTTTTTTCTCAGCACACTCACGTTTCCTGCTGTTAATAGAGACTGTAGAAAGCAAGAGCGTGCTTCTTGCTCTAAAGCAGTGTGTGATCCATGGATGAGAACTGTGTAGTGTGTTTCCCTTCAGAAATGGAGTTCAATCCCAGGCTCTGTGTCTTCCTACAAGCATGATTTCATTTCATGTAAAGGAAGTTACTTTACAGCTCAAACGAACTACATCGTTCACAAAGCTCACACGTTTCTCATCTTAACTGACAAGCATTGGATGTTAGAGGACCTGTTGTTTGTTTCACTTTCAGAAGTAGATTTGTACTAGATAGGGTCCATATGTGTAAGAAACACCGTTCTTTTGTTCTCAGCACACTCATGTTTCCTGCTGTCTTAGAGACTCTAGAAAGCAAGAGCGTGCTTCCTGCTGTATAGCAGAGTGTGAACAATGGATGAGAACTCTGTTTTGTGTTTCACTTCAGAAATGGAGTTAAATCCCAGGCTCTGTGTCTTCCTAGAAGCAAGACTACGATTCAGGCAAGGGCAGTCACTTTTCACCTCAAACAAACTACATCGTTCAGGAAGCTCACACGTTTCTCATCTTAACTGACAAGCATTGGATGTTAGATGACCAGTGCTTTGTATCAGTTTCAGTAGCAGAGTTGGACTAGATATGGTCCGTATGTGTAAGAAACACCGTTCTTTTGTTCTCAGCACACTCATGTTTCCTGCTGTCTTAGAGACTCTAGAAAGCAAGAGCGTGCTTCTTGCTGTAAAGCAGAGTGTGAACAATGGATGAGAACTCTGTTGTGTGTTTCACTTCAGAAATGGAGTTAAATACCAGGCTCTGAGTCTTCCCACAAGCAAGACTTCATTTCAGGTAAGGGCAGTCACTTTTCAGCTCAAACAAACTACATCGTTCACGAAGCTCACACGTTTCTCCTGTTAACTGAAAAGCTTTCGATGTTAGAAGACCAAGGATTTGTATCAGTTTCAGAAGCAGAGTTGAACTAGATATGGTCCATATGTGTAAGAAACAAGTTCTTTTGTTCTCAGCACAGTCATGTTTCCTGCTGTCTTAGAGACTCTAGAAAGCAAGAGCGTGCTTCTTGCTGTAAAGCAGAGTGTGAACAATGGATGAGAACTCTGTTGTGTGTTTCACTTCAGAAATGGAGTTAAATACCAGGCTTTGAGTCTTCCTAAAAGCAAGACTTCGTTTCAGGTAAGAGCAGTCACTTTTCAACTCAAACAAATTACATCGATCACGAAGCTCACACGTTTCTCATCTTAACTGACAAGCATTGAATGTTAGAGGACCAGTGCTTTGTATCAGTTTCAGAAACAGAGTTGGACTAGATATGATCCGTATGTGTAGGAAACACCGTTCATTTCTTCTCAGCACACTCAAGTTTCCTGCTGTCTTAGAGACTCTAGAAAGCTAGAGCGTGCTTCTTGCTCTAAAGCAGAGTGTGATCAATGGATGAGAACTCTGTTGTGTGTTTCACTTCAGAAATGGAGTTAAATCCCAGGTCTGTGTCCTCTTACAAGCAAGACTTCGTTTCAGGCAAGGGCAGTCACTTTTCAGCTCAAACATTCTACATCGTTCAGGAAGCTCACACGTTTGTCATCTTAACTGACAAGCATTGGATGTTAGAGGACCTTTGGTTTGTTTCAGTTTCAGAAGCAGAGTTGGACTAGATATGGTCCGTATGTGTAGGAAACATCGTTCTTTTGTTCTCATCACACTCATGTTTCCTGCTGTCTCAGAGAGTCTAGAAAGCAAGAGCGTGCTTCTTGCTGTAAAGCAGAGTGTGATCAATGGATGAGAACTCTGTTGTGTGTTTCACTTCAGAAATGGAGTTAAATCCCAGGCTCTGAGTCTTCCTACAAGCAAGACTTCGTTTCGGGTAAGGGCATTTAGTTTACAGCAAAAACGAACTATATCATTCACGAAGCTCACATGTTTCTCATCGTAACTGACAAGCATTGAATGTTAGAGGACCTTTGCTTTGTATCAATTTCAAGCAGAGTTGAACTAGATATGGTCTGTTTGTATAGGAAACACGGTTCTTTTCTTCTGAGCACACTCCCATTTCCTGCTGTATTACAGACTCTAGAAAGCAAGAGCGTGCTTCTTGCTCTAAAGCAGAGTGTGATCAATGGATGAGAACTCTGTTGTGTGTTTCACTTCAGAAATGGAGTTAAATACCAGGCTCTCAGTCTTAGTACCACCAAGACTTCGTTTCAGGAAAGGGCAGTCACTTTTCAGCTCAAACAACTACATCATTCACAAAGCTCAGACGTTTCTCATCTTAACTGACAAGCATTGGATGTTAGAAGACCAATGATTTGTATCAGTTTCAGAAGCAGAGTTGGACTAGATATGATCTGTATTTGTAGGAAACACCGTTCATTTGTTCTCAGCACACTCAAGATTCCTGCTGTCTTAGAGACTCTAGAAATCTAGAGCGTGCTTCTTGCTCTAAAGCAGAGTGTGATCAATGGATGAGAACTCTGTTCTGTGTTTCACTTCACAAATGGAGTTAAATACCAGGCTCTGAGTCTTCCTACAGGCAAGACTTCGTTTCAGGTAAGGGCATTTAGTTTACAGCTCAAACGAACTATGTCGTTCACGAAACTCACACATTTCTCATCTAAACTGATTAGCATTGGATGTTAGAGGACCTTTGCTTTGTATCAATTTCAAGCAGAGTTGAACTAGATATGGTCCGTATGTATAGGAAACACGGTTCTTTTCTTCTGAGCACACTAACGTTTCCTGCTGTATTACAGACTCTAGAAAGCAAGAGCGTGCTTCTTGCTCTAAAGCAGAGTGTGATCAATGGATGAGAACTCTGTTGTGTGTTTCACTTCGGAAATGGACTTAAATCCCAGGCTCCGAGTCTTCCTACAAGCAAGAATTCGTTTCAGGTAAGGGAAGTTACTTTACAGCTCAAACGAACTACTTCGTTCAGGAAGCTCACACGTTTCTCATCTTAACTGACAAGCATTGGATGTTAGATGACCAGTGCTTTGTATCAGTTTCAGTAGCAGAGTTGGACTAGATATGGTCCGTATGTGTAAGAAACACCGTTCTTTTGTTGTGAGCACACTCATGTTCCTGCTGTAGTGGAGACTCTAGAAAGCAAGAGCGTGCTTCTTGCTCTAAAGCAGAGTGTGATCAATGGATGAGAACTGTGTTGTGTGTTTCACTTCAGAAATGGAGTTAAATCCCATGCTCTGAGTCTTCCTACAAGGAAGACTTCATTTCAAATAAGGGCAGTTACTTTCAGCTCAAACGAACTACATCGTTCACGAAGCTCACCCGTTTCTCATCTTCACTGACAAGCATTGGATGTTAGACGACATGTGCTTTGTTTCAGTTTCAGAAGCAGAGTTGAACTAGATATGGTTAGTATGTGTAGGAAACACCGTTCTTTTGTTCTGAGCACACTCACGTTTCCTGCTATATTAGAGACTGTAGAAAGCAAGAGCGTGCTTCTTGCTCTAAAGCAGTGTGTGATCCATGGATGAGAACTGTGTTGTGTGTTTCCCTTCAGAAATGGAGTTAAATCCCAGGTACTGTGTCTTCCTACAAGGAAGACTTCGTTTCAGGTAAGGGAAGTTACTTTTCAGCTCAAACAAACTACATCGATCACGAAGCTCACACGTTTCTCATATTAACTCACAAGCATTGAATGTTAGAGGACCAGTGGTTTGTATCAGTTTCAGAAGCAGAGTTGGACTAGATATGATCCGTATGTGTAGGAAACACCGTTCATTTCTTCTCAGCACACTCAAGTTTCCTGCTGTCTTAGAGACTCTAGAAATCTAGGGCATGCTTCTTGCTCTAAAGCAGAGTGTGATCAATGGATGAGAACTGTGTTGTGTGTTTCACTTAAGAAATGGAGTTAAATCCCATGCTCTGAGTCTTCCTACAAGGAAGACTTCATTTAAAGTAAGGGCAGTTACTTTCAGTTCAAACGAACTACATCGTTCACGAAACTCACCCGTTTCTCATCTTCACTGACAAGCATTGGATGTTAGACGACCTGTGGTTTGTTTCAGTTTCAGAAGCAGAGTTGAACTAGATATGGTTCGTATGTGTAGGAAACACCGTTCTTTTGTTCTGACCACACTCACGTTTCCTGCTATATTAGAGACTGTAGAAAGCAAGAGCGTGCTTCTTGCTCTAAAGCAGTGTGTGATCCATGGATGAGAACTGTGTTGTGTGTTTCCCTTCAGAAATGGAGTAAAATCCCAGGCTCTGTGTCTTCCTACAAGGAAGACTTCGTTTCAGGTAAAGGAAGTTACTTTACAGCTCAAACAAACTACATCGATCACGAAGCTCACACGTTTCTCATCTTAACTCACAAGCATTGAATGTTAGAGGACCAGTGTTTTGTATCAGTTTCAGAAGCAGAGTTGGACTAGATAAGATCCATATGTGTAGGAAACACCGTTCATTTCTTCTCAGCACACTCAAGTTTCCTGCTGTCTTAGAGACTCTAGAAATCTAGAGCATGCTTCTTGCTCTAAAGCAGAGTGTGATCAATGGATGAGAACTGTGTTGTGTGTTTCACTTAAGAAATGGAGTTAAATCTCATGCTCTGAGTCTTCCTACAAGGAAGACTTCATTTCAAGTAAGGGCAGTTACTTTCAGCTCAAACGAACTACATCGTTCACGATACTCACCCGTTTCTCATCTTCACTGACAATCATTGGATGTTAGACGACCTGTAGTTTGTTTCAGTTTCAGAAGCAGAGTTGAACTAGATATGGTTCGTATGTGTAGGAAACACCGTTCTTTTGTTCTGGGCACACTCACGTTTCCTGCTGTATTAGAGACTCTAGAAAGCAAGAGCGTGCTTCTTGCTCTAAAGCAGAGTGTGATCAATGGATGAGAACTCTGCTGTGTGTTTCACTTCAGAAATGGAGTTAAATACCAGGCTCTGAGTCTTCCTACAAGCAAGACTTCGTTTCAGGTAAGGGCATTAATTTACAGCAAAAACGAACTATAACTTTCACGAAGCTCACACGTTTCTCATAATAACTGACAAGCATTGAATGTTAGAGGACCTTTGCTTTGTATCAATTTCAAGCAGAGTTGAACTAGATATGGTCTGTTTGTATAGGAAACACGGTTCTTTTCTTCTGAGCACACTCCCATTTCCTGCTGTATTACAGACTCTAGAAAGCAAGAGCGTGCTTCTTGCTCTAAAGCAGAGTGTGATCAATGGATGAGAACTCTGTTGTGTGTTTCACTTCAGAAATGGAGTTAAATACCAGGCTCTCAGTCTTAGTACCACCAAGACTTCGTTTCAGGAAAGGGCAGTCACTTTTCAGCTCAAACAACTACATCGTTCACAAAGCTCAGACGTTTCTCATCTTAACTGACAAGCATTGAATGTTAGAAGACCAATGATTTGTATCAGTTTCAGAAGCAGAGTTGGACTAGATATGATCTGTATGTGTAGGAAACACCGTTCATTTGTTCTCAGCACACTCAAGTTTCCTGCTGTCTTAGAGACTCTAGAAATCTAGAGCATGCTTCTTGCTCTAAAGTAGAGTGTGATCAATGGATGAGAACTCTGTTGTGTGTTTCACTTAAGAAATGGAGTTAAATACCAGGCTCTGAGTCTTCCTACAAGCAAGACTTCGTTTCAGGTAAGGTCATTTAGTTTACAGCTCAAACGAACTATGTCGTTCACGAAGCTCACACATTTCTCATCTAAACTGATTAGCATTGGATGTTAGAGGACCTTTGCTTTGTATCAATTTCAAGCAGAGTTGAACTAGATATGGTGTGTATGTATAGGAAACACGGTTCTTTTCTTCTGAGCACACTCACGTTTCCTGCTTTATTACAGATTCTAGAATGCAAGAGCGTGCTTCTTGCTCTAAAGCAGAGTGTGATCAATGGATGAGAACTCTGTTGTGTGTTTCACTTCAGAAATGGAGTTAAATCCCAGGCTTTGAGTCTTCCTACAAGCAAGAATTCATTTCAGGTAAGGGAAGTTACTTTACAGCTCAAATGAACTACATCGTTCACGAAGCTCACACGTTTCTCATCTTAACTGATAAGAATTGGATGTTAGATGACCAGTGCTTTGTATCAGTTTCAGTAGCAGAGTTGGACTAGATATGGTCCGTATGTGTAAGAAACACCGTTCTTTTGTTGTCAGCACACTCATGTTTCCTGCTGTCTTAGAGACTCTAGAAAGCAAGAGCGTGCTTCTTGCTGAAAGCAGAGTGTGAATAAATGGATGAGAACTCTGTTGTGTGTTTCACTTCAGAAATGGAGTTAAATACCAGCCTCTGAGTCTTCCTACAAGCAAGACTTCGTTTCAGGTAAGGGCAGTCACTTTTCAGCTCAAACAAACTACATCGTTCACAAAGCTCAGACGTTTCTCATCTTAACTGACAAGCATTGGATGTTAGAAGACCAATGATTTGTATCAGTTTCAGAAGCAGAGTTGGACTAGATATGATCTGTATGTGTAGGAAACACCGTTTATTTGTTCTCAGCACACTCAATTTTCCTGCTGTCTTAGAGACTCTAGAAATCTAGAGCGTGATTCTTGCTCTAAAGCAGAGTGTGATCAATGGATGAGACCTTGTCATGTGTTTCCCTTCCAAAATGGAGTTAAATCCCAGGCTCTGAGTCTTCCTACAAGCAAGACTTCGTTTAAGGTAAGGGCATTTAGTTTACAGCTCAAATGAACTATATCGTTCACGAAGCTCACACATTTCTCATTTAAACTGATTAGCATTGGATGTTAGAGGACCTTTGCTTTGTATCAATTTCAAGCAGAGTTGAACTAGATATGGTCCATATGTGTAAGAAACACCGTTCTTTTGTTCTCAGCACAGTCATGTTTCCTGCTGTCTTAGAGACTCTAGAAAGCAAGACCGTGCTTCTTGCTGTAAAGCAGATTGTGAACAATGGATGAGAACTCTGTTGTGTGTTTCACTTCAGAAATGGAGATAAATACCAGGCTCTGAGTCTTCCTAAAAGCAAGACTTCGTTTCAGGTAAGGGCAGTCACTTTTCAACTCAAACAAACTGCATCGATCACGAAGCTCACACGTTTCTCATCTTAACTGACAAGCATTGAATGTTAGAGGACCAGTGTTTTGTATCAGTTTCAGAAGCAGAGTTGGACTAGATATGATCCGTATGTGTAGGAAACACAGTTCATTTCTTCTCAGCACACTCATGTTTCCTGCTGTCTTAGAGACTCTAGAAAGCAAGAGCGTGCTTCTTGCTGTTAAGCAAAGTGTGAACAATGGATGAGAACTCTGCTGTGTGTTTCACATCAGAAATGGAGTTAAATCCCAGGCTCTGTGTCTTCCTACAAGCAAGACTTCGGTTCAGGTAAGGGCAGTCAATTTTCAGCTCAAAGGAACTACATCGTTCACGAAGCTGACCCGTTTCTCATCTTCACTGACAAGCATTGGATGTTAGACGACCTGTGGTTTGTTTCAGTTTCAGAAGCAGAGTTGAACTAGATATGGTTCGTATGTGTAGGAAACACCGTTCTTTTGTTCTGAGCACACTCACGTTTCCTGCTGTATTAGAGACTCTAGAAAGCAAGAGCGTGCTTATTGCTCTAAAGCAGAGTGTGATCAATGGATGAGAACTCTGCTCTGTGTTTTACTTCAGAAATGGAGTTAAATACCAGGCTCTGAGTCTTCCTACAAGCAAGACTTCATTTCAGGTAAGGGCATTTAGTTAACAGCTCAAACGAACTATAGCGTTCACGAAGCTCACATATTTCTCATCTAAACTGATTAGCATTGGATGTTAGAGGACCTTTGCTTTGTATCAATTTCAAGCAGAGTTGAACTAGATATGATCTGTATGTATAGGAAACACGGTTCTTTTCTTCTGAGCACACTCACGTTTCCTGCTTTATTACAGATTCTAGAAAGCAAGAGCGTGCCTCTTGCTCTAAAGCAGAGTGTGATCAATGGATGAGAACTCTGTTGTGTGTTTCACTTCAGAAATGGAGTTAAATCCCAGGCTCTGAGTCTTCCTACATGCAAGAATTCGTTTCAGGTAAGGGAAGTTACTTTACAGCTCAAATGAACTACATCGTTCATGAAGCTCACACGTTTCTCATCTTAACTGACAAGCATTGGATGTTAGATGACCAGTGCTTTGTATCAGTTTCAGTAGCAGAGTTGGACTAGATATGGTCCGTATGTGTAAGAAACACCGTTCTTTTGTTCTCAGCACACTCATGTTTCCTGCTGTCTTAGAGACTCTAGAAAGCAAGAGCGTGCTTCTTGCTGTAAAGCAAAGTGTGAACAATGGCTGAGAACTCTGTTGTGTGTTTCACTTCAGAAATGGAGTTAAATACCAGGCTCTGAGTCTTCCTAAAAGCAAGACTTCGTTTCAGGTAAGGGCATTTAGTTTACAGCTCAAATGAAATATATCGTTCACGAAGCTCACACATTTCTCATCTAAACTGATTAGCATTGGATGTTAGAGGACCTTTGCTTTGTATCAATTTCAAGCAGAGTTGAACTAGATATGGTCTGTATGTATAGTAGACACGGTTCTTTTCTTCTGAGCACACTAACGTTTCCTGCTGTATTACAGATTCTAGAATGCAAGAGCGTGCTTCTTGCTCTAAAGCAGAGTGTGATCAATGGATGAGAACTCTGTTGTGTGTTTCACTTCGGAAATGGAGTTAAATCCCAGGCTCTGAGTCTTCCTACACGCAAGAATTCGTTTCAGGTAAGGGAAGTTACTTTACAGCTCAAACAAACTACATCGTTCACGAAGCTCACACATTTCTCATCTTAACTGACAAGCATTGGATGTTAGATGACCAGTGCTTTTTATCAGTTTCATTATCAGAGTTGGATTAGATATGGTCTGTTTGTATAGGAAACACGGTTCTTTTTTTCTGAGTACACTCACGTTTCCTGCTGTATTACAGACTCTAGAAAGCAAGAGCGTGCTTCTTGCTCTAAAGCAGAGTTTGATCAATGGATGAGAACTGTGTATTGTGTTTCACTTAAGAAATGGAGTTAAATCCCATGCTCTGAGTCTTCCTACAAGGAAGACTTCATTTCAAGTAAGGGCAGTTACTTTCAGCTCAAACAAACTACATCGTTCACGAAACTCACCCGTTTCTCTTCTTCACTGACAAGCATTGGATGTTAGTCGACCTGTGGTTTGTTTCAGTTTCAGAAGCAGAGTTGAACTAGATATGGTTCGTATGTGTAGGAAACACCGTTCTTTAGTTCTGAGCACACTCACGTTTCCTGCTGTATTAGAGAATCTAGAAAGCAAGAGCGTGCTTCTTGCTCTAAAGCAGTGTGTGATCAATGGATGAGAACTCTGCTGTGCGTTTCACTTCAGAAATGGAGTTAAATCCCAGGCTCTGAGTCTTCCTACAAGCAAGACTTCGTTTCAGGTAAGGGCATTTAGTTTACAGCTCAAACTAACTATATCGTTCACGAAGCCCACATATTTCTCATCTAAACTGATTAGCATTGGATGTTAGAGGACCTTTGCTTTGTATCAATTTCAAGCAGAGTTGAACTAGATATGGTCTGTATGTATAGGAAACACGGTTCTTTTCTTCTGAGCACACTCACGTTTCCTGCTTTATTACAGATTCTAGAAAGCAAGAGCGTGCTTCTTGCTCTAAAGCAGAGTGTGATCAATGGATGAGAACTCTGTTGTGTGTTTCACTTCAGAAATGGAGTTAAATCCCAGGCTCTGAGTCTTCCTACAAGCAAGAATTCATTTCAGGTAAGGGAAGTTTCTTTACAGCTCAAATGAACTACATCGTTCACGAAGCTCACACGTTTCTCATCTTAAATGATAAGCATTGGATGTTAGATGACCAGTGCTTTGTATCAGTTTCAGTAGCAGAGTTGGACTAGATATGGTCCGTATGTGTAGGAAACACAGTTCATTTCTTCTCAGCACACTCATGTTTCCTGCTGTCTTAGAGACTCTAGAAAGCTAGAGCGTGCTTCTTGCTCTAAAGCAGAGTGTGATCCATGGATGAGAACTTTGTTATGTGATTCCCTTCAGAAATGGAGTTAAATCCCAGGCTCGGTATCCTCCTACAAGCAAGACTTCGTTTCAGGCAAGGGCAGTCACTTTTGAGCTCAAACAATCTACATCGTTCAGGAAGCTCACTCGTTTCACATCTTAACTGACAAGCATTGAATGTTAGAGGACCTTTGCTTTGTATCAATTTCAAGCAGAGTTGAACTAGATATGGTCCATATGTGTAAGAAACACCGTTCTATTGTTCTGAGCACACTCATGTTTCCTGCTGTATTAGAGACTCTAGAAAGCAAGAGCGTGCTTCTTGCTCTAAAGCAGAGTGTGATCCATGGATGTGAACTGTGTTGTGTGTTTCCCTTCAGAATTGGAGTTAAATCCCAGGCTCTGTGTCTTCCTACAAGCAAGTCTTCGTTTCAGGCAAGGGCAGTCACTTTTCAGCTCAAACGATCTACATCGTTCAGGAAGCTCACACGTTTCTCATCTTAACTGACAAGCATTGGATGTTAGAGGACTTTAGTTTGTTTCAGTTTCAGAAGCAGAGTTGGACTAGATATGATCTGTATGTGTTGGAAACACCGTTCATTTGTTCTCAGCACACTCAAGTTTCCTGCTGTCTTAGAGACTTTAGAAATCTAGAGCTTGCTTCTTGCTCTAAAGCAGAGTGTGATCAATGGATGAGAACTCTGTTGTGTGTTTCACTTCAGAAATGGACTTAAATACCAGGCTCTGAGTCTTCCTACAAGCAAGACTTCGTTTCAGGTAAGGGCAGTCACTTTTCAGCTCAAACGAATTACATCGGTCACGAAGCTCACACGTTTCTCTCTTAACTGACAAGCATTGGTAGTTAGAACCAGTGCTTTGTATCAGTTTCAGAAGCAGAGTTGGACTAAATATGTTCCGTAGGTGTAAGAAACACTGTTCTTTTGTTCTCAGCACACTCAGGATTCCTGCTATATTAGAGACTCTAGAAAGCAAGAGCGTCCTTCTTGCTCTAAAGCAGAGTTTGATCAATGGATGAGAACTCTGTTGTGTGTTTCACTTCAGAAATGGAGTTAAATCCTAGGCTCTGAGTCTTCCTACAAGCAAGACTTCGTTTCCGGTAAGGGCATTTAGTTTACAGCTCAAACGAACTATATCTTTCACGAAGCTCACACGTTTCTCATCTTAACTGACAAGCATTGGATGTTAGAGGACCTTTTGTTTGTTTCAGTTTCACAAGCAGAGTTGGACTTGATATGGTCCGTATGTGTAGGAAACACCGTTCATTTGTTCTCAGCACACTCATGATTCCTGCTGTGTTAGAGATTCTAGAAAGCAAGAGTGTGCTTCTTGCTGTAAAGCAGAGTGTGAACAATGGATGAGAACTCTGTTTTGTGTTTCACTTCAGAAATGGAGTTAAATACCAGGCTCTGAGCCTTCCTACAAGCAAGACTTTATTTCAGGTAAGGGCATTTAGTTTACAGCTCAAACGAACTATATCGTTCACGAAGCTCACAGGTTTCTCATCTTAACTGATTAGCATTGGATGTTAGATGACCTTTGCTTTGTATTAATTTCAAGCAGAGTTGAACTAGATATGGTCTGTATGTTTAGGAAACACGGTTCTTTTCTTCTGAGCACACTCACGTTTACTGCTGTATTAGAGACTCTAGAAAGCAAGAGCGTGCTTCTTGCTCTAAAGCAGAGTGTGATCAATGGATGAGAACTCTGTTGTGTGTTTCACTTCAGAAATGGAGTTAAATACCAGGCTCTGAGTCTTCCTACAATCAAGACTTCATTTCAGGTAAGGGCATTTAGTTTACAGCTCAAACGAAGTATATCGTTCACGAAGCTCACACGTTTCTCATCTTAACTGACAAGCATTGGATGTTAGAGTACCTGTTGTTTGTTTCAGTTTCAGAAGTAGAGTTGGACTAGATATGGTCGATATGTGTAAGAAACACCGTTCTTTTTATCTCAGCACACTATGTTTCGTGGTGTCTTAGAGAATCTAGAAAGCAAGAGCGTGCTTCTTGCTCTAAAGCAGAGTGTGATCCATGGATGAGAACTGTGTTATGGGATTCCCTTCAGAAATGGAGTTAAATCCCAGGCTCTGTGTCTTCCTAGAAGCAAGACTTCGTTTCAGGCAAGGGCAGTCACTTTTCAGCTCAAACGATCTACATCGTTCAGGAAGCTCACACGTTTCTCATCTTAACTGACAAGCATTGGATGTTAGAGGACCTTTTGTTTGTTTCACTTTCAGAAGTAGAGTTGTACTAGATAGGGTCCATATGTGTAAGAAACACCGTTCTTTTGTTCTCAGCACACTCATGTTTCCTGCTGTCTTAGAGACTCTAGAAAGCAAGAGCGTGCTTCCTGCTGTATAGCAGAGTGTGAACAATGGATGAGAACTCTGTTTTGTGTTTCACTTCAGAAATGGAGTTAAATCCCAGGCTCTGTGTCTTCCTAGAAGCAAGACTACGTTTCAGGCAAGGGCAGTCACTTTTCAGCTCAAACGATCTACATCGTTCACGAAGCTCACAGGTTTCTCATCTTAACTGATTAGCATTGGATGTTAGAGGACCTTTGCTTTGTATCAATTTCAAGCAGAGTTGGACTAGATATGGTCCGTATGTGTAAGAAACACCGTTCTATTGTTCTGAGCACGCTCATGTTTCCTGCTGTAGTGGAGACTCTAGAAAGGAAGATTGTGCTTCTTGCTCTAAAGCAGAGTGTGATCCATGGATGTGAACTGTGTTGTGTGTTTCCCTTCAGAAATGGAGTTAAATCCAAGGCTCTGTGTCTTCCTACAAGCAAGTCTTCGTTTCAGGTAAGGGCAGTCACTTTTCAGCTAAAACAAACTACATCATTCAGGAAGCTCACACGTTTCTCATCTTAACTGACAAGCATCGAATGTTAGACGACCAGTGCTTTGTATCAGTTTCAGAAGCAGAGTTGGAATAGATATCGTCCGTATGTGTAAGAAACACCATTCTTTTTTCTCAGCACACTCAGGTTTCCAGCTGTATTAGAGACTGTAGAAAGCAAGAGCGTGCTTCTTGCTCTAAAGCAGTGTGTGATCCATGGATGAGAACTGTGTTGTGTGTTTCCCTTCAGAAATGGAGTTAAATCCCAGGCTCTGTGTCTTCCTACAAGCAAGACTTCGTTTCAGGTAAGGGAAGTTACTTTACAGCTCAAACGAACTACATCGTTCAGGAAGCTCACACGTTTCTCATCTTAACAGACAAGCATTGAATGTTTGAGGACCTGTTGTTTGTTCAGTGTCAGAAGTAGAGTTGGACTAGATATCGTCCATATGTGTAAGAAACACCGTTCTTTTGTTCTCAGCACACTCAGGTTTCCTGCTGTAATAGAGACTCTAGAAATCTGGAGCATGCTTCTTGCTCTAAACCAGAGTGTGATCAATGGATGAGAACTCTGTTGTGTGTTTCACTTCAGAAATGGAGTTCAATCCCAGGCTCTGAGTCTTCCTACAAGCAAGACCTCGTTTCAGGTAAGGGCATTTAGTTTACAGCTCAAACGAACTATATCGTTCACAAGCTCACAGGTTTTTCATTTTAACTGATTAGCATTGGATGTTAGAGGACCTTTGCATTGTATCAATTTCAAGCAGAGTTGAACTAGATATGGTCTGTATATTTAGGAAACACGGTTCTTTTCTTCTGAGCACACTCACGTTTCCTGCTGTATTACACACTCTAGAAAGCAAGAGCATGCTTCTTGCCCTAAAGCAGAGTGTGACAAAGGATGAGAACTCTGTTGTGTGTTTCACTTCAGAAATGGAGTTAAATCCCAGGCTCTGAGTCTTCCTACAAGGAAGAATTCATTTCAGCTAAGGGAAGTTACTTTACAGCTCAAACGAACTACATCGTTCACGAAGCTCACACGTTTCTCATCTTAACTGACAAGCATTGGATGTTAGATGACCAGTGCTTTGTATCAGTTTAAGTAGCAGGGTTGGACTACATATGGTCCGTATGTGTAAGAAACACCGTTCTATTGTTCTGAGCACACTCATGTTTCCTGCTGTAGTGGAGACTCTAGAAAGGAAGAGCGTGCTTCTTGCTCTAAAGCAGAGTGTGATCCATGGATGTGAAGTGTGTTGTGTGTTTCCCTTCAGAAATGGAGTTAAATCCCAGGCTCTGTGTCTTCCTACAAGCAAGACTTCATTTCAGGTAAGGGCAGTCACTTTTCAGCTCAAATGAACTACATCGTTTAGGAAGCTCACACGTTTCTCATCTTAACTGACAAGCATCGAATGTTAGACGACCAGTGCTTTGTATCAGTTTCACAAGCTGAGTTGGAATAGATACGGTCCGTATGTGTAAGAAACACCATTATTTTTTCTCAGCACACTCACGTTTCCTGCTGTAAATAGAGACTGTGGAAAGCAAGAGCGTGCTTCTTGATCTAAAGCAGTGTGTGATCCATGCATGAGATCTGTGTAGTGTGTTTCCCTTCAGAAATGGAGTTAAATCCCAGGCTCTGAGACTTCCTACAAGCATGACTTCATTTCATGTAAAGGAAGTTACTTTACAGCTCAAACGAACTACATCGTTCACAAAGCTCACACGTTTCTCATCTTAACTGACAAGCATTGGATGTTAGAGGACCTGTTGTTTGTTTCACTTTCAGAAGTAGAGTTGTACTAGATAGGGTCCATATGTGTAAGAAACACCGTTCTTTTGTTCTCAGCACACTCATGTTTCCTGCTGTCTTAGAGACTCTAGAAAGCAAGAGCGTCCTTCCTGCTGTATAGCAGAGTGTGAACAATGGATGAGAACTCTGTTTTGTGTTTCACTTCAGAAATGGAGTTAAATCCCAGGCTCTGTGTCTTCCTAGAAGCAAGACTACGTTTCAGGCAAGGGCAGTCACTTTTCAGCTCAAACGATCTACATCGTTCAGGAAGCTCACACGTTTCTCATCTTAACTGACAAGCATTGGATGTTAGAGGACCTTTGGTTTGTTTCAGTTTCAGAAACAGAGTTCGACTAGATATGGTCCGTATGTGTAGGAAACACCGTTCTTTTGTTCTCAACACACTCATGTTTCCTGCTGTCTTAGAGAGTCTAGAAAGCAATGCGTGCTTCTTGCTGTAAAGCAGAGTGTGAAAAATGGATGAGAACTCTGCTGTGTGTTTCACTTCAGAAATGGAGTTAAATCCCAGGCTCTGAGTCTTACTACAAGCAAGACTTCGTTTCAGGTAAGGGCAGTCACTTTTCAGCTCAAACAAACTACATCTTTCACGAAGCTTAAACGTTTCTCATCTTAACTGACAAGCATTGGATGTTAGAGGACCAGTGCTTTGTATCAGCTTCAGTAGCAGAGTTGGACTAGGTATGGTCGGTATGTGTAAGAAACACCATTCTTTTTTCTCAGCACACTCACGTTTCCTGCTGTATTAGAGACTGTAGAAAGCAATAGTGTGCTTCTTGTTCTAAAGCAGTGTGTGATCCATGGATGAGAACTGTGTTGTGTGTTGCCCTTCAGAAATGGAGTTAAATCCCAGGCTCTGTGTCTTCCTACAAGCAAGACTTCGTTTCAGGTAAGGGAAGTTACTTTACAGCTCAAACGAACTACATCGTTCACGTAGCTCACACGTTTCTCATCTTTACTGACAAGCATTGGATGTTAGAGGACCTTTTGTTTGTTTCAGTTTCACAAGCAGAGTTGGACTTGATATGGTCCGTATGTGTAGGAAACACCGTTCATTTTTGCTCAGCACACTCATGTTTCCTGCTGTCTTAGAGACTCTAGAAAGCAAGAGCGTGCTTCCTGCTGTAAAGCAGAGTGTGAACAATGGATGAGAACTCTGTTTTGTGTTTCACTTCAGAAATGGAGTTAAATCCCAGGCTCTGTGTCTTCCTAGAAGCAAGACTACGTTTCAGGCAAGGGCAGTCACTTTTCAGCTCAAACGATCTACATCGTTCAGGAAGCTCACACGTTTCTCATCTTAACTGACAAGCATTGGATGTTAGAGGACCTTTGGTTTGTTTCAGTTTCAGAAGCAGAGTTGGACTAGATATGATTTGTATATGTAGGAAACACCGTTCTTTTGTTCTCAACACACTCATGTTTAGTGCTGTGTTAGAGAGTATAGAAAGCAAGAGCGTGCTTCTTGCTGTAAAGCAGAGTGTGAACAATGGTTGAGAACTCTGCTGTGTGTTTCACTTAAGAAATGGAGTTAAATCCCAGGCTCTGAGTCTTACTACAAGCAAGACTTCGTTTCAGGTAAGGGCAGTTACTTTTCAGCTCAAACAAACTACATCGTTCACGAAGCTCAGACGTTTCCCATCTTAACTGACAAACATTGGATGTTAGAAGACCAATGATTTGTATCAGTTTCAGAAGCAGAGTTGGACTAGATATGATCTGTATGTGTGGGAAACACCGTTCATTTGTTCTCAGCACACTCAAGTTTCCTGCTGTCTTAGAGCATCTAGAAAGCAAGAGCGTGCTTCTTGCTCTGAAGCAGAGTGTGATCAATGGATGAGAACTCTGGTGTGTGTTTCACTTCAGAAATGGAGTTAAATCCCAGGCTCTGAGTCTTCCTACAAGCAAGACTTCGTTTCAGGTAAGGGCATTTAATTTACTGCTCAAACGAACTATATCACTCACTAAGCTTACACGTTTCTCATCTTAACTGATTAGCATTGAATGTTAGAGGACCTTTGCTTTGTATCAATTTCAAGCAGAGTTGAACTAGATAATGTCTGTATGTATAGGAAACACGGTTCTTTTCTTCTGAGCACACTCACTTTTCCTGCTGTATTAGAGACTATAGAAAGCAAGAGCGTGCTTCTTGCTCTAAAGCAGAGTGTGATCAATGGATGAGAACTCTGTTGTGTGCTTCACTTCAGAAATGGAGTTAAATCCCAGGCTCTGAGTCTTCCTACAAGCAAGAATTAGTTTCAGGTAAGGGAAGTTACATTACAGCTCAAACGAACTACATAGTGCACGAAGCTCACACGTTTCTTACCTTAACTGACAAGCATTGGATGTTAGAGGACCAGTGCTTTGTATCAGTTTCAGTAGTAGTGTTGGACTAGATATGGTCGGTATGTATAAGAAACACCATTCTTTTTTCTCAGCACACTCACGTTTCCTGCTGTATTAGAGAATCTAGAAAGCAAGAGTGTGCTTCTTGCTTTAAAGCAGAGTGTGAACAATGGATGAGAACTCTGCTTTGTGTTTCACTTCAGAAATGGAGTTAAATACCAGGCTCTGAGTCTTCCTACAAGCAAGACTTCGTTTCAGGTAAGGGAAGTTACTTTACAGGTCAAACGAACTACATCGTTCACGTAGCTCACACGTTTCTCATCTTAACTGACAAGCATTGGATGTTAGAGGACCTTTTGTTTGTTTCAGTTTCAGAAGCAGAGTTGGACTTGATATGGTCCGTATGTGTAGGAAACACCGTACATTGGTTCTCATCACACTCATGTGTCCTGCTGTGTTAGAGACTCTAGAAAGCAAGAGTGTGCTTCTTTCTGTAAAGCAGAGTGTGAACAATGGATGAGAACTCTGTTTTGTGTTTCACTTCAGAAATGGAGTTAAATACCAGGCTCTGAGTCTTCCTACAAGCAAGACTTTGTTTCAGGTAAGGGCATTTAGTTTACAGCTCAAACGAACTATATCGTTCACGAATCTTACAGGTTTCTCATCTTAACTGATTAGCATTGGATGTTAGTGGACCTTTGCTTTGTATCAATTTCAAGCAGAGTTGGACTAGATATGGTCCGTATGTGTAAGAAACACCGTTCTATTGTTCTGAGCACACTCATGTTTCCTGCTGTAGTGGAGACTATAGAAAGGAAGAGCGTGCTTCTTGCTCTAAAGCAGAGTGTGATCCATGGTTGTGAAGTGTGTTGTGTGTTTCCCTTCAGAAATGGAGTTAAATCCCAGGCTCTGTGTCTTCCTACAAGCAAGACTTCGTTTCAGGTAAGGGCAGTCACTTTTCAGCTCAAAGGAACTGCATCGTTCAGGAAGCTCACACGTTTCTCATCTTAACTGACAAGCATCGAATGTTAGATGCCCAGTGCTTTGTATCAGTTTCACAAGCAGAGTTGGAATAGATACGGTCCGCATGTGTAAGAAACACCATTCTTTTTTCTCAGCACACTCACGTTTCCTGCTGTAAATAGAGACTGTAGAAAGCAAGAGCGTGCTTCTTGATCTAAAGCAGTGTGTGATCCATGGATGAGAACTGTGTAGTGTGTTTCCCTTCAGAAATGGAGTTATCCCAGGCTCTGTGTCTTCCTACAAGCAAGACTTCGTTTCATGTAAGGAAGTTACTTTACAGCTCAAACGAACTAAACGTTCACAAAGCTCACACGTTTCTCATCTTAACTGACAAGCATTGGATGTTAGAGGACCTTTTGTTTGTATCACTTTCAGAAGTAGAGTTGTACTAGATAGGGTCCATATGTGTAAGAAACACCGTTCTTTTGTTCTCAGCACACTCATGTTTCCTGCTGTCTTATAGACTCTAGAAAGCAAGAGCGTGCTTCCTGCTGTATAGCAGAGTGTGAACAATGGATGAGAACTCTGTTTTGTGTTTCACTTCAGAAATGGAGTTAAATCCCAGGCTCTGTGTCTTCCTAGAAGCAAGACTACGTTTCAGGCAAGGGCAGTCACTTTTCAGCTCAAACGATCTACATCGTTCACGAAGCTCACAGGTTTCTCATCTTAACTGATTAGCATTGGATGTTAGAGGACCTTTGCTTTGTATCAATTTCAAGCAGAGTTGGACTAGATATGGTCCGTATGTGTAAGAAACACCGTTCTATTGTTCTGAGCACGCTCATGTTTCCTGCTGTAGTGGAGACTCTAGAAAGGAAGATTGTGCTTCTTGCTCTAAAGCAGAGTGTGATCCATGGATGTGAACTGTGTTGTGTGTTTCCCTTCAGAAATGGAGTTAAATCCAAGGCTCTGTGTCTTCCTACAAGCAAGTCTTCGTTTCAGGTAAGGGCAGTCACTTTTCAGCTAAAACAAACTACATCATTCAGGAAGCTCACACGTTTCTCATCTTAACTGACAAGCATCGAATGTTAGACGACCAGTGCTTTGTATCAGTTTCAGAAGCAGAGTTGGAATAGATATCGTCCGTATGTGTAAGAAACACCATTCTTTTTTCTCAGCACACTCAGGTTTCCAGCTGTATTAGAGACTGTAGAAAGCAAGAGCGTGCTTCTTGCTCTAAAGCAGTGTGTGATCCATGGATGAGAACTGTGTTGTGTGTTTCCCTTCAGAAATGGAGTTAAATCCCAGGCTCTGTGTCTTCCTACAAGCAAGACTTCGTTTCAGGTAAGGGAAGTTACTTTACAGCTCAAACGAACTACATCGTTCAGGAAGCTCACACGTTTCTCATCTTAACAGACAAGCATTGAATGTTTGAGGACCTGTTGTTTGTTTCAGTGTCAGAAGTAGAGTTGGACTAGATATCGTCCATATATGTAAGAAACACCGTTCTTTTGTTCTCAGCACACTCAGGTTTCCTGCTGTAATAGAGACTCTAGAAATCTGGAGCATGCTTCTTGCTCTAAACCAGAGTGTGATCAATGGATGAGAACTGTGTTGTGTGTTTCACTTCAGAAATGGAGTTAAATCCCAGGCTCTGAGTCTTCCTACAAGGAAGAATTCATTTCAGCTAAGGGAAGTTACTTTACAGCTCAAACGAACTACATCGTTCACGAAGCTCACACGTTTCTCATCTTAACTGACAAGCATTGGATGTTAGATGACCAGTGCTTTGTATCAGTTTAAGTAGCAGGGTTGGACTACATATGGTCCGTATGTGTAAGAAACACCGTTCTATTGTTCTGAGCACACTCATGTTTCCTGCTGTAGTGGAGACTCTAGAAAGGAAGAGCGTGCTTCTTGCTCTAAAGCAGAGTGTGATCCATGGATGTGAAGTGTGTTGTGTGTTTCCCTTCAGAAATGGAGTTAAATCCCAGGCTCTGTGTCTTCCTACAAGCAAGACTTCGTTTCAGGTAAGGGCAGTCACTTTTCAGCTCAAATGAACTACATCGTTTAGGAAGCTCACACGTTTCTCATCTTAACTGACAAGCATCGAATGTTAGACGACCAGTGCTTTGTATCAGTTTCACAAGCTGAGTTGGAATAGATACGGTCCGTATGTGTAAGAAACACCATTCTTTTTTCTCAGCACACTCACGTTTCCTGCTGTAAATAGAGACTGTGGAAAGCAAGAGCGTGCTTCTTGCTCTAAAGCAGTGTGTGATCCATGCATGAGATCTGTGTAGTGTGTTTCCCTTCAGAAATGGAGTTAAATCCCAGGCTCTGTGTCTTCCTACACGCAAGACTTCATTTCATGTAAAGGAAGTTACTTTACAGCTCAAACGAACTACATTATTCACAAAGCTCACACGTTTCTCATCTTAACTGACAAGCATTGGATGTTAGAGGACCTGTTGTTTGTTTCAGTTTCAGAAGTAGAGTTGTACTAGATAGGGTCCATATGTGTAAGAAACACCGTTCTTTTGTTCTCAGCACACTCATGTTTCCTGCTGTGTTAGAGACTCTAGAAAGCAAGAGCGTGATTCTTACTTTATAGCAGAGTGTGAACAATGGATGAGAACTCTGTTGTGTGTTTCACTTCAGAAATGGTGTTAAATACCAGGTTCTGAGTCTTCCTACAAGCAAGACTTCTTTTCAGGTAAGGGCAGTCACTTTTCAGCTCAAACCAACTACATCGATCATGAAGCTCACAAGTTTCTCATCTTAACTGACAAGCATTGAATGTTAGAGGACCAGTGCTTTGTATCAGTTTCAGAAGCAGAGTTGGACTAGATATGATCCGTATGTGTAGGAAACACCGTTCATTTCTTCTCAGCACACTCAAGTTTCCTGCTGTCTTAGAGACTCTGGAAAGCTAGAGCGTGCTTCTTGCTCTAAAGCAGAGTGTGATCCATGGATGAGAACTGTGTTATGTGATTCCCTTCAGAAATGGAGTTAAATCCCAAGCTCTGTGTCTTCCTAGAAGCAAGACTTCGTTTCAGGCAAGGGCAGTCACTTTTAAGCTCAAACGATCTACATCGTTCACGAAGCTCACACGTTTCTCATCCTTACTGACAAGCATTGGATGTTAGAGGACCTTTGGTTTGTTTCTGTTTCAGAGGCAGAGTTCGACTAGATATGGTCCGTATGTGTAGGAAACACCGTTCTTTTGTTCTCAACACACTCATGTTTCCTGCTGTCTTAGAGAGTCTAGAAAGCAAGAGCGTGCTTCTTGCTGTAAAGCAGAGTGTGAACAATGGATGAGAACTCCGCTGTGTGTTTCACTTCAGAAATGGAGTTAAATCCCAGGCTCTGAGTCTTACTACAAGCAAGACTTCATTTCAGGTGAGGGCAGTCACTTTTCAGCTCAAACAAACTACATCGTTCACGAAGTTAACACGTTTCTCATCTTAACTGACAAGCATTGGATGTTAGAGGACCTTTTGTTTGTTTCAGTTTCACAAGCAGAGTTGGACTTGATATGGTCCGTATGTGTAGGAAACACCGTTCATTTGTTCTCAGCACACTCATGTTTCCTGCTGTCTTAGAGACTCTAGAAAGCAAGAGCGTGCTTCCTGCTGTAAAGCAGAGTGTGAACAATGGATGAGAACTCTGTTTTGTGTTTCACTTCAGAAATGGAGTTAAATCCCAGGCTCTGTGTCTTCCTAGAAGCAAGACTTCGTTTCAGGCAAGGGCAGTCACTTTTCAGCTCAAACGATCTACATCGTTCAGGAAGCTCACATGTTTATCATCTTAACTAACAAGCATTGGATGTTAGAGGACCTTTGGTTTGTTTCAGTTTCAGAAGCAGATTTGGACTAGATATGATTTGTATGTGTTGGAAACACCGTTCATTTGTTCTCAGCACACTCAAGTTTACTGCTGTCTTAGAGACTTTAGGAATCTAGAGCGTGCTTCTTGCTCTAAAGCAGATTGTGATCAATGGATGAGAACTCTGTTGTGTGTTTCACTTCAGAAATGGACTTAAATACCAGGCTCTGAGTCTTCCTACAAGCAAGACTTCGTTTAAGGTAAGGGCAGTCACTTTTCAGCTCAAACGAATTACATCGGTCACGAAGCTCACACGTTTCTCATCTTAACTGACGAGCATTGGTAGTTAGAGGACCAGTGCTTTGTATCAGTTTCAGAAGCAGAGTTGGACTAAATATGGTCCGTAGGTGTAAGAAACACCGTTCTTTTGTACTCAGCACAATCAAGTTTACTGCTGTCTCAGAGAATTTAGGAATCTAGAGAGTGCTTCTTGCTCTAAAGCAGAGTGTGATCCATGGATGTGAACTGTGTTGTGTGTTTCCCTTCAGAAATGGAGTTAAATCCCAGGCTCTGTGTCTTCCTACAAGCAAGTCTTCGTTTCAGGTAAGGGCAATCACTTTTCAGCTCAAACAAACTACATCATTCATGAAGCGCACACGTTTCTCATCTTAACTGACAAGCATCGAATGTTAGACGACCAGTGCTTTGTATCAGTTTCAGAAGCAGAGTTGGAATAGATATCGTCCGTATGTGTAAGAAATACCATTCTTTTTTCTCAGCACACTCAGGTTTCCTGCTGTATTAGAGACTGTAGAAAGCAAGAGCGAGCTTCTTGCTCTAAAGCAGTGTGTGATCCATGGATGAGAACTGTGTTGTGTGTTTCCCTTCAGAAATGGAGTTAAATCCCAGGCTCTGTGTCTTCCTAGAAGCAAGACTTCGTTTCAGGCAAGGGCAGTCACTTTTCAGCTCAAACGATCTACATCGTTCAGGAAGCTCACACGTTTCTCATCTTAACTGACAAGCATTGGATGTTAGAGGACTTTAGTTTGTTTCAGTTTCAGAAGCAGAGTTGGACTAGATATGATTTGTATGTGTTGGAAACACCGTTAATTTGTTCTCAGCACACTCAAATTTCCTGCTGTCTTAGAGACTTTAGAAATCTAGAGGGTGCTTCTTGCTCTAAAGCAGAGTGTGATCAATGGATGAGAACTCTGTTGTGTGTTTCACTTCAGAAATGGACTTAAATACCAGGCTCTGAGTCTTCCTACAAGCAAGACTTCGTTTCAGGTAAGGGCAGTCACTTTTCAGCTCAAACGAATTACATCGGTCACGAAGCTCACACGTTTCTCATCTTAACTGACAAGCATTGGTAGTTAGAGGACCAGTGCTTTGTATCAGTATCAGAAGCAGAGTTGGACTAAATATGGTCCGTAGGTGTAAGAAACACCGTTCTTTTGTTCTCAGCACACTCAGGTTTCCTGCTGTATTAGAGACTCTAGACATCTGGAGCGTGCTTCTTGCTCTAAAGCAGAGTGTGATCAATGGATGAGAACTCTGTTGTGTGTTTCACTTCAGAAATGGAGTTAAATCCCAGGCTCTGAGTCTTCCTACAAGCAAGACTTCGTTTCAGGTAAGGGCATTTAGTTTACAGCTCAAACGAACTATATCGTTCACGAAGCTCACACGTTTCTCATCTTAACTGACAAGCATTGGATGTTAGAGGACCTTTTGTTTGTTTCAGTTTCACAAGCAGAGTTGGACTTGATATGGTCCGTATGTGTAGGAAACACCGTTCATTTGTTCTCAGCACACTCATGTTTCCTGCTGTGTTAGAGACTCTAGAAAGCAAGAGCGTGCTTCTTGCTGTAAAGGAGAGTGTGAACAATGGATGAGAACTCTGTTTTGTGTTTCACTTCAGAAATGGAGTTAAATACCAGGCTCTGAGTCTTCCTACAAGCAAGACTTCGTTTCAGGTAAGGGCATTTAGTTTACAGCTCAAACGAACTATATCGTTCAAAAGCTCACAGGTTTCTCATCTTAACTGATTAGCATTGGATGTTAGAGGACCTTTGCTTTGCATCAATTTCAAGCAGAGTTGGACTAGATATGGTCCCTATGTGTAAGAAACACCGTTCTATTGTTCTGAGCACACTCATGTTTCCTGCTGTAGTGGAGACTCTAGAAAGGAAGTGCGTGCTTCTTGCTCTAAAGCAGAGTGTGATCCATGGATGTGAACTGTGTTGTGTGTTTCCCTTCAGAAATGGAGTTAAATCCCAGGCTCTGTGTCTTCCTACAAGCAAGTCTTCGTTTCAGGTAAGGGCAATCACTTTTCAGCTCAAACAAACTACATCATTCATGAAGCGCACACGTTTCTCATCTTAACTGACAAGCATCGAATGTTAGACGACCAGTGCTTTGTATCAGTTTCAGAAGCAGAGTTGGAATAGATATCGTCCGTATGTGTAAGAAATACCATTCTTTTTTCTCAGCACACTCAGGTTTCCTGCTGTATTAGAGACTGTAGAAAGCAAGAGCGAGCTTCTTGCTCTAAAGCAGTGTGTGATCCATGGATGAGAACTGTGTTGTGTGTTTCCCTTCAGAAATGGAGTTAAATCCCAGGCTCTGTGTCTTCCTAGAAGCAAGAATTCATTTCAGCTAAGGGAAGTTATTTTACAGCTCAAACGAACTACATCGTTCATGAAGCTCACACGTTTCTCATCTTAACTGACAAACATTGGATGTTAGAGGACCAGTGCTTTGTATCAGTTTCAGAAGCAGAGTTGGACTAGATATGATCCGTATGTGTAGGAAACACCGTTCATTTCTTCTCAGCACACTCAAGTTTCCTGCTGTCTTAGAGACTCTGGAAAGCTAGAGCGTGCTTCTTGCTCTAAAGCAGAGTGTGATCCATGGATGAGAACTGTGTTATGTGATTCCCTTCAGAAATGGAGTTAAATCCCAGGCTCTGTGTCTTCCTAGAAGCAAGACTTCGTTTCAGGCAAGGGCAGTCACTTTTCAGCTCAAACGATCTACATCGTTCACGAAGCTCACACGTTTCTCATCCTTACTGACAAGCATTGGATGTTAGAGGACCTTTGGTTTGTTTCTGTTTCAGAGGCAGAGTTCGACTAGATATGGTCCGTATGTGTAGGAAACACCGTTCTTTTGTTCTCAACACACTCATGTTTCCTGCTGTCTTAGAGAGTCTAGAAAGCAAGAGCGTGCTTCTTGCTGTAAAGCAGAGTGTGAACAATGGATGAGAACTCCGCTGTGTGTTTCACTTCAGAAATGGAGTTAAATCCCAGGCTCTGAGTCTTACTACAAGCAAGACTTCGTTTCAGGTGAGGGCAGTCACTTTTCAGCTCAAACAAACTACATCGTTCACGAAGTTAACACGTTTCTCATCTTAACTGACAAGCATTGGATGTTAGAGGACCTTTTGTTTGTTTCAGTTTCACAAGCAGAGTTGGACTTGATATGGTCCGTATGTGTAGGAAACACCGTTCATTTGTTCTCAGCACACTCATGTTTCCTGCTGTCTTAGAGACTCTAGAAAGCAAGAGCGTGCTTCCTGCTGTAAAGCAGAGTGTGAACAATGGATGAGAACTCTGTTTTGTGTTTCACTTCAGAAATGGAGTTAAATCCCAGGCTCTGTGTCTTCCTAGAAGCAAGACTTCGTTTCAGGCAAGGGCAGTCACTTTTCAGCTCAAACGATCTACATCGTTCAGGAAGCTCACACGTTTCTCATCTTAACTGACAAGCATTGGATGTTAGAGGACTTTAGTTTGTTTCAGTTTCAGAAGCAGAGTTGGACTAGATATGATTTGTATGTGTTGGAAACACCGTTAATTTGTTCTCAGCACACTCAAATTTCCTGCTGTCTTAGAGACTTTAGAAATCTAGAGGGTGCTTCTTGCTCTAAAGCAGAGTGTGATCAATGGATGAGAACTCTGTTGTGTGTTTCACTTCAGAAATGGACTTAAATACCAGGCTCTGAGTCTTCCTACAAGCAAGACTTCGTTTCAGGTAAGGGCAGTCACTTTTCAGCTCAAACGAATTACATCGGTCACGAAGCTCACACGTTTCTCATCTTAACTGACAAGCATTGGTAGTTAGAGGACCAGTGCTTTGTATCAGTATCAGAAGCAGAGTTGGACTAAATATGGTCCGTAGGTGTAAGAAACACCGTTCTTTTGTTCTCAGCACACTCATGTTTCCTGCTGTATTAGAGACTCTAGAAATCTGGAGCGTGCTTCTTGCTCTAAAGCAGAGTGTGATCAATGGATGAGAACTCTGTTGTGTGTTTCACTTCAGAAATGGAGTTAAATCCCAGGCTCTGAGTCTTCCTACAAGCAAGACTTCGTTTCAGGTAAGGGCATTTAGTTTACAGCTCAAACGAACTATATCGTTCACGAAGCTCACACGTTTCTCATCTTAACTGACAAGCATTGGATGTTAGAGGACCTTTGGTTTGTTTCAGTTTCAGAAGCAGATTTGGACTAGATATGATTTGTATGTGTTGGAAACACCGTTCATTTGTTCTCAGCACACTCAAGTTTACTGCTGTCTTAGAGACTTTAGGAATCTAGAGCGTGCTTCTTGCTCTAAAGCAGATTGTGATCAATGGATGAGAACTCTGTTGTGTGTTTCACTTCAGAAATGGACTTAAATACCAGGCTCTGAGTCTTCCTACAAGCAAGACTTCGTTTAAGGTAAGGGCAGTCACTTTTCAGCTCAAACGAATTACATCGGTCACGAAGCTCACACGTTTCTCATCTTAACTGACGAGCATTGGTAGTTAGAGGACCAGTGCTTTGTATCAGTTTCAGAAGCAGAGTTGGACTAAATATGGTCCGTAGGTGTAAGAAACACCGTTCTTTTGTACTCAGCACAATCAAGTTTACTGCTGTCTCAGAGAATTTAGGAATCTAGAGAGTGCTTCTTGCTCTAAAGCAGAGTGTGATCCATGGATGTGAACTGTGTTGTGTGTTTCCCTTCAGAAATGGAGTTAAATCCCAGGCTCTGTGTCTTCCTACAAGCAAGTCTTCGTTTCAGGTAAGGGCAATCACTTTTCAGCTCAAACAAACTACATCATTCATGAAGCGCACACGTTTCTCATCTTAACTGACAAGCATCGAATGTTAGACGACCAGTGCTTTGTATCAGTTTCAGAAGCAGAGTTGGAATAGATATCGTCCGTATGTGTAAGAAATACCATTCTTTTTTCTCAGCACACTCAGGTTTCCTGCTGTATTAGAGACTGTAGAAAGCAAGAGCGAGCTTCTTGCTCTAAAGCAGTGTGTGATCCATGGATGAGAACTGTGTTGTGTGTTTCCCTTCAGAAATGGAGTTAAATCCCAGGCTCTGTGTCTTCCTAGAAGCAAGACTTCGTTTCAGGCAAGGGCAGTCACTTTTCAGCTCAAACGATCTACATCGTTCAGGAAGCTCACACGTTTCTCATCTTAACTGACAAGCATTGGATGTTAGAGGACTTTAGTTTGTTTCAGTTTCAGAAGCAGAGTTGGACTAGATATGATTTGTATGTGTTGGAAACACCGTTAATTTGTTCTCAGCACACTCAAATTTCCTGCTGTCTTAGAGACTTTAGAAATCTAGAGGGTGCTTCTTGCTCTAAAGCAGAGTGTGATCAATGGATGAGAACTCTGTTGTGTGTTTCACTTCAGAAATGGACTTAAATACCAGGCTCTGAGTCTTCCTACAAGCAAGACTTCGTTTCAGGTAAGGGCAGTCACTTTTCAGCTCAAACGAATTACATCGGTCACGAAGCTCACACGTTTCTCATCTTAACTGACAAGCATTGGTAGTTAGAGGACCAGTGCTTTGTATCAGTATCAGAAGCAGAGTTGGACTAAATATGGTCCGTAGGTGTAAGAAACACCGTTCTTTTGTTCTCAGCACACTCAGGTTTCCTGCTGTATTAGAGACTCTAGACATCTGGAGCGTGCTTCTTGCTCTAAAGCAGAGTGTGATCAATGGATGAGAACTCTGTTGTGTGTTTCACTTCAGAAATGGAGTTAAATCCCAGGCTCTGAGTCTTCCTACAAGCAAGACTTCGTTTCAGGTAAGGGCATTTAGTTTACAGCTCAAACGAACTATATCGTTCACGAAGCTCACACGTTTCTCATCTTAACTGACAAGCATTGGATGTTAGAGGACCTTTTGTTTGTTTCAGTTTCACAAGCAGAGTTGGACTTGATATGGTCCGTATGTGTAGGAAACACCGTTCATTTGTTCTCAGCACACTCATGTTTCCTGCTGTGTTAGAGACTCTAGAAAGCAAGAGCGTGCTTCTTGCTGTAAAGGAGAGTGTGAACAATGGATGAGAACTCTGTTTTGTGTTTCACTTCAGAAATGGAGTTAAATACCAGGCTCTGAGTCTTCCTACAAGCAAGACTTCGTTTCAGGTAAGGGCATTTAGTTTACAGCTCAAACGAACTATATCGTTCAAAAGCTCACAGGTTTCTCATCTTAACTGATTAGCATTGGATGTTAGAGGACCTTTGCTTTGCATCAATTTCAAGCAGAGTTGGACTAGATATGGTCCCTATGTGTAAGAAACACCGTTCTATTGTTCTGAGCACACTCATGTTTCCTGCTGTAGTGGAGACTCTAGAAAGGAAGTGCGTGCTTCTTGCTCTAAAGCAGAGTGTGATCCATGGATGTGAACTGTGTTGTGTGTTTCCCTTCAGAAATGGAGTTAAATCCCAGGCTCTGTGTCTTCCTACAAGCAAGTCTTCGTTTCAGGTAAGGGCAATCACTTTTCAGCTCAAACAAACTACATCATTCATGAAGCGCACACGTTTCTCATCTTAACTGACAAGCATCGAATGTTAGACGACCAGTGCTTTGTATCAGTTTCAGAAGCAGAGTTGGAATAGATATCGTCCGTATGTGTAAGAAATACCATTCTTTTTTCTCAGCACACTCAGGTTTCCTGCTGTATTAGAGACTGTAGAAAGCAAGAGCGAGCTTCTTGCTCTAAAGCAGTGTGTGATCCATGGATGAGAACTGTGTTGTGTGTTTCCCTTCAGAAATGGAGTTAAATCCCAGGCTCTGTGTCTTCCTAGAAGCAAGAATTCATTTCAGCTAAGGGAAGTTATTTTACAGCTCAAACGAACTACATCGTTCATGAAGCTCACACGTTTCTCATCTTAACTGACAAACATTGGATGTTAGAGGACCAGTGCTTTGTATCAGTTTCAGAAGCAGAGTTGGACTAGATATGATCCGTATGTGTAGGAAACACCGTTCATTTCTTCTCAGCACACTCAAGTTTCCTGCTGTCTTAGAGACTCTGGAAAGCTAGAGCGTGCTTCTTGCTCTAAAGCAGAGTGTGATCCATGGATGAGAACTGTGTTATGTGATTCCCTTCAGAAATGGAGTTAAATCCCAGGCTCTGTGTCTTCCTAGAAGCAAGACTTCGTTTCAGGCAAGGGCAGTCACTTTTCAGCTCAAACGATCTACATCGTTCACGAAGCTCACACGTTTCTCATCCTTACTGACAAGCATTGGATGTTAGAGGACCTTTGGTTTGTTTCTGTTTCAGAGGCAGAGTTCGACTAGATATGGTCCGTATGTGTAGGAAACACCGTTCTTTTGTTCTCAACACACTCATGTTTCCTGCTGTCTTAGAGAGTCTAGAAAGCAAGAGCGTGCTTCTTGCTGTAAAGCAGAGTGTGAACAATGGATGAGAACTCCGCTGTGTGTTTCACTTCAGAAATGGAGTTAAATCCCAGGCTCTGAGTCTTACTACAAGCAAGACTTCGTTTCAGGTGAGGGCAGTCACTTTTCAGCTCAAACAAACTACATCGTTCACGAAGTTAACACGTTTCTCATCTTAACTGACAAGCATTGGATGTTAGAGGACCTTTTGTTTGTTTCAGTTTCACAAGCAGAGTTGGACTTGATATGGTCCGTATGTGTAGGAAACACCGTTCATTTGTTCTCAGCACACTCATGTTTCCTGCTGTCTTAGAGACTCTAGAAAGCAAGAGCGTGCTTCCTGCTGTAAAGCAGAGTGTGAACAATGGATGAGAACTCTGTTTTGTGTTTCACTTCAGAAATGGAGTTAAATCCCAGGCTCTGTGTCTTCCTAGAAGCAAGACTTCGTTTCAGGCAAGGGCAGTCACTTTTCAGCTCAAACGATCTACATCGTTCAGGAAGCTCACACGTTTCTCATCTTAACTGACAAGCATTGGATGTTAGAGGACTTTAGTTTGTTTCAGTTTCAGAAGCAGAGTTGGACTAGATATGATTTGTATGTGTTGGAAACACCGTTAATTTGTTCTCAGCACACTCAAATTTCCTGCTGTCTTAGAGACTTTAGAAATCTAGAGGGTGCTTCTTGCTCTAAAGCAGAGTGTGATCAATGGATGAGAACTCTGTTGTGTGTTTCACTTCAGAAATGGACTTAAATACCAGGCTCTGAGTCTTCCTACAAGCAAGACTTCGTTTCAGGTAAGGGCAGTCACTTTTCAGCTCAAACGAATTACATCGGTCACGAAGCTCACACGTTTCTCATCTTAACTGACAAGCATTGGTAGTTAGAGGACCAGTGCTTTGTATCAGTATCAGAAGCAGAGTTGGACTAAATATGGTCCGTAGGTGTAAGAAACACCGTTCTTTTGTTCTCAGCACACTCATGTTTCCTGCTGTATTAGAGACTCTAGAAATCTGGAGCGTGCTTCTTGCTCTAAAGCAGAGTGTGATCAATGGATGAGAACTCTGTTGTGTGTTTCACTTCAGAAATGGAGTTAAATCCCAGGCTCTGAGTCTTCCTACAAGCAAGACTTCGTTTCAGGTAAGGGCATTTAGTTTACAGCTCAAACGAACTATATCGTTCACGAAGCTCACACGTTTCTCATCTTAACTGACAAGCATTGGATGTTAGAGGACCTTTTGTTTGTTTCAGTTTCACAAGCAGAGTTGGACTTGATATGGTCCGTATGTGTAGGAAACACCGTTCATTTGTTCTCAGCACACTCATGTTTCCTGCTGTGTTAGAGACTCTAGAAAGCAAGAGCGTGCTTCTTGCTGTAAAGGAGAGTGTGAACAATGGATGAGAACTCTGTTTTGTGTTTCACTTCAGAAATGGAGTTAAATACCAGGCTCTGAGTCTTCCTACAAGCAAGACTTCGTTTCAGGTAAGGGCATTTAGTTTACAGCTCAAACGAACTATATCGTTCAAAAGCTCACAGGTTTCTCATCTTAACTGATTAGCATTGGATGTTAGAGGACCTTTGCTTTGCATCAATTTCAAGCAGAGTTGGACTAGATATGGTCCCTATGTGTAAGAAACACCGTTCTATTGTTCTGAGCACACTCATGTTTCCTGCTGTAGTGGAGACTCTAGAAAGGAAGAGCGTGCTTCTTGCTCTAAAGCAGAGTGTGATCCATGGATGTGAACTGTGTTGTGTGTTTCCCTTCAGAAATGGAGTTAAATCCAAGGCTCTGTGTCTTCCTACAAGCAAGTCTTCGTTTCAGGTAAGGGCAGTCACTTTTCAGCTAAAACAAACTACATCATTCAGGAAGCTCACACGTTTCTCATCTTAACTGACAAGCATCGAATGTTAGACGACCAGTGCTTTGTATCAGTTTCAGAAGCAGAGTTGGAATAGATATCGTCCGTATGTGTAAGAAACACCATTCTTTTTTCTCAGCACACTCAGGTTTCCAGCCTTATTAGAGACTGTAGAAAGCAAGAGCGTGCTTCTTGCTCTAAAGCAGTGTGTGATCCATGGATGAGAACTGTGTTGTGTGTTTCCCTTCAGAAATGGAGTTAAATCCCAGGCTCTGTGTCTTCCTACAAGCAAGAATTCATTTCAGCTAAGGGAAGTTATTTTACAGCTCAAACGAACTACATCGTTCATGAAGCTCACACGTTTCTCATCTTAACTGACAAACATTGGATGTTAGAGGACCAGTGCTTTGTATCAGTTTCAGAAGCAGAGTTGGACTAGATATGATCCGTATGTGTAGGAAACACCGTTCATTTCTTCTCAGCACACTCAAGTTTCCTGCTGTCTTAGAGACTCTGGAAAGCTAGAGCGTGCTTCTTGCTCTAAAGCAGAGTGTGATCCATGGATGAGAACTGTGTTATGTGATTCCCTTCAGAAATGGAGTTAAATCCCAGGCTCTGTGTCTTCCTAGAAGCAAGACTTCGTTTCAGGCAAGGGCAGTCACTTTTCAGCTCAAACGATCTACATCGTTCACGAAGCTCACACGTTTCTCATCCTTACTGACAAGCATTGGATGTTAGAGGACCTTTGGTTTGTTTCTGTTTCAGAGGCAGAGTTCGACTAGATATGGTCCGTATGTGTAGGAAACACCGTTCTTTTGTTCTCAACACACTCATGTTTCCTGCTGTCTTAGAGAGTCTAGAAAGCAAGAGCGTGCTTCTTGCTGTAAAGCAGAGTGTGAACAATGGATGAGAACTCCGCTGTGTGTTTCACTTCAGAAATGGAGTTAAATCCCAGGCTCTGAGTCTTACTACAAGCAAGACTTCGTTTCAGGTGAGGGCAGTCACTTTTCAGCTCAAACAAACTACATCGTTCACGAAGTTAACACGTTTCTCATCTTAACTGACAAGCATTGGATGTTAGAGGACCTTTTGTTTGTTTCAGTTTCACAAGCAGAGTTGGACTTGATATGGTCCGTATGTGTAGGAAACACCGTTCATTTGTTCTCAGCACACTCATGTTTCCTGCTGTCTTAGAGACTCTAGAAAGCAAGAGCGTGCTTCCTGCTGTAAAGCAGAGTGTGAACAATGGATGAGAACTCTGTTTTGTGTTTCACTTCAGAAATGGAGTTAAATCCCAGGCTCTGTGTCTTCCTAGAAGCAAGACTTCGTTTCAGGCAAGGGCAGTCACTTTTCAGCTCAAACGATCTACATCGTTCAGGAAGCTCACACGTTTATCATCTTAACTAACAAGCATTGGATGTTAGAGGACCTTTGGTTTGTTTCAGTTTCAGAAGCAGATTTGGACTAGATATGATTTGTATGTGTTGGAAACACCGTTCATTTGTTCTCAGCACACTCAAGTTTACTGCTGTCTTAGAGACTTTAGGAATCTAGAGCGTGCTTCTTGCTCTAAAGCAGATTGTGATCAATGGATGAGAACTCTGTTGTGTGTTTCACTTCAGAAATGGACTTAAATACCAGGCTCTGAGTCTTCCTACAAGCAAGACTTCGTTTAAGGTAAGGGCAGTCACTTTTCAGCTCAAACGAATTACATCGGTCACGAAGCTCACACGTTTCTCATCTTAACTGACGAGCATTGGTAGTTAGAGGACCAGTGCTTTGTATCAGTTTCAGAAGCAGAGTTGGACTAAATATGGTCCGTAGGTGTAAGAAACACCGTTCTTTTGTACTCAGCACAATCAAGTTTACTGCTGTCTCAGAGAATTTAGGAATCTAGAGAGTGCTTCTTGCTCTAAAGCAGAGTGTGATCCATGGATGTGAACTGTGTTGTGTGTTTCCCTTCAGAAATGGAGTTAAATCCCAGGCTCTGTGTCTTCCTACAAGCAAGTCTTCGTTTCAGGTAAGGGCAATCACTTTTCAGCTCAAACAAACTACATCATTCATGAAGCGCACACGTTTCTCATCTTAACTGACAAGCATCGAATGTTAGACGACCAGTGCTTTGTATCAGTTTCAGAAGCAGAGTTGGAATAGATATCGTCCGTATGTGTAAGAAATACCATTCTTTTTTCTCAGCACACTCAGGTTTCCTGCTGTATTAGAGACTGTAGAAAACAAGAGCGAGCTTCTTGCTCTAAAGCAGTGTGTGATCCATGGATGAGAACTGTGTTGTGTGTTTCCCTTCAGAAATGGAGTTAAATCCCAGGCTCTGTGTCTTCCTAGAAGCAAGACTTCGTTTCAGGCAAGGGCAGTCACTTTTCAGCTCAAACGATCTACATCGTTCAGGAAGCTCACACGTTTCTCATCTTAACTGACAAGCATTGGATGTTAGAGGACTTTAGTTTGTTTCAGTTTCAGAAGCAGAGTTGGACTAGATATGATTTGTATGTGTTGGAAACACCGTTAATTTGTTCTCAGCACACTCAAATTTCCTGCTGTCTTAG
Organism: Onychomys leucogaster; assembly: GCA_949786385.1. Lineage (NCBI taxonomy): Eukaryota > Metazoa > Chordata > Mammalia > Rodentia > Cricetidae > Onychomys > Onychomys leucogaster. The sequence goes on from CATKUP010000120.1 coordinate 660,039, forward strand.
AGACTTTAGAAATCTAGAGGGTGCTTCTTGCTCTAAAGCAGAGTGTGATCAATGGATGAGAACTCTGTTGTGTGTTTCACTTCAGAAATGGACTTAAATACCAGGCTCTGAGTCTTCCTACAAGCAAGACTTCGTTTCAGGTAAGGGCAGTCACTTTTCAGCTCAAACGAATTACATCGGTCACGAAGCTCACACGTTTCTCATCTTAACTGACAAGCATTGGTAGTTAGAGGACCAGTGCTTTGTATCAGTATCAGAAGCAGAGTTGGACTAAATATGGTCCGTAGGTGTAAGAAACACCGTTCTTTTGTTCTCAGCACACTCAGGTTTCCTGCTGTATTAGAGACTCTAGAAATCTGGAGCGTGCTTCTTGCTCTAAAGCAGAGTGTGATCAATGGATGAGAACTCTGTTGTGTGTTTCACTTCAGAAATGGAGTTAAATCCCAGGCTCTGAGTCTTCCTACAAGCAAGACTTCGTTTCAGGTAAGGGCATTTAGTTTACAGCTCAAACGAACTATATCGTTCACGAAGCTCACACGTTTCTCATCTTAACTGACAAGCATTGAATGTTAGAGGACCAGTGCTTTGTATCAGTTTCAGAAGCAGAGTTGGACTAGATATGATCCGTATGTGTAGGAAACACCGTTCATTTCTTCTCAGCACACTCAAGTTTCCTGCTGTCTTAGAGACTCTGGAAAGCTAGAGCGTGCTTCTTGCTCTAAAGCAGAGTGTGATCCAAGGATGAGAACTGTGTTATGTGATTCCCTTCAGAAATGGAGTTAAATCCCAGGCTCTGTGTCTTCCTAGAAGCAAGACTTCGTTTCAGGCAAGGGCAGTCACTTTTAAGCTCAAACGATCTACATCGTTCACGAAGCTCACACGTTTCTCATCCTTACTGACAAGCATTGGATGTTAGAGGACCTTTGGTTTGTTTCTGTTTCAGAGGCAGAGTTCGACTAGATATGGTCCGTATGTGTAGGAAACACCGTTCTTTTGTTCTCAACACACTCATGTTTCCTGCTGTCTTAGAGAGTCTAGAAAGCAAGAGCGTGCTTCTTGCTGTAAAGCAGAGTGTGAACAATGGATGAGAACTCCGCTGTGTGTTTCACTTCAGAAATGGAGTTAAATCCCAGGCTCTGTGTCTTCCTACAAGCAAGACTTCGTTTCAGGTAAGGGCAATCACTTTTCAGCTCAAACAAACTACATCATTCATGAAGCGCACACGTTTCTCATCTTAACTGACAAGCATCGAATGTTAGACGACCAGTGCTTTGTATCAGTTTCAGAAGCAGAGTTGGAATAGATATCGTCCGTATGTGTAAGAAATACCATTCTTTTTTCTCAGCACACTCAGGTTTCCTGCTGTATTAGAGACTGTAGAAAACAAGAGCGAGCTTCTTGCTCTAAAGCAGTGTGTGATCCATGGATGAGAACTGTGTTGTGTGTTTCCCTTCAGAAATGGAGTTAAATCCCAGGCTCTGTGTCTTCCTAGAAGCAAGACTTCGTTTCAGGCAAGGGCAGTCACTTTTCAGCTCAAACGATCTACATCGTTCAGGAAGCTCACACGTTTCTCATCTTAACTGACAAGCATTGGATGTTAGAGGACTTTAGTTTGTTTCAGTTTCAGAAGCAGAGTTGGACTAGATATGATTTGTATGTGTTGGAAACACCGTTAATTTGTTCTCAGCACACTCAAATTTCCTGCTGTCTTAGAGACTTTAGAAATCTAGAGGGTGCTTCTTGCTCTAAAGCAGAGTGTGATCAATGGATGAGAACTCTGTTGTGTGTTTCACTTCAGAAATGGACTTAAATACCAGGCTCTGAGTCTTCCTACAAGCAAGACTTCGTTTCAGGTAAGGGCAGTCACTTTTCAGCTCAAACGAATTACATCGGTCACGAAGCTCACACGTTTCTCATCTTAACTGACAAGCATTGGTAGTTAGAGGACCAGTGCTTTGTATCAGTATCAGAAGCAGAGTTGGACTAAATATGGTCCGTAGGTGTAAGAAACACCGTTCTTTTGTTCTCAGCACACTCAGGTTTCCTGCTGTATTAGAGACTCTAGAAATCTGGAGCGTGCTTCTTGCTCTAAAGCAGAGTGTGATCAATGGATGAGAACTCTGTTGTGTGTTTCACTTCAGAAATGGAGTTAAATCCCAGGCTCTGAGTCTTCCTACAAGCAAGACTTCGTTTCAGGTAAGGGCATTTAGTTTACAGCTCAAACGAACTATATCGTTCACGAAGCTCACACGTTTCTCATCTTAACTGACAAACATTGGATGTTAGATGACCAGTGCTTTGTATCAGTTTAAGTAGCAGAGTTGGACTACATATGGTCCGTATGTGTAAGAAACACCGTTCTATTGTTCTGAGCACACTCATGTTTCCTGCTGTAGTGGAGACTCTAGAAAGGAAGAGCGTGCTTCTTGCTCTAAAGCAGAGTGTGATCCATGGATGTGAAGTGTGTTGTGTGTTTCCCTTCAGAAATGGAGTTAAATCCCAGGCTCTGTGTCTTCCTACAAGCAAGACTTCGTTTCAGGTAAGGGCAGTCACTTTTCAGCTCAAATGAACTACATCATTTAGGAAGCTCACACGTTTCTCATCTTAACTGACAAGCATCGAATGTTAGACGACCAGTGCTTTGTATCAGTTTCACAACCTGAGTTGGAATAGATACGGTCCGTATGTGTAAGAGCCACCATTCTTTTTTCTCAGCACACTCACGTTTCCTGCTGTAAATAGAGACTGTAGAAAGCAAGAGCGTGCTTCTTGCTCTAAAGCAGTGTGTGATCCATGCATGAGATCTGTGTAGTGTGTTTCCCTTCAGAAATGGAGTTAAATCCCAGGCTCTGTGTCTTCCTACACGCAAGACTTCATTTCATGTAAAGGAAGTTACTTTACAGCTCAAACGAACTACATCGTTCACAAAGCTCACACGTTTCTCATCTTAACTGACAAGCATTGGATGTTAGAAGACCTGTTGTTTGTTTCAGTTTCAGAAGTAGAGTTGTACTAGATAGGGTCCATATGTGTAAGAAACACCGTTCTTTTGTTCTCAGCACACTCATGTTTCCTGCTGTGTTAGAGACTCTAGAAAGCAAGAGCGTGATTCTTACTTTATAGCAGAGTGTGAACAATGGATGAGAACTCTGTTGTGTGTTTCACTTCAGAAATGGAGTTAAATACCAGGCTCTGAGTCTTCCTACAAGCAAGACTTCTTTTCAGGTAAGGGCAGTCACTTTTCAGCTCAAACCAACTACATCGATCATGAAGCTCACACGTTTCTCATCTTAACTGACAAGCATTGAATGTTAGAGGACCAGTGCTTTGTATCAGTTTCAGAAGCAGAGTTGGACTAGATATGATCCGTATGTGTAGGAAACACCGTTCATTTCTTCTCAGCACACTCAAGTTTCCTGCTGTCTTAGAGACTCTGGAAAGCTAGAGCGTGCTTCTTGCTCTAAAGCAGAGTGTGATCCAAGGATGAGAACTGTGTTATGTGATTCCCTTCAGAAATGGAGTTAAATCCCAGGCTCTGTGTCTTCCTAGAAGCAAGACTTCGTTTCAGGCAAGGGCAGTCACTTTTAAGCTCAAACGATCTACATCGTTCACGAAGCTCACACGTTTCTCATCCTTACTGACAAGCATTGGATGTTAGAGGACCTTTGGTTTGTTTCTGTTTCAGAGGCAGAGTTCGACTAGATATGGTCCGTATGTGTAGGAAACACCGTTCTTTTGTTCTCAACACACTCATGTTTCCTGCTGTCTTAGAGAGTCTAGAAAGCAAGAGCGTGCTTCTTGCTGTAAAGCAGAGTGTGAACAATGGATGAGAACTCCGCTGTGTGTTTCACTTCAGAAATGGAGTTAAATCCCAGGCTCTGTGTCTTCCTACAAGCAAGACTTCGTTTCAGGTAAGGGCAATCACTTTTCAGCTCAAACAAACTACATCATTCATGAAGCGCACACGTTTCTCATCTTAACTGACAAGCATCGAATGTTAGACGACCAGTGCTTTGTATCAGTTTCAGAAGCAGAGTTGGAATAGATATCGTCCGTATGTGTAAGAAATACCATTCTTTTTTCTCAGCACACTCAGGTTTCCTGCTGTATTAGAGACTGTAGAAAACAAGAGCGAGCTTCTTGCTCTAAAGCAGTGTGTGATCCATGGATGAGAACTGTGTTGTGTGTTTCCCTTCAGAAATGGAGTTAAATCCCAGGCTCTGTGTCTTCCTAGAAGCAAGACTTCGTTTCAGGCAAGGGCAGTCACTTTTCAGCTCAAACGATCTACATCGTTCAGGAAGCTCACACGTTTCTCATCTTAACTGACAAGCATTGGATGTTAGAGGACTTTAGTTTGTTTCAGTTTCAGAAGCAGAGTTGGACTAGATATGATTTGTATGTGTTGGAAACACCGTTAATTTGTTCTCAGCACACTCAAATTTCCTGCTGTCTTAGAGACTTTAGAAATCTAGAGGGTGCTTCTTGCTCTAAAGCAGAGTGTGATCAATGGATGAGAACTCTGTTGTGTGTTTCACTTCAGAAATGGACTTAAATACCAGGCTCTGAGTCTTCCTACAAGCAAGACTTCGTTTCAGGTAAGGGCAGTCACTTTTCAGCTCAAACGAATTACATCGGTCACGAAGCTCACACGTTTCTCATCTTAACTGACAAGCATTGGTAGTTAGAGGACCAGTGCTTTGTATCAGTATCAGAAGCAGAGTTGGACTAAATATGGTCCGTAGGTGTAAGAAACACCGTTCTTTTGTTCTCAGCACACTCAGGTTTCCTGCTGTATTAGAGACTCTAGAAATCTGGAGCGTGCTTCTTGCTCTAAAGCAGAGTGTGATCAATGGATGAGAACTCTGTTGTGTGTTTCACTTCAGAAATGGAGTTAAATCCCAGGCTCTGAGTCTTCCTACAAGCAAGACTTCGTTTCAGGTAAGGGCATTTAGTTTACAGCTCAAACGAACTATATCGTTCACGAAGCTCACACGTTTCTCATCTTAACTGACAAACATTGGATGTTAGATGACCAGTGCTTTGTATCAGTTTAAGTAGCAGAGTTGGACTACATATGGTCCGTATGTGTAAGAAACACCGTTCTATTGTTCTGAGCACACTCATGTTTCCTGCTGTAGTGGAGACTCTAGAAAGGAAGAGCGTGCTTCTTGCTCTAAAGCAGAGTGTGATCCATGGATGTGAAGTGTGTTGTGTGTTTCCCTTCAGAAATGGAGTTAAATCCCAGGCTCTGTGTCTTCCTACAAGCAAGACTTCGTTTCAGGTACGGGCAGTCACTTTTCAGCTCAAATGAACTACATCATTTAGGAAGCTCACACGTTTCTCATCTTAACTGACAAGCATCGAATGTTAGACGACCAGTGCTTTGTATCAGTTTCACAAGCTGAGTTGGAATAGATACGGTCCGTATGTGTAAGAGCCACCATTCTTTTTTCTCAGCACACTCACGTTTCCTGCTGTAAATAGAGACTGTAGAAAGCAAGAGCGTGCTTCTTGCTCTAAAGCAGTGTGTGATCCATGCATGAGATCTGTGTAGTGTGTTTCCCTTCAGAAATGGAGTTAAATCCCAGGCTCTGTGTCTTCCTACACGCAAGACTTCATTTCATGTAAAGGAAGTTACTTTACAGCTCAAACGAACTACATCGTTCACAAAGCTCACATGTTTCTCATCTTAACTGACAAGCATTGGATGTTAGAAGACCTGTTGTTTGTTTCAGTTTCAGAAGTAGAGTTGTACTAGATAGGGTCCATATGTGTAAGAAACACCGTTCTTTTGTTCTCAGCACACTCATGTTTCCTGCTGTGTTAGAGACTCTAGAAAGCAAGAGCGTGATTCTTACTTTATAGCAGAGTGTGAACAATGGATGAGAACTCTGTTGTGTGTTTCACTTCAGAAATGGAGTTAAATACCAGGCTCTGAGTCTTCCTACAAGCAAGACTTCTTTTCAGGTAAGGGCAGTCACTTTTCAGCTCAAACCAACTACATCGATCATGAAGCTCACACGTTTCTCATCTTAACTGACAAGCATTGAATGTTAGAGGACCAGTGCTTTGTATCAGTTTCAGAAGCAGAGTTGGACTAGATATGATCCGTATGTGTAGGAAACACCGTTCATTTCTTCTCAGCACACTCAAGTTTCCTGCTGTCTTAGAGACTCTGGAAAGCTAGAGCGTGCTTCTTGCTCTAAAGCAGAGTGTGATCCAAGGATGAGAACTGTGTTATGTGATTCCCTTCAGAAATGGAGTTAAATCCCAGGCTCTGTGTCTTCCTAGAAGCAAGACTTCGTTTCAGGCAAGGGCAGTCACTTTTAAGCTCAAACGATCTACATCGTTCACGAAGCTCACACGTTTCTCATCCTTACTGACAAGCATTGGATGTTAGAGGACCTTTGGTTTGTTTCTGTTTCAGAGGCAGAGTTCCACTAGATATGGTCCGTATGTGTAGGAAACACCGTTCTTTTGTTCTCAACACACTCATGTTTCCTGCTGTCTTAGAGAGTCTAGAAAGCAAGAGCGTGCTTCTTGCTGTAAAGCAGAGTGTGAACAATGGATGAGAACTCCGCTGTGTGTTTCACTTCAGAAATGGAGTTAAATCCCAGGCTCTGAGTCTTACTACATGCAAGACTTCGTTTCAGGTGAGGGCAGTCACTTTTCAGCTCAAACAAACTACATCGTTCACGAAGTTCACACGTTTCTCATCTTAACTGACAAGCATTGGATGTTAGAGGACCTTTTGTTTGTTTCAGTTTCACAAGCAGAGTTGGACTTGATATGGTCCGTATGTGTAGGAAACACCGTTCATTTGTTCTCAGCACACTCATGTTTCCTGCTGTCTTAGAGACTCTAGAAAGCAAGAGCGTGCTTCCTGCTGTAAAGCAGAGTGTGAACAATGGATGAGAACTCTGTTTTGTTTTTCACTTCAGAAATGGAGTTAAATCCCAGGCTCTGTGTCTTCCTAGAAGCAAGACTTCGTTTCAGGCAAGGGCAGTCACTTTTCAGCTCAAACGATCTACATCGTTCAGGAAGCTCACACGTTTCTCATCTTAACTGACAAGCATTGGATGTTAGAGGACCTTTGGTTTGTTTCAGTTTCAGAAGCAGAGTTGGACTAGATATGATTTGTATGTGTTGGAAACACCGTTCATTTGTACTCAGCACAATCAAGTTTACTGCTTTCTCAGAGAATTTAGGAATCTAGAGAGTGCTTCTTGCTCTAAAGCAGAGTGTGGTCCATGGATGTGAACTGTGTTGTGTGTTTCCCTTCAGAAATGGAGTTAAATCCCAGGCTCTGTGTCTTCCTACAAGCAAGACTTCGTTTCAGGTAAGGGCAATCACTTTTCAGCTCAAACAAACTACATCATTCATGAAGCGCACACGTTTCTCATCTTAACTGACAAGCATCGAATGTTAGACGACCAGTGCTTTGTATCAGTTTCAGAAGCAGAGTTGGAATAGATATCGTCCGTATGTGTAAGAAATACCACTCTTTTTTCTCAGCACACTCAGGTTTCCTGCTGTATTAGAGACTGTAGAAAGCAAGAGCGAGCTTCTTGCTCTAAAGCAGTGTGTGATCCATGGATGAGAACTGTGTTGTGTGTTTCCCTTCAGAAATGGAGTTAAATCCCAGGCTCTGTGTCTTCCTAGAAGCAAGACTTCGTTTCAGGCAAGGGCAGTCACTTTTCAGCTCAAACGATCTACATCGTTCAGGAAGCTCACACGTTTCTCATCTTAACTGACAAGCATTGGATGTTAGAGGACTTTAGTTTGTTTCAGTTTCAGAAGCAGAGTTGGACTAGATATGATCTGTATGTGTTGGAAACACCGTTAATTTGTTCTCAGCACACTCAAATTTCCTGCTGTCTTAGAGACTTTAGAAATCTAGAGGGTGCTTCTTGCTCTAAAGCAGAGTGTGATCAATGGATGAGAACTCTGTTGTGTGTTTCACTTCAGAAATGGACTTAAATACCAGGCTCTGAGTCTTCCTACAAGCAAGACTTCGTTTCAGGTAAGGGCAGTCACTTTTCAGCTCAAACGAATTACATCGGTCACGAAGCTCACACGTTTCTCATCTTAACTGACAAGCATTGGTAGTTAGAGGACCAGTGCTTTGTATCAGTATCAGAAGCAGAGTTGGACTAAATATGGTCTGTAGGTGTAAGAAACACCGTTCTTTTGTTCTCAGCACACTCAGGTTTCCTGCTGTATTAGAGACTCTAGAAATCTGGAGCGTGCTTCTTGCCCTAAAGCAGAGTGTGATCAATGGATGAGAACTCTGTTGTGTGTTTCACTTCAGAAATGGAATTAAATCCCAGGCTCTGAGTCTTCCTACAAGCAAGACTTCGTTTCAGGTAAGGGCATTTAGTTTACAGCTCAAACGAACTATATCGTTCAAAAGCTCACAGGTTTCTCATCTTAACTGATTAGCATTGGATGTTAGAGGACCTTTGCTTTGTATCAATTTCAAGCAGAGTTGGACTAGATATGGTCCGTATGTGTAAGAAACACCGTTCTATTGTTCTGAGCACACTCATGTTTCCTGCTGTAGTGGAGACTCTAGAAAGGAAGAGCGTGCTTCTTGCTCTAAAGCAGAGTGTGATCCATGGATGTGAAGTGTGTTGTGTGTTTCCCTTCAGAAATGGAGTTAAATCCCAGGCTCTGTGTCTTCCTACAAGCAAGACTTCGTTTCAGGTAAGGGCAGTCACTTTTCAGCTCAAAGGAACTGCATCGTTCAGGAAGCTCACACGTTTCTCATCTTAACTGACAAGTATCGAATGTTAGATGCCCAGTGCTTTGTATCAGTTTCACAAGCAGAGTTGGAATAGATACGGTCCGTATGTGTAAGAAACACCATTCTTTTTTCTCAGCACACTCACGTTTCCTGCTGTAAATAGAGACTGTAGAAAGCAAGAGCGTGCTTCTTGCTCTAAAGCAGTGTGTGATCCATGGATGAGAACTGTGTAGTGTGTTTCCCTTCAGAAATGGAGTTAAATCCCAGGCTCTGTGTCTTCCTACAAGCATGACTTCATTTCATGTAAAGGAAGTTACTTTACAGCTCAAACGAACTACATCGTTCACAAAGCTCACACGTTTCTCATCTTAACTGACAAGCATTGGATGTTAGAGGACCTGTTGTTTGTTTCACTTTCAGAAGTAGAGTTGTACTAGATAGGGTCCATATGTGTAAGAAACACCGTTCTTTTGTTCTCAGCACACTCATGTTTCCTGCTGTCTTAGAGACTCTAGAAAGCAAGAGCGTGCTTCCTGCTGTATAGCAGAGTGTGAACAATGGATGAGAACTCTGTTTTGTGTTTCACTTCAGAAATGGAGTTAATTCCCAGGCTCTGTGTCTTCCTAGAAGCAAGACTACGTTTCAGGCAAGGGCAGTCACTTTTCAGCTCAAACGATCTACATCGTTCAGGAAGCTCACACGTTTCTCATCTTAACTGACAAGCATTGGATGTTAGAGGACCTTTGGTTTGTTTCAGTTTCAGAAGCAGAGTTCGACTAGATATGGTCTGTATGTGTAGGAAACACCGTTCTTTTGTTCTCAACACACTCATGTTTCCTGCTGTCTTAGAGAGTCTAGAAAGCAATGCGTGCTTCTTGCTGTAAAGCAGAGTGTGAAAAATGGATGAGAACTCTGCTGTGTGTTTCACTTCAGAAATGGAGTTAAATCCCAGCCTCTGAGTCTTACTACAAGCAAGACTTCGTTTCAGGTAAGGGCAGTCACTTTTCAGCTCAAACAAACTACATCTTTCACGAAGCTTACACGTTTCTCATCTTAACTGACAAGCATTGGATGTTAGAGGACCAGTGCTTTGTATCAGTTTCAGTAGCAGAGTTGGACTAGGTATGGTCGGTATGTGTAAGAAACACCATTCTTTTTTCTCAGCACACTCACGTTTCCTGCTGTATTAGAGACTGTAGAAAGCAAGAGTGTGCTTCTTGTTCTAAAGCAGTGTGTGATCCATGGATGAGAACTGTGTTGTGTGTTGCCCTTCAGAAATGGAGTTAAATCCCAGGCTCTGTGTCTTCCTACAAGCAAGACTTCGTTTCAGGTAGGGGAAGTTACTTTACAGCTCAAACGAACTACATCGTTCACGTAGCTCACACGTTTCTCATCTTTACTGACAAGCATTGGATGTTAGAGGACCTTTTGTTTGTTTCAGTTTCACAAGCAGAGTTGGACTTGATATGGTCCGTATGTGTAGGAAACACCGTTCTTTTGTTCTCAACACACTCATGTTTAGTGCTGTGTTAGAGAGTATAGAAAGCAAGAGCGTGCTTCTTGCTGTAAAGCAGAGTGTGAACAATGGATGAGAACTCTGCTGTGTGTTTCACTTAAGAAATGGAGTTAAATCCCAGGCTCTGAGTCTTACTACAAGCAAGACTTCGTTTCAGGTAAGGGCAGTTACTTTTCAGCTCAAACAAACTACATTGTTCACGAAGCTCAGATATTTCCCATCTTAACTGACAAACATTGGATGTTAGAAGACCAATGATTTGTATCAGTTTCAGAAGCAGAGTTGGACTAGATATGATCTGTATGTGTGGAAAACACCGTTCATTTGTTCTCAGCACACTCAAGTTTCCTGCTGTCATAGAGCATCTAGAAAGCAAGAGCGTGCTTCTTGCTCTGAAGCAGAGTGTGATCAATGGATGAGAACTCTGGTGTGTGTTTCACTTCAGAAATGGAGTTAAATCCCAGGCTCTGAGTCTTCCTACAAGCAAGACTTCGTTTCAGGTAAGGGCATTTAATTTACTGCTCAAACGAACTATATCACTCACTAAGCTCACACGTTTCTCATCTTAACTGATTAGCATTGAATGTTAGAGGACCTTTGCTTTGTATCAATTTCAAGCAGAGTTGAACTAGATAATGTCTGTATGTATAGGAAACACGGTTCTTTTCTTCTGAGCACACTCACTTTTCCTGCTGTATTAGAGACTATAGAAAGCAAGAGCGTGCTTCTTGCTCTAAAGCAGAGTGTGATCAATGGATGAGAACTCTGTTGTGTGCTTCACTTCAGAAATGGAGTTAAATCCCAGGCTCTGAGTCTTCCTACAAGCAAGAATTAGTTTCAGGTAAGGGAAGTTACTTTACAGCTCAAATGATCTACGTCGTTCACGAAGCTCACACGTTTCTTACCTTAACTGACAAGCATTGGATGTTAGAGGACCAGTGCTTTGTATCAGTTTCAGTAGTAGTGTTGGACTAGATATGGTCGGTATGTATAAGAAACACCATTCTTTTTTCTCAGCACACTCACGTTTCCTGCTGTATTAGAGAATCTAGAAAGCAAGAGCGTGCTTCTTGCTTTAAAGCAGAGTGTGAACAATGGATGAGAACTCTGCTTTGTGTTTCACTTCAGAAATGGAGTTAAATACCAGGCTCTGAGTCTTCCTACAAGCAAGACTTCGTTTCAGGTAAGGGAAGTTACTTTACAGCTCAAACGAACTACATCGTTCACGAAGCTCACACGTTTCTCATCTTAACTGACAAGCATTGGATGTTAGAGGACCTTTTGTTTGTTTCAGTTCAGAAGCAGAGTTGGACTTGATATGGTCCGTATGAGTAGGAAACACCGTACATTGGTTCTCATCACACTCATGTTTCCTGCTGTGTTAGAGACTCTAGAAAGCAAGAGTGTGCTTCTTTCTGTAAAGCAGAGTGTGAACAATGGATGAGAACTCTGTTTTGTGTTTCACTTCAGAAATGGAGTTAAATACCAGGCTCTGAGTCTTCCTACAAGCAAGACTTTGTTTCAGGTAAGGGCATTTAGTTTACAGCTCAAACGAACTATATCGTTCACGAAGCTCACAGGTTTCTCATCTTAACTGATTAGCATTGGATGTTAGAGGACCTTTGCTTTGTATCAATTTCAAGCAGAGTTGGACTAGATATGGTCCGTATGTGTAAGAAACACCGTTCTATTGTTCTGAGCACACTCATGTTTCATGCTGTAGTGGAGACTCTAGAAAGGAAGAGCGTGCTTCTTGCTCTAAAGCAGAGTGTGATCCATGGATGTGAAGTGTGTTGTGTGTTTCCCTTCAGAAATGGAGTTAAATCCCAGGCTCTGTGTCTTCCTACAAGCAAGACTTCGTTTCAGGTAAGGGCAGTCACTTTTCAGCTCAAAGGAACTGCATCGTTCAGGAAGCTCACACGTTTCTCATCTTAACTGACAAGCATCGAATGTTAGATGCCCAGTGCTTTGTATCAGTTTCACAAGCAGAGTTGGAATAGATACGGTCCGTATGTGTAAGAAACACCATTCTTTTTTCTCAGCACACTCACGTTTCCTGCTGTAAATAGAGACTGTAGAAAGCAAGAGCGTGCTTCTTGATCTAAAGCAGTGTGTGATCCATGGATGAGAACTGTGTAGTGTGTTTCCCTTCAGAAATGGAGTTAAATCCCAGGCTCTGTGTCTTCCTACAAGCAAGACTTCGTTTCATGTAAAGGAAGTTACTTTACAGCTCAAACGAACTACATCATTCACAAAGCTCACACGTTTCTCATCTTAACTGACAAGCATTGGATGTTAGAGGACCTTTTGTTTGTTTCACTTTCAGAAGTAGAGTTGTACTAGATAGGGTCCATATGTGTAAGAAACACCATTCTTTTATTCTCAGCACACTCATGTTTCCTGCTGTCTTAGAGACTCTAGAAAGCAAGAGCGTGCTTCCTGCTGTATAGCAGAGTGTGAACAATGGATGAGAACTCTGTTTTGTGTTTCACTTCAGAAATGGAGTTAAATCCCAGGCTCTGTGTCTTCCTAGAAGCAAGACTACGTTGCCGGCAAGGGCAGTCACTTTTCATCTCAAACGATCTACATCGTTCAGGAAGCTCACACGTTTCTCATCTTAACTGACAAGCATTGGATGTTAGAGTACCTTTGGTTTGTTTCAATTTCAGAAGCAGAGTTCGACTAGATATGGTCCGTATGTGTAGGAAACACCGTTCTTTTGTTCTCAACACACTCATGTTTCCTGCTGTCTTAGAGAGTCTAGAAAGCAATGCGTGCTTCTTGCTGTAAAGCAGAGTGTGAAAAATGGATGAGAACTCTGCTGTGTGTTTCACTTCAGAAATGGAGTTAAATCCCAGCCTCTGAGTCTTACTACAAGCAAGACTTCGTTTCAGGTAAGGGCAGTCACTTTTCAGCTCAAACAAACTACATCTTTCACGAAGCTTACACGTTTCTCATCTTAACTGACAAGCATTGGATGTTAGAGGACCAGTGCTTTGTATCAGTTTCAGTAGCAGAGTTGGACTAGGTATGGTCGGTATGTGTAAGAAACACCATTCTTTTTTCTCAGCACACTCACGTTTCCTGCTGTATTAGAGACTGTAGAAAGCAAGAGTGTGCTTCTTGTTCTAAAGCAGTGTGTGATCCATGGATGAGAACTGTGTTGTGTGTTGCCCTTCAGAAATGGAGTTAAATCCCAGGCTCTGTGTCTTCCTACAAGCAAGACTTCGTTTCAGGTAGGGGAAGTTACTTTACAGCTCAAACGAACTACATCGTTCACGTAGCTCACACGTTTCTCATCTTTACTGACAAGCATTGGATGTTAGAGGACCTTTTGTTTGTTTCAGTTTCACAAGCAGAGTTGGACTTGATATGGTCCGTATGTGTAGGAAACACCGTTCTTTTGTTCTCAACACACTCATGTTTAGTGCTGTGTTAGAGAGTATAGAAAGCAAGAGCGTGCTTCTTGCTGTAAAGCAGAGTGTGAACAATGGATGAGAACTCTGCTGTGTGTTTCACTTAAGAAATGGAGTTAAATCCCAGGCTCTGAGTCTTACTACAAGCAAGACTTCGTTTCAGGTAAGGGCAGTTACTTTTCAGCTCAAACAAACTACATTGTTCACGAAGCTCAGATATTTCCCATCTTAACTGACAAACATTGGATGTTAGAAGACCAATGATTTGTATCAGTTTCAGAAGCAGAGTTGGACTAGATATGATCTGTATGTGTGGAAAACACCGTTCATTTGTTCTCAGCACACTCAAGTTTCCTGCTGTCTTAGAGCATCTAGAAAGCAAGAGCGTGCTTCTTGCTCTGAAGCAGAGTGTGATCAATGGATGAGAACTCTGGTGTGTGTTTCACTTCAGAAATGGAGTTAAATCCCAGGCTCTGAGTCTTCCTACAAGCAAGACTTCGTTTCAGGTAAGGGCATTTAATTTACTGCTCAAACGAACTATATCACTCACTAAGCTCACACGTTTCTCATCTTAACTGATTAGCATTGAATGTTAGAGGACCTTTGCTTTGTATCAATTTCAAGCAGAGTTGAACTAGATAATGTCTGTATGTATAGGAAACACGGTTCTTTTCTTCTGAGCACACTCACTTTTCCTGCTGTATTAGAGACTATAGAAAGCAAGAGCGTGCTTCTTGCTCTAAAGCAGAGTGTGATCAATGGATGAGAACTCTGTTGTGTGCTTCACTTCAGAAATGGAGTTAAATCCCAGGCTCTGAGTCTTCCTACAAGCAAGAATTAGTTTCAGGTAAGGGAAGTTACTTTACAGCTCAAACGATCTACGTCGTTCACGAAGCTCACACGTTTCTTACCTTAACTGACAAGCATTGGATGTTAGAGGACCAGTGCTTTGTATCAGTTTCAGTAGTAGTGTTGGACTAGATATGGTCGGTATGTATAAGAAACACCATTCTTTTTTCTCAGCACACTCACGTTTCCTGCTGTATTAGAGAATCTAGAAAGCAAGAGCGTGCTTCTTGCTTTAAAGCAGAGTGTGAACAATGGATGAGAACTCTGCTTTGTGTTTCACTTCAGAAATGGAGTTAAATACCAGGCTCTGAGTCTTCCTACAAGCAAGACTTCGTTTCAGGTAAGGGAAGTTACTTTAGAGCTCAAACGAACTACATCGTTCACGAAGCTCACACGTTTCTCATCTTAACTGACAAGCATTGGATGTTAGAGGACCTTTTGTTTGTTTCAGTTCAGAAGCAGAGTTGGACTTGATATGGTCCGTATGAGTAGGAAACACCGTACATTGGTTCTCATCACACTCATGTTTCCTGCTGTGTTAGAGACTCTAGAAAGCAAGAGTGTGCTTCTTTCTGTAAAGCAGAGTGTGAACAATGGATGAGAACTCTGTTTTGTGTTTCACTTCAGAAATGGAGTTAAATACCAGGCTCTGAGTCTTCCTACAAGCAAGACTTTGTTTCAGGTAAGGGCATTTAGTTTACAGCTCAAACGAACTATATCGTTCACGAAGCTCACAGGTTTCTCATCTTAACTGATTAGCATTGGATGTTAGAGGACCTTTGCTTTGTATCAATTTCAAGCAGAGTTGGACTAGATATGGTCCGTATGTGTAAGAAACACCGTTCTATTGTTCTGAGCACACTCATGTTTCCTGCTGTAGTGGAGACTCTAGAAAGGAAGAGCGTGCTTCTTGCTCTAAAGCAGAGTGTGATCCATGGATGTGAAGTGTGTTGTGTGTTTCCCTTCAGAAATGGAGTTAAATCCCAGGCTCTGTGTCTTCCTACAAGCAAGACTTCGTTTCAGGTAAGGGCAGTCACTTTTCAGCTCAAAGGAACTGCATCGTTCAGGAAGCTCACACGTTTCTCATCTTAACTGACAAGCATCGAATGTTAGATGCCCAGTGCTTTGTATCAGTTTCACAAGCAGAGTTGGAATAGATACGGTCCGTATGTGTAAGAAACACCATTCTTTTTTCTCAGCACACTCACGTTTCCTGCTGTAAATAGAGACTGTAGAAAGCAAGAGCGTGCTTCTTGATCTAAAGCAGTGTGTGATCCATGGATGAGAACTGTGTAGTGTGTTTCCCTTCAGAAATGGAGTTAAATCCCAGGCTCTGTGTCTTCCTACAAGCAAGACTTCGTTTCATGTAAAGGAAGTTACTTTACAGCTCAAACGAACTACATCATTCACAAAGCTCACACGTTTCTCATCTTAACTGACAAGCATTGGATGTTAGAGTACCTTTGGTTTGTTTCAATTTCAGAAGCAGAGTTCGACTAGATAAGGTCCGTATGTGTAGGAAACACCGTTCTTTTGTTCTCAACACACTCACGTTTCCTGCTGTCTTAGAGAGTCTAGAAAGCAATGCGTGCTTCTTGCTGTAAAGCAGAGTGTGAAAAATGGATGAGAACTCTGCTGTGTGTTTCACTTCAGAAATGGAGTTAAATCCCAGGCTCTGAGTCTTACTACTAGCAAGACTTCTTTTCAGGTAAGGGCAGTCACTTTTCAGCTCAAACAAACTACTTCCTTCACGAAGCTTACACGTTTCTCATCTTAACTGAAAAGCATTGGATGTTAGAGGACCAGTGCTTTGTATCAGTTTCAGTAGCAGAGTTGGACTAGATATGGTCGGTATGTGTAAGAAACACCATTCTTTTTTCTCAGCACACTCACGTTTCCTGCTGTATTAGAGACTGTAGAAAGCAAGAGCGTGCTTCTTGTTCTAAAGCAGTGTGTGATCCATGGATGAGAACTGTGTTGTGTGTTGCCCTTCAGAAATGGAGTTAAATCCCAGGCTCTGTGTCTTCCTACAAGCAAGACTTCGTTTCAGGTAAGGGAAGTTACTTTACAGCTCAAACGAACTACATCGTTCACGAAGCTCACACGTTTCTCATCTTTACTGACAAGCATTGGACGTTAGAGGACCTTTTGTTTGTTTCAGTTTCACAAGCAGAGTTGGACTTGATATGGTCCGTATGTGTAGGAAACACCGTTCATTTGTTCTCAGCACACTCATGTTTCCTGCTGTCTTAGAGACTCTAGAAAGCAAGAGCGTGCTTCCTGCTGTAAAGCAGAGTGTGAACAATGGATGAGAACTCTGTTTTGTGTTTCACTTCAGAAATGGAGTTAAATCCCAGGTTCTGTGTCTTCCTAGAAGCAAGACTACGTTTCAGGCAAGGGCAGTCACTTTTCAGCTCAAACGATATACATCGTTCAGGAAGCTCACACGTTTCTCATCTTAACTGACAAGCATTGGATGTTAGAGGACCTTTGGTTTGTTTCAGTTTCAGAAGCAGAGTTGGACTAGATATGATTTGTATGTGTAGGAAACACCGTTCTTTTTTTCTCAACACACTCATGTTTAGTGCTGTGTTAGAGAGTATAGAAAGCAAGAGCGTGCTTCTTGCTGTAAAGCAGAGTTTGAACAATGGATGAGAACTCTGCTGTGTGTTTCACTTCAGAAATGGAGTTAAAACCAGGCTCTGAGTCTTACTACAAGGAAGACTTCGTTTCAGGTAAGGGCAGTCACTTTTAATCTCAAACAAACTACATCATTCACGAAGCTCACATGTTTCTCATCTTAACTGACAAACATTGGATGTTAGAAGACCAATGATTTGTATCAGTTTCAGAAGCAGAGTTGGACTAGATATGATCCGTATGTGTAGGAAACACCGTTCATTTCTTCTCAGCACACTCAAGTTTCCTGCTGTCTTAGAGACTCTAGAAAGATAGAGCGTGCTTCTTGCTCTAAAGCAGAGTGTGATCCATGGATGAGAACTGTGTTATGTGATTCCCTGCAGAAATGAAGTTAAATCCCAGGCTCTGTGTCTTCCTAGAAGCAAGACTTCGTTTCAGGCAAGGGCAGTCACTTTTAAGCTCAAACGATCTACATCGTTCAGGAAGCTGATACGTTTCTCATCTTACTGACAAGCACTGGATGTTAGAGGACCTTTGGTTTGTTTCCGTTTCAGAAGCAGAGTTGGACTAGATATGGTACATAGGTGTAAGAAACACCGTTTTTTTTGTTCTCAGCACACTCAGGTTTCCTGCTATATTAGAGACTCCAGAAAGCAAGAGCGTGCTTCTTGCTCTAAAGGAGAGTGTGATCAACGGATGAGAACTGTGTTGTGTGTTTCACATCAGAAATGGAGTTAAATCCCAGGCTCTGAGTCTTCCTACAAGCAAACTTCGTTTCAGGTAAATGCAGTTACTTTACAGCTCAAACGAACTACATCGTTCAAGAAGCTCACACATTTCTCATCTTAACTGAAAAGCATTGGATGTTAGAGGACCTTTGCTTTGTATCAATTTCAAGCAGAATTGAACTAGATATGGTCCGTATGTATAGGAAACACTGTTCTTTTCCTCTGAGCACACTCACGTTTCCTTCTGTATTAGAGACTCTAGAAAGCAAGAGCGTGCTTCTTGCTCTAAAGCAGAGTTTGATCCATGGATGAGAACTGTGTTATGTTATTCCCTTCAGAAATGGAGTTAAATCCCATGCTCTGTGTCTTCCTAGAAGCAAGACTTCGTTTCAGGCAAGGGCAGTCACTTTTCAGGTCAAACAATCTACATCGTTCAGGAAGCTCACACGTTTCTCATCTTAACTGACAAGAGTTGGATGTTAGAGGACCTTTGGTTTGTTTCTGTTTTAGAAGCAGAGTTCGACTAGATATGGTCCGTATGTGTAGGAAACACCGTTCTTTTGTTCTCAACACACTCATGTTTCCTGCTGTCTTAGTGAGTCTAGAAAGCAAGAGCATGCTTCTTACTGTAAAGCAGAGTGTGAACAATGGATGAGAACTCTGCTGTGTGTTTCACTTCAGAAATGGAGTTAAATCCCAGGCTCTAAGTCTTACTACAAGCAAGACTTCGTTTCAGGTAAGGGCAGTCACTTTTCAGCTCAAACAAACTACATCATTCACGAAGCTCACACGTTTCTCATCTTAACTGACAAGCATTGGATGTTAGGGGACCAGTGCTTTGTCAGTTTCAGTAGTAGTGTTGGACTAGATATGGTCGGTATGTATAAGAAACGCCATTCTTTTTTCTCAGCACACTCACTTTTCCTGCTGTATTAGAGAATCTAGAAAGCAAGAGCGTGCTTCTTGCTTTAAAGCAGAGTGTGATCAATGGATGAGAACTCTGTTTTGTGTTTCACTTCAGAAATGGAGTTAAATACCAGGCTCTGAGTCTTCCTACAAGCAAGACTTCGTTTCAGGTAAGGGAAGTTACTTTACAGCTCAGACGAACTACATTGTTCACGAAGCTCACACGTTTCTCATCTTAACTGACAAGCATTGGATGTTAGAGGACCTTTTGTTTGTTTCAGTTTCAGAAGCAGAGTTGGACTTGATATGGTCCGTATGTGTAGGAAACACCGTTCATTTGTTCTCAGCACAGTCATGTTTCCTGCTTTCTTAGAGACTCTAGAAAGCAAGAGTGTGATTCTTGCTGTAGAGCAGAGTGTGAACAATGGATGAGAACTCTGTTTTGTGTTTCACTTCAGAAATGGACTTAAATACCAGGCTCTGATTCTTCCTATAAGCAAGATTTCGTTTCAGGTAATGGCAGTCACTTTTCAGCTCAAACAAACTACATCGATCACGAAGATCACACGTTTCTCATCTTAACTGACAAGCATTGAATGTTAGAGGACCAGTGCTTTGTATCAGTTTCAGAAGCAGAGATGGACTAGATATGATCCGTATGTGTAGGAAACACTGTTCATTTCTTCTCATCACACTCATATTTCCTGCTGTCTTAGAGAGTCTAGAAAGCAAGAGAGTGCTACTTGCTGTAAAGCAGAGTGTGAACAATGGATGAGAACTCTGCTGTGTGTTTCACTTTAGAAATGGAGATTTTTAAATCCCAGGCTCTGAGTCTTACTACAAGCAAGACTTCGTTTCAGGTAAGGGCAGTTACTTTACAGCTCAAACGAACTACATCGTTCAAGAAGCTCACACGTTTCTCATCTTAACTGAGAAGCATTGGATGTTAGAGGACCTTTGCTTTGTATCAATTTCAAGCAGAGTTGGACTAGATATGGTCCGTATGTGTAAGAATCACCGTTCTATTGTTCTGAGCACACTCATGTTTCCTGCTGTAGTGGAGACTCTAGAAAGGAAGAGCGTGCTTCTTGCTCTAAAGCAGAGTGTGATCCATGGATGTGAAGTGTGTTGTGTGTTTCCCTTCAGAAATGGAGTTAAATCCCAGGCTCTGTGTCTTCCTACAAGCAAGACTTCGTTTCAGGTAAGGGCAGTCACTTTTCTGCTCAAAGGAACTGCATCGTTCAGGAAGCTCACACGTTTCTCATCTTAACTGACAAGCATCGAATGTTAGACGACCAGTGCTTTGTATCAGTTTCACAAGCAGAGTTGGAATAGATATGGTCCGTATGTGTAAGAAACACCATTCTTTTTTCTCTGCACACTCACGTTTCCTGCTCTAAATAGAGACTGTAGAAAGCAAGAGCGTGCTTCTTGCTCTAAAGCAGTGTGTGATCCATGGATGAGAACTGTGTAGTGTGTTTCCCTTCAGAAATGGAGTTAAATCCCATGCTCTGTGTCTTCCTACAAGCAAGAATTCGTTTCATGTAAAGGAAGTTACTTTACAGCTAAAACGAACTACACCGTTCACAAAGCTCACACGTTTCTCATCTTAACTGACAAGCATTAGATGTTAGAGGACCTGTTGTTTGTTTCAGTTTCAGAAGTAGAGTTGTACTAGATAGGGTCCATATGTGTAAGAAACACCGTTCTTTTGTTCTCAGCACACTCATGTTTCCTGCTGTCTTAGAGACTCTAGAAAGCAAGAGCGTGATTCTTGCTGTAAAGCAGAGTGTGAACAATGGATGAGAACTCTGTTGTGTGTTTCACTTCAGAAATGGAGTTAAATACCAGGCTATGAGTCTTCCTACAAGCAAGACTTCATTTCAGGTAAGGGCAGTCACTTTTCAGCTCAAACAAACTACATCGATCACGAAGCTCACACGTTTCTCATCTTATCTGACAAGCATTGAATGTTAGAGGACCAGTGCTTTGTATCAGTTTCAGAAGCAGAGCTGGACTAGATATGATCCGTATGTGTAGGAAACACCGTTCATTTCTTCTCAGCACACTCAAGTTTCCTGCTGTCTTAGAGACTCTGGAAAGCTAGAGCGTGCTTCTTGCTTTAAAGCAGAGTGTGATCCATGGATGAGAACTGTGTTATGTGATTCCTTGCAGAAATGGAGTTAAATCCCAGGCTCTGTGTCTTCCTAGAAGCAAGACTTCGTTTCAGGCAAGGGCAGTCACTTTTCAGCTCAAACGATCTACATCGTTCAGGAAGCTCACACGTTTCTCATTTTAACTGACAAGCATTGGATATTAGAGGACCTTTGGATTGTTTCTGTTTCAGAAGCAGAGTTCGACTAGATATGGTCCGTATGTGTAGGAAACACCGTTCTTTTGTTCTCAACACACTCATGTTTAGTGCTGTGTTAGAGAGTATAGAAAGCAAGAGCGTGCTTCTTGCTGTAAAGCAGAGTGTGAACAATGGATGAGAACTCTGCTGTGTGTTTCACTTAAGAAATGGAGTTAAATCCCAGGCTCTGAGTCTTCCTACAAGCAAGACTTCGTTTCAGGTAAGGGCAGTTACTTTACAGCTCAAACGAACTACATTGTTCAAGAAGCTCACACGTTTCTCATCTTAACTGAGAAGCATTGGATGTTAGAGGACCTTTGCTTTGCATCAATTTCAAGCAGAATTGAACTAGATATGGTCCGTATGTATAGGAAACACTGTTCTTTTCCTCTGAGCACACTCAAGTTTCCTTCTGTATTAGAGACTCTAGAAAGCAAGAGCGTGCTTCTTGCTCTAAAGCAGAGTGTGATCCATGGATGAGAACTGTGTTATGTTATTCCCTTCAGAAATGGAGTTAAATCCCATGCTCTGTGTCTTCCTAGAAGCAAGACTTCGTTTCAGGCAAGGGCAGTCACTTTTCAGCTCAAACAATCTACATCGTTCACGAAGCTCACACGTTTCTCATCTTAACTGACAAGCATTGGATGTTAGGGGACCAGTGCTTTGTATCAGTTTCAGTAGTAGTGTTGGACCTGATATGGTCGGTATGTATAAGAAACGCCATTCTTTTTTCTCAGCACACTCACTTTTCCTGCTGTATTAGAGAATCTAGAAAGCAAGAGCGTGCTTCTTGCTTTAAAGCAGAGTGTGAACAATGGATGAGAACTCTGTTTTGTGTTTCACTTCAGAAATGGAGTTAAATACCAGGCTCTGAGTCTTCCTACAAGCAAGACTTCGTTTCAGGTAAGGGAAGTTACTTTACAGCTCAAACGAACTACATTGTTCACGAAGCTCATACGTTTCTCATCTTAACTGACAAGCATTGGATGTTAGAGGAACTTTTGTTTGTTTCAGTTTCAGAAGCAGAGTTGGACTTGATATGGTCCGTATGTGTAGGAAACACCGTTCATTTGTTCTCAGCACACTCATGTTTCCTGCTGTCTTAGAGATTCTAGAAAGCAAGAGCGTGATTCTTGCTGTAAAGCAGAGTGTGAACAATGGATGAGAACTCTGTTTTGTGTTTCACTTCAGAAATGGAGTTAAATACCAGGCTCTGAGTCTTCCTACAAGCAAGACTTCGTTTCAGGTAAGGGCATTTAGTTTACAGCTCAAACGAACTATATCGTTCACGAAGCTCACACGTTTCTCATCTTAACTGATTAGCATTGAATGTTAGAGGACCTTTGCTTTGTATCAATTTCAAGCAGAGTTGAACTAGATATGGTCTGTATGTATAGGAAACACGGTTCTTTTCTTCTGAGCACACTCACGTTTCCTGCTGTATTAGAGACTCTAGAAAGCAAGAGCATGCTTCTTGCTCTAAAGCAGAGTGTGATCAATGGATGAGAACTCTGTTGTGTGCTTCACTTCAGAAATGGAGTTAAATCCCAGGCTCTGAGTCTTCCTACAAGCAAGACTTCGTTTCAGGTAAGTGCATTTAGTTTACAGCTCAAACGAACTACATCGTTCACGAAGCTCACACGTTTCTCATCTTAACTGACAAGCATTGGATGTTAGGGGACCAGTGCTTTGTATCAGTTTCAGTAGTAGTGTTGGACTAGATATGGTCGGTATGTATAAGAAACGCCATTCTTTTTTCTCAGCACACTCACTTTTCCTGCTGTATTAGAGAATCTAGAAAGCAAGAGCGTGCTTCTTGCTTTAAAGCAGAGTGTGAACAATGGATGAGAACTCTGTTTTGTGTTTCACTTCAGAAATGGAGTTAAATACCAGGCTCTGAGTCTTCCTACAAGCAAGACTTCGTTTCAGGTAAGGGAAGTTACTTTACAGCTCAAACGAACTACATTGTTCACGAAGCTCACACGTTTCTCATCTTAACTGACAAGCATTGGATGTTAGAGGACCTTTGCTTTGTATCAATTTCAAGCAGAGTTGGACTAGATATGGTCCGTATGTGTAAGAAACACCGTTCTATTGTTCTGAGCACACTCATGTTTCCTGCTGTAGTGGAGACTCTAGAAAGGAAGAGCGTGCTTCATGCTCTAAAGCAGAGTGTGATCAATGGATGAGAACTCTGTTGTGTGTTTCACTTCAGAAATGGAGTTAAATCCCAGGCTCTGAGTCTTCCTACAAGCAAGACTTCGTTTCAGGTAAGGGCAGTTACTTTACAGCTCAAACGAACTACATCGTTCAAGAAGCTCACACGTTTCTCATCTTAACTGAGAAGCATTGGATGTTAGAGGACCTTTGCTTTGTATCAATTTCAAGCAGAATTGAACTAGATATGGTCCGTATGTATAGGAAACACGGTTCTTTTCCTCTGAGCACACTCACGTTTCCTTCTGTATTAGAGACTCTAGAAAGCAAGAGCGTGCTTCTTGCTCTAAAGCAGAGTGTGATCCATGGATGAGAACTGTGTTATGTTATTCCCTTCAGAAATGGAGTTAAATCCCAGGCTCTGTGTCTTCCTAGAAGCAAGACTTCGTTTCAGGCAAGGGCAGTCACTTTTCAGCTCAAACAATCTACATCGTTCAGGAAGCTCACACGTTTCTCATCTTAACTGACAAGAATTGGATGTTAGAGGACCTTTGGTTTGTTTCTGTTTCATAAGCAAAGTTCGACTAGATATGGTCCGTATGTGTAGGAAACACCGTTCTTTTGTTCTCAACACACTCATATTTCCTGCTGTCTTAGAGAGTCTAGAAAGCAAGAGCGTGCTTCTTGCTGTAAAGCAGAGTGTGAACAATGGATGAGAACTCTGCTGTGTGTTTCACTTCAGAAATGAAGTTAAATCCCAGGCTCTGAGTCTTCCTACAAGCAAGACTTCGTTTCAGGAAAGGGCAGTCACTTTTCAGCTCAAACAAACTACATCGTTCACGAAGCTCAGACGTTTCTCATCTTAACTGACAAGCATTGGACGTTAGAAGACCAATGATTTGTATCAGTTTCAGAAGCAGAGTTGGACTAGATATGATCTGTATGTGTGGGCAACACCGTTCATTTGTTCTCAGCACACTCATGTTTCCTGCTGTCTTAGCGACTCTAGAAATCTGGAGCGTGCTTCTTGCTCTAAAGCAGAGTGTGATCAATGGATGAGAACTCTGTTGTGTGTTTCACTTCAGAAATGGAGTTAAATCCCAGGCTCTGAGTCTTCCTACAAGCAAGACTTCGTTTCAGGTAAGGGCAGTTACTTTACAGCTCAAACGAACTACATTGTTCACGAAGCTCACACGTTTCTCATCTTAACTGACAAGCATTGGATGTTAGGGGACCAGTGCTTTGTATCAGTTTCAGTAGTAGTGTTGGACTAGATATGGTCGGTATGTATAAGAAACACCATTCTTTTTTCTCAGCACACTCACATTTCCTGCTGTATTAGAGAATCTAGAAAGCAAGAGCGTGCTTCTTGCTGTAAAGCAAGGTGTGAACAATGGATGAGAACTGTGTTGTGTGTTTCCCTTCAGAAATGGAGTTAAATCCCAGGCTCTGTGTCTTCCTAGAAGCAAGACTTCGTTTCAGGCAAGGGCAGTCACTTTTCAGCTCAAACAATCTACATCGTTCAGTAAGCTCGCACGTTTCTCATCTTAACTGACAAGAATTGGATGTTAGAATACCAATGATTTGTATCAGATTCAGAAGCAGAATTGGACTAGATATGATCCGTATGTGTAGGAAACACCGTTCATTTCTTCTCAGCACACTCAAGTTTCCTGCTGTCTTAGAGACTCTAGAAAGCAAGAGCGTGCTTCTTGATCTAAAGCAGAGTGTGATCAATGGATGAGAACTGTGTTGTGTGTTTCACTTCAGAAATGGAGTTAAATCCCATGCTCGAAGTGTTCCTACAAGGAAGACTTCATATCAAGTAAGGGCAGTTACTTTCAGCTTAAACGAACTACATCGTTCACGAAACTCAAACGTTTCTCATCTTCACTGACAAGCATTGGATGTTAGAAGACCAATGATTTGTATCATTTTCAGAAGCAGAGTTGCACTACATATGATCCGTATGTGTAGGAAACACCGTTCATTTCTTCTCAGCACACTCATGTTTCCTGTTCTATTAGAGACTCTAGAAAGATAGAGCGTGGTTCTTGCTCTAAAGCAGAGTGTGATCAATGGATGAGAACTGTGTTGTGTGTTTCACTTCAGAAATGGAGTTAAATCCCATGCTCATAGTGTTCCTACAAGGAAGACTTCATTTCAAGTAAGGGCAGTTACTTTCAGCTTAAACGAACTACATCGTTCACGAAACTCACACGTTTCTCATCTTAACTGACAAGCATTGGATGTTAGAGGACCTTTGCTTTGTATCAATTTCAAGCAGAGTTGAACTAGATATGGTCCGTATGTATAGGAAACACGGTTCTTTTCTTCTTAGCACACTCACGTTTCCTTCTGTATTAGAGACTCTAGAAAGCAAGAGCGTGATTCTAGCTGTAAAGCAGAGTGTGATCCATGGATGAGAACTGTGTTGTGTGTTTCCCTTCAGAAATGGAGTTAAATCCCAGGCTCTGTGTCTTCCTAGAAGCAAGACTTCGTTTCAGGCAAGGGCAGTCACTTTTCAGCTCAAACAATCTACATCGTTCAGGAAGCTCACACGTTTCTCATCTTAACTGACAAGAATTGGATGTTAGAGGACCTTTGGTTTGTTTCTGTTTCAGAAGCAGAGTTCGACTAGATATGGTCCGTATGTGTAGGAAACACCGTTCTTTTGTTCTCAACACACTCATATTTCCTGCTGTCTTAGAGAGTCTAGAAAGCAAGAGCGTGCTTCTTGCTGTAAAGCAGAGTGTGAACAATGGATGAGAACTCTGCTGTGTGTTTCACTTCAGAAATGGAGTTAAATCCCAGGCTCTGAGTCTTCCTACAAGCAAGACTTCGTTTCAGGTAAGGGAAGTTACTTTACAGCTCAAACGAACTACATTGTTCACGAAGCTCACACGTTTCTCATCTTAACTGACAAGCATTGGATGTTAGAAGACCTTTTGTTTGTTTCAGTTTCAGAAGCAGAGTTGGACTTGATATGGTCCGTATGTGTAGGAAACACCGTTCATTTGTTCTCAGCACACTCATGTTTCTTGCTGTCTTAGAGACTCTAGAAAGCAAGAGCGTGATTCTTGCTGTAAAGCAGAGTGTGAACAATGGATGAGAACTCTGTTGTGTGTTTCACTTCAGAAATGGAGTTAAATACCAGGCTCTGATTCTTCCTACAAGCAAGATTTCGTTTCAGGTAATGGCAGTCACTTTTCAGCTCAAACAAACTACAACGATCACGAAGCTCACACGTTTCTCATCTTAACTGACAAGCATTGAATGTTAGAGGACCAGTGCATTGTATCAGTTTCAGTAGCAGAGTTGGACTAGATATGGTCCGTATGTGTAAGAAATACCGTTCTTTTGTTCTCAGCACACTCATGTTTCCTGCTGTAGTGGAGACTCTAGAAAGCAAGAGCGTGCTTCTTGATCTAAAGCAGAGTGTGATCAATGGATGAGAACTGTGTTGTGTGTTTCACTTCAGAAATGGAGTTAAATCCCATGCTTGTAGTGTTCCTACAAGGAAGACTTCATTTCAAGAAAGGGCAGTTACTTTCAGCTTAAACGAACTACATCGTTCACGAAACTCAAACGTTTCTCATCTTCACTGACAAGCATTGGATGTTAGAAGACCAATGATTTGTATCATTTTCAGAAGCAGAGTTGGACTAGATATGATCCGTATGTGTAGGAAACACCGTTCATTTCTTCTCAGCACACTCATGTTTCCTGTTCTATTAGAGACTCTAGAAAGATAGAGCGTGGTTCTTGCTCTAAAGCAGAGTGTGATCAATGGATGAGAACTGTGTTGTGTGTTTCACTTCAGAAATGGAGTTAAATCCCATGCTCATAGTGTTCCTACAAGGAAGACTTCATTTCAAGTAAGGGCAGTTACTTTCAGCTTAAACGAACTACATCGTTCACGAAACTCACACGTTTCTCATCTTAACTGACAAGCATTGGATGTTAGAGGACCTTTGCTTTGTATCAATTTCAAGCAGAGTTGAACTAGATATGGTCCGTATGTATAGGAAACACGGTTCTTTTCTTCTTAGCACACTCACGTTTCCTTCTGTATTAGAGACTCTAGAAAGCAAGAGCGTGATTCTAGCTGTAAAGCAGAGTGTGATCCATGGATGAGAACTGTGTTGTGTGTTTCCCTTCAGAAATGGAGTTAAATCCCAGGCTCTGTGGCTTCCTAGAAGCAAGACTTCGTTTCAGGCAAGGGCAGTCACGTTTCAGCTCAAACAATCTACTTCGTTCAGGAAGCTCACACGTTTCTCATCTTAACTGACAAGAATTGGATGTTAGAGGACCTTTGGTTTGTTTCTGTTTCAGAAGCAGAGTTCGACTAGATATGGTCCGTATGTGTAGGAAACACCGTTCTTTTGTTCTCAACACACTCATATTTCCTGCTGTCTTAGAGACTCTAGAAAGCAAGAGCGTGATTCTTGCTGTAAAGCAGAGTGTGAACAATGGATGAGAACTCTGTTGTGTGTTTCACTTCAGAAATGGAGTTAAATACCAGGCTCTGATTCTTCCTACAAGCAAGATTTCCTTTCAGGTAATGGCAGTCACTTTTCAGCTCAAACAAACTACAACGATCACGAAGCTCACACGTTTCTCATCTTAACTGACAAGCATTGAATGTTAGAGGACCAGTGCTTTCTATCAGTTTCAGAAGCAGAGATGGACTAGATATGATCCGTATGTGTAGGAAACACTGTTCATTTCTTCTCATCACACTCATATATCCTGCTGTCTTAGAGAGTCTAGAAAGCAAGAGAGTGCTTCTAGTGGTAAAGCAGAGTGTGAACAATGGATGAGAACTCTGTTGTGTGTTTCACTTCAGAAATTGACTTAAATCCCAGGCTCTGAGTCTTCCTACAAGCAAGACTTCGTTTCAGGTAAGGGCAGGTACTTTACAGCTCAAACGAACTACATCGTTGAAGAAGCTCACACGTTTCTCATCTTAACTGAGAAGCATTGGATGTTAGAGGACCTTTGCTTTGTATCAATTTCAAGCAGAGTTGAACTAGATATGGTCCGAATGTATAGGAAACACGGTTCTTTTCCTCTGAGCACACTCACGTTTCCTTCTGTATTAGAGACTCTAGAAAGCAAGAGCGTGCTTCTTGCTCTAAAGCAGAGTGTGATCAATGGATGAGAACTCTGTTGTGTGTTTCACTTCAGAAATGGAGTTAAATCCCAGGCTCTGAGTCTTCCTACAAGCAAGACTTCGTTTCAGGTAAGGGAAGTTACTTCACAGCTCAAACGAACTACATCGTTCAAGAAGCTCACACGTTTCTCATCTTAACTGAGAAGCATTGGATGTTAGAGGACCTTTGCTTTGTATCAATTTCAAGCAGAATTGAACTAGATATGGTCCATATGTATAGGAAACACGGTTCATTTCCTCTGAGCACACTCACGTTTCCTTCGGTATTAGAGACTCTAGAAAGCAAGAGCGTGCTTCTTGCTCTAAAGCAGAGTGTGATCCATGGATGAGAACTGTGTTATGTTATTCCCTTCAGAAATGGAGTTAAATCCCATGCTCTGTGTATTCCTAGAAGCAAGACATCGTTTCAGGCAAGGGCAGTCACTTTTCAGCTCAAACAATCTACATCGTTCAGGAAGCTCACACGTTTCTCATCTTAACTGACATGAATTGGATGTTAGAGGACCTTTGGTTTGTTTCTGTTTCAGAAGCAGAGTTCGACTAGATATGGTCCGTATGTGTAGGAAACACCGTTCTTTTGTTCTCAACACACTCATGTTTCCTGCTGTCTTAGAGAGTCTAGAAAGCAAGAGCGTGCTTCTTGCTGTAAAGCAGAGTGTGATCAATGGATGAGAACTCTGCTATGTGTTTCACTTCAGAAATGGAGTAAAATCCCAGGCTCTGAGTCTTCCTACAAGCAAGACTTCGTTTCAGGTAAGGGCAGTTACTTTACAGCTCAAACGAACTACATCGTTCAAGAAGCTCACACGTTTCTCATCTTAACTGAGAAACATTGGATGTTAGAGGACCTTTGCTTTGTATCAATTTCAAGCAGAGTTGAACTAGATATGGTCCGTATGTATAGGAAACACGGTTCTTTTCCTTTAAGCACACTCACTTTTCCTTCTGTATTAGAGACTCTAGAAAGCAAGAGCGTGCTTCTTGCTCTAAAGCAGAGTGTGATCAATGGATGAGAACTCTGTTGTGTGTTTCACTTCATAAATGGAGTTAAATCCCAGGCTCTGAGTCTTCCTACAAGCAAGTCTTCGTTTAAGGGAAGGGAAGTTACTTTACAGCTCAAAAGAACTACATTGTTCACGAAGCTCACACGTTTCTCATCTTAACTGACAAGCATTGGATGTTAGAGGACCAGTGCATTGTATCAGTTTCAGTAGCAGAGTTGGACTAGATATGGTCCATATGTGTAAGAAATACCGTTCTTTTGTTCTCAGCACACTCATATTTCCTGCTGTAGTGGAGACTCTAGATAGCAAGAGCGTGCTTCTTGATCTAAAGCAGAGTGTGATCAGTGGATGAGAACTGTGTTGCGTGTTTCCCTTCAGAAATGGAGTTAAATCCCACGGTCTGTGTCTTCCTACAAGCAATACTTCGTTTCAGGTAAGGGCAGTCACTTTTCAGCTCAAACAAACTACACCTTTCACGAAGCTCAGACGTTTCTCATCTTAACTGAGAAGCATTGGATGTTAGGGGACCAGTGCTTTGTATCAATTTCAGTAGTAGTGTTGGACTAGATATGGTCGGTATGTATAAGAAACACCATTCTTTTTTCTCAGCACACTCACGTTTCCTGCTGTATTAGAAAATCTAGAAAGCAAGAGTGTGCTTCTTGCTGTAAAGCAGAGTGTGAACAATGGATGAGAACTCTGTTTTGTGTTTCACTTCAGAAATGGAGTTAAATACAAGGCTCTGAGTCTTCCTACAAGCAAGACTTTGTTTCAGGTAAGGAAAGTTACTTTATAGCTCAAACGAACTACATTGTTCACGAAGCTCACACGTTTCTCATCTTAACTGACAAGCATTGGATGTTAGAGGACTTTTTGTTTGTTTCAGTTTCAGAAGCAGAGTTTGACTTGATATGGTCCGTATGTGTAGGAAACACCGTTCATTTGTTCTCAACACACTCATGTTTCCTGCTGTCTTAGAGACTCTAGAAAGCAAGAGCGTGATTCTTGCTGTAAAGCAGAGTGTGAACAATGGATGAGAACTCTGTTGTGTGTTTCACTTCAGAAATGGAGTTAAATACCAGGCTCTGAGTCTTCCTACAAGCAAGATTTCGTTTCAGGTAATGGCAGTCACTTTTCAGCTCAAACAAACTACATCGATCACGAAGCTCACACGTTTCTCATCTTAACTGACAAGCATTGAATGTTAGAGGACCAGTGCTTTGTATCAGTTTCAGAAGCAGAGTTGGAATAAATATGATCAGTATGTGTAGGAAACACTGTTCATTTCTTCTCATCATACTCATATTTCCTGCTGTCTTTGAGAGTCTAGAAAGCAAGAGAGTGCTTCTTGCTGTAAAGCAGAGTGTGAACAATGGATGAGAACTCTGTTTTGTGTTTCACTTCAGAAATGGAATTAAATACCAGGCTCTGAGTCTTCCTACAAGCAAGACTTTGTTTCAGGTAAGGGAAGTTACTTTACAGCTCAAACGAACTACATTGTTCACGAAGCTCACACGTTTCTCATCTTAACTGACAAGCATTGGATGTTAGAGGACCTTTTGTTTGTTTCAGTTCCAGAAGCAGAGTTGGACTTGATATGGTCCGTATGTGTAGGAAACACCGTTCATTTGTTCTCAGCACACTCATGTTTCCTGCTGTCTTAGAGACTCTAGAAAGCAAGAGCGTGCTTCTTGCTGTAAAGCAGAGTGTGAACAATGGATGAGAACTCTGCTGTGTGTTTCACTTCAGAAATGGAGTTAAATCCTAGGCTCTAAGTCTTACTACAAGCAAGACTTCGTTTCAGGTAAGGGCAGTCACTTTTCAGCTCAAACAAACTACATCATTCACGAAGCTCAGACGTTTCTCATCTTAACTGATTAGCATTGAATGTTAGAGGACCTTTGCTTTGTATCAATTTCAACCAGAGTTGAACTAGATATGGTCTGTATGTATAGGAAACACGGTTCTTTTCTTCTGAGCACACTCACGTTTCCTGCTGTATTAGAGACTCTAGAAAGCAAGAGCGTGCTTCTTGCTCTAAAGCAGAGTGTGATCAATGGATGAGAACTCTGTTGTGTTCTTCACTTCAGAAATGGAGTTAAATCCCAGGCTCTGAGTCTTCCTACAAGCAAGACTTCGTTTCAGGTAAGGGCATTTAGTTTACAGCTCAAACGAACTACATCGTTCACGAAGCTCACACGTTTCTCATCTTAACTGACAAGCATTGGATGTTAGGGGACCAGTGCTTTGTATCAGTTTCAGTAGTAGTGTTGGACTAGATATGGTCGGTATGTATAAGAAACGCCATTCTTTTTTCTCAGCACACTCACTTTTCCTGCTGTATTAGAGAATCTAGAAAGCAAGAGCGTGCTTCTTGCTTTAAAGCAGAGTGTGAACAATGGATGAGAACTCTGTTTTGTGTTTCACTTCAGAAATGGAGTTAAATACCAGGCTCTGAGTCTTCCTACAAGCAAGACTTCGTTTCAGGTAATGGCAGTCACTTTTCAGCTCAAACAAACTACATCGATCACGAAGATCAAACGTTTCTCATCTTAACTGACAAGCATTGAATGTTAGAGGACCAGTACTTTGTATCAGTTTCAGAAGCAGAGATGGACTAGATATGATCCGTATGTGTAGGAAACACTGTTCATTTCTTCTCATCACACTCATATTTCCTGCAGTCTTAGAGAGTCTAGAAAGCAAGAGAGTGCTTCTTGCTGTAAAGCAGAGTGTGAACAATGGATGAGAACTCTGCTGTGTGTTTCACTTTAGAAATGGAGATTTTTAAATCCCAGGCTCTGAGTCTTACTACAAGCAAGACTTCGTTTCAGGTAAGGGCAGTCACTTTTAAGCTCAAACAAACTACATCATTCACGAAGCTCACACGTTTTTCATCTTAACTGACAAGCATTGGATGTTAGAGGAACTTTTGTTTGTTTCAGTTTCAGAAGCAGAGTTGGACTTGATATGGTCCGTATGTGTAGGAAACACCGTTCATTTGTTCTCAGCACACTCATGTTTCCTGCTGTCTTAGAGACTCTAGAAAGCAAGAGCGTGATTCTTGCTGTAAAGCAGAGTGTGAACAATGGATGAGAACTCTGTTTTGTGTTTCACTTCAGAAATGGAGTTAAATACAAGGCTCTGAGTCTTCCTACAAGCAAGACTTCGTTTCAGGTAAGGGCATTTAGTTTACAGCTCAAACGAACTATATCGTTCACGAAGCTCACACGTTTCTCATCTTAACTGATTAGCATTGAATGTTAGAGGACCTTTGCTTTGTATCAATTTCAAGCAGAGTTGAACTAGATATGGTCTGTATGTATAGGAAACACGGTTCTTTTCTTCTGAGCACACTCACGTTTCCTGCTGTATTAGAGACTCTAGAAAGCAAGAGCGTGCTTCTTGCTCTAAAGCAGAGTGTGATCAATGGATGAGAACTCTGTTGTGTGCTTCACTTCAGAAATGGAGTTAAATCCCAGGCTCTGAGTCTTCCTACAAGCAAGACTTCGTTTCAGGTAAGGGCATTTAGTTTACAGCTCAAACGAACTACATCGTTCACGAAGCTCACACGTTTCTCATCTTAACTGACAAGCATTGGATGTTAGGGGACCAGTGCTTTGTATCAGTTTCAGCAGTAGTGTTGGACTAGATATGGTCGGTATGTATAAGAAACGCCATTCTTTTTTCTCAGCACACTCACTTTTCCTGCTGTATTAGAGAATCTAGAAAGCAAAGCGTGCTTCTTGCTTTAAAGCAGAGTGTGAACAATGGATGAGAACTCTGTTTTGTGTTTCACTTCAGAAATGGAGTTAAATACCAGGCTCTGAGTCTTCCTACAAGCAAGACTTCGTTTCAGGTAAGGGAAGTTACTTTACAGCTCAAACGAACTACATTGTTGACGAAGCTCACACGTTTCTCATCTTAACTGACAAGCATTGGATGTTAGAGGACCTTTGCTTTGTATCAATTTCAAGCAGAGTTGGACTAGATATGGTCCGTATGTGTAAGAAACACCGTTCTATTGTTCTGAGCACACTCATGTTTCCTGCTGTAGTGGAGACTCTAGAAAGGAAGAGCGTGCTTCTTGCTCTAAAGCAGAGTGTGATCCATGGATGTGAAGTGTGTTGTGTGTTTCCCTTCGGAAATGGAGTTAAATCCCAGGCTCTGTATCTTCCTACAAGCAAGACTTCGTTTCAGGTAAGGGCAGTCACTTTTCAGCTCAAAGGAACTGCATCGTTCAGGAAGCTCACACGTTTCTCATCTTAACTGACAAGCATCGAATGTTAGACGACCAGTGCTTTGTATCAGTTTCACAAGCAGAGTTGGAATAGATATGGTCCGTGTGTGTAAGAAACACCATTCTTTTTTCTCTGCACACTCACGTTTCCTGCTCTAAATAGAGACTGTAGAAAGCAAGAGCGTGCTTCTTGCTCTAAAGCAGTGTGTGATCCATGGATGAGAACTGTGTAGTGTGTTTCCCTTCAGAAATGGAGTTAAATCCCAGGCTCTGTGTCTTCCTACAAGCAAGACTTCGTTTCATGTAAAGGAAGTTACTTTACAGCTAAAACGAACTACACCGTTCACAAAGCTCACACGTTTCTCATCTTAACTGACAAGCATTAGATGTTAGAGGACCTGTTGTTTGTTTCAGTTTCAGAAGTAGAGTTGTACTAGATAGGGTCCATATGTGTAAGAAACACCGTTCTTTTGTTCTCAGCACACTCATGTTTCCTGCTGTCTTAGAGACTCTAGAAAGCAAGAGCGTGATTCTTGCTGTAAAGCAGAGTGTGAACAATGGATGAGAACACTGTTGTGTGTTTCACTTCAGAAATGGAGTTAAATACCAGGCTCTGAGTCTTCCTACAAGCAAGTCTTCATTTCAGGTAAGGGCAGTCACTTTTCAGCTCAAACAAACTACATCGATCACGAAGCTCACACGTTTCTCATCTTATCTGACAAGCATTGAATGTTAGAGGACAAGTGCTTTGTATCAGTTTCAGAAGCATTGCTGGACTAGATATGATCCGTATGTGTAGGAAACACCGTTCATTTCTTCTCAGCACACTCAAGTTTCCTGCTGTCTTAGAGACTCTGGAAAGCTAGAGCGTGCTTCTTGCTTTAAAGCAGAGTGTGATCCATGGATGAGAACTGTGTTATGTGATTCCCTGCAGAAATGGAGTTAAATCCCAGGCTCTGTGTCTTCCTAGAAGCAAGACTTCGTTTCAGGCAAGGGCAGTCACTTTTCAGCTCAAACGATCTACATCGTTCAGGAAGCTCACACGTTTCTCATCTTAACTGTCAAGCATTGGATATTAGAGGACCTTTGGATTGTTTCTGTTTCAGAAGCAGAGTTCGACTAGATATGGTCCGTATGTGTAGGAAACACCGTTTTTTTGTTCTCAACACACTCATGTTTAGTGCTGTGTTAGAGAGTATAGAAAGCAAGAGCGTGCTTCTTGCTTTAAAGCAGAGTGTGAACAAGGGATGAGAACTCTGCTGTGTGTTTCACTTAAGAAATGGAGTTAAATCCCAGGCTCTGAGTCTTCCTACAATCAAGACTTCGTTTCAGGTAAGGGCAGTTACTTTACAGCTCAAACGAACTACATCGTTCAAAGCTCACACGTTTCTCATCTTAACTGAGAAGCATTGGATGTTTGAGGACCTTTGCTTTGTATCAATTTCAAGCAGAATTGAACTAGATATGGTCCGTATGTATAGGAAACACTGTTCTTTTCCTCTGAGCACACTCAAGTTTCCTTCTGTATTAGAGACTCTAGAAAGCAAGAGCGTGCTTCTGGCTCTAAAGCAGAGTGTGATCCATGGATGAGAACTGTGTTATGTTATTCCCTTCAGAAATGGAGTTAAATCCCATGCTCTGTGTCTTCCTAGAAGCAAGACTTCGTTTCAGGCAAGGGCAGTCACTTTTCAGCTCAAACAATCTACATCGTTCACGAAGCTCACACGTTTCTCATCTTAACTGACAAGCATTGGTTGTTAGGGGACCAGTGCTTTGTATCAGTTTCAGTAGTAGTGTTGGACTAGATATGGTCAGTATGTATAAGAAACGCCATTCTTTTTTCTCAGCACACTCACTTTTCCTGCTGTATTAGAGAATCTAGAAAGCAAGAGCGTGCTTCTTGCTTTAAAGCAGAGTGTGAACAATGGATGAGAACTCTGTTTTGTGTTTCATTTCAGAAATGGAGTTAAATACCAGGCTCTGAGTCTTCCTACAAGCAATACTTCGTTTCAGGTAAGGGCATTTAGTTTACAGCTCAAACGAACTATATCGTTCACGAAGCTCACACGTTTCTCATCTTAACTGATTAGCATTGAATGTTAGAGGACCTTTGCTTTGTATCAATTTCAAGCAGAGTTGAACTAGATATTGTCTGTATGTATAGGAAACACGGTTCTTTTCTTCTGAGCACACTCACGTTTCCTGCTGTATTAGAGACTCTAGAAAGCAAGAGCGTGCTTCTTGCTCTAAAGCAGAGTGTGATCAATGGATGAGAACTCTGTTGTGTGATTCACTTCAGAAATGGAGTTAAATCCCAGGCTCTGAGTGTTCCTACAAGCAAGACTTCGTTTCAGGTAAGGGCATTTAGTTTACAGCTCAAACGAACTACATCGTTCACGAAGCTCACACGTTTCTCATCTTAACTGACAAGCATTGGATGTTAGGGGACCAGTGCTTTGTATCAGTTTCAGCAGTAGTGTTGGACTAGATATGGTCGGTATGTATAAGAAACGCCATTCTTTTTTCTCAGCACACTCACTTTTCCTGCTGTATTAGAGAATCTAGAAAGCAAGAGCGTGCTTCTTGCTTTAAAGCAGAGTGTGAACAATGGATGAGAACTCTGTTTTGTGTTTCACTTCAGAAATGGAGTTAAATACCAGGCTCTGAGTCTTCCTACAAGCAAGACTTCGTTTCAGGTAAGGGAAGTTACTTTACAGCTCAAACGAACTACATTGTTCACGAAGCTCACACGTTTCTCATCTTAACTGACAAGCATTGGATGTTAGAGGAACTTTTGATGGTTTCAGTTTCAGAAGCAGAGTTGGACTTGATATGGTCCGTATGTGTAGGAAACACCGTTCATTTGTTCTCAGCACACTCATGTTTCCTGCTGTCTTAGAGACTCTAGAAAGCAAGAGCGTGATTCTTGCTGTAAAGCAGAGTGTGAACAATGGATGAGAACTCTGTTTTGTGTTTCACTTCAGAAATGGAGTTAAATACCAGGCTCTGAGTCTTCCTACAAGCAAGACTTCGTTTCAGGTAAGGGCATTTAGTTTACAGCTCAAACGAACTATATCGTTCACGAAGCTCACACGTTTCTCATCTTAACTGATTAGCATTGAATGTTAGAGGACCTTTGCTTTGTTTCAATTTCAAGCAGAGTTGAACTAGATATGGTCTGTATGTATAGGAAACACGGTTCTTTTCTTCTGAGCACACTCACGTTTCCTGCTGTATTAGAGACTCTAGAAAGCAAGAGCGTGCTTCTTGCTCTAAAGCAGAGTGTGATCAATGGATGAGAACTCTGTTGTGTGCTTCACTTCAGAAATGGAGTTAAATACCAGGCTCTGAGTCTTCCTACAAGCAAGACTTCGTTTCAGGTAAGGGAAGTTACTTTACAGCTCAAACGAACTACATTGTTGACGAAGCTCACACGTTTCTCATCTTAACTGACAAGCATTGGATGTTAGAGGACCTTTGCTTTGTATCAATTTCAAGCAGAGTTGGACTAGATATGGTCCGTATGTGTAAGAAACACCGTTCTATTGTTCTGAGCACACTCATGTTTCCTGCTGTAGTGGAGACTCTAGAAAGGAAGAGCGTGCTTCTTGCTCTAAAGCAGAGTGTGATCCATGGATGTGAAGTGTGTTGTGTGTTTCCCTTCGGAAATGGAGTTAAATCCCAGGCTCTGTATCTTCCTACAAGCAAGACTTCGTTTCAGGTAAGGGCAGTCACTTTTCAGCTCAAAGGAACTGCATCGTTCAGGAAGCTCACACATTTCTCATCTTAACTGACAAGCATCGAATGTTAGACGACCAGTGCTTTGTATCAGTTTCACAAGCAGAGTTGGAATAGATATGGTCCGTGTGTGTAAGAAACACCATTCTTTTTTCTCTGCACACTCACGTTTCCTGCTCTAAATAGAGACTGTAGAAAGCAAGAGCGTGCTTCTTGCTCTAAAGCAGTGTGTGATCCATGGATGAGAACTGTGTAGTGTGTTTCCCTTCAGAAATGGAGTTAAATCCCAGGCTCTGTGTCTTCCTACAAGCAAGACTTCGTTTCATGTAAAGGAAGTTACTTTACAGCTAAAACGAACTACACCGTTCACAAAGCTCACACGTTTCTCATCTTAACTGACAAGCATTAGATGTTAGAGGACCTGTTGTTTGTTTCAGTTTCAGAAGTAGAGTTGTACTAGATAGGGTCCATATGTGTAAGAAACACCGTTCTTTTGTTCTCAGCACACTCATGTTTCCTGCTGTCTTAGAGACTCTAGAAAGCAAGAGCGTGATTCTTGCTGTAAAGCAGAGTGTGAACAATGGATGAGAACACTGTTGTGTGTTTCACTTCAGAAATGGAGTTAAATACCAGGCTCTGAGTCTTCCTAAAAGCAAGACTTCATTTCAGGTAAGGGCAGTCACTTTTCAGCTCAAACAAACTACATCGATCACGAAGCTCACACGTTTCTCATCTTATCTGACAAGCATTGAATGTTAGAGGACAAGTGCTTTGTATCAGTTTCAGAAGCATTGCTGGACTAGATATGATCCGTATGTGTAGGAAACACCGTTCATTTCTTCTCAGCACACTCAAGTTTCCTGCTGTCTTAGAGACTCTGGAAAGCTAGAGCGTGCTTCTTGCTTTAAAGCAGAGTGTGATCCATGGATGAGAACTGTGTTATGTGATTCCCTGCAGAAATGGAGTTAAATCCCAGGCTCTGTGTCTTCCTAGAAGCAAGACTTCGTTTCAGGCAAGGGCAGTCACTTTTCAGCTCAAACGATCTACATCGTTCAGGAAGCTCACACGTTTCTCATCTTAACTGTCAAGCATTGGATATTAGAGGACCTTTGGATTGTTTCTGTTTCAGAAGCAGAGTTCGACTAGATATGGTCCGTATGTGTAGGAAACACCGTTTTTTTGTTCTCAACACACTCATGTTTAGTGCTGTGTTAGAGAGTATAGAAAGCAAGAGCGTGCTTCTTGCTTTAAAGCAGAGTGTGAACAATGGATGAGAACTCTGCTGTGTGTTTCACTTAAGAAATGGAGTTAAATCCCAGGCTCTGAGTCTTCCTACAATCAAGACTTCGTTTCAGGTAAGGGCAGTTACTTTACAGCTCAAACGAACTACATCGTTCAAAGCTCACACGTTTCTCATCTTAACTGAGAAGCATTGGATGTTAGAGGACCTTTGCTTTGTATCAATTTCAAGCAGAATTGAACTAGATATGGTCCGTATGTATAGGAAACACTGTTCTTTTCCTCTGAGCACACTCAAGTTTCCTTCTGTATCAGAGACTCTAGAAAGCAAGAGCGTGCTTCTGGCTCTAAAGCAGAGTGTGATCCATGGATGAGAACTGTGTTATGTTATTCCCTTCAGAAATGGAGTTAAATCCCATGCTCTGTGTCTTCCTAGAAGCAAGACTTCGTTTCAGGCAAGGCAGTCACTTTTCAGCTCAAACAATCTACATCGTTCACGAAGCTCACACGTTTCTCATCTTAACTGACAAGCATTGGTTGTTAGGGGACCAGTGCTTTGTATCAGTTTCAGTAGTAGTGTTGGACTAGATATGGTCGGTATGTATAAGAAACGCCATTCTTTTTTCTCAGCACACTCACTTTTCCTGCTGTATTAGAGAATCTAGAAAGCAAGAGCGTGCTTCTTGCTTTAAAGCAGAGTGTGAACAATGGATGAGAACTCTGTTTTGTGTTTCACTTCAGAAATGGAGTTAAATACCAGGCTCTGAGTCTTCCTACAAGCAAGACTTCGTTTCAGGTAAGGGCATTTAGTTTACAGCTCAAACGAACTATATCGTTCACGAAGCTCACACGTTTCTCATCTTAACTGATTAGCATTGAATGTTAGAGGACCTTTGCTTTGTATCAATTTCAAGCAGAGTTGAACTAGATATGGTCTGTATGTATAGGAAACACGGTTCTTTTCTTCTGAGCACACTCACGTTTCCTGCTGTATTAGAGACTCTAGAAAGCAAGAGCGTGCTTCTTGCTCTAAAGCAGAGTGTGATCAATGGATGAGAACTCTGTTGTGTGCTTCACTTCAGAAATGGAGTTAAATCCCAGGCTCTGAGTCTTCCTACAAGCAAGACTTCGTTTCAGGTAAGGGCATTTAGTTTACAGCTCAAACGAACTACATCGTTCACGAAGCTCACACGTTTCTCATCTTAACTGACAAGCATTGGATGTTAGGGGACCAGTGCTTTGTATCAGTTTCAGCAGTAGTGTTGGACTAGATATGGTCGGTATGTATAAGAAACGCCATTCTTTTTTCTCAGCACACTCACTTTTCCTGCTGTATTAGAGAATCTAGAAAGCAAGAGCGTGCTTCTTGCTTTAAAGCAGAGTGTGAACAATGGATGAGAACTCTGTTTTGTGTTTCACTTCAGAAATGGAGTTAAATACCAGGCTCTGAGTCTTCCTACAAGCAAGACTTCGTTTCAGGTAAGGGAAGTTACTTTACAGCTCAATCGAACTACATTGTTGACGAAGCTCACACCTTTCTCATCTTAACTGACAAGCATTGGATGTTAGAGGACCTTTGCTTTGTATCAATTTCAAGCAGAGTTGGACTAGATATGGTCCGTATGTGTAAGAAACACCGTTCTATTGTTCTGAGCACACTCATGTTTCCTGCTGTAGTGGAGACTCTAGAAAGGAAGAGCGTGCTTCTTGCTCTAAAGCAGAGTGTGATCCATGGATGTGAAGTGTGTTGTGTGTTTCCCTTCGGAAATGGAGTTAAATCCCAGGCTCTGTATCTTCCTACAAGCAAGACTTCGTTTCAGGTAAGGGCAGTCACTTTTCAGCTCAAAGGAACTGCATCGTTCAGGAAGCTCACACGTTTCTCATCTTAACTGACAAGCATCGAATGTTAGACGACCAGTGCTTTGTATCAGTTTCACAAGCAGAGTTGGAATAGATATGGTCCGTATGTGTAAGAAACACCATTCTTTTTTCTCAGCACACTCACGTTTCCTGCTCTAAATAGAGACTTTGAAAGCAAGAGCGTGCTTCTTGCTCTAAAGCAGTGTGTGATCCATGGATGAGAACTGTGTAGTGTGTTTCCCTTCAGAAATGGAGTTAAATCCCAGGCTCTGTGTCTTCCTACAAGCAAGACTTCGTTTCATGTAAAGGAAGTTACTTTACAGCTCAAACGAACTACAGCATTCACAAAGCTCACACGTTTCTCATCTTAACTGACAAGCATTGGATGTTAGAGGACCTGTTGTTTGTTTCAGTTTCAGAAGTAGAGTTGTACTAGATAGGGTCCATATGTTTAAGAAACTCCGTTCTTTTGTTCTCAGCACACTCATGTTTCCTGCTGTCTTAGAGACTCTAGAAAGCAAGAGCGTGATTCTTGCTGTAAAGCAGAGTGTGAACAATGGATGAGAACACTGTTGTGTGTTTCACTTAAGAAATGGAGTTAAATCCCAGGCTCTGAGTCTTCCTACAAGTAAGACTTCATTTCAGGTAGGGGCAGTTACTTTACAGCTCAAACGAACTACATCGTTCAAGAAGCTCACACGTTTCTCATCTTAACTGAGAAGCATTGGATGTTAGAGGACCTTTGCTTTGTATCAATTTCAAGCAGAATTGAACTAAATATGGTCCGTATGTATAGGAAACACTGTTCTTTTCCTCTGAGCACACTCAAGTTTCCTTCTGTATTAGAGACTCTAGAAAGCAAGAGCGTGCTTCTTGCTCTAAAGCAGAGTGTGATCCATGGATGAGAACTGTGTTATGTTATTCCCTTCAGAAATGGAGTTAAATCCCATGCTCTGTGTCTTCCTAGAAGCAAGACTTCGTTTCAGGCAAGGGCAGTCACTTTTCAGCTCAAACAATCTACATCATTCACGAAGCTCACACGTTTCTCATCTTAACTGACAAGCATTGGATGTTAGGGGACCAGTGCTTTGTATCAGTTTCAGTAGTAGTGTTGGACTAGATATGGTCGGTATGTATAAGAAACGCCATTCTTTTTTCTCAGCACACTCACTTTTCCTGCTGTATTAGAGAATCTAGAAAGCAAGAGCGTGCTTCTTGCTTTAAAGCAGAGTGTGAACAATGGATGAGAACTCTGTTTTGTGTTTCACTTCAGAAATGGAGT
This sequence comes from Onychomys leucogaster, assembly GCA_949786385.1. Classification (NCBI taxonomy): domain Eukaryota; kingdom Metazoa; phylum Chordata; class Mammalia; order Rodentia; family Cricetidae; genus Onychomys; species Onychomys leucogaster. The sequence goes on from CATKUP010000120.1 coordinate 701,889, forward strand.
TAAATACCAGGCTCTGAGTCTTCCTACAAGCAAGACTTCGTTTCAGGTAAGGGAAGTTACTTTACAGCTCAAACGAACTACATTGTTCACGAAGCTCACACGTTTCTCATCTTAACTGACAAGCATTGGTTGTTAGGGGACCAGTGCTTTGTATCAGTTTCAGTAGTAGTGTTGGACTAGATATGGTCGGTATGTATAAGAAACGCCATTCTTTTTTCTCAGCACACTCACTTTTCCTGCTGTATTAGAGAATCTAGAAAGCAAGAGCGTGCTTCTTGCTTTAAAGCAGAGTGTGAACAATGGATGAGAACTCTGTTTTGTGTTTCACTTCAGAAATGGAGTTAAATACCAGGCTCTGAGTCTTCCTACAAGCAAGACTTCGTTTCAGGTAAGGGCATTTAGTTTACAGCTCAAACGAACTATATCGTTCACGAAGCTCACACGTTTCTCATCTTAACTGATTAGCATTGAATGTTAGAGGACCTTTGCTTTGTATCAATTTCAAGCAGAGTTGAACTAGATATGGTCTGTATGTATAGGAAACACGGTTCTTTTCTTCTGAGCACACTCACGTTTCCTGCTGTATTAGAGACTCTAGAAAGCAAGAGCGTGCTTCTTGCTCTAAAGCAGAGTGTGATCAATGGATGAGAACTCTGTTGTGTGCTTCACTTCAGAAATGGAGTTAAATCCCAGGCTCTGAGTCTTCCTACAAGCAAGACTTCGTTTCAGGTAAGGGCATTTAGTTTACAGCTCAAACGAACTACATCGTTCACGAAGCTCACACGTTTCTCATCTTAACTGACAAGCATTGGATGTTAGGGGACCAGTGCTTTGTATCAGTTTCAGCAGTAGTGTTGGACTAGATATGGTCGGTATGTATAAGAAACGCCATTCTTTTTTCTCAGCACACTCACTTTTCCTGCTGTATTAGAGAATCTAGAAAGCAAGAGCGTGCTTCTTGCTTTAAAGCAGAGTGTGAACAATGGATGAGAACTCTGTTTTGTGTTTCACTTCAGAAATGGAGTTAAATACCAGGCTCTGAGTCTTCCTACAAGCAAGACTTCGTTTCAGGTAAGGGAAGTTACTTTACAGCTCAATCGAACTACATTGTTGACGAAGCTCACACCTTTCTCATCTTAACTGACAAGCATTGGATGTTAGAGGACCTTTGCTTTGTATCAATTTCAAGCAGAGTTGGACTAGATATGGTCCGTATGTGTAAGAAACACCGTTCTATTGTTCTGAGCACACTCATGTTTCCTGCTGTAGTGGAGACTCTAGAAAGGAAGAGCGTGCTTCTTGCTCTAAAGCAGAGTGTGATCCATGGATGTGAAGTGTGTTGTGTGTTTCCCTTCGGAAATGGAGTTAAATCCCAGGCTCTGTATCTTCCTACAAGCAAGACTTCGTTTCAGGTAAGGGCAGTCACTTTTCAGCTCAAAGGAACTGCATCGTTCAGGAAGCTCACACGTTTCTCATCTTAACTGACAAGCATCGAATGTTAGACGACCAGTGCTTTGTATCAGTTTCACAAGCAGAGTTGGAATAGATATGGTCCGTATGTGTAAGAAACACCATTCTTTTTTCTCAGCACACTCACGTTTCCTGCTCTAAATAGAGACTTTGAAAGCAAGAGCGTGCTTCTTGCTCTAAAGCAGTGTGTGATCCATGGATGAGAACTGTGTAGTGTGTTTCCCTTCAGAAATGGAGTTAAATCCCAGGCTCTGTGTCTTCCTACAAGCAAGACTTCGTTTCATGTAAAGGAAGTTACTTTACAGCTCAAACGAACTACAGCATTCACAAAGCTCACACGTTTCTCATCTTAACTGACAAGCATTGGATGTTAGAGGACCTGTTGTTTGTTTCAGTTTCAGAAGTAGAGTTGTACTAGATAGGGTCCATATGTTTAAGAAACTCCGTTCTTTTGTTCTCAGCACACTCATGTTTCCTGCTGTCTTAGAGACTCTAGAAAGCAAGAGCGTGATTCTTGCTGTAAAGCAGAGTGTGAACAATGGATGAGAACACTGTTGTGTGTTTCACTTAAGAAATGGAGTTAAATCCCAGGCTCTGAGTCTTCCTACAAGTAAGACTTCATTTCAGGTAGGGGCAGTTACTTTACAGCTCAAACGAACTACATCGTTCAAGAAGCTCACACGTTTCTCATCTTAACTGAGAAGCATTGGATGTTAGAGGACCTTTGCTTTGTATCAATTTCAAGCAGAATTGAACTAAATATGGTCCGTATGTATAGGAAACACTGTTCTTTTCCTCTGAGCACACTCAAGTTTCCTTCTGTATTAGAGACTCTAGAAAGCAAGAGCGTGCTTCTTGCTCTAAAGCAGAGTGTGATCCATGGATGAGAACTGTGTTATGTTATTCCCTTCAGAAATGGAGTTAAATCCCATGCTCTGTGTCTTCCTAGAAGCAAGACTTCGTTTCAGGCAAGGGCAGTCACTTTTCAGCTCAAACAATCTACATCATTCACGAAGCTCACACGTTTCTCATCTTAACTGACAAGCATTGGATGTTAGGGGACCAGTGCTTTGTATCAGTTTCAGTAGTAGTGTTGGACTAGATATGGTCGGTATGTATAAGAAACGCCATTCTTTTTTCTCAGCACACTCACTTTTCCTGCTGTATTAGAGAATCTAGAAAGCAAGAGCGTGCTTCTTGCTTTAAAGCAGAGTGTGAACAATGGATGAGAACTCTGTTTTGTGTTTCACTTCAGAAATGGAGTTAAATACCAGGCTCTGAGTCTTCCTACAAGCAAGACTTCGTTTCAGGTAAGGGAAGTTACTTTACAGCTCAAACGAACTACATTGTTCACGAAGCTCACACGTTTCTCATCTTAACTGACAAGCATTGGATGTTAGGGGACCAGTGCTTTGTATCAGTTTCAGTAGTAGTGTTGGACTAGATATGGTCGGTATGTATAAGAAACGCCATTCTTTTTTCTCAGCACACTCACTTTTCCTGCTGTATTAGAGAATCTAGAAAGCAAGAGCGTGCTTCTTGCTTTAAAGCAGAGTGTGAACAATGGATGAGAACTCTGTTTTGTGTTTCACTTCAGAAATGGAGTTAAATACCAGGCTCTGAGTCTTCCTACAAGCAAGACTTCGTTTCAGGTAAGGGCATTTAGTTTACAGCTCAAACGAACTATATCGTTCACGAAGCTCACACGTTTCTCATCTTAACTGATTAGCATTGAATGTTAGAGGACCTTTGCTTTGTTTCAATTTCAAGCAGAGTTGAACTAGATATGGTCTGTATGTATAGGAAACACGGTTCTTTTCTTCTGAGCACACTCACGTTTCCTGCTGTATTAGAGACTCTAGAAAGCAAGAGCGTGCTTCTTGCTCTAAAGCAGAGTGTGATCAATGGATGAGAACTCTGTTGTGTGCTTCACTTCAGAAATGGAGTTAAATCCCAGGCTCTGAGTCTTCCTACAAGCAAGACTTCGTTTCAGGTAAGGGCATTTAGTTTACAGCTCAAACGAACTACATCGTTCACGAAGCTCACACGTTTCTCATCTTAACTGACAAGCATTGGATGTTAGGGGACCAGTGCTTTGTATCAGTTTCAGCAGTAGTGTTGGACTAGATATGGTCGGTATGTATAAGAAACGCCATTCTTTTTTCTCAGCACACTCACTTTTCCTGCTGTATTAGAGAATCTAGAAAGCAAGAGCGTGCTTCTTGCTTTAAAGCAGAGTGTGAACAATGGATGAGAACTCTGTTTTGTGTTTCACTTCAGAAATGGAGTTAAATACCAGGCTCTGAGTCTTCCTACAAGCAAGACTTCGTTTCAGGTAAGGGAAGTTACTTTACAGCTCAAACGAACTACATTGTTGACGAAGCTCACACGTTTCTCATCTTAACTGAGAAGCATTGGATGTTAGAGGACCTTTGCTTTGTGTCAATTTCAAGCAGAGTTGGACTAGATATGGTCCATATGTGTAAGAAACACCGTTCTATTGTTCTGAGCACACTCATGTTTCCTGCTGTAGTGGAGACTCTAGAAAGGAAGAGCGTGCTTCTTGCTCTAAAGCAGAGTGTGATCCATGGATGTGAAGTGTGTTGTGTGTTTCCCTTCGGAAATGGAGTTAAATCCCAGGCTCTGTATCTTCCTACAAGCAAGACTTCGTTTCAGGTAAGGGCAGTCACTTTTCAGCTCAAAGGAACTGCATCGTTCAGGAAGCTCACACGTTTCTCATCTTAACTGACAAGCATCGAATGTTAGACGACCAGTGCTTTGTATCAGTTTCACAAGCAGAGTTGGAATAGATATGGTCCGTATGTGTAAGAAACACCATTCTTTTTTCTCAGCACACTCACGTTTCCTGCTCTAAATAGAGACTTTGAAAGCAAGAGCGTGCTTCTTGCTCTAAAGCAGTGTGTGATCCATGGATGAGAACTGTGTAGTGTGTTTCCCTTCAGAAATGGAGTTAAATCCCTGGCTCTGTGTCTTCCTACAAGCAAGACTTCGTTTCATGTAAAGGAAGTTACTTTACAGCTCAAACGAACTACAGCATTCACAAAGCTCACACGTTTCTCATCTTAACTGACAAGCAGTGGATGTTAGAGGACCTGTTGTTTGTTTCAGTTTCAGAAGTAGAGTTGTACTAGATAGGGTCCATATGTGTAAGAAACTCCGTTCTTTTGTTCTCAGCACACTCATGTTTCCTGCTGTCTTAGAGACTCTAGAAAGCAAGAGCATGATTCTTGCTGTAAAGCAGAGTGTGAACAATGGATGAGAACACTGTTGTGTGTTTCACTTCAGAAATGGAGTTAAATACCAGGCTCTGGGTCTAACTACAAGCAAGACTTCGTTTCAGGTAAGGGCAGTCACTTTTAAGCTCAAACAAACTACATCATTCACGAAGCTCACACGTTTCTCATCTTAACTGACAAGCGTTGGATGTTAGAAGACCAATGATTTGTATCAGTTTCAGAAGCAGAGTTTGACTAGATATGATCCGTATGTGTAGGAAACACCGTTCATTTCTTCTCAGCACACTCATGTTTCCTGCTGTCTTAGAGACTCTAGAAAGATAGAGCGTGCTTCTTGCTCTAAAGCAGAGTGTGATCAATGGATGAGAACTCTGTTGTGTGTTTCACTTCAGAAATGGAGTTAAATCCCAGGCTCTGAGTCTTCCTACAAGCAAGACTTCGTTTCAGGTAAGGGCAGTTACTTTACAGCTCAAACGAACTACATCGTTCAAGAAGCTCACACGTTTCTCATCTTAACTGAGAAGCATTGGATCTTAGAGGACCTTTGCTTTGTATCAATTTCAAGCAGAATTGAACTAGATATGGTCTGGATGTATAGGAAACACGGTTCTTTTCTTCTGACCACACTCACGTTTCCTGCTGTATTAGAGACTCTAGAAAGCAAGAGCGTGCTTCTTGCTCTAAAGCAGAGTGTGATCCATGGATGAGAACTGTGTTATGTTATTCCCTTCAGAAATGGAGTTAAATCCCAGGCTCTGTGTCTTCCTAGAAGCAAGACTTCGTTTCAGGCAAGGGCAGTCACTTTTCAGCTCAAACAATCTACATCGTTCAGGAAGCTCACACGTTTCTCATCTTAACTGACAAGAATTGGATGTTAGAGGACCTTTGGTTTGTTTCTGTTTCATAAGCAGAGTTCGACTAGATATGGTCCGTATGTGTAGGAAACACCGTTCTTTTGTTCTCAACACACTCATATTTCCTGCTGTCTTAGAGAGTCTAGAAAGCAAGAGCGTGCTTCTTGCTGTAAAGCAGAGTGTGAACAATGGATGAGAACTCTGCTGTGTGTTTCACTTCAGAAATGAAGTTAAATCCCAGGCTCTGAGTCTTCCTACAAGCAAGACTTCGTTTCAGGTAAGGGCAGTCACTTTTCAGCTCAAACAAACTACATCGTTCACGAAGCTCAGACGTTTCTCATCTTAACTGACAAGCATTGGATGTTAGAAGACCAATGATTTGTATCAGTTTCAGAAGCAGAGTTGGACTAGATATGATCTGTATGTGTGGGAAACACCGTTCATTTGTTCTCAGCACACTTAAGTTTCCTGCTGTCTTAGCGACTCTAGAAATCTGGAGCGTGCTTCTTGCTCTAAAGCAGAGTGTGATCAATGGATGAGAACTCTGTTGTGTGTTTCACTTCAGAAATGGAGTTAAATACCAGGCTCTGAGTCTTCCTACAAGCAAGACTTCGTTTCAGGTAAGGGCAGTTACTTTACAGCTCAAACGAACTACATTGTTCACGAAGCTCACACGTTTCTCATCTTAACTGACAAGCATTGGATGTTAGGGGACCAGTGCTTTGTATCAGTTTCAGTAGTAGTGTTGGACTAGATATGGTCGGTATGTATAAGAAACACCATTCTTTTTCTCAGCACACTCACATTTCCTGCTCTATTAGAGAATCTAGAAAGCAAGAGCGTGCTTCTTGCTGTAAAGCAGAGTGTGAACAATGGATGAGAACTCTGTTGTGTGTTTCACTTTAGAAATGGAGTTAAATCCCAGGCTCTGAGTCGTACTACAAGCAAGACTTCGTTTCAGGTAAGGGCAGTCACTTTTAAGCTCAAACAAACTACATCATTCATGAAGCTCACACGTTTCTCATCTTAACTGACAAGAATTGGATGTTAGAAGACCAATGATTTGTATCAGATTCAGAAGCAGAATTGGACTAGATATGATCCGTATGTGTAGGAAACACCGTTCATTTCTTCTCAGCACACTCAAGTTTCCTGCTGTCTTAGAGACTCTAGAAAGATAGAGCGTGCTTCTTGCTCTAAAGCAGAGTGTGATCAATGGATGAGAACTCTGTTGTGTGTTTCACTTCAGAAATGGAGTTAAATCCCAGGCTCTGAGTCTTCCTACAAGCAAGACTTCGTTTCAGGTAAGGGCAGTTACTTTACAGCTCAAACGAACTACATCGTTCAAGAAGCTCACACGTTTCTCATCCTAACTGAGAAGCATTGGATGTTAGAGGACCTTTGCTTTGTATCAATTTCAAGCAGAATTGAACTAGATATGGTCCGTATGTATAGGAAACACGGTTCTTTTCCTCTGAGCACACACACGTTTCCTTCTGTATTAGAGACTCTAGAAAGCAAGAGCGTGCTTCTTGCTCTAAAGCAGAGTGTGATCCATGGATGAGAACTGTGTTATGTTATTCCCTTCAGAAATGGAGTTAAATCACATGCTCTGTGTCTTCCTAGAAGCAAGACTTCGTTTCAGGCAAGGGCAGTCACTTTTCAGCTCAAATAATCTACATCGTTCAGGAAGCTCACACGTTTCTCATCTTACCTGACAAGAATTGGATGTTAGAGGACCTTTGGTTTGTTTCTGTTTCAGAAGCAGAGTTCGACTAGATATGGTCCGTATGTGTAGGAAACACCGTTCTTTTGTTCTCAACACACTCATGTTTCCTGCTGTTTTAGAGAATCTAGAATGCAAGAGCGTGCTTCTTGCTGTAAAGCAGAGTGTGAACAATAGATGAGAACTCTGCTGTGTGTTTCACTTCAGAAATGGAGTTAAATCCCAGGCTCTGAGTCTTACTACAAGCAAGACTTCGTTTCAGGTAAGGGCAGTCACTTTTCAGCTCAAACAAACTACATCGTTCACGAAGCTCAGACGTTTCTCATCTTAACTGACAAGCATTGGATGTTAGTAGACAAATGATTTGTATCAGTTTCAGAAGCAGAGTTGGACTAGATATGATCTGTATGTGTGGGAAACACCATTTATTTGTTCTCAGCACACTCACGTTTCCTGCTGTCTTAGCAACTCTAGAAATCTGGAGCGTGCTTCTTGCTCTAAAGAAGAGTGTGATCAATGGATGAGAACTCTGTTGTGTGTTTCACTTCAGAAATGGAGTTAAATACCAGGCTCTGAGTCTTCCTACAAGCAAGACTTCGTATCAGGTAAGGGCATTTAGTTTACAGCTCAAACGAACTATATCGTTCACGAAGCTCACACGTTTCTCATCTTAACTGATTAGCATTGAATGTTAGGGGACCAGTGCTTTGTATCAATTGCAAGCAGAGTTGATCACCATTCTTTTTTCTCAGCACACTCACATTTCCTGCTGTATTAGAGAATCTAGAAAGCAAGAGCGTGCTTCTTGCTGTAAAGCAGAGTGTGAACAATGGATGAGAACTCTGTTGTGTGCTTCACTTTAGAAATGGAGTTAAATCCCTGGCTCTGCGTCTTCCTACAAGCAAGACTTCGTTTCAGGTAAGGGCAATTAGTTTACAGCTCAATAGAACTACATCGTTCACGAAGCTCACACGTTTCTCATCTTAACTGACAAGCATTGGATGTTAGGGGACCAGTGCTTTGTATCAGTTTCAGAAGCAGAGTTGGACTTGATATGGTCCGTATGTGTAGGAAACACCGTTCATTTGTTCTCAGCACACTCATGTTTCCTGCTGTCTTAGAGACTCTAGAAAGCAAGAGCGTGATTCTTGCTGTAAAGCAGAGTGTGATCCATGGATGAGAACTGTGTTATGTGATTCCCTGCCGAAATGGAGTTAAATCCCAGGCTCTGTGTCTTCCTAGAAGCAAGACTTCGTTTCAGGCAAGGGCAGTCACTTTTCAGCTCAAACAATCTACATCGTTCAGGAAGCTCACACGTTTCTCATCTTAACTGACAAGCATTGGATGTTAGAGGACCTTTGCTTTGTATCAGTTTCAGAAGCAGAGTTTGACTAGATATGATCTGTATGTGTAGGAAACACCATTCATTTCTTCTCAGCACACTCATGTTTCCTGCAGTCTTAGAGACTCTAGAGAGATAGAGCGTGCTTCTTGCCCTAAAGCAGAGTGTGATCAATGGAGGAGAACTCTGTTGTGTGTTTCACTTCAGAAATGGAGTTAAATCCCAGGCTCTGAGTCTTCCTAGAAGCAAGACTTCGTTTCAGGCAAGGGCAGTTACTTTACAGCTCAAACAATCTACATCGTTCAGGAAGCTCACACGTTTCTCATCTTAACTGAGAAGCATTGGATGTTAGAGGACCTTTGCTTTGTGTCAATTTCAAGCAGAATTGAACTAGATATGGTCCGTATGTATAGGAAACACGGTTCTTTTCCTCTGAGCACACTCACGTTTCCTTCTGTATTAGAGACTCTAGAAAGCAAGAGCGTGCTTCTTGCTCTAAAGCAGAGTGTGATCCATGGATGAGAACTGTGTTATGTTATTCCCTTCAGAAATGGAGTTAAATCCCATGCTCTGTGTCTTCCTAGAAGCAAGACTTCGTTTCAGGCAAGGGCAGTCACTTTTCAGCTCAAATAATCTACATCGTTCAGGAAGCTCACACGTTTCTCATCTTAACTGACAAGAATTGGATGTTAGAGGACCTTTGGTTTGTTTCTGTTTCAGAAGCAGAGTTCGACTAGATATGGTCCGTATGTGTAGGAAACACCGTTCTTTTGTTCTCAACACACTCATGTTTCCTGCTGTCTTAGAGAGTCTAGAATGCAAGAGCGTGCTTCTTGCTGTAAAGCAGAGTGTGAACAATAAATGAGAACTCTGCTGTGTGTTTCACTTCAGAAATGGAGTTAAATCCCAGGCTCTGAGTCTTACTACAAGCAAGACTTCGTTTCAGGTAAGGGCAGTCACTTTTCAGCTCAAACAAACTACATCGTTCACGAAGCTCAGACGTTTCTCATCTTAACTGACAAGCATTGGATGTTAGAAGACCAATGATTTGTATCAGTTTCAGAAGCAGAGTTGGACTAGATATGATCTGTATGTGTGGGAAACACCGTTTATTTGTTCTCAGCACACTCACGTTTCCTGCTGTCTTAGCAACTCTAGACATCTGGAGCGTGCTTCTTGCTCTAAAGCAGAGTGTGATCAATGGATGAGAACTCTGTTGTGTGTTTCACTTCAGAAATGGAGTTAAATACCAGGCTCTGAGTCTTCCTACAAGCAAGACTTCGTATAAGGTAAGGGCATTTAGTTTACAGCTCAAACGAACTATATCGTTCACGAAGCTCACACGTTTCTCATCTTAACTGATTAGCATTGAATGTTAGAGGACCGTTGCTTTGTATCAATTGCAAGCAGAGTTGAACTAGATATGGTCTGGATGTATAGGAAACACGGTTCTTTTCTTCTGACCGCACTCACGTTTCCTGCTGTATTAGAGACTCTAGAAAGCAAGAGCGTGCTTCTTGCTCTAAAGCAGAGTGTGATCAATGGATGAGAACTCTGTTGTGTGTTTCACTTTAGAAATGGAGTTAAATCCCAGGCTCTGAGTCTTACTACAAGCAAGACTTCGTTTCAGGTAAGGGCAGTCACTTTTAAGCTCAAACAAACTACATCATTCACGAAGCTCACACGTTTCTCATCTTAACTGACAAGTATTGGATGTTAGAAGACCAATGATTTGTATCAGTTTCAGAAGCAGAGTTTGACTAGATATGATCTGTATGTGTGAGAAACTCCGTTCATTTGTTCTCAGCACACTCAAGTTTCCTGCTGTCTTAGCGACTCTAGAAATCTGGAGCGTGCTTCTTGCTCTAAAGCAGAGTGTGATCAATGGATGAGAACTCTGTTGTGTGTTTCACTTCAGAAATGGAGTTAAATACCAGGCTCTGAGTCTTCCTACAAGCAAGACTTCGTTTCAGGTAAGGGCAGTTACTTTACAGCTCAAACGAACTACATTGTTCACGAAGCTCACACGTTTCTCATCTTAACTGACAAGCATTGGATGTTAGGGGACCAGTGCTTTGTATCAGTTTCAGTAGTAGTGTTGGACTAGATATGGTCGGTATGTATAAGAAACACCATTCTTTTTCTCAGCACACTCACATTTCCTGCTCTATTAGAGAATCTAGAAAGCAAGAGCGTGCTTCTTGCTGTAAAGCAGAGTGTGAACAATGGATGAGAACTCTGTTGTGTGTTTCACTTTAGAAATGGAGTTAAATCCCAGGCTCTGAGTCTTCCTACAAGCAAGACTTCGTTTCAGGTAAGGGCTGTTACTTTAAAGCTCAAACGAACTACATCGTTCAAGAAGCTCACACGTTTCTCATCTTAACTGAGAAGCATTGGATGTTAGAGGACCTTTGCTTTGTATCAATTTCAAGCAGAATTGAACTAGATATGGTCCGTATGTATAGGAAACACGGTTCTTTTCCTCTGAGCACACTCACGTTTCCTTCTGTATTAGAGACTCTAGAAAGCAAGAGCGTGCTTCTTGCTCTAAAGCAGAGTGTGATCCATGGATGAGAACTGTGTTATGTTATTCCCTTCAGAAATGGAGTTAAATCACATGCTCTGTGTCTTCCTAGAAGCAAGACTTCGTTTCAGGCAAGGGCAGTCACTTTTCAGCTCAAATAATCTACATCGTTCAGGAAGCTCACACGTTTCTCATCTTACCTGACAAGAATTGGATGTTAGAGGACCTTTGGTTTGTTTCTGTTTCAGAAGCAGAGTTCGACTAGATATGGTCCGTATGTGTAGGAAACACCGTTCTTTTGTTCTCAACACACTCATGTTTCCTGATGTTTTAGAGAATCTAGAATGCAAGAGCGTGCTTCTTGCTGTAAAGCAGAGTGTGAACAATAGATGAGAACTCTGCTGTGTGTTTCACTTCAGAAATGGAGTTAAATCCCAGGCTCTGAGTCTTACTACAAGCAAGACTTCGTTTCAGGTAAGGGCAGTCACTTTTCAGCTCAAACAAACTACATCGTTCACGAAGCTCAGACGTTTCTCATCTTAACTGACAAGCATTGGATGTTAGAAGACAAATGATTTGTATCAGTTTCAGAAGCAGAGTTGGACTAGATATGATCTGTATGTGTGGGAAACACCATTTATTTGTTCTCAGCACACTCACGTTTCCTGCTGTCTTAGCAACTCTAGAAATCTGGAGCGTGCTTCTTGCTCTAAAGAAGAGTGTGATCAATGGATGAGAACTCTGTTGTGTGTTTCACTTCAGAAATGGAGTTAAATACCAGGCTCTGAGTCTTCCTACACGCAAGACTTCGTATCAGGTAAGGGCATTTAGTTTACAGCTCAAACGAACTATATCGTTCACGAAGCTCACACGTTTCTCATCTTAACTGATTAGCATTGAATGTTAGGGGACCAGTGCTTTGTATCAATTGCAAGCAGAGTTGATCACCATTCTTTTTTCTCAGCACACTCACATTTCCTGCTGTATTAGAGAATCTAGAAAGCAAGAGCGTGCTTCTTGCTGTAAAGCAGAGTGTGAACAATGGATGAGAACTCTGTTGTGTGCTTCACTTTAGAAATGGAGTTAAATCCCAGGCTCTGAGTCGTACTACAAGCAAGACTTCGTTTCAGGTAAGGGCAATTAGTTTACAGCTCAATAGAACTACATCGTTCACGAAGCTCACACGTTTCTCATCTTAACTGACAAGCATTGGATGTTAGGGGACCAGTGCTTTGTATCAGTTTCAGAAGCAGAGTTGGACTTGTTATGGTCCGTATGTGTAGGAAACACCGTTCATTTGTTCTCAGCACACTCATGTTTCCTGCTGTCTTAGAGACTCTAGAAAGCAAGAGCGTGATTCTTGCTGTAAAGCAGAGTGTGATCCATGGATGAGAACTGTGTTATGTGATTCCCTGCAGAAATGGAGTTAAATCCCAGGCTCTGTGTCTTTCTATAAGCAAGACTTCGTTTCAGGCAAGGGCAGTCACTTTTCAGCTCAAACAATCTACATCGTTCAGGAAGCTCACACGTTTCTCATCTTAACTGACAAGCATTGGATGTTAGAGGACCTTTGCTTTGTATCAGTTTCAGAAGCAGAGTTTGACTAGATATGATCTGTATGTGTAGGAAACACCATCCATTTCTTCTCAGCACACTCATGTTTCCTGCTGTCTTAGAGACTCTAGAGAGATAGAGCGTGCTTCTTGCCCTAAAGCAGAGTGTGATCAATGGAGGAGAACTCTGTTGTGTGTTTCACTTCAGAAATGGAGTTAAATCCCATGCTCTGTGTCTTCCTAGAAGCAAGACTTCGTTTCAGGCAAGGGCAGTCACTTTTCAGCTCAAATAATCTACATCGTTCAGGAAGCTCACACGTTTCTCATCTTAACTGACAAGAATTGGATGTTAGAGGACCTTTGGTTTGTTTCTGTTTCAGAAGCAGAGTTCGACTAGATATGGTCCGTATGTGTAGGAAACACCGTTCTTTTGTTCTCAACACACTCATGTTTCCTGCTGTCTTAGAGAGTCTAGAATGCAAGAGCGTGCTTCTTGCTGTAAAGCAGAGTGTGAACAATAAATGAGAACTCTGCTGTGTGTTTCACTTCAGAAATGGAGTTAAATCCCAGGCTCTGAGTCTTACTACAAGCAAGACTTCGTTTCAGGTAAGGGCAGTCACTTTTCAGCTCAAACAAACTACATCGTTCACGAAGCTCAGACGTTTCTCATCTTAACTGACAAGCATTGGATGTTAGAAGACTAATGATTTGTATCAGTTTCAGAAGCAGAGTTGGACTAGATATGATCTGTATGTGTGGGAAACACCGTTTATTTGTTCTCAGCACACTCACGTTTCCTGCTGTCTTAGCAACTCTAGAAATCTGGAGCGTGCTTCTTGCTCTAAAGCAGAGTGTGATCAATGGATGAGAACTCTGTTGTGTGTTTCACTTCAGAAATGGAGTTAAATACCAGGCTCTGAGTCTTCCTACAAGCAAGACTTCGTATCAGGTAAGGGCATTTAGTTTACAGCTCAAACGAACTATATCGTTCACGAAGCTCACACGTTTCTCATCTTAACTGATTAGCATTGAATGTTAGAGGACCGTTGCTTTGTATCAATTGCAAGCAGAGTTGAACTAGATATGGTCTGGATGTATAGGAAACACGGTTCTTTTCTTCTGACCACACTCACGTTTCCTGCTGTATTAGAGACTCTAGAAAGCAAGAGCGTGCTTCTTGCTCTAAAGCAGAGTGTGATCAATGGATGCGAACTCTGCTGTGTGTTTCACTTTAGAAATGGAGTTAAATCCCAGGCTCTGAGTCTTACTACAAGCAAGACTTCGTTTCAGGTAAGGGCAGTCACTTTTAAGCTCAAACAAACTACATCATTCACGAAGTTCACACGTTTCTCATCTTAACTGACAAGCATTGGATGTTAGAAGACCAATGATTTGTATCAGTTTCAGAAGCAGAGTTTGACTAGATATGATCTGTATGTGTAGGAAACACCATTCATTTCTTCTCAGCACACTCATGTTTCCTGCTGTCTTAGAGACTCTAGAGAGATAGAGCGTGCTTCTTGCTCTAAAGCAGAGTGTGATCAATGGATGAGAACTCTGTTGTGTGTTTCACTTCAGAAATGGAGTTAAATCCCAGGCTCTGAGTCTTCCTACAAGCAAGACTTCGTTTCAGGTAAGGGAAGTTACTTTACAGCTCAAACGAACTACATCGTTAAAGAAGCTCACACGTTTCTCATCTTAACTGAGAAGCATTGGATGTTAGAGGACCTTTGCTTTGTATCAACTTCAAGCAGAATTTAACTAGATATGGACCGTATGTATAGGAAACACGGTTCTTTTCCTCTGAGCACACTCACGTTTCCTTCTGTATTAGAGACTCTAGAAAGCAAGAGCGTGCTTCTTGCTCTAAAGCAGAGTGTGATCCATGGATGAGAACTGTGTTATGTTATTCCCTTCAGAAATGGAGTTAAATCCCAGGCTCTGTGTCTTCCTAGAAGCAAGACTTCGTTTCAGGCAAGGGCAGTCACTTTTCAGCTCAAACAATCTACATCGTTCAGGAAGCTCACACGTTTCTCATCTTAACTGACAAGAATTGGATGTTAGAGGACCTTTGGTTTGTTTCTGTTTCAGAAGCAGAGTTCGACTAGATATGGTCCGTATGTGTAGGAAACACCGTTCTTTTGTTCTCAACACACTCATATTTCCTGCTGTCTTAGAGAGTCTAGAAAGCAAGAGCGTGCTTCTTGCTGTAAAGCAGAGTGTGAACAATGGATGAGAACTCTGCTGTGTGTTTCACTTCAGAAATGAAGTTAAATCCTAGGCTCTGAGTCTTCCTACAAGCAAGACTTCGTTTCAGGTAAGGGCAGTCACTTTTCAGCTCAAACAAACTACATCGTTCACGAAGCTCAGACATTTCTCATCTTAACTGACAAGCATTGGATGTTAGAAGACCAATGATTTGTATCAGTTTCAGAAGCAGAGTTGGACTAGATATGATCTGTATGTGTGGAAAACTCCGTTCATATGTTCTCAGCACACTCAAGTTTCCTGCTGTCTTAGCGACTCTAGAAATCTGGAGCGTGCTTCTTGCTCTAAAGCAGAGTGTGATCAATGGATGAGAACTCTGTTGTTTGTTTCACTTCAGAAATGGAGTTAAATACCAGGCTCTGAGTCTTCCTACAAGCAAGACTTCGTTTCAGGTAAGGGCAGTTACTTTACAGCTCAAACGAACTACATTGTTCACGAAGCTCACACGTTTCTCATCTTAACTGACAAGCATTGGATGTTAGGGGACCAGTGCTTTGTATCAGTTTCAGTAGTAGTGTTGGACTAGATATGGTCGGTATTTATAAGAAACACCATTCTTTTTCTCAGCACACTCACATTTCCTGCTGTATTAGAGAATCTAGAAAGCAAGAGCGTGCTTCTTGCTGTAAAGCAGAGTGTGAACAATGGATGAGAACTCTGTTGTGTGTTTCACTTTAGAAATGGAGTTAAATCCCAGGCTCTGAGTCGTACTACAAGCAAGACTTCGTTTCAGGTAAGGGCAGTCACTTTTAAGCTCAAACAAACTACATCATTCACGAAGCTCACACGTTTCTCATCTTAACTGACAAGAATTGGATGTTAGAAGACCAATGATTTGTATCAGATTCAGAAGCAGAATTGGACTAGATATGATCCGTATGTGTAGGAAACACCGTTCATTTCTTCTCAGCACACTCAAGTTTCTTGCTGTCTTAGAGACTCTAGAAAGATAGAGCGTGCTTCTTACTCTAAAGCAGAGTGTGATCAATGGATGAGAACTCTGTTGTGTGTTTCACTTCAGAAATGGAGTTAAATCCCAGGCTCTGAGTCTTCCTACAAGCAAGACTTCGTTTCAGGTAAGAGCAGTTACTTTACAGCTCAAACGAACTACATCGTTCAAGAAGCTCACACGTTTCTCATCTCAACTGAGAAGCATTGGATGTTAGAGGACCTTTGCTTTGTATCAATTTCAAGCAGAATTGAACTAGATATGGTCGGTATGTATAGGAAACACGGTTCTTTTCCTCTGAGCACACTCACGTTTCCTTCTGTATTAGAGACTCTAGAAAGCAAGAGCGTGCTTCTTGCTCTAAAGCAGAGTGTGATCCATGGATGAGAACTGTGTTATGTTATTCCCTTCAGAAATGGAGTTAAATCACATGCTCTGTGTCTTCCTAGGAGCAAGACTTCGTTTCAGGCAAGGGCAGTCACTTTTCAGCTCAAATAATCTACATCGTTCAGGAAGCTCACACGTTTCTCATCTTAACTGACAAGAATTGGATGTTAGAGGACCTTTGGTTTGTTTCTGTTTCAGAAGCAGAGTTCGACTAGATATGGTCCGTATGTGTAGGAAACACCGTTCTTTTGTTCTCAACACAATCATGTTTCCTGCTGTTTTAGAGAATCTAGAATGCAAGAGCGTGCTTCTTGCTGTAAAGCAGAGTGTGAACAATAGATGAGAACTCTGCTGTGTGTTTCACTTCAGAAATGGAGTTAAATCCCAGGCTCTGAGTCTTACTACAAGCAAGACTTCGTTTCAGGTAAGGGCAGTCACTTTTCAGCTCAAACAAACTACATCGTTCACGAAGCTCAGACGTTTCTCATCTTAACTGACAAGCATTGGATGTTAGAAGACAAATGATTTGTATCAGTTTCAGAAGCAGAGTTGGACTAGATATGATCTGTATGTGTGGGAAACACCATTTATTTGTTCTCAGCACACTCACGTTTCCTGCTGTCTTAGCAACTCTAGAAATCTGGAGCGTGCTTCTTGCTCTAAAGAAGAGTGTGATCAATGGATGAGAACTCTGTTGTGTGTTTCACTTCAGAAATGGAGTTAAATACCAGGCTCTGAGTCTTCCTACACGCAAGACTTCGTATCAGGTAAGGGCATTTAGTTTACAGCTCAAACGAACTATATCGTTCACGAAGCTCACACGTTTCTCATCTTAACTGATTAGCATTGAATGTTAGGGGACCAGTGCTTTGTATCAATTGCAAGCAGAGTTGATCACCATTCTTTTTTCTCAGCACACTCACATTTCCTGCTGTATTAGAGAATCTAGAAAGCAAGAGCGTGCTTCTTGCTGTAAAGCAGAGTGTGAACAATGGATGAGAACTCTGTTGTGTGCTTCACTTTAGAAATGGAGTTAAATCCCAGGCTCTGAGTCGTACTACAAGCAAGACTTCGTTTCAGGTAAGGGCAATTAGTTTACAGCTCAATAGAACTACATCGTTCACGAAGCTCACACGTTTCTCATCTTAACTGACAAGCATTGGATGTTAGGGGACCAGTGCTTTGTATCAGTTTCAGAAGCAGAGTTGGACTTGTTATGGTCCGTATGTGTAGGAAACACCGTTCATTTGTTCTCAGCACACTCATGTTTCCTGCTGTCTTAGAGACTCTAGAAAGCAAGAGCGTGATTCTTGCTGTAAAGCATAGTGTGATCCATGGATGAGAACTGTGTTATGTGATTCCCTGCAGAAATGGAGTTAAATCCCAGGCTCTGTGTCTTTCTATAAGCAAGACTTCGTTTCAGGCAAGGGCAGTCACTTTTCAGCTCAAACAATCTACATCGTTCAGGAAGCTCACACGTTTCTCATCTTAACTGACAAGCATTGGATGTTAGAGGACCTTTGCTTTGTATCAGTTTCAGAAGCAGAGTTTGACTAGATATGATCTGTATGTGTAGGAAACACCATCCATTTCTTCTCAGCACACTCATGTTTCCTGCTGTCTTAGAGACTCTAGAGAGATAGAGCGTGCTTCTTGCCCTAAAGCAGAGTGTGATCAATGGAGGAGAACTCTGTTGTGTGTTTCACTTCAGAAATGGAGTTAAATCCCATGCTCTGTGTCTTCCTAGAAGCAAGACTTCGTTTCAGGCAAGGGCAGTCACTTTTCAGCTCAAATAATCTACATCGTTCAGGAAGCTCACACGTTTCTCATCTTAACTGACAAGAATTGGATGTTAGAGGACCTTTGGTTTGTTTCTGTTTCAGAAGCAGAGTTCGACTAGATATGGTCCGTATGTGTAGGAAACACCGTTCTTTTGTTCTCAACACACTCATGTTTCCTGCTGTCTTAGAGAGTCTAGAATGCAAGAGCGTGCTTCTTGCTGTAAAGCAGAGTGTGAACAATAAATGAGAACTCTGCTGTGTGTTTCACTTCAGAAATGGAGTTAAATCCCAGGCTCTGAGTCTTACTACAAGCAAGACTTCGTTTCAGGTAAGGGCAGTCACTTTTCAGCTCAAACAAACTACATCGTTCACGAAGCTCAGACGTTTCTCATCTTAACTGACAAGCATTGGATGTTAGAAGACTAATGATTTGTATCAGTTTCAGAAGCAGAGTTGGACTAGATATGATCTGTATGTGTGGGAAACACCGTTTATTTGTTCTCAGCACACTCACGTTTCCTGCTGTCTTAGCAACTCTAGAAATCTGGAGCGTGCTTCTTGCTCTAAAGCAGAGTGTGATCAATGGATGAGAACTCTGTTGTGTGTTTCACTTCAGAAATGGAGTTAAATACCAGGCTCTGAGTCTTCCTACAAGCAAGACTTCGTATCAGGTAAGGGCATTTAGTTTACAGCTCAAACGAACTATATCGTTCACGAAGCTCACACGTTTCTCATCTTAACTGATTAGCATTGAATGTTAGAGGACCGTTGCTTTGTATCAATTGCAAGCAGAGTTGAACTAGATATGGTCTGGATGTATAGGAAACACGGTTCTTTTCTTCTGACCACACTCACGTTTCCTGCTGTATTAGAGACTCTAGAAAGCAAGAGCGTGCTTCTTGCTCTAAAGCAGAGTGTGATCAATGGATGCGAACTCTGCTGTGTGTTTCACTTTAGAAATGGAGTTAAATCCCAGGCTCTGAGTCTTACTACAAGCAAGACTTCGTTTCAGGTAAGGGCAGTCACTTTTAAGCTCAAACAAACTACATCATTCACGAAGTTCACACGTTTCTCATCTTAACTGACAAGCATTGGATGTTAGAAGACCAATGATTTGTATCAGTTTCAGAAGCAGAGTTTGACTAGATATGATCTGTATGTGTAGGAAACACCATTCATTTCTTCTCAGCACACTCATGTTTCCTGCTGTCTTAGAGACTCTAGAGAGATAGAGCGTGCTTCTTGCTCTAAAGCAGAGTGTGATCAATGGATGAGAACTCTGTTGTGTGTTTCACTTCAGAAATGGAGTTAAATCCCAGGCTCTGAGTCTTCCTACAAGCAAGACTTCGTTTCAGGTAAGGGAAGTTACTTTACAGCTCAAACGAACTACATCGTTAAAGAAGCTCACACGTTTCTCATCTTAACTGAGAAGCATTGGATGTTAGAGGACCTTTGCTTTGTATCAACTTCAAGCAGAATTTAACTAGATATGGACCGTATGTATAGGAAACACGGTTCTTTTCCTCTGAGCACACTCACGTTTCCTTCTGTATTAGAGACTCTAGAAAGCAAGAGCGTGCTTCTTGCTCTAAAGCAGAGTGTGATCCATGGATGAGAACTGTGTTATGTTATTCCCTTCAGAAATGGAGTTAAATCCCAGGCTCTGTGTCTTCCTAGAAGCAAGACTTCGTTTCAGGCAAGGGCAGTCACTTTTCAGCTCAAACAATCTACATCGTTCAGGAAGCTCACACGTTTCTCATCTTAACTGACAAGAATTGGATGTTAGAGGACCTTTGGTTTGTTTCTGTTTCAGAAGCAGAGTTCGACTAGATATGGTCCGTATGTGTAGGAAACACCGTTCTTTTGTTCTCAACACACTCATATTTCCTGCTGTCTTAGAGAGTCTAGAAAGCAAGAGCGTGCTTCTTGCTGTAAAGCAGAGTGTGAACAATGGATGAGAACTCTGCTGTGTGTTTCACTTCAGAAATGAAGTTAAATCCTAGGCTCTGAGTCTTCCTACAAGCAAGACTTCGTTTCAGGTAAGGGCAGTCACTTTTCAGCTCAGACAAACTACATCGTTCACGAAGCTCAGACATTTCTCATCTTAACTGACAAGCATTGGATGTTAGAAGACCAATGATTTGTATCAGTTTCAGAAGCAGAGTTGGACTAGATATGATCTGTATGTGTGGAAAACTCCGTTCATATGTTCTCAGCACACTCAAGTTTCCTGCTGTCTTAGCGACTCTAGAAATCTGGAGCGTGCTTCTTGCTCTAAAGCAGAGTGTGATCAATGGATGAGAACTCTGTTGTTTGTTTCACTTCAGAAATGGAGTTAAATACCAGGCTCTGAGTCTTCCTACAAGCAAGACTTCGTTTCAGGTAAGGGCAGTTACTTTACAGCTCAAACGAACTACATTGTTCACGAAGCTCACACGTTTCTCATCTTAACTGACAAGCATTGGATGTTAGGGGACCAGTGCTTTGTATCAGTTTCAGTAGTAGTGTTGGACTAGATATGGTCGGTATGTATAAGAAACACCATTCTTTTTCTCAGCACACTCACATTTCCTGCTGTATTAGAGAATCTAGAAAGCAAGAGCGTGCTTCTTGCTGTAAAGCAGAGTGTGAACAATGGATGAGAACTCTGTTGTGTGTTTCACTTTAGAAATGGAGTTAAATCCCAGGCTCTGAGTCGTACTACAAGCAAGACTTCGTTTCAGGTAAGGGCAGTCACTTTTAAGCTCAAACAAACTACATCATTCACGAAGCTCACACGTTTCTCATCTTAACTGACAAGAATTGGATGTTAGAAGACCAATGATTTGTATCAGATTCAGAAGCAGAATTGGACTAGATATGATCCGTATGTGTAGGAAACACCGTTCATTTCTTCTCAGCACACTCAAGTTTCTTGCTGTCTTAGAGACTCTAGAAAGATAGAGCGTGCTTCTTACTCTAAAGCAGAGTGTGATCAATGGATGAGAACTCTGTTGTGTGTTTCACTTCAGAAATGGAGTTAAATCCCAGGCTCTGAGTCTTCCTACAAGCAAGACTTCGTTTCAGGTAAGAGCAGTTACTTTACAGCTCAAACGAACTACATCGTTCAAGAAGCTCACACGTTTCTCATCTCAACTGAGAAGCATTGGATGTTAGAGGACCTTTGCTTTGTATCAATTTCAAGCAGAATTGAACTAGATATGGTCGGTATGTATAGGAAACACGGTTCTTTTCCTCTGAGCACACTCACGTTTCCTTCTGTATTAGAGACTCTAGAAAGCAAGAGCGTGCTTCTTGCTCTAAAGCAGAGTGTGATCCATGGATGAGAACTGTGTTATGTTATTCCCTTCAGAAATGGAGTTAAATCACATGCTCTGTGTCTTCCTAGGAGCAAGACTTCGTTTCAGGCAAGGGCAGTCACTTTTCAGCTCAAATAATCTACATCGTTCAGGAAGCTCACACGTTTCTCATCTTAACTGACAAGAATTGGATGTTAGAGGACCTTTGGTTTGTTTCTGTTTCAGAAGCAGAGTTCGACTAGATATGGTCCGTATGTGTAGGAAACACCGTTCTTTTGTTCTCAACACAATCATGTTTCCTGCTGTTTTAGAGAATCTAGAATGCAAGAGCGTGCTTCTTGCTGTAAAGCAGAGTGTGAACAATAGATGAGAACTCTGCTGTGTGTTTCACTTCAGAAATGGAGTTAAATCCCAGGCTCTGAGTCTTACTACAAGCAAGAATTCGTTTCAGGTAATGGCAGTCACTTTTCAGCTCAAACAAACTACATCGTTCACGAAGCTCAGACGTTTCTCATCTTAACTGACAAGCATTGGATGTTAGAAGACAAATGATTTGTATCAGTTTCAGAAGCAGAGTTGGACTAGATATGATCTGTATGTGTGGGAAACACCATTTATTTGTTCTCAGCACACTCACGTTTCCTGCTGTCTTAGCAACTCTAGAAATCTGGAGCGTGCTTCTTGCTCTAAAGCAGAGTGTGATCAATGGATGAGAACTGTGTTGTGTGTTTCACTTCAGAAATGGAGTTAAATACCAGGCTCTGAGTCTTCCTACAAGCAAGACTTCGTATCAGGTAAGGGCATTTAGTTTACAGCTCAAACGAACTATATCGTTCACGAAGCTCACACGTTTCTCATCTTAACTGATTAGCATTGAATGTTAGGGGACCAGTGCTTTGTATCAATTGCAAGCAGAGTTGATCACCATTCTTTTTTCTCAGCACACTCACATTTCCTGCTGTATTAGAGAATCTAGAAAGCAAGAGCATGCTTCTTGCTGTAAAGCAGAGTGTGAACAATGGATGAGAACTCTGTTGTGTGCTTCACTTTAGAAATGGAGTTAAATCCCTGGCTCTGCGTCTTCCTACAAGCAAGACTTCGTTTCAGGTAAGGGCATTTAGTTTACAGCTCAATAGAACTACATCGTTCACGAAGCTCACACGTTTCTCATCTTAACTGACAAGCATTGGATGTTAGGGGACCAGTGCTTTGTATCAGTTTCAGAAGCAGAGTTGGACTTGATATGGTCCGTATGTGTAGGAAACACCGTTCATTTGTTCTCAGCACACTCATGTTTCCTGCTGTCTTAGAGACTCTAGAAAGCAAGAGCGTGATTCTTGCTGTAAACCAGAGTGTGATCCATGGATGAGAACTGTGTTATGTGATTCCCTGCAGAAATGGAGTTAAATCCCAGGCTCTGTGTCTTCCTAGAAGCAAGTCTTCGTTTCAGGCAAGGGCAGTCACTTTTCAGCTCAAACAATCTACATCTTTCAGGAAGCTCACACGTTTCTCATCTTAACTGACAAGCATTGGATGTTAGAGGACCTTTGGTTTGTTTCTGTTTCAGAAGCAGAGTTCGACTAGATATGGTCCGTATGTGTAGGAAACACCGTTCTTTTGTTCTCAACACACTCATATTTCCTGCTCTCTTAGAGAGTCTAGAAAGCAAGAGCGTGCTTCTTGCTGTAAAGCAGAGTGTGAACAATGGATGAGAACTCTGCTGTGTGTTTCACTTCAGAAATGAAGTTAAATCCCAGGCTCTGAGTCTTCCTACAAGCAAGACTTCGTTTCAGGTAAGGGCAGTCACTTTTCAGCTCAAACAAACTACATCGTTCACGAAGCTCAGACGTTTCTCATCTTAACTGACAAGCATTGGACGTTAGAAGACCAATGATTTGTATCAGTTTCAGAAGCAGAGTTGGACTAGATATGATCTGTATGTGTGGGAAACACCGTTCATTTGTTCTCAGCACACTCAAGTTTCCTGCTGTCTTAGCAACTCTAGAAATCTGGAGCGTGCTTCTTGCTCTAAAGCAGAGTGTGATCAATGGATGAGAACTCTGTTGTGTGTTTCACTTCAGAAATGGAGTTAAATACCAGGCTCTGAGTCTTCCTACAAGCAAGACTTCGTATCAGGTAAGGGCATTTAGTTTACAGCTCAAACGAACTATATCGTTCACGAAGCTCACACGTTTCTCATCTTAACTGATTAGCATTGAATGTTAGGGGACCAGTGCTTTGTATCAATTGCAAGCAGAGTTGATCACCATTCTTTTTTCTCAGCACACTCGCATTTCCTGCTGTATTAGAGAATCTAGAAAGCAAGAGCGTGCTTCTTGCTGTAAAGCAGAGTGTGAACAATGGATGAGAACTCTGTTGTGTGCTTCACTTTAGAAATGGAGTTAAATCCCTGGCTCTGCGTCTTCCTACAAGCAAGACTTCGTTTCAGGTAAGGGCATTTAGTTTACAGCTCAATAGAACTACATCGTTCACGAAGCTCACACGTTTCTCATCTTAACTGACAAGCATTGGATGTTAGGGGACCAGTGCTTTGTATCAGTTTCAGAAGCAGAGTTGGACTTGATATGGTCCGTATGTGTAGGAAACACCGTTCATTTGTTCTCAGCACACTCATGTTTCCTGCTGTCTTAGAGACTCTAGAAAGCAAGAGCGTGATTCTTGCTGTAAACCAGAGTGTGATCCATGGATGAGAACTGTGTTATGTGATTCCCTGCAGAAATGGAGTTAAATCCCAGGCTCTGTGTCTTCCTAGAAGCAAGACTTCGTTTCAGGCAAGGGCAGTCACTTTTCAGCTCAAACAATCTACATCGTTCAGGAAGCTCACACGTTTCTCATCTTAACTGACAAGCATTGGATGTTAGAGGACCTTTGCTTTGTATCAGTTTCAGAAGCAGAGTTTGACTAGATATGATCTGTATGTGTAGGAAACACCATTCATTTCTTCTCAGCACACTCATGTTTCCTGCTGTCTTAGAGACTCTAGAGAGATAGAGCGTGCGTCTTGCCCTATAGCAGAGTGTGATCAATGGAGGAGAACTCTGTTGTGTGTTTCACTTCAGAAATGGAGTTAAATACCAGGCTCTGAGTCTTCCTAGAAGCAAGACTTCGTTTCAGGCAAGGGCAGTTACTTTACAGCTCAAACAATCTACATCGTTCAGGAAGCTCACACGTTTCTCATCTTAACTGACAAGAATTGGATGTTAGAGGACCTTTGGTTTGTTTCTGTTTCAGAAGCAGAGTTCGACTAGATATGGTCCGTATGTGTAGGAAACACCGTTCTTTTGTTCTCAACACACTCATATTTCCTGCTCTCTTAGAGAGTCTAGAAAGCAAGAGCGTGCTTCTTGCTGTAAAGCAGAGTGTGAACAATGGATGAGAACTCTGCTGTGTGTTTCACTTCAGAAATGAAGTTAAATCCCAGGCTCTGAGTCTTCCTACAAGCAAGACTTCGTTTCAGGTAAGGGCAGTCACTTTTCAGCTCAAACAAACTACATCGTTCACGAAGCTCAGACGTTTCTCATCTTAACTGACAAGCATTGGACGTTAGAAGACCAATGATTTGTATCAGTTTCAGAAGCAGAGTTGGACTAGATATGATCTGTATGTGTGGGAAACACCGTTCATTTGTTCTCAGCACACTCAAGTTTCCTGCTGTCTTAGCGACTCTAGAAATCTGGAGCGTGCTTCTTGCTCTAAAGCAGAGTGTGATCAATGGATGAGAACTCTGTTGTGTGTTTCACTTCAGAAATGGAGTTAAATCCCAGGCTCTGAGTCTTCCTACAAGCAAGACTTCGTTTCAGGTAAGGGCAGTTACTTTACAGCTCAAACGAACTACATCGTTCACGAAGCTCACACGTTTCTCATCTTAACTGACAAGCATTGGATGTTAGGGGACCAGTGCTTTGTATCAGTTTCAGAAGCAGAGTTGGACTTGATATGGTCCGTATGTGTAGGAAACACCGTTCATTTGTTCTCAGCACACTCATGTTTCCTGCTGTCTTAGAGAATCTAGAAAGCAAGAGCGTGATTCTTGCTGTAAAGCAGAGTGTGATCCATGGATGAGAACTGTGTTATGTGATTCCCTGCAGAAATGGAGTTAAATCCCAGGCTCTGTGTCTTCCTAGAAGCAAGACTTCGTTTCAGGCAAGGGCAGTCACTTTTCAGCTCAAACAATCTACATCGTTCAGGAAGCTCACACGTTTCTCATCTTAACTGACAAGCATTGGATGTTAGAGGACCTTTGCTTTGTATCAGTTTCAGAAGCAGAGTTTGACTAGATATGATCTGTATGTGTAGGAAACACCATTCATTTCTTCTCAGCACACTCATGTTTCCTGCTGTCTTAGAGACTCTAGAGAGATAGAGCGTGCGTCTTGCCCTATAGCAGAGTGTGATCAATGGAGGAGAACTCTGTTGTGTGTTTCACTTCAGAAATGGAGTTAAATACCAGGCTCTGAGTCTTCCTAGAAGCAAGACTTCGTTTCAGGCAAGGGCAGTTACTTTACAGCTCAAACAATCTACATCGTTCAGGAAGCTCACACGTTTCTCATCTTAACTGACAAGAATTGGATGTTAGAGGACCTTTGGTTTGTTTCTGTTTCAGAAGCAGAGTTCGACTAGATATGGTCCGTATGTGTAGGAAACACCGTTCTTTTGTTCTCAACACACTCATATTTCCTGCTCTCTTAGAGAGTCTAGAAAGCAAGAGCGTGCTTCTTGCTGTAAAGCAGAGTGTGAACAATGGATGAGAACTCTGCTGTGTGTTTCACTTCAGAAATGAAGTTAAATCCCAGGCTCTGAGTCTTCCTACAAGCAAGACTTCGTTTCAGGTAAGGGCAGTCACTTTTCAGCTCAAACAAACTACATCGTTCACGAAGCTCAGACGTTTCTCATCTTAACTGACAAGCATTGGACGTTAGAAGACCAATGATTTGTATCAGTTTCAGAAGCAGAGTTGGACTAGATATGATCTGTATGTGTGGGAAACACCGTTCATTTGTTCTCAGCACACTCAAGTTTCCTGCTGTCTTAGCGACTCTAGAAATCTGGAGCTTGCTTCTTGCTCTAAAGCAGAGTGTGATCAATGGATGAGAACTCTGTTGTGTGTTTCACTTCAGAAATGGAGTTAAATCCCAGGCTCTGTGTCTTCCTAGAAGCAAGACTTCGTTTCAGGCAAGGGCAGTCACTTTTCAGCTCAAACAATCTACATCGTTCAGGAAGCTCACACGTTTCTCATCTTAACTGACAAGCATTGGATGTTAGAGGACCTTTGCTTTGTATCAGTTTCAGAAGCAGAGTTTGACTAGATATGATCTGTATGTGTAGGAAACACCATTCATTTCTTCTCAGCACACTCATGTTTCCTGCTGTCTTAGAGACTCTAGAGAGATAGAGCGTGCGTCTTGCCCTATAGCAGAGTGTGATCAATGGAGGAGAACTCTGTTGTGTGTTTCACTTCAGAAATGGAGTTAAATACCAGGCTCTGAGTCTTCCTAGAAGCAAGACTTCGTTTCAGGCAAGGGCAGTTACTTTACAGCTCAAACAATCTACATCGTTCAGGAAGCTCACACGTTTCTCATCTTAACTGACAAGCATTAGATGTTAGAGGACCTGTTGTTTGTTTCAGTTTCAGAAGTAGAGTTGTACTAGATAGGGTCCATATGTGTAAGAAACACCGTTCTTTTGTTCTCAGCACACTCATGTTTCCTGCTGTCTTAGAGACTCTAGAAAGCAAGAGCGTGATTCTTGCTGTAAAGCAGAGTGTGAACAATGGATGAGAACACTGTTGTGTGTTTCACTTCAGAAATGGAGTTAAATACCAGGCTCTGAGTCTTCCTACAAGCAAGTCTTCATTTCAGGTAAGGGCAGTCACTTTTCAGCTCAAACAAACTACATCGATCACGAAGCTCACACGTTTCTCATCTTATCTGACAAGCATTGAATGTTAGAGGACAAGTGCTTTGTATCAGTTTCAGAAGCATTGCTGGACTAGATATGATCCGTATGTGTAGGAAACACCGTTCATTTCTTCTCAGCACACTCAAGTTTCCTGCTGTCTTAGAGACTCTGGAAAGCTAGAGCGTGCTTCTTGCTTTAAAGCAGAGTGTGATCCATGGATGAGAACTGTGTTATGTGATTCCCTGCAGAAATGGAGTTAAATCCCAGGCTCTGTGTCTTCCTAGAAGCAAGACTTCGTTTCAGGCAAGGGCAGTCACTTTTCAGCTCAAACGATCTACATCGTTCAGGAAGCTCACACGTTTCTCATCTTAACTGTCAAGCATTGGATATTAGAGGACCTTTGGATTGTTTCTGTTTCAGAAGCAGAGTTCGACTAGATATGGTCCGTATGTGTAGGAAACACCGTTTTTTTGTTCTCAACACACTCATGTTTAGTGCTGTGTTAGAGAGTATAGAAAGCAAGAGCGTGCTTCTTGCTTTAAAGCAGAGTGTGAACAAGGGATGAGAACTCTGCTGTGTGTTTCACTTAAGAAATGGAGTTAAATCCCAGGCTCTGAGTCTTCCTACAATCAAGACTTCGTTTCAGGTAAGGGCAGTTACTTTACAGCTCAAACGAACTACATCGTTCAAAGCTCACACGTTTCTCATCTTAACTGAGAAGCATTGGATGTTTGAGGACCTTTGCTTTGTATCAATTTCAAGCAGAATTGAACTAGATATGGTCCGTATGTATAGGAAACACTGTTCTTTTCCTCTGAGCACACTCAAGTTTCCTTCTGTATTAGAGACTCTAGAAAGCAAGAGCGTGCTTCTGGCTCTAAAGCAGAGTGTGATCCATGGATGAGAACTGTGTTATGTTATTCCCTTCAGAAATGGAGTTAAATCCCATGCTCTGTGTCTTCCTAGAAGCAAGACTTCGTTTCAGGCAAGGGCAGTCACTTTTCAGCTCAAACAATCTACATCGTTCACGAAGCTCACACGTTTCTCATCTTAACTGACAAGCATTGGTTGTTAGGGGACCAGTGCTTTGTATCAGTTTCAGTAGTAGTGTTGGACTAGATATGGTCAGTATGTATAAGAAACGCCATTCTTTTTTCTCAGCACACTCACTTTTCCTGCTGTATTAGAGAATCTAGAAAGCAAGAGCGTGCTTCTTGCTTTAAAGCAGAGTGTGAACAATGGATGAGAACTCTGTTTTGTGTTTCATTTCAGAAATGGAGTTAAATACCAGGCTCTGAGTCTTCCTACAAGCAATACTTCGTTTCAGGTAAGGGCATTTAGTTTACAGCTCAAACGAACTATATCGTTCACGAAGCTCACACGTTTCTCATCTTAACTGATTAGCATTGAATGTTAGAGGACCTTTGCTTTGTATCAATTTCAAGCAGAGTTGAACTAGATATGGTCTGTATGTATAGGAAACACGGTTCTTTTCTTCTGAGCACACTCACGTTTCCTGCTGTATTAGAGACTCTAGAAAGCAAGAGCGTGCTTCTTGCTCTAAAGCAGAGTGTGATCAATGGATGAGAACTCTGTTGTGTGATTCACTTCAGAAATGGAGTTAAATCCCAGGCTCTGAGTCTTCCTACAAGCAAGACTTCGTTTCAGGTAAGGGCATTTAGTTTACAGCTCAAACGAACTACATCGTTCACGAAGCTCACACGTTTCTCATCTTAACTGACAAGCATTGGATGTTAGGGGACCAGTGCTTTGTATCAGTTTCAGCAGTAGTGTTGGACTAGATATGGTCGGTATGTATAAGAAACGCCATTCTTTTTTCTCAGCACACTCACTTTTCCTGCTGTATTAGAGAATCTAGAAAGCAAGAGCGTGCTTCTTGCTTTAAAGCAGAGTGTGAACAATGGATGAGAACTCTGTTTTGTGTTTCACTTCAGAAATGGAGTTAAATACCAGGCTCTGAGTCTTCCTACAAGCAAGACTTCGTTTCAGGTAAGGGAAGTTACTTTACAGCTCAAACGAACTACATTGTTCACGAAGCTCACACGTTTCTCATCTTAACTGACAAGCATTGGATGTTAGAGGAACTTTTGATGGTTTCAGTTTCAGAAGCAGAGTTGGACTTGATATGGTCCGTATGTGTAGGAAACACCGTTCATTTGTTCTCAGCACACTCATGTTTCCTGCTGTCTTAGAGACTCTAGAAAGCAAGAGCGTGATTCTTGCTGTAAAGCAGAGTGTGAACAATGGATGAGAACTCTGTTTTGTGTTTCACTTCAGAAATGGAGTTAAATACCAGGCTCTGAGTCTTCCTACAAGCAAGACTTCGTTTCAGGTAAGGGCATTTAGTTTACAGCTCAAACGAACTATATCGTTCACGAAGCTCACACGTTTCTCATCTTAACTGATTAGCATTGAATGTTAGAGGACCTTTGCTTTGTTTCAATTTCAAGCAGAGTTGAACTAGATATGGTCTGTATGTATAGGAAACACGGTTCTTTTCTTCTGAGCACACTCACGTTTCCTGCTGTATTAGAGACTCTAGAAAGCAAGAGCGTGCTTCTTGCTCTAAAGCAGAGTGTGATCAATGGATGAGAACTCTGTTGTGTGCTTCACTTCAGAAATGGAGTTAAATACCAGGCTCTGAGTCTTCCTACAAGCAAGACTTCGTTTCAGGTAAGGGAAGTTACTTTACAGCTCAAACGAACTACATTGTTGACGAAGCTCACACGTTTCTCATCTTAACTGACAAGCATTGGATGTTAGAGGACCTTTGCTTTGTATCAATTTCAAGCAGAGTTGGACTAGATATGGTCCGTATGTGTAAGAAACACCGTTCTATTGTTCTGAGCACACTCATGTTTCCTGCTGTAGTGGAGACTCTAGAAAGGAAGAGCGTGCTTCTTGCTCTAAAGCAGAGTGTGATCCATGGATGTGAAGTGTGTTGTGTGTTTCCCTTCGGAAATGGAGTTAAATCCCAGGCTCTGTATCTTCCTACAAGCAAGACTTCGTTTCAGGTAAGGGCAGTCACTTTTCAGCTCAAAGGAACTGCATCGTTCAGGAAGCTCACACATTTCTCATCTTAACTGACAAGCATCGAATGTTAGACGACCAGTGCTTTGTATCAGTTTCACAAGCAGAGTTGGAATAGATATGGTCCGTGTGTGTAAGAAACACCATTCTTTTTTCTCTGCACACTCACGTTTCCTGCTCTAAATAGAGACTGTAGAAAGCAAGAGCGTGCTTCTTGCTCTAAAGCAGTGTGTGATCCATGGATGAGAACTGTGTAGTGTGTTTCCCTTCAGAAATGGAGTTAAATCCCAGGCTCTGTGTCTTCCTACAAGCAAGACTTCGTTTCATGTAAAGGAAGTTACTTTACAGCTAAAACGAACTACACCGTTCACAAAGCTCACACGTTTCTCATCTTAACTGACAAGCATTAGATGTTAGAGGACCTGTTGTTTGTTTCAGTTTCAGAAGTAGAGTTGTACTAGATAGGGTCCATATGTGTAAGAAACACCGTTCTTTTGTTCTCAGCACACTCATGTTTCCTGCTGTCTTAGAGACTCTAGAAAGCAAGAGCGTGATTCTTGCTGTAAAGCAGAGTGTGAACAATGGATGAGAACACTGTTGTGTGTTTCACTTCAGAAATGGAGTTAAATACCAGGCTCTGAGTCTTCCTAAAAGCAAGACTTCATTTCAGGTAAGGGCAGTCACTTTTCAGCTCAAACAAACTACATCGATCACGAAGCTCACACGTTTCTCATCTTATCTGACAAGCATTGAATGTTAGAGGACAAGTGCTTTGTATCAGTTTCAGAAGCATTGCTGGACTAGATATGATCCGTATGTGTAGGAAACACCGTTCATTTCTTCTCAGCACACTCAAGTTTCCTGCTGTCTTAGAGACTCTGGAAAGCTAGAGCGTGCTTCTTGCTTTAAAGCAGAGTGTGATCCATGGATGAGAACTGTGTTATGTGATTCCCTGCAGAAATGGAGTTAAATCCCAGGCTCTGTGTCTTCCTAGAAGCAAGACTTCGTTTCAGGCAAGGGCAGTCACTTTTCAGCTCAAACGATCTACATCGTTCAGGAAGCTCACACGTTTCTCATCTTAACTGTCAAGCATTGGATATTAGAGGACCTTTGGATTGTTTCTGTTTCAGAAGCAGAGTTCGACTAGATATGGTCCGTATGTGTAGGAAACACCGTTTTTTTGTTCTCAACACACTCATGTTTAGTGCTGTGTTAGAGAGTATAGAAAGCAAGAGCGTGCTTCTTGCTTTAAAGCAGAGTGTGAACAATGGATGAGAACTCTGCTGTGTGTTTCACTTAAGAAATGGAGTTAAATCCCAGGCTCTGAGTCTTCCTACAATCAAGACTTCGTTTCAGGTAAGGGCAGTTACTTTACAGCTCAAACGAACTACATCGTTCAAAGCTCACACGTTTCTCATCTTAACTGAGAAGCATTGGATGTTAGAGGACCTTTGCTTTGTATCAATTTCAAGCAGAATTGAACTAGATATGGTCCGTATGTATAGGAAACACTGTTCTTTTCCTCTGAGCACACTCAAGTTTCCTTCTGTATCAGAGACTCTAGAAAGCAAGAGCGTGCTTCTGGCTCTAAAGCAGAGTGTGATCCATGGATGAGAACTGTGTTATGTTATTCCCTTCAGAAATGGAGTTAAATCCCATGCTCTGTGTCTTCCTAGAAGCAAGACTTCGTTTCAGGCAAGGCAGTCACTTTTCAGCTCAAACAATCTACATCGTTCACGAAGCTCACACGTTTCTCATCTTAACTGACAAGCATTGGTTGTTAGGGGACCAGTGCTTTGTATCAGTTTCAGTAGTAGTGTTGGACTAGATATGGTCGGTATGTATAAGAAACGCCATTCTTTTTTCTCAGCACACTCACTTTTCCTGCTGTATTAGAGAATCTAGAAAGCAAGAGCGTGCTTCTTGCTTTAAAGCAGAGTGTGAACAATGGATGAGAACTCTGTTTTGTGTTTCACTTCAGAAATGGAGTTAAATACCAGGCTCTGAGTCTTCCTACAAGCAAGACTTCGTTTCAGGTAAGGGCATTTAGTTTACAGCTCAAACGAACTATATCGTTCACGAAGCTCACACGTTTCTCATCTTAACTGATTAGCATTGAATGTTAGAGGACCTTTGCTTTGTATCAATTTCAAGCAGAGTTGAACTAGATATGGTCTGTATGTATAGGAAACACGGTTCTTTTCTTCTGAGCACACTCACGTTTCCTGCTGTATTAGAGACTCTAGAAAGCAAGAGCGTGCTTCTTGCTCTAAAGCAGAGTGTGATCAATGGATGAGAACTCTGTTGTGTGCTTCACTTCAGAAATGGAGTTAAATCCCAGGCTCTGAGTCTTCCTACAAGCAAGACTTCGTTTCAGGTAAGGGCATTTAGTTTACAGCTCAAACGAACTACATCGTTCACGAAGCTCACACGTTTCTCATCTTAACTGACAAGCATTGGATGTTAGGGGACCAGTGCTTTGTATCAGTTTCAGCAGTAGTGTTGGACTAGATATGGTCGGTATGTATAAGAAACGCCATTCTTTTTTCTCAGCACACTCACTTTTCCTGCTGTATTAGAGAATCTAGAAAGCAAGAGCGTGCTTCTTGCTTTAAAGCAGAGTGTGAACAATGGATGAGAACTCTGTTTTGTGTTTCACTTCAGAAATGGAGTTAAATACCAGGCTCTGAGTCTTCCTACAAGCAAGACTTCGTTTCAGGTAAGGGAAGTTACTTTACAGCTCAATCGAACTACATTGTTGACGAAGCTCACACCTTTCTCATCTTAACTGACAAGCATTGGATGTTAGAGGACCTTTGCTTTGTATCAATTTCAAGCAGAGTTGGACTAGATATGGTCCGTATGTGTAAGAAACACCGTTCTATTGTTCTGAGCACACTCATGTTTCCTGCTGTAGTGGAGACTCTAGAAAGGAAGAGCGTGCTTCTTGCTCTAAAGCAGAGTGTGATCCATGGATGTGAAGTGTGTTGTGTGTTTCCCTTCGGAAATGGAGTTAAATCCCAGGCTCTGTATCTTCCTACAAGCAAGACTTCGTTTCAGGTAAGGGCAGTCACTTTTCAGCTCAAAGGAACTGCATCGTTCAGGAAGCTCACACGTTTCTCATCTTAACTGACAAGCATCGAATGTTAGACGACCAGTGCTTTGTATCAGTTTCACAAGCAGAGTTGGAATAGATATGGTCCGTATGTGTAAGAAACACCATTCTTTTTTCTCAGCACACTCACGTTTCCTGCTCTAAATAGAGACTTTGAAAGCAAGAGCGTGCTTCTTGCTCTAAAGCAGTGTGTGATCCATGGATGAGAACTGTGTAGTGTGTTTCCCTTCAGAAATGGAGTTAAATCCCAGGCTCTGTGTCTTCCTACAAGCAAGACTTCGTTTCATGTAAAGGAAGTTACTTTACAGCTCAAACGAACTACAGCATTCACAAAGCTCACACGTTTCTCATCTTAACTGACAAGCATTGGATGTTAGAGGACCTGTTGTTTGTTTCAGTTTCAGAAGTAGAGTTGTACTAGATAGGGTCCATATGTTTAAGAAACTCCGTTCTTTTGTTCTCAGCACACTCATGTTTCCTGCTGTCTTAGAGACTCTAGAAAGCAAGAGCGTGATTCTTGCTGTAAAGCAGAGTGTGAACAATGGATGAGAACACTGTTGTGTGTTTCACTTAAGAAATGGAGTTAAATCCCAGGCTCTGAGTCTTCCTACAAGTAAGACTTCATTTCAGGTAGGGGCAGTTACTTTACAGCTCAAACGAACTACATCGTTCAAGAAGCTCACACGTTTCTCATCTTAACTGAGAAGCATTGGATGTTAGAGGACCTTTGCTTTGTATCAATTTCAAGCAGAATTGAACTAAATATGGTCCGTATGTATAGGAAACACTGTTCTTTTCCTCTGAGCACACTCAAGTTTCCTTCTGTATTAGAGACTCTAGAAAGCAAGAGCGTGCTTCTTGCTCTAAAGCAGAGTGTGATCCATGGATGAGAACTGTGTTATGTTATTCCCTTCAGAAATGGAGTTAAATCCCATGCTCTGTGTCTTCCTAGAAGCAAGACTTCGTTTCAGGCAAGGGCAGTCACTTTTCAGCTCAAACAATCTACATCATTCACGAAGCTCACACGTTTCTCATCTTAACTGACAAGCATTGGATGTTAGGGGACCAGTGCTTTGTATCAGTTTCAGTAGTAGTGTTGGACTAGATATGGTCGGTATGTATAAGAAACGCCATTCTTTTTTCTCAGCACACTCACTTTTCCTGCTGTATTAGAGAATCTAGAAAGCAAGAGCGTGCTTCTTGCTTTAAAGCAGAGTGTGAACAATGGATGAGAACTCTGTTTTGTGTTTCACTTCAGAAATGGAGTTAAATACCAGGCTCTGAGTCTTCCTACAAGCAAGACTTCGTTTCAGGTAAGGGAAGTTACTTTACAGCTCAAACGAACTACATTGTTCACGAAGCTCACACGTTTCTCATCTTAACTGACAAGCATTGGTTGTTAGGGGACCAGTGCTTTGTATCAGTTTCAGTAGTAGTGTTGGACTAGATATGGTCGGTATGTATAAGAAACGCCATTCTTTTTTCTCAGCACACTCACTTTTCCTGCTGTATTAGAGAATCTAGAAAGCAAGAGCGTGCTTCTTGCTTTAAAGCAGAGTGTGAACAATGGATGAGAACTCTGTTTTGTGTTTCACTTCAGAAATGGAGTTAAATACCAGGCTCTGAGTCTTCCTACAAGCAAGACTTCGTTTCAGGTAAGGGCATTTAGTTTACAGCTCAAACGAACTATATCGTTCACGAAGCTCACACGTTTCTCATCTTAACTGATTAGCATTGAATGTTAGAGGACCTTTGCTTTGTATCAATTTCAAGCAGAGTTGAACTAGATATGGTCTGTATGTATAGGAAACACGGTTCTTTTCTTCTGAGCACACTCACGTTTCCTGCTGTATTAGAGACTCTAGAAAGCAAGAGCGTGCTTCTTGCTCTAAAGCAGAGTGTGATCAATGGATGAGAACTCTGTTGTGTGCTTCACTTCAGAAATGGAGTTAAATCCCAGGCTCTGAGTCTTCCTACAAGCAAGACTTCGTTTCAGGTAAGGGCATTTAGTTTACAGCTCAAACGAACTACATCGTTCACGAAGCTCACACGTTTCTCATCTTAACTGACAAGCATTGGATGTTAGGGGACCAGTGCTTTGTATCAGTTTCAGCAGTAGTGTTGGACTAGATATGGTCGGTATGTATAAGAAACGCCATTCTTTTTTCTCAGCACACTCACTTTTCCTGCTGTATTAGAGAATCTAGAAAGCAAGAGCGTGCTTCTTGCTTTAAAGCAGAGTGTGAACAATGGATGAGAACTCTGTTTTGTGTTTCACTTCAGAAATGGAGTTAAATACCAGGCTCTGAGTCTTCCTACAAGCAAGACTTCGTTTCAGGTAAGGGAAGTTACTTTACAGCTCAATCGAACTACATTGTTGACGAAGCTCACACCTTTCTCATCTTAACTGACAAGCATTGGATGTTAGAGGACCTTTGCTTTGTATCAATTTCAAGCAGAGTTGGACTAGATATGGTCCGTATGTGTAAGAAACACCGTTCTATTGTTCTGAGCACACTCATGTTTCCTGCTGTAGTGGAGACTCTAGAAAGGAAGAGCGTGCTTCTTGCTCTAAAGCAGA
The DNA here is from genome assembly GCA_949786385.1 of Onychomys leucogaster. Taxonomy (NCBI): domain Eukaryota; kingdom Metazoa; phylum Chordata; class Mammalia; order Rodentia; family Cricetidae; genus Onychomys; species Onychomys leucogaster. Next base: position 737,965 of record CATKUP010000120.1, read on the forward strand.
GTGTGATCCATGGATGTGAAGTGTGTTGTGTGTTTCCCTTCGGAAATGGAGTTAAATCCCAGGCTCTGTATCTTCCTACAAGCAAGACTTCGTTTCAGGTAAGGGCAGTCACTTTTCAGCTCAAAGGAACTGCATCGTTCAGGAAGCTCACACGTTTCTCATCTTAACTGACAAGCATCGAATGTTAGACGACCAGTGCTTTGTATCAGTTTCACAAGCAGAGTTGGAATAGATATGGTCCGTATGTGTAAGAAACACCATTCTTTTTTCTCAGCACACTCACGTTTCCTGCTCTAAATAGAGACTTTGAAAGCAAGAGCGTGCTTCTTGCTCTAAAGCAGTGTGTGATCCATGGATGAGAACTGTGTAGTGTGTTTCCCTTCAGAAATGGAGTTAAATCCCAGGCTCTGTGTCTTCCTACAAGCAAGACTTCGTTTCATGTAAAGGAAGTTACTTTACAGCTCAAACGAACTACAGCATTCACAAAGCTCACACGTTTCTCATCTTAACTGACAAGCATTGGATGTTAGAGGACCTGTTGTTTGTTTCAGTTTCAGAAGTAGAGTTGTACTAGATAGGGTCCATATGTTTAAGAAACTCCGTTCTTTTGTTCTCAGCACACTCATGTTTCCTGCTGTCTTAGAGACTCTAGAAAGCAAGAGCGTGATTCTTGCTGTAAAGCAGAGTGTGAACAATGGATGAGAACACTGTTGTGTGTTTCACTTAAGAAATGGAGTTAAATCCCAGGCTCTGAGTCTTCCTACAAGTAAGACTTCATTTCAGGTAGGGGCAGTTACTTTACAGCTCAAACGAACTACATCGTTCAAGAAGCTCACACGTTTCTCATCTTAACTGAGAAGCATTGGATGTTAGAGGACCTTTGCTTTGTATCAATTTCAAGCAGAATTGAACTAAATATGGTCCGTATGTATAGGAAACACTGTTCTTTTCCTCTGAGCACACTCAAGTTTCCTTCTGTATTAGAGACTCTAGAAAGCAAGAGCGTGCTTCTTGCTCTAAAGCAGAGTGTGATCCATGGATGAGAACTGTGTTATGTTATTCCCTTCAGAAATGGAGTTAAATCCCATGCTCTGTGTCTTCCTAGAAGCAAGACTTCGTTTCAGGCAAGGGCAGTCACTTTTCAGCTCAAACAATCTACATCATTCACGAAGCTCACACGTTTCTCATCTTAACTGACAAGCATTGGATGTTAGGGGACCAGTGCTTTGTATCAGTTTCAGTAGTAGTGTTGGACTAGATATGGTCGGTATGTATAAGAAACGCCATTCTTTTTTCTCAGCACACTCACTTTTCCTGCTGTATTAGAGAATCTAGAAAGCAAGAGCGTGCTTCTTGCTTTAAAGCAGAGTGTGAACAATGGATGAGAACTCTGTTTTGTGTTTCACTTCAGAAATGGAGTTAAATACCAGGCTCTGAGTCTTCCTACAAGCAAGACTTCGTTTCAGGTAAGGGAAGTTACTTTACAGCTCAAACGAACTACATTGTTCACGAAGCTCACACGTTTCTCATCTTAACTGACAAGCATTGGATGTTAGGGGACCAGTGCTTTGTATCAGTTTCAGTAGTAGTGTTGGACTAGATATGGTCGGTATGTATAAGAAACGCCATTCTTTTTTCTCAGCACACTCACTTTTCCTGCTGTATTAGAGAATCTAGAAAGCAAGAGCGTGCTTCTTGCTTTAAAGCAGAGTGTGAACAATGGATGAGAACTCTGTTTTGTGTTTCACTTCAGAAATGGAGTTAAATACCAGGCTCTGAGTCTTCCTACAAGCAAGACTTCGTTTCAGGTAAGGGCATTTAGTTTACAGCTCAAACGAACTATATCGTTCACGAAGCTCACACGTTTCTCATCTTAACTGATTAGCATTGAATGTTAGAGGACCTTTGCTTTGTTTCAATTTCAAGCAGAGTTGAACTAGATATGGTCTGTATGTATAGGAAACACGGTTCTTTTCTTCTGAGCACACTCACGTTTCCTGCTGTATTAGAGACTCTAGAAAGCAAGAGCGTGCTTCTTGCTCTAAAGCAGAGTGTGATCAATGGATGAGAACTCTGTTGTGTGCTTCACTTCAGAAATGGAGTTAAATCCCAGGCTCTGAGTCTTCCTACAAGCAAGACTTCGTTTCAGGTAAGGGCATTTAGTTTACAGCTCAAACGAACTACATCGTTCACGAAGCTCACACGTTTCTCATCTTAACTGACAAGCATTGGATGTTAGGGGACCAGTGCTTTGTATCAGTTTCAGCAGTAGTGTTGGACTAGATATGGTCGGTATGTATAAGAAACGCCATTCTTTTTTCTCAGCACACTCACTTTTCCTGCTGTATTAGAGAATCTAGAAAGCAAGAGCGTGCTTCTTGCTTTAAAGCAGAGTGTGAACAATGGATGAGAACTCTGTTTTGTGTTTCACTTCAGAAATGGAGTTAAATACCAGGCTCTGAGTCTTCCTACAAGCAAGACTTCGTTTCAGGTAAGGGAAGTTACTTTACAGCTCAAACGAACTACATTGTTGACGAAGCTCACACGTTTCTCATCTTAACTGAGAAGCATTGGATGTTAGAGGACCTTTGCTTTGTGTCAATTTCAAGCAGAGTTGGACTAGATATGGTCCATATGTGTAAGAAACACCGTTCTATTGTTCTGAGCACACTCATGTTTCCTGCTGTAGTGGAGACTCTAGAAAGGAAGAGCGTGCTTCTTGCTCTAAAGCAGAGTGTGATCCATGGATGTGAAGTGTGTTGTGTGTTTCCCTTCGGAAATGGAGTTAAATCCCAGGCTCTGTATCTTCCTACAAGCAAGACTTCGTTTCAGGTAAGGGCAGTCACTTTTCAGCTCAAAGGAACTGCATCGTTCAGGAAGCTCACACGTTTCTCATCTTAACTGACAAGCATCGAATGTTAGACGACCAGTGCTTTGTATCAGTTTCACAAGCAGAGTTGGAATAGATATGGTCCGTATGTGTAAGAAACACCATTCTTTTTTCTCAGCACACTCACGTTTCCTGCTCTAAATAGAGACTTTGAAAGCAAGAGCGTGCTTCTTGCTCTAAAGCAGTGTGTGATCCATGGATGAGAACTGTGTAGTGTGTTTCCCTTCAGAAATGGAGTTAAATCCCTGGCTCTGTGTCTTCCTACAAGCAAGACTTCGTTTCATGTAAAGGAAGTTACTTTACAGCTCAAACGAACTACAGCATTCACAAAGCTCACACGTTTCTCATCTTAACTGACAAGCAGTGGATGTTAGAGGACCTGTTGTTTGTTTCAGTTTCAGAAGTAGAGTTGTACTAGATAGGGTCCATATGTGTAAGAAACTCCGTTCTTTTGTTCTCAGCACACTCATGTTTCCTGCTGTCTTAGAGACTCTAGAAAGCAAGAGCATGATTCTTGCTGTAAAGCAGAGTGTGAACAATGGATGAGAACACTGTTGTGTGTTTCACTTCAGAAATGGAGTTAAATACCAGGCTCTGGGTCTAACTACAAGCAAGACTTCGTTTCAGGTAAGGGCAGTCACTTTTAAGCTCAAACAAACTACATCATTCACGAAGCTCACACGTTTCTCATCTTAACTGACAAGCGTTGGATGTTAGAAGACCAATGATTTGTATCAGTTTCAGAAGCAGAGTTTGACTAGATATGATCCGTATGTGTAGGAAACACCGTTCATTTCTTCTCAGCACACTCATGTTTCCTGCTGTCTTAGAGACTCTAGAAAGATAGAGCGTGCTTCTTGCTCTAAAGCAGAGTGTGATCAATGGATGAGAACTCTGTTGTGTGTTTCACTTCAGAAATGGAGTTAAATCCCAGGCTCTGAGTCTTCCTACAAGCAAGACTTCGTTTCAGGTAAGGGCAGTTACTTTACAGCTCAAACGAACTACATCGTTCAAGAAGCTCACACGTTTCTCATCTTAACTGAGAAGCATTGGATCTTAGAGGACCTTTGCTTTGTATCAATTTCAAGCAGAATTGAACTAGATATGGTCTGGATGTATAGGAAACACGGTTCTTTTCTTCTGACCACACTCACGTTTCCTGCTGTATTAGAGACTCTAGAAAGCAAGAGCGTGCTTCTTGCTCTAAAGCAGAGTGTGATCCATGGATGAGAACTGTGTTATGTTATTCCCTTCAGAAATGGAGTTAAATCCCAGGCTCTGTGTCTTCCTAGAAGCAAGACTTCGTTTCAGGCAAGGGCAGTCACTTTTCAGCTCAAACAATCTACATCGTTCAGGAAGCTCACACGTTTCTCATCTTAACTGACAAGAATTGGATGTTAGAGGACCTTTGGTTTGTTTCTGTTTCATAAGCAGAGTTCGACTAGATATGGTCCGTATGTGTAGGAAACACCGTTCTTTTGTTCTCAACACACTCATATTTCCTGCTGTCTTAGAGAGTCTAGAAAGCAAGAGCGTGCTTCTTGCTGTAAAGCAGAGTGTGAACAATGGATGAGAACTCTGCTGTGTGTTTCACTTCAGAAATGAAGTTAAATCCCAGGCTCTGAGTCTTCCTACAAGCAAGACTTCGTTTCAGGTAAGGGCAGTCACTTTTCAGCTCAAACAAACTACATCGTTCACGAAGCTCAGACGTTTCTCATCTTAACTGACAAGCATTGGATGTTAGAAGACCAATGATTTGTATCAGTTTCAGAAGCAGAGTTGGACTAGATATGATCTGTATGTGTGGGAAACACCGTTCATTTGTTCTCAGCACACTTAAGTTTCCTGCTGTCTTAGCGACTCTAGAAATCTGGAGCGTGCTTCTTGCTCTAAAGCAGAGTGTGATCAATGGATGAGAACTCTGTTGTGTGTTTCACTTCAGAAATGGAGTTAAATACCAGGCTCTGAGTCTTCCTACAAGCAAGACTTCGTTTCAGGTAAGGGCAGTTACTTTACAGCTCAAACGAACTACATTGTTCACGAAGCTCACACGTTTCTCATCTTAACTGACAAGCATTGGATGTTAGGGGACCAGTGCTTTGTATCAGTTTCAGTAGTAGTGTTGGACTAGATATGGTCGGTATGTATAAGAAACACCATTCTTTTTCTCAGCACACTCACATTTCCTGCTCTATTAGAGAATCTAGAAAGCAAGAGCGTGCTTCTTGCTGTAAAGCAGAGTGTGAACAATGGATGAGAACTCTGTTGTGTGTTTCACTTTAGAAATGGAGTTAAATCCCAGGCTCTGAGTCGTACTACAAGCAAGACTTCGTTTCAGGTAAGGGCAGTCACTTTTAAGCTCAAACAAACTACATCATTCACGAAGCTCACACGTTTCTCATCTTAACTGACAAGAATTGGATGTTAGAAGACCAATGATTTGTATCAGATTCAGAAGCAGAATTGGACTAGATATGATCCGTATGTGTAGGAAACACCGTTCATTTCTTCTCAGCACACTCAAGTTTCCTGCTGTCTTAGAGACTCTAGAAAGATAGAGCGTGCTTCTTGCTCTAAAGCAGAGTGTGATCAATGGATGAGAACTCTGTTGTGTGTTTCACTTCAGAAATGGAGTTAAATCCCAGGCTCTGAGTCTTCCTACAAGCAAGACTTCGTTTCAGGTAAGGGCAGTTACTTTACAGCTCAAACGAACTACATCGTTCAAGAAGCTCACACGTTTCTCATCCTAACTGAGAAGCATTGGATGTTAGAGGACCTTTGCTTTGTATCAATTTCAAGCAGAATTGAACTAGATATGGTCCGTATGTATAGGAAACACGGTTCTTTTCCTCTGAGCACACACACGTTTCCTTCTGTATTAGAGACTCTAGAAAGCAAGAGCGTGCTTCTTGCTCTAAAGCAGAGTGTGATCCATGGATGAGAACTGTGTTATGTTATTCCCTTCAGAAATGGAGTTAAATCACATGCTCTGTGTCTTCCTAGAAGCAAGACTTCGTTTCAGGCAAGGGCAGTCACTTTTCAGCTCAAATAATCTACATCGTTCAGGAAGCTCACACGTTTCTCATCTTACCTGACAAGAATTGGATGTTAGAGGACCTTTGGTTTGTTTCTGTTTCAGAAGCAGAGTTCGACTAGATATGGTCCGTATGTGTAGGAAACACCGTTCTTTTGTTCTCAACACACTCATGTTTCCTGCTGTTTTAGAGAATCTAGAATGCAAGAGCGTGCTTCTTGCTGTAAAGCAGAGTGTGAACAATAGATGAGAACTCTGCTGTGTGTTTCACTTCAGAAATGGAGTTAAATCCCAGGCTCTGAGTCTTACTACAAGCAAGACTTCGTTTCAGGTAAGGGCAGTCACTTTTCAGCTCAAACAAACTACATCGTTCACGAAGCTCAGACGTTTCTCATCTTAACTGACAAGCATTGGATGTTAGTAGACAAATGATTTGTATCAGTTTCAGAAGCAGAGTTGGACTAGATATGATCTGTATGTGTGGGAAACACCATTTATTTGTTCTCAGCACACTCACGTTTCCTGCTGTCTTAGCAACTCTAGAAATCTGGAGCGTGCTTCTTGCTCTAAAGAAGAGTGTGATCAATGGATGAGAACTCTGTTGTGTGTTTCACTTCAGAAATGGAGTTAAATACCAGGCTCTGAGTCTTCCTACAAGCAAGACTTCGTATCAGGTAAGGGCATTTAGTTTACAGCTCAAACGAACTATATCGTTCACGAAGCTCACACGTTTCTCATCTTAACTGATTAGCATTGAATGTTAGGGGACCAGTGCTTTGTATCAATTGCAAGCAGAGTTGATCACCATTCTTTTTTCTCAGCACACTCACATTTCCTGCTGTATTAGAGAATCTAGAAAGCAAGAGCGTGCTTCTTGCTGTAAAGCAGAGTGTGAACAATGGATGAGAACTCTGTTGTGTGCTTCACTTTAGAAATGGAGTTAAATCCCTGGCTCTGCGTCTTCCTACAAGCAAGACTTCGTTTCAGGTAAGGGCAATTAGTTTACAGCTCAATAGAACTACATCGTTCACGAAGCTCACACGTTTCTCATCTTAACTGACAAGCATTGGATGTTAGGGGACCAGTGCTTTGTATCAGTTTCAGAAGCAGAGTTGGACTTGATATGGTCCGTATGTGTAGGAAACACCGTTCATTTGTTCTCAGCACACTCATGTTTCCTGCTGTCTTAGAGACTCTAGAAAGCAAGAGCGTGATTCTTGCTGTAAAGCAGAGTGTGATCCATGGATGAGAACTGTGTTATGTGATTCCCTGCCGAAATGGAGTTAAATCCCAGGCTCTGTGTCTTCCTAGAAGCAAGACTTCGTTTCAGGCAAGGGCAGTCACTTTTCAGCTCAAACAATCTACATCGTTCAGGAAGCTCACACGTTTCTCATCTTAACTGACAAGCATTGGATGTTAGAGGACCTTTGCTTTGTATCAGTTTCAGAAGCAGAGTTTGACTAGATATGATCTGTATGTGTAGGAAACACCATTCATTTCTTCTCAGCACACTCATGTTTCCTGCAGTCTTAGAGACTCTAGAGAGATAGAGCGTGCTTCTTGCCCTAAAGCAGAGTGTGATCAATGGAGGAGAACTCTGTTGTGTGTTTCACTTCAGAAATGGAGTTAAATCCCAGGCTCTGAGTCTTCCTAGAAGCAAGACTTCGTTTCAGGCAAGGGCAGTTACTTTACAGCTCAAACAATCTACATCGTTCAGGAAGCTCACACGTTTCTCATCTTAACTGAGAAGCATTGGATGTTAGAGGACCTTTGCTTTGTGTCAATTTCAAGCAGAATTGAACTAGATATGGTCCGTATGTATAGGAAACACGGTTCTTTTCCTCTGAGCACACTCACGTTTCCTTCTGTATTAGAGACTCTAGAAAGCAAGAGCGTGCTTCTTGCTCTAAAGCAGAGTGTGATCCATGGATGAGAACTGTGTTATGTTATTCCCTTCAGAAATGGAGTTAAATCCCATGCTCTGTGTCTTCCTAGAAGCAAGACTTCGTTTCAGGCAAGGGCAGTCACTTTTCAGCTCAAATAATCTACATCGTTCAGGAAGCTCACACGTTTCTCATCTTAACTGACAAGAATTGGATGTTAGAGGACCTTTGGTTTGTTTCTGTTTCAGAAGCAGAGTTCGACTAGATATGGTCCGTATGTGTAGGAAACACCGTTCTTTTGTTCTCAACACACTCATGTTTCCTGCTGTCTTAGAGAGTCTAGAATGCAAGAGCGTGCTTCTTGCTGTAAAGCAGAGTGTGAACAATAAATGAGAACTCTGCTGTGTGTTTCACTTCAGAAATGGAGTTAAATCCCAGGCTCTGAGTCTTACTACAAGCAAGACTTCGTTTCAGGTAAGGGCAGTCACTTTTCAGCTCAAACAAACTACATCGTTCACGAAGCTCAGACGTTTCTCATCTTAACTGACAAGCATTGGATGTTAGAAGACCAATGATTTGTATCAGTTTCAGAAGCAGAGTTGGACTAGATATGATCTGTATGTGTGGGAAACACCGTTTATTTGTTCTCAGCACACTCACGTTTCCTGCTGTCTTAGCAACTCTAGACATCTGGAGCGTGCTTCTTGCTCTAAAGCAGAGTGTGATCAATGGATGAGAACTCTGTTGTGTGTTTCACTTCAGAAATGGAGTTAAATACCAGGCTCTGAGTCTTCCTACAAGCAAGACTTCGTATAAGGTAAGGGCATTTAGTTTACAGCTCAAACGAACTATATCGTTCACGAAGCTCACACGTTTCTCATCTTAACTGATTAGCATTGAATGTTAGAGGACCGTTGCTTTGTATCAATTGCAAGCAGAGTTGAACTAGATATGGTCTGGATGTATAGGAAACACGGTTCTTTTCTTCTGACCGCACTCACGTTTCCTGCTGTATTAGAGACTCTAGAAAGCAAGAGCGTGCTTCTTGCTCTAAAGCAGAGTGTGATCAATGGATGAGAACTCTGTTGTGTGTTTCACTTTAGAAATGGAGTTAAATCCCAGGCTCTGAGTCTTACTACAAGCAAGACTTCGTTTCAGGTAAGGGCAGTCACTTTTAAGCTCAAACAAACTACATCATTCACGAAGCTCACACGTTTCTCATCTTAACTGACAAGTATTGGATGTTAGAAGACCAATGATTTGTATCAGTTTCAGAAGCAGAGTTTGACTAGATATGATCTGTATGTGTGAGAAACTCCGTTCATTTGTTCTCAGCACACTCAAGTTTCCTGCTGTCTTAGCGACTCTAGAAATCTGGAGCGTGCTTCTTGCTCTAAAGCAGAGTGTGATCAATGGATGAGAACTCTGTTGTGTGTTTCACTTCAGAAATGGAGTTAAATACCAGGCTCTGAGTCTTCCTACAAGCAAGACTTCGTTTCAGGTAAGGGCAGTTACTTTACAGCTCAAACGAACTACATTGTTCACGAAGCTCACACGTTTCTCATCTTAACTGACAAGCATTGGATGTTAGGGGACCAGTGCTTTGTATCAGTTTCAGTAGTAGTGTTGGACTAGATATGGTCGGTATGTATAAGAAACACCATTCTTTTTCTCAGCACACTCACATTTCCTGCTCTATTAGAGAATCTAGAAAGCAAGAGCGTGCTTCTTGCTGTAAAGCAGAGTGTGAACAATGGATGAGAACTCTGTTGTGTGTTTCACTTTAGAAATGGAGTTAAATCCCAGGCTCTGAGTCTTCCTACAAGCAAGACTTCGTTTCAGGTAAGGGCTGTTACTTTAAAGCTCAAACGAACTACATCGTTCAAGAAGCTCACACGTTTCTCATCTTAACTGAGAAGCATTGGATGTTAGAGGACCTTTGCTTTGTATCAATTTCAAGCAGAATTGAACTAGATATGGTCCGTATGTATAGGAAACACGGTTCTTTTCCTCTGAGCACACTCACGTTTCCTTCTGTATTAGAGACTCTAGAAAGCAAGAGCGTGCTTCTTGCTCTAAAGCAGAGTGTGATCCATGGATGAGAACTGTGTTATGTTATTCCCTTCAGAAATGGAGTTAAATCACATGCTCTGTGTCTTCCTAGAAGCAAGACTTCGTTTCAGGCAAGGGCAGTCACTTTTCAGCTCAAATAATCTACATCGTTCAGGAAGCTCACACGTTTCTCATCTTACCTGACAAGAATTGGATGTTAGAGGACCTTTGGTTTGTTTCTGTTTCAGAAGCAGAGTTCGACTAGATATGGTCCGTATGTGTAGGAAACACCGTTCTTTTGTTCTCAACACACTCATGTTTCCTGATGTTTTAGAGAATCTAGAATGCAAGAGCGTGCTTCTTGCTGTAAAGCAGAGTGTGAACAATAGATGAGAACTCTGCTGTGTGTTTCACTTCAGAAATGGAGTTAAATCCCAGGCTCTGAGTCTTACTACAAGCAAGACTTCGTTTCAGGTAAGGGCAGTCACTTTTCAGCTCAAACAAACTACATCGTTCACGAAGCTCAGACGTTTCTCATCTTAACTGACAAGCATTGGATGTTAGAAGACAAATGATTTGTATCAGTTTCAGAAGCAGAGTTGGACTAGATATGATCTGTATGTGTGGGAAACACCATTTATTTGTTCTCAGCACACTCACGTTTCCTGCTGTCTTAGCAACTCTAGAAATCTGGAGCGTGCTTCTTGCTCTAAAGAAGAGTGTGATCAATGGATGAGAACTCTGTTGTGTGTTTCACTTCAGAAATGGAGTTAAATACCAGGCTCTGAGTCTTCCTACACGCAAGACTTCGTATCAGGTAAGGGCATTTAGTTTACAGCTCAAACGAACTATATCGTTCACGAAGCTCACACGTTTCTCATCTTAACTGATTAGCATTGAATGTTAGGGGACCAGTGCTTTGTATCAATTGCAAGCAGAGTTGATCACCATTCTTTTTTCTCAGCACACTCACATTTCCTGCTGTATTAGAGAATCTAGAAAGCAAGAGCGTGCTTCTTGCTGTAAAGCAGAGTGTGAACAATGGATGAGAACTCTGTTGTGTGCTTCACTTTAGAAATGGAGTTAAATCCCAGGCTCTGAGTCGTACTACAAGCAAGACTTCGTTTCAGGTAAGGGCAATTAGTTTACAGCTCAATAGAACTACATCGTTCACGAAGCTCACACGTTTCTCATCTTAACTGACAAGCATTGGATGTTAGGGGACCAGTGCTTTGTATCAGTTTCAGAAGCAGAGTTGGACTTGTTATGGTCCGTATGTGTAGGAAACACCGTTCATTTGTTCTCAGCACACTCATGTTTCCTGCTGTCTTAGAGACTCTAGAAAGCAAGAGCGTGATTCTTGCTGTAAAGCAGAGTGTGATCCATGGATGAGAACTGTGTTATGTGATTCCCTGCAGAAATGGAGTTAAATCCCAGGCTCTGTGTCTTTCTATAAGCAAGACTTCGTTTCAGGCAAGGGCAGTCACTTTTCAGCTCAAACAATCTACATCGTTCAGGAAGCTCACACGTTTCTCATCTTAACTGACAAGCATTGGATGTTAGAGGACCTTTGCTTTGTATCAGTTTCAGAAGCAGAGTTTGACTAGATATGATCTGTATGTGTAGGAAACACCATCCATTTCTTCTCAGCACACTCATGTTTCCTGCTGTCTTAGAGACTCTAGAGAGATAGAGCGTGCTTCTTGCCCTAAAGCAGAGTGTGATCAATGGAGGAGAACTCTGTTGTGTGTTTCACTTCAGAAATGGAGTTAAATCCCATGCTCTGTGTCTTCCTAGAAGCAAGACTTCGTTTCAGGCAAGGGCAGTCACTTTTCAGCTCAAATAATCTACATCGTTCAGGAAGCTCACACGTTTCTCATCTTAACTGACAAGAATTGGATGTTAGAGGACCTTTGGTTTGTTTCTGTTTCAGAAGCAGAGTTCGACTAGATATGGTCCGTATGTGTAGGAAACACCGTTCTTTTGTTCTCAACACACTCATGTTTCCTGCTGTCTTAGAGAGTCTAGAATGCAAGAGCGTGCTTCTTGCTGTAAAGCAGAGTGTGAACAATAAATGAGAACTCTGCTGTGTGTTTCACTTCAGAAATGGAGTTAAATCCCAGGCTCTGAGTCTTACTACAAGCAAGACTTCGTTTCAGGTAAGGGCAGTCACTTTTCAGCTCAAACAAACTACATCGTTCACGAAGCTCAGACGTTTCTCATCTTAACTGACAAGCATTGGATGTTAGAAGACTAATGATTTGTATCAGTTTCAGAAGCAGAGTTGGACTAGATATGATCTGTATGTGTGGGAAACACCGTTTATTTGTTCTCAGCACACTCACGTTTCCTGCTGTCTTAGCAACTCTAGAAATCTGGAGCGTGCTTCTTGCTCTAAAGCAGAGTGTGATCAATGGATGAGAACTCTGTTGTGTGTTTCACTTCAGAAATGGAGTTAAATACCAGGCTCTGAGTCTTCCTACAAGCAAGACTTCGTATCAGGTAAGGGCATTTAGTTTACAGCTCAAACGAACTATATCGTTCACGAAGCTCACACGTTTCTCATCTTAACTGATTAGCATTGAATGTTAGAGGACCGTTGCTTTGTATCAATTGCAAGCAGAGTTGAACTAGATATGGTCTGGATGTATAGGAAACACGGTTCTTTTCTTCTGACCACACTCACGTTTCCTGCTGTATTAGAGACTCTAGAAAGCAAGAGCGTGCTTCTTGCTCTAAAGCAGAGTGTGATCAATGGATGCGAACTCTGCTGTGTGTTTCACTTTAGAAATGGAGTTAAATCCCAGGCTCTGAGTCTTACTACAAGCAAGACTTCGTTTCAGGTAAGGGCAGTCACTTTTAAGCTCAAACAAACTACATCATTCACGAAGTTCACACGTTTCTCATCTTAACTGACAAGCATTGGATGTTAGAAGACCAATGATTTGTATCAGTTTCAGAAGCAGAGTTTGACTAGATATGATCTGTATGTGTAGGAAACACCATTCATTTCTTCTCAGCACACTCATGTTTCCTGCTGTCTTAGAGACTCTAGAGAGATAGAGCGTGCTTCTTGCTCTAAAGCAGAGTGTGATCAATGGATGAGAACTCTGTTGTGTGTTTCACTTCAGAAATGGAGTTAAATCCCAGGCTCTGAGTCTTCCTACAAGCAAGACTTCGTTTCAGGTAAGGGAAGTTACTTTACAGCTCAAACGAACTACATCGTTAAAGAAGCTCACACGTTTCTCATCTTAACTGAGAAGCATTGGATGTTAGAGGACCTTTGCTTTGTATCAACTTCAAGCAGAATTTAACTAGATATGGACCGTATGTATAGGAAACACGGTTCTTTTCCTCTGAGCACACTCACGTTTCCTTCTGTATTAGAGACTCTAGAAAGCAAGAGCGTGCTTCTTGCTCTAAAGCAGAGTGTGATCCATGGATGAGAACTGTGTTATGTTATTCCCTTCAGAAATGGAGTTAAATCCCAGGCTCTGTGTCTTCCTAGAAGCAAGACTTCGTTTCAGGCAAGGGCAGTCACTTTTCAGCTCAAACAATCTACATCGTTCAGGAAGCTCACACGTTTCTCATCTTAACTGACAAGAATTGGATGTTAGAGGACCTTTGGTTTGTTTCTGTTTCAGAAGCAGAGTTCGACTAGATATGGTCCGTATGTGTAGGAAACACCGTTCTTTTGTTCTCAACACACTCATATTTCCTGCTGTCTTAGAGAGTCTAGAAAGCAAGAGCGTGCTTCTTGCTGTAAAGCAGAGTGTGAACAATGGATGAGAACTCTGCTGTGTGTTTCACTTCAGAAATGAAGTTAAATCCTAGGCTCTGAGTCTTCCTACAAGCAAGACTTCGTTTCAGGTAAGGGCAGTCACTTTTCAGCTCAAACAAACTACATCGTTCACGAAGCTCAGACATTTCTCATCTTAACTGACAAGCATTGGATGTTAGAAGACCAATGATTTGTATCAGTTTCAGAAGCAGAGTTGGACTAGATATGATCTGTATGTGTGGAAAACTCCGTTCATATGTTCTCAGCACACTCAAGTTTCCTGCTGTCTTAGCGACTCTAGAAATCTGGAGCGTGCTTCTTGCTCTAAAGCAGAGTGTGATCAATGGATGAGAACTCTGTTGTTTGTTTCACTTCAGAAATGGAGTTAAATACCAGGCTCTGAGTCTTCCTACAAGCAAGACTTCGTTTCAGGTAAGGGCAGTTACTTTACAGCTCAAACGAACTACATTGTTCACGAAGCTCACACGTTTCTCATCTTAACTGACAAGCATTGGATGTTAGGGGACCAGTGCTTTGTATCAGTTTCAGTAGTAGTGTTGGACTAGATATGGTCGGTATTTATAAGAAACACCATTCTTTTTCTCAGCACACTCACATTTCCTGCTGTATTAGAGAATCTAGAAAGCAAGAGCGTGCTTCTTGCTGTAAAGCAGAGTGTGAACAATGGATGAGAACTCTGTTGTGTGTTTCACTTTAGAAATGGAGTTAAATCCCAGGCTCTGAGTCGTACTACAAGCAAGACTTCGTTTCAGGTAAGGGCAGTCACTTTTAAGCTCAAACAAACTACATCATTCACGAAGCTCACACGTTTCTCATCTTAACTGACAAGAATTGGATGTTAGAAGACCAATGATTTGTATCAGATTCAGAAGCAGAATTGGACTAGATATGATCCGTATGTGTAGGAAACACCGTTCATTTCTTCTCAGCACACTCAAGTTTCTTGCTGTCTTAGAGACTCTAGAAAGATAGAGCGTGCTTCTTACTCTAAAGCAGAGTGTGATCAATGGATGAGAACTCTGTTGTGTGTTTCACTTCAGAAATGGAGTTAAATCCCAGGCTCTGAGTCTTCCTACAAGCAAGACTTCGTTTCAGGTAAGAGCAGTTACTTTACAGCTCAAACGAACTACATCGTTCAAGAAGCTCACACGTTTCTCATCTCAACTGAGAAGCATTGGATGTTAGAGGACCTTTGCTTTGTATCAATTTCAAGCAGAATTGAACTAGATATGGTCGGTATGTATAGGAAACACGGTTCTTTTCCTCTGAGCACACTCACGTTTCCTTCTGTATTAGAGACTCTAGAAAGCAAGAGCGTGCTTCTTGCTCTAAAGCAGAGTGTGATCCATGGATGAGAACTGTGTTATGTTATTCCCTTCAGAAATGGAGTTAAATCACATGCTCTGTGTCTTCCTAGGAGCAAGACTTCGTTTCAGGCAAGGGCAGTCACTTTTCAGCTCAAATAATCTACATCGTTCAGGAAGCTCACACGTTTCTCATCTTAACTGACAAGAATTGGATGTTAGAGGACCTTTGGTTTGTTTCTGTTTCAGAAGCAGAGTTCGACTAGATATGGTCCGTATGTGTAGGAAACACCGTTCTTTTGTTCTCAACACAATCATGTTTCCTGCTGTTTTAGAGAATCTAGAATGCAAGAGCGTGCTTCTTGCTGTAAAGCAGAGTGTGAACAATAGATGAGAACTCTGCTGTGTGTTTCACTTCAGAAATGGAGTTAAATCCCAGGCTCTGAGTCTTACTACAAGCAAGACTTCGTTTCAGGTAAGGGCAGTCACTTTTCAGCTCAAACAAACTACATCGTTCACGAAGCTCAGACGTTTCTCATCTTAACTGACAAGCATTGGATGTTAGAAGACAAATGATTTGTATCAGTTTCAGAAGCAGAGTTGGACTAGATATGATCTGTATGTGTGGGAAACACCATTTATTTGTTCTCAGCACACTCACGTTTCCTGCTGTCTTAGCAACTCTAGAAATCTGGAGCGTGCTTCTTGCTCTAAAGAAGAGTGTGATCAATGGATGAGAACTCTGTTGTGTGTTTCACTTCAGAAATGGAGTTAAATACCAGGCTCTGAGTCTTCCTACACGCAAGACTTCGTATCAGGTAAGGGCATTTAGTTTACAGCTCAAACGAACTATATCGTTCACGAAGCTCACACGTTTCTCATCTTAACTGATTAGCATTGAATGTTAGGGGACCAGTGCTTTGTATCAATTGCAAGCAGAGTTGATCACCATTCTTTTTTCTCAGCACACTCACATTTCCTGCTGTATTAGAGAATCTAGAAAGCAAGAGCGTGCTTCTTGCTGTAAAGCAGAGTGTGAACAATGGATGAGAACTCTGTTGTGTGCTTCACTTTAGAAATGGAGTTAAATCCCAGGCTCTGAGTCGTACTACAAGCAAGACTTCGTTTCAGGTAAGGGCAATTAGTTTACAGCTCAATAGAACTACATCGTTCACGAAGCTCACACGTTTCTCATCTTAACTGACAAGCATTGGATGTTAGGGGACCAGTGCTTTGTATCAGTTTCAGAAGCAGAGTTGGACTTGTTATGGTCCGTATGTGTAGGAAACACCGTTCATTTGTTCTCAGCACACTCATGTTTCCTGCTGTCTTAGAGACTCTAGAAAGCAAGAGCGTGATTCTTGCTGTAAAGCAGAGTGTGATCCATGGATGAGAACTGTGTTATGTGATTCCCTGCAGAAATGGAGTTAAATCCCAGGCTCTGTGTCTTTCTATAAGCAAGACTTCGTTTCAGGCAAGGGCAGTCACTTTTCAGCTCAAACAATCTACATCGTTCAGGAAGCTCACACGTTTCTCATCTTAACTGACAAGCATTGGATGTTAGAGGACCTTTGCTTTGTATCAGTTTCAGAAGCAGAGTTTGACTAGATATGATCTGTATGTGTAGGAAACACCATCCATTTCTTCTCAGCACACTCATGTTTCCTGCTGTCTTAGAGACTCTAGAGAGATAGAGCGTGCTTCTTGCCCTAAAGCAGAGTGTGATCAATGGAGGAGAACTCTGTTGTGTGTTTCACTTCAGAAATGGAGTTAAATCCCATGCTCTGTGTCTTCCTAGAAGCAAGACTTCGTTTCAGGCAAGGGCAGTCACTTTTCAGCTCAAATAATCTACATCGTTCAGGAAGCTCACACGTTTCTCATCTTAACTGACAAGAATTGGATGTTAGAGGACCTTTGGTTTGTTTCTGTTTCAGAAGCAGAGTTCGACTAGATATGGTCCGTATGTGTAGGAAACACCGTTCTTTTGTTCTCAACACACTCATGTTTCCTGCTGTCTTAGAGAGTCTAGAATGCAAGAGCGTGCTTCTTGCTGTAAAGCAGAGTGTGAACAATAAATGAGAACTCTGCTGTGTGTTTCACTTCAGAAATGGAGTTAAATCCCAGGCTCTGAGTCTTACTACAAGCAAGACTTCGTTTCAGGTAAGGGCAGTCACTTTTCAGCTCAAACAAACTACATCGTTCACGAAGCTCAGACGTTTCTCATCTTAACTGACAAGCATTGGATGTTAGAAGACTAATGATTTGTATCAGTTTCAGAAGCAGAGTTGGACTAGATATGATCTGTATGTGTGGGAAACACCGTTTATTTGTTCTCAGCACACTCACGTTTCCTGCTGTCTTAGCAACTCTAGAAATCTGGAGCGTGCTTCTTGCTCTAAAGCAGAGTGTGATCAATGGATGAGAACTCTGTTGTGTGTTTCACTTCAGAAATGGAGTTAAATACCAGGCTCTGAGTCTTCCTACAAGCAAGACTTCGTATCAGGTAAGGGCATTTAGTTTACAGCTCAAACGAACTATATCGTTCACGAAGCTCACACGTTTCTCATCTTAACTGATTAGCATTGAATGTTAGAGGACCGTTGCTTTGTATCAATTGCAAGCAGAGTTGAACTAGATATGGTCTGGATGTATAGGAAACACGGTTCTTTTCTTCTGACCACACTCACGTTTCCTGCTGTATTAGAGACTCTAGAAAGCAAGAGCGTGCTTCTTGCTCTAAAGCAGAGTGTGATCAATGGATGCGAACTCTGCTGTGTGTTTCACTTTAGAAATGGAGTTAAATCCCAGGCTCTGAGTCTTACTACAAGCAAGACTTCGTTTCAGGTAAGGGCAGTCACTTTTAAGCTCAAACAAACTACATCATTCACGAAGTTCACACGTTTCTCATCTTAACTGACAAGCATTGGATGTTAGAAGACCAATGATTTGTATCAGTTTCAGAAGCAGAGTTTGACTAGATATGATCTGTATGTGTAGGAAACACCATTCATTTCTTCTCAGCACACTCATGTTTCCTGCTGTCTTAGAGACTCTAGAGAGATAGAGCGTGCTTCTTGCTCTAAAGCAGAGTGTGATCAATGGATGAGAACTCTGTTGTGTGTTTCACTTCAGAAATGGAGTTAAATCCCAGGCTCTGAGTCTTCCTACAAGCAAGACTTCGTTTCAGGTAAGGGAAGTTACTTTACAGCTCAAACGAACTACATCGTTAAAGAAGCTCACACGTTTCTCATCTTAACTGAGAAGCATTGGATGTTAGAGGACCTTTGCTTTGTATCAACTTCAAGCAGAATTTAACTAGATATGGACCGTATGTATAGGAAACACGGTTCTTTTCCTCTGAGCACACTCACGTTTCCTTCTGTATTAGAGACTCTAGAAAGCAAGAGCGTGCTTCTTGCTCTAAAGCAGAGTGTGATCCATGGATGAGAACTGTGTTATGTTATTCCCTTCAGAAATGGAGTTAAATCCCAGGCTCTGTGTCTTCCTAGAAGCAAGACTTCGTTTCAGGCAAGGGCAGTCACTTTTCAGCTCAAACAATCTACATCGTTCAGGAAGCTCACACGTTTCTCATCTTAACTGACAAGAATTGGATGTTAGAGGACCTTTGGTTTGTTTCTGTTTCAGAAGCAGAGTTCGACTAGATATGGTCCGTATGTGTAGGAAACACCGTTCTTTTGTTCTCAACACACTCATATTTCCTGCTGTCTTAGAGAGTCTAGAAAGCAAGAGCGTGCTTCTTGCTGTAAAGCAGAGTGTGAACAATGGATGAGAACTCTGCTGTGTGTTTCACTTCAGAAATGAAGTTAAATCCTAGGCTCTGAGTCTTCCTACAAGCAAGACTTCGTTTCAGGTAAGGGCAGTCACTTTTCAGCTCAAACAAACTACATCGTTCACGAAGCTCAGACATTTCTCATCTTAACTGACAAGCATTGGATGTTAGAAGACCAATGATTTGTATCAGTTTCAGAAGCAGAGTTGGACTAGATATGATCTGTATGTGTGGAAAACTCCGTTCATATGTTCTCAGCACACTCAAGTTTCCTGCTGTCTTAGCGACTCTAGAAATCTGGAGCGTGCTTCTTGCTCTAAAGCAGAGTGTGATCAATGGATGAGAACTCTGTTGTTTGTTTCACTTCAGAAATGGAGTTAAATACCAGGCTCTGAGTCTTCCTACAAGCAAGACTTCGTTTCAGGTAAGGGCAGTTACTTTACAGCTCAAACGAACTACATTGTTCACGAAGCTCACACGTTTCTCATCTTAACTGACAAGCATTGGATGTTAGGGGACCAGTGCTTTGTATCAGTTTCAGTAGTAGTGTTGGACTAGATATGGTCGGTATGTATAAGAAACACCATTCTTTTTCTCAGCACACTCACATTTCCTGCTGTATTAGAGAATCTAGAAAGCAAGAGCGTGCTTCTTGCTGTAAAGCAGAGTGTGAACAATGGATGAGAACTCTGTTGTGTGTTTCACTTTAGAAATGGAGTTAAATCCCAGGCTCTGAGTCGTACTACAAGCAAGACTTCGTTTCAGGTAAGGGCAGTCACTTTTAAGCTCAAACAAACTACATCATTCACGAAGCTCACACGTTTCTCATCTTAACTGACAAGAATTGGATGTTAGAAGACCAATGATTTGTATCAGATTCAGAAGCAGAATTGGACTAGATATGATCCGTATGTGTAGGAAACACCGTTCATTTCTTCTCAGCACACTCAAGTTTCTTGCTGTCTTAGAGACTCTAGAAAGATAGAGCGTGCTTCTTACTCTAAAGCAGAGTGTGATCAATGGATGAGAACTCTGTTGTGTGTTTCACTTCAGAAATGGAGTTAAATCCCAGGCTCTGAGTCTTCCTACAAGCAAGACTTCGTTTCAGGTAAGAGCAGTTACTTTACAGCTCAAACGAACTACATCGTTCAAGAAGCTCACACGTTTCTCATCTCAACTGAGAAGCATTGGATGTTAGAGGACCTTTGCTTTGTATCAATTTCAAGCAGAATTGAACTAGATATGGTCGGTATGTATAGGAAACACGGTTCTTTTCCTCTGAGCACACTCACGTTTCCTTCTGTATTAGAGACTCTAGAAAGCAAGAGCGTGCTTCTTGCTCTAAAGCAGAGTGTGATCCATGGATGAGAACTGTGTTATGTTATTCCCTTCAGAAATGGAGTTAAATCACATGCTCTGTGTCTTCCTAGGAGCAAGACTTCGTTTCAGGCAAGGGCAGTCACTTTTCAGCTCAAATAATCTACATCGTTCAGGAAGCTCACACGTTTCTCATCTTAACTGACAAGAATTGGATGTTAGAGGACCTTTGGTTTGTTTCTGTTTCAGAAGCAGAGTTCGACTAGATATGGTCCGTATGTGTAGGAAACACCGTTCTTTTGTTCTCAACACAATCATGTTTCCTGCTGTTTTAGAGAATCTAGAATGCAAGAGCGTGCTTCTTGCTGTAAAGCAGAGTGTGAACAATAGATGAGAACTCTGCTGTGTGTTTCACTTCAGAAATGGAGTTAAATCCCAGGCTCTGAGTCTTACTACAAGCAAGAATTCGTTTCAGGTAATGGCAGTCACTTTTCAGCTCAAACAAACTACATCGTTCACGAAGCTCAGACGTTTCTCATCTTAACTGACAAGCATTGGATGTTAGAAGACAAATGATTTGTATCAGTTTCAGAAGCAGAGTTGGACTAGATATGATCTGTATGTGTGGGAAACACCATTTATTTGTTCTCAGCACACTCACGTTTCCTGCTGTCTTAGCAACTCTAGAAATCTGGAGCGTGCTTCTTGCTCTAAAGCAGAGTGTGATCAATGGATGAGAACTGTGTTGTGTGTTTCACTTCAGAAATGGAGTTAAATACCAGGCTCTGAGTCTTCCTACAAGCAAGACTTCGTATCAGGTAAGGGCATTTAGTTTACAGCTCAAACGAACTATATCGTTCACGAAGCTCACACGTTTCTCATCTTAACTGATTAGCATTGAATGTTAGGGGACCAGTGCTTTGTATCAATTGCAAGCAGAGTTGATCACCATTCTTTTTTCTCAGCACACTCACATTTCCTGCTGTATTAGAGAATCTAGAAAGCAAGAGCATGCTTCTTGCTGTAAAGCAGAGTGTGAACAATGGATGAGAACTCTGTTGTGTGCTTCACTTTAGAAATGGAGTTAAATCCCTGGCTCTGCGTCTTCCTACAAGCAAGACTTCGTTTCAGGTAAGGGCATTTAGTTTACAGCTCAATAGAACTACATCGTTCACGAAGCTCACACGTTTCTCATCTTAACTGACAAGCATTGGATGTTAGGGGACCAGTGCTTTGTATCAGTTTCAGAAGCAGAGTTGGACTTGATATGGTCCGTATGTGTAGGAAACACCGTTCATTTGTTCTCAGCACACTCATGTTTCCTGCTGTCTTAGAGACTCTAGAAAGCAAGAGCGTGATTCTTGCTGTAAACCAGAGTGTGATCCATGGATGAGAACTGTGTTATGTGATTCCCTGCAGAAATGGAGTTAAATCCCAGGCTCTGTGTCTTCCTAGAAGCAAGTCTTCGTTTCAGGCAAGGGCAGTCACTTTTCAGCTCAAACAATCTACATCTTTCAGGAAGCTCACACGTTTCTCATCTTAACTGACAAGCATTGGATGTTAGAGGACCTTTGGTTTGTTTCTGTTTCAGAAGCAGAGTTCGACTAGATATGGTCCGTATGTGTAGGAAACACCGTTCTTTTGTTCTCAACACACTCATATTTCCTGCTCTCTTAGAGAGTCTAGAAAGCAAGAGCGTGCTTCTTGCTGTAAAGCAGAGTGTGAACAATGGATGAGAACTCTGCTGTGTGTTTCACTTCAGAAATGAAGTTAAATCCCAGGCTCTGAGTCTTCCTACAAGCAAGACTTCGTTTCAGGTAAGGGCAGTCACTTTTCAGCTCAAACAAACTACATCGTTCACGAAGCTCAGACGTTTCTCATCTTAACTGACAAGCATTGGACGTTAGAAGACCAATGATTTGTATCAGTTTCAGAAGCAGAGTTGGACTAGATATGATCTGTATGTGTGGGAAACACCGTTCATTTGTTCTCAGCACACTCAAGTTTCCTGCTGTCTTAGCAACTCTAGAAATCTGGAGCGTGCTTCTTGCTCTAAAGCAGAGTGTGATCAATGGATGAGAACTCTGTTGTGTGTTTCACTTCAGAAATGGAGTTAAATACCAGGCTCTGAGTCTTCCTACAAGCAAGACTTCGTATCAGGTAAGGGCATTTAGTTTACAGCTCAAACGAACTATATCGTTCACGAAGCTCACACGTTTCTCATCTTAACTGATTAGCATTGAATGTTAGGGGACCAGTGCTTTGTATCAATTGCAAGCAGAGTTGATCACCATTCTTTTTTCTCAGCACACTCGCATTTCCTGCTGTATTAGAGAATCTAGAAAGCAAGAGCGTGCTTCTTGCTGTAAAGCAGAGTGTGAACAATGGATGAGAACTCTGTTGTGTGCTTCACTTTAGAAATGGAGTTAAATCCCTGGCTCTGCGTCTTCCTACAAGCAAGACTTCGTTTCAGGTAAGGGCATTTAGTTTACAGCTCAATAGAACTACATCGTTCACGAAGCTCACACGTTTCTCATCTTAACTGACAAGCATTGGATGTTAGGGGACCAGTGCTTTGTATCAGTTTCAGAAGCAGAGTTGGACTTGATATGGTCCGTATGTGTAGGAAACACCGTTCATTTGTTCTCAGCACACTCATGTTTCCTGCTGTCTTAGAGACTCTAGAAAGCAAGAGCGTGATTCTTGCTGTAAACCAGAGTGTGATCCATGGATGAGAACTGTGTTATGTGATTCCCTGCAGAAATGGAGTTAAATCCCAGGCTCTGTGTCTTCCTAGAAGCAAGACTTCGTTTCAGGCAAGGGCAGTCACTTTTCAGCTCAAACAATCTACATCGTTCAGGAAGCTCACACGTTTCTCATCTTAACTGACAAGCATTGGATGTTAGAGGACCTTTGCTTTGTATCAGTTTCAGAAGCAGAGTTTGACTAGATATGATCTGTATGTGTAGGAAACACCATTCATTTCTTCTCAGCACACTCATGTTTCCTGCTGTCTTAGAGACTCTAGAGAGATAGAGCGTGCGTCTTGCCCTATAGCAGAGTGTGATCAATGGAGGAGAACTCTGTTGTGTGTTTCACTTCAGAAATGGAGTTAAATACCAGGCTCTGAGTCTTCCTAGAAGCAAGACTTCGTTTCAGGCAAGGGCAGTTACTTTACAGCTCAAACAATCTACATCGTTCAGGAAGCTCACACGTTTCTCATCTTAACTGACAAGAATTGGATGTTAGAGGACCTTTGGTTTGTTTCTGTTTCAGAAGCAGAGTTCGACTAGATATGGTCCGTATGTGTAGGAAACACCGTTCTTTTGTTCTCAACACACTCATATTTCCTGCTCTCTTAGAGAGTCTAGAAAGCAAGAGCGTGCTTCTTGCTGTAAAGCAGAGTGTGAACAATGGATGAGAACTCTGCTGTGTGTTTCACTTCAGAAATGAAGTTAAATCCCAGGCTCTGAGTCTTCCTACAAGCAAGACTTCGTTTCAGGTAAGGGCAGTCACTTTTCAGCTCAAACAAACTACATCGTTCACGAAGCTCAGACGTTTCTCATCTTAACTGACAAGCATTGGACGTTAGAAGACCAATGATTTGTATCAGTTTCAGAAGCAGAGTTGGACTAGATATGATCTGTATGTGTGGGAAACACCGTTCATTTGTTCTCAGCACACTCAAGTTTCCTGCTGTCTTAGCGACTCTAGAAATCTGGAGCGTGCTTCTTGCTCTAAAGCAGAGTGTGATCAATGGATGAGAACTCTGTTGTGTGTTTCACTTCAGAAATGGAGTTAAATCCCAGGCTCTGAGTCTTCCTACAAGCAAGACTTCGTTTCAGGTAAGGGCAGTTACTTTACAGCTCAAACGAACTACATCGTTCACGAAGCTCACACGTTTCTCATCTTAACTGACAAGCATTGGATGTTAGGGGACCAGTGCTTTGTATCAGTTTCAGAAGCAGAGTTGGACTTGATATGGTCCGTATGTGTAGGAAACACCGTTCATTTGTTCTCAGCACACTCATGTTTCCTGCTGTCTTAGAGAATCTAGAAAGCAAGAGCGTGATTCTTGCTGTAAAGCAGAGTGTGATCCATGGATGAGAACTGTGTTATGTGATTCCCTGCAGAAATGGAGTTAAATCCCAGGCTCTGTGTCTTCCTAGAAGCAAGACTTCGTTTCAGGCAAGGGCAGTCACTTTTCAGCTCAAACAATCTACATCGTTCAGGAAGCTCACACGTTTCTCATCTTAACTGACAAGCATTGGATGTTAGAGGACCTTTGCTTTGTATCAGTTTCAGAAGCAGAGTTTGACTAGATATGATCTGTATGTGTAGGAAACACCATTCATTTCTTCTCAGCACACTCATGTTTCCTGCTGTCTTAGAGACTCTAGAGAGATAGAGCGTGCGTCTTGCCCTATAGCAGAGTGTGATCAATGGAGGAGAACTCTGTTGTGTGTTTCACTTCAGAAATGGAGTTAAATACCAGGCTCTGAGTCTTCCTAGAAGCAAGACTTCGTTTCAGGCAAGGGCAGTTACTTTACAGCTCAAACAATCTACATCGTTCAGGAAGCTCACACGTTTCTCATCTTAACTGACAAGAATTGGATGTTAGAGGACCTTTGGTTTGTTTCTGTTTCAGAAGCAGAGTTCGACTAGATATGGTCCGTATGTGTAGGAAACACCGTTCTTTTGTTCTCAACACACTCATATTTCCTGCTCTCTTAGAGAGTCTAGAAAGCAAGAGCGTGCTTCTTGCTGTAAAGCAGAGTGTGAACAATGGATGAGAACTCTGCTGTGTGTTTCACTTCAGAAATGAAGTTAAATCCCAGGCTCTGAGTCTTCCTACAAGCAAGACTTCGTTTCAGGTAAGGGCAGTCACTTTTCAGCTCAAACAAACTACATCGTTCACGAAGCTCAGACGTTTCTCATCTTAACTGACAAGCATTGGACGTTAGAAGACCAATGATTTGTATCAGTTTCAGAAGCAGAGTTGGACTAGATATGATCTGTATGTGTGGGAAACACCGTTCATTTGTTCTCAGCACACTCAAGTTTCCTGCTGTCTTAGCGACTCTAGAAATCTGGAGCTTGCTTCTTGCTCTAAAGCAGAGTGTGATCAATGGATGAGAACTCTGTTGTGTGTTTCACTTCAGAAATGGAGTTAAATCCCAGGCTCTGTGTCTTCCTAGAAGCAAGACTTCGTTTCAGGCAAGGGCAGTCACTTTTCAGCTCAAACAATCTACATCGTTCAGGAAGCTCACACGTTTCTCATCTTAACTGACAAGCATTGGATGTTAGAGGACCTTTGCTTTGTATCAGTTTCAGAAGCAGAGTTTGACTAGATATGATCTGTATGTGTAGGAAACACCATTCATTTCTTCTCAGCACACTCATGTTTCCTGCTGTCTTAGAGACTCTAGAGAGATAGAGCGTGCGTCTTGCCCTATAGCAGAGTGTGATCAATGGAGGAGAACTCTGTTGTGTGTTTCACTTCAGAAATGGAGTTAAATACCAGGCTCTGAGTCTTCCTAGAAGCAAGACTTCGTTTCAGGCAAGGGCAGTTACTTTACAGCTCAAACAATCTACATCGTTCAGGAAGCTCACACGTTTCTCATCTTAACTGACAAGAATTGGATGTTAGAGGACCTTTGGTTTGTTTCTGTTTCAGAAGCAGAGTTCGACTAGATATGGTCCGTATGTGTAGGAAACACCGTTCTTTTGTTCTCAACACACTCATATTTCCTGCTCTCTTAGAGAGTCTAGAAAGCAAGAGCGTGCTTCTTGCTGTAAAGCAGAGTGTGAACAATGGATGAGAACTCTGCTGTGTGTTTCACTTCAGAAATGAAGTTAAATCCCAGGCTCTGAGTCTTCCTACAAGCAAGACTTCGTTTCAGGTAAGGGCAGTCACTTTTCAGCTCAAACAAACTACATCGTTCACGAAGCTCAGACGTTTCTCATCTTAACTGACAAGCATTGGACGTTAGAAGACCAATGATTTGTATCAGTTTCAGAAGCAGAGTTGGACTAGATATGATCTGTATGTGTGGGAAACACCGTTCATTTGTTCTCAGCACACTCAAGTTTCCTGCTGTCTTAGCGACTCTAGAAATCTGGAGCTTGCTTCTTGCTCTAAAGCAGAGTGTGATCAATGGATGAGAACTCTGTTGTGTGTTTCACTTCAGAAATGGAGTTAAATCGCAGGCTCTGAGTCTTCCTACAAGCAAGACTTCGTTTCAGGTAAGGGCAGTTACTTTACAGCTCAAACGAACTACATCGTTCACGAAGCTCACACGTTTCTCATCTTAACTGACAAGCATTGGATGTTAGGGGACCAGTGCTTTGTATCAGTTTCAGAAGCAGAGTTGGACTTGATATGGTCCGTATGTGTAGGAAACACCGTTCATTTGTTCTCAGCACACTCATGTTTCCTGCTGTCTTAGAGAATCTAGAAAGCAAGAGCGTGATTCTTGCTGTAAAGCAGAGTGTGATCCATGGATGAGAACTGTGTTATGTGATTCCCTGCAGAAATGGAGTTAAATCCCAGGCTCTGTGTCTTCCTAGAAGCAAGTCTTCGTTTCAGGCAAGGGCAGTCACTTTTCAGCTCAAACAATCTACATCGTTCAGGAAGCTCACACGTTTCTCATCTTAACTGACAAGCATTGGATGTTAGAGGACCTTTGGTTTGTTTCTGTTTCAGAAGCAGAGTTCGACTAGATATGGTCCGTATGTGTAGGAAACACCGTTCTTTTGTTCTCAACACACTCATATTTCCTGCTCTCTTAGAGAGTCTAGAAAGCAAGAGCGTGCTTCTTGCTGTAAAGCAGAGTGTGAACAATGGATGAGAACTCTGCTGTGTGTTTCACTTCAGAAATGAAGTTAAATCCCAGGCTCTGAGTCTTCCTACAAGCAAGACTTCGTTTCAGGTAAGGGCAGTCACTTTTCAGCTCAAACAAACTACATCGTTCACGAAGCTCAGACGTTTCTCATCTTAACTGACAAGCATTGGACGTTAGAAGACCAATGATTTGTATCAGTTTCAGAAGCAGAGTTGGACTAGATATGATCTGTATGTGTGGGAAACACCGTTCATTTGTTCTCAGCACACTCAAGTTTCCTGCTGTCTTAGCAACTCTAGAAATCTGGAGCGTGCTTCTTGCTCTAAAGCAGAGTGTGATCAATGGATGAGAACTCTGTTGTGTGTTTCACTTCAGAAATGGAGTTAAATACCAGGCTCTGAGTCTTCCTACAAGCAAGACTTCGTATCAGGTAAGGGCATTTAGTTTACAGCTCAAACGAACTATATCGTTCACGAAGCTCACACGTTTCTCATCTTAACTGATTAGCATTGAATGTTAGGGGACCAGTGCTTTGTATCAATTGCAAGCAGAGTTGATCACCATTCTTTTTTCTCAGCACACTCACATTTCCTGCTGTATTAGAGAATCTAGAAAGCAAGAGCGTGCTTCTTGCTGTAAAGCAGAGTGTGAACAATGGATGAGAACTCTGTTGTGTGCTTCACTTTAGAAATGGAGTTAAATCCCTGGCTCTGCGTCTTCCTACAAGCAAGACTTCGTTTCAGGTAAGGGCATTTAGTTTACAGCTCAATAGAACTACATCGTTCACGAAGCTCACACGTTTCTCATCTTAACTGACAAGCATTGGATGTTAGGGGACCAGTGCTTTGTATCAGTTTCAGAAGCAGAGTTGGACTTGATATGGTCCGTATGTGTAGGAAACACCGTTCATTTGTTCTCAGCACACTCATGTTTCCTGCTGTCTTAGAGACTCTAGAAAGCAAGAGCGTGATTCTTGCTGTAAACCAGAGTGTGATCCATGGATGAGAACTGTGTTATGTGATTCCCTGCAGAAATGGAGTTAAATCCCAGGCTCTGTGTCTTCCTAGAAGCAAGACTTCGTTTCAGGCAAGGGCAGTCACTTTTCAGCTCAAACAATCTACATCGTTCAGGAAGCTCACACGTTTCTCATCTTAACTGACAAGCATTGGATGTTAGAGGACCTTTGCTTTGTATCAGTTTCAGAAGCAGAGTTTGACTAGATATGATCTGTATGTGTAGGAAACACCATTCATTTCTTCTCAGCACACTCATGTTTCCTGCTGTCTTAGAGACTCTAGAGAGATAGAGCGTGCTTCTTGCCCTATAGCAGAGTGTGATCAATGGAGAAGAACTCTGTTGTGTGTTTCACTTCAGAAATGGAGTTAAATACCAGGCTCTGAGTCTTCCTAGAAGCAAGACTTCGTTTCAGGCAAGGGCAGTTACTTTACAGCTCAAACAATCTACATCGTTCAGGAAGCTCACACGTTTCTCATCTTAACTGACAAGAATTGGATGTTAGAGGACCTTTGGTTTGTTTCTGTTTCAGAAGCAGAGTTCGACTAGATATGGTCCGTATGTGTAGGAAACACCGTTCTTTTGTTCTCAACACACTCATGTTTCCTGCTCTCTTAGAGAGTCTAGAAAGCAAGAGCGTGCTTCTTGCTGTAAAGCAGAGTGTGAACAATGGATGAGAACTCTGCTGTGTGTTTCACTTCAGAAATGAAGTTAAATCCCAGGCTCTGAGTCTTCCTACAAGCAAGACTTCGTTTCAGGTAAGGGCAGTCACTTTTCAGCTCAAAAAAACTACATCGTTCACGAAGCTCAGACGTTTCTCATCTTAACTGACAAGCATTGGACGTTAGAAGACCAATGATTTGTATCAGTTTCAGAAGCAGAGTTGGACTAGATATGATCTGTATGTGTGGGAAACACCGTTCATTTGTTCTCAGCACACTCAAGTTTCCTGCTCTCTTAGCGACTCTAGAAATCTGGAGCTTGCTTCTTGCTCTAAAGCAGAGTGTGATCAATGGATGAGAACTCTGTTGTGTGTTTCACTTCAGAAATGGAGTTAAATCCCAGGCTCTGAGTCTTCCTACAAGCAAGACTTCGTTTCAGGTAAGGGCAGTTACTTTACAGCTCAAACGAACTACATTGTTCACGAAGCTCACACGTTTCTCATCTTAACTGACAAGCATTGGATGTTAGGGGACCAGTGCTTTGTATCAGTTTCAGTAGTAGTGTTGGACTAGATATGGTCGGTATGTATAAGAAACACCATTCTTTTTTCTCAGCACACTCACATTTCCTGCTGTATTAGAGAATCTAGAAAGCAAGAGCGTGCTTCTTGCTGTAAAGCAGAGTGTGAACAATGGATGAGAACTCTGTTGTGTGTTTCACTTTAGAAATGGAGTTAAATCCCAGGCTCTGAGTCTTACTACAAGCAGGACTTCGTTTCAGGTAAGGGCAGTCACTTTTAAGCTCAAACAAACTACATCATTCACGAAGCTCACACGTTTCTCATCTTAACTGACAAGAATTGGATGTTAGAAGACCAATGATTTGTATCAGATTCAGAAGCAGAATTGGACTAGATATGATCCGTATGTGTAGGAAACACCATTCATTTCTTCTCAGCACACTCAAGTTTCCTGCTGTCTTAGAGACTCTAGAAAGATAGAGCGTGCTTCTTGCTCTAAAGCAGAGTGTGATCAATGGATGAGAACTCTGTTGTGTGTTTCACTTCAGAAATGGAGTTAAATCCCAGGCTCTGAGTCTTCCTACATGCAAGATTCATTTCAGGTAAGGGCAGTTACTTTACAGCTCAAACGAACTACATCGTTCAAGAAGCTCACACGTTTCTCATCTTAACTGACAAGCATTGGATGTTAGAGGACCAGTGCATTGTATCAGTTTCAGTAGCAGAGTTGGACTAGATATGGTCCGTATGTGTAAGAAATACCGTTCTTTTGTTCTCAGCACACTCATGTTTCCTGCTGTAGTGGAGACTCTAGAAAGCAAGAGCGTGCTTCTTGATCTAAAGCAGAGTGTGATCAATGGATGAGAGCTGTGTTGTGTGTTTCACTTCAGAAATGGAGTTAAATCCCATGCTCGTAGTGTTCCTACAAGGAAGATTTCATTTCAAGTAAGGGCAGTTACTTTCAGCTTAAACGAACTACATCGTTCACGAAACTCACACGTTTCTCATCTTCACTGACAAGCATTGGATGTTAGAAGACCAATGATTTGTATCATTTTCAGAAGCAGAGTTGGACTAGATATGATCCGTATGTGTAGGAAACACTGTTCATTTCTTCTCAGCACACTCATGTTTCCTGTTCTATTAGAGACTCTAGAAAGATAGAGCGTGGTTCTTGCTCTAAAGCAGAGTGTGATCAATGGATGAGAACTGTGTTGTGTGTTTCACTTCAGAAATGGAGTTAAATCCCATGCTCGTAGTGTTCCTACAAGGAAGACTTCATTTCAAGTAAGGGCAGTTACTTTCAGCTTAAACGAACTACATCGTTCACGAAACTCACACGTTTCTCATCTTAACTGACAAGCATTGGATGTTAGAGGACCTTTGCTTTGTATCAATTTCAAGCAGAGTTGAACTAGATATGGTCCGTATGTATAGGAAACACGGTTCTTTTCTTCTTAGCACACTCACGTTTCCTTCTGTATTAGAGACTCTAGAAAGCAAGAGCGTGATTCTAGCTGTAAAGCAGAGTGTGATCCATGGATGAGAACTGTGTTGTGTGTTTCCCTTCAGAAATGGAGTTAAATCCCAGGCTCTGTGTCTTCCTAGAAGCAAGACATCGTTTCAGGCAAGGGCAGTCACTTTTCAGCTCAAACAACCTACATCGTTCAGGAAGCTCACACGTTTCTCATCTTAACTGACATGAATTGGATGTTAGAGGACCTTTGGTTTGTTTCTGTTTCAGAAGCAGAGTTCGACTAAATATGGTCCGTAGGTGTAGGAAACACCGTTCTTTTGTTCTCAACACACTCATGTTTCCTGCTGTCTTAGAGAGTCTAGAAAGCAAGAGCGTGCTTCTTGCTGTAAAGCAGAGTGTGATCAATGGATGAGAACTCTGCTATGTGTTTCACTTCAGAAATGGAGTAAAATCCCAGGCTCTGAGTCTTCCTACAAGCAACACTTCGTTTCAGGTAAGGGCAGTTACTTTACAGCTCAAACGAACTACATCGTTCAAGAAGCTCACACGTTTCTCATCTTAACTGAGAAGCATTGGATGTTAGAGGACCTTTGCTTTGTATCAATTTCAAGCAGAGTTGAACTAGATATTGTCCGTATGTATAGGAAACACGGTTCTTTTCCTTTGTGCACACTCACGTTTCCTTCTGTATTAGAGACTCTAGAAAGCAAGAGCGTGCTTCTTGCTCTAAAGCAGAGTGTGATCAATGGATGAGAACTCTGTTGTGTGTTTCACTTCATAAATGGAGTTAAATCCCAGGCTCTGAGTCTTCCTACAAGCAAGTCTTCGTTTAAGGGAAGGGAAGTTACTTTACAGCTCAAAAGAACTACATCGTTCACGAAGCTCACACGTTTCTCATCTTAACTGACAAGGATTGGATGTTAGAGGACCAGTGCATTGTATCAGTTTCAGTAGCAGAGTTGGACGAGATATGGTCCATATGTGTAAGAAATACCGTTCTATTGTTCTCAGCACACTCATATATCCTGCTGTAGTGGAGACTCTAGATAGCAAGAGAGTGCTTCTTGATCTAAAGCAGAGTGTGATCAGTGGATGAGAACTGTGTTGCGTGTTTCCCTTCAGAAATGGAGTTAAATCCCACGGTCTGTGTCTTCCTACAAGCAATACTTCGTTTCAGGTAAGGGCAGTCACTTTTCAGCTCAAACAAACTACATCATTCACGAAGCTCAGACGTTTCTCATCTTAACTGACAAGCATTGGATGTTAGGGGACCAGTGCTTTGTATCAGTTTCAGTAGTAGTGTTGGACTAGATATGGTCGGTATGTATAAGAAACACCATTCTTTTTTCTCAGCACACTCACGTTTCCTGCTGTATTAGAAAATCTAGAAAGCAAGAGCGTGCTTCTTGCTTTAAAGCAGAGTGTGAACAATGGATGAGAACTCTGTTTTGTGTTTCACTTCAGAAATGGAGTTAAATACAAGGCTCTGAGTCTTCCTACAAGCAAGACATTGTTTCAGGTAAGGGAAGTTACTTTATAGCTCAAACGAACTACATTGTTCACGAAGCTCACACGTTTCTCATCTTAACTGACAAGCATTGGATGTTAGAGGACCTTTTGTTTGTTTCAGTTTCAGAAGCAGAGTTTGACTTGATATGGTCCGTATGTGTAGGAAACACCGTTCATTTGTTCTCAGCACACTCATGTTTCCTGCTGTCTTAGAGACTCTAGAAAGCAAGAGCGTGATTCTTGCTGTAAAGCAGAGTGTGAACAATGGATGAGAACTCTGTTGTGTGTTTCACTTCAGAAATAGAGTTAAATACCAGGCTCTGAGTCTTCCTACAAGCAAGATTTCGTTTCAGGTAATGGCAGTCACTTTTCAGCTCAAACAAACTACATCGATCACGAAGCTCACACGTTTCTCATCTTAACTGACAAGCATTGAATGTTAGAGGACCAGTGCTTTGTATCAGTTTCAGAAGCAGAGTTGGACTAGATATGATCCGTATGTGTAGGAAACACTGTTCATTTCTTCTCATCATACTCATATTTCCTGCTGTCTTAGAGAGTCTAGAAAGCAAGAGAGTGCTTTTTGCTGTAAAGCAGAGTGTGAACAATGGATGAGAACTCTGTTTTGTGTTTCACTTCAGAAATGGAGTTAAATACCAGGCTCTGAGTCTTCCTACAAGCAAGGCTTTGTTTCAGGTAAGGGAAGTTACTTTACAGCTCAAACGAACTACATTGTTCACTAAGCTCACACGTTTCTCATCTTAACTGACAAGCATTGGATGTTAGAGGACATTTTGTTTGTTTCAGTTCCAGAGGCAGAGTTGGACTTGATATGGTCCGTATGTGTGGGAAACACCGTTCATTTGTTCTCAGCACACTCATGTTTCCTGCTGTCTTAGAGACTCTAGAAAGCAAGAGCGTGATTCTTGCTGTAAAGCAGAGTGTGAACAATGGATGAGAACTCTGTTGTGTGTTTCACTTCAGAAATGGAGTTAAATACCAGGCTCTGAGTCTTCCTACAAGCAAGATTTCGTTTCAGGTAATGGCAGTCACTTTTCAGCTCAAACAAACTACATCGATCACGAAGCTCACACGTTTCTCATCTTAACTGACAAGCATTGGATGTTAGAGGACCAGTGCTTTGTATCAGTTTCAGAAGCAGAGTTGGACTAGATATGATCCGTATGTGTAGGAAACACTGTTCATTTCTTCTCATCACACTCATATTTCCTGCTGTCTTAGAGAGTCTAGAAAGCAAGAGAGTGCTTCTTGCTCTAAAGCAGAGTGTGAACAATGGATGAGAACTCTGCTGTGTGTTTCACTTTAGAAATGGAGTTAAATCCCAGGCTCTGAGTCTTACTACAAGCAAGACTTCGTTTCAGGTAAGGGCAGTCACTTTTAAGCTCAAACAAACTACATCATTCACGAAGCTCACACGTTTCTCATCTTAACTGACAAGCATTGGATGTTAGAAGACCAATGATTTGTATCAGTTTCAGAAGCAGAGTTGGACTAGATATGACCCGTATGTGAAGGAAACACCGTTCATTTCTTCTCAGCGCACTCAAGTTTCCTGCTCTCTTAGAGACTCTAGAAAGATAGAGCGTGCGTCTTGCTCTAAAGCAGAGTGTGATCAATGGATGAGAACTCTGTTGTGTGTTTCACTTCAGAAATGGAGTTAAATCCCAGGCTCTGAGTCTTCCTACAAGCAAGACTTCGCTTCAGGTAAGGGCAGTTACTTTACAGCTCAAACGAACTACATCGTTCAAGAAGCTCACACGTTTATCATCTTAACTGAGAAGCATTGGATGTTAGAGGACCTTTGCTTTGTATCAATTTCAAGCAGAGTTGAACTAGATATGGTCCGAATGTATAGGAAACACGGATCTTTTCCTCTGAGCACACTCACGTTTCCTTCTGTATTAGAGACTCTAGAAAGCAAGAGCGTGCTTCTTGCTCTAAAGCAGAGTGTGATCAATGGATGAGAACTCTGTTGTGTGCTTCAGTTCAGAAATGGAGTTAAATCCCAGGCTCTGAGTCTTCCTACAAGGAAGACTTCGTTTCAGGTAAGGGAAGTTACTTTACAGCTCAAACGAACTACATCGTTCACGAAGCTCACACGTTTCTCATGTTAACTGACAAGCATTGGATGTTAGGGGACCAGTGCTTTGTATCAGTTTCAGTAATAGTGTTGGACTAGATATGGTCGGTATGTATAAGAAACACCATTCTTTTTTCTCAGCACACTCACGTTTCCTGCTGTATTAGAGAATCTAGAAAGCAAGAGTGTGCTTCTTGCTTTAAAGCAGAGTGTGAACAATGGATGAGAACTCTGTTTTGTGTTTCACTTCAGAAATGGAGTTAAATACCAGGCTCTGAGTCTTTCTACAAGCAAGACTTCGTTTCAGGTAAGGGAAGTTACTTTACAGCTCAAACGAACTACATTGTTCACGAAGCTCACACGTTTCTCATCTTAACTGACAAGCATTGGATGTTAGAGGACCTTTTGTTTGTTTCAGTTTCAGAAGTAGAGTTGGACTTGATATGGTCCGTATGTGTAGGAAACACCGTTCATTTGTTCTCAGCACACTCATGTTTCCTGCTGTCTTAGAGACTCTAGAAAGCAAGAGCGTGCTTCTTGCTGTAAAGCAGAGTGTGAACAATGGATGAGAACTCTGTTGTGTGTTTCACTTCAGAAATGGAGTTAAATACCAGGCTCTGAGTCTTCCTACATGCAAGACTTCGTTTCAGGTAAGGGAAGTTACTTTACAGCTCAAACGAACTACATTGTTCACGAAGCTCACACGTTTCTCATCTTAACTGACAAGCATTGGATGTTAGAGGACCTTTTGTTTGTTTCAGTTTCAGAAGCAGAGTTGGACTTGATATGGTCCGTATGTGTGGGAAACACCGTTCATTTCTTCTCAGCACACTCGTGTTTCCTGCTGTCTTAGAGACTCTAGAAAGCAAGAGCGTGATTCTTGCTGTAAAGCAGAGTGTGAACAATGGATGAGAACACTGTTGTGTGTTTCACTTCAGAAATGGAGTTAAATACCAGGCTCTGAGTCTTCCTACAAGCAAGATTTCGTTTCAGGTAATGGCAGTAACTTTTCAGCTCAAACAAACTACATCGATCACAAAGCTCACACGTTTCTCATCTTAACTGACAAGCATTGAATGTTAGAGGACCAGTGATTTGTATCAGTTTCAGAAGCAGAGTTGGACTAGATATGATCCGTATGTGTAGGAAACACGGTTCTTTTCTTCTGAGCACACTCACGTTTGCTGCTGTATTAGAGACTATAGAAAGCAAGAGCGTGCTTCTTGCTCTAAAGCAGAGTGTGATCAATGGATGAGAACTCTGTTGTGTGCTTCACTGCAGAAATGGAGTTAAATCCCAGGCTCTGAGTCTTCCTACAAGCAAGACTTCGTTTCAGGTAAGGGAAGTTACTTTACAGCTCAAACGAACAATATCGTTCACGAAGCTCACACGTTTCTCATCTTAACTGACAAGCATTGGATGTTAGGGGACCAGTGCTTTGTATCAGTTTCAGTAATAGTGTTGGACTAGATATGGTCGGTATGTATAAGAAACACCATTCTTTTTTCTCAGCACACTCACGTTTCCTGCTGTATTAGAGAATCTAGAAAGCAAGAGCGTGCTTCTTGCTTTAAAGCAGAGTGTGAACAATGGATGAGAACTCTGTTTTGTGTTTCACTTCAGAAATGGAGTTAAATACCAGGCTCTGAGTCTTTCTACAAGCAAGACTTCGATTCAGGTAAGGGAAGTTACTTTACAGCTCAAACGAACTACATTGTTCACGAAGCTCACACGTTTCTCATCTTAACTGACAAGAATTGGATGTTAGAGGACCTTTGGTTTGTTTCTGTTTCAGAAGCAGAGTTCGACTAGATATGGTCCGTTTGTGTAGGAAACACCGTTCTTTTGTTCTCAACACACTCATGTTTCCTGCTGTCTTAGAGATTCTAGAAAGCAAGAGCGTGCTTCTTGCTGTAAAGCAGAGTGTGAACAATGGATGAGAACTCTGTTGTGTGTTTCACTTCAGAAATAGAGTTAAATACCAGGCTCTGAGTCTTACTACAAGCAAGACTTCGTTTCAGGTAAGGGCAGTCACTTTTCAGCTCAAACAAACTACATCGTTCACGAAGCTCAGACGTTTCTCATCTTAACTGACAAGCATTGGATGTTAGAAGACCAATGATTTGTATCAGTTTCAGAAACAGATTTGGACTAGATATGATCTGTATGTGTGGGAAACACCGTTCATTTGTTCTCAGCACACTCAAGTTTCCTGCTGTCTTAGCGACTCTAGAAATCTGGAGCGTGCTTCTTGCTCTAAAGCAGAGTGTGGTCAATGGATGAGAACTCTGTTGTGTGTTTCACTTCAGAAATGGAGTTAAATACCAGGCTCTGAGTCTTCCTACAAGCAAGACTTTGTTTCAGGTAAGGGAAGTTACTTTACAGCTCAAACGAACTACATTGTTCACGAAGCTCACACGTTTCTCATCTTAACTGACAAGCATTGGATGTTAGAGGACCTTTTGTTTGTTTCAGTTCCAGAAGCAGAGTTGGACTTGATATGGTCCGTATGTGTAGGAAACACCGTTCATTTGTTTTCAGCACACTCATGTTTCCTGCTGTCTTAGAGACTCTAGAAAGCAAGAGCGTGATTCTTGCTGTAAAGCAGAGTGTGAACAATGGATGAGAACTCTGTTGTGTGTTTCACTTCAGAAATGGAGTTAAATACCAGGCTCTGAGTCTTCCTACAAGCAAGATTTCGTTTCAGGTAATGGCAGTCACTTTTCAGCTCAAACAAACTACATCGATCACGAAGCTCACACGTTTCTCATCTTAACTGACAAGCATTGAATGTTAGAGGACCAGTGCTTTGTATCAGTTTCAGAAGCAGAGTTGGACTAGATATGATCCGTATGTGTAGGAAACACTGTTCATTTCTTCTCATCACACTCATATTTCCTGCTGTCTTAGAGAGTCTAGAAAGCAAGAGAGTGCTTCTTGCTGTAAAGCAGAGTGTGAACAATGAATGAGAACTCTGCTGTGTGTTTCACATTAGAAATGGAGTTAAATCACAGGCTCTGAGTCTTCCTATAAGCAAGAGTTCGTTTCAGGTAAGGGCATTTAATTTACAGCTCAAACGAACTATATCGTTCACGAAGCTCACACGTTTCTCATCTTAACTGATTAGCATTGAATGTTAGAGGACCTTTGCTTTCTATCAATTTCAAGCACAGTTGAACTTGATATGGTCTGTATGTATAGGAAACACGGTTCTTTTCTTCTGAGCACACTCACGTTTCCTGCTGTATTAGAGACTATAGAAAGCAAGAGCGTGCTTCTTGCTCTAAAGCAGAGTGTGATCAATGGATGAGAACTCTGTTGTGTGCTTCACTTCAGAAATGGAGTTAAATACCAGGCTCTGAGTCTTCCTACAAGCAAGATTTCGTTTCAGGTAATGGCAGTCACTTTTCAGCTCAAACAAACTACATCGATCACGAAGCTCACACGTTTCTCATCTTAACTGACAAGCATTGGATGTTAGAGGACCAGTGCTTTGTATCAGTTTCAGAAGCAGAGTTGGACTAGATATGATCCGTATGTGTAGGAAACACTGTTCATTTCTTCTCATCACACTCATATTTCCTGCTGTCTTAGAGAGTCTAGAAAGCAAGAGAGTGCTTCTTGCTCTAAAGCAGAGTGTGAACAATGGATGAGAACTCTGCTGTGTGTTTCACTTTAGAAATGGAGTTAAATCCCAGGCTCTGAGTCTTACTACAAGCAAGAATTCGTTTCAGGTAAGGGCAGTCACTTTTAAGCTCAAACAAACTACATCATTCACGAAGCTCACACGTTTCTCATCTTAACTGACAAGCATTGGATGTTAGAAGACCAATGATTTGTATCAGTTTCAGAAGCAGAGTTGGACTAGATATGACCCGTATGTGAAGGAAACACCGTTCATTTCTTCTCAGCGCACTCAAGTTTCCTGCTCTCTTAGAGACTCTAGAAAGATAGAGCGTGCGTCTTGCTCTAAAGCAGAGTGTGATCAATGGATGAGAACTCTGTTGTGTGTTTCACTTCAGAAATGGAGTTAAATCCCAGGCTCTGAGTCTTCCTACAAGCAAGACTTCGCTTCAGGTAAGGGCAGTTACTTTACAGCTCAAACGAACTACATCGTTCAAGAAGCTCACACGTTTATCATCTTAACTGAGAAGCATTGGATGTTAGAGGACCTTTGCTTTGTATCAATTTCAAGCAGAGTTGAACTAGATATGGTCCGAATGTATAGGAAACACGGATCTTTTCCTCTGAGCACACTCACGTTTCCTTCTGTATTAGAGACTCTAGAAAGCAAGAGCGTGCTTCTTGCTCTAAAGCAGAGTGTGATCAATGGATGAGAACTCTGTTGTGTGCTTCAGTTCAGAAATGGAGTTAAATCCCAGGCTCTGAGTCTTCCTACAAGCAAGACTTCGTTTCAGGTAAGGGAAGTTACTTTACAGCTCAAACGAACTACATCGTTCACGAAGCTCACACGTTTCTCATGTTAACTGACAAGCATTGGATGTTAGGGGACCAGTGCTTTGTATCAGTTTCAGTAATAGTGTTGGACTAGATATGGTCGGTATGTATAAGAAACACCATTCTTTTTTCTCAGCACACTCACGTTTCCTGCTGTATTAGAGAATCTAGAAAGCAAGAGTGTGCTTCTTGCTTTAAAGCAGAGTGTGAACAATGGATGAGAACTCTGTTTTGTGTTTCACTTCAGAAATGGAGTTAAATACCAGGCTCTGAGTCTTTCTACAAGCAAGACTTCGTTTCAGGTAAGGGAAGTTACTTTACAGCTCAAACGAACTACATTGTTCACGAAGCTCACACGTTTCTCATCTTAACTGACAAGCATTGGATGTTAGAGGACCTTTTGTTTGTTTCAGTTTCAGAAGCAGAGTTGGACTTGATATGGTCCGTATGTGTGGGAAACACCGTTCATTTGTTCTCAGCACACTCATGTTTCCTGCTGTCTTAGAGACTCTAGAAAGCAAGAGCGTGATTCTTGCTGTAAAGCAGAGTGTGAACAATGGATGAGAACACTGTTGAGTGTTTCACTTCAGAAATGGAGTTAAATACCAGGCTCTGAGTCTTCCTACAAGCAAGATTTCGTTTCAGGTAATGGCAGTAACTTTCCAGCTCAAACAAACTACATCGATCACAAAGCTCACACGTTTCTCATCTTAACTGACAAGCATTGAATGTTAGAGGACCAGTGATTTGTATCAGTTTCAGAAGCAGAGTTGGACTAGATATGATCCGTATGTGTAGGAAACACGGTTCTTTTCTTCTGAGCACACTCACGTTTGCTGCTGTATTAGAGACTATAGAAAGCAAGAGCGTGCTTCTTGCTCTAAAGCAGAGTGTGATCAATGGATGAGAACTCTGTTGTGTGCTTCACTGCAGAAATGGAGTTAAATCCCAGGCTCTGAGTCTTCCTACAAGCAAGACTTCGTTTCAGGTAAGGGAAGTTACTTTACAGCTCAAACGAACTACATCGTTCACGAAGCTCACACGTTTCTCATCTTAACTGACAAGCATTGGATGTTAGGGGACCAGTGCTTTGTATCAGTTTCAGTAATAGTGTTGGACTAGATATGGTCGGTATGTATAAGAAACACCATTCTTTTTTCTCAGCACACTCACGTTTCCTGCTGTATTAGAGAATCTAGAAAGCAAGAGCGTGCTTCTTGCTTTAAAGCAGAGTGTGAACAATGGATGAGAACTCTGTTTTGTGTTTCACTTCAGAAATGGAGTTAAATACCAGGCTCTGAGTCTTTCTACAAGCAAGACTTCGATTCAGGTAAGGGAAGTTACTTTACAGCTCAAACGAACTACATTGTTCACGAAGCTCACACGTTTCTCATCTTAACTGACAAGAATTGGATGTTAGAGGACCTTTGGTTTGTTTCTGTTTCAGAAGCAGAGTTCGACTAGATATGGTCCGTTTGTGTAGGAAACACCGTTCTTTTGTTCTCAACACACTCATGTTTCCTGCTGTCTTAGAGATTCTAGAAAGCAAGAGCGTGCTTCTTGCTGTAAAGCAGAGTGTGAACAATGGATGAGAACTCTGCTGTGTGTTTCACTTCAGAAATGGAGTTAAATCCCAGGCTCTGAGTCTGACTACAAGCAAGACTTCGTTTCAGGTAAGGGAAGTCACTTTTCAGCTCAAACAAACTACATCGTTCACGAAGCTCAGACGTTTCTCATCTTAACTGACAAGCATTGAATGTTAGAGGACCAGTGCTTTGTATCAGTTTCAGAAGCAGAGTTGGACTAGATATGATCCGTATGTGTAGGAAACACTGTTCATTTCTTCTCATCATACTCATATTTCCTGCTGTCTTAGAGAGTCTAGAAAGCAAGAGAGTGCTTTTTGCTGTAAAGCAGAGTGTGAACAATGGATGAGAACTCTGTTTTGTGTTTCACTTCAGAAATGGAGTTAAATACCAGGCTCTGAGTCTTCCTACAAGCAAGGCTTTGTTTCAGGTAAGGGAAGTTACTTTACAGCTCAAACGAACTACATTGTTCACTAAGCTCACACGTTTCTCATCTTAACTGACAAGCATTGGATGTTAGAGGACCTTTTGTTTGTTTCAGTTCCAGAAGCAGAGTTGGACTTGATATGGTCCGTATGTGTGGGAAACACCGTTCATTTGTTCTCAGCACACTCATGTTTCCTGCTGTCTTAGAGACTCTAGAAAGCAAGAGCGTGATTCTTGCTGTAAAGCAGAGTGTGAACAATGGATGAGAACTCTGTTGTGTGTTTCACTTCAGAAATGGAGTTAAATACCAGGCTCTGAGTCTTCCTACAAGCAAGATTTCGTTTCAGGTAATGGCAGTCACTTTTCAGCTCAAACAAACTACATCGATCACGAAGCTCACACGTTTCTCATCTTAACTGACAAGCATTGGATGTTAGAAGACCAATGATTTGTATCAGTTTCAGAAGCAGAGTTGGACTAGATATGACCCGTATGTGAAGGAAACACCGTTCATTTCTTCTCAGCGCACTCAAGTTTCCTGCTCTCTTAGAGACTCTAGAAAGATAGAGCGTGCGTCTTGCTCTAAAGCAGAGTGTGATCAATGGATGAGAACTCTGTTGTGTGTTTCACTTCAGAAATGGAGTTAAATCCCAGGCTCTGAGTCTTCCTACAAGCAAGACTTCGCTTCAGGTAAGGGCAGTTACTTTACAGCTCAAACGAACTACATCGTTCAAGAAGCTCACACGTTTATCATCTTAACTGAGAAGCATTGGATGTTAGAGGACCTTTGCTTTGTATCAATTTCAAGCAGAGTTGAACTAGATATGGTCCGAATGTATAGGAAACACGGATCTTTTCCTCTGAGCACACTCACGTTTCCTTCTGTATTAGAGACTCTAGAAAGCAAGAGCGTGCTTCTTGCTCTAAAGCAGAGTGTGATCAATGGATGAGAACTCTGTTGTGTGCTTCAGTTCAGAAATGGAGTTAAATCCCAGGCTCTGAGTCTTCCTACAAGCAAGACTTCGTTTCAGGTAAGGGAAGTTACTTTACAGCTCAAACGAACTACATCGTTCACGAAGCTCACACGTTTCTCATGTTAACTGACAAGCATTGGATGTTAGGGGACCAGTGCTTTGTATCAGTTTCAGTAATAGTGTTGGACTAGATATGGTCGGTATGTATAAGAAACACCATTCTTTTTTCTCAGCACACTCACGTTTCCTGCTGTATTAGAGAATCTAGAAAGCAAGAGTGTGCTTCTTGCTTTAAAGCAGAGTGTGAACAATGGATGAGAACTCTGTTTTGTGTTTCACTTCAGAAATGGAGTTAAATACCAGGCTCTGAGTCTTTCTACAAGCAAGACTTCGTTTCAGGTAAGGGAAGTTACTTTACAGCTCAAACGAACTACATTGTTCACGAAGCTCACACGTTTCTCATCTTAACTGACAAGCATTGGATGTTAGAGGACCTTTTGTTTGTTTCAGTTTCAGAAGTAGAGTTGGACTTGATATGGTCCGTATGTGTAGGAAACACCGTTCATTTGTTCTCAGCACACTCATGTTTCCTGCTGTCTTAGAGACTCTAGAAAGCAAGAGCGTGCTTCTTGCTGTAAAGCAGAGTGTGAACAATGGATGAGAACTCTGTTGTGTGTTTCACTTCAGAAATGGAGTTAAATACCAGGCTCTGAGTCTTCCTACATGCAAGACTTCGTTTCAGGTAAGGGAAGTTACTTTACAGCTCAAACGAACTACATTGATCACGAAGCTCACACGTTTCTCATCTTAACTGACAAGCATTGGATGTTAGAGGACCTTTTGTTTGTTTCAGTTTCAGAAGCAGAGTTGGACTTGATATGGTCCGTATGTGTGGGAAACACCGTTCATTTCTTCTCAGCACACTCGTGTTTCCTGCTGTCTTAGAGACTCTAGAAAGCAAGAGCGTGATTCTTGCTGTAAAGCAGAGTGTGAACAATGGATGAGAACACTGTTGTGTGTTTCACTTCAGAAATGGAGTTAAATACCAGGCTCTGAGTCTTCCTACAAGCAAGATTTCGTTTCAGGTAATGGCAGTAACTTTTCAGCTCAAACAAACTACATCGATCACAAAGCTCACACGTTTCTCATCTTAACTGACAAGCATTGAATGTTAGAGGACCAGTGATTTGTATCAGTTTCAGAAGCAGAGTTGGACTAGATATGATCCGTATGTGTAGGAAACACGGTTCTTTTCTTCTGAGCACACTCACGTTTGCTGCTGTATTAGAGACTATAGAAAGCAAGAGCGTGCTTCTTGCTCTAAAGCAGAGTGTGATCAATGGATGAGAACTCTGTTGTGTGCTTCACTGCAGAAATGGAGTTAAATCCCAGGCTCTGAGTCTTCCTACAAGCAAGACTTCGTTTCAGGTAATGGAAGTTACTTTACAGCTCAAACGAACTACATAGTTCACGAAGCTTACACGTTTCTCATCTTAACTGACAAGCATTGGATGTTAGGGGACCAGTGCTTTGTATCAGTTTCAGTAATAGTGTTGGACTAGATATGGTCGGTATGTATAAGAAACACCATTCTTTTTTCTCAGCACACTCACGTTTCCTGCTGTATTAGAGAATCTAGAAAGCAAGAGCGTGCTTCTTGCTTTAAAGCAGAGTGTGAACAATGGATGAGAACTCTGTTTTGTGTTTCACTTCAGAAATGGAGTTAAATACCAGGCTCTGAGTCTTTCTACAAGCAAGACTTCGATTCAGGTAAGGGAAGTTACTTTACAGCTCAAACGAACTACATTGTTCACGAAGCTCACACGTTTCTCATCTTAACTGACAAGAATTGGATGTTAGAGGACCTTTGGTTTGTTTCTGTTTCAGAAGCAGAGTTCGACTAGATATGGTCCGTTTGTGTAGGAAACACCGTTCTTTTGTTCTCAACACACTCATGTTTCCTGCTGTCTTAGAGATTCTAGAAAGCAAGAGAGTGCTTCTTGCTGTAAAGCAGAGTGTGAACAATGGATGAGAACTCTGCTGTGTGTTTCACTTCAGAAATGGAGTTAAATCCCAGGCTCTGAGTCTTACTACAAGCAAGACTTCGTTTCAGGTAAGGGCAGTCACTTTTCAGCTCAAACAAACTACATCGTTCACGAAGCTCAGACGTTTCTCATCTTAACTGACAAGCATTGGATGTTAGAAGACCAATGATTTGTATCAGTTTCAGAAACAGATTTGGACTAGATATGATCTGTATGTGTGGGAAACACCGTTCATTTGTTCTCAGCACACTCAAGTTTCCTGCTGTCTTAGCGACTCTAGAAATCTGGAGCGTGCTTCTTGCTCTAAAGCAGAGTGTGGTCAATGGATGAGAACTCTGTTGTGTGTTTCACTTCAGAAATGGAGTTAAATACCAGGCTCTGAGTCTTCCTACAAGCAAGACTTTGTTTCAGGTAAGGGATGTTACTTTACAGCTCAAACGAACTACATTGTTCACGAAGCTCACACGTTTCTCATCTTAACTGACAAGCATTGGATGTTAGAGGACCTTTTGTTTGTTTCAGTTCCAGAAGCAGAGTTGGACTTGATATGGTCCGTATGTGTAGGAAACACCGTTCATTTGTTCTCAGCACACTCATGTTTCCTGCTGTCTTAGAGACTCTAGAAAGCAAGAGCGTGATTCTTGCTGTAAAGCAGAGTGTGAACAATGGATGAGAACTCTGTTGTGTGTTTCACTTCAGAAATGGATTTAAATACCAGGCTCTGAGTCTTCCTACAAGCAAGATTTCGTTTCAGGTAATGGCAGTCACTTTTCAGCTCAAACAAACTACATCGATCACGAAGCTCACACGTTTCTCATCTTAACTGACAAGCATTGAATGTTAGAGGACCAGTGCTTTGTATCAGTTTCAAAAGCAGAGTTGGACTAGATATGATCCGTATGTGTAGGAAACACTGTTCATTTCTTCTCATCACACTCATATTTCCTGCTGTCTTAGAGAGTCTAGAAAGCAAGAGAGTGCTTCTTGCTGTAAAGCAGAGTGTGAACAATGAATGAGAACTCTGCTGTGTGTTTCACATTAGAAATGGAGTTAAATCACAGGCTCTGAGTCTTCCTATAAGCAAGAGTTCGTTTCAGGTAAGGGCATTTAATTTACAGCTCA
The DNA here is from genome assembly GCA_949786385.1 of Onychomys leucogaster. NCBI lineage: Eukaryota > Metazoa > Chordata > Mammalia > Rodentia > Cricetidae > Onychomys > Onychomys leucogaster. The sequence goes on from CATKUP010000120.1 coordinate 782,777, forward strand.
AACGAGCTATATCGTTCACGAAGCTCACACGTTTCTCATCTTAACTGATTTGCATTGAATGTTAGAGGACCTTTGCTTTCTATCAATTTCAAGCACAGTTGAACTTGATATGGTCTGTATGTATAGGAAACACGGTTCTTTTCTTCTGAGCACACTCACGTTTCCTGCTGTATTAGAGACTATAGAAAGCAAGAGCGTGCTTCTTGCTCTAAAGCAGAGTGTGATCAATGGATGAGAACTCTGTTGTGTGCTTCACTTCAGAAATGGAGTTAAATCCCAGGCTCTGAGTCTTCCTACAAGCAAGAATTTGTTTCAGGTAAGGGAAGTTACTTTACAGCTCAAACGAACTACATCGTTCACGAAGCTCACACGTTTCTCATCTTAACTGACAAGCATTGGATGTTAGGGGACCAGTGCTTTGTATCAGTTTCAGTAGTAGTGTTGGACTAGATATGGTCGGTATGTATAAGAAAAACCATTCTTTTTTCTCAGCACACTCACGTTTCCTGCTGTATTAGAGAATCTAGAAAGCAAGAGCTTGCTTCTTGCTTTAAAGCAGAGTGTGAACAATGGATGAGAACTCTGTTTTGTGTTTCACTTCAGAAATGGAGTTAAATACCAGGCTCTGAGTCTTCCTACAAGCAAGACTTCGTTTCAGGTAAGGGCAGTTACTTTATAGCTCAAACGAACTACATTGTTCACGATGCTCACACGTTTCTCATCTTAACTGACAAGCATTGGATGTTAGAGGACCTTTTGTTTGTTTCAGTTTCAGAAGCAGATTTGGACTTGATATGGTCCGTATGTGTAGGAAACACCGTTCATTTGTTCTCAGCACACTCATGTTTCCTGCTGTCTTAGAGACTCTAGAAAGCAAGAGCGTGATTCTTGCTGTAAAGCAGAGTGTGAACAATGGATGAGAACTCTGTTGTGTGTTTCACTTCAGAAATGGTGTTAAATACCAGGCTCTGAGTCTTCCTACAAGCAAGATTTCGTTTCAGGTAATGGCAGTCACTTTTCAGCTCAAAAAAACTACATCGATCACGAAGCTCACACGTTTCTCATCTTAACTGACAAGCATTGAATGTTAGAGGACCAGTGCTTTGTATCAGTTTCAGAAGCAGAGTTGGACTAGATATGATCCGTATGTGTAGGAAACACTGTTCATTTCTTCTCATCACACTCATATTTCCTGCTGTCTTAGAGAGTCTAGAAAGCAAGAGAGTGCTTCTTGCTCTAAAGCAGAGTGTGAACAATGGATGAGAACTCTGCTGTGTGTTTCACTTTAGAAATGGAGTTAAATCCCAGGCTCTGAGTCTTACTACAAGCAAGACTTCGTTTCAGGTAAGGGCAGTCACTTTTAAGCTCAAACAAACTACATCATTCACGAAGCTCACACGTTTCTCATCTTAACTGACAAGCATTGGATGTTAGAAGACCAATGATTTGTATCAGTTTCAGAAGCAGAGTTGGACTAGATATGATCCGTATGTATAGGAAACACGGTTCTTTTCCTCTGAGCACACTCACGTTTTCTTCCGTATTAGAGACTCTAGAAAGTAAGAGCGTGCTTCTTGCTCTAAAGCAGAGTGTGAACAATGGATGAGAACTCTGTTTTGTGTTTCACTTCAGAAATGGAGTTAAATACCAGGCTCTGAGTCTTCCTACAAGCAAGACTTCGTTTCAGGTAAGGGAAGTTACTTTACAGCTCAAACGAACTACATTGTTCACGAAGCTCACACGTTTCTCATCTTAACTGACAAGCATTGGATGTTCGAGGACCTTTTGTTTGTTTCAGTTTGAGAAGTAGAGTTGGACTTGATATGGTCCGTATGTGTAGGAAACACCGTTCATTTGTTCTCAGCACACTCATGTTTCCTGCTGTCTTAGAGACTCTAGAAAGCAAGAGCGTGATTCTTGCTGTAAAGCAGAGTGTGAACAATGGATGAGAACTCTGTTGTGTGTTTCACTTCAGAAATGGAGTTAAATACCAGGCTCTGAGTCTTCCTACATGCAAGACTTCGTTTCAGGTAAGGGAAGTTACTTTACAGCTCAAACGAACTACATTGTTCACGAAGCTCACACGTTTCTCATCTTAACTGACAAGCATTGGAAGTTAGAGGACCTTTTGTTTGTTTCAGTTTCAGAAGCAGAGTTGGACTTGATATGGTCCGTATGTGTAGGAAACACCGTTCATTTCTTCTCAGCACTCTCGTGTTTCCTGCTGTCTTAGAGACTCTAGAAAGCAAGAGCGTGATTCTTGCTGTAAAGCAGAGTGTGAACAATGGAAGAGAACTCTGTTGTGTTTTTCATTTCAGAAATGGAGTTAAATACCAGGCTCTGAGTCTTCCTACAAGCAAGATTTCGTTTCAGGTAATGGCAGTAACTTTTCAGCTCAAACAAACTACATCGATCACGAAGCTCACACGTTTCTCATCTTAACTGACAAGCATTGAATGTTAGAGGACTAGTGCTTTGTATCAATTTCAAGCAGAGTTGAACTAGATATGGTCCGTATGTATAGGAAACACGGTTCTTTTCCTCTGAGCACTCTCACGTTTCCTTCTGTATTAGAGACTCTAGAAAGCAAGAGCGTGCTTCTTGCTCTAAAGCAGAGTGTGATCAATGGATGAGAACTCTGTTGTGTACTTCACTTCAGAAATGGAGTTAAATCCCAGGCTCTGAGTCTTCCTACAAGCAAGAATTTGTTTCAGGTAAGGGAAGTTACTTTACAGCTCAAACGAACTACATCGTTCACGAAGCTCACACGTTTCTCATCTTAAATGACAAGCATTGGATGTTAGGGGACCAGTGCTTTGTATCAGTTTCAGTAGTAGTGTTGGACTAGATATGGTCGGTATGTATAAGAAACACCATTCTTTTTTCTCAGCACACTCACGTTTCCTGCTGTATTAGAGAATCTAGAAAGCAAGAGCGTGCTTCTTTCTTTAAAGCAGAGTGTGAACAATGGATGAGAACTCTGTTTTGTGTTTCACTTCAGAAATGGAGTTAAATACCAGGCTCTGAGTCTTCCTCCAAGCAAGACTTCGTTTCAGGTAAGGGCAGTTACTTTACAGCTCAAACGAACTACATTGTTCACGAAGCTCACACGTTTCTCATCTTACTGACAAGCATTGGATGTTAGAGGACCTTTTGTTTGTTTCAGTTTCAGAAGCAGAGTTGGACTTGATATGGTCCGTATGTGTAGGAAACACCGTTTATTTCTTCTCAGCACACTCATGTTTCCTGTTGTCTTAGAGACTCTAGAAAGCAAGAGCGTGATTCTTGCTTTAAAGCAGAGTGTGAACAATGGATGAGAACTCTGTTGTGTGTTTCACTTCAGAAATGGAGTTAAATACCAGGCTCTGAGTCTTCCTACAAGCAAGATTTCGTTTCAGGTAATGGCAGTCACTTTTCAGCTCAAACAAACTACATCGATCACGAAGCTCACACGTTTCTCATCTTAACTGACAAGCATTGAATGTTAGAGGACCAGTGCTTTGTATCAGTTTGAGAAGCAGAGTTGGACTAGATATGATCCGTCTGTGTAGGAAACACTGTTCATTTCTTCTCATCACACTCATATTTCCTGCTGGTTTAGAGAGTCTAGAAAGCAAGAGAGTGCTTCTTGCTGTAAAGCAGAGTGTGATCAATGGATGAGAACTCTGTTGTATGTTTCACTTCAGAAATGGAGTTAAATCCCAAGCTCTGAGTCTTCCTACAAGCAAGTCTTCGTTTAAGGGAAGGGCTGTTACTTTACAGCTCAAACGAACTACATCCTTCAAGAAGCTCACACGTTTCTCATCTTAACTTAGAAGCATTGGATGTTAGAGGACCTTTGCTTTGTATCAATTTCAAGCAGAGTTGAACTAGATATGGTCTGTATGTATAGGAAACACGGTTCTTTTCTTCTGAGCACACTCACGTTTCCTTCTGTATTAGAGACTCTAGAAAGCAAGAGCGTGCTTCTTGCTCTAAAGCCGAGTGTGATCAATGGATGAGAACTCTGTTGTGTGTTTCACTTCATAAATGGAGTTAAATCCCAGGCTCTGAGTCTTCCTACAAGCAAGTCTTCGTTTAAGGGAAGGGAAGTTACTTTACAGCTCAAACGAACTACATTGTTCACGAAGCTCACACGTTTCTCATCTTAACTGACAAGCATTGGATGTTAGAGGACCTTTTGTTTGTTTCAGTTGCAGAAGCAGAGTTGGACTTGATATGGTCCGTATGTGTAGGAAACACCGTTCATTTCTTCTCAGCACACTCGTGTTTCCTGCTGTCATAGAGACTCTAGAAAGCAAGAGCGTGATTCTTGCTGTAAAGCAGAGTGTGAACAATGGATGAGAACTCTGTTGTGTGTTTCACTTCAGAAATGGAGTTAAATACCAGGCTCTGAGTCTTCCTACAAGCAAGATTTCGTTTCAGGTAATGGCAGTCACTTTTCAGCTCAAAAAAACTACATCGATCACGAAGCTCACACGTTTCTCATCTTAACTGACAAGCATTGAATGTTAGAGGACCAGTGCTTTGTATCAGTTTCAGAAGCAGAGTTGGACTAGAAATGATCCGTATGTGTAGGAAACACTGTTCATTTCTTCTCATCACACTCATGTTTCCTGCTGTCTTAGAGAGTCTAGAAAGCAAGAGAGTGCTTCTTGCTCTAAAGCAGAGTGTGAACAATGGATGAGAACTCTGCTGTGTGTTTCACTTTAGAAATGGAGTTAAATCCCAGGCTCTGAGTCTTACTACAAGCAAGACTTCGTTTCAGGTAAGGGCAGTCACTTTTAAGCTCAAACAAACTACATCATTCACGAAGCTCACACGTTTCTCATCTTAACTGACAAGCATTGGATGTTAGAAGACCAATGATTTGTATCAGTTTCAGAAGCAGAGTTGGACTAGATATGATCCGTATGTATAGGAAACACGGTTCTTTTCCTCTGAGCACACTCACGTTTTCTTCCGTATTAGAGACTCTAGAAAGTAAGAGCGTGCTTCTTGCTCTAAAGCAGAGTGTGAACAATGGATGAGAACTCTGTTTTGTGTTTCACTTCAGAAATGGAGTTAAATACCAGGCTCTGAGTCTTCCTACAAGCAAGACTTCGTTTCAGGTAAGGGAAGTTACTTTACAGCTCAAACGAACTACATTGTTCACGAAGCTCACACGTTTCTCATCTTAACTGACAAGCATTGGATGTTCGAGGACCTTTTGTTTGTTTCAGTTTGAGAAGTAGAGTTGGACTTGATATGGTCCGTATGTGTAGGAAACACCGTTCATTTGTTCTCAGCACACTCATGTTTCCTGCTGTCTTAGAGACTCTAGAAAGCAAGAGCGTGATTCTTGCTGTAAAGCAGAGTGTGAACAATGGATGAGAACTCTGTTGTGTGTTTCACTTCAGAAATGGAGTTAAATACCAGGCTCTGAGTCTTCCTACATGCAAGACTTCGTTTCAGGTAAGGGAAGTTACTTTACAGCTCAAACGAACTACATTGTTCACGAAGCTCACACGTTTCTCATCTTAACTGACAAGCATTGGAAGTTAGAGGACCTTTTGTTTGTTTCAGTTTCAGAAGCAGAGTTGGACTTGATATGGTCCGTATGTGTAGGAAACACCGTTCATTTCTTCTCAGCACTCTCGTGTTTCCTGCTGTCTTAGAGACTCTAGAAAGCAAGAGCGTGATTCTTGCTGTAAAGCAGAGTGTGAACAATGGAAGAGAACTCTGTTGTGTTTTTCATTTCAGAAATGGAGTTAAATACCAGGCTCTGAGTCTTCCTACAAGCAAGATTTCGTTTCAGGTAATGGCAGTAACTTTTCAGCTCAAACAAACTACATCGATCACGAAGCTCACACGTTTCTCATCTTAACTGACAAGCATTGAATGTTAGAGGACTAGTGCTTTGTATCAATTTCAAGCAGAGTTGAACTAGATATGGTCCGTATGTATAGGAAACACGGTTCTTTTCCTCTGAGCACTCTCACGTTTCCTTCTGTATTAGAGACTCTAGAAAGCAAGAGCGTGCTTCTTGCTCTAAAGCAGAGTGTGATCAATGGATGAGAACTCTGTTGTGTACTTCACTTCAGAAATGGAGTTAAATCCCAGGCTCTGAGTCTTCCTACAAGCAAGAATTTGTTTCAGGTAAGGGAAGTTACTTTACAGCTCAAACGAACTACATCGTTCACGAAGCTCACACGTTTCTCATCTTAAATGACAAGCATTGGATGTTAGGGGACCAGTGCTTTGTATCAGTTTCAGTAGTAGTGTTGGACTAGATATGGTCGGTATGTATAAGAAACACCATTCTTTTTTCTCAGCACACTCACGTTTCCTGCTGTATTAGAGAATCTAGAAAGCAAGAGCGTGCTTCTTTCTTTAAAGCAGAGTGTGAACAATGGATGAGAACTCTGTTTTGTGTTTCACTTCAGAAATGGAGTTAAATACCAGGCTCTGAGTCTTCCTCCAAGCAAGACTTCATTTCAGGTAAGGGCAGTTACTTTACAGCTCAAACGAACTACATTGTTCACGAAGCTCACACGTTTCTCATCTTACTGACAAGCATTGGATGTTAGAGGACCTTTTGTTTGTTTCAGTTTCAGAAGCAGAGTTGGACTTGATATGGTCCGTATGTGTAGGAAACACCGTTTATTTCTTCTCAGCACACTCATGTTTCCTGTTGTCTTAGAGACTCTAGAAAGCAAGAGCGTGATTCTTGCTTTAAAGCAGAGTGTGAACAATGGATAAGAACTCTGTTGTGTGTTTCACTTCAGAAATGGAGTTAAATACCAGGCTCTGAGTCTTCCTACAAGCAAGATTTCGTTTCAGGTAATGGCAGTCACTTTTCAGCTCAAACAAACTACATCGATCACGAAGCTCACACGTTTCTCATCTTAACTGACAAGCATTGAATGTTAGAGGACCAGTGCTTTGTATCAGTTTGAGAAGCAGAGTTGGACTAGATATGATCCGTCTGTGTAGGAAACACTGTTCATTTCTTCTCATCACACTCATATTTCCTGCTGGTTTAGAGAGTCTAGAAAGCAAGAGAGTGCTTCTTGCTGTAAAGCAGAGTGTGATCAATGGATGAGAACTCTGTTGTATGTTTCACTTCAGAAATGGAGTTAAATCCCAAGCTCTGAGTCTTCCTACAAGCAAGTCTTCGTTTAAGGGAAGGGCTGTTACTTTACAGCTCAAACGAACTACATCCTTCAAGAAGCTCACACGTTTCTCATCTTAACTTAGAAGCATTGGATGTTAGAGGACCTTTGCTTTGTATCAATTTCAAGCAGAGTTGAACTAGATATGGTCTGTATGTATAGGAAACACGGTTCTTTTCTTCTGAGCACACTCACGTTTCCTTCTGTATTAGAGACTCTAGAAAGCAAGAGCGTGCTTCTTGCTCTAAAGCCGAGTGTGATCAATGGATGAGAACTCTGTTGTGTGTTTCACTTCATAAATGGAGTTAAATCCCAGGCTCTGAGTCTTCCTACAAGCAAGTCTTCGTTTAAGGGAAGGGAAGTTACTTTACAGCTCAAACGAACTACATTGTTCACGAAGCTCACACGTTTCTCATCTTAACTGACAAGCATTGGATGTTAGAGGACCTTTTGTTTGTTTCAGTTGCAGAAGCAGAGTTGGACTTGATATGGTCCGTATGTGTAGGAAACACCGTTCATTTCTTCTCAGCACACTCGTGTTTCCTGCTGTCATAGAGACTCTAGAAAGCAAGAGCGTGATTCTTGCTGTAAAGCAGAGTGTGAACAATGGATGAGAACTCTGTTGTGTGTTTCACTTCAGAAATGGAGTTAAATACCAGGCTCTGAGTCTTCCTACAAGCAAGATTTCGTTTCAGGTAATGGCAGTCACTTTTCAGCTCAAACAAACTACATCATTCACGAAGCTCACACGTTTCTCATCTTAACTGACAAGCATTGGATGTTAGAAGACCAATGATTTGTATCAGTTTCAGAAGCAGAATTGGAGTAGATATGATCCGTATGTGTAGGAAACACCATTCATTTCTTCTCAGCACACTCAAGTTTCCTGCTGTCTTAGAGCCTCTAGAAAGATAGAGCGTGCTTCTTGCTCTAAAGCAGAGTGTGATCAATGGATGAGAACTCTGTTGTGTGTTTCACTTCAGAAATGGAGTTAAATCCCAGGCTCTGAGTCTTCCTACAAGCAAGACTTCGTTTCAGGTAAGGGCAGTTACTTTACAGCTCAAACGAACTACATCGTTCAAGAAGCTCACACGTTTCTCATCTTAACTGAGAAGCATTGGATGTTAGAGGACCTTTGCTTTGTATCAATTTCAAGCAGAGCTGAACTAGATAGGGTCTGTATGTATAGGAAACACGGTTCTTTTTCTGAGCACACTCACGTTTGCTGCTGTATTAGAGACTATAGAAAGCAAGAGCGTGCTTCTTGCTCTAAAGCAGAGTGTGATCAATGGATGAGAACTCTGTTGTTTGCTTCACTTCAGAAATGGAGTTAAATCCCAGGCTCTGAGTCTTCCTACAAGCACGACTTCGTTTCAGGTAAGGGAAGTTACTTCACAGCTCAAACCAACTACATCGTTCACGAAACTCACACGTTTCTCATCTTAACTGACAAGCATTGGATGTTAGGGGACCAGTGCTTTGTTTCAGTTTCAGTAGTAGTGTTGGACTAGATATGGTCGGTATGTATAAGAAACACCATTCTTTTTTCTCAGCACACTCACGTTTCCTGCTGTCTTAGCGACTCTAGAAATCTGGAGTGTGCTTCTTGCTCTAAAGCAGAGTGTGATCAATGGATGAGAACTCTGTTGTGTGTTTCACTTCAGAAATGGAGTTAAATACCAGGCTCTGAGTCTTCCTACAAGCAAGACTTCGTTTCAGGTAAGGGCATTTAGTTTACAGCTCAAACGAACTATATCATTCACGAAGCTCACACGTTTCTCATCTTAACTGATTAGCATTGAATGTTAGAGGACCTTTACTTTGTATCAATTTCAAGCAGAGTTGAACTAGATATTGTCTGTATGTATAGGAAACACGGTTCTTTTCTTCTGAGCACACTCACGTTTCCTGCTGTATTAGAGACTCTAGAAAGCAAGAGCGTGCTTCTTGCTCTAAAGCAGAGTGTGATCAATGGATGAGAACTCTGTTGTGTGCTTCACTTCAGAAATGGAGTTAAATCCCAGGCTCTGAGTCTTCCTACAAGCAAGACTTCGTTTCAGGTAAGGGCAGTCACTTTTAAGCTCAAACAAACTACATCTTTCACGAAGCTCACACGTTTCTCATCTTAACTGACAAGCATTGGATGTTAGAAGACCAATGATTTGTATCAGTTTCAGAAGCAGAGTTGGACTAGATATGATCCGTATGTATAGGAAACACGGTTCTTTTCCTCTGAGCACACTCACGTTTTCTTCCGTATTAGAGACTCTAGAAAGTAAGAGCGTGCTTCTTGCTCTAAAGCAGTGTGTGAACAATGGATGAGAACTCTGTTTTGTGTTTCACTTCAGAAATGGAGTTAAATCCCAGGCTCTGAGTCTTCCTACAAGCAAGACTTCGTTTCAGGTAAGGGAAGTTACTTTACAGCTCAAACGAACTACATTGTTCACGAAGCTCACACGTTTCTCATCTTAACTGACAAGCATTGGATGTTCGAGGACCTTTTGTTTGTTTCAGTTTGAGAAGTAGAGTTGGACTTGATATGGTCCGTATGTGTAGGAAACACCGTTCATTTGTTCTCAGCACACTCATGTTTCCTGCTGTCTTAGAGACTCTAGAAAGCAAGAGCGTGATTCTTGCTGTAAAGCAGAGTGTGAACAATGGATGAGAACTCTGTTGTGTGTTTCACTTCAGAAATGGAGTTAAATACCAGGCTCTGAGTCTTCCTACATGCAAGACTTCGTTTCAGGTAAGGGAAGTTACTTTACAGCTCAAACGAACTACATTGTTCACGAAGCTCACACGTTTCTCATCTTAACTGACAAGCATTGGAAGTTAGAGGACCTTTTGTTTGTTTCAGTTTCAGAAGCAGAGTTGGACTTGATATGGTCCGTATGTGTAGGAAACACCGTTCATTTCTTCTCAGCACTCTCGTGTTTCCTGCTGTCTTAGAGACTCTAGAAAGCAAGAGCGTGATTCTTGCTGTAAAGCAGAGTGTGAACAATGGAAGAGAACTCTGTTGTGTTTTTCATTTCAGAAATGGAGTTAAATACCAGGCTCTGAGTCTTCCTACAAGCAAGATTTCGTTTCAGGTAATGGCAGTAACTTTTCAGCTCAAACAAACTACATCGATCACGAAGCTCACACGTTTCTCATCTTAACTGACAAGCATTGAATGTTAGAGGACTAGTGCTTTGTATCAATTTCAAGCAGAGTTGAACTAGATATGGTCCGTATGTATAGGAAACACGGTTCTTTTCCTCTGAGCACTCTCACGTTTCCTTCTGTATTAGAGACTCTAGAAAGCAAGAGCGTGCTTCTTGCTCTAAAGCAGAGTGTGATCAATGGATGAGAACTCTGTTGTGTACTTCACTTCAGAAATGGAGTTAAATCCCAGGCTCTGAGTCTTCCTACAAGCAAGAATTTGTTTCAGGTAAGGGAAGTTACTTTACAGCTCAAACGAACTACATCGTTCACGAAGCTCACACGTTTCTCATCTTAAATGACAAGCATTGGATGTTAGGGGACCAGTGCTTTGTATCAGTTTCAGTAGTAGTGTTGGACTAGATATGGTCGGTATGTATAAGAAACACCATTCTTTTTTCTCAGCACACTCACGTTTACTGCTGTATTAGAGAATCTAGAAAGCAAGAGCGTGCTTCTTTCTTTAAAGCAGAGTGTGAACAATGGATGAGAACTCTGTTTTGTGTTTCACTTCAGAAATGGAGTTAAATACCAGGCTCTGAGTCTTCCTCCAAGCAAGACTTCGTTTCAGGTAAGGGCAGTTACTTTACAGCTCAAACGAACTACATTGTTCACGAAGCTCACACGTTTCTCATCTTACTGACAAGCATTGGATGTTAGAGGACCTTTTGTTTGTTTCAGTTTCAGAAGCAGAGTTGGACTTGATATGGTCCATATGTGTAGGAAACACCGTTTATTTCTTCTCAGCACACTCATGTTTCCTGTTGTCTTAGAGACTCTAGAAAGCAAGAGCGTGATTCTTGCTTTAAAGCAGAGTGTGAACAATGGATGAGAACTCTGTTGTGTGTTTCACTTCAGAAATGGAGTTAAATACCAGGCTCTGAGTCTTCCTACAAGCAAGATTTCGTTTCAGGTAATGGCAGTCACTTTTCAGCTCAAACAAACTACATCGATCACGAAGCTCACACGTTTCTCATCTTAACTGACAAGCATTGAATGTTAGAGGACCAGTGCTTTGTATCAGTTTGAGAAGCAGAGTTGGACTAGATATGATCCGTCTGTGTAGGAAACACTGTTCATTTCTTCTCATCACACTCATATTTCCTGCTGGTTTAGAGAGTCTAGAAAGCAAGAGAGTGCTTCTTGCTGTAAAGCAGAGTGTGATCAATGGATGAGAACTCTGTTGTATGTTTCACTTCAGAAATGGAGTTAAATCCCAAGCTCTGAGTCTTCCTACAAGCAAGTCTTCGTTTAAGGGAAGGGCTGTTACTTTACAGCTCAAACGAACTACATCCTTCAAGAAGCTCACACGTTTCTCATCTTAACTTAGAAGCATTGGATGTTAGAGGACCTTTGCTTTGTATCAATTTCAAGCAGAGTTGAACTAGATATGGTCTGTATGTATAGGAAACACGGTTCTTTTCTTCTGAGCACACTCACGTTTCCTTCTGTATTAGAGACTCTAGAAAGCAAGAGCGTGCTTCTTGCTCTAAAGCCGAGTGTGATCAATGGATGAGAACTCTGTTGTGTGTTTCACTTCATAAATGGAGTTAAATCCCAGGCTCTGAGTCTTCCTACAAGCAAGTCTTCGTTTAAGGGAAGGGAAGTTACTTTACAGCTCAAACGAACTACATTGTTCACGAAGCTCACACGTTTCTCATCTTAACTGACAAGCATTGGATGTTAGAGGACCTTTTGTTTGTTTCAGTTGCAGAAGCAGAGTTGGACTTGATATGGTCCGTATGTGTAGGAAACACCGTTCATTTCTTCTCAGCACACTCGTGTTTCCTGCTGTCATAGAGACTCTAGAAAGCAAGAGCGTGATTCTTGCTGTAAAGCAGAGTGTGAACAATGGATGAGAACTCTGTTGTGTGTTTCACTTCAGAAATGGAGTTAAATACCAGGCTCTGAGTCTTCCTACAAGCAAGATTTCGTTTCAGGTAATGGCAGTCACTTTTCAGCTCAAACAAACTACATCATTCACGAAGCTCACAAGTTTCTCATCTTAACTGACAAGCATTGGATGTTAGAAGACCAATGATTTGTATCAGTTTCAGAAGCAGAATTGGAGTAGATATGATCCGTATGTGTAGGAAACACCATTCATTTCTTCTCAGCACACTCAAGTTTCCTGCTGTCTTAGAGCCTCTAGAAAGATAGAGCGTGCTTCTTGCTCTAAAGCAGAGTGTGATCAATGGATGAGAACTCTGTTGTGTGTTTCACTTCAGAAATGGAGTTAAATCCCAGGCTCTGAGTCTTCCTACAAGCAAGACTTCGTTTCAGGTAAGGGCAGTTACTTTACAGCTCAAACGAACTACATCGTTCAAGAAGCTCACACGTTTCTCATCTTAACTGAGAAGCATTGGATGTTAGAGGACCTTTGCTTTGTATCAATTTCAAGCAGAGCTGAACTAGATAGGGTCTGTATGTATAGGAAACACGGTTCTTTTTCTGAGCACACTCACGTTTGCTGCTGTATTAGAGACTATAGAAAGCAAGAGCGTGCTTCTTGCTCTAAAGCAGAGTGTGATCAATGGATGAGAACTCTGTTGTTTGCTTCACTTCAGAAATGGAGTTAAATCCCAGGCTCTGAGTCTTCCTACAAGCACGACTTCGTTTCAGGTAAGGGAAGTTACTTCACAGCTCAAACCAACTACATCGTTCACGAAACTCACACGTTTCTCATCTTAACTGACAAGCATTGGATGTTAGGGGACCAGTGCTTTGTTTCAGTTTCAGTAGTAGTGTTGGACTAGATATGGTCGGTATGTATAAGAAACACCATTCTTTTTTCTCAGCACACTCACGTTTCCTGCTGTCTTAGCGACTCTAGAAATCTGGAGTGTGCTTCTTGCTCTAAAGCAGAGTGTGATCAATGGATGAGAACTCTGTTGTGTGTTTCACTTCAGAAATGGAGTTAAATACCAGGCTCTGAGTCTTCCTACAAGCAAGTCTTCGTTTAAGGGAAGGGAAGTTACTTTACAGCTCAAACGAACTACATTGTTCACGAAGCTCACACGTTTCTCATCTTAACTGACAAGCATTGGATGTTAGAGGACCTTTTGTTTGTTTCAGTTGCAGAAGCAGAGTTGGACTTGATATGGTCCGTATGTGTAGGAAACACCGTTCATTTCTTCTCAGCACACTCGTGTTTCCTGCTGTCATAGAGACTCTAGAAAGCAAGAGCGTGATTCTTGCTGTAAAGCAGAGTGTGAACAATGGATGAGAACTCTGTTGTGTGTTTCACTTCAGAAATGGAGTTAAATACCAGGCTCTGAGTCTTCCTACAAGCAAGATTTCGTTTCAGGTAATGGCAGTCACTTTTCAGCTCAAACAAACTACATCATTCACGAAGCTCACAAGTTTCTCATCTTAACTGACAAGCATTGGATGTTAGAAGACCAATGATTTGTATCAGTTTCAGAAGCAGAATTGGAGTAGATATGATCCGTATGTGTAGGAAACACCGTTCATTTCTTCTCAGCACACTCAAGTTTCCTGCTGTCTTAGAGCCTCTAGAAAGATAGAGCGTGCTTCTTGCTCTAAAGCAGAGTGTGATCAATGGATGAGAACTCTGTTGTGTGCTTCACTTCAGAAATGGAGTTAAATCCCAGGCTCTGAGTCTTCCTACAAGCACGACTTCGTTTCAGGTAAGGGAAGTTACTTCACAGCTCAAACGAACTACATCGTTCACGAAACTCACACGTTTCTCATCTTAACTGACAAGCATTGGATGTTAGGGGACCAGTGCTTTGTTTCAGTTTCAGTAGTAGTGTTGGACTAGATATGGTCGGTATGTATAAGAAACACCATTCTTTTTTCTCAGCACACTCACGTTTCCTGCTGTCTTAGCGACTCTAGAAATCTGGAGTGTGCTTCTTGCTCTAAGCAGAGTTTGATCAATGGATGAGAACTCTGTTGTGTGTTTCACTTCAGAAATGGAGTTAAATACCAGGCTCTGAGTCTTCCTACAAGCAAGACTTCGTTTCAGGTAAGGGCATTTAGTTTACAGCTCAAACGAACTATATCATTCTCGAAGCTCACACGTTTCTCATCTTAACTGATTAGCATTGAATGTTAGAGGACCTTCGCTTTGTATCAATTTCAAGCAGAGTTGAACTAGATATTGTCTGTATGTATAGGAAACACGGTTCTTTTCTTCTGAGCACACTCACGTTTCCTGCTGTATTAGAGAGTCTAGAAAGCAAGAGCGTGCTTCTTGCTCTAAAGCAGAGTGTGATCAATGGATGAGAACTCTGTTGTGTGCTTCACTTCAGAAATGGAGTTAAATCCCAGGCTCTGAGTCTTCCTACAAGCAAGAATTTGTTTCAGGTAAGGGAAGTTACTTTACAGCTCAAACGAACTACATCGTTCACGAAGCTCACACGTTTCTCATCTTAACTGACAAGCATTGGATGTTAGAGGACCTTTTGTTTGTTTCAGTTTCAGAAGCAGAGTTGGACTTGATATGTTCCGTATGTGTAGGAAACACCGTTCATTTGTTCTCAGCACACTCATGTTTCCTGCTGTCTTAGAAACTCTAGAAAGCAAGAGCGTGATTCTTGCTGTAAAGCAGAGTGTGAACAATGAATGAGAACTCTGTTGTGTGTTTCTCTTCAGAAATGGAGTTAAATCCCAGGCTCTGAGTCTTCCTACAAGCAAGATATCGTTTCAGGTAATGGCAGTCACTTTTCAGCTCAAACAAACTACATCGATCACGAAGCTCACACGTTTCTCATCTTAACTGACAAGCATTGAATGTTAGAGGACCACTGCTTTGCATCAGTTTCAGAAGCAGAGTTGGACTAGATATGATCCGTATGTGTAGGAAACACTGTTCATTTCTTCTCATCACACTCATATTTCCTGCTGTCTTTGAGAGTCTAGAAAGCAAGAGAGTGCTTCTTGCTGTAAAGCAGAGTGTGAACAATGGATGAGAACTCTGCTGTGTGTTTCACTTTAGAAATGGAGTTAAATCCCAGGCTCTGAGTCTTACTACAAGCAAGACTTCGTTTCAGGTAAGGGCAGTCACTTTTAAGCTCAAACAAACTACATCGATCACGAAGCTCACACGTTTCTCATCTTAACTGACAAGCATTGGATGTTAGAAGACCAATGATTTGTATCAGTTTCAGAAGCAGAGTTGGACTAGATATGATCCGTATGTGTAGGAAACACCGTTCATTTCTTCTCAGCACACTCAAGTTCCTGCTCTCTTAGAGACTTTAGAAAGATAGAGCGTGCTTCTTGCTCTAAAGCAGAGTGTGATCAATGGATGAGAACTCTGTTGTGTGTTTCACTTCAGAAATGTAGTTAAATCCCAGGCTCTGAGTCTTCCTACAAGCAAGACTTCGTTTCAGGTAAGGGCAGTTACTTTACAACTCAAAGGAACTACATCGTTCAAGAAGCTCACACGTTTCTCATCTTAACTGAGAAGCATTGGATGTTAGAGGACCTTTGCTTTGTATCAATTTCAAGCAGAGTTGAACTAGATATGGTCCGTATGTATAGGAAACACGGTTCTTTTCCTCTGAGCACTCTCACGTTTCCTTCTGTATTAGAGACTCTAGAAAGCAAGAGCGTGCTTCTTGCTCTAAAGGAGAGTGTGATCAATGGATGAGAACTCTGTTGTGTACTTCACTTCAGAAATGGAGTTAAATCCCAGGCTCTGAGTCTTCCTACAAGCAAGAATTTGTTTCAGGTAAGGGAAGTTACTTTAGAGCTCAAACGAACTACATCGTTCACGAAGCTCACACGTTTCTCATCTTAAATGACAAGCATTGGATGTTAGGGGACCAGTGCTTTGTATCAGTTTCAGTAGTAGTGTTGGACTAGATATGGTCGGTATGTATAAGAAACACCATTCTTTTTTTCAGCACACTCACGTTTCCTGCTGTATTAGAGAATCTAGAAAGCAAGAGCGTGCTTCTTGCTTTAAAGCAGAGTGTGAACAATGGATGAGAACTCTGTTTTGTGTTTCACTTCAGAAATGGAGTTAAATACCAGGCTCTGAGTCTTCCTCCAAGCAAGACTTCGTTTCAGGTAAGGGCAGTTACTTTACAGCTCAAACGAACTACATTGTTCACGAAGCTCACACGTTTCTCATCTTACTGACAAGCATTGGATGTTAGAGGACCTTTTGTTTGTTTCAGTTTCAGAAGCAGAGTTGGACTTGATATGGTCCGTATGTGTAGGAAACACCGTTTATTTCTTCTCAGCACACTCATGTTTCCTGTTGTCTTAGAGACTCTAGAAAGCAAGAGCGTGATTCTTGCTTTAAAGCAGAGTGTGAACAATGGATGAGAACTCTGTTGTGTGTTTCACTTCAGAAATGGAGTTAAATACCAGGCTCTGAGTCTTCCTACAAGCAAGATTTCGTTTCAGGTAATGGCAGTCACTTTTCAGCTCAAACAAACTACATCGATCACGAAGCTCACACGTTTCTCATCTTAACTGACAAGCATTGAATGTTAGAGGACCAGTGCTTTGTATCAGTTTCAGAAGCAGAGTTGGACTAGATATGATCCGTATGTGTAGGAAACACTGTTCATTTCTTCGCATCACACTCATATTTCCTGCTGGTTTAGAGAGTCTAGAAAGCAAGAGAGTGCTTCTTGCTGTAAAGCAGAGTGTAATCAATGGATGAGAACTCTGTTGTATGTTTCACTTCAGAAATGGAGTTAAATCCCAGGCTCTGAGTCTTCCTACAAGCAAGACTTCGTTTCAGGTAAGGGCAGTTACTTTACAGCTCAAACGAACTACATCGTTCAAGAAGCTCACACGTTTCTCATCTTAACTGAGAAGCATTGGATGTTAGAGGACCTTTGCTTTGTATCAATTTCAAGCAGAGTTGAACTAGATATGGTCCGTATGTATAGGAAACACGGTTCTTTTCTTCTGAGCACACTCACGTTTCCTTCTGTATTAGAGACTCTAGAAAGCAAGAGCGTGCTTCTTGCTCTAAAGCCGAGTGTGATCAATGGATGAGAACTCTGTTGTGTGTTTCACTTCATAAATGGAGTTAAATCCCAGGCTCTGAGTCTTCCTACAAGCAAGAATTAGTTTCAGGTAAGGGAAGTTACTTTACAGCTCAAACGTACTACATCGCTCACGAAGCTCACACGTTTCTCATCTTAACTGACAAGCATTGGATGTTAGAGGACCAGTGCTTTGTATCAGTTTCAGTAGTAGTGTTGGAGTAGATATGGTCGGTATGTATAAGAAACACCATTCTTTTTTCTAAGCACACTCACGTTTCCTGCTGTATTAGAGAATCTAGAAAGCAATAGCGTGCTTCTTGCTTTAAAGCAGAGTGTGAACAATGGATGAGAACTCTGCTGTGTGTTTCACTTCAGAAATGGAGTTAAAACCCAGGCTCTGAGTCTTCCTACAAGCAAGATTTCGTTTCAGGTAATGGCAGTCACTTTTCAGATCAAAAAAACTACATCGATCACGAAGCTCACACGTTTCTCATCTTAACTGACAAGCATTGAATGTTAGAGGACCAGTGCTTTGTATCAGTTTCAGAAGCAGAGTTGGACTAGATATGATCCGTATGTGTAGGAAACACTGTTCATTTCTTCTCATCACACTCATATTTCCTGCTGGTTTAGAGAGTCTAGAAAGCAAGAGAGTGCTTCTTGCTGTAAAGCAGAGTGTGATCAATGGATGAGAACTCTGTTGTATGTTTCACTTCAGAAATGGAGTTAAATCCCAGGCTCTGAGTCTTCCTACAAGCAAGACTTCGTTTCAGGTAAGGGCAGTTACTTTACAGCTCAAACGAACTACATCGTTCAAGAAGCTCACACGTTTCTCATCTTAACTTAGAAGCATTGGATGTTAGAGGACCTTTGCTTTGTATCAATTTCAAGCAGAGTTGAACTAGATATGGTCCGTATGTATAGGAAACACGGTTCTTTTCTTCTGAGCACACTCACGTTTCCTTCTGTATTAGAGACTCTAGAAAGCAAGAGCGTGCTTCTTGCTCTAAAGCCGAGTGTGATCAATGGATGAGAACTCTGTTGTGTGTTTCACTTCATAAATGGAGTTAAATCCCAGGCTCTGAGTCTTCCTACAAGCAAGTCTTCGTTTAAGGGAAGGGAAGTTACTTTACAGCTCAAACGAACTACATCGTTCACGAAGCTCACACGTTTCTCATATTAACTGACAAGCATTGGATGTTAGAGGACCAGTGCTTTGTATCAGTTTCAGTAGTAGTGTTGGAGTAGATATGGTCGGTATGTATAAGAAACACCATTCTTTTTTCTAAGCACACTCACGTTTCCTGCTGTATTAGAGAATCTAGAAAGCAATAGCGTGCTTCTTGCTTTAAAGCAG
This sequence comes from Onychomys leucogaster, assembly GCA_949786385.1. Taxonomy (NCBI): domain Eukaryota; kingdom Metazoa; phylum Chordata; class Mammalia; order Rodentia; family Cricetidae; genus Onychomys; species Onychomys leucogaster. Next base: position 801,469 of record CATKUP010000120.1, read on the forward strand.
AGTGTGAACAATGGATGAGAACTCTGTTTTGTGTTTCACTTCAGAAATGGAGTTAAATACCAGGCTCTGAGTCTTCCTACAAGCAAGACTTCGTTTCAGGTAAGGGAAGTTACTTTACAGCTCAAACGAACTACATTGTTCACGAAGCTCACACGTTTCTCATCTTAACTGACAAGCATTGGATGTTAGAGGACCTTTTGTTTGTTTCAGTTTCAGAAGCAGAGTTGGACTTGATATGGTCCGTATGTGTAGGAAACACCGTTCATTTGTTCTCAGCACACTCATGTTTCCTGCTGTCTTAGAGACTCTAGAAAGCAAGAGCGTGATTCTTGCTGTAAAGCAGAGTGTGAACAATGGATGAGAACTCTGCTGTGTGTTTCACTTCAGAAATGGAGTTAAATCCCAGGCTCTGAGTCTTCCTAAAGGAAGAATTCATTTCAAGTAAGGGCAGTTAATTTCAGCTCAAAAGAACTACTTCGTTCACGAAGTTCACACGTTCCTCATCTTAACTGACAAGCATTGGATGTTAGAGGACCAGTGCTTTGTATCAGTTTCAGAAGCAGAGTTGGAGTAGATATGATCCGTATGTGTAGGAAACACCGTTCATTTGGTCTCAGCACACTCAAGTTTCCTGATGTCTTAGAGATTCTAGAAAGCTAGAGTGTGCTTCTTGCTCTAAAGCAGAGGGTTATCCATGGATGATAACTGTGTTGTGTGTTTCCCTTCAGAAATGGAGTTAAATCCCATGCTCTGAGTCTTCCTACAAGGAAGACTTCGTTTCAGGTAAGGGCATTTAGTTTACAGCTAAAACAAACTATATCGTTCACGAAGCTCACACGTTTCTCATCTTAACTGATTAGCATTGGATGTTAGAGGACCTTTGCTTTGTATCAATTTCAAGCAGAGTTGAACTAGATATGGTCTGTATGTGTAAGAAACACCGTTCTTTTATTCTCAGCACACTCATGTTTCTTGCTGTATTAGAGACTCTAGAAAGATAGAGCGTGCTTCTTGCTCTAAAGCAGAGTGTGATCAATGGATGAGAACTCTGTTGTGTGATTCACTTCAGAAATGGAGTTAAATCCCAGGCTCTGAGTCTTCCTACAAGCAAGACTTCATTTCAGGTAAGGGCAGTTACTTTACAGCTCAAACGAACTACATCGTTCAAGAAGCTCACACGTTTCTCATCTTAACTGAGAAGCATTGGATGTTAGAGGACCTTTGCTTTGCATCAATTTCAAGCAGAGTTGAACTAGATATGGTCCGTAATTATAGGAAACACGGTTCTTTTCTTCTGAGCACACTCACGTTTCCTTCTGTATTAGAGAATCTAGAAAGCAAGAGCGTGCTTCTTGCTCTAAAGCAGAGTGTGATCAATGGATGAGAACTCTGTTGTGTGTTTCACTTCATAAATGGAGTTAAATCCCAGGCTCTGAGTCTTCCTACAAGCAAGTCTTCGTTTAAGGGTAGGGAAGTTACTTTACAGCTCAAACGAACTACATCGTTCACGAAGCTCACACGTTTCTCATCTTAACTGACAAGCATTGGATGTTAGAGGACCAGTGCATTGTATCAGTTTCAGTAGCAGAGTTGGACTAGATATGGTCCGTATGTGTAAGAAATACCGTTCTTTTGTTCTCAGCACACTCATGTTTCCTGCTGTAGTGGAGACTCTAGAAAGCAAGAGCGTGCTTCTTGATCTAAAGCAGAGTGTGATCAATGGATGAGAACTGTGTTGTGTGTTTCACTTCAGAAATGGAGTTAAATCCCATGCTCGTAGTGTTCCTACAAGGAAGACTTCATTTCAAGTAAGGGCAGTTACTTTCAGCTTAAACGAACTACATCGTTCACGAAACTCACACGTTTCTCATCTTCACTGACAAGCATTGGATGTTAGAGGACCTTTGCTTTGTATCAATTTCAAGCAGAGTTGAACTAGATATGGTCTGTATGTATAGGAAACACGGTTCTTTTCTTCTTAGCACACTCACGTTTCCTTCTGTATTAGAGACTCTAGAAAGCAAGAGCGTGCTTCTAGCTGTAAAGCAGAGTGTGATCCATGGATGAGAACTGTGTTGTATGTTTCCCTTCAGAAATGGAGTTAAATCCCCGACTCTGTGTCTTCCTAGAAGCAAGACTTCGTTTCAGGCAAGGGCAGTCACTTTTCAGCTCAAACTATCTACATCGTTCAGGAAGCTCACACGTTTCGCATCTTAACTGACAAGAATTGGATGTTAGAGGACCTTTGGTTTGTTTCTGTTTCAGAAGCAGAGTTCGACTAGATATGGTCCGTATGTGTAGGAAACACCGTTCTTTTGTTATCAACACACTCATGTTTCCTGCTGTCTTAGAGAGTCTAGAAAGCAAGAGCGTGCTTCTTGCTGTAAAGCAGAGTGTGAACAATGGATGAGAACTCTGCTGTGTGCTTCACTTCAGAAATGGAGTTAATTCCCAGGCTCTGAGTCTTACTACAAGCAAAACTTCGTTTCAGGTAAGGGCAGTCACTTTTCAGCTCAAACAAACTACATCGTTCACGAAGCTCAGACGTTTCTCATCTTAACTGACAAGCATTGGATGTTAGAAGACCAATGATTTGTATCAGTTTCAGAAGCAGATTTGGACTAGATATGATCTGTATGTGTGGGAAACATCGTTCATTTGTTCTCAGCACACTCAAGTTTCCTGCTGTCTTAGCGACTCTAGAAATCTGGAGCGTGCTTCTTGCTCTAAAGCAGAGTGTGATCAATGGATGAGAATTCTGTTGTGTGATTCACTTCAGAAATGGAGTTAAATCCCAGGCTCTCAATCTTACTAAAAGCAAGACTTCGTTTCAGGTAAGGGCAGTTACTTTACAGCTCAAACGAACTACATCGTTCAAGAAGCTCACATGTTTCTCATCTTAAATGAGAAGCATTGGATTTTAGAGGACCTTTGCTTTGCATCAATTTCAAGCAGAGTTGAACTAGATATGGTCCGTATGTATAGGAAACACGGTTCCTTTCTTCTGAGCACACTCACGTTTCCTTCTGTATTAGAGAATCTAGAAAGCAAGAGCGTGCTTCTTGCTCTAAAGCAGAGTGTGATCAATGGATGAGAACTCTGTTGTGTGTTTCACTTCATAAATGGAGTTAAATCCCAGGCTCTGAGTCTTCCTACAAGCAAGTCTTCGTTTAAGGGTAGGGAAGTTACTTTACAGCTCAAACGAACTACATCGTTCACGAAGCTCACACGTTTCTCATCTTAACTGACAAGCATTGGATGTTAGAGGACCAGTGCATTGTATCAGTTTCAGAAGCAGAGTTGGACTAGATATGGTCCATATGTGGAGGAAACACCATTCTTTTTTTCTCTGCACACTCACGTTTCATGCTCTCTTAGAAACTCTAGAAAGCTAGAGCTTGCTTCTTCCTCTAAAGCAGAGTGTGATCAATGGATGAGAAGTCTGCTGTGTGTTTCACTTCAGAAATGGAGTTAAATCCCAGGCTCTGAGTCTTCCTAAAGGAAGAATTCATTTCAGGTAAGGGCATTTAGTTTACAGCTCAAACGAACTATATCGTTCAGGAAGCTCACACGTTGCTCATCTTAACTGACAAGCATCGGATGTTAGAGGACCAGTGCTTTGTATCAGTTTCAGTAGTATTGTTGGAGTAGATATGGTCGGTATGTATAAGAAACACCATTCTTTTTTCTAAGCACACTCACGTTTCCTGCTGTATTAGAGAATCTAGAAAGCAATAGCGTGCTTCTTGCTTTAAAGCAGAGTGTGAACAATGGATGAGAACTCTGCTGTGTGTTTCACTTCAGAAATGGAGTTAAAACCCAGGCTCTGAGTCTTCCTACAAGCAAGATTTCGTTTCAGGTAATGGCAGCCACTTTTCAGCTCAAACAAACTACATCGATCACGAAGCTCACACGTTTCTCATCTTAACTGACAAGCATTGAATGTTAGAGGACCAGTGCTTTGTATCAGTTTCAGAAGCAGAGTTGGACTAGATATGATCCGTATGTGTAGGAAACACTGTTCATTTCTTCTCATCACACTCATATTTCCTGCTGGTTTAGAGAGTCTAGAAAGCAAGAGAGTGCTTCTTGCTGTAAAGCAGAGTGTGATCAATGGATGAGAACTCTGTTGTATGTTTCACTTCAGAAATGGAGTTAAATCCCAGGCTCTGAGTCTTCCTACAAGCAAGACTTCGTTTCAGGTAAGGGCAGTTACTTTACAGCTCAAACGAACTACATCGTTCAAGAAGCTCACACGTTTCTCATCTTAACTTAGAAGCATTGGATGTTAGAGGACCTTTGCTTTGTATCAATTTCAAGCAGAGTTGAACTAGATATGGTCCGTATGTATAGGAAACACGGTTCTTTTCTTCTGAGCACACTCACGTTTCCTTCTGTATTAGAGACTCTAGAAAGCAAGAGCGTGCTTCTTGCTCTAAAGCCGAGTGTGATCAATGGATGAGAACTCTGTTGTGTGTTTCACTTCATAAATGGAGTTAAATCCCAGGCTCTGAGTCTTCCTACAAGCAAGTCTTCGTTTAAGGGAAGGGAAGTTACTTTACAGCTCAAACGAACTACATCGTTCAAGAAGCTCACACGTTTCTCATCTTCACTGACAAGCATTGGATGTTAGAGGACCTTTGCTTTGTATCAATTTCAAGCAGAGTTGAACTAGATATGGTCTGTATGTATAGGAAACACGGTTCTTTTCTTCTTAGCACACTCACGTTTCCTTCTGTATTAGAGACTCTAGAAAGCAAGAGCGTGCTTCTAGCTGTAAAGCAGAGTGTGATCCATGGATGAGAACTTTGTTGTGTGTTTCCCTTCAGAAATGGAGTTAAATCCAAGAATCTGTGTCTTCCTAGAAGCAAGACTTCGTTTCAGGCAAGGGCAGTCACTTTTCAGCTCAAACTATCTACATCGTTCAGGAAGCTCACACGTTTCGCATCTTAACTGACAAGAATTGGATGTTAGAGGACCTTTGGTTTGTTTCTGTTTCAGAAGCAGAGTTCGACTAGATATGATCCGTATGTGTGGGAAACACCGTTCATTTCTTCTCAGCACACTCAAGTTTCCTGCTGTCTTAGAGACTCTAGAAAGATAGAGCGTGCTTCTTGCTCTAAAGCAGAGTGTGATCAATGGATGAGAATTCTGTTGTGTGATTCACTTCAGAAATGGAGTTAAATCCCAGGCTCTCAATCTTACTAAAAGCAAGACTTCGTTTCAGGTAAGGGCAGTTACTTTACAGCTCAAACGAACTACATCGTTCAAGAAGCTCACATGTTTCTCATCTTAAATGAGAAGCATTGGATGTTAGAGGACCTTTGCTTTGCATCAATTTCAAGCAGAGTTGAACTAGATATGGTCCGTATGTATAGGAAACACGGTTCCTTTCTTCTGAGCACACTCACGTTTCCTTCTGTATTAGAGAATCTAGAAAGCAAGAGCGTGCTTCTTGCTCTAAAGCAGAGTGTGATCAATGGATGAGAACTCTGTTGTGTGTTTCACTTCATAAATGGAGTTAAATCCCAGGCTCTGAGTCTTCCTACAAGCAAGTCTTCGTTTAAGGGTAGGGAAGTTACTTTACAGCTCAAACGAACTACATCGTTCACGAAGCTCACACGTTTCTCATCTTAACTGACAAGCATTGGATGTTAGAGGACCAGTGCATTGTATCAGTTTCAGAAGCAGAGTTGGACTAGATATGGTCCATATGTGGAGGAAACACCATTCTTTTTTTCTCTGCACACTCACGTTTCATGCTCTCTTAGACTCTAGAAAGCTAGAGCTTGCTTCTTCCTCTAAAGCAGAGTGTGATCAATGGATGAGAAGTCTGCTGTGTGTTTCACTTCAGAAATGGAGTTAAATCCCAGGCTCTGAGTCTTCCTAAAGGAAGAATTCATTTCAGGTAAGGGCATTTAGTTTACAGCTCAAACGAACTATATCGTTCAGGAAGCTCACACGTTGCTCATCTTAACTGACAAGCATCGGATGTTAGAGGACCAGTGCTTTGTATCAGTTTCAGTAGTAGTGTTGGAGTAGATATGGTCGGTATGTATAAGAAACACCATTCTTTTTTCTAAGCACACTCACGTTTCCTGCTGTATTAGAGAATCTAGAAAGCAATAGCGTGCTTCTTGCTTTAAAGCAGAGTGTGAACAATGGATGAGAACTCTGCTGTGTGTTTCACTTCAGAAATGGAGTTAAAACCCAGGCTCTGAGTCTTCCTACAAGCAAGATTTCGTTTCAGGTAATGGCAGTCACTTTTCAGCTCAAACAAACTACATCGATCACGAAGCGCACACGTTTCTCATCTTAACTGACAAGCATTGAATGTTAGAGGACCAGTGCTTTGTATCAGTTTCAGAAGCAGAGTTGGACTAGATATGATCCGTATGTGTAGGAAACACTGTTCATTACTTCTCATCACACTCATATTTCCTGCTGGTTTAGAGAGTCTAGAAAGCAAGAGAGTGCTTCTTGCTGTAAAGCAGAGTGTGATCAATGGATGAGAACTCTGTTGTATGTTTCACTTCAGAAATGGAGTTAAATCCCAGGCTCTGAGTCTTCCTACAAGCAAGACTTCGTTTCAGGTAAGGGCAGTTACTTTACAGCTCAAACGAACTACATCGTTCAAGAAGCTCACACGTTTCTCATCTTAACTTAGAAGCATTGGATGTTAGAGGACCTTTGCTTTGTATCAATTTCAAGCAGAGTTGAACTAGATATGGTCCGTATGTATAGGAAACACGGTTCTTTTCTTCTGAGCACACTCACGTTTCCTTCTGTATTAGAGACTCTAGAAAGCAAGAGCGTGCTTCTTGCTCTAAAGCCGAGTGTGATCAATGGATGAGAACTCTGTTGTGTGTTTCACTTCATAAATGGAGTTAAATCCCAGGCTCTGAGTCTTCCTACAAGCAAGTCTTCGTTTAAGGGAAGGGAAGTTACTTTACAGCTCAAATGAACTACATCGTTCACGAAGCTCACACGTTTCTCATATTAACTGACAAGCATTGGATGTTAGAGGACCAGTGCTTTGTATCAGTTTCAGTAGTAGTGTTGGAGTAGATATGGTCGGTATGTATAAGAAACACCATTCTTTTTTCTAAGCACACTCACGTTTCCTGCTGTATTAGAGAATCTAGAAAGCAATAGCGTGCTTCTTGCTTTAAAGCAGAGTGTGAACAATGGATGAGAACTCTGTTTTGTGTTTCACTTCAGAAATGGAGTTAAATACCAGGCTCTGAGTCTTCCTACAAGCAAGACTTCGTTTCAGGTAAGGGAAGTTACTTTACAGCTCAAACGAACTACATTGTTCACGAAGCTCACACGTTTCTCATCTTAACTGACAAGCATTGGATGTTAGAGGACCTTTTGTTTGTTTCAGTTTCAGAAGCAGAGTTGGACTTGATATGGTCCGTATGTGTAGGAAACACCGTTCATTTGTTCTCAGCACACTCATGTTTCTTGCTGTCTTAGTGACTCTAGAAAGCAAGAGCGTGATTCTTGCTGTTAAGCAGAGTGTGAACAATGGATGAGAACTCTGCTGTGTGTTTCACTTCAGAAATGGAGTTAAATCCCAGGCTCTGAGTCTTCCTAAAGGAAGAATTCATTTCAAGTAAGGGCAGTTAATTTCAGCTCATAAGAACTACTTCGTTCACGAAGTTCACACGTTCCTCATCTTAACTGACAAGCATTGGATGTTAGAGGACCAGTGCTTTGTATCAGTTTCAGAAGCAGAGTTGGAGTAGATATGATCCGTATGTGTAGGAAACACCGTTCATTTGGTCTCAGCACACTCAAGTTTCCTGATGTCTTAGAGATTCTAGAAAGCTAGAGTGTGCTTCTTGCTCTAAAGCAGAGGGTTATCCATGGATGATAACTGTGTTGTGTGTTTCCCTTCAGAAATGGAGTTAAATCCCATGCTCTGAGTCTTCCTACAAGGAAGACTTCATTTCAGGTAAGGGCATTTAGTTTACAGCTCAAACAAACTATATCGTTCACGAAGCTCACACGTTTCTCATCTTAACTGATTAGCATTGGATGTTAGAGGACCTTTGCTTTGTATCAATTTCAAGCAGAGTTGAACTAGATATGGTCTGTATGTGTAAGAAACACCGTTCTTTTGTTCTCAGCACACTCATGTTTCTTGCTGTATTAGAGACTCTAGAAAGCAAGAGCGTGCTTCTTGCTCTAAAGCACAGTGTGATTAATGGATGAGAACTGTGTTGTGTGTTTCTCTTCAGAAATGGAGTTAAATCCCATGCTCTGAGTCTTTCTCCAAGGAAGACTTCATTTCAAGTAAGGGCAGTTACTTTCAGCTTAAACGAACTACATCGTTCACGAAACTCACACGTTTCTCATCTTAACTGACAAGCATTGGATGTTAGAAGACCAATGATTTGCATCAGTTTCAGAAGCAGAGTTGGACTAGATATGATCCGTATGTGTAGGAAACACCGTTCATTTCTTCTCAGCACACTCAAGTTTCCTGCTGTCTTAGAGACTCTAGAAAGATAGAGCGTGCTTCTTGCTCTAAAGCAGAGTGTGATCAATGGATGAGAACTCTGTTGTGTGATTCACTTCAGAAATGGAGTTCAATCCCAGGCTCTGAGTCTTCCTACAAGCAAGACTTCGTTTCAGGTAAGGGCAGTTACTTTACAGCTCAAACGAACTACATCGTTCAAGAAGCTCACACGTTTCTCATCTTAACTGAGAAGCATTGGATGTTAGAGGACCTTTGCTTTGCATGAATTTCAAGCAGAGTTGAACTAGATATGGTCCGTAATTATAGGAAACACGGTTCTTTTCTTCTGAGCACACTCACGTTTCCTTCTGTATTAGAGAATCTAGAAAGCAAGAGCGTGCTTCTTGCTCTAAAGCAGAGTGTGATCAATGGATGAGAACTCTGTTGTGTGTTTCACTTCATAAATGGAGTTAAATCCCAGGCTCTGAGTCTTCCTACAAGCAAGTCTTCGTTTAAGGGTAGGGAAGTTACTTTACAGCTCAAACGAACTACATCGTTCACGAAGCTCACACGTTTCTCATCTTAACTGACAAGCATTGGATGTTAGAGGACCAGTGCATTGTATCAGTTTCAGTAGCAGAGTTGGACTAGTTATGGTCCGTATGTGTAAGAAATACCGTTCTTTTGTTCTCAGCACACTCATTTTTCCTGCTGTAGTGGAGACTCTAGAAAGCAAGAGCGTGCTTCTTGATCTAAAGCAGAGTGTGATCAATGGATGAGAACTGTGTTGTGTGTTTCACTTCAGAAATGAAGTTAAATCCCATGCTCGTAGTGTTCCTACAAGGAAGACTTCATTTCAAGTAAGGGCAGTTACTTTCAGCTTAAACGAACTACATCGTTCACGAAACTCACACGTTTCTCATCTTCACTGACAAGCATTGGATGTTAGAGGACCTTTGCTTTGTATCAATTTCAAGCAGAGTTGAACTAGATATGGTCTGTATGTATAGGAAACACGGTTCTTTTCTTCTTAGCACACTCACGTTTCCTTCTGTATTAGAGACTCTAGAAAGCAAGAGCGTGCTTCTAGCTGTAAAGCAGAGTGTGATCCATGGATGAGAACTGTGTTGTATGTTTCCCTTCAGAAATGGAGTTAAATCCCCGACTCTGTGTCTTCCTAGAAGCAAGACTTCGTTTCAGGCAAGGGCAGTCACTTTTCAGCTCAAACAAACTACATCGTTCACGAAGCTCAGACGTTTCTCATCTTAACTGACAAGCATTGGATGTTAGAGGACCTTTGGTTTGTTTCTGTTTCAGAAGCAGAGTTCGACTAGATATGGTCCGTATGTGTAGGAAACACCGTTCTTTTGTTATCAACACACTCATGTTTCCTGCTGTCTTAGAGAGTCTAGAAAGCAAGAGCGTGCTTCTTGCTGTAAAGCAGAGTGTGAACAATGGATGAGAACTCTGCTGTGTGCTTCACTTCAGAAATGGAGTTAAATCCCAGGCTCTGAGTCTTACTACAAGCAAAACTTCGTTTCAGGTAAGGGCAGTCACTTTTCAGCTCAAACAAACTACATCGTTCACGAAGCTCAGACGTTTCTCATCTTAACTGACAAGCTTTGGATGTTAGAAGACCAATGATTTGTATCAGTTTCAGAAGCAGATTTGGACTAGATATGATCTGTATGTGTGGGAAACATCGTTCATTTGTTCTCAGCACACTCAAGTTTCCTGCTGTCTTAGCGACTCTAGAAATCTGGAGCGTGCTTCTTGCTCTAAAGCAGAGTGTGATCAATGGATGAGAACTCTGTTGTGTGTTTCACTTCAGAAATGGAGTTAAATACCAGGCTCTGAGTCTTCCTACAAGCAAGACTTCATTTCAGGTAAGGGCATTTAGTTTACAGCTCAAATGAACTATATCGTTCAGGAAGCTCACACGTTGCTCATCTTAACTGACAAGCATCGGATGTTAGAGGACCAGTGCTTTGTATCAGTTTCAGAAGCAGAGTTGGACTAGATATGGTCCATATGTAGAGGAAACACCATTCTTTTTTTCTCTGCACACTCACGTTTCATGCTCTCTTAGAAACTCTAGAAAGCTAGAGCTTGCTTCTTCCTCTAAAGCAGAGTGTGATCAATGGATGAGAAGTCTGCTGTGTGTTTCACTTCAGAAATGGAGTTAAATCCCAGGCTCTGAGTCTTCCTAAAGGAAGAATTCATTTCAAGTTAGGGCAGTTACTTTCAGCTCAAAAGAACTACTTCGTTCACGAAGTTCACACGTTCCTCATCTTAACTGACAAGCATTGGATGTTAGAGGACCAGTGCTTTGTATCAGTTTCAGAAGCAGAGTTGGACTAGATATGATCCGTATGTGTAGGAAACTCCGTTCATTTGGTCTCAGCACACTCATGTTTCCTGATGTCTTAGAGATTCTAGAAAGCAAGAGCGTGCTTCTTGCTCTAAAGCAGAGGGTTATCCATGGATGATAACTGTGTTGTGTGTTTCCCTTCAGAAATGGAGTTAAATCCCATGCTCTGAGTCTTCCTACAAGGAAGACTTCGTTTCAGGTAAGGGCATTTAGTTTACAGCTCAAACAAACTATATCGTTCACGAGGCTCACACGTTTCTCATCTTAACTGATTAGCATTGGATGTTAGAGGACCTTTGCTTTGTATCAATTTCAAGCAGAGTTGAACTAGATATGGTCTGTATGTGTAAGAAACACCGTTCTTTTGTTCTCAGCACACTCATGTTTCTTGCTGTATTAGAGACTCTAGAAAGCAAGAGCGTGCTTCTTGCTCTAAAGCACAGTGTGATTAATGGATGAGAACTGTGTTGTGTGTTTCTCTTCAGAAATGGAGTTAAATCCCATGCTCTGAGTCTTTCTCCAAGGAAGACTTCATTTCAAGTAAGGGCAGTTACTTTCAGCTCAAACGAACTACATCGTTCACGAAGCTCACACGTTTCTCATCTTCACTGACAAGCATTGGATGTTAGAAGTCCTGTGGTTTGTTTCAGTTTCAGAAGCAGAGTTGAACTAGATATGGTCTCTATGTGTAGGAAACACCGTTCTTTTTTTCAGAGCACACTCAGGTTTCCTACTCTATTAGAGACTTTGGAAAGCAAGAGCGTGCTTCTTGCTCTAAAGCAGAGTGTGAACAATGGATGAGAACTCTGCTGTGGGTTACACTTCAGAATTGGAGTTAAATCCCCAGCTCTGAGTTTTCCTACAAGCAAGAATTCGTTTCAGGTAAGGGCAGTCACTTTTCAGCTCAAACGAATTACATCGGTCACGAAGTTCACACGTTCCTCATCTTAACTGACAAGCATTGGATGGTAGAGGACCAGTGCTTTGTATCAGTTTCAGAAGCAGAGTTGGAATAGATAATATCCATATGTGTAGGAAACACCGTTCATTTGTTCTCAGCACACTCAAGTTTCCTGCTGTCTTAGAGATTATAGAAAGCTAGAGTGTGCTTCTTGCTATAGAAAAGAGTGTGATCAAGGGATGAGAACTCTGTTGTGTGTTTCTCTTCAGAAATGGAGTTAAATCCCATGCTCTGAGTCTTCCTACAAGGAAGACTTCGTTTCAGGTAAGGGCAGTTACTTTACAGCTCAAATGAACTACATCGTTCAAGAAGCTCACACGTTTCTCATCTTAACTGTCAAGCATGGGATGTTAGAGGACCTTTGCTTTGTATCAATTTCAAGTAGAGTTGAACTAGATATGGTCAGAATGTGTAGGAAACACCGTTCTTTTGTTCTCATCACACTCATGTTTCCTCCTGTCTTAGAGACTCTAGAAAGCAACACCGTGCTTCTTGCTGTAAAGCAGAGTGTGAACAATGGATGAGAACTCTGCTGTGTGTTTCACTTCAGAAATGGAGTTAAATCCCAGGCTCTGAGTCTTCCTACAAGCAAGACTTCGTTTAGGTAAGGGCAGTCACTTTTCAGCTCAAAGAATCTACATCGTTCACGAAGCTTACAAGTTTCTCATCTTAACTGAGAATCATTGGATGTTAGAGGACCTTTGCTTTGTATCAATTTCAAGCAGAGTTGAACTAGATATGGTCCGTATGTATAGGAAAAACGGTTCTTTTCTTCTGAGCACACTCATGTTTCCTTCTGTATAGAGACTCTAGAAAGCAAGAGTGTGCTTCTTGCTGTAAAGCAGCGTGTGAACAATGGATGAGAACTCTGCTGTGTGTTTCACAACAGAAATGTTAAATCCCAGGCTCTCAATCTTACTAAAAGCAAGACTTCTTTTCAGGTTAGGGCAGTCACTTTTCAGCTCCAACAAACTACATCGTTCACGAAGCTCACACGTTTCTCATCTTAACTGAGAAGCATTGGATGTTAGAGGACCTGTGGTTTATTTCAGTTTCAGAAGCAGATTTCTACTAGATATGGTGCGTATGTGTAGGAAACACCGTTCTTTTGTTCTGAGCACACTCATGTTATCTGCTGTATTAGAGAATCTGGAAAGCAAGAGCGTGCTTCTTGCTCTAAAGCAGAGTGTGAACAATGGATGAGAACTGTGCTGTGTGTTTCACTTCAGAAATGGAGTTCAATCCCCGGCTCTGAGTCTTCCTAAGAGCAATACTTCGTTTCAGGTAAGGGAAGTTACTTTACAGCTCAAACGAACTACTTCATTCACGAAGCTCACACGTTTCTCATCTTAACTGACAAGCATTGGATGTTAGAGGACCAGTGCTTTGTATCAGTTTCAGTACCAGAGTTGGACTAGATATGGTCCGTATGTGTAAGAAACACCGTTCTTTTGTTCTCAGCACACTCATGTTTCCTGCTGTATTAGAGACTCTGGAAAGCAAGAGCGTGCTTCATGCTTTAAGCAGAGTGTGATCAGTGGATGAGAACTGTGTTGTGTGTTTCCCTTCAGAAATGGAGTTAAATCCCATGCTCTGAGTCTTCCTACAAGGAAGACTTCATTTCAAGTAAGGGCAGTTACTTTCAGCTCAAACGAACTACATCCTTCATGAAGCTCACACGTTTCTCATCTTCACTGACAAGCATTGGATGTTAGACGTCCTGTGGTTTGGTTCAGTTTCAGAAGCAGAGTTGAACTAGATATGGTCTGTATGTGTAGGAAACACCGTTCTTTTGTTCTGAGCACACTCAGGTTTCCTACTCTATTAGAGACTCTGGAGATCTAGAGCGTGCTTCTTGCTCTAAAGCAGAGTGTGAACAATGGATGAGAACTCTGCTGTGGGTTTCACTTCAGAAATGGAGTTAAATCCCAGGCTCTGAGTCTTCCTACAAGCAAGACTTCGTTTAGGTAAGGGCAGTCACTTTTCAGCTCCAACTAACTACATCATTCACGAAGCTCACACGTTTCTCATCTTAACTGACAATCATTGGATGTTAGAGGACATTTGCTTTGTATCAATTTCATGCAGAGTTGAACTAGATATGGTCTGTATGTATAGGAAACACGGTTCTTTTCTTCTGAGCACACTCATGTTTCCTTCTGTATTAGAGACTCTAGAAAGCAAGAGTGTGCTTCTTGCTGTAAAGCAGAGTGTGAACAGTTGATGAGAACTGTGCTGTGTGTTTCACAACAGAAATGTTGTTAAATCCCAGGCTCTCAATCTTACTAAAAGCAATACTTCGTTTCAGGTAAGGGCAGTCACTTTTCAGCTCTAAAGAACTACATCGTTCACGAAGTTCAAATGTTCCTCATCTTAACTGACAAGCATTGGATGTTAGAGGACCAGTGCTTTGTATCAGTTTCAGAAGCAGAGTTGTCTAGATAGGATCCGTATGTGTAGGAAACACCGTTCATTTGTTCTCAGAACACTCAAATTTCCTGCTGTCTTAGAGATTCTAGAAAGCTAGATTGTACTTCTTGCTCTAAAGCAGAGTGTGATCAAGGGATGAGAACTCTGTTGTGTGTTTCACTTCAGAAATGGAGTTAAATCCATGGCTCTGAGTCTTCCTACCAGCAAGACTTCGTTTCAGGTAAGGGCAGTTACTTTACAGCTCAAACGAACTACATAGTTCACGAAGCTCACACGGTTCTCATCTTAACTGACAAGCATTGGATGTTAGAGGACTTTGCTTTGTATCAATTTCAAGCAGAGGTAAACTAGATATTGTCCGTATGTATAGGAAACATGGTTCTTTTCTTCTGAGCACACTCATGTTTCCTGCTGCATTAGAGACTCTAGAAAGCAAGAGCGTGCTTCTTGCTCTAAAGCAGAGTGTGATCCATGGATGACAACTGTCTTGTGTGTTTCCCTTCAGAAATGGAGTTAAATCCCCGGCTCTGAGTTTTCCTACAAGCAAGAATTCGTTTCAGGTAAGGGCAGTCACTTTTCAGCTCAAATGAATTACATTGGTCACAAAGTTCACACATTCCTCATCTTAACTGACATGCATTGGATGTTAGAGGACCAGTGCTTTGTATCAGTTTCAGAAGCAGAGTTGGACTCGATAATATCCATATGTGTAGGAAACACCGGTCATTTTTTCTCAGCACACTCAAGTTTCCTGCTGTCTTAGAGATTCCAGAAAGCTAGAGTGTGCTTCTTGCTATATAAAAGAGTGTGATCAAAGGATGAGAACTCTGTTGTGTGTTTCACTTCAGAAATGGAGTTAAATCCCATGCTCTGAGTCTTCCTACAAGCAAGACTTCGTTTCAGGTAAGGGCAGTTACTTTACAGCTCAAACGAACTACATCGTTCACAAAGCTCACACGTTTCTCATCTTAACTGACAAGCATTGGATGTTAGAGGAACTTTGCTTTGTATCAATTTCAAGCAGAGTTGAACTAGATATGGTCAGTATGTGTAGGAAACACCGTTCTTTTTTTCTCATCACACTCATGTTTTCTCCTCTCTTAGAGACTCTAGAACGCAAGAGCGTGCTTCTTGCTGTAAAGCAGAGTGTGAACAATGGATGAGAACTCTGCTGTGGGTTTCACTTCAGAAAAGGAGTTCAATCCCAGGTTCTGAGTCTTCCTACAAGCAAGACTTCGTTTAGGTAAGGGCAGTCACTTTTTAGCTCAAACAAACTACATCCTTCACGAAGCTCACAAGTTTCTCATCTTAACTGAGAAGCATTGGATGTTAGAGGACCTTTGCTTTGCATGAATTTCAGGCAGAGTTGAACTAGATATGGTCCGTAATTATAGGAAACACGGTTCCTTTCTTCTGAGCACACTCACGTTTCCTTCTGTATTAGAGAATCTAGAAAGCAAGAGCGTGCTTCTTGCTCTAAAGCAGAGTGTGATCAATGGATGAGAACTCTGTTGTGTGTTTCACTTCATAAATGGAGTTAAATCCCAGGCTCTGAGTCTTCCTACAAGCAAGTCTTCGTTTAAGGGTAGGGAAGTTACTTTACAGCTCAAACGAACTACATCGTTCACGAAGCTCACACGTTTCTCATCTTAACTGACAAGCATTGGATGTTAGAGGACCAGTGCATTGTATCAGTTTCAGTAGCAGAGTTGGACTAGATATGGTCCGTATGTGTAAGAAATACCGTTCTTTTTTTCTCAGCACACTCATGTTTCCTGCTGTAGTGGAGACTCTAGAAAGCAAGAGCGTGCTTCTTGATCTAAAGCAGAGTGTGATCAATGGATGAGAACTGTGTTGTGTGTTTCACTTCAGAAATGGAGTTAAATCCCATGCTCGTAGTGTTCCTACAAGGAAGACTTCATTTCAAGTAAGGGCAGTTACTTTCAGCTTAAACGAACTACATCGTTCATGAAACTCACACGTTTCTCATCTTCACTGACAAGCATTGGATGTTAGAGGACCTTTGCTTTGTATCAATTTCAAGCAGAGTTGAACTAGATATGGTATGTATGTTTAGGAAACACGGTTCTTTTCTTCTTAGCACACTCACGTTTCCTTCTGTATTAGAGACTCTAGAAAGCAAGAGCGTGCTTCTAGCTGTAAAGCAGAGTGTGATCCATGGATGAGAACTGTGTTGTGTGTTTCCCTTCAGAAATGGAGTTAAATTCCAGACTCTGTGTCTTCCTAGAAGCAAGACTTCGTTTCAGGCAAGGGCAGTCACTTTTCAGCTCAAACTATCTACATCGTTCAGGAAGCTCACACGTTTCGCATCTTAACTGACAAGAATTGGATGTTAGAGGACCTTTGGTTTGTTTCTGTTTCAGAAGCAGAGTTCGACTAGATATGGTCCGTATGTGTAGGAAACACCGTTCTTTTGTTCTCAACACACTCATGTTTCCTGCTGTCTTAGAGAGTCTAGAAAGCAAGAGTGTGCTTCTTGCTGTAAAGCAGAGTGTGAACAATGGATGAGAACTCTGCTGTGTGTTTCACTTCAGAAATGGAGTTAAATCCCAGGCTCTGAGTCTTACTACAAGCAAGACTTCGTTTCAGGTAAGGGCAGTCACTTTTCAGCTCAAACAAACTACATCGTTCACGAAGCTCAGACGTTTCTCATCTTAACTGACAAGCATTGGATGTTAGAAGACCAATGATTTGTATCAGTTTCAGCAGCAGAGTTGGACTAGATATGATCTGTATGTGTGGGAAACACCGTTCATTTGTTCTCAGCACACTCAAGTTTCCTGCTGTCTTAGCGACTCTAGAAATCTGGAGCGTGCTTCTTGCTCTAAAGCAGAGTGTGATCAATGAATGAGAACTCTGTTGTGTGTTTCACTTCAGAAATGGAGTTAAATACCAGGCTCTGAGTCTTCCTACAAGCAAGACTTCATTTCAGGTAAGGGCATTTAGTTTACAGCTCAAATGAACTATATCGTTCAGGAAGCTCACACGTTGCTCATCTTAACTGACAAGCATCGGATGTTAGAGGACCAGTGCTTTGTATCAGTTTCAGAAGCAGAGTTGGACTAGATATGGTCCATATGTAGAGGAAACACCATTCTTTTTTTCTCTGCACACTCACGTTTCATGCTCTCTTAGAAACTCTAGAAAGCTAGAGCTTGCTTCTTCCTCTAAAGCAGAGTGTGATCAATGGATGAGAAGTCTGCTGTGTGTTTCACTTCAGAAATGGAGTTAAATCCCAGGCTCTGAGTCTTCCTAAAGGAAGAATTCATTTCAAGTAAGGGCAGTTACTTTCAGCTCAAAAGAACTACTTCGTTCACGAAGTTCACACGTTCCTCATCTTAACTGACAAGCATTGGATGTTAGAGGACCAGTGCTTTGTATCAGTTTCAGAAGCAGAGTTGGAGTAGATATGATCCGTATGTGTAGGAAACACCGTTCATTTGGTCTCAGCACACTCAAGTTTCCTGATGTCTTAGAGATTCTAGAAAGCTAGAGTGTGCTTCTTGCTCTAAAGCAGAGGGTTATCCATGGATGATAACTGTGTTGTGTGTTTCCCTTCAGAAATGGAGTTAAATCCCATGCTCTGAGTCTTCCTACAAGGAAGACTTCGTTTCAGGTAAGGGCATTTAGTTTACAGCTCAAACAAACTATATCGTTCACGAGGCTCACACGTTTCTCATCTTAACTGATTAGCATTGGATGTTAGAGGACCTTTGCTTTGTATCAATTTCAAGCAGAGTTGAACTAGATATGGTCTGTATGTGTAAGAAACACCGTTCTTTTGTTCTCAGCACACTCATGTTTCTTGCTGTATTAGAGACTCTAGAAAGCAAGAGCGTGCTTCTTGCTCTAAAGCACAGTGTGATTAATGGATGAGAACTGTGTTGTGTGTTTCTCTTCAGAAATGGAGTTAAATCCCATGCTCTGAGTCTTTCTCCAAGGAAGACTTCATTTCAAGTAAGGGCAGTTACTTTCAGCTCAAACGAACTACATCGTTCACGAAGCTCACACGTTTCTCATCTTCACTGACAAGCATTGGATGTTAGAAGTCCTGTGGTTTGTTTCAGTTTCAGAAGCAGAGTTGAACTAGATATGGTCTCTATGTGTAGGAAACACCGTTCTTTTTTTCAGAGCACACTCAGGTTTCCTACTCTATTAGAGACTTTGGAAAGCAAGAGCGTGCTTCTTGCTCTAAAGCAGAGTGTGAACAATGGATGAGAACTCTGCTGTGGGTTACACTTCAGAATT
This sequence comes from Onychomys leucogaster, assembly GCA_949786385.1. Classification (NCBI taxonomy): domain Eukaryota; kingdom Metazoa; phylum Chordata; class Mammalia; order Rodentia; family Cricetidae; genus Onychomys; species Onychomys leucogaster. The sequence continues at coordinate 819,967 of CATKUP010000120.1, forward strand.
GGAGTTAAATCCCCAGCTCTGAGTTTTCCTACAAGCAAGAATTCGTTTCAGGTAAGGGCAGTCACTTTTCAGCTCAAAGGAATTACATCGGTCACGAAGTTCACACGTTCCTCATCTTAACTGACAAGCATTGGATGGTAGAGGACCAGTGCTTTGTATCAGTTTCAGAAGCAGAGTTGGAATAGATAATATCCATATGTGTAGGAAACACCGTTCATTTGTTCTCAGCACACTCAAGTTTCCTGCTGTCTTAGAGATTATAGAAAGCTAGAGTGTGCTTCTTGCTATAGAAAAGAGTGTGATCAAGGGATGAGAACTCTGTTGTGTGTTTCTCTTCAGAAATGGAGTTAAATCCCATGCTCTGAGTCTTCCTACAAGGAAGACTTCGTTTCAGGTAAGGGCAGTTACTTTACAGCTCAAATGAACTACATCGTTCAAGAAGCTCACACGTTTCTCATCTTAACTGTCAAGCATGGGATGTTAGAGGACCTTTGCTTTGTATCAATTTCAAGTAGAGTTGAACTAGATATGGTCAGAATGTGTAGGAAACACCGTTCTTTTGTTCTCATCACACTCATGTTTCCTCCTGTCTTAGAGACTCTAGAAAGCAACACCGTGCTTCTTGCTGTAAAGCAGAGTGTGAACAATGGATGAGAACTCTGCTGTGTGTTTCACTTCAGAAATGGAGTTAAATCCCAGGCTCTGAGTCTTCCTACAAGCAAGACTTCGTTTAGGTAAGGGCAGTCACTTTTCAGCTCAAAGAATCTACATCGTTCACGAAGCTTACAAGTTTCTCATCTTAACTGAGAATCATTGGATGTTAGAGGACCTTTGCTTTGTATCAATTTCAAGCAGAGTTGAACTAGATATGGTCCGTATGTATAGGAAAAACGGTTCTTTTCTTCTGAGCACACTCATGTTTCCTTCTGTATAGAGACTCTAGAAAGCAAGAGTGTGCTTCTTGCTGTAAAGCAGCGTGTGAACAATGGATGAGAACTCTGCTGTGTGTTTCACAACAGAAATGTTAAATCCCAGGCTCTCAATCTTACTAAAAGCAAGACTTCTTTTCAGGTTAGGGCAGTCACTTTTCAGCTCCAACAAACTACATCGTTCACGAAGCTCACACGTTTCTCATCTTAACTGAGAAGCATTGGATGTTAGAGGACCTGTGGTTTATTTCAGTTTCAGAAGCAGATTTCTACTAGATATGGTGCGTATGTGTAGGAAACACCGTTCTTTTGTTCTGAGCACACTCATGTTATCTGCTGTATTAGAGAATCTGGAAAGCAAGAGCGTGCTTCTTGCTCTAAAGCAGAGTGTGAACAATGGATGAGAACTGTGCTGTGTGTTTCACTTCAGAAATGGAGTTCAATCCCCGGCTCTGAGTCTTCCTAAGAGCAATACTTCGTTTCAGGTAAGGGAAGTTACTTTACAGCTCAAACGAACTACTTCATTCACGAAGCTCACACGTTTCTCATCTTAACTGACAAGCATTGGATGTTAGAGGACCAGTGCTTTGTATCAGTTTCAGTACCAGAGTTGGACTAGATATGGTCCGTATGTGTAAGAAACACCGTTCTTTTGTTCTCAGCACACTCATGTTTCCTGCTGTATTAGAGACTCTGGAAAGCAAGAGCGTGCTTCATGCTTTAAGCAGAGTGTGATCAGTGGATGAGAACTGTGTTGTGTGTTTCCCTTCAGAAATGGAGTTAAATCCCATGCTCTGAGTCTTCCTACAAGGAAGACTTCATTTCAAGTAAGGGCAGTTACTTTCAGCTCAAACGAACTACATCCTTCATGAAGCTCACACGTTTCTCATCTTCACTGACAAGCATTGGATGTTAGACGTCCTGTGGTTTGGTTCAGTTTCAGAAGCAGAGTTGAACTAGATATGGTCTGTATGTGTAGGAAACACCGTTCTTTTGTTCTGAGCACACTCAGGTTTCCTACTCTATTAGAGACTCTGGAGATCTAGAGCGTGCTTCTTGCTCTAAAGCAGAGTGTGAACAATGGATGAGAACTCTGCTGTGGGTTTCACTTCAGAAATGGAGTTAAATCCCAGGCTCTGAGTCTTCCTACAAGCAAGACTTCGTTTAGGTAAGGGCAGTCACTTTTCAGCTCCAACTAACTACATCATTCACGAAGCTCACACGTTTCTCATCTTAACTGACAATCATTGGATGTTAGAGGACATTTGCTTTGTATCAATTTCATGCAGAGTTGAACTAGATATGGTCTGTATGTATAGGAAACACGGTTCTTTTCTTCTGAGCACACTCATGTTTCCTTCTGTATTAGAGACTCTAGAAAGCAAGAGTGTGCTTCTTGCTGTAAAGCAGAGTGTGAACAGTTGATGAGAACTGTGCTGTGTGTTTCACAACAGAAATGTTGTTAAATCCCAGGCTCTCAATCTTACTAAAAGCAATACTTCGTTTCAGGTAAGGGCAGTCACTTTTCAGCTCTAAAGAACTACATCGTTCACGAAGTTCAAATGTTCCTCATCTTAACTGACAAGCATTGGATGTTAGAGGACCAGTGCTTTGTATCAGTTTCAGAAGCAGAGTTGTCTAGATAGGATCCGTATGTGTAGGAAACACCGTTCATTTGTTCTCAGAACACTCAAATTTCCTGCTGTCTTAGAGATTCTAGAAAGCTAGATTGTACTTCTTGCTCTAAAGCAGAGTGTGATCAAGGGATGAGAACTCTGTTGTGTGTTTCACTTCAGAAATGGAGTTAAATCCATGGCTCTGAGTCTTCCTACCAGCAAGACTTCGTTTCAGGTAAGGGCAGTTACTTTACAGCTCAAACGAACTACATAGTTCACGAAGCTCACACGGTTCTCATCTTAACTGACAAGCATTGGATGTTAGAGGACTTTGCTTTGTATCAATTTCAAGCAGAGGTAAACTAGATATTGTCCGTATGTATAGGAAACATGGTTCTTTTCTTCTGAGCACACTCATGTTTCCTGCTGCATTAGAGACTCTAGAAAGCAAGAGCGTGCTTCTTGCTCTAAAGCAGAGTGTGATCCATGGATGACAACTGTCTTGTGTGTTTCCCTTCAGAAATGGAGTTAAATCCCCGGCTCTGAGTTTTCCTACAAGCAAGAATTCGTTTCAGGTAAGGGCAGTCACTTTTCAGCTCAAATGAATTACATTGGTCACAAAGTTCACACATTCCTCATCTTAACTGACATGCATTGGATGTTAGAGGACCAGTGCTTTGTATCAGTTTCAGAAGCAGAGTTGGACTCGATAATATCCATATGTGTAGGAAACACCGGTCATTTTTTCTCAGCACACTCAAGTTTCCTGCTGTCTTAGAGATTCCAGAAAGCTAGAGTGTGCTTCTTGCTATATAAAAGAGTGTGATCAAAGGATGAGAACTCTGTTGTGTGTTTCACTTCAGAAATGGAGTTAAATCCCATGCTCTGAGTCTTCCTACAAGCAAGACTTCGTTTCAGGTAAGGGCAGTTACTTTACAGCTCAAACGAACTACATCGTTCACAAAGCTCACACGTTTCTCATCTTAACTGACAAGCATTGGATGTCAGAGGAACTTTGCTTTGTATCAATTTCAAGCAGAGTTGAACTAGATATGGTCAGTATGTGTAGGAAACACCGTTCTTTTTTTCTCATCACACTCATGTTTTCTCCTCTCTTAGAGACTCTAGAACGCAAGAGCGTGCTTCTTGCTGTAAAGCAGAGTGTGAACAATGGATGAGAACTCTGCTGTGGGTTTCACTTCAGAAAAGGAGTTCAATCCCAGGTTCTGAGTCTTCCTACAAGCAAGACTTCGTTTAGGTAAGGGCAGTCACTTTTTAGCTCAAACAAACTACATCCTTCACGAAGCTCACAAGTTTCTCATCTTAACTGAGAAGCATTGGATGTTAGAGGACCTTTGCTTTGTATCAGTTTCAAGCAGAGTTGAATTAGATATGGTCCGTATGTATAGGAAAGACGGTTCTTTTCTTCTGAGCACACTCACGTTTCCTTCTGTATTAGAGACTCTAGAAAGCAAGAGCGTGCTTCTTGCTCTAAAGCAGAGTGTGATCCATGGATGAGAACTGTGTCGTGTGTTTCCCTTCAGAAATGGAGTTGAATCCCAGGGTCTGAGTCTTCCAACAAGCAAAACTTCGTTTCAGGTAAGGGCAGTCACTGTTCAGCTCAAACGAATTACATTTGTCACGAAGCTCACACGTTTCTCATCTTAACTGACAAGCATCGGTAGTAAGAGGACCAGTGCTTTGTATCAGTTTCAGAAGCACAGTTGGACTAATTGTGGTCCGTAGGTGTAAGAAACACCGTTCTTTTGTTCTTAGAACACTCAGGTTTCCTGCTGTATTAGAGACTCTAGAAAGCAAGAGCGTGCTTCTTGCTCTAAAGCAGAGTGTGATCAATGGATGAGAACTCTGTTGTGTGTTTCACTTCAGAAATGGAGTTAAATCCCAGGCTCTGAGCCTTCCTACAAGCAAGAATTCGTTTCAGGTAAGGGCATTTAGTTCACAGCTCAAAGGAACTATATCGTTCACGAAGCCTACACGTTTCTCATATTAACTGATTAGCACTGGATGTTAGAGGAACTTTGCTTTGTATCAATTTCAAGCAGAGTTGAACTAGATATGTTCAGTATGTGTAGGAAACACCGTTCTTTTGTTCTCATCACACTCATGTTTCCTCCTGTCTTAGAGACTCTAGAAAGCAAGACCGTGCTTCTTGCTGTAAAGCAGAGTGTGAACAATGGATGAGAACTCTTCTGTGGGTTTCACTTCAGAATTGGAGTTATATCCCAGGCTCTAAATCTTCCTACAAGCAAGACTTCATTTAGGTAAGGGCAGTCACTTTTCAGCTCAAACAAACTACATCGTTCACAAAGCTCACATGTTTCTCATCTTAACTGACAAGCATTGGATGTTAGAGGACATTTGCTTTGTATCAATATCAAGCAGAGTTGAACTAGATATGGTCCGTATGTATAGGAAACACGGTTCTTTTCTTCTGAGCACACTCATGTTTCCTTCTGTATTAGAGACTCTAGAAAGCAAGAGTGTGCTTCTTGCTGTAAAGCAGAGTGTGAACAATGGATGAGAACTCTGCTGTGTGTTTCACAACAGAAATGTTGTTAAATCCCAGGCTCTCAATCTTACTAAAAGCATTACTTCGTTTCAGGTAAGGGCAGTCACTTTTCAGCTCTAACGAACTACATCTTTCACGAAGTTCACATGTTCCTCATCTTAAATGACAAGCATTGTATGTTAGAGGACCAGTGCTTTGTATCAGTTTCAGTAGCAGAGTTGGACTAGATATGGTCCGTATGTGTAAGAAACACCGTTCTTTTGTTCTCAGCACAATCATGTTTCCTCCTGTATTAGAGACTCTAGAAAGCAAGAGCGTGCTTCTTGCTGTAAAGCAGAGTGTGAACAATGAGTGAGAACTCTGCTGTTTGTTTCACATCAGAAATGGAGTTAAATTCCAGGCTCTGAGTCTTCCTACAAGCAAGACTTCGTTTCAGGTAAGGGCAGTCACTTTACAGCTCAAACGAACTATATCGTTCACGAAGCTCACATGTATCTCATCTTAACTGAGAAGCATTGGATGTTGGAGGACCTTTGCTTTGCATCAATTTCAAGCAGAGTTGAACTAGATATGGTCCATATGTGTAAGTAATACCGTTCATTGTTCTCAGCACACTCAGGTTTCCTGCTGTATTAGAGACTCTAGAAAGCAAGAGTTTGCTTCTTGCTCTAAAGCAGAGTTTATTCAATGGATGAGAACTCTGCTGTGTGTTTCACTTCAGAAATGGAGTTAAATCCCAGGCTCTGAGTCTTCCTACAAGGAAGACTCCGTTTCAAGTAAGGGAAGATACTTTATTCTCAAATGAAATACATCCTTCACGAGGCTCACACGTTTCTCATCTTAACTGACAAGAATTGGATGTTAGAGGACCTGTGGTTTGTTTCAGTTTCAGAAGCAGATTTGGACTAGATATGGTCCGTATGTGTAGGAAACACCGTTCTTTTGTTCTCATCACACTCATATTTCCTGCTGTCTTAGAGAGTCTAGAAAGCAAGAGCGTGCTTCTTTCTGTAAAGCAGAGTGTGATCAATGGATGAGAACTCTGTTGTGTGTTTCACTTGAGAAATGCAGTTAAATGCCAGGCTCTGAGTCTTCCTACAATCAAGACTTTGTTTCACGTAAGGGCAGTCACTTTTCAGTTCAAACAAATTACATCGGTCACGAAGCTCACACGTTTCTCATCTTAACTCACAAGCATTGGATGTTAGAGGAACTTTGGTTTGTTTCAGTTTCAGAAGCAGAGTTAGACTAGATATGGTCCGTATGTGTAGGAAACACCGTTCTTTTGTTCTCATCACACTCATGTTTCCTGCTGTCTTAGAGAGTCTTGAAAGCAAGAGCGTGCTTCTTGCTGTAAAGCAGAGTGTGATCATTGGATGTGAACTCTGTTGTGTGTTTCACTTCAGATATGCAGTTAAATCCCAGGCTCTGAGTCTTCCTACATGCAAGACTTGGTTTCAGGTAAGGGCAGTCACTTTTCAGCTGAAAAAAACTACATCGATCACAAAGCTCACACGTTTCTTATCTTAACTGACAAGCATCGGATGTTAGAGGACCAGTGCTTTGTATCAGTTTCAGAAGCAGAGTTGGACTAGATATGGTCTGTATGTGTAAGAAACACTGTACTTTTGTTCTCAGCACACTCACATTTCCTGCTCTATTAGAGACTCTAGAAAGCAAGAGCGTGCTTCTTGCTCTAAAGCAGAGTGTGATCAATGGATGAGAACTCTGTTGTGTGTTTCACCTCAGAAATGCATTTAAATCCCAGGCTCTGAGTCTTCCTACAAGCAAGACTTTGTTTCACGTAAGGGCAGTCACTTTTCAGCTCAAACGAATTACATCGGTCACGAAGCTCACACGTTTCTCATCTTAACTGACAAGCATTGGATGTTAGAGGACCTGTGGTTTGTTTCAGTTTCAGAAGCAGAGTTGGACTAGATATGGTCCGTATGTGTAGGAAACACCTTTCTTTTGTTATCATCACACTCATGTTTCCTGCTGTCTTAGAGAGTCTTGAAAGCAAGAGCGTGCTTCTTGTTCTAAAGCAGAGTGTGATCATTGGATGAGAACTCTGTTGTGTGTTTCACTTCAGATATGGAGTTAAAACCCAGGCTCTGAGTCTTTCTACAAGCAAGAATTCATTGCAGGTAAGGGAATTTACTTTACAGCTCAAACGAACTATATCGTTCACGAAGCTCACACGTTTCTCATCTTAACTGAGAAGCACTGAATGTTAGAGGACCAGTGCTTTGTATCAGTTTCAGAAGCAGAGTTGGACTAGATATGGTCCGTATGTGTAAGATACACCGTTCTTTTGTTCTCAGCACACTCACATTTCCTGCTGTATTAGAGGCTCTAGAAAGCAAGAGCGTGCTTCTTGCTCTAAAGCAGAGTGTGATCAATGGATGAGACCTCTGTTGTGAGTTTCACTTCAGAAATGGAGTTGAATCCCAGGCTCTGAGTCTTCCTACAAGCAAGACTTCGTTTCAGGTAAGGGAATTTACATTACAGCTCAAACGAACTACATCATTCACGAAGCTCACACGTTTCTCATCTTAACTGACAAGAATTGGATGTTAGAGGACCTGAGGTTTGTTTCAGTTTCAGAAGCAGATTTGGACTAGATATGGTCCGTATGTGTAGGAAACACCGTTCTTTTGTTCTCATCACACTCATATTTCCTGCTGTCTTAGAGAATCTAGAAAGCAAGAGCATGCTTCTTGCTGTAAAGCAGAGTGTGATCAATGGATGAGAACTCTGTTGTGTGTTTCACTTGAGAAATGCAGTTAAATGCCAGGCTCTGAGTCTTCCTACAAGCAAGACTTTGTTTCACGTAAGGGCAGTCACTTTTCAGCTCAAACGAATTACATCGGTCACGAAGCTCACACGTTTCTCATCTTAACTCACAAGCATTGGATGTTAGAGGACCTTTGGTTTGTTTCACTTTCATAAGCAGAGTTAGACTAGATATGGTCCGTATGTGTAGGAAACACCGTTCTTTTGTTCTCATCACACTCATGTTTCCTGCTGTCTTAGAGAGTCTTGAAATCAAGATGTGCTTCTTGCTGTAAAGCAGAGTGTGATCATTGGATGTGAACTCTGTTGTGTGTTTCACTTCAGATATAGAGTTAAATCCCAGGCTCTGAGTCTTCCTATATGCAAGACTTCGTTTCAGGTAAGGGCAGTCACTTTTCAGCTGAAAAAAACTACATCGATCACAAAGCTCACACGTTTCTCATCTTAACTGACAAGCCTCGGATGTTAGAGGACCAGTGCTTTGTATCAGTTTCAGAAGCAGAGTTGGACTTGATATGGTCTGTATGTGTAAGAAACACTGTACTTTTGTTCTCAGCACACTCACATTTCCTGCTCTATTAGAGACTCTAGAAAGCAAGAGCGTGCTTCTTGCTCTAAAGCAGAGTGTGATCAATGGATGAGAACTCTGTTGTGTGTTTCACTTCAGAAATGCATTTAAATCCCAGGCTCTGAGTCTTCCTACAAGCAAGACATTGTTTCACGTAAGGGAAGTCACTTTTCAGCTCAAACGAATTACATCGGTCACGAAGCTCACACGTTTCTCATCTTAACTGACCAGCATTGGATGTTAGAGGACCTTTGGTTTGTTTCAGTTTCAGAAGCAGAGTTGGACTAAATATGGTCCGTTTGTGTAGGAAAAACCGTTCTTTTGTTCTCATCACACTCATGTTTCCTGCTGTCTTAGAGAGTCTTGAAAGCAAGAGCGTGCTTCTTGCTCTAAAGCAGAGTGTGATCATTGGATGAGAACTCTGTTGTGTGTTTCACTTCAGATATGGAGTTAAAACCCAGGCTCTGAGTCTTTCTACAAGCAAGAATTCATTGCAGGTAACGGAATTTACTTTACAGCTCAAACGAACTATATCGTTCACGAAGCTCACACGTTTCTCATCTTAACTGAGAAGCACTGAATGTTAGAGGACCAGTGCTTTGTATCAGTTTCAGAAGCAGAGTTGGACTAGATATGGTCCATATGTGTAAGATACACCGTACTTTTGTTCTCAGCACACTCACATTTCCTGCTGTATTAGAGGCTCTAGAAAGCAAGAGCGTGCTTCTTGCTCTAAAGCAGAGTGTGATCCACGGATGAGACCTCTGTTGTGAGTTTCACTTCAGAAATGGAGTTAAATCCCAGACTCTGAGTCTTCCTACAAGCCAGACTTCGTTTCAGGTAAGGGCAGTCACTTTTCAGCTCAAACGAACTACATCGTTCTTGACGTTCACATGTTCCTCATCTTAACTGACAAGCATTGGATGTAAGAGGACCTTTGCTTTGTATCAATTTCAAGCAGAGTTGAACATGATAAGGTCCATATGTATAGGAAACACGGTTCTTTTCTTCTGAGCACACTCACGTTTCCTGCTGTATTAGAGGCTCTAGAAAGCAAGAGCGTGCTTCTTGCTCTAAAGCAGAGTGTGATCAATGGATGAGACCTCTGTTGTGAGTTTCACTTCAGAAATGGAGTTGAATCCCAGGCTCTGAGTCTTCCTACAAGCAAGACTTCGTTTCAGGTAAGGGAATTTACATTACAGCTCAAACGAACTACATCATTCACGAAGCTCACACGTTTCTCATCTTAACTGACAAGAATTGGATGTTAGAGGACCTGTGGTTTGTTTCAATTTCAGAAGCAGATTTGGACTAGATATGGTCCGTATGTGTAGGAAACACCGTTCTTTTGTTCTCATCACACTCATATTTCCTGCTGTCTTAGAGAGTCTAGAAAGCAAGAGCGTGCTTCTTGCTGTAAAGCAGAGTGTGAACAATGGATGAGTACTCGGCTGTGTGTTTCACTTCAGAAATGGAGTTAAATCCCATACTCTGAGTCTTCCTACAAGCAAGACTTCCTATCAGGTAAGGGCAGTCACTTTTCAGCTCAAACAAACTACATCGATCACGAAGCTCACACGTTTCTCATCTTAACTGACAAGCATTGGATGTTAGAGGACCAGTGCTTTGTGTCAGTTTCAGAAGCAGAGTTTGACTGGATATGATCCGTATGTGTAGGAAACACCGTTCATTTGTTCTCTGCACACTCAAGTTTCCTGCTGTATGAGAGACTCTAGAAAGCAAGAGCGTGCTTCGTGCTCTAAAGCAGAGTGTGATCAATGGATGAGACCTCTGTTGTGTGCTTCACTTCAGAAATGGAGTTGAATCCCAGGCTTTGAGTCTTCCTACAAGGAAGAATTCGTTTCAGGTAAGGGAATTTACATTACAGCTCAAACGAACTACCTCATTCACGAAGCTCACACGTTTCTCATCTTAACTGACAAGCATTGGTTGTTAGAGGACCTGTGGTTTGTATCAATTTCAAGCAGAGTTGGACTAGATATGATCCGTATGTGTAGGAAACCCCATCATTTGTTCTCAGCACACTCAAGTTTCCTGCTGTCTTAGAGACTCTAGAAAGCTAGAGTGTGCTACTTGCTCTAAAGCAGAGTGTGATCCATGGATGAGAACTGTGTTATGTGATTCCCTTCATAAATGGATTTAAATCCCAGGCTCTGTGTATACCTACAAGCAAGACTTCGTTTCAGGTAATGGCAGTCACTTTTCAACCCAAAGAATTACATCGGTAACGAAGCTCACACGTTGCTCATCTTAACTGACAAGCATTGGATGTTAGAGGACCTTTGGTTTGTTTCAGTTTCAGAAGCAGAGTTGGACTATATATGGTCCTTGTGTGTAGGAAACACCGTTGTTTTGTTCTCATCACACTCATATTTCCTGCTGTCTTAGAGAGTCTAGAAAGCAAGAGAGTGCTTCTTGCTATAAAGCAGAGTGTGAACAATGAATGAGAACTCGGCTATGTGTTTCACTTCAGAAATGGTTTTAAATCCCAGTTTCTGAGTCGTCCTACAAGCAAGACTTCGATTCAGGTAAGGGCAGTCACTCTTCAGCTCAAACGAATTACATTGGTCACGAAGCTCACACGTTTCTAATCTTAACTGACAAGCATTGTATGTTAGAGGTCCAGTGCTTTGTATCAGTTTCAGAAGCAGAGTTGGACTAGGTATGGTCTGTATGTGTAAGAAACACCGTTATTTTATTCTCAGCACACTCACGTTTCCTGCTTTATTAGAGACTCTAGAAAGCAAGAGCATGCTTCTTGCTCTAAAGCAGAGTGTGATCAATGGATGAGAACTCTGTTGTGTGTTTCACTTCAGAAATGGAGTTAAATCCCAGGCTCTGAGTCTTCCTACATGCAAGACTTCGTTTCAGGTAAGGGCAGTCACTTTTCAGCTCAAAAAAACTACATCGATCACAAAGCTCACACGTTTCTCATCTTAACTGACAAGCATTGGATGTTAGAGGACCTTTGGTTTGTTTCAGATTCAGAAGCAGAGTTTGACTAGATATGGTCCGTATGTGTAGGAAACACCGTTCTTTTGTTCTCATCACACTCATGTTTCCTGCTGTCTTAGAGAGTCTTGAAAGCAAGAGCGTGCTTCTTGCTCTAAAGCAGAGTGTGATCATTGGATGAGAACTCTGTTGTGTGTTTCACTTCAGATATGGAGTTAAATCCCAGGCTCTCAGTCTTCCTACAAGCAAGAATTCATTGCAGGTAAGGGAATTTACTTTACAGCTCAAACGAACTATATCGTTCACGAAGCTCACATGTTTCCCATCTTCACTGAGAAGCACTGAATGTTAGAGGACCAGTGCTTTGTATCAGTTTCAGAAGCAGAGTTGGACTAGATATGGTCCATATGTGTAAGATACACCGTTCTTTTGTTCTCAGCACACTCACATTTCCTGCTGTATTAGAGGCTCTAGAAAGCAAGAGCGTCCTTCTTGCTCTAAAGCAGAGTGTGATCATTGTTGAGACCTCTGTTGTGTGTTTCACTTCAGAAATGGAGTTGAATCCCAGGCTCTGAGTCTTCCTACAAGCAAGACTTCTATTCAGGTGAGGGAATTTACATTACAGCTCAAATGAACTACATCATTCACGAAACTCACACGTTTCCCATCTTAACTGACAAGAATTGGATGTTAGAGGACCTGAGTTTTGTTTCAGTTTCAGAAGCAGATTTGGACTAGATATGGTCCGTAGGTGTAGGAAACACCGTTCTTTTGTTCTCATCACACTCATATTTCCTGCTGTCTTAGAGAGTCTAGAAAGCAAGAGCATGCTTCTTGCTGTAAAGCAGAGTGTGATCAATGGATGTGAAATCTGTTGTGTGTTTCACTTCAGATATAGAGTTAAATCCCAGGCTCTGAGTCTTCCTATATGCAAGACTTCGTTTCAGGTAAGGGCAGTCACTTTTCAGCTGAAAAAAACTACATCGATCACAAAGCTCACACGTTTCTCATCTTAACTGACAAGCCTCGGATGTTAGAGGACCAGTGCTTTGTATCAGTTTCAGAAGCAGAGTTGGACTTGATATGGTCTGTATGTGTAAGAAACACTGTACTTTTGTTCTCAGCACACTCACATTTCCTGCTCTATTAGAGACTCTAGAAAGCAAGAGCGTGCTTCTTGCTCTAAAGCAGAGTGTGATCAATGGATGAGAACTCTGTTGTGTGTTTCACTTCAGAAATGCATTTAAATCCCAGGCTCTGAGTCTTCCTACAAGCAAGACTTTGTTTCACGTAAGGGCAGTCACTTTTCAGCTCAAACGAATTAAATCGGTCATGAAGCTCACACGTTTCTCATCTTAACTGACAAGCATTGGATGTTAGAGGACCTGTGGTTTGTTTCAGTTTCAGAAGCAGAGTTTGACTGGATATGATCCGTATGTGTAGGAAACACCGTTCATTTGTTCTCAGCACACTCAAGTTTCCTGCTGTATGAGAGACTCTAGAAAGCAAGAGCATGCTTCGTGCTCTAAAGCAGAGTGTGATCAATGGATGAGACCTCTGTTGTGTGCTTCACTTCAGAAATGGAGTTGAATCCCAGGCTTTGAGTCTTCCTACAAGGAAGAATTCGTTTCAGGTAAGGGAATTTACATTACAGCTCAAACGAACTACCTCATTCACGAAGCTCACACGTTTCTCATCTTAACTGACAAGCATTGGTTGTTAGAGGACCTGTGGTTTGTATCAATTTCAAGCATAGTTGGACTAGATATGATCCGTATGTGTAGGAAACCCCATCATTTGTTCTCAGCACACTCAAGTTTCCTGCTGTCTTAGAGACTCTAGAAAGCTAGAGTGTGCTTCTTGCTCTAAAGCAGAGTGTGATCCATGGATGAGAACTGTGTTATGTGATTCCCTTTAGAAATGGTTTTAAATCCCAGTTTCTGAGTCTTCCTACAAGCAATACTTCGATTCAGGTAAGGGCAGGCACTCTTCAGCTCAAACGAATTACATTGGTCACGAAGCTCACACGTATCTAATCTTAACTGACAAGCATTGTATGTTAGAGTTCCAGTGCTTTGTATCAGTTTCAGAAGCAGAGTTGGACTAGGTATGGTCTGTATGTGTAAGAAACACCGTTCTTTTGTTCTCAGAACACTCACGTTTCCTGCTTTATTAGAGACTCTAGAAAGCAAGAGCATGCTTCTTGCTCTAAAGCAGAGTGTGATCAATGGATGAGAACTCTGTTGTGTGTTTCACCTCAGAAATGCATTTAAATCCCAGGCTCTGAGTCTTCCTACAAGCAAGACTTTGTTTCACGTAAGGGCAGTCACTTTTCAGCTCAAACGAATTACATCGGTCACGAAGCTCACACGTTTCTCATCTTAACTGACAAGCATTGGATGTTAGAGGACCTTTGGTTTGTTTCAGTTCCAGAAGCAGAGTTGGACTAGATATGGTCCGTATGTGTAGGAAACACCGTTCTTTTGTTCTCATCACACTCATGTTTCCTGCTGTCTTAGAGAGTCATGAAAGCAAGAGCGTGCTTCTTGCTCTAAAGCAGAGTGTGATCATTGGATGAGAACTCTGTTGTGTGTTTCACTTCAGATATGGAGTTAAAACCCAGACTCTGAGTCTTTCTACAAGCAAGAATTCATTGCAGGTAAGGGAATTTACTTTACAGCTCAAACGAACTATATCGTTCACGAAGCTCACACGTTTCTCATCTTAACTGAAAAGCATTGGAAGTTAGAGGACCTGTGGTTTGTTTCAGTTTCAGAAGCAGAGTTGGACTAGATATGGTCCGTATGTGTAGGAAACACCGTTCTTTTGTTCTCATCACACTCATATTTCCTGCTGTCTTAGAGAGTCTAGAAAGCAAGAGCGTGCTTCTGGCTGTAAAGCAGAGTGTGAACAATGGATGAGTACTCGGCTGTGTGTTTCACTTCAGAAATGGAGTTAAATCCCAGACTCTGAGTCTTCCTACAAGCAAGACCTCCTATCAGGTAAGGGCAGTCACTTTTCAGCTCAAACAAACTACATCGATCACAAAGCTCACACGTTTCTCATCTTAACTGACAAGCATTGTATGTTAGAGGACCAGTGCTTTGTGTCAGTTTCAGAAGCAGAGTTTGACTGGATATGATCCATATGTGTAGGAAACACCGTTCATTTCTTCTCAGCACACTCAAGTTTCCTGCTGTATGAGAGACTCTAGAAAGCAAGAGCGTGCTTCGTGCTCTAAAGCAGAGTGTGATCAATGGATGAGACCTCTGTTGTGTGCTTCACTTCAGAAATGGAGTTGAATCCCAGGCTTTGAGTCTTCCTACAAGGAAGAATTCGTTTCAGGTAAGGGAATTTACATTACAGCTCAAACGAACTACCTCATTCACGAAGCTCACACGTTTCTCATCTTAACTGACAAGCATTGGTTGTTAGAGGACCTGTGGTTTGTATCAATTTCAAGCAGAGTTGGACTAGATATGATCCGTATGTGTAGGAAACCCCATCATTTGTTCTCAGCACACTCAAGTTTCCTGCTGTCTTAGAGACTCTAGAAAGCTAGAGTGTGCTTCTTGCTCTAAAGCAGAGTGTGATCCATGGATGAGAACTGTGTTATGTGATTCCCTTCAGAAATGGAGTTAAATCCCAGGCTCTGTGTATACCTACAAGCAAGACTTCGTTTCAGGTAATGGCAGTCACTTTTCAACCCAAAGAATTACATCGGTAACGAAGCTCACACGTTGCTCATCTTAACTGACAAGCATTGGATGTTAGAGGACTTTTGGTTTGTTTCAGTTTCAGAAGCAGAGTTGGACTATATATGGTCCTTGTGTGTAGGAAACACCGTTGTTTTGTTCTCAGCACACTCATATTTCCTGCTGTCTTAGAGAGTCTAGAAAGCAAGAGAGTGCTTCTTGCTATAAAGCAGAGTGTGAACAATGAATGAGAACTCGGCTATGTGTTTCACTTCAGAAATGGTTTTAAATCCCAGTTTCTGAGTCTTCCTACAAGCAAGACTTCGATTCAGGTAAGGGCAGTCACTCTTCAGCTCAAACGAATTACATTGGTCACGAAGCTCACACGTTTCTCATCTTAACTGACAAGCATTGTATGTTAGAGGTCCAGTGCTTTGTATCAGTTTCAGAAGCAGAGTTGGACTAGGTATGGTCTGTATGTGTAAGAAACACCGTTCTTTTGTTCTCAGCACACTCACGTTTCCTGCTTTATTAGAGACTCTAGAAAGCAAGAGCATGCTTCTTGCTCTAAAGCAGAGTGTGATCAATGGATGAGAACTCTGTTGTGTGTTTCACTTCAGAAATGGAGTTAAATCCCAGGCTCTGAGTCTTCCTACATGCAAGACTTCGTTTCAGGTAAGGGCAGTCACTTTTCAGCTCAAAAAAACTACATCGATCACAAAGCTC
This sequence comes from Onychomys leucogaster, assembly GCA_949786385.1. Taxonomy (NCBI): domain Eukaryota; kingdom Metazoa; phylum Chordata; class Mammalia; order Rodentia; family Cricetidae; genus Onychomys; species Onychomys leucogaster. The sequence goes on from CATKUP010000120.1 coordinate 835,800, forward strand.
AAATGTTTCTCATCTTAACTGACAAGCATCAGATGTTAGAGGACCAGTGCTTTGTATCAGTTTCAGAAGCAGAGTTGGACTAGATATGGTCTGTATGTGTAAGAAACACTGTTCTTTTGTTCTCAGCACACTCACATTTCCTGCTGTATTAGAGATTCTAGAAAGCAAGAGCGTGCTTCTTGCTCTAAAGCAGAGTGTAATCAATGGATGAGAACTCTGTTGTGTGTTTCACTTCAGAAATGCAGTTAAATCCCAGGCTCTGAGTCTTCCTACAAGCAAGACTTTGTTTCACGTAAGGGCAGTCACTTTTCAGCTCGAACGAATTACATCGGTCACGAAGCTCACACGTTTCTCATCTTAACTGACAAGCATTGGATGTTAGAGGACCTGTGGTTTGTTTCAGTTTCAGAAGCAGATTTGGACTAGATATGGTCCGTATGTGTAGGAAACACCGTTCTTTTGTTCTCATCACACTCATATTTCCTGCTGTCTTAGAGAGTCTAGAAAGCAAGAGCGTGCTTCTTGCTGTAAAGCAGAGTGTGATCAATGGATGAGAACTCTGTTGTGTGTTTCACTTGAGAAATGCAGTTAAATGCCAGGCTCTGTGTCTTCCTACAAGCAAGACTTTGTTTCACGTAAGGGCAGTCACTTTTCAGCTCAAACGAATTACATCGGTCACGAAGCTCACACGTTTCTCATCTTAACTCACAAGCATTGGATGTTAGAGGACCTTTGGTTTGTTTCAGTTTCAGAAGCAGAGTTAGACTAGATATGGTCCGTATGTGTAGGAAACACCGTTCTTTTGTTCTCAGCACACTCACGTTTCCTGCTTTATTAGAGACTCTAGAAAGCAAGAGCATGCTTCTTGCTCTAAAGCAGAGTGTGATCAATGGATGAGAACTCTGTTGTGTGTTTCACTTCAGAAATGGAGTTAAATCCCAGGCTCTGAGTCTTCCTACATGCAAGAGTTCGTTTTCGGTAAGGGCAGTCACTTTTCAGCTCAAAAAAACTACATCGATCACAAAGCTCACACGTTTCTCATCTTAACTGACAAGCATCGGATGTTAGAGGACCACTGCTTTGTATCAGTTTCAGAAGCAGAGTTGGACTAGATATGGTCTGTAAGTGTAAGAAACTCTGTTCTTTTGTTCTCAGCACACTCACATTTCCTGCTGTATTAGAGACTCTAGAAAGCAAGAGCGTGCTTCTTGCTCTAATGCTGAGTGTGATCAATGGATGAGAACTCTGTTGTGTGTTTCACTTCAGAAAGGAGTTAAATCCCAGGCTCTGAGTCTTCCTACATGCAAGACTTCGTTTCAGGTAAGGGCAGTCACTTTTCAGCTCAAACGAATTATATAGGTCACGAAGCTCACACGTTTCTCATCTTAACTGACAAGCATTGGATGTTAGAGGACCTGTGGTTTGTTTCAGTTTCAGAAGCAGAGTTGGACTAGATATGGTCCGTATGTGTAGGAAACACCATTCTTTTGTTCTGATCACACTCATATTTCCTGCTGTCTTAGAGAGTCTAGAAAGCAAGAGCGTGCTTCTAGCTCTAAAGCAGAGTGTGAACAATGGATGAGAACTCTGCTGTGTGTTTCACTTCAGAAATGGAGTTAAATCCCGGGCTCTGAGTCTTCCTACAAGCAAGACTTCGTTTCAGGTAAGGGCAGTCATTTTCAGCTCAAAAAAACTACATCGACCACAAAGCTCACACGTTTCTCATCTTAACTGAAAAGCATTGTATGTTAGAGGATCAGTGCTTTGTATCAGTTTCAGAAGCAGGGTTGGACTAGATATGATCTGTATGTGTAGGAAACACCGTTCATTTGATCTCAGCACACTCAAGTTTCCTGCTGTCTTAGAGACTCAAGAAAGCTAGAGCGTGCTTCTTGCTCTAAAGCAGAGTGTGATCCATGGATGAGAACTGTGTTATGTGATTCCCTTCAGAAATGTAGTTAAATCCCAGGCTCTGAGTCTTCCTACAAGCAAGACTTCGTTTCACGTAAGGGCAGTCACTTTTCAGCTCAAACGAATTACATTGGTCACGAAGCTCACACTTTTCTCATCTTAACTGACAAGCATTGGATGTTAGAGGACCTTTGCTTTGTTTCAGTTTCAGAAGCAGAGTTGGACTAGATATGGTCCGTATGTGTAGGAAACACCGTTCTTTTGTTCTCTTCACACTCATGTTTCCTGCTGTCTTAGAGAGTCTAGAAAGCAAGAGCGTGCTTCTTGCTGTAAAGCAGAGTGTGATCAATCAATGAGAACTCTGCTGTGTGTTTCACTTCAGAAATGGAGTTAAATCCCATGCTCTGAGTCTTCCTACAAGCAAGACTTCGATTCAGGTAAGGGAAGTTGCTTTACAACTCAAACGAACTACATAATTCACGAAGCTCACACGTTTCTCATCTTAACTTACAAGCATTGGATGTTAGAGGACCTTTGGTTTGTTTCAGTTTCAGAAGCAGAGTTGGACAAGATATGGTCCGTATGTGTATGAAACACCGTTTTTTGTTCTTAGCACACCCATGTTTCCTGCTGTATTAGAGACTCTAGAAAGCAAGAGCGTGCTTCCTGCTGTAAAGCAGAGTGTTATCAATGGATGAGAACTCTGTTGTGTGTTTCACTTCAGAAATGGAGTTAAATCCCAGGCTCTGAGTCTTCCTACAAGCAAGACATCGTTTCAGGTAAGGGAGTCACTCTTCAGCTCAAAAGATCTACATCGTTCAGGAAGATAACACGTTTCTCATCCTAACTGACAAGCATTGGATGTTAGAGGACCTGTGGTTTGTTTCACTTTCAGAAGCAGAGTTGGACAAGATATGGTCCGTATGTGTAGGAAACACCGTTCTTTTGTTCTAAGCACACTCAGGTTTCCTGCTGTATTAGAGATTCTAGAAAGCTAGAGTGTCCTTCTTGCTCTAAAGCAGAGTGTGTTCAAGGGATGAGAATTCTGTTGTTTGTTTCACTTCAGAATTGGAGTTAAATCCCTGGCTCTGAGTCTTCCTACAAGCAAGACTTCGTTTTAGGTAAGGGCATTTACTTTACAGCTCAAACGAACTACATCGTTCACGAAGCACACACATTTCTCCTCTTAACAGACAAGCATTGGATATTAGAGTACCTTTGCTTTGTGTCAATTTCAAGAAGAGTTGAACTAGATATGGTCCTTATATATAGGAAACACGGTTCTTTTCTTTTGAGGACACTCACGTTTCCTGCTGCATTAGAGACTCTAGAAAGCAAGAGCCAGGTTCTTGCTCTAAAGCAGAGTGTGATCCATGGATTACAACTGTTTTGTGAGTTTCCCTTCAGAAATGGAGTTAAATCCCAGGCTCTGTGTCTTCCTACAAGCAAGACTCCGTTTCAGGTATGGGTAGTCACTTTTCACCTCAAACGAACTACATCGTTCAGGAAGCTCACAAGTTTCTCATCTTAACTCACAAGCATTGGATGGTAGAGGACCAGTGCTTTGTATCAGTTTCTGAAGCAGAGTAGGAATAAATATGGTCCGTATGTGTAAGAAACACCGTTATTTTGTTCTCAGCACACTTATGTTTCCTGCTCTATTAGAGACTCTAGAAAGCAAGAGCGTGCTTCTTGCTCTAAAGCAGAGTGTGATCAATGGATGCTAACTGTGTTGTGTGTTTCATTTCAGAAATGGAGTTTAATCCCTGCCTCTGAGTCTTCCTACAAGCAAGACTTCGTTTCAGGTATGGGCATTTACTTTACAGCTCAAACGAACTATATCGTTCACGAAGCTCACACGTTTCTCATCTTAACAGAGAAGCATTGGATGTTAGAGGACCTTTGCTTTGTATCAATTTCAAGCAGAGTTGAACTAGATATGGTCCGTATGTATAGGAAACACGGTTCTTTTCTTCTGAGCACACACAGGTTTCCTGCTGTGTTAGAGACTCTGGAATGCAAGAGCGTGCTTCTTTCTCTAAAGCAGAGTGTGATCAATGTATAAGAACTCTGTTTTGTGTTTCACTTCAAAAATCGAGTTAAATCCCAGGCTCTGAGTCTTCCTACAAGCAAGACTTCGTTTTAGGTAAGGGCAGTTACTTTACAGCTCAAACGAACTACATCGTTCACGAAGCACACACATTTCTCCTCTTAACAGACAAGCATTGGATATTAGAGTACCTTTGCTTTGTATCAATTTCAAGAAGAGTTGAACTAGATATGGTCCTTATGTATAGGAAACACGGTTCTTTTCTTTTGAGGACACTCACGTTTCCTGCTGCATTAGAGACTCTAGAAAGCAAGAGCCAGGTTCTTGCTCTAAAGCAGAGTGTGATCCATGGATTACAACTGTTTTGTGAGTTTCCCTTCAGAAATGGAGTTAAATCCCAGGCTCTGTGTCTTCCTACAAGCAAGACTCCGTTTCAGGTATGGGTAGTCACTTTTCACCTCAAACGAACTACATCGTTCAGGAAGCTCACAAGTTTCTCATCTTAACTCACAAGCATTGGATGGTAGAGGACCAGTGCTTTGTATCAGTTTCTGAAGCAGAGTAGGAATAAATATGGTCCGTATGTGTAAGAAACACCGTTATTTTGTTCTCAGCACTCTTATGTTTCCTGCTCTATTAGAGACTCTAGAAAGCAAGAGCGTGCTTCTTGCTCTAAAGCAGAGTGTGATCAATGGATGCTAACTGTGTTGTGTGTTTCATTTCAGAAATGGAGTTTAATCCCTGCCTCTGAGTCTTCCTACAAGCAAGACTTCGTTTCAGGTATGGGCATTTACTTTACAGCTCAAACGAACTATATCGTTCACGAAGCTCACACGTTTCTCATCTTAACAGAGAAGCATTGGATGTTAGAGGACCTTTGCTTTGTATCAATTTCAAGCAGAGTTGAACTAGATATGGTCCGTATGTATAGGAAACATGGTTCTTTTCTTCTGAGCACACACAGGTTTCCTGCTGTGTTAGAGACTCTGGAATGCAAGAGCGTGCTTCTTGCTCTAAAGCAGAGTGTGATCAATGTATGAGAACCCTGTTTTGTGTTTCACTTCAAAAATCGAGTTAAATCCCAGGCTCTGAGTCTTGCGACAAGAAAGACTTCGTTTCAGGTAAGGGCAGTCACTTTTCAGCTCCAACGAATTACTTCAGTCACGAAGATCACACGTTTCTCATCTTAACTGACAAGCATTGGATGTTAGAGGACCAGTGCTTTGTATCAGTTTCAGAAGCATAGTTGGACTAGATATGGTCCGTATGTGTAAGAAACACCGTTCTTTTGTTCTCATCACACTCATGTTTCCTGCTGTATTAGAGACTCTAGAAAGCAAGAGCGTGCTTCTTGCTCTAAAGCAGACTTTGATCAATTGATGAGAACTCTGTTGTGTGTTTCCCTTCAGAAATGGAGTTAAATCCCAGGCTCTGAGTCTTCCTATAAGCAAGACTTCGTTTCAGGTAAAGGAAGTTACTTTTCAGCTCAAACGAACTACATCGTTCACGAAGCTCACACGTTTCTCATCTTAACAGAGAAGCATTGGATGTTAGAGGACCTTTGCTTTGTATCAATTTCAAGCAGAGTTGAACTAGATATGGTCCCTATGTATAGGAAACACGGTTCTTTTCTTCTGCGCACATCAGGTTTCCTGTTGTATTAGAGACTCTGGAATGCAAGAGCGTGCTTCTTGCTCTAAAGCAGAGTGTGATCAATGGATGAGAACTGTGTTGTGTGTTTCATTTCAGAAATGGAGTTAAATCCCAGGCTCTGAGTCTTCCTACAAGCAAGACTTTGTTTCACGTAAGGGCAGTCACTTTTCAGCTCGAACGAATTACATCGGTCACGAAGCTCACACGTTTCTCATCTTAACTGACAAGCATTGGATGTTAGAGGACCTGTGGTTTGTTTCAGTTTCAGAAGCAGATTTGGACTAGATATGGTCCGTATGTGTAGGAAACACCGTTCTTTTGTTCTCATCACACTCATATTTCCTGCTGTCTTAGAGAGTCTAGAAAGTAAGAGCGTGCTTCTTGCTGTAAAGCAGAGTGTGAACAATGGATGAGAACTCTGTTGTGTGTTTCACTTGAGAAATGCAGTTAAATGCCAGGCTCTGTGTCTTCCTACAAGCAAGACTTTGTTTCACGTAAGGGCAGTCACTTTTCAGCTCAAACGAATTACATCGGTCACGAAGCTCACACGTTTCTCATCTTAACTCACAAGCATTGGATGTTAGAGGACCTTTGGTTTGTTTCAGTTTCAGAAGCAGAGTTAGACTAGATATGGTCCGTATGTGTAGGAAACACCGTTCTTTTGTTCTCATCACACTCATGTTTCCTGCTGTCTTAGAGAGTCTTGAAAGCAAGAGCGTGCTTCTTGCTGTAAAGCAGAGTGTGATCATTGGATGTGAACTCTGTTGTGTGTTTCACTTCAGATATGGAGTTAAATCCCAGGCTCTGAGTCTTCCTACATGCAAGACTTCGTTTCAGGTAAGGGCATTCACTTTTCAGCTCAAAAAAACTATATCGATCACAAAGCTCACACGTTTCTCATCTTAACTGACAAGCATCAGATGTTAGAGGACCAGTGCTTTGTATCAGTTTCAGAAGCAGAGTTGGACTAGATATGGTCTGTATGTGTAAGAATCACTGTACTTTTGTTCTCAGCACACTCACATTTCCTGCTCTATTAGAGACTCTAGAAAGCAAGAGCGTGCTTCTTGCTCTAAAGCAGAGTGTGATCAATGGATGAGAACTCTGTTGTGTGTTTCACCTCAGAAATGCATTTAAATCCCAGGCTCTGAGTCTTCCTACAAGCAAGACTTTGTTTCACGTAAGGGCAGTCACTTTTCAGCTCAAACGAATTACATCGGTCACGAAGCTCACACGTTTCTCATCTTAACTGACAAGCATTGGATGTTAGAGGACCTTTGGTTTGTTTCAGTTTCAGAAGCAGAGTTGGACTAGACATGGTCCGTATGTGTAGGAAACACCGTTCTTTTGTTCTCATCACACACATGTTTCCTGCTGTCTTAGAGAGTGTTGAAAGCAAGAGCGTGCTTCTTGCTCTAAAGCAGGGTGTGATCATTGGATGAGAACTCTGTTGTGTGTTTCACTTCAGATATGGAGTTAAAACCCAGGCTCTGAGTCTTTCTACAAGCAAGAATTCATTGCAGGTAAGGGAATTTACTTTACAGCTCAAAGAAACTATATCGTTCACGAAACTCACACGTTTCTCATCTTAACTGAGAAGCACTGAATGTTAGAGGACCAGTGCTTTGTATCAGTTTCAGAAGCAGAGTTGGACTAGATATGGTCCGTATGTGTAAGATACACCGTTCTTTTGTTCTCAGCACACTCACATTTCCTGCTGTATTAGAGGCTCTAGAAAGCAAGAGCGTGCTTCTTGCTCTAAAGCAGAGTGTGATCAATGGATGAGACCTCTGTTGTGTGCTTCACTTCAGAAATGGAGTTGAATCCCAGGCTTTGAGTCTTCCTACAAGGAAGAATTCGTTTCAGGTAAGGGAATTTACATTACAGCTCAAACGAACTACCTCATTCACGAAGCTCACACGTTTCTCATCTTAACTGACAAGCATTGGTTGTTAGAGGACCTGTGGTTTGTATCAATTTCAAGCAGAGTTGGACTAGATATGATCCGTATGTGTAGGAAACCCCGTTCATTTGTTCTCAGCACACTCAAGTTTCCTGCTGTCTTAGAGACTCTAGAAAGCTAGAGTGTGCTTCTTGCTCTAAAGCAGATTGTGATCCATGGATGAGAACTGTGTTATGTGATTCCCTTCAGAAATGGAGTTAAATCCCAGGCTCTGTGTATACCTACAAGCAGGACTTCGTTTCAGGTAAGGGCAGTCACTTTTCATCCCAAAGAATTACATCGGTAACGAAGCTCACACGTTTCTCTACTTAACTGACAAGCATTGGATGTTAGAGGACCTTTGGTTTGTTTTAGTTTCAGAAGCAGAGTTGGACTAGATATGGTCTGTGTGTGAAGGAAACACCATTGTTTTGTTCTCATCACACTCATATTTCCTGCTGTCTTAGAGAGTCTAGGAAGCAAGAGAGTGCTTCTTGTTGTAAAGCAGAGTGTGAACAATGAATGAGAACTCGGCTATGTGTTTCACTTCAGAAATGGAGTTAAATCCCAGTTTCTGAGTCTTCCTACAAGCAAGACTTCGTTTCAGGTAAGGGCAGTCACTCTTCAGCTCAAACGAATTACATTGGTCACGAAGCTCACACGTTTCTAATCTTAACTGACAAGCATTGTATGTTAGAGGTCCAGTGCTTTGTATCAGTTTCAAAAGCAGAGTTGGACTAGGTATGGTCTGTATGTGTAAGAAACACCGTTCTTTTGTTCTCAGCACACTCACGTTTCCTGCTTTATTAGAGACTCTAGAAAGCAAGAGCATGCTTCTTGCTCTAAAGCAGAGTGTGATCAATGGATGAGAACTCTGTTGTGTGTTTCACTTCAGAAATGGAGTTAAATCCCAGGCTCTGAGTCTTCCTACATGCAAGATTTCGTTTTCGGTAAGGGCAGTCACTTTTCAGCTCAAAAAAACTACATCGATCACAAAGCTCACACGTTTCTCATCTTAACTGACAAGCATCGGATGTTAGAGGACCACTGCTTTGTATCAGTTTCAGAAGCAGAGTTGGACTAGATATGGTCTGTAAGTGTAAGAAACTCTGTTCTTTTGTTCTCAGCACACTCACATTTCCTGCTGTATTAGAGACTCTAGAAAGCAAGAGCGTGCTTCTTGCTCTAAAGCAGAGTGTGATCCATGTATAAGAACTCTGTTGTGTGTTTCACTTCAGAAATTCAGTTAAATCCCAGGCTCTGAGTCTTCCTAAATGGAAGACTTTGTTTCACGTAAGGGCAGTCACTTTTCAGCTCAAACGAATTACATCGGTCACGAAGCTCACACGTTTCTCATCTTAACTGACAAGCATTGGATGTTAGAGGACCTTTGGTTTGTTTCAGATTCAGAAGCAGAGTTGGACTAGATATGGTCCGTATGTGTAAGATACACTGTTCTTTTGTTCTCAACACACTCACATTTCCTGCTGTATTAGAGGCTCTAGAAAGCAAGAGCGTGCTTCTTGCTCTAAAGCACATTGTGATCATTGTTGAGACCTGTGTTTTGTGTTTCACTTCAGAAATGGAGTTGAATCCCAGGCTCTGAGTCTTCCTACAAGCAAGACTTCTTTTCAGGTATGGGAATTTACATTACAGCTCAAACGAACTGCATCATTCACGAAGCTCACACGTTTCTCATCTTAACTGACAAGAATTGGCTGTTAGAGGACCTGTGGTTTGTTTCAGTTTCAGAAGCAGATTTGGACTAGATATGGTCCGTATGTGTAGGAAACACCGTTCTATTGTTCTCATCACACTCATATTTCCTGCTGTCTTAGAGCGTCTAGAAAGCAAGAGCGTGCTTCTTGCTGTAAAGCAGAGTGTGATCAATGGATGAGAACTCTGTTGTGTGTTTCACCTCAGAAATGCATTTAAATCCCAGGCTCTGAGTCTTCCTACAAGCAAGACTTTGTTTCACGTAAGGGCAGTCACTTTTCAGCTCAAACGAATTACATCGGTCACGAAGCTCACACGTTTCTCATCTTAACTGACAAGCATTGGATGTTAGAGGACCAGTGCTTTGTATCAGTTTCAGAAGCAGAGTTGGACTAGGTATGGTCCGTATGTGTAAGAAACACCGTTCTTTTGTTCTCAGCACACTCACCTTTCCTGCTTTATTAGAGACTCTAGAAAGCAAGAGCGTGCTTCTTGCTCTAATGCTGAGTGTGATCAATGGATGAGAACTCTGTTGTGTGTTTCACTTCAGAAATGGAGTTAAATCCCAGGCTCTGAGTCTTCCTACATGCAAGACTTCGTTTCAGGTAAGGGCAGTCACTTTTCAGCTCAAACGAATTATATCGGTCACGAAGCTCACACGTTTCTCATCTTAACTGACAAGCATTGGATGTTAGAGGACCTGTGGTTTGTTTCAGTTTCAGAAGCAGAGTTGGACTAGATATGGTCCGTATGTGTAGGAAACACCATTCTTTTGTTCTGATCACACTCATATTTCCTGCTGTCTTAGAGAGTCTAGAAAGCAAGAGCGTGCTTCTAGCTCTAAAGCAGAGTGTGAACAATGGATGAGAACTCTGCTGTGTGTTTCACTTCAGAAATGGAGTTAAATCCCGGGCTCTGAGTCTTCCTACAAGCAAGACTTCGTTTCAGGTAAGGGCAGTCATTTTCAGCTCAAAAAAACTACATCGACTACAAAGCTCACACATTTCTCATCTTAACTGAAAAGCATTGTATGTTAGAGGATCAGTGCTTTGTATCAGTTTCAGAAGCAGAGTTGGACTAGATATGATCTGTATGTGTAGGAAACACCGTTCATTTGATCTCAGCACACTCAAGTTTCCTGCTGTCTTAGAGACTCAAGAAAGCTAGAGCGTGCTTCTTGCTCTAAAGCAGAGTGTGATCCATGGATGAGAACTGTGTTATGTGATTCCCTTCAGAAATGTAGTTAAATCCCAGGCTCTGAGTCTTCCTACAAGCAAGACTTCGTTTCACGTAAGGGCAGTCACTTTTCAGCTCAAACGAATTACATTGGTCACGAAGCTCACACTTTTCTCATCTTAACTGACAAGCATTGGATGTTAGAGGACCTTTGCTTTGTTTCAGTTTCAGAAGCAGAGTTGGACTAGATATGGTCCGTATGTGTAGGAAACACCGTTCATTTGTTCTCTTCACACTCATGTTTCCTGCTGTCTTAGAGAGTCTAGAAAGCAAGAGCGTGCTTCTTGCTGTAAAGCAGAGTGTGATCAATCAATGAGAACTCTGCTGTGTGTTTCACTTCAGAAATGGAGTTAAATCCCATGCTCTGAGTCTTCCTACAAGCAAGACTTCGATTCAGGTAAGGGAAGTTGCTTTACAACTCAAACGAACTACATAATTCACGAAGCTCACACGTTTCTCATCTTAACTTACAAGCATTGGATGTTAGAGGACCTTTGGTTTGTTTCAGTTTCAGAAGCAGAGTTGGACAAGATATGGTCCGTATGTGTATGAAACACCGTTTTTTGTTCTTAGCACACCCATGTTTCCTGCTGTATTAGAGACTCTAGAAAGCAAGAGCGTGCTTCCTGCTGTAAAGCAGAGTGTTATCAATGGATGAGAACTCTGTTGTGTGTTTCACTTCAGAAATGGAGTTAAATCCCAGGCTCTGAGTCTTCCTACAAGCAAGACATCGTTTCAGGTAAGGGAGTCACTCTTCAGCTCAAAAGATCTACATCGTTCAGGAAGATAACACGTTTCTCATCCTAACTGACAAGCATTGGATGTTAGAGGACCTGTGGTTTGTTTCACTTTCAGAAGCAGAGTTGTTGAAGATATGGTCCGTATGTGTAGGAAACACCGTTCTTTTGTTCTAAGCACACTCAGGTTTCCTGCTGTATTAGAGATTCTAGAAAGCTAGAGTGTGCTTCTTGCTCTAAAGCAGAGTGTGTTCAAGGGATGAGAATTCTGTTGTTTGTTTCACTTCAGAATTGGAGTTAAATCCCTGGCTCTGAGTCTTCCTACAAGCAAGACTTCGTTTTAGGTAAGGGCATTTACTTTACAGCTCAAACGAACTACATCGTTCCCGAAGCACACACATTTCTCCTCTTAACAGACAAGCATTGGATATTAGAGTACCTTTGCTTTGTATCAATTTCAAGAAGAGTTGAACTAGATATGGTCCTTATGTATAGGACACACGGTTCTTTTCTTTTGAGGACACTCACGTTTCCTGCTGCATTAGAGACTCTAGAAAGCAAGAGCCAGGTTCTTGCTCTAAAGCAGAGTGTGATCCATGGATTACAACTGTTTTGTGAGTTTCCCTTCAGAAATGGAGTTAAATCCCAGGCTCTGTGTCTTCCTACAAGCAAGAATTCTTTGCAGGTAAGGGCAGTCACACTTCAGCTCAAACGAATTACATTGGTCACAAAGCTCACACGTTTCTCATCTTAACTGACAAGCATTGGATGTTAGAGGACCTTTGCTTTGTATCAATTTCAAGCAGAGTTGAACTAGATATGGTCTGTATATATAGAAAACACGGTTCTTTTCTTCTGAGCACACTCACGTTTCCTGCTGTAGTAGAGACTCTAGAAAGCAAGAGCATGCTTCTTGCTGTAAAGCAGAGTGTGAACAATGGATGAGAACTCTGCTTTGTGTTTCACTTCAGAAATGGAGTTAAATCCCAGGATGTGAGTCTTCCTACAAGCAAGACTTCGTTTCAGGTAAGGGCTGTCACTTTTCAGCTCAAACAAACTATATCGATCACAAGGCTCACACGTTTCTCGTCTTAACTGACAAGCATTGGATGTTAGAGGACCAGTGCTTTGTGTCAGTTTCAGAAGCAGAGTTTGACTGGATATGATCCGTATGTGTTGGAAACACCGTTCTTTTGTTCTCAGCACACTCAAGTTTCCTGCTGTCTTAGAGACTCTAGAAAGCTAGAGGGTTCTTCTTGCTCTAAAGCAGAGTGTGATCAATGGATGAGAACTCTGTTGTGTGTTTCACTTCAGAAATGGAGTTAAATCCCTGCTCTGAGTCTTCCTACAAGCAAGACTTCGTTTCAGGTAAGGGCATTTACTTTACAGCTCAAATGAACAATATCGTTCACGAAGCTAACACGTATCTCATATTAACGGAGAAGCATTGGATGTTAGAGGACCTTTGCTTTGCATCAATTTCAAGCAGAGTTGAACTAGATATGGTCTGTATGTATAGGAAACACGGTTCTTTTCTTCTGAGCACACTCACGTTTCCTGCTGTATTAGAGACTCTAGAAAGCAAGAGCGTGCTTCTTGCTCCAAAGCAGAGTGTGATCCATGGATGAGAACTGTGTTGTGTGATTCCCTTCAGAAATGGAGTTAAATCCCAGGCTCTGTGTCTTCCTACAAGCAAGACTTCGTTTCAGGTTAGGGCAGTCACTTTTCAGCTCAAACGATCTACATCGTTCAGGAAGCTCACACGTTTCTCATCTTAACTGACAAGCATTGGATGTTAGAGGACCAGTGCTTTGCGTCAGTTTCAGAAGCAGAGTTGGACTAGATATGATCCGTATGTGTAGGAAACTCCATTTATTTGTTATCATCACACTCATGTTTCCTGCTGTCTTAGAGAGTCTAGAAAGCAAGAGCGTGCTTCTTGCTCTGAAGCAGAGTATGAACCTTGGATGAGAACTCTGCTGTGTGTTACACTTCAGAAATGGAGTTAAATCCCAGGCTCTGAGTCTTCCTAAAAGCAAGACTTCGTTTCAGGTAAGCGCAGTCACTTTTCAGCTCAAACGAATTACATTGGTCACGAAGCTCACACGATTCTCATCTTAACTGACAAGCATTGGATGTTAGAGGACCTGTGGTGTGTTTCAGTTTCAGAAGCAGAGTTGGACTAGATATGGTCCGAATGTGTAGGAAACACCGTTCTCTTGTTCTCATCACACTCATGTTTCTTGCTGTCTTAGAGAGTCTAGAAAGCAAGAGGGTGCTTCTTGCTGTAAAGCAGAGTGTGAACAATGGATGAGAACTATGCTGTGTGTTGCACTTCAGAAATGGAGTTAAATCCCAGGCTCTGAGTCTTCCTACAAGCAAGACTTCGTTTCAGGTAAGGGCGGTCACTTCTCAGCTAAAAAGAACTACATCGTTCAGGAATCTCACACGTTTCTCATCTTAACTGACAAGCATCGGATGTTAGAGGACCAGTGCTTAGTATTAGTTTCAGAAGCAGAGTTGGACTAGATATGTTCCCTATGTGTAAGAAACACCGTTCTATTGTTCTCAGCACAATTGCGTTTCCTGCTGTAGTAGAGACTCTAGAAAGCAAGAGCGTGCTTCTTGCTGTAAAGCAGAGTGTGAACAATGGATGAGAACTTGGCTGTGTGTTTCACTTCAGAAATGGAGTTAAATCCCAGGCTCTGAGTCTTCCTACGAGCAAGTCTTCGTTTCAGGTAAGGGCAGTCACTTTTCAGCTCAAACAAACTACACCGTTCACGAAGCACACACGTTTCTCATCTTAAGTGACAAGCATTGGATGTTAGAAGTCCAGTGATTTGTATCAGTTTCAGAAGCAGAGTTGGACTAGATATGTTCCCTATGTGTAGGAATCACCGTTCTTTTTTTCTCAGCTCTCTCAAGTTTCCTGCTGTCTTAGAGACTCTAGAAAGCTAGAGCATGCTTCTTGCTCTAAAGCAGAGTGTGATCAATGGATGAGAACTTTGTTTTGTGTTTCACTTCAGAAATGGAGTTAAAACCCAGGCTCTGTGTCTTCCTACAAGCAAGAATTCTTTGCAGGTAAGGGCAGTCACACTTCAGCTCAAACGAATTACATTGGTCACGAAGCTCACACGTTTCTCATCTTAACTGACAAGCATTGGATGTTAGAGGACCTTTGCTTTGTATCAATTTCAAGCAGAGTTGAACTAGATATGGTCTGTATATATAGGAAACACGGTTCTTTTCTTCTGAGCACACTCAGGTTTCCTGCTGTATTAGAGACTCTAGAAAGCAAGAGCATGCTTCTTGCTGTAAAGCAGAGTGTGAACAATGGATGAGAACTCTGCTTTGTGTTTCACTTCAGAAATGGAGTTAAATCCCAGGATGTGAGTCTTCCTACAAGCAAGACTTCGTTTCAGGTAAGGGCTGTCACTTTTCAGCTCAAACAAACTATATCGATCACAAGGCTCACACGTTTCTCGTCTTAACTGACAAGCATTGGATGTTAGAGGACCAGTGCTTTGTGTCAGTTTCAGAAGCAGAGTTTGACTGGATATGATCCGTATGTGTTGGAAACACCGTTCTTTTGTTCTCAGCACACTCAAGTTTCCTGCTGTCTTAGAGAGTCTAGAAAGCAAGAGCGTGCTTCTTGCTCTGAAGCAGAGTGTGAACCTTGGATGAGAACTCTGCTGTGTGTTACACTTCAGAAATGGAGTTAAATCCCAGGCTCTGAGTCTTCCTAAAAGCAAGACTTCGTTTCAGGTAAGCGCAGTCACTTTTCAGCTCAAACGAATTACATTGGTCACGAAGCTCACACGATTCTCATCTTAACTGACAAGCATTGGATGTTAGAGGACCTGTGGTGTGTTTCAGTTTCAGAAGCAGAGTTGGACTAGATAAGGTCCGAATGTGTAGGAAACACCGTTCTCTTGTTCTCATCACACTCATGTTTCCTGCTGTCTTAGAGAGTCTAGAAAGCAAGAGAGTGCTTCTTGCTTTAAAGCAGAGTGTGTTCCATGGATTAGAACAGTGTTATGTGATTCCCTTCAGAATTGGAGTTAAATCCCAGGCTATGTGTCTTCCTACAAGCAAGACTTCGTTTCAGGTAAGGGCAGTCACTTTTCAGCTCAAAGGAACTACATCGTGCAGGAAGCTCACACGTTTCTCATCTTAACTGACAAGCATTGGATGTTAGAGGACCTGTAGTTTGTTTCAGTTTCAGAAGCAGAGTTGGACTAGATATGGTCCGTATGTGTAGGAAACACCGTTCTTTTGTTCTCATCACACTCATGTTTCCTGCTGTCTCAGAGACTATAGAAAGCAAGAGCGTGCCTCTTGCTCTAAAGCAGAGTGTGATCCATGGATGAGAACGACTCTGTGTGTTTCCCTTCAGAAATGGAGTTAAATCAAAGGCTCTGAGTGTTCCTACAAGCAAGACTTCATTTCAGGTAAGGGCATTTACTTACAGCTCAAACGAACAATATCCTTCAAAGAGCTCACAAGTTTCTCATCTTAACTGAGAAGCATTGGATGTTAGAGGACCTTTGCTTTGCATCAATTTCAAGCAGAGTTTAACTAGACATGGTCTGTATGTATAGGAAACACGGTTCTTTTCTTCTGAGCACACTCATGTTTCCTGCTGTATTAGAGATTCTAGAAAGCAAGAGCGTGCTTCTTGCTCCAAAGCAGAGTGTGATCCATGGATGAGAACTGTGTTGTGTCACTCCCTTCAGAAATGGAGTTAAATCCCAGGCTCTGTGTCTTCCTACAAGCAAGACTTCGTTTCAGGTAAGGGCAGTCACTTTTCAGCTCAAACGAACTGCATCGTTCAGGAAGCTCACACGTTTCTCATCTTAACTGACAAGCATTGGATGTTAGAGGACCAGTGCTTTGTATCAGTTTCAGAAGCAGAGTTTGACTGGATATGATCCGTATGTGTAGGAAACCCCGTTCATTTGTTCTCAACACACTCAATTTTCCTGCTGTCTTAGAGAATCTAGAAAGCTAGAGCGTGCTTCTTGCTCTAAAGCAGAGTGTGAACCTTGGATGAGAACTATGCTGTGTGTTACACTTCAGAAATGGAGTTAAATCCCAGGCTCTGAGTCTTCCTAAAAGTAAGACTTCGTTTCAGGTAAGCGCAGTCACTTTTCAGCTCAAACGAATTACATTGGTCACGAAGCTCACATGATTCTCATGTTAACTGACAAGCATTGGATGTTAGAGGACCAGTGCTTTGTGTCAGTTTCAGAAGCAGAGTTTGACTGGATATGATCCGTATGTGTAGGAAACAACGTTCATTTGTTCTCAGAACACTCAAGTTTCCTGCTGTCTTAGAGACTCTGGAAAGCTAGAGGGTTCTTCTTGCTCTAAATCAGAGTGTGATCAATGGATGAGAACTCTGTTGTGTGTTTCACTTCAGAAATGGTGTTAAATCCCTGCTCTGAGTCTTCCTACAAGCAAGACTTCGTTTCAGGTAAGGGCATTTACTTACAGTTCAAATGAACAATATCGTTCACGAAGCTCACAAGTATCTCATCTTAACTGAGAAGCATTGGAGGTTAGAGGACCATTGCTTTGCATCAATTTCAAGCAGAGTTGAACTAGACATGGTCTGTATGTATAGGAAACACGGTTCTTTTCTTCTGAGCACACTCATGTTTCCTGCTGTATTAGAGAATCTAGAAAGCAAGAGCGTGCTTCTTGCTCCAAAGCAGAGTGTGATCCATGGATGAGAACTGTTTTGTGTGATTCCCTTCAGAAATGGAGTTAATTCCCAGGCTCTGTGTCTTCCTATAAGCAAGACTTCGTTTCAGGTAAGGGCAGTCACTTTTCAGCTCAAACGAACTACATCGTTCAGGAAGCTCACACGTTTCTCATCTTAACTGACAAGCATTGGATGTTAGAGGACCAGTGCTTTGTATCAGTTTCAGAAGCAGAATTGGACTAGATATGTTCCCTATGTGTAGGAATCACCGTTCTTTTGTTCTCAGCACACTCAAGTTTCCTGCTGTCTTAGAGACTCTAGAAAGCTAGAGCATGCTTCTTGCTCTAAAGCAGAGTGTGATCAATGGATGAGAACTTTGTTGTGTGTTTCACTTCAGAAATGGAGTTAAATCCCAGGCTCTGAGTCTTCCTACCTGCAAGAATTCGTTGCAGGTAAGGGCAGTCACACTTCAGCTCAAATGAATTACATTGGTCACGAAGCTCACACGTTTCTCATCTTAACTGAAAAGCATTGTATGTTAGAGGACCACTGCTTTGTATCAGTTTCAGAAGCACAGTTGGCCTAGATATGGTCCGTATGTGTAAGAAACACCGTTCTTTGGTTCTCAGCACACTCACGTTTCCTGGTTCATTAGAGACTCTAGAAAGCAAGAGCGTGCTTCTTGCTCTAAAGCAGAGTGTGATCAATGGATGAGAACTCTATTGTGTGTTTCACTTCAGAAATGAGTTAAATCCCAAGCTCTGAGTCTTACTACAAGCAAGACTTCTTTTCAGGTAAGGGCCGTCACTTTTCAGCTCAAACAAACTACATCGATCACAAAGCTCACACGTTTCTCATCTTAACTGACAAGCATTGGATGTTAGAGGACCAGTGCTTTGTGTCAGTTTCAGAAGCAGAGTTTGACTGGATATGATCCGTATGTGTAGGAAACACCGTTCTTTTGTTCTCAGCACACTCACGTTTCCTGCTGTCTTCAGACTCTAGAAAGCTAGAGCGTGTTTCTTGCTCTAAAGCAGAGTGTGATCAGTGGATGAGAACTCTGCTGTCTGTTTCTCTTCAGAAATGGAGTTAAATCCCAGGCTCTGAGTCTTCCTACAAGGAAGACTTCGATTCAAGTAAGGGCAGTTACTTTAGTGTTCAAACGAACTACATCGTTCACGAAGCTCACACATTTCTCTTCTTAACTGAGAAGCATTGGATGTTAGAGGACCTTTGCTTTGTTTCAATTTCAAGCAGAGTTGAACTAGATATGGGCCTTATGTATAGGAAACACTGTTCTTTTCTTCTGAGCACACTCACGTTTCCTGCTGTATTAGACAATCTAGAAAGCAAGAGCGTTTTTCTTGCTCTAAAGTAGAGTGTGATCCATGGACGAGAACTGTGTTGTGTGTTTCCCTTCAGAAATGAGTTAAATCCCAGGCTCTGTGTCTTCCTACAAGCAAGACTTCGTTTCTGGTAAGGGCAGTCACTTTTCAGCTCAAAGGAACTACATCGTTCACAAAGCTAACACGTTTCTCATCTTAACTGACAAGCATTGGATGTTAGAGGACCAGTGCTTTGTATCAGTTTCAGAAGCAGAGTTGGACAACATATGGTCCGTATGTGTAGGAAACACCGTTCTTTTGTTCTCACCACACTCACGTTTCCTGCTGTCTTCAGACTCTAGAAAGCTAGAGCGTGCTTCTTGCTCTAAAGCAGAGTGTGATCTATGGATGAGAACTCTGCTGTGTGTTTCACTTCACAAAGGGAGTTAAATCCCAGGCTCTGTGTCTTCCTACAAGCACTATTTCGTTTCAGGTAAGAGCAGTCACTTTTCAGCTCAAAAAAACTACATCGTTGACAAAGCTCACACGTTTCTCATCTTAAATGACAAGCATTTTATGTTAGAGTACCTGTGCCTTGAATCAATTTCAGAAGCAGAGTTGGACTAGATACGGTCCCTATGTGTAGCAAACACCGTTCTTTTGTTCTCTGCACACTCAAGTTTCCTGCTGTCTTAGAGACTCTAGATAGCTAGAGCGTGTTTCTTGCTGTAAAGCAGAGTGTGATCAATGGATGAGAACTCTGTTGTGTGTTACACTTCAGAAATGGAGTTAAATCCCTGGCTCTGAGTCTTCCTACAAGCAAGACTTCGTTTCAGGTAAGGGCAGTTACCTAACAGCTCAAAGGAACTACATCGTTCACAAAGCTCACGCATTTCTCATCTTAACTGAGAAGCATTGGATGTTAGAGGACCTTTGCTTTGTATCAATTTCAAGGAGAGTTGAACTAGATATGGTCTGTATTGATAGGAAACACCTTTCTTTTGTTCTGAGCACACTCAAGTTTCCTGCTGTTTTAGAGACTCTAGAAAGCAAGAGAGTGCTTCTTGCTGTAAAGCAGAGTGTGATCCATGGAAGAGAACTATGCTGAGTGTTTCCCTTCAGAAATGGAGTTAAATCCCAGGTTCTGTGTTTTCCTACTAGCAAGACATCTTCTCAGGTTAGGGCAGTCACTTTTCAGCTCAAACGAACTACATCGTTCACGAAGTTCTCACGTATTTCATCTTAACTGACAATCATTGAATGTTAGAGGACCAGTGCTTTGTATCAGTTTCAGAAGCAGAGTTGAACTAGATATGATCCGTATGTATAGGAAATACCGTTCTTTTGTTCTCAGCACACTCACGTTTCCTGCTGTCTTCAGACTCTAGAAAGCTAGAGCGTGCTTCTTGCCCTAAAACAGAGTGTGATCAATGGATGAGAACTCTGCTGTCTGTTTCTCTTCATAAATGGAGTTAAATCCCAGGCTCTGAGTCTTCCTACAAGGAAGACTTCGATTCACGTAAGGGCAGTTACTTTAGAGCTCAAACGAACTACATCGTTCACGAAGCTCACACGTTTCTCATGTTAAATGACAAGCATTGGATGTTAGAGTACCTGTGCCTTGTATCAATTTCAGAAGCAGAGTTGGACTAGATATGGTACCTATGTGTAGCAAACACCGTTCTTTTGTTCTCAGCACACTCACGTTTCCTGCTGTCTTAGAGAATCTAGAAACCAAGAGCGTGCTTCTTGCTCTAAAGCAGAGTGTGATCTATGGATGAGAACTCTGTTGTGTGTTTCACTTCACAAATGGAGTTAAATCCCAGGCTCTGCGTCTTCCTACAAGCAAGACTTCGTTTCAGGTAAGGGCAGTTACCTAACAGCTCAAAGGAACTACATCGTTCACGAAGCTCACACATTTCTCATCTTAACTGAGAAGCATTGGATGTTAGAGGACCTTTGCTTTGTATCAATTTCAAACAGAGTTGGCTAGATATGGTCCGTATGTATAGGAAACACCATTCTTTTCTTCTGAGCACACTCACGTTTCCTGCTGTGTTCAGACTCTAGAAAGCTAGAGCATGCTTCTTGCTCTAAAGCAGAGTGTGATCCATGGATGAGAACTGTGTTGTGTGTTTCCCTTCAGAAATGGAGTTAAACTCCAGGCTCTGTGTCTTCCTACAAGCAAGACTTCGTTTCAGGTAAGGGCAGTCACTTTTCAGCTCAAAGGAACTACATCGTTCACCAAGCTCACACGTTTCTCATCTTAACTGACAAGCATTGGATGTTAGAGGACCAGTGCTTTCTATCAGGTTCACAAGCAGAGTTGGACTAGATATGGCCCATATGTGTAGGAAACACCGCTTTATTGTTATGAGCACACTCACGTTTCCTGCTGTATTAGAGACTCTAGAAAGCAAGAGCGTGCTTCTTGCTCTAAAGCAGAGTGTGATCCATGGATGAGAACTGTGTTGTGTGCTTCCCTTAGAAATGGCGTTAAATCCCAGGCTCTGTGTCTTCCTACAAGCAAGACTTCGTTTCAGGTAAGGGCAGTTTCTTTACAGCTCAAAAGAACTACATCGTTCACGAAGCTCATACGTTTCTCATCTTAACTGACAAGCATTGGATGTTAGAGGACCTGTGGTTTGTTTCACTTTCAGAGGCAGAGTTGAACTAGATATGGTCCGTATGTATAGGAAACACCATTCTTTTCTTCGGAGCACACTCACGTTTCCTGCGGTATTAGACTCTAGAAAGCAAAAGCGTGCTTTTTGCTCTAAAGCAGAGTGTGATGCATGGATGAGAACTGAGTTGTGTGTTTCCATCCAGAAATGGAGTTAAACCCCAGGCTCTTTGTCTTCATACATGCAAGACATCGTTTCAGGCAAGGGCAGTCACTTTTCAGCTCAAACGAACTACATCGTTCACGGAGCTCACACGTTTCTCATCTAAACTGAGAAGCATTGGATGTTAGAGGACCTCTGGTGTGTTTCAGAGTCAGAAGCAGAGATGAACTAGATATGGTCCGTATGTGTAGGAAAAACCGTTCTTTTGTTCTGAGCTCGCTCACGTTTCCTGCTGTCTTAGAGAATCTAGAAGCAAGACCGTGCTTCTTGCTCTAAAGCAGAGTGTGATCCATGGATGAGAACTATGCTGTCTGTTTCCGTTCAGAAATGGAGTTAATTCCCAGGCTCTGTGTCTTCCTACAAGCACAATTTTGTTTCAGGTAAGGGCAGTCACTCTTCAGCTCAAACGAACTACATCGTTCACGAAGCTCACACGTTTCTCATCTTAACTGAGAAGCATTGAATGTTAGAGGACCAGTGCTTTGTATCAGTTTCAGAAGTAGAGTTGAACTAGATATGGCCCGTATCTGTAGGAAACACTGCTTTTTTGTTCTGAGCACACTCAAGTTTCCTGCTGTATTAGAGACTCTAGAAAGCAAGAGCGTGATTCTTGCTCTTAAGCAGTGTGTGATCAATGGATGATAACTCTGTTATGTTTTTCTCTTCAGAAATGGAGTTAAATCCCTGGCTCTGTGTCTTCCTACAAGCAAGATTTGTTTTCAGGTAAGGGCAGTTACTTTACAACTCAAACGAACTACATCCTTCACGAAGCTCACACGTTAATCATCTTAACTGATAAGCATTGGATGTTAGAGGACCTTTGCTTTGTATCAATTTCAAGTAGAGTTGAACTAGATATCGTCCGTATGTATAGGAAACACCTTTCTTTTCTTCTGAGCAAACTCACGTTTCCTGCGGTTTTAGAGACTCTAGAAAGCAAAAGTGTGCTTCTTGTTCTAAAGCAGAGTTTGATCCATGGATGAGAACTGAGTAGTGTATTTCCTTTCAGAAATGGAGTTAAACCCCAGGCTCTGTGTCTTCATACATGCAAGACTTGGTTTCAGGTAAGGGCAGTCACTTTTCAGCTCAAACGAACTACATTGTTCTCAGAGCTCACACTTTTCTCATCTAAACTGACAAGCATTTGATGTTAGAGGTCTTCTGGTTTGTTTCAGTTTCAGAAGCAGAGATGAACTAGATATGGTCCATATTTGTAGGAGACACCATTCTTTTGTTCTGAGCACACTCAAGTTTCCTGCTCTTTTAGAGACTCTAGAAAGCACGAGAGTGCTTCTTGCTCTAAAGCAGAGTGTGATCCATGGATGAGAACTATGCTGAGTGTTTCCCTTCAAAAATGGAGTTAAATCCCAGGCTCTGTGTTTTGCTACTAGCAAGACATCTTTTCAGGTTAGGGCAGTCACTTTTCACTCGAACGAACTACACCTTCATGAAGCTCACACGTTTCTCATCTGAAATGACAAACATTGGAAATTAGAGGACCAGTGCTTTGTATCAGTTTCAGAAGCAGAGTTGGACTAGATATGGTCCGTATGAGTAGGAAACACCGTTCTTTTGTTTGCATCACACTCACATTTCTTTCACTCTTTGAGACTCTGGAAAGGAAGAGCGTGCTTCTTGCTCTAAAGCAGAGTGTGATGAATGGATGAGAACTCTGCTGTGTGTTTCACTTCAGAAATGGAGTTAAATCCCAGGCTCTGTGTCTTCCTACAAGCAAGACTTCGTTTCAGGCAGGGCAGTTACTTTACAGCTCAAACGAAATACATCGTTCACGAAGCTCACACGTTTCTCATCTAAACTGACAAGCATTGGATGTTAGAGGACCTGTGGTTTCTTTCAGTTTCAGAAGCAGAGTTGAACTACATTTGGGCCGTATGTGTAGGAAACACCGTTCTTTTGTTCTGAGCATACACAAGTTTCCTGCTGTATTAGAGTCTCTAGAAAGCAAGAGCCTGATTCTTGCTCTTAAGCAGTGTGTGATCAATGGATGTTAATTCTGTTATGTGTTTCTCTAAAGAAATGGAATTAAATCCCTGGCTCTGAGTCTTCCTACAAGCAAGAATTGGTTTCAGGTAAGGGCACTTACTTTACAGCTCAAACGAACTAAATCCTTCATGAAGCTCACACGTTTCTCATCTTAACTGATAAGCATTGGATGTTAGAGGACCTTTGCTTTGTATCAATTTCAAGTAGAGTTGAACTAGATATGGTCCGTATGTGTAGGAAAAACCGTTCTTTTCTTCTGAGCAAACTCACGTTTCCTGCGGTATTAGAGACTCTAGAAAGCAAGAGCGTGCTTCTTGCTCTAAAGCGGAGTGTGATCAATGGATGAGAACTGAGTTGTGTGTTTCCCTCCAGAAATGGAGTTAAATCCCAGGCTCTGTGTCTTCATACATGTTTGACATCGTTTCAGGTAAGGGCAGTCACTTTTCAGCTCAAACGAACTACATCGTTCACAAAGCTCACACGTTTCTCATCTAAACTGACAAGCATTGGATGTTAGAGGACTTCTGGTTTGTTTCAGTTTCAGAAGCAGAGATGAACTAGATATGGTCCGTATTTGTAGGAAACACCGTTCTTTTGTTCTG
The DNA here is from genome assembly GCA_949786385.1 of Onychomys leucogaster. Classification (NCBI taxonomy): domain Eukaryota; kingdom Metazoa; phylum Chordata; class Mammalia; order Rodentia; family Cricetidae; genus Onychomys; species Onychomys leucogaster. Next base: position 859,529 of record CATKUP010000120.1, read on the forward strand.
AGCACACTCAAGTTTCCTACTGTTTTAGAGACTCTAGAAAGCAAGAGAGTGCTTCTTGCTCTAAAGCAGAGTGTGATCCATGGATGAGAACTATGCTGAGTGTTTCCCTTCAGAAATGGAGTTAAATCCCAGGCTCTGTGTTTTCCTACTAGCAAGACATCTTCTCAGGTTAGGGCAGTCACTTTTCAGCTCAAATGAACTACATCGTTCACGAAGCTCACACGTTTCTCATCTGAAATGACAAGCATTGGATGTTAGAGGACCAGTGCTTTGTATCAGTTTCAGAAGCAGAGTTGGACTAGATATGATCCGTATGTGTAGGAAACACCGTTCTTTTGTTCTCATCACATTCACTTTTCCTTCTCTCTTAGAGTCTCAGGAAAGCAAGAGCGTGCTTCTTGCTCTAAAGCAGAGTGTGATCAATGGATGAGAACTCTGCTGTGTGTTTCACTTCAGAAATGGAGTTAAATCCCAGGCTCTGTTTCTTCCTACAAGCAAGACTTCATTTCAGGTAAGGGCAGTCACTTATCAGTTCAAACGAACTACATCGTTCACAAAGCTTACAAGTTTCCCTTCTTAACTACCAAGCATTGGATGTTAGAGGACCAGTGCTTTGTATCAGTTTCAGAAGCAGAGTTGGACTAGATATGGTCCTTATGTGTAGGAAACACCATTCTTTTGTTCTCAGCACACTCACATTTCCTGCTATCTTAGAGAATGTAGAAGCAAGAGCGTGCTTCTTGCTCCAAAGCAGAGTGTGATCCATGGATGAGAACTGTGTTGTGTCACTCCCTTCAGAAATGGAGTTAAATCCCAGGCTCTGTGTCTTCCTACAAGCAAGACTTCGTTTCAGGTAAGGGCAGTCACTTTTCAGCTCAAACGAACTGCATCGTTCAGGAAGCTCACACGTTTCTCATCTTAACTGACAAGCATTGGATGTTAGAGGACCAGTGCTTTGTATCAGTTTCAGAAGCAGAATTGGACTAGATATGTTCCCTATGTGTAGGAATCACCGTTCTTTTGTTCTCAGCACACTCAAGTTTCCTGCTGTCTTAGAGACTCTAGAAAGCTAGAGCATGCTTCTTGCTCTAAAGCAGAGTGTGATCAATGGATGAGAACTTTGTTGTGTGTTTCACTTCAGAAATGGAGTTAAATCCCAGGCTCTGAGTCTTCCTACCTGCAAGAATTCGTTGCAGGTAAGGGCAGTCACACTTCAGCTCAAATGAATTACATTGGTCACGAAGCTCACACGTTTCTCATCTTAACTGAAAAGCATTGTATGTTAGAGGACCACTGCTTTGTATCAGTTTCAGAAGCACAGTTGGCCTAGATATGGTCCGTATGTGTAAGAAACACCGTTCTTTGGTTCTCAGCACACTCACGTTTCCTGGTTCATTAGAGACTCTAGAAAGCAAGAGCGTGCTTCTTGCTCTAAAGCAGAGTGTGATCAATGGATGAGAACTCTATTGTGTGTTTCACTTCAGAAATGAGTTAAATCCCAAGCTCTGAGTCTTACTACAAGCAAGACTTCTTTTCAGGTAAGGGCCGTCACTTTTCAGCTCAAACAAACTACATCGATCACAAAGCTCACACGTTTCTCATCTTAACTGACAAGCATTGGATGTTAGAGGACCAGTGCTTTGTGTCAGTTTCAGAAGCAGAGTTTGACTGGATATGATCCGTATGTGTAGGAAACACCGTTCTTTTGTTCTCAGCACACTCACGTTTCCTGCTGTCTTCAGACTCTAGAAAGCTAGAGCGTGTTTCTTGCTCTAAAGCAGAGTGTGATCAGTGGATGAGAACTCTGCTGTCTGTTTCTCTTCAGAAATGGAGTTAAATCCCAGGCTCTGAGTCTTCCTACAAGGAAGACTTCGATTCAAGTAAGGGCAGTTACTTTAGTGTTCAAACGAACTACATCGTTCACGAAGCTCACACATTTCTCTTCTTAACTGAGAAGCATTGGATGTTAGAGGACCTTTGCTTTGTTTCAATTTCAAGCAGAGTTGAACTAGATATGGGCCTTATGTATAGGAAACACTGTTCTTTTCTTCTGAGCACACTCACGTTTCCTGCTGTATTAGACAATCTAGAAAGCAAGAGCGTTTTTCTTGCTCTAAAGTAGAGTGTGATCCATGGACGAGAACTGTGTTGTGTGTTTCCCTTCAGAAATGAGTTAAATCCCAGGCTCTGTGTCTTCCTACAAGCAAGACTTCGTTTCTGGTAAGGGCAGTCACTTTTCAGCTCAAAGGAACTACATCGTTCACAAAGCTAACACGTTTCTCATCTTAACTGACAAGCATTGGATGTTAGAGGACCAGTGCTTTGTATCAGTTTCAGAAGCAGAGTTGGACAACATATGGTCCGTATGTGTAGGAAACACCGTTCTTTTGTTCTCACCACACTCACGTTTCCTGCTGTCTTCAGACTCTAGAAAGCTAGAGCGTGCTTCTTGCTCTAAAGCAGAGTGTGATCTATGGATGAGAACTCTGCTGTGTGTTTCACTTCACAAAGGGAGTTAAATCCCAGGCTCTGTGTCTTCCTACAAGCACTATTTCGTTTCAGGTAAGAGCAGTCACTTTTCAGCTCAAAAAAACTACATCGTTGACAAAGCTCACACGTTTCTCATCTTAAATGACAAGCATTTTATGTTAGAGTACCTGTGCCTTGAATCAATTTCAGAAGCAGAGTTGGACTAGATACGGTCCCTATGTGTAGCAAACACCGTTCTTTTGTTCTCTGCACACTCAAGTTTCCTGCTGTCTTAGAGACTCTAGATAGCTAGAGCGTGTTTCTTGCTGTAAAGCAGAGTGTGATCAATGGATGAGAACTCTGTTGTGTGTTACACTTCAGAAATGGAGTTAAATCCCTGGCTCTGAGTCTTCCTACAAGCAAGACTTCGTTTCAGGTAAGGGCAGTTACCTAACAGCTCAAAGGAACTACATCGTTCACAAAGCTCACGCATTTCTCATCTTAACTGAGAAGCATTGGATGTTAGAGGACCTTTGCTTTGTATCAATTTCAAGGAGAGTTGAACTAGATATGGTCTGTATTGATAGGAAACACCTTTCTTTTGTTCTGAGCACACTCAAGTTTCCTGCTGTTTTAGAGACTCTAGAAAGCAAGAGAGTGCTTCTTGCTGTAAAGCAGAGTGTGATCCATGGAAGAGAACTATGCTGAGTGTTTCCCTTCAGAAATGGAGTTAAATCCCAGGTTCTGTGTTTTCCTACTAGCAAGACATCTTCTCAGGTTAGGGCAGTCACTTTTCAGCTCAAACGAACTACATCGTTCACGAAGTTCTCACGTATTTCATCTTAACTGACAATCATTGAATGTTAGAGGACCAGTGCTTTGTATCAGTTTCAGAAGCAGAGTTGAACTAGATATGGTCCGTATGTATAGGAAATACCGTTCTTTTGTTCTCAGCACACTCACGTTTCCTGCTGTCTTCAGACTCTAGAAAGCTAGAGCGTGCTTCTTGCCCTAAAACAGAGTGTGATCAATGGATGAGAACTCTGCTGTCTGTTTCTCTTCATAAATGGAGTTAAATCCCAGGCTCTGAGTCTTCCTACAAGGAAGACTTCGATTCACGTAAGGGCAGTTACTTTAGAGCTCAAACGAACTACATCGTTCACGAAGCTCACACGTTTCTCATGTTAAATGACAAGCATTGGATGTTAGAGTACCTGTGCCTTGTATCAATTTCAGAAGCAGAGTTGGACTAGATATGGTACCTATGTGTAGCAAACACCGTTCTTTTGTTCTCAGCACACTCACGTTTCCTGCTGTCTTAGAGAATCTAGAAACCAAGAGCGTGCTTCTTGCTCTAAAGCAGAGTGTGATCTATGGATGAGAACTCTGTTGTGTGTTTCACTTCACAAATGGAGTTAAATCCCAGGCTCTGCGTCTTCCTACAAGCAAGACTTCGTTTCAGGTAAGGGCAGTTACCTAACAGCTCAAAGGAACTACATCGTTCACGAAGCTCACACATTTCTCATCTTAACTGAGAAGCATTGGATGTTAGAGGACCTTTGCTTTGTATCAATTTCAAACAGAGTTGGCTAGATATGGTCCGTATGTATAGGAAACACCATTCTTTTCTTCTGAGCACACTCACGTTTCCTGCTGTGTTCAGACTCTAGAAAGCTAGAGCATGCTTCTTGCTCTAAAGCAGAGTGTGATCCATGGATGAGAACTGTGTTGTGTGTTTCCCTTCAGAAATGGAGTTAAACTCCAGGCTCTGTGTCTTCCTACAAGCAAGACTTCGTTTCAGGTAAGGGCAGTCACTTTTCAGCTCAAAGGAACTACATCGTTCACCAAGCTCACACGTTTCTCATCTTAACTGACAAGCATTGGATGTTAGAGGACCAGTGCTTTCTATCAGGTTCACAAGCAGAGTTGGACTAGATATGGCCCATATGTGTAGGAAACACCGCTTTATTGTTATGAGCACACTCACGTTTCCTGCTGTATTAGAGACTCTAGAAAGCAAGAGCGTGCTTCTTGCTCTAAAGCAGAGTGTGATCCATGGATGAGAACTGTGTTGTGTGCTTCCCTTAGAAATGGCGTTAAATCCCAGGCTCTGTGTCTTCCTACAAGCAAGACTTCGTTTCAGGTAAGGGCAGTTTCTTTACAGCTCAAAAGAACTACATCGTTCACGAAGCTCATACGTTTCTCATCTTAACTGACAAGCATTGGATGTTAGAGGACCTGTGGTTTGTTTCACTTTCAGAGGCAGAGTTGAACTAGATATGGTCCGTATGTATAGGAAACACCATTCTTTTCTTCGGAGCACACTCACGTTTCCTGCGGTATTAGACTCTAGAAAGCAAAAGCGTGCTTTTTGCTCTAAAGCAGAGTGTGATGCATGGATGAGAACTGAGTTGTGTGTTTCCATCCAGAAATGGAGTTAAACCCCAGGCTCTTTGTCTTCATACATGCAAGACATCGTTTCAGGCAAGGGCAGTCACTTTTCAGCTCAAACGAACTACATCGTTCACGGAGCTCACACGTTTCTCATCTAAACTGAGAAGCATTGGATGTTAGAGGACCTCTGGTGTGTTTCAGAGTCAGAAGCAGAGATGAACTAGATATGGTCCGTATGTGTAGGAAAAACCGTTCTTTTGTTCTGAGCTCGCTCACGTTTCCTGCTGTCTTAGAGAATCTAGAAGCAAGACCGTGCTTCTTGCTCTAAAGCAGAGTGTGATCCATGGATGAGAACTATGCTGTCTGTTTCCGTTCAGAAATGGAGTTAATTCCCAGGCTCTGTGTCTTCCTACAAGCACAATTTTGTTTCAGGTAAGGGCAGTCACTCTTCAGCTCAAACGAACTACATCGTTCACGAAGCTCACACGTTTCTCATCTTAACTGAGAAGCATTGAATGTTAGAGGACCAGTGCTTTGTATCAGTTTCAGAAGTAGAGTTGAACTAGATATGGCCCGTATCTGTAGGAAACACTGCTTTTTTGTTCTGAGCACACTCAAGTTTCCTGCTGTATTAGAGACTCTAGAAAGCAAGAGCGTGATTCTTGCTCTTAAGCAGTGTGTGATCAATGGATGATAACTCTGTTATGTTTTTCTCTTCAGAAATGGAGTTAAATCCCTGGCTCTGTGTCTTCCTACAAGCAAGATTTGTTTTCAGGTAAGGGCAGTTACTTTACAACTCAAACGAACTACATCCTTCACGAAGCTCACACGTTAATCATCTTAACTGATAAGCATTGGATGTTAGAGGACCTTTGCTTTGTATCAATTTCAAGTAGAGTTGAACTAGATATCGTCCGTATGTATAGGAAACACCTTTCTTTTCTTCTGAGCAAACTCACGTTTCCTGCGGTTTTAGAGACTCTAGAAAGCAAAAGTGTGCTTCTTGCTCTAAAGCAGAGTTTGATCCATGGATGAGAACTGAGTAGTGTATTTCCTTTCAGAAATGGAGTTAAACCCCAGGCTCTGTGTCTTCATACATGCAAGACTTGGTTTCAGGTAAGGGCAGTCACTTTTCAGCTCAAACGAACTACATTGTTCTCAGAGCTCACACTTTTCTCATCTAAACTGACAAGCATTTGATGTTAGAGGACTTCTGGTTTGTTTCAGTTTCAGAAGCAGAGATGAACTAGATATGGTCCATATTTGTAGGAGACACCATTCTTTTGTTCTGAGCACACTCAAGTTTCCTGCTCTTTTAGAGACTCTAGAAAGCACGAGAGTGCTTCTTGCTCTAAAGCAGAGTGTGATCCATGGATGAGAACTATGCTGAGTGTTTCCCTTCAAAAATGGAGTTAAATCCCAGGCTCTGTGTTTTGCTACTAGCAAGACATCTTTTCAGGTTAGGGCAGTCACTTTTCACTCGAACGAACTACACCTTCATGAAGCTCACACGTTTCTCATCTGAAATGACAAACATTGGAAATTAGAGGACCAGTGCTTTGTATCAGTTTCAGAAGCAGAGTTGGACTAGATATGGTCCGTATGAGTAGGAAACACCGTTCTTTTGTTTGCATCACACTCACATTTCTTTCACTCTTTGAGACTCTGGAAAGCAAGAGCGTGCTTCTTGCTCTAAAGCAGAGTGTGATGAATGGATGAGAACTCTGCTGTGTGTTTCACTTCAGAAATGGAGTTAAATCCCAGGCTCTGTGTCTTCCTACAAGCAAGACTTCGTTTCAGGCAGGGCAGTTACTTTACAGCTCAAACGAAATACATCGTTCACGAAGCTCACACGTTTCTCATCTAAACTGACAAGCATTGGATGTTAGAGGACCTGTGGTTTCTTTCAGTTTCAGAAGCAGAGTTGAACTACATTTGGGCCGTATGTGTAGGAAACACCGTTCTTTTGTTCTGAGCATACACAAGTTTCCTGCTGTATTAGAGTCTCTAGAAAGCAAGAGCCTGATTCTTGCTCTTAAGCAGTGTGTGATCAATGGATGTTAATTCTGTTATGTGTTTCTCTAAAGAAATGGAATTAAATCCCTGGCTCTGAGTCTTCCTACAAGCAAGAATTGGTTTCAGGTAAGGGCACTTACTTTACAGCTCAAACGAACTAAATCCTTCATGAAGCTCACACGTTTCTCATCTTAACTGATAAGCATTGGATGTTAGAGGACCTTTGCTTTGTATCAATTTCAAGTAGAGTTGAACTAGATATGGTCCGTATGTGTAGGAAAAACCGTTCTTTTGTACTGAGCACGCTCACGTTTCCTGCTGTCTTAGAGAATCTAGAAGCAAGACCGTGCTTCTTGCTCTAAAGCAGAGTGTGATCCATGGATGAGAACTATGCTGTGTGTTTCCCTCAGAAATGGAGTTAATTCCCAGGCTCTGTGTCTTCCTACAAGCACTATTTAGTTTCAGGTAAGGGCAGTCACTTTTCAGCTCAAACGAACTACATCGTTCACAAAGCTCACACGTTTTTCATCTTAACTGAGAAGCATTGAATGTTAGAGGACCAGTGCTTTGTATCAGTTTCAGAAGCAGAGTTGAACTAGATATGGCCCGAATGTGTAGGAAACACTGCTTTTTTGTTATGAGCACACTCACTTTTCCTGCTGTATTGGAGACTCTAGAAAGCTAGATCGTGCTTCTTGCTCTAAAGCAGGGTGTGATCCATGGATGAGAACTGTGTTGTGTGTTTCGCTTTAGAAATGGAGTTAAATCCCAGCCTCTGTGTCTTCCTACAAGCAAGACTTCGTTTCAGGTAAGGGCAGTTTCTTTACAGCTCAAACGAACTACATCGTTCACAAAGCTCAAAGGTTTCCCATCTTACCTGACAAGCATTGGATGTTAGAGGACCTGTGGTTTGTTTCAGTTTCAGAAGCAGAGTTGAACTAGATATGGTCCATATGTATAGGAATCACCGTTCTTTTCTTCTGAGCAAACTCACGTTTCCTGCGGTATTAGAGACTCTAGAAAGCAAGAGCGTGCTTCTTGCTCTAAAGCGGAGTGTGATCAATGGATGAGAACTGAGTTGTGTGTTTCCCTCCAGAAATGGAGTTAAATCCCAGGCTCTGTGTCTTCATACATGTTAGACATCGTTTCAGGTAAGGGCAGTCACTTTTCAGCTCAAACGAACTACATTGTTCACAAAGCTCACACGTTTCTCATCTAAACTGACAAGCATTGGATGTTAGAGGACTTCTGGTTTGTTTCAGTTTCAGAAGCAGAGATGAACTAGATATGGTCCGTATTTGTAGGAAACACCGTTCTTTTGTTCTGAGCACACTCAAGTTTCCTACTGTTTTAGAGACTCTAGAAAGCAAGAGAGTGCTTCTTGCTCTAAAGCAGAGTGTGATCCATGGATGAGAATTATGCTGAGTGTTTCCCTTCAGAAATGGAGTTAAATCCCAGGCTCTGTGTTTTCCTACTAGCAAGACATCTTCTCAGGTTAGGGCAGTCACTTTTCAGCTCAAATGAACTACATCGTTCACGAAGCTCACACGTTTCTCATCTGAAATGACAAGCATTGGATGTTAGAGGACCAGTGCTTTGTATCAGTTTCAGAAGCAGAGTTGGACTAGATATGATCCGTATGTGTAGGAAACACCGTTCTTTTGTTCTCATCACATTCACTTTTCCTTCTCTCTTAGAGTCTCAGGAAAGCAAGAGCGTGCTTCTTGCTCTAAAGCAGAGTGTGATCCATGGATGAGAACTATGCTGTCTGTTTCCCTTCAGAAATGGAGTTAATTCCCAGGCTCTGTGTCTTCCTACAAGCACAATTTTGTTTCAGGTAAGGGCAGTCACTCTTCAGCTCAAACGAACTACATCGTTCACGAAGCTCACACGTTTCTCATCTTAACTGAGAAGCATTGAATGTTAGAGGACCAGTGCTTTGTATCAGTTTCAGAAGTAGAGTTGAACTAGATATGGCCCGTATCTGTAGGAAACACTGCTTTTTTGTTCTGAGCACACTCAAGTTTCCTGCTGTATTAGAGACTCTAGAAAGCAAGAGCGTGATTCTTGCTCTTAAGCAGTGTGTGATCAATGGATGATAACTCTGTTATGTTTTTCTCTTCAGAAATGGAGTTAAATCCCTGGCTCTGTGTCTTCCTACAAGCAAGATTTGTTTTCAGGTAAGGGCAGTTACTTTACAACTCAAACGAACTACATCCTTCACGAAGCTCACACGTTAATCATCTTAACTGATAAGCATTGGATGTTAGAGGACCTTTGCTTTGTATCAATTTCAAGTAGAGTTGAACTAGATATCGTCCGTATGTATAGGAAACACCTTTCTTTTCTTCTGAGCAAACTCACGTTTCCTGCGGTTTTAGAGACTCTAGAAAGCAAAAGTGTGCTTCTTGTTCTAAAGCAGAGTTTGATCCATGGATGAGAACTGAGTAGTGTATTTCCTTTCAGAAATGGAGTTAAACCCCAGGCTCTGTGTCTTCATACATGCAAGACTTGGTTTCAGGTAAGGGCAGTCACTTTTCAGCTCAAACGAACTACATTGTTCTCAGAGCTCACACTTTTCTCATCTAAACTGACAAGCATTTGATGTTAGAGGTCTTCTGGTTTGTTTCAGTTTCAGAAGCAGAGATGAACTAGATATGGTCCATATTTGTAGGAGACACCATTCTTTTGTTCTGAGCACACTCAAGTTTCCTGCTCTTTTAGAGACTCTAGAAAGCACGAGAGTGCTTCTTGCTCTAAAGCAGAGTGTGATCCATGGATGAGAACTATGCTGAGTGTTTCCCTTCAAAAATGGAGTTAAATCCCAGGCTCTGTGTTTTGCTACTAGCAAGACATCTTTTCAGGTTAGGGCAGTCACTTTTCACTCGAACGAACTACACCTTCATGAAGCTCACACGTTTCTCATCTGAAATGACAAACATTGGAAATTAGAGGACCAGTGCTTTGTATCAGTTTCAGAAGCAGAGTTGGACTAGATATGGTCCGTATGAGTAGGAAACACCGTTCTTTTGTTTGCATCACACTCACATTTCTTTCACTCTTTGAGACTCTGGAAAGCAAGAGCGTGCTTCTTGCTCTAAAGCAGAGTGTGATGAATGGATGAGAACTCTGCTGTGTGTTTCACTTCAGAAATGGAGTTAAATACCAGGCTCTGTGTCTTCCTACAAGCAAGACTTCGTTTCAGGCAGGGCAGTTACTTTACAGCTCAAACGTAATACATCGTTCACGAAGCTCACACGTTTCTCATCTAAACTGACAAGCATTGGATGTTAGAGGACCTGTGGTTTCTTTCAGTTTCAGAAGCAGAGTTGAACTACATTTGGGCCGTATGTGTAGGAAACACCGTTCTTTTGTTCTGAGCATACACAAGTTTCCTGCTGTATTAGAGTCTCTAGAAAGCAAGAGCCTGATTCTTGCTCTTAAGCAGTGTGTGATCAATGGATGTTAATTCTGTTATGTGTTTCTCTAAAGAAATGGAATTAAATCCCTGGCTCTGAGTCTTCCTACAAGCAAGAATTGGTTTCAGGTAAGGGCACTTACTTTACAGCTCAAACGAACTAAATCCTTCACGAAGCTCACACGTTTCTCATCTTAACTGATAAGCATTGGATGTTAGAGGACCTTTGCTTTGTATCAATTTCAAGTAGAGTTGAACTAGATATGGTCCGTATGTGTAGGAAAAACCGTTCTTTTGTACTGAGCACGCTCACGTTTCCTGCTGTCTTAGAGAATCTAGAAGGAAGACCGTGCTTCTTGCTCTAAAGCAGAGTGTGATCCATGGATGAGAACTATGCTGTGTGTTTCCCTCAGAAATGGAGTTAATTCCCAGGCTCTGTGTCTTCCTACAAGCACTATTTAGTTTCAGGTAAGGGCAGTCACTTTTCAGCTCAAACGAACTACATCGTTCACGAAGCTCACACGTTTTTCATCTTAACTGAGAAGCATTGAATGTTAGAGGACCAGTGCTTTGTATCAGTTTCAGAAGCAGAGTTGAACTAGATATGGCCCGAATGTGTAGGAAACACTGCTTTTTTGTTATGAGCACACTCACTTTTCCTGCTGCATTGGAGACTCTAGAAAGCTAGATCGTGCTTCTTGCTCTAAAGCAGAGTGTGATCCATGGATGAGAACTGTGTTGTGTGTTTCGCTTTAGAAATGGAGTTAAATCCCAGCCTCTGTGTCTTCCTACAAGCAAGACTTCGTTTCAGGTAAGGGCAGTTTCTTTACAGCTCAAACGAACTACATCATTCACGAAGCTCACACGTTTCTCATCTTAACTGAGAAGCATTGAATGTTAGAGGACCAGTGCTTTGTATCAGTTTCAGAAGTAGAGTTGAACTAGATATGGCCCGTATCTGTAGGAATCACTGCTTTTTTGTTCTGAGCACACTCAAGTTTCCTGCTGTATTAGAGACTCTAGAAAGCAAGAGCGTGATTCTTGCTCTTAAGCAGTGTGTGATCAATGGATGATAACTCTGTTATGTTTTTCTCTTCAGAAATGGAGTTAAATCCCTGGCTCTGTGTCTTCCTACAAGCAAGATTTGTTTTCAGGTAAGGGCAGTTACTTTACAACTCAAACGAACTACATCCTTCACGAAGCTCACACGTTAATCATCTTAACTGATAAGCATTGGATGTTAGAGGACCTTTGCTTTGTATCAATTTCAAGTAGAGTTGAACTAGATATCGTCCGTATGTATAGGAAACACCTTTCTTTTCTTCTGAGCAAACTCACGTTTCCTGCGGTTTTAGAGACTCTAGAAAGCAAAAGTGTGCTTCTTGTTCTAAAGCAGAGTTTGATCCATGGATGAGAACTGAGTAGTGTATTTCCTTTCAGAAATGGAGTTAAACCCCAGGCTCTGTGTCTTCATACATGCAAGACTTGGTTTCAGGTAAGGGCAGTCACTTTTCAGCTCAAACGAACTACATTGTTCTCAGAGCTCACACTTTTCTCATCTAAACTGACAAGCATTTGATGTTAGAGGTCTTCTGGTTTGTTTCAGTTTCAGAAGCAGAGATGAACTAGATATGGTCCATATTTGTAGGAGACACCATTCTTTTGTTCTGAGCACACTCAAGTTTCCTGCTCTTTTAGAGACTCTAGAAAGCACGAGAGTGCTTCTTGCTCTAAAGCAGAGTGTGATCCATGGATGAGAACTATGCTGAGTGTTTCCCTTCAAAAATGGAGTTAAATCCCAGGCTCTGTGTTTTGCTACTAGCAAGACATCTTTTCAGGTTAGGGCAGTCACTTTTCACTCGAACGAACTACACCTTCATGAAGCTCACACGTTTCTCATCTGAAATGACAAACATTGGAAATTAGAGGACCAGTGCTTTGTATCAGTTTCAGAAGCAGAGTTGGACTAGATATGGTCCGTATGAGTAGGAAACACCGTTCTTTTGTTTGCATCACACTCACATTTCTTTCACTCTTTGAGACTCTGGAAAGCAAGAGCGTGCTTCTTGCTCTAAAGCAGAGTGTGATGAATGGATGAGAACTCTGCTGTGTGTTTCACTTCAGAAATGGAGTTAAATACCAGGCTCTGTGTCTTCCTACAAGCAAGACTTCGTTTCAGGCAGGGCAGTTACTTTACAGCTCAAACGTAATACATCGTTCACGAAGCTCACACGTTTCTCATCTAAACTGACAAGCATTGGATGTTAGAGGACCTGTGGTTTCTTTCAGTTTCAGAAGCAGAGTTGAACTACATTTGGGCCGTATGTGTAGGAAACACCGTTCTTTTGTTCTGAGCATACACAAGTTTCCTGCTGTATTAGAGTCTCTAGAAAGCAAGAGCCTGATTCTTGCTCTTAAGCAGTGTGTGATCAATGGATGTTAATTCTGTTATGTGTTTCTCTAAAGAAATGGAATTAAATCCCTGGCTCTGAGTCTTCCTACAAGCAAGAATTGGTTTCAGGTAAGGGCACTTACTTTACAGCTCAAACGAACTAAATCCTTCACGAAGCTCACACGTTTCTCATCTTAACTGATAAGCATTGGATGTTAGAGGACCTTTGCTTTGTATCAATTTCAAGTAGAGTTGAACTAGATATGGTCCGTATGTGTAGGAAAAACCGTTCTTTTGTACTGAGCACGCTCACGTTTCCTGCTGTCTTAGAGAATCTAGAAGGAAGACCGTGCTTCTTGCTCTAAAGCAGAGTGTGATCCATGGATGAGAACTATGCTGTGTGTTTCCCTCAGAAATGGAGTTAATTCCCAGGCTCTGTGTCTTCCTACAAGCACTATTTAGTTTCAGGTAAGGGCAGTCACTTTTCAGCTCAAACGAACTACATCGTTCACGAAGCTCACACGTTTTTCATCTTAACTGAGAAGCATTGAATGTTAGAGGACCAGTGCTTTGTATCAGTTTCAGAAGCAGAGTTGAACTAGATATGGCCCGAATGTGTAGGAAACACTGCTTTTTTGTTATGAGCACACTCACTTTTCCTGCTGCATTGGAGACTCTAGAAAGCTAGATCGTGCTTCTTGCTCTAAAGCAGAGTGTGATCCATGGATGAGAACTGTGTTGTGTGTTTCGCTTTAGAAATGGAGTTAAATCCCAGCCTCTGTGTCTTCCTACAAGCAAGACTTCGTTTCAGGTAAGGGCAGTTTCTTTACAGCTCAAACGAACTACATCATTCACGAAGCTCACACGTTTCTCATCTTAACTGAGAAGCATTGAATGTTAGAGGACCAGTGCTTTGTATCAGTTTCAGAAGTAGAGTTGAACTAGATATGGCCCGTATCTGTAGGAATCACTGCTTTTTTGTTCTGAGCACACTCAAGTTTCCTGCTGTATTAGAGACTCTAGAAAGCAAGAGCGTGATTCTTGCTCTTAAGCAGTGTGTGATCAATGGATGATAACTCTGTTATGTTTTTCTCTTCAGAAATGGAGTTAAATCCCTGGCTCTGTGTCTTCCTACAAGCAAGATTTGTTTTCAGGTGAGGGCAGTTACTTTACAACTCAAACGAACTACATCCTTCACGAAGCTCACACGTTAATCATCTTAACTGATAAGCATTGGATGTTAGAGGACCTTTGCTTTGTATCAATTTCAAGTAGAGTTGAACTAGATATCGTCCGTATGTATAGGAAACACCTTTCTTTTCTTCTGAGCAAACTCACGTTTCCTGCGGTTTTAGAGACTCTAGAAAGCAAAAGTGTGCTTCTTGTTCTAAAGCAGAGTTTGATCCATGGATGAGAACTGAGTAGTGTATTTCCTTTCAGAAATGGAGTTAAACCCCAGGCTCTGTGTCTTCATACATGCAAGACTTGGTTTCAGGTAAGGGCAGTCACTTTTCAGCTCAAACGAACTACATTGTTCTCAGAGCTCACACTTTTCTCATCTAAACTGACAAGCATTTGATGTTAGAGGTCTTCTGGTTTGTTTCAGTTTCAGAAGCAGAGATGAACTAGATATGGTCCATATTTGTAGGAGACACCATTCTTTTGTTCTGAGCACACTCAAGTTTCCTGCTCTTTTAGAGACTCTAGAAAGCACGAGAGTGCTTCTTGCTCTAAAGCAGAGTGTGATCCATGGATGAGAACTATGCTGAGTGTTTCCCTTCAAAAATGGAGTTAAATCCCAGGCTCTGTGTTTTGCTACTAGCAAGACATCTTTTCAGGTTAGGGCAGTCACTTTTCACTCGAACGAACTACACCTTCATGAAGCTCACACGTTTCTCATCTGAAATGACAAACATTGGAAATTAGAGGACCAGTGCTTTGTATCAGTTTCAGAAGCAGAGTTGGACTAGATATGGTCCGTATGAGTAGGAAACACCGTTCTTTTGTTTGCATCACACTCACATTTCTTTCACTCTTTGAGACTCTGGAAAGCAAGAGCGTGCTTCTTGCTCTAAAGCAGAGTGTGATGAATGGATGAGAACTCTGCTGTGTGTTTCACTTCAGAAATGGAGTTAAATCCCAGGCTCTGTGTCTTCCTACAAGCAAGACTTCGTTTCAGGCAGGGCAGTTACTTTACAGCTCAAACGTAATACATCGTTCACGAAGCTCACACGTTTCTCATCTAAACTGACAAGCATTGGATGTTAGAGGACCTGTGGTTTCTTTCAGTTTCAGAAGCAGAGTTGAACTACATTTGGGCCGTATGTGTAGGAAACACCGTTCTTTTGTTCTGAGCATACACAAGTTTCCTGCTGTATTAGAGTCTCTAGAAAGCAAGAGCCTGATTCTTGCTCTTAAGCAGTGTGTGATCAATGGATGTTAATTCTGTTATGTGTTTCTCTAAAGAAATGGAATTAAATCCCTGGCTCTGAGTCTTCCTACAAGCAAGAATTGGTTTCAGGTAAGGGCACTTACTTTACAGCTCAAACGAACTAAATCCTTCACGAAGCTCACACGTTTCTCATCTTAACTGATAAGCATTGGATGTTAGAGGACCTTTGCTTTGTATCAATTTCAAGTAGAGTTGAACTAGATATGGTCCGTATGTGTAGGAAAAACCGTTCTTTTGTACTGAGCACGCTCACGTTTCCTGCTGTCTTAGAGAATCTAGAAGGAAGACCGTGCTTCTTGCTCTAAAGCAGAGTGTGATCCATGGATGAGAACTATGCTGTGTGTTTCCCTCAGAAATGGAGTTAATTCCCAGGCTCTGTGTCTTCCTACAAGCACTATTTAGTTTCAGGTAAGGGCAGTCACTTTTCAGCTCAAACGAACTACATCGTTCACGAAGCTCACACGTTTTTCATCTTAACTGAGAAGCATTGAATGTTAGAGGACCAGTGCTTTGTATCAGTTTCAGAAGCAGAGTTGAACTAGATATGGCCCGAATGTGTAGGAAACACTGCTTTTTTGTTATGAGCACACTCACTTTTCCTGCTGTATTGGAGACTCTAGAAAGCTAGATCGTGCTTCTTGCTCTAAAGCAGAGTGTGATCCATGGATGAGAACTGTGTTGTGTGTTTCGCTTTAGAAATGGAGTTAAATCCCAGCCTCTGTGTCTTCCTACAAGCAAGACTTCGTTTCAGGTAAGGGCAGTTTCTTTACAGCTCAAACGAACTACATCGTTCACAAAGCTCAAAGGTTTCCCATCTTACCTGACAAGCATTGGATGTTAGAGGACCTGTGGTTTGTTTCAGTTTCAGAAGCAGAGTTGAACTAGATATGGTCCATATGTATAGGAATCACCGTTCTTTTCTTCTGAGCAAACTCACGTTTCCTGCGGTATTAGAGACTCTAGAAAGCAAGAGCGTGCTTCTTGCTCTAAAGCGGAGTGTGATCAATGGATGAGAACTGAGTTGTGTGTTTCCCTCCAGAAATGGAGTTAAATCCCAGGCTCTGTGTCTTCATACATGTTAGACATCGTTTCAGGTAAGGGCAGTCACTTTTCAGCTCAAACGAACTACATCGTTCACAAAGCTCACACGTTTCTCATCTAAACTGACAAGCATTGGATGTTAGAGGACTTCTGGTTTGTTTCAGTTTCAGAAGCAGAGATGAACTAGATATGGTCCGTATTTGTAGGAAACACCGTTCTTTTGTTCTGAGCACACTCAAGTTTCCTACTGTTTTAGAGACTCTAGAAAGCAAGAGAGTGCTTCTTGCTCTAAAGCAGAGTGTGATCCATGGATGAGAACTATGCTGAGTGTTTCCCTTCAGAAATGGAGTTAAATCCCAGGCTCTGTGTTTTCCTACTAGCAAGACATCTTCTCAGGTTAGGGCAGTCACTTTTCAGCTCAAATGAACTACATCGTTCACGAAGCTCACACGTTTCTCATCTGAAATGACAAGCATTGGATGTTAGAGGACCAGTGCTTTGTATCAGTTTCAGAAGCAGAGTTGGACTAGATATGATCCGTATGTGTAGGAAACACCGTTCTTTTGTTCTCATCACATTCACTTTTCCTTCTCTCTTAGAGTCTCAGGAAAGCAAGAGCGTGCTTCTTGCTCTAAAGCAGAGTGTGATCAATGGATGAGAACTCTGCTGTGTGTTTCACTTCAGAAATGGAGTTAAATCCCAGGCTCTGTTTCTTCCTACAAGCAAGACTTCATTTCAGGTAAGGGCAGTCACTTATCAGTTCAAACGAACTACATCGTTCACAAAGCTTACAAGTTTCCCTTCTTAACTACCAAGCATTGGATGTTAGAGGACCAGTGCTTTGTATCAGTTTCAGAAGCAGAGTTGGACTAGATATGGTCCTTATGTGTAGGAAACACCATTCTTTTGTTCTCAGCACACTCACATTTCCTGCTATCTTAGAGAATGTAGAAGCAAGACCGTGCTTCTTGCTCTAAAGCAGAGTGTGATCAATGGATGAGAACTCTGTTGTGTGTTTCACTTCAGAAATGGAGTTAAATCCCAGGCTCTGTGTCTTCCTACAAGCAAGACTTCGTTTCAGGCAAGGGCAGTTACTTTACAGCTCAAACTATCTACATCGTTCACGAAGCTCACACGTTTCTCATCTAAACTGACAAGCATTGGATGTTAGAGGACCTGTGGTTTCTTTCAGTTTCAGAAGCAGAGTTGAACTAGATATGGGCCGTATGTGTAGGAAACACCGTTCTTTTGTTCTGAGCACACTCAAGTTTCCTGCTGTATTAGAAAGCAAGAGCGTGATTCTTGCTCTTAAGCAGTGTGTGATCTATGGATGATAACTCTGTTATGTGTTTCTCTTCAGAAATGGAGTTAAATCCCTGGCTCAGTGTCTTCCTACAAGCAAGAATTGGTTTCAGGTAAGGGCAGTTACTTTACAGCTCAAACGAACTACATCGTTCACGAAGCTCACACTTTTCTCATCTAAACTGACAAGCATTTGATGTTAGAGGACTTCTGGTTTGTTTCAGTTTCAGAAGCAGAGATGAACTAGATATGGTCCATATTTGTAGGAGACACCATTCTTTTGTTCTGAGCACACTCAAGTTTCCTGCTCTTTTAGAGACTCTAGAAAGCACGAGAGTGCTTCTTGCTCTAAAGCAGAGTGTGATCCATGGATGAGAACTATGCTGAGTGTTTCCCTTCAAAAATGGAGTTAAATCCCAGGCTCTGTGTTTTGCTACTAGCAAGACATCTTTTCAGGTTAGGGCAGTCACTTTTCACTCGAACGAACTACACCTTCATGAAGCTCACACGTTTCTCATCTGAAATGACAAACATTGGAAATTAGAGGACCAGTGCTTTGTATCAGTTTCAGAAGCAGAGTTGGACTAGATATGGTCCGTATGAGTAGGAAACACCGTTCTTTTGTTTGCATCACACTCACATTTCTTTCACTCTTTGAGACTCTGGAAAGCAAGAGCGTGCTTCTTGCTCTAAAGCAGAGTGTGATCAATGGATGAGAACTCTGCTGTGTGTTTCACTTCAGAAATGGAGTTAAATCCCAGGCTCTGTGTCTTCCTACAAGCAAGACTTCGTTTCAGGCAGGGCAGTTACTTTACAGCTCAAACGAAATACATCGTTCACGAAGCTCAAAGGTTTCCCATCTTACCTGACAAGCATTGGATGTTAGAGGACCTGTGGTTTGTTTCAGTTTCAGAAGCAGAGTTGAACTAGATATGGTCCATATGTATAGGAATCACCGTTCTTTTCTTCTGAGCAAACTCACGTTTCCTGCGGTATTAGAGACTCTAGAAAGCAAGAGCGTGCTTCTTGCTCTAAAGCGGAGTGTGATCAATGGATGAGAACTGAGTTGTGTGTTTCCCTCCAGAAATGGAGTTAAATCCCAGGCTCTGTGTCTTCATACATGTTAGACATCGTTTCAGGTAAGGGCAGTCACTTTTCAGCTCAAACGAACTACATCGTTCACAAAGCTCACACGTTTCTCATCTAAACTGACAAGCATTGGATGTTAGAGGACTTCTGGTTTGTTTCAGTTTCAGAAGCAGAGATGAACTAGATATGGTCCGTATTTGTAGGAAACACCGTTCTTTTGTTCTGAGCACACTCAAGTTTCCTACTGTTTTAGAGACTCTAGAAAGCAAGAGAGTGCTTCTTGCTCTAAAGCAGAGTGTGATCCATGGATGAGAACTATGCTGAGTGTTTCCCTTCAGAAATGGAGTTAAATCCCAGGCTCTGTGTTTTCCTACTAGCAAGACATCTTCTCAGGTTAGGGCAGTCACTTTTCAGCTCAAATGAACTACATCGTTCACGAAGCTCACACGTTTCTCATCTGAAATGACAAGCATTGGATGTTAGAGGACCAGTGCTTTGTATCAGTTTCAGAAGCAGAGTTGGACTAGATATGATCCGTATGTGTAGGAAACACCGTTCTTTTGTTCTCATCACATTCACTTTTCCTTCTCTCTTAGAGTCTCAGGAAAGCAAGAGCGTGCTTCTTGCTCTAAAGCAGAGTGTGATCAATGGATGAGAACTCTGCTGTGTGTTTCACTTCAGAAATGGAGTTAAATCCCAGGCTCTGTTTCTTCCTACAAGCAAGACTTCATTTCAGGTAAGGGCAGTCACTTATCAGTTCAAACGAACTACATCGTTCACAAAGCTTACAAGTTTCCCTTCTTAACTACCAAGCATTGGATGTTAGAGGACCAGTGCTTTGTATCAGTTTCAGAAGCAGAGTTGGACTAGATATGGTCCTTATGTGTAGGAAACACCATTCTTTTGTTCTCAGCACACTCACATTTCCTGCTATCTTAGAGAATGTAGAAGCAAGACCGTGCTTCTTGCTCTAAAGCAGAGTGTGATCAATGGATGAGAACTCTGTTGTGTGTTTCACTTCAGAAATGGAGTTAAATCCCAGGCTCTGTGTCTTCCTACAAGCAAGACTTCGTTTCAGGCAAGGGCAGTTACTTTACAGCTCAAACTATCTACATCGTTCACGAAGCTCACACGTTTCTCATCTAAACTGACAAGCATTGGATGTTAGAGGACCTGTGGTTTCTTTCAGTTTCAGAAGCAGAGTTGAACTAGATATGGGCCGTATGTGTAGGAAACACCGTTCTTTTGTTCTGAGCACACTCAAGTTTCCTGCTGTATTAGAAAGCAAGAGCGTGATTCTTGCTCTTAAGCAGTGTGTGATCTATGGATGATAACTCTGTTATGTGTTTCTCTTCAGAAATGGAGTTAAATCCCTGGCTCAGTGTCTTCCTACAAGCAAGAATTGGTTTCAGGTAAGGGCAGTTACTTTACAGCTCAAACGAACTACATCGTTCACGAAGCTCACACTTTTCTCATCTAAACTGACAAGCATTTGATGTTAGAGGACTTCTGGTTTGTTTCAGTTTCAGAAGCAGAGATGAACTAGATATGGTCCATATTTGTAGGAGACACCATTCTTTTGTTCTGAGCACACTCAAGTTTCCTGCTCTTTTAGAGACTCTAGAAAGCACGAGAGTGCTTCTTGCTCTAAAGCAGAGTGTGATCCATGGATGAGAACTATGCTGAGTGTTTCCCTTCAAAAATGGAGTTAAATCCCAGGCTCTGTGTTTTGCTACTAGCAAGACATCTTTTCAGGTTAGGGCAGTCACTTTTCACTCGAACGAACTACACCTTCATGAAGCTCACACGTTTCTCATCTGAAATGACAAACATTGGAAATTAGAGGACCAGTGCTTTGTATCAGTTTCAGAAGCAGAGTTGGACTAGATATGGTCCGTATGAGTAGGAAACACCGTTCTTTTGTTTGCATCACACTCACATTTCTTTCACTCTTTGAGACTCTGGAAAGCAAGAGCGTGCTTCTTGCTCTAAAGCAGAGTGTGATCAATGGATGAGAACTCTGCTGTGTGTTTCACTTCAGAAATGGAGTTAAATCCCAGGCTCTGTGTCTTCCTACAAGCAAGACTTCGTTTCAGGCAGGGCAGTTACTTTACAGCTCAAACGAAATACATCGTTCACGAAGCTCAAAGGTTTCCCATCTTACCTGACAAGCATTGGATGTTAGAGGACCTGTGGTTTGTTTCAGTTTCAGAAGCAGAGTTGAACTAGATATGGTCCATATGTATAGGAATCACCGTTCTTTTCTTCTGAGCAAACTCACGTTTCCTGCGGTATTAGAGACTCTAGAAAGCAAGAGCGTGCTTCTTGCTCTAAAGCGGAGTGTGATCAATGGATGAGAACTGAGTTGTGTGTTTCCCTCCAGAAATGGAGTTAAATCCCAGGCTCTGTGTCTTCATACATGTTAGACATCGTTTCAGGTAAGGGCAGTCACTTTTCAGCTCAAACGAACTACATCGTTCACAAAGCTCACACGTTTCTCATCTAAACTGACAAGCATTGGATGTTAGAGGACTTCTGGTTTGTTTCAGTTTCAGAAGCAGAGATGAACTAGATATGGTCCGTATTTGTAGGAAACACCGTTCTTTTGTTCTGAGCACACTCAAGTTTCCTACTGTTTTAGAGACTCTAGAAAGCAAGAGAGTGCTTCTTGCTCTAAAGCAGAGTGTGATCCATGGATGAGAACTATGCTGAGTGTTTCCCTTCAGAAATGGAGTTAAATCCCAGGCTCTGTGTTTTCCTACTAGCAAGACATCTTCTCAGGTTAGGGCAGTCACTTTTCAGCTCAAATGAACTACATCGTTCACGAAGCTCACACGTTTCTCATCTGAAATGACAAGCATTGGATGTTAGAGGACCAGTGCTTTGTATCAGTTTCAGAAGCAGAGTTGGACTAGATATGATCCGTATGTGTAGGAAACACCGTTCTTTTGTTCTCATCACATTCACTTTTCCTTCTCTCTTAGAGTCTCAGGAAAGCAAGAGCGTGCTTCTTGCTCTAAAGCAGAGTGTGATCAATGGATGAGAACTCTGCTGTGTGTTTCACTTCAGAAATGGAGTTAAATCCCAGGCTCTGTTTCTTCCTACAAGCAAGACTTCATTTCAGGTAAGGGCAGTCACTTATCAGTTCAAACGAACTACATCGTTCACAAAGCTTACAAGTTTCCCTTCTTAACTACCAAGCATTGGATGTTAGAGGACCAGTGCTTTGTATCAGTTTCAGAAGCAGAGTTGGACTAGATATGGTCCTTATGTGTAGGAAACACCATTCTTTTGTTCTCAGCACACTCACATTTCCTGCTATCTTAGAGAATGTAGAAGCAAGACCGTGCTTCTTGCTCTAAAGCAGAGTGTGATCAATGGATGAGAACTCTGTTGTGTGTTTCACTTCAGAAATGGAGTTAAATCCCAGGCTCTGTGTCTTCCTACAAGCAAGACTTCGTTTCAGGCAAGGGCAGTTACTTTACAGCTCAAACTATCTACATCGTTCACGAAGCTCACACGTTTCTCATCTAAACTGACAAGCATTGGATGTTAGAGGACCTGTGGTTTCTTTCAGTTTCAGAAGCAGAGTTGAACTAGATATGGGCCGTATGTGTAGGAAACACCGTTCTTTTGTTCTGAGCACACTCAAGTTTCCTGCTGTATTAGAAAGCAAGAGCGTGATTCTTGCTCTTAAGCAGTGTGTGATCTATGGATGATAACTCTGTTATGTGTTTCTCTTCAGAAATGGAGTTAAATCCCTGGCTCAGTGTCTTCCTACAAGCAAGAATTGGTTTCAGGTAAGGGCAGTTACTTTACAGCTCAAACGAACTACATCGTTCACGAAGCTCACACTTTTCTCATCTAAACTGACAAGCATTTGATGTTAGAGGACTTCTGGTTTGTTTCAGTTTCAGAAGCAGAGATGAACTAGATATGGTCCATATTTGTAGGAGACACCATTCTTTTGTTCTGAGCACACTCAAGTTTCCTGCTCTTTTAGAGACTCTAGAAAGCACGAGAGTGCTTCTTGCTCTAAAGCAGAGTGTGATCCATGGATGAGAACTATGCTGAGTGTTTCCCTTCAAAAATGGAGTTAAATCCCAGGCTCTGTGTTTTGCTACTAGCAAGACATCTTTTCAGGTTAGGGCAGTCACTTTTCACTCGAACGAACTACACCTTCATGAAGCTCACACGTTTCTCATCTGAAATGACAAACATTGGAAATTAGAGGACCAGTGCTTTGTATCAGTTTCAGAAGCAGAGTTGGACTAGATATGGTCCGTATGAGTAGGAAACACCGTTCTTTTGTTTGCATCACACTCACATTTCTTTCACTCTTTGAGACTCTGGAAAGCAAGAGCGTGCTTCTTGCTCTAAAGCAGAGTGTGATCAATGGATGAGAACTCTGCTGTGTGTTTCACTTCAGAAATGGAGTTAAATCCCAGGCTCTGTGTCTTCCTACAAGCAAGACTTCGTTTCAGGCAGGGCAGTTACTTTACAGCTCAAACGAAATACATCGTTCACGAAGCTCAAAGGTTTCCCATCTTACCTGACAAGCATTGGATGTTAGAGGACCTGTGGTTTGTTTCAGTTTCAGAAGCAGAGTTGAACTAGATATGGTCCATATGTATAGGAATCACCGTTCTTTTCTTCTGAGCAAACTCACGTTTCCTGCGGTATTAGAGACTCTAGAAAGCAAGAGCGTGCTTCTTGCTCTAAAGCGGAGTGTGATCAATGGATGAGAACTGAGTTGTGTGTTTCCCTCCAGAAATGGAGTTAAATCCCAGGCTCTGTGTCTTCATACATGTTAGATATCGTTTCAGGTAAGGGCAGTCACTTTTCAGCTCAAACGAACTACATCGTTCACAAAGCTCACACGTTTCTCATCTAAACTGACAAGCATTGGATGTTAGAGGACTTCTGGTTTGTTTCAGTTTCAGAAGCAGAGATGAACTAGATATGGTCCGTATTTGTAGGAAACACCGTTCTTTTGTTCTGAGCACACTCAAGTTTCCTACTGTTTTAGAGACTCTAGAAAGCAAGAGAGTGCTTCTTGCTCTAAAGCAGAGTGTGATCCATGGATGAGAACTATGCTGAGTGTTTCCCTTCAGAAATGGAGTTAAATCCCAGGCTCTGTGTTTTGCTACTAGCAAGACATCTTCTCAGGTTAGGGCAGTCACTTTTCAGCTCAAATGAACTACATCGTTCACGAAGCTCACACGTTTCTCATCTGAATTGACAAGCATTGGATGTTAGAGGACCAGTGCTTTGTATCAGTTTCAGAAGCAGAGTTGGACTAGATATGATCCGTTTGTGTAGGAAACACCGTTCTTTTGTTCTCATCACATTCACTTTTCCTTCTCTCTTAGAGTCTCAGGAAAGCAAGAGCGTGCTTCTTGCTCTAAAGCAGAGTGTGATCAATGGATGAGAACTCTGCTGTGTGTTTCACTTCAGAAATGGAGTTAAATCCCAGGCTCTGTTTCTTCCTACAAGCAAGACTTCATTTCAGGTAAGGGCAGTCACTTATCAGTTCAAACGAACTACATCGTTCACAAAGCTTACAAGTTTCCCTTCTTAACTACCAAGCATTGGATGTTAGAGGACCAGTGCTTTGTATCAGTTTCAGAAGCAGAGTTGGACTAGATATGGTCCTTATGTGTAGGAAACACCATTCTTTTGTTCTCAGCACACTCACATTTCCTGCTATCTTAGAGAATGTAGAAGCAAGACCGTGCTTCTTGCTCTAAAGCAGAGTGTGATCAATGGATGAGAACTCTGTTGTGTGTTTCACTTCAGAAATGGAGTTAAATCCCAGGCTCTGTGTCTTCCTACAAGCAAGACTTCGTTTCAGGCAAGGGCAGTTACTTTACAGCTCAAACTATCTACATCGTTCACGAAGCTCACACGTTTCTCATCTAAACTGACAAGCATTGGATGTTAGAGGACCTGTGGTTTCTTTCAGTTTCAGAAGCAGAGTTGAACTAGATATGGGCCGTATGTGTAGGAAACACCGTTCTTTTGTTCTGAGCACACTCAAGTTTCCTGCTGTATTAGAAAGCAAGAGCGTGATTCTTGCTCTTAAGCAGTGTGTGATCTATGGATGATAACTCTGTTATGTGTTTCTCTTCAGAAATGGAGTTAAATCCCTGGCTCAGTGTCTTCCTACAAGCAAGAATTGGTTTCAGGTAAGGGCAGTTACTTTACAGCTCAAACGAACTACATCGTTCACGAAGCTCAACTTTTCTCATCTAAACTGACAAGCATTTGATGTTAGAGGACTTCTGGTTTGTTTCAGTTTCAGAAGCAGAGATGAACTAGATATGGTCCATATTTGTAGGAGACACCATTCTTTTGTTCTGAGCACACTCAAGTTTCCTGCTCTTTTAGAGACTCTAGAAAGCACGAGAGTGCTTCTTGCTCTAAAGCAGAGTGTGATCCATGGATGAGAACTATGCTGAGTGTTTCCCTTCAAAAATGGAGTTAAATCCCAGGCTCTGTGTTTTGCTACTAGCAAGACATCTTTTCAGGTTAGGGCAGTCACTTTTCACTCGAACGAACTACACCTTCATGAAGCTCACACGTTTCTCATCTGAAATGACAAACATTGGAAATTAGAGGACCAGTGCTTTGTATCAGTTTCAGAAGCAGAGTTGGACTAGATATGGTCCGTATGAGTAGGAAACACCGTTCTTTTGTTTGCATCACACTCACATTTCTTTCACTCTTTGAGACTCTGGAAAGCAAGAGCGTGCTTCTTGCTCTAAAGCAGAGTGTGATCAATGGATGAGAACTCTGCTGTGTGTTTCACTTCAGAAATGGAGTTAAATCCCAGGCTCTGTGTCTTCCTACAAGCAAGACTTCGTTTCAGGCAGGGCAGTTACTTTACAGCTCAAACGAAATACATCGTTCACGAAGCTCACACGTTTCTCATCTAAACTGACAAGCATTGGATGTTAGAGGACCTGTGGTTTCTTTCAGTTTCAGAAGCAGAGTTGAACTACATTTGGGCCGTATGTGTAGGAAACACCGTTCTTTTGTTCTGAGCATACACAAGTTTCCTGCTGTATTAGAGTCTCTAGAAAGCAAGAGCCTGATTCTTGCTCTTAAGCAGTGTGTGATCAATGGATGTTAAACTGTTATGTGTTTCTCTAAAGAAATGGAATTAAATCCCTGGCTCTGAGTCTTCCTACAAGCAAGAATTGGTTTCAGGTAAGGGCACTTACTTTACAGCTCAAACGAACTAAATCCTTCACGAAGCTCACACGTTTCTCATCTTAACTGATAAGCATTGGATGTTAGAGGACCTTTGCTTTGTATCAATTTCAAGTAGAGTTGAACTAGATATGGTCCGTATGTGTAGGAAAAACCGTTCTTTTGTACTGAGCACGCTCACGTTTCCTGCTGTCTTAGAGAATCTAGAAGCAAGACCGTGCTTCTTGCTCTAAAGCAGAGTGTGATCCATGGATGAGAACTATGCTGTGTGTTTCCCTCAGAAATGGAGTTAATTCCCAGGCTCTGTGTCTTCCTACAAGCACTATTTAGTTTCAGGTAAGGGCAGTCACTTTTCAGCTCAAACGAACTACATCGTTCACGAAGCTCACACGTTTTTCATCTTAACTGAGAAGCATTGAATGTTAGAGGACCAGTGCTTTGTATCAGTTTCAGAAGCAGAGTTGAACTAGATATGGTCCGTATGTGTAGGAAACACCGTTCTTTTGTTCTCAGCACACTCACGTTTCCTGATGTCTTCAGACACTAGAAAGCTAGAGCGTGCTTCTTGCTGTAAAGCAGAGTGTGATCAATGGATGAGAACTCTGCTGTCTGTTTCTCTTCAGAAATGGTTTTATATCCCATGCTCTGAGTCTTCCTACAAGGAAGACTTCGATTCAAGTAAGGGCAGTTACTTTACAGCTCAAACGAACTACATCCTTCATGAAGCTTATAGGTTTCCGATTTTAACTGAGAAGCATTGAATGTTAGAGGACCAGTGCTTTGTGTCAGTTTCAGAAGGAGAGTTGGACTAGATATAGTCCGTATGTGTAGGAAACACCGTTCATTTGTTCGCATCACACTCCGGTTTCCTTCACTCTTAGAGAATCAGCAAAGCAAGAGCGTGCTTCTTGCTCTAAAGCAGAGTGTGATCAATGGGTGAGAACTCTGCTGTGTGTTTCACTTCAGAAATGGAGTTAAATCCCAGGCTCTGTGTCTTCCTACAAGAAAGACTTCGTTTCAGTTAAGGGCAGTTTCTTTACAGCTCAAACGAACTACATCGTTCATGAAGCTCACACGTTTCTCATCTTAACTGAGAAGCATTGGATGTTAGAGGACCTTTGCTTTGTTTCAGTTTCAGAAGCAGAGTTGAACTAGATATGGTCCGTATGTGTAGGAAACACCTTTCTTTTCTTCTGAGCAAACTTACGTTTCCTGCGGTATTAGAGACTCTAGAAAGAAAGAGCGTGCTTCTTGCTCTAAAGCAGAGTTTGATCCATGGATGAGAATTGAGTAGTGTGTTTCCTTTCAGAAATGGAGTTAAACCCCAGGCTCTGTGTCTTCATACATGCAAGACTTGGTTTCAGGTAAGGGCAGTCACTTTTCAGCTCAAACGAACTACATTGTTCTCGAAGCTCACACTTTTCTCATCTAAACTGACAAGCATTTGATGTTAGAGGACTTCTGGTTTGTTTCAGTTTCAGAAGCAGAGATGAACTAGATATGGTCCCTATTTGTAGGAGACACCATTCTTTTTTTCTGAGCACACTCATGTTTCCTGCTGTTTAAGAGACTCTAGAAAGCACGAGAGTGCTTCTTGCTCTAAAGCAGAGTGTGATCCATGGATGAGAACTATGCTGAGTGTTTCCCTTCAGAAATGGAGTTAAATGCCAGGCTCTGTGTTTTGCTAAGAGCAAGACATCTTCTCAGGTTAGGGCAGTCACTTTTCACTCAAACGAACTACACCTTCATGAACCTCACACGTTTCTCATCTGAAATGACAAGCATTGGAGGTTAGAGGACCAGTGCTTTGTATCAGTTTCACAAGCAGAGTTGGACTAGATATGGTCCGTATGTGTAGGAAACACTGTTCTTTTGTTCGCATCACAGTCACATTTCTTTCACTCTTTGAGACTCTGGAAAGCAAGAGCGTGCTTTTTGCTCTAAAGCAGAGTGTGATCAATGGATGAGAACTCTGCTGTGTGTTTCACTTCAGAAATGGAGTTAAATCCCAGGCTCTGTGTCTTCCTACAAGCAAGACTTCGTTTCAGGCAAGGGCAGTTACTTTACAGCTCAAACGAACTACATCGTTCACGAAGTTCACACGTTTCTCATCTAAACTGACAAGCATTGGATGTTAGAGGACTTCTGGTTTGTTTCAGTTTCAGAAGCAGAGATGAACTAGATATGGTCCGTATTTGTAGGAAACACCGTTCTTTTGTTCTGAGCACACTCAAGTTTCCTACTGTTTTAGAGACTCTAGAAAGCAAGAGAGTGCTTCTTGCTCTAAAGCAGAGTGTGATCCATGGATGAGAACTATGCTGAGTGTTTCCCTTCAGAAATGGAGTTAAATCCCAGGCTCTGTGTTTTCCTACTAGCAAGACATCTTCTCAGGTTAGGGCAGTCACTTTTCAGCTCAAATGAACTACATCGTTCACGAAGCTCACACGTTTCTCATCTGAAATGACAAGCATTGGATGTTAGAGGACCAGTGCTTTGTATCAGTTTCAGAAGCAGAGTTGGACTAGATATGATCCGTATGTGTAGGAAACACCGTTCTTTTGTTCTCATCACATTCACTTTTCCTTCTCTCTTAGAGTCTCAGGAAAGCAAGAGCGTGCTTCTTGCTCTAAAGCAGAGTGTGATCAATGGATGAGAACTCTGCTGTGTGTTTCACTTCAGAAATGGAGTTAAATCCCAGGCTCTGTTTCTTCCTACAAGCAAGACTTCATTTCAGGTAAGGGCAGTCACTTATCAGTTCAAACGAACTACATCGTTCACAAAGCTTACAAGTTTCCCTTCTTAACTACCAAGCATTGGATGTTAGAGGACCAGTGCTTTGTATCAGTTTCAGAAGCAGAGTTGGACTAGATATGGTCCTTATGTGTAGGAAACACCATTCTTTTGTTCTCAGCACACTCACATTTCCTGCTATCTTAGAGAATCTAGAAGCAAGACCGTGCTTCTTGCTCTAAAGCAGAGTGTGATCAATGGATGAGAACTCTGTTGTGTGTTTCACTTCAGAAATGGAGTTAAATCCCAGGCTCTGTGTCTTCCTACAAGCAAGACTTCGTTTCAGGCAAGGGCAGTTACTTTACAGCTCAAACTATCTACATCGTTCACGAAGCTCACACGTTTCTCATCTTAACTGAGAAGCATTGGATGTTAGAGGACCTGTGGTTTCTTTCAGTTTCAGAAGCAGAGTTGAACTAGATATGGGCCGTATGTGTAGGAAACACCGTTCTTTTGTTCTGAGCACACTCAAGTTTCCTGCTGTATTAGAAAGCAAGAGCGTGATTCTTGCTCTTAAGCAGTGTGTGATCTATGGATGATAACTCTGTTATGTGTTTCTCTTCAGAAATGGAGTTAAATCCCTGGCTCAGTGTCTTCCTACAAGCAAGAATTGGTTTCAGGTAAGGGCAGTTACTTTACAGCTCAAACGAACTACATCGTTCACGAAGCTCACACTTTTCTCATCTAAACTGACAAGCATTTGATGTTAGAGGACTTCTGGTTTGTTTCAGTTTCAGAAGCAGAGATGAACTAGATATGGTCCATATTTGTAGGAGACACCATTCTTTTGTTCTGAGCACACTCAAGTTTCCTGCTCTTTTAGAGACTCTAGAAAGCACGAGAGTGCTTCTTGCTCTAAAGCAGAGTGTGATCCATGGATGAGAACTATGCTGAGTGTTTCCCTTCAAAAATGGAGTTAAATCCCAGGCTCTGTGTTTTGCTACTAGCAAGACATCTTTTCAGGTTAGGGCAGTCACTTTTCACTCGAACGAACTACACCTTCATGAAGCTCACACGTTTCTCATCTGAAATGACAAACATTGGAAATTAGAGGACCAGTGCTTTGTATCAGTTTCAGAAGCAGAGTTGGACTAGATATGGTCCGTATGAGTAGGAAACACCGTTCTTTTGTTTGCATCACACTCACATTTCTTTCACTCTTTGAGACTCTGGAAAGCAAGAGCGTGCTTCTTGCTCTAAAGCAGAGTGTGATCAATGGATGAGAACTCTGCTGTGTGTTTCACTTCAGAAATGGAGTTAAATCCCAGGCTCTGTGTCTTCCTACAAGCAAGACTTCGTTTCAGGCAGGGCAGTTACTTTACAGCTCAAACGAAATACATCGTTCACGAAGCTCACACGTTTCTCATCTAAACTGACAAGCATTGGATGTTAGAGGACCTGTGGTTTCTTTCAGTTTCAGAAGCAGAGTTGAACTACATTTGGGCCGTATGTGTAGGAAACACCGTTCTTTTGTTCTGAGCATACACAAGTTTCCTGCTGTATTAGAGTCTCTAGAAAGCAAGAGCCTGATTCTTGCTCTTAAGCAGTGTGTGATCAATGGATGTTAATTCTGTTATGTGTTTCTCTAAAGAAATGGAATTAAATCCCTGGCTCTGAGTCTTCCTACAAGCAAGAATTGGTTTCAGGTAAGGGCACTTACTTTACAGCTCAAACGAACTAAATCCTTCACGATGCTCACACGTTTCTCATCTTAACTGATAAGCATTGGATGTTAGAGGACCTTTGCTTTGTATCAATTTCAAGTAGAGTTGAACTAGATATGGTCCGTATGTGTAGGAAAAACCGTTCTTTTGTACTGAGCACGCTCACGTTTCCTGCTGTCTTAGAGAATCTAGAAGCAAGACCGTGCTTCTTGCTCTAAAGCAGAGTGTGATCCATGGATGAGAACTATGCTGTGTGTTTCCCTCAGAAATGGAGGTAATTCCCAGGCTCTGTGTCTTCCTACAAGCACTATTTAGTTTCAGGTAAGGGCAGTCACTTTTCAGCTCAAACGAACTACATCGTTCACGAAGCTCACACGTTTTTCATCTTAACTGAGAAGCATTGAATGTTAGAGGACCAGTGCTTTGTATCAGTTTCAGAAGCAGAGTTGAACTAGATATGGTCCGTATGTGTAGGAAACACCGTTCTTTTGTTCTCAGCACACTCACGTTTCCTGATGTCTTCAGACACTAGAAAGCTAGAGCGTGCTTCTTGCTCTAAAGCAGAGTGTGATCAATGGATGAGAACTCTGCTGCCTGTTTCTCTTCAGAAATGGTTTTATATCCCATGCTCTGAGTCTTCCTACAAGGAAGACTTCGATTCAAGTAAGGGCAGTTACTTTACAGCTCAAACGAACTACATCCTTCATGAAGCTTACAGGTTTCCGATTTTAACTGAGAAGCATTGAATGTTAGAGGACCAGTGCTTTGTGTCAGTTTCAGAAGGAGAGTTGGACTAGATATAGTCCGTATGTGTAGGAAACACCGTTCATTTGTTCACATCACACTCCGGTTTCCTTCACTCTTAGAGAATCAGCAAAGCAAGAGCGTGCTTCTTGCTCTAAAGCAGAGTGTGATCAATGGGTGAGAACTCTGCTGTGTGTTTCACTTCAGAAATGGAGTTAAATCCCAGGCTCTGTGTCTTCCTACAAGAAAGACTTCGTTTCAGTTAAGGGCAGTTTCTTTACAGCTCAAACGAACTACATCGTTCATGAAGCTCACACGTTTCTCATCTTAACTGAGAAGCATTGGATGTTAGAGGACCTTTGCTTTGTTTCAGTTTCAGAAGCAGAGTTGAACTAGATATGGTCCGTATGTGTAGGAAACACCTTTCTTTTCTTCTGAGCAAACTTACGTTTCCTGCGGTATTAGAGACTCTAGAAAGAAAGAGCGTGCTTCTTGCTCTAAAGCAGAGTTTGATCCATGGATGAGAACTGAGTAGTGTGTTTCCTTTCAGAAATGGAGTTAAACCCCAGGCTCTGTGTCTTCATACATGCAAGACTTGGTTTCAGGTAAGGGCAGACACTTTTCAGCTCAAACGAACTACATTGTTCTCGAGGCTCACACTTTTCTCATCTAAACTGACAAGCATTTGATGTTAGAGGACTTCTGGTTTGTTTCAGTTTCAGAAGCAGAGATGAACTAGATATGGTCCCTATTTGTAGGAGACACCATTCTTTTTTTCTGAGCACACTCATGTTTCCTGCTGTTTAAGAGACTCTAGAAAGCACGAGAGTGCTTCTTGCTCTAAAGCAGAGTGTGATCCATGGATGAGAACTATGCTGAGTGTTTCCCTTCAGAAATGGAGTTAAATGCCAGGCTCTGTGTTTTGCTAAGAGCAAGACATCTTCTCAGGTTAGGGCAGTCACTTTTCACTCAAACGAACTACACCTTCATGAAGCTCACACGTTTCTCATCTGAAATGACAAGCATTGGAGGTTAGAGGACCAGTGCTTTGTATCAGTTTCACAAGCAGAGTTGGACTAGATATGGTCCGTATGTGTAGGAAACACTGTTCTTTTGTTCGCATCACAGTCACATTTCTTTCACTCTTTGAGACTCTGGAAAGCAAGAGCGTGCTTTTTGCTCTAAAGCAGAGTGTGATCAATGGATGAGAACTCTGCTGTGTGTTTCACTTCAGAAATGGAGTTAAATCCCAGGCTCTGTGTCTTCCTACAAGCAAGACTTCGTTTCAGGCAAGGGCAGTTACTTTACAGCTCAAACGAACTACATCGTTCACGAAGTTCACACGTTTCTCATCTAAACTGACAAGCATTGGATGTTAGAGGACTTCTGGTTTGTTTCAGTTTCAGAAGCAGAGATGAACTAGATATGGTCCGTATTTGTAGGAAACACCGTTCTTTTGTTCTGAGCACACTCAAGTTTCCTACTGTTTTAGAGACTCTAGAAAGCAAGAGAGTGCTTCTTGCTCTAAAGCAGAGTGTGATCCATGGATGAGAACTATGCTGAGTGTTTCCCTTCAGAAATGGAGTTAAATCCCAGGCTCTGTGTTTTCCTACTAGCAAGACATCTTCTCAGGTTAGGGCAGTCACTTTTCAGCTCAAATGAACTACATCGTTCACGAAGCTCACACGTTTCTCATCTGAAATGACAAGCATTGGATGTTAGAGGACCAGTGCTTTGTATCAGTTTCAGAAGCAGAGTTGGACTAGATATGATCCGTATGTGTAGGAAACACCGTTCTTTTGTTCTCTTCACATTCACTTTTCCTTCTCTCTTAGAGTCTCAGGAAAGCAAGAGCGTGCTTCTTGCTCTAAAGCCGAGTGTGATCAATGGATGAGAACTCTGCTGTGTGTTTCACTTCAGAAATGGAGTTAAATCCCAGGCTCTGTTTCTTCCTACAAGCAAGACTTCATTTCAGGTAAGGGCAGTCACTTATCAGTTCAAACGAACTACATCGTTCACAAAGCTTACAAGTTTCCCTTCTTAACTACCAAGCATTGGATGTTAGAGGACCAGTGCTTTGTATCAGTTTCAGAAGCAGAGTTGGACTAGATATGGTCCTTATGTGTAGGAAACACCATTCTTTTGTTCTCAGCACACTCACATTTCCTGCTATCTTAGAGAATCTAGAAGCAAGACCGTGCTTCTTGCTCTAAAGCAGAGTGTGATCAATGGATGAGAACTCTGTTGTGTGTTTCACTTCAGAAATGGAGTTAAATCCCAGGCTCTGTGTCTTCCTACAAGCAAGACTTCGTTTCAGGCAAGGGCAGTTACTTTACAGCTCAAACTATCTACATCGTTCACGAAGCTCACACGTTTCTCATCTAAACTGACAAGCATTGGATGTTAGAGGACCTGTGGTTTCTTTCACTTTCAGAAGCAGAGTTGAACTAGATATGGGCCGTATGTGTAGGAAACACCGTTCTTTTGTTCTGAGCACACTCAAGTTTCCTGCTGTATTAGAAAGCAAGAGCGTGATTCTTGCTCTTAAGCAGTGTGTGATCTATGGATGATAACTCTGTTATGTGTTTCTCTTCAGAAATGGAGTTAAATCCCTGGCTCAGTGTCTTCCTACAAGCAAGAATTGGTTTCAGGTAAGGGCAGTTACTTTACAGCTCAAACGAACTACATCGTTCACGAAGCTCACACGTTTCTCATCTTAACTGACAAGCATTGGCTGTTAGAGGACCGGTGCTTTGTATCAGTTTCAGAAGCAGAGTTGGACTAGATATGGTCCGTATGTGTAGGAAACACCGTTCTTTTGTTCTCAGCACACTCACGTTTCCTGATGTCTTCAGACACTAGAAAGCTAGAGCGTGCTTCTTGCTCTAAAGCAGAGTGTGATCAATGGATGAGAACTCTGCTGTCTGTTTCTCTTCAGAAATGGTTTTATATCCCATGCTCTGAGTCTTCCTACAAGGAAGACTTCGATTCAAGTAAGGGCAGTTACTTTACAGCTCAAACGAACTACATCCTTCATGAAGCTTACAGGTTTCCGATTTTAACTGAGAAGCATTGAATGTTAGAGGACCAGTGCTTTGTGTCAGTTTCAGAAGGAGAGTTGGACTAGATATAGTCCGTATGTGTAGGAAACACCGTTCATTTGTTCGCATCACACTCCGGTTTCCTTCACTCTTAGAGAATCAGCAAAGCAAGAGCGTGCTTCTTGCTCTAAAGCAGAGTGTGATCAATGGGTGAGAACTCTGCTGTGTGTTTCACTTCAGAAATGGAGTTAAATCCCAGGCTCTGTGTCTTCCTACAAGAAAGACTTCGTTTCAGTTAAGGGCAGTTTCTTTACAGCTCAAACGAACTACATCGTTCATGAAGCTCACACGTTTCTCATCTTAACTGAGAAGCATTGGATGTTAGAGGACCTTTGCTTTGTTTCAGTTTCAGAAGCAGAGTTGAACTAGATATGGTCCGTATGTGTAGGAAACACCTTTCTTTTCTTCTGAGCAAACTTACGTTTCCTGCGGTATTAGAGACTCTAGAAAGCAAGAGCGTGCTTCTTGCTCTAAAGCAGAGTTTGATCCATGGATGAGAACTGAGTAGTGTGTTTCCTTTCAGAAATGGAGTTAAACCCCAGGCTCTGTGTCTTCATACATGCAAGACTTGGTTTCAGGTAAGGGCAGTCACTTTTCAGCTCAAACGAACTACATTGTTCTCGAAGCTCACACTTTTCTCATCTAAACTGACAAGCATTTGATGTTAGAGGACTTCTGGTTTGTTTCAGTTTCAGAAGCAGAGATGAACTAGATATGGTCACTATTTGTAGGAGACACCATTCTTTTTTTCTGAGCACACTCATGTTTCCTGCTGTTTAAGAGACTCTAGAAAGCACGAGAGTGCTTCTTGCTCTAAAGCAGAGTGTGATCCATGGATGAGAACTATGCTGAGTGTTTCCCTTCAGAAATGGAGTTAAATGCCAGGCTCTGTGTTTTGCTAAGAGCAAGACATCTTCTCAGGTTAGGGCAGTCACTTTTCACTCAAACGAACTACACCTTCATGAAGCTCACACGTTTCTCATCTGAAATGACAAGCATTGGATGTTAGAGAACCAGTGCTTTGTATCAGTTTCACAAGCAGAGTTGGACTAGATATGGTCCGTATGTGTAGGAAACACTGTTCTTTTGTTCGCATCACAGTCACATTTCTTTCACTCTTTGAGACTCTGGAAAGCAAGAGCGTGCTTTTTGCTCTAAAGCAGAGTGTGATCAATGGATGAGAACTCTGCTGTGTGTTTCACTTCAGAAATGGAGTTAAATCCCAGGCTCTGTGTCTTCCTACAAGCAAGACTTCGTTTCAGGCAAGGGCAGTTACTTTACAGCTCAAACGAACTACATCGTTCACGAAGTTCACTCGTTTCTCATCTAAACTGACAAGCATTGGATGTTAGAGGACCTCTGGTTTCTTTCAGAGTCAGAAGTAGGGATGAACTATATATGGTCTGTATTTGTAGGAAAAACTGTTCTTTTGTTATGAGCACGCTCAAGTTTCCTGCTATATTAGAGAATCTAGAAGCAAGAGCGTTCTTCTTGCTCTAAAGCAGACTGTTATTCATGGATGAGAACTATGTTGTGTGTTTCCCTTCAGAAATGGAGTTAAATCCCAGGCGCTCTGTCTTCCTACAAGCACTATTTCGTTTCTGGTAAGGACAGTCACTTTTCAGCTCAAACAAACTACATCGTTCACGAAGCTCCCACGTTTCTCATCTTAAATGACAAGCATTCGATGTTAGCGGACCTGTGCTTTGTATCAATTTCAGAAGCAGAGTTGGACTAGATATGGTCCCTATGTGTAGCAAACACGGTTCTTTTGTTTTCAGCACACTCACGTTTCCTGCTGTCTTAGAGAATCTAGAAAGCAAGAGCATGCTTCTTGCTCTAAAGCAGAGTGTGATCTATGGATGAGAACTCTGCTATGTGTTTCACTTCACAAATGGAGTTAAATCCCAGGCTCTGTGTCTTCCTACAAGCAAGACTTCGTTTCAAGTAAGGGCAGTCACTTTTCAGCTCAAATGAACTACATAATTCACGAAGTTCACACGTTTCTCATCTTAACTGAGAAGCATTGAATGTTAGAGGACCAGTGGTTTGTATCAGTTTCAGAAGCAGAGTTGGACGAGATATGGTCCGTATGTGTAGGAAACACCGTTCTTTTGTTCTCAGCACACTCACGTTTCCTGCTGTCTTCAGACTCTAGAAAGCTAGAGCATGCTTCTGGCTCTAACGCAGATTTTGATCCAAGGATGAGAACAATGCTGTGTGTTTCCCTTCAGAAATGGAGTTAATTCCCAGGCTCTGTGTCTGCCTACAAGCAAGACTTCGTTTCAGGTAAGGTCAGTTACTTTACAGCTCAAACGAACTACATCGTTCACGAAGCTCACACGTTTTTCATCTTAACTGACAAGCATTGGATGTTAGAAGACCTGTGGTTTCTTTCAGTTTCAGAAGCAGATTTGAACTAGATATGGTCCGTATATGTAGGAAACACTGTTATTTTCTTCTGAGCACAACCACATTTCCTGCTGTATTAGAGATTCTAGAAAGCAAGAGCGTTCTTCTTGCTCTAAAGCAGAGTGTGATCAATGGATGTGAACTCTGTTGTGTGTTTCCCTTCAGAAATGGAGTTAAATCCCTGGCACTGAGTCTTCCTAGAAGCAACACTTCGTTTCAGGTAATGGCAGTCACTTTTCAGTTCAAACGAACTACATCATTCACGAAGCTTACAAGTTTCCCTTCTTAACTACCAAGCATTGGTTGTTAGAGGACCAGTGCTTTGTATCAGTTTCAGAAGCAGAGTTGGACTAGATATGGTCCGGACGTGTAGGCAACACCGTTCTTTTGTTATCATCACACTCATTTTTCCTGCTCTCTTAGAGACTCTAGAAAGCAAGAGTGTGCTTCTAGCTCTAAAGCAGAGTGTGAGCAATGGATGAGAACTCTGCTGTGTGTTTCACTTCAGAAATTGAGTTAAAACCCAGGCTCTGAGTCTTCCCACAAGCAAGACTTCTTTTCAGGTAAGGGCAGTTACTTTAGAGCTCAAACGAACTACATCGTTCACGAAGTTCACACGTTTCTCATCTAAACTGACAAGCATTGGATGTTAGAGTACCTCTGGTTTGTTTCATAGTCAGAAGCCGAGATGAACTAGATATGGTCCATATGTGTAGGAAAAACCGTTCTTTTGTTCTGAGCAAGCTCAAGTTTCCTGCTGTATTAGAGAATCTAGAAGCACGAACGTGCTTCTTGCTCTAAAGCAGAGTGAGATCCATGGATGAGAACTATGCTGTGTGTTTCCTTTCAGAAATGGAGTTAATTCCAAGGATCTGTGTCTTCCTACAAGCACTATTTCGTTTCAGGTAAGGGCAGACACTTTTCAGCTCAAACAAACTACATCGTTCACGAAGCTCGCACGTTTCTCATCTTTACTGATAAGCATTGGATGTTAGAGGACCTTAGCTTTGTATCAATTTCAAGCATACTTGAACTATATATGGTCCGTATGTATAGGAAACACCGTACATTTGTTCTGAGCACACTCAAGTTTCCTGCTGTATTAGAGGCTCTAGAAATCAAGAGTGTGCTTCCTGCTCTAAAGCAGAGTGTGATCAATGGATGAGAACTCTGCTGTGTGTTTCACTTCAGAAATGGTGTTAAATCCCATGCTCTGTTTCTTCCTAAAAGCAAGACTTCGTTTCAGGCATGGGCAGTTACTTCACAGCTCAAACGAACTACATCGTTCAAGAAGCTCACACGTTTCTCATCTTAACTGACAAGCATTGGATGTTAGAGGACCTTTGCTTTGTATCAGTTTCAGAAGCAGAGTTGGACTAGATATGGTCCGTATGTGTAGGAAACACCGTTCTTTTGTTTTCAGCAAACTCACGTTTCCTGCTGTCTTCAGACTCTAGAAAGCTAGAGAATCCTTCTTGCTCTAAAGCAGAGTGTGATCAATGGATGAGAACTCTGCTGTCTGTTTCTCTTCAGAAATGGAGTTAAATCCCAGGCTCTGTGTCTTCCTACAAGCAAGACTTCGTTTCAGGCAAGGGCAGTTACTTTACAGCTCAAACGAACTACATCGTTCACGAAGCTCACACGTTTCTCATCTAAACTGACAAGCATTGGATGTTAGAGGACCTGTGGTTTCTTTCAGTTTCAGAAGCAGAGTTGAACTAGATATGGGCCGTATGTGTAGGAAACACCGTTCTTTTGTTCTGAGCACACTCAAGTTTCCTGCTGTATTAGAGACTCTAGAAGGCAAGAGCGTGATTCTTGCTCTTAAGCAGTTTGTGATCAATGGATGTTAATTCTGTTATGTGTTTCTCTTCAGTAATGGAGTTAAATCCCTGGCTCTGAGTCTTCCTACAAGCAAGAATTGGTTTCAGGTAAGGGCAGTTACTTTACAGCTCAAACGAACTACATCCTTCACAAAGCTCACACGTTTCTCATCTTAACTGATAAGCATTGTATGTTAGAGGACCTTTGCTTTGTATCAATTTCAAGTAGAGTTGAACTAGATATGGTCCGTATGTATAGGAAACACTGTTCTTTTCTTCTGAGCACACTCATGTTTCCTGCTGTATTAGAGAGTCTAGAAACCAAGAGCGTGCTTCTTGCTCTAAAGCAGAGTGTGATCCATGGATGAGTACTGTGTTGTGTGTTTCACTTCAGAAATGGAGTTTAATCCCAGGCTCTGTGTCTTCCTACAAGCAAAACTTCGTTTCATGTAATGGCAGTTTCTTTACAGCTCAAAAGAACTACATCGTTCATGAAGCTCACACGTTTCTCATCTTACCTGAGAAGCATTGGCTGTTAGAGGACCTTTGCTTTGTTTCAGTTTCAGAAGCAGAGTTGAACTAGATATGGTCCGTATGTATAGGAAACACCTTTCTTTTCTTCTGTGCAAACTCACGTTCCTTGCGGTATTAGAGACTCTAGAAAGCAAGAGCGTGCTTCTTGCTCTAAAGCAGAGATTGATCCACGGATGAGAACTGAGTAGTGTGTTTCCTTTCAGAAATGGAGTTAAACCCCAGGCTCTGTGTCTTCATACATGCAAGACTTGGTTTCAGGTAAGGGCAGTCACTTTTCAGCTAAAACGAACTACATTGTTCTCGAAGCTCACACTTTTCACATCTAAACTGACAAGCATTGGATGTTAGAGGACCTCTGGTTTGTTTCATAGTCAGAAGCCGAGATGAACTAGATATGGTCCGTTTGTATAGGAAAAACGGTCCATTTGTTCTGAGCACGCTCAAGTTTCCTGCTGTCTTAGAGAATCTCGAAGCAAGACCGTACTTCTTGCTCTAAAGCAGAGTGTGATCCATGGATGAGAACTGTGTTGTGTGTTTCCCTTCAGAAATGGAGTTAAATCCCAGGCTCTGTGTCTTCCTACAAGCAAGACTCGTTTCATGTAAGGGCAGTCACTTTTCAGCTCAAAGGAACTACATCGTTCACGAAGCTCACACCTTTCTCATCTTAACTGACAAGCATTGGATGTTAGAGGACTTCTGGTTTGTTTCAGTTTCAGAAGCAGAGATGAACTAGATATGGTCCCTATTTGTAGGAAACACCATTCTTTTGTTCTGAGCACACTCAATTTTCCTGCTCTTTTAGAGACTCTAGAAAGCACGAGAGTGCTTCTTGCTCTAAAGCAGAGTGTGATCCATGGATGAGAACTATGCTGAGTGTTTCCCTTCAGAAATGGAGTTAAATGCCAGGCTCTGTGTTTTGCTACTAGCAAGACATCTTTTCTGGTTAGGGCAGTCACTTTTCAGCTCAAACGAACTACACCTTCATGAAGCTCACACGTTTCTCATCTGAAATGACAAGCATTGGATGTTAGAGGACCTTTGCTTTGTATCAATTTCAAGCAGAGTTGAACGAGATATGATCCGTATGTATAGGAAACACCGTTCTTTTCTTCTGAGCACACTCACGTTTCCTGCGCTATTAGAGAATCTAGAAAGCAAGAGCGTGCTTCTTGCTCTAAAGCAGAGTGTGATCCATGGATGAGAACTATGTTGTGTGTTTCCCTTCAGAAATGGAGTAAATCCCAGGCGCTCTGTCTTCCTACAAGCACTATTTCGTTTCTGGTAAGGACATTCACTTTTCAGCTCAAACAAACTACATCATTCACGAAGCTCACACGTTTCTCATCTTGAATGACAAGCATTGGATGTTAGCGGACCTGTGCTTTGTATCAATTTCAGAAGCAGAGTTGGACTAGATATGGTCCCTATGTGTAGCAAACACCGTTCTTTTGTTCTCAGCACACTCACCTTTCCTGCTGTCTTCAGACTCTTGAAAGCTAGAGTGTGCTTCATGCTCTAAAGCAGAGTGTAATCCATGGATGAGAATTGTGTTGTGTGTTTCCCTTAAGAAATGGAGTTAAATCCCAGCCTCTGTGTCTTCCTACAAGCAAGACTTCTTTTCAGGTAAGGGCAGTTTCTTTACAGCTCAAACGAACTACATCGTTCACGAAGCTCAAACGTTTCTCATCTTAACTGACAAGCATTTGATGTTAGATTACCTGTGGTTTGTTTCAGTTTCAGAAGCAGAGTTGAACTAGATATGGTCCGTATGTATAGGAAACACCGTTCTTTTGTTCTGAGCACACTCATGCTTCCTACTGTTTTAGAGACTCTAGAAAGCAAGACAGTGCTTCTTGCTCTAAAGCAGAGTGTGATCCATGGATGAGAACTATGCTGAGTGTTTCCCTTCAGAAATGGAGTTAAATCCCAGGCTCTGTGTTTTCCTACTAGCAAGATATCTTCTCAGGTTAGGGCAGTCACTTTTCAGCTCAAATGAACTACATCGTTCACAAAGCTCACACGTTTCTCATCTGAAATGACAAGCATTGGATGTTAGAAGACCTGTGGTTTCTTTCAGTTTCAGAAGCATATTTGAACTAGATATGGTCCGTATGTGTAGGAAACACTGTTCTTTTCTTCTGAGCACAACCACATTTCCTGCTGTATTAGAGATTCTAGATAGCAAGAGCGTTCTTCTTGCTCTAAAGCAGAGTGTGATCAATGGATGTGAACTCTGTTGTGTGTTTCCCTTCAGAAATGGAGTTAAATCCCAGGCACTGTGTCTTCCTAGAAGCAACACTTCGTTTCAGGTAATGGCAGCCACTTTTCAGTTCAAACGAACTACATCATTCACGAAGCTTACAAGTTTCCCTTCTTAACTACCAAGCATTGGGTGTTAGAGGACCAGTGCTTTGTATCAGTTTCAGAAGCAGAGTTGGACTAGATATGGTCCGGATGTGTAGGCAACACCGATCTTTTGTTATCATCACACTCACTTTTCCTGCTCTCTTAGAGACTCTAGAAAGCAAGAGTGTGCTTCTAGCTCTAAAGCAGAGTGTGAGCAATGGATGAGAACTCTGCTGTGTGTTTCACTTCAGAAATTGAGTTAAATCGCAGGCTCTGAGTCTTCCTACAAGCAAGACTTCTTTTCAGGTAAGGGCAGTCACTTTTCAGCTCAAACAAACTACATCGTTCAGGAAGCTCACACGTTTCTCATCTTAATTGACAAGCATTGGATGTTAGAGGACCAGTGCGTTGTATCAGTTTCAGAAGTAGATTTGGACTAGATATGATCCGTATGTGTAGGAAAGTCCGTTCATTTGTTCTCAGCACACTCATGTTTCCTGCTATCTTAGAGAGTCTAGAAAGCAAGAGCGTGCTTCTTGCTGTAATGCAGAGTGTGAACAATGGATGAGAACTCTGCTGTGTGTTACACTTCAGAAATGGAGTTAAATCCCTGGCTCTGAGTCTTCCTACAAGAAAGATTTCGTTTCAGGGAAGGGCATTTACTTACAGCTCAAATGAACAATATCGTTCACGAAGCTGACAAGTATCTCATCTTAACTGAGAAGCATTGGATGTTAGAGGACCTTTGCTTTGCATCAATTTCAAGCAGAGTTGAACTAGATATGGTCCGTAGGTATAGGAAACACTGTTTTATCTTATGACCACACTCACGTTTCCTGCTGTATTAGAGACTCTAGAAAGCAAGAGCGTGCTTCTTGCTCCAAAGCACAGTGTTATCCATGCATGCGAACTGTGTTGTGTGATTCCCTTCAGAAATGGAGTTAAATCCCAGGCTCTGAGTCTTCCTACAAGCAAGAATTCATTGCGGGTAAGGGCATTTACTTTAAAGCTCAAATGAACAATATCGTTCACAAAGCTCACACGTATCTCATCTTAACTGAGAAGCATTGGATGTTAGAGGACCTTTGCTTTGCATCAATTTCAAGCAGAGTTGAACTAGATATGGTCTGTATGTATAGGAAACACGGTTCTTTTCTTCTGAGCACACTCACGTTTCCTGCTGTATTAGAGACTCTAGAAAGCAAGAGCGTGCTTCTTGCTCCAAAGCATAGTGTGATCCATGGATGAGAACTGTGTTGTGTGATTCCCTTCAGAAATGGAGTTAAATCCCAGGCTCTGTGTCTTCCTACAAGCAAGACTTCGTTTCAGGTAAGGGCAGTCACTTTTCAGCTCAAACGAACTACATCATTCAGGAAGCTCACACGTTTCTCATCTTAACTGACAAGCATTGGATGTTAGAGGACCAGTGCTTTGTATCAGTTTCAGAAGCAGAGTTGTACTAGATATGTTCCCTATGTGTAGGAATCACCGTTCTTTTGTTCTCAGCACACTCAAGTTTCCTGCTGTCTTAGAGAATCTAGAAAGCTAGAGCATGCTTCTTGCTCTAAAGCAGAGTGTGATCAATGGATGAGAACTTTGTTGTGTGTTTCACTTCAGAAACGGAGTTAAATCCCAGGCTCTGAGTCTTCCTACCTGCAAGAATTCGTTGCAGGTAAGGGCAGTCACACTTCAGCTCAAATGAATTACATTGGTCACGAAGCTCACACGTTTCTCATCTTAACTGACAAGCATTGTATGTTAGAGGACCACTGCTTTGTATCAGTTTCAGAAGCAGAGTTGGCCTAGATATGGTCCGTATGTGTAAGAAACACCGTTCTTTGGTTCTCAGCACACTCAAGTTTCCTGCTGTCTTAGAGACTCTAGAAAGCTAGAGGGTACTTCTTGCTCTAAAGCAGAGTGTGATCAATGGATGAGAACTCTATTGTGTGTTTCACTTCAGAAATGGAGTTAAATCCCTGCTCTGAGTCTTCCTACAAGCAAGAATTCTTTTCAGGTAAGGGCATTTACTTTACTGCTCAAATGTAAAATATCTTTCACGAAGCTCACACGTATCTCATCTTAACTGAGAAGCATTGGA
Source organism: Onychomys leucogaster (assembly GCA_949786385.1). Lineage (NCBI taxonomy): Eukaryota > Metazoa > Chordata > Mammalia > Rodentia > Cricetidae > Onychomys > Onychomys leucogaster. The sequence continues at coordinate 902,829 of CATKUP010000120.1, forward strand.
TGTTAGAGGACCTTTGCTTTGCCTCAATTTCAAGAAGAGTTGAACTAGATATGGTCTGTATGTATAGGAAACACGGTTCTTTTCTTCTGAGAACATTCACGTTTCCTGCTGTATTAGAGACTCTAGAAAGCAAGAGCGTGCTTCTTGCTCCAAAACAGAGTGTGATCCATGGATGAGAACTGTGTTGTGTGATTCCCTTCAGAAATGGAGTTAAATCCCAGGTTCTGTGTCTTTCTACAAGGAGGACTTCCTTTCAGGTAAGGGCAGTCACCTTTCAGCTCAAACAAACTACGTCATTCAGGAAGCTCACACGTTTCTCATCTTAATTGACAAGCATTGGATGTTAGAGGACCAGTGCTTTGTATCAGTTTCAGAAGTAGAGTTGGACTAGATATGATCCGTATGTGTAGGAAACTCAGTTCTTTTGTTCTCAGCACACTCATGTTTCCTGCTATCTTAGAGAGTCTAGAAAGCAAGAGCGTGCTTCTTGCTGTAAAGCAGAGAGTGAACAATGGATGAGAACTCTGCTGTGTGTTACACTTCAGAAATGGTGTTAAATCCCTGGCTCTGAATCTTCCTACAAGAAAGATTTGTTTCAGGTAAGGGCATTTACTTACAGCTCAAATGAACAATATCGTTCGCGAAGCTCACAAGTATCTCATCTTAACTGAGAAGCATTGGATGTTAGAGGACCTTTGCTTTGCATCAATTTCAAGCAGAGTTGAACTAGATATGGTCCGTAGGTATAGGAAACACGGTTTTATCTTATGACGACACTCACGTTTCCTGCTGTATTAGAGACTCTAGAAAGCAAGAGCGTGCTTCTTGCTCCAAAGCACAGTGTTATCCATGCATGCGAACTGTGTTGTGTGATTCCCGTCAGAAATGGAGTTAAATCCCAGGCTCTGTGTCTTCCTACAAGCAAGACTTCGTTTCAGGTAAGGGCAGTCACTTTTCAGCTCAAACGAACTACATCGTTCAGGAAGCTCACACGTTTCTCATCTTAACTGACAAGCATTGGATGTTAGAGGACCAGTGCTTTGTATCAGTTTCAGAAGCAGAGTTGGACTAGATATGGTCTGTATGTGCAGGGAATACAGTTCTTTTGTTCTCATCACACTCATATTTCCTGCTGTCGTAGAGAGTCTAGAAAGCAAGAGCGTGCTTCCTGCTGTAACGCAGACTGCGCACAATGGATGAGAACTAGGCTGTGTGTTTCACTTCAGAAATGGAGTTAAATCCCAGGCTCTGAGTCTTCCTACAAGCAAGAATTCGTTTCAGGTAAGGGCAGTCACTTTTCAGCTCATACAAACTACATCGTTCACGAAGCACACATGATTCTCATCTTAACTGACAAGCATTGGATGTTAGAAGACCAGTGATTTGTATCAGTTTCAGAAGCAGAGTTGGACTAGATACGTTCCCTATGTGTAGGAATCACCGTTCTTTTGTTCTCAGCACACTCAAGTTTCCTGCTGTCTTAGAGAATCTAGAAAGCTAGAGCATGCTTCTTGCTCTAAAGCAGAGTGTGATCAATGGATGAGAACTTTGTTGCGTGTTTCACTTCAGAAATGGAGTTAAATCCCAGGCTCTGAGTTTTCCTACAAGCAAGAATTCGTTGCAGGTAAGGGCAGTCACACTTCAGCTCAAATGAATTACATTGGTCACGAAGCTCACACGTTTCTCATCTTAACTGACAAGCATTGTATGTTAGAGGACCAGTGCTTTGTATCAGTTTCAGAAGCAGAGTTGGACTAGATATGGTCCATATGTGTAAGAAACTCCGTTCTTTTGTTCTCAGCACACTCAGGTACCCTGGTTTATTAGAGACTCTAGAAAGCAAGAGCGTGCTTCTTGCTCTAAAGCAGAGTGTGATCAATGGATGAGAACTCTGTTGTGTGTTTCACTTCAGAAATGGAGTTAAATCCCAAGATCTGAGTCTTCCTGCAAGCAAGACTTCCTTTCAGGCAAGGGCAGTCACTTTTCAGCTGAAACAAACCACATCGTTCACGAAGCTCACACGTTTCTCATCTTAACTGACAAGCATTGGATGTTAGAGGACCAGTGCTTTGTGTCAGTTTCAGAAGCAGTGTTTGACTGGATATGATCCGTATGTGTAGGAAACACCGTTCATTTGTTCTCAGCACACACAAGTTTCCTGCTGTCTTAGAGACTCTAGAAAGCTAGAGGGTACTTCTTGCTCTAAAGCAGAGTGTGATCAATGGATGAGAAGTCTGTTGTGTGATTCACATCAGAAATGGAGTTAAATCCCTGCTCTGAGTCTTCCTAAAAGGAAGACTTCGTTTCAGGTAAGGGCATTTACTTTACAGCTCAAATGAACAATATCGTTCACGAAGCTCACACGTATCTCATCTTAACTGAGAAGCATTGGATGTTAGAGGACCTGTGCTTTGCATCAATGTCAAGCAGAGATGAACTAGATATGGTCTGTATGTATAGAAACACGGTTCTTTTCTTCTGAGCACACTCACATTTCCTGCTGTATTAGAGACTCTAGAAAGCTAGAGCGTGCTTCTTGCTCTAAAGCAGAGTGTGATCAATGGATGAGAACTCTGTTGTGTGTTTCACTTCAGAAATGGAGTTAAATCCCAAGCTCTGAGTCTTCCTACAAGCAAGATTTCCTTTCAGGTAAGGGCAGTCACTTTTCAGCTCATACAAACTACATCGTTCAGGAAGCTCACACGTTTCGCATCTTAACTGACAAGCATTGGATGTTAGAGGACCAGTGCTTTGTGTCAGTTTCAGAAGCAGAGTTTGACTGGATATGATCCGTATGTGAAGGAAACTCCGTTCATTTGTTCTCAGCACACTCATGTTTCCTGCTATCTTAGAGAGTCTAGAAAGCAAGAGCGTGCTTCTTGCTGTAAAGCAGAGTGTGAACAATGGATGAGAACTCTGCTGTGTGTTACACTTCAGAAATGGAGTTAAATGCCTTGCTCTGAGTCTTCCTACAAGCAAGACTTCGTTTCAGGTAATCATTTACTTTACAGCTCAAATGAACAATATCGTTCACGAAGCTCACACTTATCTCATCTTAACTGAGAAGCATTGGATATTAGAGGACCTTTGCTTTGCATCAATTTCAAGCAGAGTTGAGCTAGATATGGTCCGTAGGTATAGGAAACATGGTTTTTTTCTTCTGAGCACACTCTTGTTTCGTGCTGTATTAGAGACTCTAGAAAGCAAGAGCGTGCTTCTTGCTCCAAAGCACAGTGTGATCCATGGATGAGAACTGTGTTGTGTGATTCCCTTCAGAAATGGAGTTAAATCCCAGGCTCTGAGTCTTCCTACAAGCAAGACTTCGTTTCAGGTAAGGGCTGTCACTTTTCAGCTCAAATGAACTACATCATTCAGGAAGCTCACACGTTTCTCATCTTAACTGACAAGCATTGGATGTTAGAGGTCCAGTGCTTTGTATCAGTTTCAGAAGCAGAGTTGGACTAGATATGTTTCCTATGTGTAGGAATCACCGTTCTTTTGTTCTCAGCACTCTCATGTTTTCTGCTGTCTTAGAGACTCTAGAAAGCTAGAGCATGCTTCTTGCTCTAAAGCAGAGTGTGATTAATGGATGAGAACTTTGTTGTGTGTTTCACTTCAGAAATGTAGTTAAATCCCAGGCTTTGAGTCTTCCTACAAGCAAGACTTCGTTTCAGGTAAGGGCAGTCACTTTTCAGCTCAAACTAACTAAATCGATCACGAAACTCACACGTTTCTCATCTTAACTGACAAGCATTGGATGTTAGAGGACATGTGGTTTGTTTCAGTTTCAGAAGCAGAGTTGGACTAGATATGGTCCGTATGTGCAGGAAATACAGTTCTTTTGTTCTCATCACACTCATATTTCCTGCTGTCGTAGAGAATCTAGAAAGCAAGAGCGTGCATCTTGCTGTAACGCAGAGTGTGAACAATGGATGAGAACTCGGCTGTGTGTTTCACTTCAGAAATGGAGTTAAATCCCAGGCTCTGAGTCTTCTTACAAGCAAGTTCATTTCAGGTAAGGGCAGTCACTTTTCAGCTCATACAAACTACATCGTTCACGAAGCTCACATGTATCTCATCTTAACTGAGAAGCATTGGATGTTAGAGGACCTTTGCTTTGCATCAATTGCAAGCAGACATGAAGTAGATATGGTCTGTATGTATAGGAAACACGGTTCTTTTCTTCTGAGCACACTCACGTTTCCTGCTGTATTAGAGACTCTAGAAAGCAAGAGCGTGCTTCTTGCTCCAAAGAAGAGTGTGATCCATGGATGAGAACTGTGTTGTGTGATTCCCTTCAGAAATGGAGTTAAATCCCAGGCTCTGTGTCTTCCTACAAGCAAGACTTCGTTTCAGGTAAGGGCAGTCACTTTTCAGCTCAAACGAACTACATCGTTCAGGAAGCTCACACGTTTCTCATCTTAACTGACAAGCATTGGATGTTAGAGGACCAGTGCTTTGTATCAGTTTCAGAAGCAGAGTTGGACTAGATATGATCCGTATGTGAAGGAAACTCCGTTCATTTGTTCTCAGCACACTCATGTTTCCTGCTATCTTAGAGAGTCTAGAAAGCAAGAGCGTGCTTCTTGCTGTAAAGCAGAGTGTGAACAATGGATGAGAACTCTGCTGTGTGTTACACTTCAGAAATGGAGTTAAATCCCTGGCTCTGAGTCTTCCTACAAGCAAGACTTCGTTTCAGGTAATCATTTACTTTACAGCTCAAATGAACAATATCATTCACGAAGCTCACACTTATCTCATCTTAACTGAGAAGCATTGGATATTAGAGGACCTTTGCTTTGCATCAATTTCAAGCAGAGTAGAACTAGATATGGTCCGTAGGTATAGAAAACACGGTTTTTTTCTTCTGAGCACACTCACGTTTCCTGTTGTATTAGAGACTCTAGAAAGCAAGAGCGTGCTTCTTGCTCCAAAGCACAGTGTGATCCATGGATGAGAACTGTGTTGTGTGAATCCCTTCAGAAATGGAGTTAAACCCCAGGCTCTGTGTCTTCCTACAAGCAAGACTTCGTTTCAGGTAAGGGCAGTCACTTTTCAGCTCAAACGAACTACATCGTTCAGGAAGCTCACACGTTTCTCATCTTAACTGACAAGCATTGGATGTTAGAGGACCAGTGCTTTGTGTCAGTTTCAGAAGCAGAGTTTGACTGGATATGATCTGTATGTGTAGGAAACAACGTTCATTTGTTCTCAGCACACTCAAGTTTCCTGCTGTCTTAGAGACTCTAGAAAGCTAGAGCATGCTTCTTGCTCTAAAGCAGAGTGTGATTAATGGATGAGAACTTTGTTGTGTGTTTCACTTCAGAAATGGAGTTAAATCCCAGCCTCTGAGTCTTCCTACAAGCAAGAATTCTTTGCAGGTAAGGGCAGTCACACTTCAGCTCAAATGAATTACATTGGTCACGAAGCTCACACGTTTCTCATCTTAACTGACAAGCATTGTAGGTTAGAGGACCAGTGCTTTGTATCAGTTTCAGAAGCAGAGTTGGCCTAGATATGGTCCGTATGTGTAAGAAACACCGTTCTTTTATTCTCAACACACTCACGTTTCCTGGTTTATTAGAGACTCCAGAAAGCAAGAGCATGCTTCTTGCTCTAAAGCAGAGTGTGATCCATGGATGAGAACTGTGTTGTGTGATTCCCTTCAGAAATGGAGTTAAATCCCAGGCTCTGTGTCTTCCTACAAGCAAGACTTCGTTTCAGGTAAGGGCAGTCACTTTTCAGCTCAAACGAACTACATCGTTCAGGAAGCTCACACGTTTCTCATCTTAACTGACAAGCATTGGATGTTAGAGGACCAGTGCTTTGTATCAGTTTCAGAAGCAGAGTTGGACTAGATATGATCCGTATGTGAAGGAAACTCCGTTCATTTGTTCTCAGCACACTCATGTTTCCTGCTATCTTAGAGAGTCTAGAAAGCAAGAGCGTGCTTCTTGCTGTAAAGCAGAGTGTGAACAATGGATGAGAACTCTGCTGTGTGTTACACTTCAGAAATGGAGTTAAATCCCTGGCTCTGAGTCTTCCTACAAGCAAGACTTCGTTTCAGGTAATCATTTACTTTACAGCTCAAATGAACAATATCATTCACGAAGCTCACACTTATCTCATCTTAACTGAGAAGCATTGGATATTAGAGGACCTTTGCTTTGCATCAATTTCAAGCAGAGTAGAACTAGATATGGTCCGTAGGTATAGAAAACACGGTTTTTTTCTTCTGAGCACACTCACGTTTCCTGTTGTATTAGAGACTCTAGAAAGCAAGAGCGTGCTTCTTGCTCCAAAGCACAGTGTGATCCATGGATGAGAACTGTGTTGTGTGAATCCCTTCAGAAATGGAGTTAAACCCCAGGCTCTGTGTCTTCCTACAAGCAAGACTTCGTTTCAGGTAAGGGCAGTCACTTTTCAGCTCAAACGAACTACATCGTTCAGGAAGCTCACACGTTTCTCATCTTAACTGACAAGCATTGGATGTTAGAGGACCAGTGCTTTGTGTCAGTTTCAGAAGCAGAGTTTGACTGGATATGATCTGTATGTGTAGGAAACAACGTTCATTTGTTCTCAGCACACTCAAGTTTCCTGCTGTCTTAGAGACTCTAGAAAGCTAGAGCATGCTTCTTGCTCTAAAGCAGAGTGTGATTAATGGATGAGAACTTTGTTGTGTGTTTCACTTCAGAAATGGAGTTAAATCCCAGCCTCTGAGTCTTCCTACAAGCAAGAATTCTTTGCAGGTAAGGGCAGTCACACTTCAGCTCAAATGAATTACATTGGTCACGAAACTCACACGTTTCTCATCTTAACTGACAAGCATTGTAGGTTAGGCGACCAGTGCTTTGTATCAGTTTCAGAAGCAGAGTTGGCCTAGATATGGTCCGTATGTGTAAGAAACACCGTTCTTTTATTCTCAACACACTCACGTTTCCTGGTTTATTAGAGACTCCAGAAAGCAAGAGCATGCTTCTTGCTCTAAAGCAGAGTGTGATCAATGGATGAGAACTATGTTGTGTGTTTCACTTCAGAAATGTAGTTAATTCCCAGGCTTTGAGTCTTCCTACAAGCAAGACTTCGTTTCAGGTAAGGGCAGTCACTATTCAGCTCAAACTATCTACATCGATCACAAAACTCACACGTTTCTCATCTTAACTGACAAGCATTGGATGTTAGAGGACATGTGGTTTGTTTCAGTTTCAGAAGCAGTGTTGGACTAGATATGGTCCGTATGTGCATGAAATACAGTTCTTTTTTCTCATCACACTCATATTTCCTGCTGTCGTAGAGAGTCTAGAAAGCAAGAGCGTGCTTCTTGCTGTAACGCAGAGTGTGAACAATAGATGAGAACTCGGCTGTGTGTTTCACTTCAGAAATGGAGTTAAATCCCAGGCTCTAAGTCTTCCTACAAGCAAGTTCATTTCAGGTAAGGGCAGTCACTTTTCAGCTCATACAAACTACATCGGTCACGAAGCTCACATGTATCTCATTTTAACTGAGAAGCATTGGATGTTAGAGGACCTTTGCTTTGCATCAATTGCAAGCAGACATGAACTAGATATGGTGTGTATGTATAGGAAACACGGTTCTTTTCTTCTGAGCACACTCACGTTTCCTGCTGTATTAGAGACTCTAGAAAGCAAGAGCGTGCTTCTTGCTCCAAAGAAGAGTGTGATCCATGGATGAGAACTGTGTTGTGTGATTCCCTTCAGAAATGGAGTTAAATCCCAGGCTCTGTGTCTTCCTACAAGCAAGAATTCGTTTCAGGTAAGGGCAGTCACTTTTCAGCTCAAACGAACTACATCGTTCAGGAAGCTCACACGTTTCTCATCTTAACTGACAAGCATTGGATGTTAGAGGACCAGTGCTTTGTATCAGTTTCAGAAGCAGAGTTGGACTAGATATGATCCGTATGTGCAGGAAACTCCGTTCATTTGTTCTCAGCACACTCATGTTTCCTGCTATCTTAGAGAGTCTAGAAAGCAAGAGCGTGCTTCTTGATGTAAAGCAGAGTGTGAACAATGGATGAGAACTCTGCTGTGTGTTACACTTCAGAAATTGAGTTAAATCCCTGGCTCTGAGTCTTCCTACAAGCAAGACTTTGTTCCAGGTAAGGGCATTTACTTTACAGCTCAAATGAACCATATCGTTCACGAAGCTCACACGTATCTCATCTTAAATGAGAAGCATTGGAAGTTAGAGGACCTTTGCTTTGCATCAATTTCAAGCAGAGTAGAACTAGATATGGTCCGTAGGTATAGAAAACACGGTTTTTTTCTTCTGAGCACACTCACGTTTCCTGTTGTATTAGAGACTCTAGAAAGCAAGAGCGTGCTTCTTGCTCCAAAGCACAGTGTGATCCATGGATGAGAACTGTGTTGTGTGAATCCCTTCAGAAATGGAGTTAAACCCCAGGCTCTGTGTCTTCCTACAAGCAAGACTTCGTTTCAGGTAAGGGCAGTCACTTTTCAGCTCAAACGAACTACATCGTTCAGGAAGCTCACACGTTTCTCATCTTAACTGACAAGCATTAGATGTTAGAGGACCAGTGCTTTGTGTCAGTTTCAGAAGCAGAGTTTGACTGGATATGATCTGTATGTGTAGGAAACAACGTTCATTTGTTCTCAGCACACTCAAGTTTCCTGCTGTCTTAGAGACTCTAGAAAGCTAGAGCATGCTTCTTGCTCTAAAGCAGAGTGTGATTAATGGATGAGAACTTTGTTGTGTGTTTCACTTCAGAAATGGAGTTAAATCCCAGGCTCTGAGTCTTCCTACAAGCAAGAATTCTTTGCAGGTAAGGGCAGTCACACTTCAGCTCAAATGAATTACATTGGTCACGAAGCTCACACGTTTCTCATCTTAACTGATAAGCATTGTATGTTAGAGGACCAGTGCTTTGTATCAGTTTCAGAAGCGGAGTTGGCCTAGATATGGTCCGTATGTGTAAGAAACACCGTTCTTTTATTCTCAACACACTCACGTTTCCTGGTTTATTAGAGACTCCAGAAAGCAAGAGCATGCTTCTTGCTCTAAAGCAGGGTGTGATCAATGGATGAGAACTATGTTGTGTGTTTCACTTCAGAAATGTAGTTAAATCCCAGGCTTTGAGTCTTCCTACAAGCAAGACTTCGTTTCAGGTAAGGGCAGTCACTTTTCAGCTCAAACTAACTACATCGATCACGAAACTCACACGTTTCTCATCTTAACTGACAAGCATTGGATGTTAGAGGACATGTGGTTTGTTTCAGTTTCAGAAGCAGTGTTGGACTAGATATGGTCTGTATGTGCATGAAATACAGTTCTTTTTTCTCATCACACTCATATTTCCTGCTGTCGTAGAGAGTCTAGAAAGCAAGAGCGTGCTTCTTGCTGTAACGCAGAGTGTGAACAATAGATGAGAACTCGGCTGTGTGTTTCACTTCAGAAATGGAGTTAAATCCCAGGCTCTGTGTCTTCCTACAAGCAAGAATTCGTTTCAGGTAAGGGCAGTCACTTTTCAGCTCAAACGAACTACATCGTTCAGGAAGCTCACACGTTTCTCATCTTAACTGACAAGCATTGGATGTTAGAGGACCAGTGCTTTGTATCAGTTTCAGAAGCAGAGTTGGACTAGATATGATCCGCATGTGCAGGAAACTCCGTTCATTTGTTCTCAGGACACTCATGTTTCCTGCTATCTTAGAGAGTCTAGAAAGCAAGAGCGTGCTTCTTGATGTAAAGCAGAGTGTGAACAATGGATGAGATCTCTGCTGTGTGTTACACTTCAGAAATTGAGTTAAATCCCTGGCTCTGAGTCTTCCTACAAGCAAGACTTTGTTTCAGGTAAGGGCATTTACTTTACAGCTCAAATGAACCATATCGTTCACGAAGCTCACACGTATCTCATCTTAAATTAGAAGCATTGGAAGTTAGAGGACCTTTGCTTTGCATCAATTTCAAGCAGAGTAGAACTAGATATGGTCCGTAGGTATAGAAAACACGGTTTTTTTCTTCTGAGCACACTCACGTTTCCTGTTGTATTAGAGACTCTAGAAAGCAAGAGCGTGCTTCTTGCTCCAAAGCCCAGTGTGATCCATGGATGAGAACTGTGTTGTGTGAATCCCTTCAGAAATGGAGTTAAACCCCAGGCTCTGTGTCTTCCTACAAGCAAGACTTCGTTTCAGGTAAGGGCAGTCACTTTTCAGCTCAAACGAACTACATCGTTCAGGAAGCTCACACGTTTCTCATCTTAACTGACAAGCATTGGATGTTAGAGGACCAGTGCTTTGTGTCAGTTTCAGAAGCAGAGTTTGACTGGATATGATCTGTATGTGTAGGAAACAACGTTCATTTGTTCTCAGCACACAAAAGTTTCCTGCTGTCTTAGAGACTCTAGAAAGCTAGAGCATGCTTCTTGCTCTAAAGCAGAGTGTGATCAATGGATGAGAACTTTGTTGTGTGTTTCACTTCAGAAATGGAGTTAAATCCCAGGCTCTGAGTCTTCCTACAAGCAAGAATTCGTTGCAGGTAAGGGCAGTCACACTTCAGCTCAAATGAATTACATTGGTCACGAAGCTCACACGTTTCTCATCTTAACTGACAGGCATTGATTGTTAGAGGACCAGTGCTTTGTATCAGTTTCAGAAGCAGAGTTGGACTAGATATGGTCCGTATGTGTAAGAAACACCGTTCTTTTGTTCTCAGCACACTCATGTTTCCTGGTTTATTAGAGACTCTAGAAAGCAAGAGCATGCTTCTTGCTCTAAAGCAGAGTGTGATCAATGGATGAGAACTCTGTTGTGTGTTTCACTTCAGAAATGAGTTAAATCCCAAGCTCTGAGTCTTCCTACAAGCAAGACTTCGTTTCAGGTAAGGGCAGTCACTTTTCAGCTCAAACTAACTACATCGATCACGAAACTTACACGTTTCTCATCTTAACTGACAAGCATTGGATGTTAGAGGACATGTGGTTTGTTTCAGTTTCAGAAGCAGTGTTGGACTAGATATGGTCCGTATGTGCATGAAATACAGTTCTTTTTTCTCATCACACTCATATTTCCTGCTGTCGTAGAGAGTCTAGAAAGCAAGAGCGTGCTTCTTGCTGTAACGCAGAGTGTGAACAATAGATGAGAACTCGGCTGTGTGTTTCACTTCAGAAATGGAGTTAAATCCCAGGCTCTGAGTCTTCTTACAAGCAAGTTCATTTCAGGTAAGGGCAGTCACTTTTCAGCTCATACAAACTACATCATTCACGAAGCTCACATGTATCTCATCTTAACTGAGAAGCATTGGATGTTAGAGGACCTTTGCTTTGCATCAATTGCAAGCAGACATGAAGTAGATATGGTCTGTATGTATAGGAAACACGGTTCTTTTCTTCTGAGCACACTCACGTTTCCTGCTGTATTAGAGACTCTAGAAAGCAAGAGCGTGCTTCTTGCTCCAAAGCAGAGTGTGATCCATGGATGAGAACTGTGTTGTGTGATTCCCTTCAGAAATGGAGTTAAATCCCAGGCTCTGTGTCTTCCTACAAGCAAGACTTCGTTTCAGGTAAGGGCAGTCACTTTTCAGCTCAAACGAACTACATCGTTCAGGAAGCTCACACGTTTCTCATCTTAACTGACAAGCATTGGATGTTAGAGGACCAGTGCTTTATATCAGTTTCAGAAGCAGAGTTGGACTAGATATGATCCGTATGTGCAGGAAACTCCGTTCATTTGTTCTCAGCACACTCATGTTTCCTGCTATCTTAGAGAGTCTAGAAAGCAAGAGCGTGCTTCTTGCTGTAAAGCAGAGTGTGAACAATGGATGAGAACTCTGCTGTGTGTTACACTTCAGAAATGGAGTTAAATCCCTGGCTCTGAGTCTTCCTACAAGCAAGACTTCGTTTCAGGTAAGGGCATTTACTTTACAGCTCAAATGAACCATATCGTTCACGAAGCTCACACGTATCTCATCTTAAATGAGAAGCAATGGAAGTTAGAGGACCTTTGCTTTGCATCAATTTCAAGCAGAGTAGAACTAGATATGGTCCGTAGGTATAGAAAACACGGTTTTTTTCTTCTGAGCACACTCACGTTTCCTGTTGTATTAGAGACTCTAGAAAGCAAGAGCGTGCTTCTTGCTCCAAAGCACAGTGTGATCCATGGATGAGAACTGTGTTGTGTGAATCCCTTCAGAAATGGAGTTAAACCCCAGGCTCTGTGTCTTCCTACAAGCAAGACTTCGTTTCAGGTAAGGGCAGTCACTTTTCAGCTCAAACGAACTACATCGTTCAGGAAGCTCACACGTTTCTCATCTTAACTGACAAGCATTGGATGTTAGAGGACCAGTGCTTTGTGTCAGTTTCAGAAGCAGAGTTTGACTGGATATGATCTGTATGTGTAGGAAACAATGTTCATTTGTTCTCAGCACACTCAAGTTTCCTGCTGTCTTAGAGACTCTAGAAAGCTAGAGCATGCTTCTTGCTCTAAAGCAGAGTGTGATCAATGGATGAGAACTTTGTTGTGTGTTTCACTTCAGAAATGGAGTTAAATCCCAGGCTCTGAGTCTTCCTACAAGCAAGACTTCGTTTCAGGTAAGGGCAGTCACTTTTCAGCTCAAATGAACTACATCGATCAGGAAGCTCACACGTTTCTCATCTTAACTGACAAGCATTGGATGTTAGAGGACCAGTGCTTTGTATCAGTTTCAGAAGCAGAGTTGGACTAGATATGTTCCCTATGTGTAGGAATCACCGTTCTTTTGTTCTCAGCACTCTCAAGTTTTCTGCTGTCTTAGAGACTCTAGAAAGCTAGAGCTTGCTTCTTGCTCTAAAGCAGAGTGTGATTAATGGATGAGAACTTTGTTGTGTGTTTCACTTCAGAAATGGAGTTAAATCCCAGGCTCTGAGTCTTCCTACAAGCAAGAATTCTTTGCAGGTAAGGGCAGTCACACTTCAGCTCAAATGAATTACATTGGTCACGAAGCTCACACGTTTCTCATCTTAACTGACAAGCATTGTATGTTAGAGGACCATTGCTTTGTATCAGTTTCAGAAGCAGAGTTGGCCTAGATATGGTCCGTATGTGTAAGAAACACCGTTCTTTTATTCTCAACACACTCACGTTTCCTGGTTTATTAGAGACTCCAGAAAGCAAGAGCATGCTTCTTGCTCTAAAGCAGAGTGTGATCAATGGATGAGAACTATGTTGTGTGTTTCACTTCAGAAATGTAGTTAAATCACAGGCTTTGAGTCTTCCTACAAGCAAGACTTCGTTTCAGGTAAGGGCAGTCACTTTTCAGCTCAAACTAACTACATCGATCACGAAACTCACACGTTTCTCATCTTAACTGACAAGCATTGGATGTTAGAGGACATGTGGTTTGTTTCAGTTTCAGAAGCAGTGTTGGACTAGATATGGTCCGTATGTGCATGAAATACAGTTCTTTTTTCTCATCACACTCATATTTCCTGCTGTCGTAGAGAGTCTGGAAAGCAAGAGCGTGCTTCTTGCTGTAACGCAGAGTGTGAACAATAGATGAGAACTCGGCTGTGTGTTTCACTTCAGAAATGGAGTTAAATCCCAGGCTTTAAGTCTTCCTACAAGCAAGTTCATTTCAGGTAAAGGCAGTCACTTTTCAGCTCATACAAACTACATCGGTCACGAAGCTCACATGTATCTCATCTTAACTGAGAAGCATTGGATGTTAGAGGACCTTTGCTTTGCATCAATTGCAAGCAGACATGAACTAGATATGGTCTGTATGTATAGGAAACACGGTTCTTTTCTTCTGAGCACACTCACGTTTCCTGCTGTATTAGAGACTCTAGAAAGCAAGAGCGTGCTTCTTGCTCCAAAGAAGAGTGTGATCCATGGATGAGAACTGTGTTGTGTGATTCCCTTCAGAAATGGAGTTAAATCCCAGGCTCTGTGTCTTCCTACAAGCAAGAATTCGTTTCAGGTAAGGGCAGTCACTTTTCAGTTCAAACGAACTACATCGTTCAGGAAGCTCACACGTTTCTCATCTTAACTGACAAGCATTGGATGTTAGAGGACCAGTGCTTTGTATCAGTTTCAGAAGCAGAGTTGGACTAGATATGATCCGTATGTGCAGGAAACTCCGTTCATTTGTTCTCAGCACACTCATGTTTCCTGCTATCTTAGAGAGTCTAGAAAGCAAGAGCGTGCTTCTTGATGTAAAGCAGAGTGTGAACAATGGATGAGAACTCTGCTGTGTGTTACACTTCAGAAATTGAGTTAAATCCCTGGCTCTGAGTCTTCCTACAAGCAAGACTTCGTTTCAGGTAAGGGCATTTACTTTACAGCTCAAATGAACCATATTGTTCACGAAGCTCACACGTATCTCAACTTAAATGAGAAGCATTGGAAGTTAGAGGACCTTTGCTTTGCATCAATTTCAAGCAGAGTAGAACTAGATATGGTCCGTAGGTATAGAAAACACGGTTTTTTTCTTCTGAGCACACTCACGTTTCCTGTTGTATTAGAGACTCTAGAAAGCAAGAGCGTGCTTCTTGCTCCAAAGCACAGTGTGATCCATGGATGAGAACTGTGTTGTGTGAATCCCTTCAGAAATGGAGTTAAACCCCAGGCTCTGTGTCTTCCTACAAGCAAGACTTCGTTTCAGGTAAGGGCAGTCACTTTTCAGCTCAAACGAACTACATCGTTCAGGAAGCTCACACGTTTCTCATCTTAACTGACAAGCATTGGATGTTAGAGGACCAGTGCTTTGTGTCAGTTTCAGAAGCAGAGTTTGACTGGATATGATCTGTATGTGTAGGAAACAATGTTCATTTGTTCTCAGCACACTCAAGTTTCCTGCTGTCTTAGAGACTCTAGAAAGCTAGAGCATGCTTCTTGCTCTAAAGCAGAGTGTGATCAATGGATGAGAACTTTGTTGTGTGTTTCACTTCAGAAATGGAGTTAAATCCCAGGCTCTGAGTCTTCCTACAAGCAAGACTTCGTTTCAGGTAAGGGCAGTCACTTTTCAGCTCAAATGAACTACATCGTTCAGGAAGCTCACACGTTTCTCATCTTAACTGACAAGCATTGGATGTTAGAGGACCAGTGCTTTGTATCAGTTTCAGAAGCAGAGTTGGACTAGATATGTTCCCTATGTGTAGGAATCACCGTTCTTTTGTTCTCAGCACTCTCAAGTTTTCTGCTGTCTTAGAGACTCTAGAAAGCTAGAGCTTGCTTCTTGCTCTAAAGCAGAGTGTGATTAATGGATGAGAACTTTGTTGTGTGTTTCACTTCAGAAATGGAGTTAAATCCCAGGCTCTGAGTCTTCCTACAAGCAAGAATTCTTTGCAGGTAAGGGCAGTCACACTTCAGCTCAAATGAATTACATTGGTCACGAAGCTCACACGTTTCTCATCTTAACTGACAAGCATTGTATGTTAGAGGACCATTGCTTTGTATCAGTTTCAGAAGCAGAGTTGGCCTAGATATGGTCCGTATGTGTAAGAAACACCGTTCTTTTATTCTCAACACACTCACGTTTCCTGGTTTATTAGAGACTCCAGAAAGCAAGAGCATGCTTCTTGCTCTAAAGCAGAGTGTGATCAATGGATGAGAACTATGTTGTGTGTTTCACTTCAGAAATGTAGTTAAATCACAGGCTTTGAGTCTTCCTACAAGCAAGACTTCGTTTCAGGTAAGGGCAGTCACTTTTCAGCTCAAACTAACTACATCGATCACGAAACTCACACGTTTCTCATCTTAACTGACAAGCATTGGATGTTAGAGGACATGTGGTTTGTTTCAGTTTCAGAAGCAGTGTTGGACTAGATATGGTCCGTATGTGCATGAAATACAGTTCTTTTTTCTCATCACACTCATATTTCCTGCTGTCGTAGAGAGTCTGGAAAGCAAGAGCGTGCTTCTTGCTGTAACGCAGAGTGTGAACAATAGATGAGAACTCGGCTGTGTGTTTCACTTCAGAAATGGAGTTAAATCCCAGGCTTTAAGTCTTCCTACAAGCAAGTTCATTTCAGGTAAAGGCAGTCACTTTTCAGCTCATACAAACTACATCGGTCACGAAGCTCACATGTATCTCATCTTAACTGAGAAGCATTGGATGTTAGAGGACCTTTGCTTTGCATCAATTGCAAGCAGACATGAACTAGATATGGTCTGTATGTATAGGAAACACGGTTCTTTTCTTCTGAGCACACTCACGTTTCCTGCTGTATTAGAGACTCTAGAAAGCAAGAGCGTGCTTCTTGCTCCAAAGAAGAGTGTGATCCATGGATGAGAACTGTGTTGTGTGATTCCCTTCAGAAATGGAGTTAAATCCCAGGCTCTGTGTCTTCCTACAAGCAAGAATTCGTTTCAGGTAAGGGCAGTCACTTTTCAGTTCAAACGAACTACATCGTTCAGGAAGCTCACACGTTTCTCATCTTAACTGACAAGCATTGGATGTTAGAGGACCAGTGCTTTGTATCAGTTTCAGAAGCAGAGTTGGACTAGATATGATCCGTATGTGCAGGAAACTCCGTTCATTTGTTCTCAGCACACTCATGTTTCCTGCTATCTTAGAGAGTCTAGAAAGCAAGAGCGTGCTTCTTGATGTAAAGCAGAGTGTGAACAATGGATGAGAACTCTGCTGTGTGTTACACTTCAGAAATTGAGTTAAATCCCTGGCTCTGAGTCTTCCTACAAGCAAGACTTCGTTTCAGGTAAGGGCATTTACTTTACAGCTCAAATGAACCATATTGTTCACGAAGCTCACACGTATCTCAACTTAAATGAGAAGCATTGGAAGTTAGAGGACCTTTGCTTTGCATCAATTTCAAGCAGAGTAGAACTAGATATGGTCCGTAGGTATAGAAAACACGGTTTTTTTCTTCTGAGCACACTCACGTTTCCTGTTGTATTAGAGACTCTAGAAAGCAAGAGCGTGCTTCTTGCTCCAAAGCACAGTGTGATCCATGGATGAGAACTGTGTTGTGTGAATCCCTTCAGAAATGGAGTTAAACCCCAGGCTCTGTGTCTTCCTACAAGCAAGACTTCGTTTCAGGTAAGGGCAGTCACTTTTCAGCTCAAACGAACTACATCGTTCAGGAAGCTCACACGTTTCTCATCTTAACTACAAGCATTGGATGTTAGAGGACCAGTGCTTTGTGTCAGTTTCAGAAGCAGAGTTTGACTGGATATGATCTGTATGTGTAGGAAACAACGTTCATTTGTTCTCAGCACACTCAAGTTTCCTGCTGTCTTAGAGACTCTAGAAAGCTAGAGCATGCTTCTTGCTCTAAAGCAGAGTGTGATCAATGGATGAGAACTTTGTTGTGTGTTTCACTTCAGAAATGGAGTTAAATCCCAGGCTCTGAGTCTTCCTACAAGCAAGAATTCGTTGCAGGTAAGGGCAGTCACACTTCAGCTCAAATGAATTACATTGGTCACGAAGCTCACACGTTTCTCATCTTAAATGACAGGCATTGATTGTTAGAGGACCAGTGCTTTGTATCAGTTTCAGAAGCAGAGTTGGACTAGATATGGTCTGTATGTGTAAGAAACACCGTTCTTTTGTTCTCAGCACACTCATGTTTCCTGGTTTATTAGAGACTCTAGAAAGCAAGAGCATGCTTCTTGCTCTAAAGCAGAGTGTGATCAATGGATGAGAACTCTGTTGTGTGTTTCACTTCAGAAATGAGTTAAATCCCAAGCTCTGAGTCTTCCTACAAGCAAGACTTCGTTTCAGGTAAGGGCAGTCACTTTTCAGCTCAAACTAACTACATCGATCATGAAACTCACACGTTTCTCATCTTAACTGACAAGCATTGGATGTTAGAGGACCTGTGGTTTGTTTCAGTTTCAGAAGCAGAGTTGGACTAGATATGGTCCGTATGTGCAGGAAATACAGTTCTTTTGTTCTCATCACACTCATATTTCCTGCTGTCGTAGAGAGTCTAGAAAGCAAGAGCGTGCATCTTGCTGTAACGCAGAGTGTGAACAATGGATGAGAACTCGGCTGTGTGTTTCACTTCAGAAATGGAGTTAAATCCCAGGCTCTGAGTCTTCTTACAAGCAAGTTCATTTCAGGTAAGGGCAGTCACTTTTCAGCTCATACAAACTACATCGTTCACGAAGCTCACATGTATCTCATCTTAACCGAGAAGCATTGGATGTTAGAGGACCTTTGCTTTGCATCAATTGCAGGCAGACATGAACTAGATATGGTCTGTATGTATAGGAAACACGGTTCTTTTCTTCTGAGCACACTCACGTTTCCTGCTGTATTAGAGACTCTAGAAAGCAAGAGCGTGCTTCTTGCTCCAAAGCAGAGTGTGATCCATGGATGAGAACTGTGTTGTGTGATTCCCTTCAGAAATGGAGTTAAATCCCAGGCTCTGTGTCTTCCTACAAGCAAGACTTCGTTTCAGGTAAGGGCAGTCACTTTTCAGCTCAAACGAACTACATCGTTCAGGAAGCTCACACGTTTCTCATCTTAACTGACAAGCATTGGATGTTAGAGGACCAGTGCTTTGTATCAGTTTCAGAAGCAGAGTTGGACTAGATATGATCCGTATGTGCAGGAAACTCCGTTCATTTGTTCTCAGCACACTCATGTTTCCTGCTATCTTAGAGAGTCTAGAAAGCAAGAGCGTGCTTCTTGCTGTAAAGCAGAGTGTGAACAATGGATGAGAACTCTGCTGTGTGTTACACTTCAGAAATGGAGTTAAATCCCTGGCTCTGAGTCTTCCTACAAGCAAGACTTCGTTTCAGGTAATCATTTACTTTACAACTCAAATGAACAATATCGTTCACGAAGCTCACACTTATCTCATCTTAACTGAGAAGCATTGGATATTAGAGGACCTTTGCTTTGCATCAATTTCAAGCAGAGTTGAACTAGATATGGTCCGTAGGTATAGAAAACATGGTTTTTTTCTTCTGAGCACACTCTTGTTTCCTGCTGTATTAGAGACTCTAGAAAGCAAGAGCGTGCTTCTTGCTCCAAAGCACAGTGTGATCAATGGATGAGAACTGTGTTGTGTGATTCCCTTCAGAAATGGAGTTAAATCCCAGGCTCTGAGTCTTCCTACAAGCAAGACTTCGTTTCAGGTAAGGGCAGTCACTTTTCAGCTCAAATGAACTACATCGTTCAGGAAGCTCACACGTTTCTCATCTTAACTGACAAGCATTGGATGTTAGAGGACCAGTGCTTTGTATCAGTTTCAGAAGCAGAGTTGGACTAGATATGTTCCCTATGTGTAGGAATCACCGTTCTTTTGTTCTCAGCACTCTCAAGTTTTCTGCTGTCTTAGAGACTCTAGAAAGCTAGAGCTTGCTTCTTGCTCTAAAGCAGAGTGTGATTAATGGATGAGAACTTTGTTGTGTGTTTCACTTCAGAAATGGAGTTAAATCCCAGGCTCTGAGTCTTCCTACAAGCAAGAATTCTTTGCAGGTAAGGGCAGTCACACTTCAGCTCAAATGAATTACATTGGTCATGAAGCTCACACGTTTCTCATCTTAACTGACAAGCATTGTATGTTAGAGGACCATTGCTTTGTATCAGTTTCAGAAGCAGAGTTGGCCTAGATATGGTCCGTATGTGTAAGAAACACCGTTCTTTTATTCTCAACACACTCACGTTTCCTGGTTTATTAGAGACTCCAGAAAGCAAGAGCATGCTTCTTGCTCTAAAGCAGGGTGTGATCAATGGATGAGAACTATGTTGTGTGTTTCACTTCAGAAATGGAGTAAAATCCCTGCTCTGAGTCTTCCTACAAGCAAGACTTCGTTTCAGGTAAGGGCATTTACTTTACAGCTCAAATGAACAATATCGTTCACGAAGCTCACACGTATCTCATCTTAAATGAGAAGCATTGGATGTTAGACGACCTTTGCTTTGCATCAATTTCAAGCAGAGTTCAACTAGATATGGTCCGTAGGCATAGGAAACACGGTTTTTTTCTTCTGAGCACACTCACGTTTCCTGCTGTATTAGAGACTCTAGAAAGCAAGAGCTTGCTTCTTGCTGTAAAGCAGAGTGTGAACAATGGATGAGAACTCTGTTGTGTGTTTCACTTCAGAAATGGAGTTAAATCCCTGGCTCTGTGTCTTCCTACAAGCAAGATTTCGTTTCAGGTAAGGGCAGTCACTTTTCATCTCAAATGAACTACATCGTTCAGGAAGCTCACACGTTTCTCATCTTAACTGACAAGCATTGGACGTTAGAGGACCAGTGATTTGTGTCAGTTTCAGAAGCAGAGTTTGACTGGATATGATCCGTATGTGTAGGAAACATCGTTCATTTGTTCTCAGCACACTCAAGTTTCCTGCTGTCTTAGAGACTCTAGAAAGCTAGAGGGTTCTTCTTGCTCTAAAGCAGAGTGTGATCAATGGATGAGAACTCTGTTGTGTGTTTCACATCAGAAATGGAGTTAAATCCCTGCTCTGAGTCTTCCTACAAGCAAGACTTCGTTTCAGGTAAGGGCAGTCACTTTTCAGCTCAAACGAACTACATCATTCAGGAAGCTCACACGTTTCTCATCTTAACTGACAAGCATTGGATGTTAGAGGACCAGTGCTTTGTATCAGTTTCAGAAGCAGAGTTGGACTAGATATGATCCGTATGTGCAGGAAACTCCGTTCATTTGTTCTCAGCACACTCATGTTTCCTGCTATCTTAGAGAGTCTAGAAAGCAAGAGCGTGCTTCTTGATGTAAAGCAGAGTGTGAACAATGGATGAGAACTCTGCTGTGTGTTATACTTCAGAAATTGAGTTAAATCCCTGGCTCTGAGTCTTCCTACAAGCAAGACTTCGTTTCAGGTAAGGGCATTTACTTTACAGCTCAAATGAACCATATTGTTCACGAAGCTCACACGTATCTCATCTTAAATGAGAAGCATTGGAAGTTAGAGGACCTTTGCTTTGCATCAATTTCAAGCAGAGTAGAACTAGATATGGTCCGTAGGTATAGAAAACACGGTTTTTTTCTTCTGAGCACACTCACGTTTCCTGTTGTATTAGAAACTCTAGAAAGCAAGAGCGTGCTTCTTGCTCCAAAGCACAGTGTGATCTATGGATGAGAACTGTGTTGTGTGAATCCCTTCAGAAATGGAGTTAAACCCCAGGCTCTGTGTCTTCCTACAAGCAAGACTTCGTTTCAGGTAAGGGCAGTCACTTTTCAGCTCAAACGAACTACATCGTTCAGGAAGCTCACACGTTTCTCATCTTAACTGACAAGCATTGGATGTTAGAGGACCAGTGCTTTGTGTCAGTTTCAGAAGCAGAGTTTGACTGGATATGATCTGTATGTGTAGGAAACAACGTTCATTTGTTCTCAGCACACTCAAGTTTCCTGCTGTCTTAGAGACTCTAGAAAGCTAGAGCATGCTTCTTGCTCTAAAGCAGAGTGTGATCAATGGATGAGAACTTTGTTGTGTGTTTCACTTCAGAAATGGAGTTAAATCCCAGGCTCTGAGTCTTCCTACAAGCAAGAATTCGTTGCAGGTAAGGGCAGTCACACTTCAGCTCAAATGAATTACATTGGTCACGAAGCTCACACGTTTCTCATCTTAAATGACAGGCATTGATTGTTAGAGGACCAGTGCTTTGTATCAGTTTCAGAAGCAGAGTTGGACTAGATATGGTCTGTATGTGTAAGAAACACCGTTCTTTTGTTCTCAGCACACTCATGTTTCCTGGTTTATTAGAGACTCTAGAAAGCAAGAGCATGCTTCTTGCTCTAAAGCAGAGAGTGATCAATGGATGAGAACTCTGTTGTGTGTTTCACATCAGAAATGAGTTAAATCCC
The DNA here is from genome assembly GCA_949786385.1 of Onychomys leucogaster. NCBI lineage: Eukaryota > Metazoa > Chordata > Mammalia > Rodentia > Cricetidae > Onychomys > Onychomys leucogaster. The sequence goes on from CATKUP010000120.1 coordinate 924,583, forward strand.
AAGCTCTGAGTCTTCCTACAAGCAAGACTTCATTTCAGGTAAGGGCAGTCACTTTTCAGCTCAAACTAACTACATCGATCATGAAACTCACACGTTTCTCATCTTAACTAACAAGCATTGGATGTTAGAGGACCTGTGGTTTGTTTCAGTTTCAGAAGCAGAGTTGGACTAGATATGGTCCGTATGTGCAGGAAATACAGTTCTTTTTTCTCATCACACTCATATTTCCTGCTGTCATAGAGAGTCTGGAAAGCAAGTGCGTGCTTCTTGCTGTAACGCAGAGTGTGAACAATAGATGAGAACTCGGCTGTGTGTTTCACTTCGGAAATGGAGTAAAATCCCAGGCTTTAAGTCTTCCTACAAGCAAGTTCATTTCAGGTAAAGGCAGTCACTTTTCAGCTCATACAAACTACATCGGTCACGAAGCTCACATGTATCTCATCTTAACTGAGAAGCATTGGATGTTAGAGGACCTTTGCTTTGCATCAATTGCAAGCAGACATGAACTAGATATGGTCTGTATGTATAGGAAACACGGTTCTTTTCTTCTGAGCACACTCACGTTTCCTGCTGTATTAGAGACTCTAGAAAGCAAGAGCGTGCTTCTTGCTCCAAAGAAGAGTGTGATCCATGGATGAGAACTGTGTTGTGTGATTCCCTTCAGAAATGGAGTTAAATCCCAGGCTCTGTGTCTTCCTACAAGCAAGAATTCGTTTCAGGTAAGGGCAGTCACTTTTCAGCTCGAAAGAACTACATCGTTCAGGAAGCTCACACGTTTCTCATCTTAACTGACAAGCATTGGACGTTAGAGGACCAGTGATTTGTGTCAGTTTCAGAAGCAGAGTTTGACTGGATATGATCCGTATGTGTAGGAAACAACGTTCATTTGTTCTCAGCACACTCAAGTTTCCTGCTGTCTTAGAGACTCTAGAAAGCTAGAGGGTTCTTCTTGCTCTAAAGCAGAGTGTGATCAATGGATGAGAACTCTGTTGTGTGTTTCACTTCAGAAATGGAGTTAAATCCCTGCTCTGAGTCTTCCTACAAGCAAGACTTCGTTTCAGGTAAGGGCATTTACTTTACAGCTCAAATGAACAATATCGTTCACAAAGCTCACACGTATCTCATCTTAACTGACAATCATTGGATGTTAGAGGACCAGTGCTTTGTATCAGTTTCAGAAGCAGAGTTGGACTAGATATGATCCGTATGTGTACGAAACTCCGTTCATTTGTTCTCAGCACACTCATGTTTCCTGCTATCTTAGAGAGTCTAGAAAGCAAGAGCGTGCTTCTTGCTGTAAAGCAGAATGTGAACAATGGATGAGAACTCTGCTGTGTGTTACACTTCAGAAATGGAGTTAAATCCCTGGCTCTGAGTCTTCCTACAAGCAAGACTTCGTTTCAGGTAATCATTTACTTTACAGCTCAAATGAACAATATCGTTCACGAAGCTCACACTTATCTCATATTAACTGAGAAGCATTGGATGTTAGAGGACCTTTGCTTTGCATCAATTTCAAGCAGAGTTGAACTAGATATGGTCCGTTAGGTATAGGAAACACGGTTTTTTTCTTCTGAGCACACTCACGTTTCCTGCTGTATTAGAGACTCTAGAAAGCAAGAGCGTGCTTCTTGCTCCAAAGCACAGTGTGATCCATGGATGAGAACTGTGTTGTGTGATTCCCTTCAGAAATTGAGTTAAATCCCAGGCTCTGAGTCTTCCTACAAGCAAGACTTCCTTTAAGGTAAGGGCAGTCACTTTTCAGCTCAAACGAACTACATCGTTCAGGAAGCTCACACGTTTCTCATCTTAACTGACAATCATTGGATGTTTGAGGACCAGTGCTTTGTATCAGTTTCAGAAGCAGAGTTGGACTAGATATGTTCCCTATGTGTAGGAATCACCATTCTTTTGTTCTCAGCACTCTCAAGTTTTCTGCTGTCTTAGAGACTGTAGAAAGCTAGAGCATGCTTCTTGCTCTAAAGCAGAGTGTGATCAATGGATGAGAACTTTGTTGTGTGTTTCACTTCAGAAATGGAGTTAAATCCCAGGCTCTGAGTCTTCCTACAAGCAAGAATTCGTTGCAGGTAAGGGCAGTCACACTTCAGCTCAAATGAATTACATTGGTCACAAAGCTCACACGTTTCTCATCTTAACTGACAGGCATTGTATGCTAGAGGACCAGTGCTTTGTATCAGTTTCAGAAGCAGAGTTGGACTAGATAGGGTCCGTATGTGCAGGAAATACAGTTCTTTTGTTCTCATCACACTCATATTTCCTGCTCTCATAGAGAGTCTAGAAAGCAAGAGCGTGCTTCTTGCTGTAACGCAGAGTGTGAACAATGGATGAGAACTCGGCTGTGTGTTTCACTTCAGAAATGGAGTTAAATCCCAGGCTCTGAGTCTTCCTATAAGCAAGAATTCATTTCAGGTAAGGGCAGTCACTTTTCAGCTCATACAAACTACATCGTTTACGAAGCTCACACGTCTCTCATCTTAACTGAGAAGCATTGGATGTTAGAGGACCTTTGCTTTGCATCAATTGCAAGCAGACTTGAACTAGATATGGTCTGTATGTATAGGAAACACGGTTCTTTTCTTCTGAGCACACTCACGTTTCCTGCTGTATTAGAGACTCTAGAAAGCAAGAGCGTGCTTCTTGCTCCAAAGCAGAGTGTGATCCATGGATGAGAACTGTGTTGTGTGATTCCCTTCAGAAATGGAGTTAAATCCCAGGCTCTGTGTCTTCCTACAAGCAAGACTTCGTTTCAGGTAAGGGCAGTCACTTTTCAGCTCAAACGAACTACATCGTTCAGGAAGCTCACACGTTTCTCATCTTAACTGACAAGCATTGGATGTTAGAGGACCAGTGCTTTGTATCAGTTTCAGAAGCAGTGTTGGACTAGATATGATCCGTATGTGTAGGAAACTCCGTTCATTTGTTCTCAGCACACTCAGGTTTCCTGCTATCTTAGAGATTCTAGAAAGCAAGAGCGTGCTTCGTGCTGTAAAGCAGAGTGTGAACAATGGATGAGAAGTCTGCTATGTGTTACACTTCAGAAATGGAGTTAAATCCCTGGCTCTGAATCTTCCTACAAGCAAGACTTCGTTTCAGGTAAGGGCATTTACTTTACAGCTCAAATGAACAATATCGTTCACGAAGCTCACACGTATCTCATCTTAAGTGAGAAGCATTGGATGTTAGACGACCTTTGCTTTGCATCAATTTCAAGCAGAGTTGAACTAGATATGGTCCGTAGGTATAGGAAACACGGTTTTTTTCTTCTGAGCACACTCACGTTTCCTGCTGTATTAGAGACTCTAGAAAGCAAGAGCGTGCTTCTTGCTCCAAAGCACAGTGTGATCCATGGATGAGAACTGTGTTGTGTGATTCCCTTCAGAAATGGAGTTAAATCCCAGGCTCTGAGTCTTCCTACAAGCAAGACTTCGTTTCAGGTAAGGGCAGTCACTTTTCAGCTCAAACGAACTACATCGTTCAGGAAGCTCATACGTTTCTCATCTTAACTGACAAGCATTGGAAGTTAGAGGACCAGTGCTTTGTATCAGTTTCAGAAGCAGAGTTCGACTAGATATGTTCCCTATGTGTAGGAATCACCGTTCTTTTGTTCTCAGCACTCTCAAGTTTTCTGCTGTCTTAGAGACTCTAGAAAGCTAGAGCATGCTTCTTGCTCTAAAGCAGAGTGTGATCAATGGATGAGAACTTTGTTGTGTGTTTCACTTCAGAAATGGAGTTAAATCCCAGGCTCTGAGTCTTCCTACAAGCAAGAATTCGATGCAGGTAAGGGCAGTCACTTTTCAGCTAAAACTAACTACATCGATCACGAAACTCACACGTTTCTCATCTTAACTGACAAGCATTGGATGTTAGAGGACCTGTGGTTTGTTTCAGTTTCAGAAGCAGAGTTGGACTAGATATGGTCCGTATGTGCAGGAAATACAGTTCTTTTGTTCTCATCACACTCATATTTCCTGCTGTCGTAGAGAGTCTAGAAAGCAAGAGCGTGCTTCTTGCTCTAACGCAGAGTGTGAACAATGGATGAGAACTCGGCTGTGTGTTTCACTTCAGAAATGGAGTTAAATCCCAGGCTCTGAGTCTTCCTACAAGCAAGAATTCATTTCAGGTAAGGGCAGTCACTTTTCAGCTCATACAAACTACATCGTTTACGAAGCTCACACGTATTTCATCTTAACTGAGAAGCATTGGATGTTAGAGGACCTTTGCTTTGCATCAATTGCAAGCAGACTTGAACTAGATATGGTCTGTATGTATAGGAAACACGGTTCTTTTCTTCTGAGCACAATCACGTTTCCTGCTGTATTAGAGACTCTAGAAAGCAAGAGCGTGCTTCTTGCTCCAAAGCAGAGTGTGATCCATGGATGAGAACTGTGTTGTGTGATTCCCTTCAGAAATGGAGTTAAATCCCAGGCTCTGTGTCTTCCTACAAGCAAGACTTCTTTTCAGGTAAGGGCAGTCACTTTTCAGCTCAAACGAACTACATCATTCAGGAAGCTCACACGTTTCTCATCTTAACTGACAAGCATTGGACGTTAGAGGACCAGTGATTTGTGTCAGTTTCAGAAGCAGAGTTTGACTGGATATGATCCGTATGTGTAGGAAACAACGTTCATTTGTTCTCAGCACACTCAAGTTTCCTGCTGTCTTAGAGACTCTAGAAACCTAGAGGGTTCTTCTTGCTCTAAAGCAGAGTGTGATCAATGGATGAGAACTCTGTTGTGTGTTTCACTTCAGAAATGGAGTTAAATCACTGCTCTGAGTCTTCCTACAAGCAAGACTTCGTTTCAGGTAATCATTTACTTTACAGCTCAAATGAACAATATCGTTCACGAAGCTCACACTTATCTCATCTTAACTGAGAAGCATTGGATGTTAGAGGACCTTTGCTTTGCATCAATTTCAAGCAGAGTTGAACTAGATATGGTCCGTAAGGTATACGAAACACGGTTTTTTTCTTCTGAGCACACTCACGTTTCCTGCTGTATTAGAGACTCTAGAAAGCAAGAGCGTGCTTCTTGCTCCAAAGCACAGTGTGATCCATGGATGAGAACTGTGTTGTGTGATTCCCTTCAGAAATGGAGTTAAATCCCAGGCTCTGAGTCTTCCTACAAGCAAGACTTCGTTTCAGGTAAGGGCAGTCACTTTTCAGGTCAAACGAACTACATCGTTCAGGAAGCTCATACGTTTCTCATCTTAACTGACAAGCATTGGATGTTAGAGGACCAGTGCTTTGTATCAGTTTCAGAAGCAGAGTTGGACTAGATATGTTCCCTATGTGTAGGAATCACCGTTCTTTTGTTCTCAGCACTCTCAAGTTTTCTGCTGTCTTAGAGACTCTATAAAGCTAGAGCATGCTTCTTGCTCTAAAGCAGAGTGTGATCAATGGATGAGAACTTTGTTGTGTGTTTCACTTCAGAAATGGAGTTAAATCCCAGGCTCTGAGTCTTCCTACAAGCAAGAATTCGTTGCAGGTAAGGGCAGTCACACTTCAGCTTAAATGAATTACATTGGTCACGAAGCTCACACGTTTCTCATCTTAACTGACAGGCATTGTATGCTAGAGGACCAGTGCTTTGTATCAGTTTCAGAAGCAGAGTTGGACTAGATATGGTCCGTATGTGCAGGAAATACAGTTCTTTTGTTCTCATCACACTCATATTCCCTGCTGTCGTAGAGAGTCTAGAAAGCAAGAGCGTGCTTCTTGCTGTAACGCAGAGTGTGAACAATGGATGAGAACTCGGCTGTGTGTTTCACTTCAGAAATGGAGGTAAATCCCAGGCTCTGAGTCTTCCTACAAGCAAGAATTCATTTCAGGTAAGGGCAGTCACTTTTCAGCTCATACAAACTACATCGTTTAAGAAGCTAACACGTATCTCATCTTAACTGAGAAGCATTGGATGTTAGAGGACATTTGCTTTGCATCAATTGCAAGCAGACTTGAACTAGATATGGTCTGTATGTATAGGAAACACGGTTCTTTTCTTCTGAGCACACTCACGTTTCCTGCTGTATTAGAGACTCTAGAAAGCAAGAGCGTGCTTCTTGCTCCAAAGCAGAGTGTGATCCATGGATGAGAACTGTGTTGTGTGATTCCCTTCAGAAATGGAGTTAAATCCCAGGCTCTGTGTCTTCCTACAAGCAAGACTTCGTTTCAGGTAAGGGCAGTCACTTTTCAGCTCAAACGAACTACATCGTTCAGGAAGCTCACACGTTTCTCATCTTAACTGACAAGCATTGGATGTTAGAGGACCAGTACTTTGTATCAGTTTCAGAAGCAGAGTTGGACTAGATATGATCCGTATGTGTAGGAAACTCCGTTCATTTGTTCTCAGCACACTCAGGTTTCCTGCTATCTTAGAGAGTCTAGAAAGCTAGAGCGTGCTTCGTGCTCTAAAGCAGAGTGTGAACAATGGATGAGAACTCTGCTATGTGTTACACTTCAGAAATGGAGTTAAATCCCTGGCTCTGAGTGTTCCTACAAGCAAGACTTCGTTTCAGGTAAGGGCATTTACTTTACAGCTCAAATGAACAATATCGTTCACGAAGCTCACACGTATCTCATCTTAACTGACAATCATTGGATGTTAGAGGACCAGTGCTTTGTATCAGTTTCAGAAGCAGAGTTGGACTAGATATGATCCGTATGTGTACGAAACTCCGTTCATTTGTTCTCAGCACACTCATGTTTCCTGCTATCTTAGAGAGTCTAGAAAGCAAGAGCGTGCTTCTTGCTGTAAAGCAGAGTGTGAACAATGGATGAGAACTCTGCTGTGTGTTACAATTCAGAAATGCAGTTAAATCCCTGGCTCTGAGTCTTCCTACAAGCAAGACTTCGTTTCAGGTAAGGGCAGTCACTTTTCAGCTCAAACGAACTACATCGTTCAGGAAGCTCATACGTTTCTCATCTTAACTGACAAGCATTGGAAGTTAGAGGACCAGTGCTTTGTATCAGTTTCAGAAGCAGAGTTCGACTAGATATGTTCCCTATGTGTAGGAATCACCGTTCTTTTGTTCTCAGCACTCTCAAGTTTTCTGCTGTCTTAGAGACTCTAGAAAGCTAGAGCATGCTTCTTGCTCTAAAGCAGAGTGTGATCAATGGATGAGAACTTTGTTGTGTGTTTCACTTCAGAAATGGAGTTAAATCCCAGGCTCTGAGTCTTCCTACAAGCAAGAATTCGATGCAGGTAAGGGCAGTCACTTTTCAGCTAAAACTAACTACATCGATCACGAAACTCACACGTTTCTCATCTTAACTGACAAGCATTGGATGTTAGAGGACCTGTGGTTTGTTTCAGTTTCAGAAGCAGAGTTGGACTAGATATGGTCCGTATGTGCAGGAAATACAGTTCTTTTGTTCTCATCACACTCATATTTCCTGCTGTCGTAGAGAGTCTAGAAAGCAAGAGCGTGCTTCTTGCTCTAACGCAGAGTGTGAACAATGGATGAGAACTCGGCTGTGTGTTTCACTTCAGAAATGGAGTTAAATCCCAGGCTCTGAGTCTTCCTACAAGCAAGAATTCATTTCAGGTAAGGGCAGTCACTTTTCAGCTCATACAAACTACATCGTTTACGAAGCTCACACGTATTTCATCTTAACTGAGAAGCATTGGATGTTAGAGGACCTTTGCTTTGCATCAATTGCAAGCAGACTTGAACTAGATATGGTCTGTATGTATAGGAAACACGGTTCTTTTCTTCTGAGCACAATCACGTTTCCTGCTGTATTAGAGACTCTAGAAAGCAAGAGCGTGCTTCTTGCTCCAAAGCAGAGTGTGATCCATGGATGAGAACTGTGTTGTGTGATTCCCTTCAGAAATGGAGTTAAATCCCAGGCTCTGTGTCTTCCTACAAGCAAGACTTCTTTTCAGGTAAGGGCAGTCACTTTTCAGCTCAAACGAACTACATCATTCAGGAAGCTCACACGTTTCTCATCTTAACTGACAAGCATTGGACGTTAGAGGACCAGTGATTTGTGTCAGTTTCAGAAGCAGAGTTTGACTGGATATGATCCGTATGTGTAGGAAACAACGTTCATTTGTTCTCAGCACACTCAAGTTTCCTGCTGTCTTAGAGACTCTAGAAACCTAGAGGGTTCTTCTTGCTCTAAAGCAGAGTGTGATCAATGGATGAGAACTCTGTTGTGTGTTTCACTTCAGAAATGGAGTTAAATCACTGCTCTGAGTCTTCCTACAAGCAAGACTTCGTTTCAGGTAATCATTTACTTTACAGCTCAAATGAACAATATCGTTCACGAAGCTCACACTTATCTCATCTTAACTGAGAAGCATTGGATGTTAGAGGACCTTTGCTTTGCATCAATTTCAAGCAGAGTTGAACTAGATATGGTCCGTAAGGTATACGAAACACGGTTTTTTTCTTCTGAGCACACTCACGTTTCCTGCTGTATTAGAGACTCTAGAAAGCAAGAGCGTGCTTCTTGCTCCAAAGCACAGTGTGATCCATGGATGAGAACTGTGTTGTGTGATTCCCTTCAGAAATGGAGTTAAATCCCAGGCTCTGAGTCTTCCTACAAGCAAGACTTCGTTTCAGGTAAGGGCAGTCACTTTTCAGGTCAAACGAACTACATCGTTCAGGAAGCTCATACGTTTCTCATCTTAACTGACAAGCATTGGATGTTAGAGGACCAGTGCTTTGTATCAGTTTCAGAAGCAGAGTTGGACTAGATATGTTCCCTATGTGTAGGAATCACCGTTCTTTTGTTCTCAGCACTCTCAAGTTTTCTGCTGTCTTAGAGACTCTATAAAGCTAGAGCATGCTTCTTGCTCTAAAGCAGAGTGTGATCAATGGATGAGAACTTTGTTGTGTGTTTCACTTCAGAAATGGAGTTAAATCCCAGGCTCTGAGTCTTCCTACAAGCAAGAATTCGTTGCAGGTAAGGGCAGTCACACTTCAGCTTAAATGAATTACATTGGTCACGAAGCTCACACGTTTCTCATCTTAACTGACAGGCATTGTATGCTAGAGGACCAGTGCTTTGTATCAGTTTCAGAAGCAGAGTTGGACTAGATATGGTCCGTATGTGCAGGAAATACAGTTCTTTTGTTCTCATCACACTCATATTCCCTGCTGTCGTAGAGAGTCTAGAAAGCAAGAGCGTGCTTCTTGCTGTAACGCAGAGTGTGAACAATGGATGAGAACTCGGCTGTGTGTTTCACTTCAGAAATGGAGGTAAATCCCAGGCTCTGAGTCTTCCTACAAGCAAGAATTCATTTCAGGTAAGGGCAGTCACTTTTCAGCTCATACAAACTACATCGTTTAAGAAGCTAACACGTATCTCATCTTAACTGAGAAGCATTGGATGTTAGAGGACATTTCCTTTGCATCAATTGCAAGCAGACTTGAACTAGATATGGTCTGTATGTATAGGAAACACGGTTCTTTTCTTCTGAGCACACTCACGTTTCCTGCTGTATTAGAGACTCTAGAAAGCAAGAGCGTGCTTCTTGCTCCAAAGCAGAGTGTGATCCATGGATGAGAACTGTGTTGTGTGATTCCCTTCAGAAATGGAGTTAAATCCCAGGCTCTGTGTCTTCCTACAAGCAAGACTTCGTTTCAGGTAAGGGCAGTCACTTTTCAGCTCAAACGAACTACATCGTTCAGGAAGCTCACACGTTTCTCATCTTAACTGACAAGCATTGGATGTTAGAGGACCAGTACTTTGTATCAGTTTCAGAAGCAGAGTTGGACTAGATATGATCCGTATGTGTAGGAAACTCCGTTCATTTGTTCTCAGCACACTCAGGTTTCCTGCTATCTTAGAGAGTCTAGAAAGCTAGAGCGTGCTTCGTGCTCTAAAGCAGAGTGTGAACAATGGATGAGAACTCTGCTATGTGTTACACTTCAGAAATGGAGTTAAATCCCTGGCTCTGAGTCTTCCTACAAGCAAGACTTCGTTTCAGGTAAGGGCATTTACTTTACAGCTCAAATGAACAATATCGTTCACGAAGCTCACACGTATCTCATCTTAACTGACAATCATTGGATGTTAGAGGACCAGTGCTTTGTATCAGTTTCAGAAGCAGAGTTGGACTAGATATGATCCGTATGTGTACGAAACTCCGTTCATTTGTTCTCAGCACACTCATGTTTCCTGCTATCTTAGAGAGTCTAGAAAGCAAGAGCGTGCTTCTTGCTGTAAAGCAGAGTGTGAACAATGGATGAGAACTCTGCTGTGTGTTACAATTCAGAAATGCAGTTAAATCCCTGGCTCTGAGTCTTCCTACAAGCAAGACTTCGTTTCAGGTAAGGGCATTTACTTTACAGCTCAAATGAACAATATCGTTCACGAAGCTCACACGTATCTCATCTTAACTGACAATCATTGGATGTTAGAGGACCAGTGCTTTGTATCAGTTTCAGAAGCAGAGTTGGACTAGATATGTTCCCTATGTGTAGGAATCACCGTTCTTTTGTTCTCAGCACTCTCAAGTTTTCTGCTGTCTTAGAGACTCTAGAAAGCTAGAGCTTGCTTCTTGCTCTAAAGCAGAGTGTGATTAATGGATGAGAACTTTGTTGTGTGTTTCACTTCAGAAATGGAGTTAAATCCCAGGCTCTGAGTCTTCCTACAAGCAAGAATTCGTTTCAGGTAAGGGCAGTCACTTTTCAGTTCAAACGAACTACATCGTTCAGGAAGCTCACACGTTTCTCATCTTAACTGACAAGCATTGGATGTTAGAGGACCAGTGCTTTGTATCAGTTTCAGAAGCAGAGTTGGACTAGATATGATCCGTATGTGCAGGAAACTCCGTTCATTTGTTCTCAGCACACTCATGTTTCCTGCTATCTTAGAGAGTCTAGAAAGCAAGAGCGTGCTTCTTGATGTAAAGCAGAGTGTGAACAATGGATGAGAACTCTGCTGTGTGTTACACTTCAGAAATTGAGTTAAATCCCTGGCTCTGAGTCTTCCTACAAGCAAGACTTCGTTTCAGGTAAGGGCATTTACTTTACAGCTCAAATGAACCATATTGTTCACGAAGCTCACACGTATCTCAACTTAAATGAGAAGCATTGGAAGTTAGAGGACCTTTGCTTTGCATCAATTTCAAGCAGAGTAGAACTAGATATGGTCCGTAGGTATAGAAAACACGGTTTTTTTCTTCTGAGCACACTCACGTTTCCTGTTGTATTAGAGACTCTAGAAAGCAAGAGCGTGCTTCTTGCTCCAAAGCACAGTGTGATCCATGGATGAGAACTGTGTTGTGTGAATCCCTTCAGAAATGGAGTTAAACCCCAGGCTCTGTGTCTTCCTACAAGCAAGACTTCGTTTCAGGTAAGGGCAGTCACTTTTCAGCTCAAACGAACTACATCGTTCAGGAAGCTCACACGTTTCTCATCTTAACTACAAGCATTGGATGTTAGAGGACCAGTGCTTTGTGTCAGTTTCAGAAGCAGAGTTTGACTGGATATGATCTGTATGTGTAGGAAACAACGTTCATTTGTTCTCAGCACACTCAAGTTTCCTGCTGTCTTAGAGACTCTAGAAAGCTAGAGCATGCTTCTTGCTCTAAAGCAGAGTGTGATCAATGGATGAGAACTTTGTTGTGTGTTTCACTTCAGAAATGGAGTTAAATCCCAGGCTCTGAGTCTTCCTACAAGCAAGAATTCGTTGCAGGTAAGGGCAGTCACACTTCAGCTCAAATGAATTACATTGGTCACGAAGCTCACACGTTTCTCATCTTAAATGACAGGCATTGATTGTTAGAGGACCAGTGCTTTGTATCAGTTTCAGAAGCAGAGTTGGACTAGATATGGTCTGTATGTGTAAGAAACACCGTTCTTTTGTTCTCAGCACACTCATGTTTCCTGGTTTATTAGAGACTCTAGAAAGCAAGAGCATGCTTCTTGCTCTAAAGCAGAGTGTGATCAATGGATGAGAACTCTGTTGTGTGTTTCACTTCAGAAATGAGTTAAATCCCAAGCTCTGAGTCTTCCTACAAGCAAGACTTCGTTTCAGGTAAGGGCAGTCACTTTTCAGCTCAAACTAACTACATCGATCATGAAACTCACACGTTTCTCATCTTAACTGACAAGCATTGGATGTTAGAGGACCTGTGGTTTGTTTCAGTTTCAGAAGCAGAGTTGGACTAGATATGGTCCGTATGTGCAGGAAATACAGTTCTTTTGTTCTCATCACACTCATATTTCCTGCTGTCGTAGAGAGTCTAGAAAGCAAGAGCGTGCATCTTGCTGTAACGCAGAGTGTGAACAATGGATGAGAACTCGGCTGTGTGTTTCACTTCAGAAATGGAGTTAAATCCCAGGCTCTGAGTCTTCTTACAAGCAAGTTCATTTCAGGTAAGGGCAGTCACTTTTCAGCTCATACAAACTACATCGTTCACGAAGCTCACATGTATCTCATCTTAACCGAGAAGCATTGGATGTTAGAGGACCTTTGCTTTGCATCAATTGCAGGCAGACATGAACTAGATATGGTCTGTATGTATAGGAAACACGGTTCTTTTCTTCTGAGCACACTCACGTTTCCTGCTGTATTAGAGACTCTAGAAAGCAAGAGCGTGCTTCTTGCTCCAAAGCAGAGTGTGATCCATGGATGAGAACTGTGTTGTGTGATTCCCTTCAGAAATGGAGTTAAATCCCAGGCTCTGTGTCTTCCTACAAGCAAGACTTCGTTTCAGGTAAGGGCAGTCACTTTTCAGCTCAAACGAACTACATCGTTCAGGAAGCTCACACGTTTCTCATCTTAACTGACAAGCATTGGATGTTAGAGGACCAGTGCTTTGTATCAGTTTCAGAAGCAGAGTTGGACTAGATATGATCCGTATGTGCAGGAAACTCCGTTCATTTGTTCTCAGCACACTCATGTTTCCTGCTATCTTAGAGAGTCTAGAAAGCAAGAGCGTGCTTCTTGCTGTAAAGCAGAGTGTGAACAATGGATGAGAACTCTGCTGTGTGTTACACTTCAGAAATGGAGTTAAATCCCTGGCTCTGAGTCTTCCTACAAGCAAGACTTCGTTTCAGGTAATCATTTACTTTACAACTCAAATGAACAATATCGTTCACGAAGCTCACACTTATCTCATCTTAACTGAGAAGCATTGGATATTAGAGGACCTTTGCTTTGCATCAATTTCAAGCAGAGTTGAACTAGATATGGTCCGTAGGTATAGAAAACATGGTTTTTTTCTTCTGAGCACACTCTTGTTTCCTGCTGTATTAGAGACTCTAGAAAGCAAGAGCGTGCTTCTTGCTCCAAAGCACAGTGTGATCAATGGATGAGAACTGTGTTGTGTGATTCCCTTCAGAAATGGAGTTAAATCCCAGGCTCTGAGTCTTCCTACAAGCAAGACTTCGTTTCAGGTAAGGGCAGTCACTTTTCAGCTCAAATGAACTACATCGTTCAGGAAGCTCACACGTTTCTCATCTTAACTGACAAGCATTGGATGTTAGAGGACCAGTGCTTTGTATCAGTTTCAGAAGCAGAGTTGGACTAGATATGTTCCCTATGTGTAGGAATCACCGTTCTTTTGTTCTCAGCACTCTCAAGTTTTCTGCTGTCTTAGAGACTCTAGAAAGCTAGAGCTTGCTTCTTGCTCTAAAGCAGAGTGTGATTAATGGATGAGAACTTTGTTGTGTGTTTCACTTCAGAAATGGAGTTAAATCCCAGGCTCTGAGTCTTCCTACAAGCAAGAATTCTTTGCAGGTAAGGGCAGTCACACTTCAGCTCAAATGAATTACATTGGTCATGAAGCTCACACGTTTCTCATCTTAACTGACAAGCATTGTATGTTAGAGGACCATTGCTTTGTATCAGTTTCAGAAGCAGAGTTGGCCTAGATATGGTCCGTATGTGTAAGAAACACCGTTCTTTTATTCTCAACACACTCACGTTTCCTGGTTTATTAGAGACTCCAGAAAGCAAGAGCATGCTTCTTGCTCTAAAGCAGAGTGTGATCAATGGATGAGAACTATGTTGTGTGTTTCACTTCAGAAATGGAGTTAAATCCCTGCTCTGAGTCTTCCTACAAGCAAGACTTCGTTTCAGGTAAGGGCATTTACTTTACAGCTCAAATGAACAATATCGTTCACGAAGCTCACACGTATCTCATCTTAAATGAGAAGCATTGGATGTTAGACGACCTTTGCTTTGCATCAATTTCAAGCAGAGTTCAACTAGATATGGTCCGTAGGCATAGGAAACACGGTTTTTTTCTTCTGAGCACACTCACGTTTCCTGCTGTATTAGAGACTCTAGAAAGCAAGAGCTTGCTTCTTGCTGTAAAGCAGAGTGTGAACAATGGATGAGAACTCTGTTGTGTGTTTCACTTCAGAAATGGAGTTAAATCCCTGGCTCTGTGTCTTCCTACAAGCAAGATTTCGTTTCAGGTAAGGGCAGTCACTTTTCATCTCAAATGAACTACATCGTTCAGGAAGCTCACACGTTTCTCATCTTAACTGACAAGCATTGGACGTTAGAGGACCAGTGATTTGTGTCAGTTTCAGAAGCAGAGTTTGACTGGATATGATCCGTATGTGTAGGAAACATCGTTCATTTGTTCTCAGCACACTCAAGTTTCCTGCTGTCTTAGAGACTCTAGAAAGCTAGAGGGTTCTTCTTGCTCTAAAGCAGAGTGTGATCAATGGATGAGAACTCTGTTGTGTGTTTCACATCAGAAATGGAGTTAAATCCCTGCTCTGAGTCTTCCTACAAGCAAGACTTCGTTTCAGGTAAGGGCAGTCACTTTTCAGCTCAAACGAACTACATCATTCAGGAAGCTCACACGTTTCTCATCTTAACTGACAAGCATTGGATGTTAGAGGACCAGTGCTTTGTATCAGTTTCAGAAGCAGAGTTGGACTAGATATGATCCGTATGTGCAGGAAACTCCGTTCATTTGTTCTCAGCACACTCATGTTTCCTGCTATCTTAGAGAGTCTAGAAAGCAAGAGCGTGCTTCTTGATGTAAAGCAGAGTGTGAACAATGGATGAGAACTCTGCTGTGTGTTATACTTCAGAAATTGAGTTAAATCCCTGGCTCTGAGTCTTCCTACAAGCAAGACTTCGTTTCAGGTAAGGGCATTTACTTTACAGCTCAAATGAACCATATTGTTCACGAAGCTCACACGTATCTCATCTTAAATGAGAAGCATTGGAAGTTAGAGGACCTTTGCTTTGCATCAATTTCAAGCAGAGTAGAACTAGATATGGTCCGTAGGTATAGAAAACACGGTTTTTTTCTTCTGAGCACACTCACGTTTCCTGTTGTATTAGAAACTCTAGAAAGCAAGAGCGTGCTTCTTGCTCCAAAGCACAGTGTGATCTATGGATGAGAACTGTGTTGTGTGAATCCCTTCAGAAATGGAGTTAAACCCCAGGCTCTGTGTCTTCCTACAAGCAAGACTTCGTTTCAGGTAAGGGCAGTCACTTTTCAGCTCAAACGAACTACATCGTTCAGGAAGCTCACACGTTTCTCATCTTAACTGACAAGCATTGGATGTTAGAGGACCAGTGCTTTGTGTCAGTTTCAGAAGCAGAGTTTGACTGGATATGATCTGTATGTGTAGGAAACAACGTTCATTTGTTCTCAGCACACTCAAGTTTCCTGCTGTCTTAGAGACTCTAGAAAGCTAGAGCATGCTTCTTGCTCTAAAGCAGAGTGTGATCAATGGATGAGAACTTTGTTGTGTGTTTCACTTCAGAAATGGAGTTAAATCCCAGGCTCTGAGTCTTCCTACAAGCAAGAATTCGTTGCAGGTAAGGGCAGTCACACTTCAGCTCAAATGAATTACATTGGTCACGAAGCTCACACGTTTCTCATCTTAAATGACAGGCATTGATTGTTAGAGGACCAGTGCTTTGTATCAGTTTCAGAAGCAGAGTTGGACTAGATATGGTCTGTATGTGTAAGAAACACCGTTCTTTTGTTCTCAGCACACTCATGTTTCCTGGTTTATTAGAGACTCTAGAAAGCAAGAGCATGCTTCTTGCTCTAAAGCAGAGAGTGATCAATGGATGAGAACTCTGTTGTGTGTTTCACATCAGAAATGAGTTAAATCCCAAGCTCTGAGTCTTCCTACAAGCAAGACTTCATTTCAGGTAAGGGCAGTCACTTTTCAGCTCAAACTAACTACATCGATCATGAAACTCACACGTTTCTCATCTTAACTGACAAGCATTGGATGTTAGAGGACCTGTGGTTTGTTTCAGTTTCAGAAGCAGAGTTGGACTAGATATGGTCCGTATGTGCAGGAAATACAGTTCTTTTTTCTCATCACACTCATATTTCCTGCTGTCATAGAGAGTCTGGAAAGCAAGTGCGTGCTTCTTGCTGTAACGCAGAGTGTGAACAATAGATGAGAACTCGGCTGTGTGTTTCACTTCGGAAATGGAGTAAAATCCCAGGCTTTAAGTCTTCCTACAAGCAAGTTCATTTCAGGTAAAGGCAGTCACTTTTCAGCTCATACAAACTACATCGGTCACGAAGCTCACATGTATCTCATCTTAACTGAGAAGCATTGGATGTTAGAGGACCTTTGCTTTGCATCAATTGCAAGCAGACATGAACTAGATATGGTCTGTATGTATAGGAAACACGGTTCTTTTCTTCTGAGCACACTCACGTTTCCTGCTGTATTAGAGACTCTAGAAAGCAAGAGCGTGCTTCTTGCTCCAAAGAAGAGTGTGATCCATGGATGAGAACTGTGTTGTGTGATTCCCTTCAGAAATGGAGTTAAATCCCAGGCTCTGTGTCTTCCTACAAGCAAGAATTCGTTTCAGGTAAGGGCAGTCACTTTTCAGCTCGAAAGAACTACATCGTTCAGGAAGCTCACACGTTTCTCATCTTAACTGACAAGCATTGGACGTTAGAGGACCAGTGATTTGTGTCAGTTTCAGAAGCAGAGTTTGACTGGATATGATCCGTATGTGTAGGAAACAACGTTCATTTGTTCTCAGCACACTCAAGTTTCCTGCTGTCTTAGAGACTCTAGAAAGCTAGAGGGTTCTTCTTGCTCTAAAGCAGAGTGTGATCAATGGATGAGAACTCTGTTGTGTGTTTCACTTCAGAAATGGAGTTAAATCCCTGCTCTGAGTCTTCCTACAAGCAAGACTTCGTTTCAGGTAAGGGCATTTACTTTACAGCTCAAATGAACAATATCGTTCACAAAGCTCACACGTATCTCATCTTAACTGACAATCATTGGATGTTAGAGGACCAGTGCTTTGTATCAGTTTCAGAAGCAGAGTTGGACTAGATATGATCCGTATGTGTACGAAACTCCGTTCATTTGTTCTCAGCACACTCATGTTTCCTGCTATCTTAGAGAGTCTAGAAAGCAAGAGCGTGCTTCTTGCTGTAAAGCAGAATGTGAACAATGGATGAGAACTCTGCTGTGTGTTACACTTCAGAAATGGAGTTAAATCCCTGGCTCTGAGTCTTCCTACAAGCAAGACTTCGTTTCAGGTAATCATTTACTTTACAGCTCAAATGAACAATATCGTTCACGAAGCTCACACTTATCTCATATTAACTGAGAAGCATTGGATGTTAGAGGACCTTTGCTTTGCATCAATTTCAAGCAGAGTTGAACTAGATATGGTCCGTTAGGTATAGGAAACACGGTTTTTTTCTTCTGAGCACACTCACGTTTCCTGCTGTATTAGAGACTCTAGAAAGCAAGAGCGTGCTTCTTGCTCCAAAGCACAGTGTGATCCATGGATGAGAACTGTGTTGTGTGATTCCCTTCAGAAATTGAGTTAAATCCCAGGCTCTGAGTCTTCCTACAAGCAAGACTTCCTTTAAGGTAAGGGCAGTCACTTTTCAGCTCAAACGAACTACATCGTTCAGGAAGCTCACACGTTTCTCATCTTAACTGACAATCATTGGATGTTTGAGGACCAGTGCTTTGTATCAGTTTCAGAAGCAGAGTTGGACTAGATATGTTCCCTATGTGTAGGAATCACCATTCTTTTGTTCTCAGCACTCTCAAGTTTTCTGCTGTCTTAGAGACTGTAGAAAGCTAGAGCATGCTTCTTGCTCTAAAGCAGAGTGTGATCAATGGATGAGAACTTTGTTGTGTGTTTCACTTCAGAAATGGAGTTAAATCCCAGGCTCTGAGTCTTCCTACAAGCAAGAATTCGTTGCAGGTAAGGGCAGTCACACTTCAGCTCAAATGAATTACATTGGTCACAAAGCTCACACGTTTCTCATCTTAACTGACAGGCATTGTATGCTAGAGGACCAGTGCTTTGTATCAGTTTCAGAAGCAGAGTTGGACTAGATAGGGTCCGTATGTGCAGGAAATACAGTTCTTTTGTTCTCATCACACTCATATTTCCTGCTCTCATAGAGAGTCTAGAAAGCAAGAGCGTGCTTCTTGCTGTAACGCAGAGTGTGAACAATGGATGAGAACTCGGCTGTGTGTTTCACTTCAGAAATGGAGTTAAATCCCAGGCTCTGAGTCTTCCTATAAGCAAGAATTCATTTCAGGTAAGGGCAGTCACTTTTCAGCTCATACAAACTACATCGTTTACGAAGCTCACACGTCTCTCATCTTAACTGAGAAGCATTGGATGTTAGAGGACCTTTGCTTTGCATCAATTGCAAGCAGACTTGAACTAGATATGGTCTGTATGTATAGGAAACACGGTTCTTTTCTTCTGAGCACACTCACGTTTCCTGCTGTATTAGAGACTCTAGAAAGCAAGAGCGTGCTTCTTGCTCCAAAGCAGAGTGTGATCCATGGATGAGAACTGTGTTGTGTGATTCCCTTCAGAAATGGAGTTAAATCCCAGGCTCTGTGTCTTCCTACAAGCAAGACTTCGTTTCAGGTAAGGGCAGTCACTTTTCAGCTCAAACGAACTACATCGTTCAGGAAGCTCACACGTTTCTCATCTTAACTGACAAGCATTGGATGTTAGAGGACCAGTGCTTTGTATCAGTTTCAGAAGTAGTGTTGGACTAGATATGATCCGTATGTGTAGGAAACTCCGTTCATTTGTTCTCAGCACACTCAGGTTTCCTGCTATCTTAGAGATTCTAGAAAGCAAGAGCGTGCTTCGTGCTGTAAAGCAGAGTGTGAACAATGGATGAGAAGTCTGCTATGTGTTACACTTCAGAAATGGAGTTAAATCCCTGGCTCTGAATCTTCCTACAAGCAAGACTTCGTTTCAGGTAAGGGCATTTACTTTACAGCTCAAATGAACAATATCGTTCACGAAGCTCACACGTATCTCATCTTAAGTGAGAAGCATTGGATGTTAGACGACCTTTGCTTTGCATCAATTTCAAGCAGAGTTGAACTAGATATGGTCCGTAGGTATAGGAAACACGGTTTTTTTCTTCTGAGCACACTCACGTTTCCTGCTGTATTAGAGACTCTAGAAAGCAAGAGCGTGCTTCTTGCTGTAAAGCAGAGTGTGAACAATGGATGAGAACTCTGTTGTGTGTTTCACTTCAGAAATGGAGTTAAATCCCTGGCTCTTTGTCTTCCTACAAGCAAGATTTCGTTTCAGGTAAGGGCCGTCACTTTTCAGCTCAAACGAACTACATCGTTCAGGAAGCTCACACGTTTCTCATCTTAACTGACAAGCATTGGACGTTAGAGGACCAGTGATTTGTGTCAGTTTTAGAAGCAGAATTTGACTGGATATGATCCGTATGTGTAGGAAACAACGTTCATTTGTTCTCAACACACTCAAGTTTCCTGCTGTCTTAGAGACTCTAGAAACCTAGAGGGTTCTTCTTGCTCTAAAGCAGAGTGTGATCAATGGATGAGAACTCTGTTGTGTGTTTCACTTCAGAAATGGAGTTAAATCCCTGCTCTGAGTCTTCCTACAAGCAAGACTTCGTTTCAGGTAAGGGCATTTACTTTACAGCTCAAATGAACAATATCATTCACGAAGCTCACACGTATCTCATCTTAACTGACAATCATTGGATGTTAGAGGACCAGTGCTTTGTATCAGTTTCAGAAGCAGAGTTGGACTAGATATGATCCGTATGTGTAGGAAACTCCGTTCATTTGTTGTCAGCACACTCATGTTTCCTGCTATCTTAGAGAGTCTAGAAAGCAAGAGCGTGCTTCTTGCTGTAAAGCAGAGTGTGAACAATGGATGAGAACTCTGCTGTGTGTTACACTTCAGAAATGGAGTTAAATCCCTGGCTCTGAGTCTTCCTACAAGCAAGACTTCGTTTCAGGTAATCATTTACTTTACAGCTCAAATGAACAATATCGTTCACGAAGCTCACACTTATCTCATCTTAACTGAGAAGCATTGGATGTTAGAGGACCTTTGCTTTGCATCAATTTCAAGCAGAGTTGAACTAGATATGGTCCGTAAGGTATAGGAAACACGGTTTTTTTCTTCTGAGCACACTCACGTTTCCTGCTGTATTAGAGACTCTAGAAAGCAAGAGCGTGCTTCTTGCTCCAAAGCACAGTGTGATCCATGGATGAGAACTGTGTTGTGTGATTCCCTTCAGAAATGGAGTTAAATCCCAGGCTCTGAGTCTTCCTACAAGCAAGACTTCGTTTCAGGTAAGGGCAGTCACTTTTCAGCTCAAACGAACTACATCGTTCAGGAAGCTCATACGTTTCTCATCTTAACTGACAAGCATTGGAAGTTAGAGGACCAGTGCTTTGTATCAGTTTCAGAAGCAGAGTTCGACTAGATATGTTCCCTATGTGTAGGAATCACCGTTCTTTTGTTCTCAGCACTCTCAAGTTTTCTGCTGTCTTAGAGACTCTAGAAAGCTAGAGCATGCTTCTTGCTCTAAAGCAGAGTGTGATCAATGGATGAGAACTTTGTTGTGTGTTTCACTTCAGAAATGGAGTTAAATCCCAGGCTCTGAGTCTTCCTACAAGCAAGAATTCGATGCAGGTAAGGGCAGTCACTTTTCAGCTAAAACTAACTACATCGATCACGAAACTCACACGTTTCTCATCTTAACTGACAAGCATTGGATGTTAGAGGACCTGTGGTTTGTTTCAGTTTCAGAAGCAGAGTTGGACTGGATATGGTCCGTATGTGCAGGAAATACAGTTCTTTTGTTCTCATCACACTCATATTTCCTGCTGTCGTAGAGAGTCTAGAAAGCAAGAGCGTGCTTCTTGCTCTAACGCAGAGTGTGAACAATGGATGAGAACTCGGCTGTGTGTTTCACTTCAGAAATGGAGTTAAATCCCAGGCTCTGAGTCTTCCTACAAGCAAGAATTCATTTCAGGTAAGGGCAGTCACTTTTCAGCTCATACAAACTACATCGTTTACGAAGCTCACACGTATTTCATCTTAACTGAGAAGCATTGGATGTTAGAGGACCTTTGCTTTGCATCAATTGCAAGCAGACTTGAACTAGATATGGTCTGTATGTATAGGAAACACGGTTCTTTTCTTCTGAGCACAATCACGTTTCCTGCTGTATTAGAGACTCTAGAAAGCAAGAGCGTGCTTCTTGCTCCAAAGCAGAGTGTGATCCATGGATGAGAACTGTGTTGTGTGATTCCCTTCAGAAATGGAGTTAAATCCCAGGCTCTGTGTCTTCCTACAAGCAAGACTTCTTTTCAGGTAAGGGCAGTCACTTTTCAGCTCAAACGAACTACATCATTCAGGAAGCTCACACGTTTCTCATCTTAACTGACAAGCATTGGACGTTAGAGGACCAGTGATTTGTGTCAGTTTCAGAAGCAGAGTTTGACTGGATATGATCCGTATGTGTAGGAAACAACGTTCATTTGTTCTCAGCACACTCAAGTTTCCTGCTGTCTTAGAGACTCTAGAAACCTAGAGGGTTCTTCTTGCTCTAAAGCAGAGTGTGATCAATGGATGAGAACTCTGTTGTGTGTTTCACTTCAGAAATGGAGTTAAATCACTGCTCTGAGTCTTCCTACAAGCAAGACTTCGTTTCAGGTAATCATTTACTTTACAGCTCAAATGAACAATATCGTTCACGAAGCTCACACTTATCTCATCTTAACTGAGAAGCATTGGATGTTAGAGGACCTTTGCTTTGCATCAATTTCAAGCAGAGTTGAACTAGATATGGTCCGTAAGGTATACGAAACACGGTTTTTTTCTTCTGAGCACACTCACGTTTCCTGCTGTATTAGAGACTCTAGAAAGCAAGAGCGTGCTTCTTGCTCCAAAGCACAGTGTGATCCATGGATGAGAACTGTGTTGTGTGATTCCCTTCAGAAATGGAGTTAAATCCCAGGCTCTGAGTCTTCCTACAAGCAAGACTTCGTTTCAGGTAAGGGCAGTCACTTTTCAGGTCAAACGAACTACATCGTTCAGGAAGCTCATACGTTTCTCATCTTAACTGACAAGCATTGGATGTTAGAGGACCAGTGCTTTGTATCAGTTTCAGAAGCAGAGTTGGACTAGATATGTTCCCTATGTGTAGGAATCACCGTTCTTTTGTTCTCAGCACTCTCAAGTTTTCTGCTGTCTTAGAGACTCTATAAAGCTAGAGCATGCTTCTTGCTCTAAAGCAGAGTGTGATCAATGGATGAGAACTTTGTTGTGTGTTTCACTTCAGAAATGGAGTTAAATCCCAGGCTCTGAGTCTTCCTACAAGCAAGAATTCGTTGCAGGTAAGGGCAGTCACACTTCAGCTTAAATGAATTACATTGGTCACGAAGCTCACACGTTTCTCATCTTAACTGACAGGCATTGTATGCTAGAGGACCAGTGCTTTGTATCAGTTTCAGAAGCAGAGTTGGACTAGATATGGTCCGTATGTGCAGGAAATACAGTTCTTTTGTTCTCATCACACTCATATTCCCTGCTGTCGTAGAGAGTCTAGAAAGCAAGAGCGTGCTTCTTGCTGTAACGCAGAGTGTGAACAATGGATGAGAACTCGGCTGTGTGTTTCACTTCAGAAATGGAGGTAAATCCCAGGCTCTGAGTCTTCCTACAAGCAAGAATTCATTTCAGGTAAGGGCAGTCACTTTTCAGCTCATACAAACTACATCGTTTAAGAAGCTAACACGTATCTCATCTTAACTGAGAAGCATTGGATGTTAGAGGACATTTGCTTTGCATCAATTGCAAGCAGACTTGAACTAGATATGGTCTGTATGTATAGGAAACACGGTTCTTTTCTTCTGAGCACACTCACGTTTCCTGCTGTATTAGAGACTCTAGAAAGCAAGAGCGTGCTTCTTGCTCCAAAGCAGAGTGTGATCCATGGATGAGAACTGTGTTGTGTGATTCCCTTCAGAAATGGAGTTAAATCCCAGGCTCTGTGTCTTCCTACAAGCAAGACTTCGTTTCAGGTAAGGGCAGTCACTTTTCAGCTCAAACGAACTACATCGTTCAGGAAGCTCACACGTTTCTCATCTTAACTGACAAGCATTGGATGTTAGAGGACCAGTACTTTGTATCAGTTTCAGAAGCAGAGTTGGACTAGATATGATCCGTATGTGTAGGAAACTCCGTTCATTTGTTCTCAGCACACTCAGGTTTCCTGCTATCTTAGAGAGTCTAGAAAGCTAGAGCGTGCTTCGTGCTCTAAAGCAGAGTGTGAACAATGGATGAGAACTCTGCTATGTGTTACACTTCAGAAATGGAGTTAAATCCCTGGCTCTGAGTCTTCCTACAAGCAAGACTTCGTTTCAGGTAAGGGCATTTACTTTACAGCTCAAATGAACAATATCGTTCACGAAGCTCACACGTATCTCATCTTAACTGACAATCATTGGATGTTAGAGGACCAGTGCTTTGTATCAGTTTCAGAAGCAGAGTTGGACTAGATATGATCCGTATGTGTACGAAACTCCGTTCATTTGTTCTCAGCACACTCATGTTTCCTGCTATCTTAGAGAGTCTAGAAAGCAAGAGCGTGCTTCTTGCTGTAAAGCAGAGTGTGAACAATGGATGAGAACTCTGCTGTGTGTTACAATTCAGAAATGCAGTTAAATCCCTGGCTCTGAGTCTTCCTACAAGCAAGACTTCGTTTCAGGTAAGGGCAGTCACTTTTCAGCTCAAACGAACTACATCGTTCAGGAAGCTCATACGTTTCTCATCTTAACTGACAAGCATTGGAAGTTAGAGGACCAGTGCTTTGTATCAGTTTCAGAAGCAGAGTTCGACTAGATATGTTCCCTATGTGTAGGAATCACCGTTCTTTTGTTCTCAGCACTCTCAAGTTTTCTGCTGTCTTAGAGACTCTAGAAAGCTAGAGCATGCTTCTTGCTCTAAAGCAGAGTGTGATCAATGGATGAGAACTTTGTTGTGTGTTTCACTTCAGAAATGGAGTTAAATCCCAGGCTCTGAGTCTTCCTACAAGCAAGAATTCGATGCAGGTAAGGGCAGTCACTTTTCAGCTAAAACTAACTACATCGATCACGAAACTCACACGTTTCTCATCTTAACTGACAAGCATTGGATGTTAGAGGACCTGTGGTTTGTTTCAGTTTCAGAAGCAGAGTTGGACTAGATATGGTCCGTATGTGCAGGAAATACAGTTCTTTTGTTCTCATCACACTCATATTTCCTGCTGTCGTAGAGAGTCTAGAAAGCAAGAGCGTGCTTCTTGCTCTAACGCAGAGTGTGAACAATGGATGAGAACTCGGCTGTGTGTTTCACTTCAGAAATGGAGTTAAATCCCAGGCTCTGAGTCTTCCTACAAGCAAGAATTCATTTCAGGTAAGGGCAGTCACTTTTCAGCTCATACAAACTACATCGTTTACGAAGCTCACACGTATTTCATCTTAACTGAGAAGCATTGGATGTTAGAGGACCTTTGCTTTGCATCAATTGCAAGCAGACTTGAACTAGATATGGTCTGTATGTATAGGAAACACGGTTCTTTTCTTCTGAGCACAATCACGTTTCCTGCTGTATTAGAGACTCTAGAAAGCAAGAGCGTGCTTCTTGCTCCAAAGCAGAGTGTGATCCATGGATGAGAACTGTGTTGTGTGATTCCCTTCAGAAATGGAGTTAAATCCCAGGCTCTGTGTCTTCCTACAAGCAAGACTTCTTTTCAGGTAAGGGCAGTCACTTTTCAGCTCAAACGAACTACATCATTCAGGAAGCTCACACGTTTCTCATCTTAACTGACAAGCATTGGACGTTAGAGGACCAGTGATTTGTGTCAGTTTCAGAAGCAGAGTTTGACTGGATATGATCCGTATGTGTAGGAAACAACGTTCATTTGTTCTCAGCACACTCAAGTTTCCTGCTGTCTTAGAGACTCTAGAAACCTAGAGGGTTCTTCTTGCTCTAAAGCAGAGTGTGATCAATGGATGAGAACTCTGTTGTGTGTTTCACTTCAGAAATGGAGTTAAATCACTGCTCTGAGTCTTCCTACAAGCAAGACTTCGTTTCAGGTAATCATTTACTTTACAGCTCAAATGAACAATATCGTTCACGAAGCTCACACTTATCTCATCTTAACTGAGAAGCATTGGATGTTAGAGGACCTTTGCTTTGCATCAATTTCAAGCAGAGTTGAACTAGATATGGTCCGTAAGGTATACGAAACACGGTTTTTTTCTTCTGAGCACACTCACGTTTCCTGCTGTATTAGAGACTCTAGAAAGCAAGAGCGTGCTTCTTGCTCCAAAGCACAGTGTGATCCATGGATGAGAACTGTGTTGTGTGATTCCCTTCAGAAATGGAGTTAAATCCCAGGCTCTGAGTCTTCCTACAAGCAAGACTTCGTTTCAGGTAAGGGCAGTCACTTTTCAGGTCAAACGAACTACATCGTTCAGGAAGCTCATACGTTTCTCATCTTAACTGACAAGCATTGGATGTTAGAGGACCAGTGCTTTGTATCAGTTTCAGAAGCAGAGTTGGACTAGATATGTTCCCTATGTGTAGGAATCACCGTTCTTTTGTTCTCAGCACTCTCAAGTTTTCTGCTGTCTTAGAGACTCTATAAAGCTAGAGCATGCTTCTTGCTCTAAAGCAGAGTGTGATCAATGGATGAGAACTTTGTTGTGTGTTTCACTTCAGAAATGGAGTTAAATCCCAGGCTCTGAGTCTTCCTACAAGCAAGAATTCGTTGTAGGTAAGGGCAGTCACACTTCAGCTTAAATGAATTACATTGGTCACGAAGCTCACACGTTTCTCATCTTAACTGACAGGCATTGTATGCTAGAGGACCAGTGCTTTGTATCAGTTTCAGAAGCAGAGTTGGACTAGATATGGTCCGTATGTGCAGGAAATACAGTTCTTTTGTTCTCATCACACTCATATTCCCTGCTGTCGTAGAGAGTCTAGAAAGCAAGAGCGTGCTTCTTGCTGTAACGCAGAGTGTGAACAATGGATGAGAACTCGGCTGTGTGTTTCACTTCAGAAATGGAGGTAAATCCCAGGCTCTGAGTCTTCCTACAAGCAAGAATTCATTTCAGGTAAGGGCAGTCACTTTTCAGCTCATACAAACTACATCGTTTAAGAAGCTAACACGTATCTCATCTTAACTGAGAAGCATTGGATGTTAGAGGACATTTGCTTTGCATCAATTGCAAGCAGACTTGAACTAGATATGGTCTGTATGTATAGGAAACACGGTTCTTTTCTTCTGAGCACACTCACGTTTCCTGCTGTATTAGAGACTCTAGAAAGCAAGAGCGTGCTTCTTGCTCCAAAGCAGAGTGTGATCCATGGATGAGAACTGTGTTGTGTGATTCCCTTCAGAAATGGAGTTAAATCCCAGGCTCTGTGTCTTCCTACAAGCAAGACTTCGTTTCAGGTAAGGGCAGTCACTTTTCAGCTCAAACGAACTACATCGTTCAGGAAGCTCACACGTTTCTCATCTTAACTGACAAGCATTGGATGTTAGAGGACCAGTACTTTGTATCAGTTTCAGAAGCAGAGTTGGACTAGATATGATCCGTATGTGTAGGAAACTCCGTTCATTTGTTCTCAGCACACTCAGGTTTCCTGCTATCTTAGAGAGTCTAGAAAGCTAGAGCGTGCTTCGTGCTCTAAAGCAGAGTGTGAACAATGGATGAGAACTCTGCTATGTGTTACACTTCAGAAATGGAGTTAAATCCCTGGCTCTGAGTGTTCCTACAAGCAAGACTTCGTTTCAGGTAAGGGCATTTACTTTACAGCTCAAATGAACAATATCGTTCACGAAGCTCACACGTATCTCATCTTAACTGACAATCATTGGATGTTAGAGGACCAGTGCTTTGTATCAGTTTCAGAAGCAGAGTTGGACTAGATATGATCCGTATGTGTACGAAACTCCGTTCATTTGTTCTCAGCACACTCATGTTTCCTGCTATCTTAGAGAGTCTAGAAAGCAAGAGCGTGCTTCTTGCTGTAAAGCAGAGTGTGAACAATGGATGAGAACTCTGCTGTGTGTTACAATTCAGAAATGCAGTTAAATCCCTGGCTCTGAGTCTTCCTACAAGCAAGACTTCGTTTCAGGTAATCATTTACTTTACAGCTCAAATGAACAATATCGTTCACGAAGCTCACACTTATCTCATATTAACTGAGAAGCATTGGATGTTAGAGGACCTTTGCTTTGCATCAATTTCAAGCAGAGTTGAACTAGATATGGTCCGTAAGGTATAGGAAACACGGTTTTTTTCTTCTGAGCACACTCACGTTTCCTGCTGTATTAGAGACTCTAGAAAGCAAGAGCGTGCTTCTTGCTCCAAAGCACAGTGTGATCCATGGATGAGAACTGTGTTGTGTGATTCCCTTCAGAAATGGAGTTAAATCCCAGGCTCTGAGTCTTCCTACAAGCAAGACTTCGTTTCAGGTAAGGGCAGTCACTTTTCAGCTCAAACGAACTACATCGTTCAGGAAGCTCATACGTTTCTCATCTTAACTGACAAGCATTGGAAGTTAGAGGACCAGTGCTTTGTATCAGTTTCAGAAGCAGAGTTCGACTAGATATGTTCCCTATGTGTAGGAATCACCGTTCTTTTGTTCTCAGCACTCTCAAGTTTTCTGCTGTCTTAGAGACTCTAGAAAGCTAGAGCATGCTTCTTGCTCTAAAGCAGAGTGTGATCAATGGATGAGAACTTTGTTGTGTGTTTCACTTCAGAAATGGAGTTAAATCCCAGGCTCTGAGTCTTCCTACAAGCAAGAATTCGATGCAGGTAAGGGCAGTCACTTTTCAGCTAAAACTAACTACATCAATCACGAAACTCACACGTTTCTCATCTTAACTGACAAGCATTGGATGTTAGAGGACCTGTGGTTTGTTTCAGTTTCAGAAGCAGAGTTGGACTAGATATGGTCCGTATGTGCAGGAAATACAGTTCTTTTGTTCTCATCACACTCATATTTCCTGCTGTTGTAGAGAGTCTAGAAAGCAAGAGCGTGCTTCTTGCTCTAACGCAGAGTGTGAACAATGGATGAGAACTCGGCTGTGTGTTTCACTTCAGAAATGGAGTTAAATCCCAGGCTCTGAGTCTTCCTACAAGCAAGAATTCATTTCAGGTAAGGGCAGTCACTTTTCAGCTCATACAAACTACATCGTTTACGAAGCTCACACGTATTTCATCTTAACTGAGAAGCATTGGATGTTAGAGGACCTTTGCTTTGCATCAATTGCAAGCAGACTTGAACTAGATATGGTCTGTATGTATAGGAAACACGGTTCTTTTCTTCTGAGCACAAACACGTTTCCTGCTGTATTAGAGACTCTAGAAAGCAAGAGCGTGCTTCTTGCTCCAAAGCAGAGTGTGATCCATGGATGAGAACTGTGTTGTGTGATTCCCTTCAGAAATGGAGTTAAATCCCAGGCTCTGTGTCTTCCTACAAGCAAGACTTCTTTTCAGGTAAGGGCAGTCACTTTTCAGCTCAAACGAACTACATCATTCAGGAAGCTCACACGTTTCTCATCTTAACTGACAAGCATTGGACGTTAGAGGACCAGTGATTTGTGTCAGTTTCAGAAGCAGAGTTTGACTGGATATGATCCGTATGTGTAGGAAACAACGTTCATTTGTTCTCAGCACACTCAAGTTTCCTGCTGTCTTAGAGACTCTAGAAACCTAGAGGGTTCTTCTTGCTCTAAAGCAGAGTGTGATCAATGGATGAGAACTCTGTTGTGTGTTTCACTTCAGAAATGGAGTTAAATCACTGCTCTGAGTCTTCCTACAAGCAAGACTTCGTTTCAGGTAATCATTTACTTTACAGCTCAAATGAACAATATCGTTCACGAAGCTCACACTTATCTCATATTAACTGAGAAGCATTGGATGTTAGAGGACCTTTGCTTTGCATCAATTTCAAGCAGAGTTGAACTAGATATGGTCCGTAAGGTATACGAAACACGGTTTTTTTCTTCTGAGCACACTCACGTTTCCTGCTGTATTAGAGACTCTAGAAAGCAAGAGCGTGCTTCTTGCTCCAAAGCACAGTGTGATCCATGGATGAGAACTGTGTTGTGTGATTCCCTTCAGAAATGGAGTTAAATCCCAGGCTCTGAGTCTTCCTACAAGCAAGACTTCGTTTCAGGTAAGGGCAGTCACTTTTCAGGTCAAACGAACTACATCGTTCAGGAAGCTCATACGTTTCTCATCTTAACTGACAAGCATTGGATGTTAGAGGACCAGTGCTTTGTATCAGTTTCAGAAGCAGAGTTGGACTAGATATGTTCCCTATGTGTAGGAATCACCGTTCTTTTGTTCTCAGCACTCTCAAGTTTTCTGCTGTCTTAGAGACTCTATAAAGCTAGAGCATGCTTCTTGCTCTAAAGCAGAGTGTGATCAATGGATGAGAACTTTGTTGTGTGTTTCACTTCAGAAATGGAGTTAAATCCCAGGCTCTGAGTCTTCCTACAAGCAAGAATTCGTTGCAGGTAAGGGCAGTCACACTTCAGCTTAAATGAATTACATTGGTCACGAAGCTCACACGTTTCTCATCTTAACTGACAGGCATTGTATGCTAGAGGACCAGTGCTTTGTATCAGTTTCAGAAGCAGAGTTGGACTAGATATGGTCCGTATGTGCAGGAAATACAGTTCTTTTGTTCTCATCACACTCATATTCCCTGCTGTCATAGAGAGTCTAGAAAGCAAGAGCGTGCTTCTTGCTGTAACGCAGAGTGTGAACAATGGATGAGAACTCTGCTGTGTGTTACAATTCAGAAATGCAGTTAAATCCCTGGCTCTGAGTCTTCCTACAAGCAAGACTTCGTTTCAGGTAATCATTTACTTTACAG
The DNA here is from genome assembly GCA_949786385.1 of Onychomys leucogaster. Lineage (NCBI taxonomy): Eukaryota > Metazoa > Chordata > Mammalia > Rodentia > Cricetidae > Onychomys > Onychomys leucogaster. Next base: position 954,734 of record CATKUP010000120.1, read on the forward strand.
CTCAAATGAACAATATCGTTCACGAAGCTCACACTTATCTCATATTAACTGAGAAGCATTGGATGTTAGAGGACCTTTGCTTTGCATCAATTTCAAGCAGAGTTGAACTAGATATGGTCCGTAAGGTATAGGAAACACGGTTTTTTTCTTCTGAGCACACTCACGTTTCCTGCTGTATTAGAGACTCTAGAAAGCAAGAGCGTGCTTCTTGCTCCAAAGCACAGTGTGATCCATGGATGAGAACTGTGTTGTGTGATTCCCTTCAGAAATGGAGTTAAATCCCAGGCTCTGAGTCTTCCTACAAGCAAGACTTCGTTTCAGGTAAGGGCAGTCACTTTTCAGCTCAAACGAACTACATCGTTCAGGAAGCTCATACGTTTCTCATCTTAACTGACAAGCATTGGAAGTTAGAGGACCAGTGCTTTGTATCAGTTTCAGAAGCAGAGTTCGACTAGATATGTTCCCTATGTGTAGGAATCACCGTTCTTTTGTTCTCAGCACTCTCAAGTTTTCTGCTGTCTTAGAGACTCTAGAAAGCTAGAGCATGCTTCTTGCTCTAAAGCAGAGTGTGATCAATGGATGAGAACTTTGTTGTGTGTTTCACTTCAGAAATGGAGTTAAATCCCAGGCTCTGAGTCTTCCTACAAGCAAGAATTCGATGCAGGTAAGGGCAGTCACTTTTCAGCTAAAACTAACTACATCGATCACGAAACTCACACGTTTCTCATCTTAACTGACAAGCATTGGATGTTAGAGGACCTGTGGTTTGTTTCAGTTTCAGAAGCAGAGTTGGACTAGATATGGTCCGTATGTGCAGGAAATACAGTTCTTTTGTTCTCATCACACTCATATTTCCTGCTGTCGTAGAGAGTCTAGAAAGCAAGAGCATGCTTCTTGCTCTAACGCAGAGTGTGAACAATGGATGAGAACTCGGCTGTGTGTTTCACTTCAGAAATGGAGTTAAATCCCAGGCTCTGAGTCTTCCTACAAGCAAGAATTCATTTCAGGTAAGGGCAGTCACTTTTCAGCTCATACAAACTACATCGTTTACGAAGCTCACACGTATTTCATCTTAACTGAGAAGCATTGGATGTTAGAGGACCTTTGCTTTGCATCAATTGCAAGCAGACTTGAACTAGATATGGTCTGTATGTATAGGAAACACGGTTCTTTTCTTCTGAGCACAAACACGTTTCCTGCTTTATTAGAGACTCTAGAAAGCAAGAGCGTGCTTCTTGCTCCAAAGCAGAGTGTGATCCATGGATGAGAACTGTGTTGTGTGATTCCCTTCAGAAATGGAGTTAAATCCCAGGCTCTGTGTCTTCCTACAAGCAAGACTTCTTTTCAGGTAAGGGCAGTCACTTTTCAGCTCAAACGAACTACATCATTCAGGAAGCTCACACGTTTCTCATCTTAACTGACAAGCATTGGACGTTAGAGGACCAGTGCTTTGTATCAGTTTCAGAAGCAGAGTTGGACTAGATATGTTCCCTATGTGTAGGAATCACCGTTCTTTTGTTCTCAGCACTCTCAAGTTTTCTGCTGTCTTAGAGACTCTATAAAGCTAGAGCATGCTTCTTGCTCTAAAGCAGAGTGTGATCAATGGATGAGAACTTTGTTGTGTGTTTCACTTCAGAAATGGAGTTAAATCCCAGGCTCTGAGTCTTCCTACAAGCAAGAATTCGTTGCAGGTAAGGGCAGTCACACTTCAGCTTAAATGAATTACATTGGTCACGAAGCTCACACGTTTCTCATCTTAACTGACAGGCATTGTATGCTAGAGGACCAGTGCTTTGTATCAGTTTCAGAAGCAGAGTTGGACTAGATATGGTCCGTATGTGCAGGAAATACAGTTCTTTTGTTCTCATCACACTCATATTCCCTGCTGTCGTAGAGAGTCTAGAAAGCAAGAGCGTGCTTCTTGCTGTAACGCAGAGTGTGAACAATGGATGAGAACTCGGCTGTGTGTTTCACTTCAGAAATGGAGGTAAATCCCAGGCTCTGAGTCTTCCTACAAGCAAGAATTCATTTCAGGTAAGGGCAGTCACTTTTCAGCTCATACAAACTACATCGTTTAAGAAGCTAACACGTATCTCATCTTAACTGAGAAGCATTGGATGTTAGAGGACATTTGCTTTGCATCAATTGCAAGCAGACTTGAACTAGATATGGTCTGTATGTATAGGAAACACGGTTCTTTTCTTCTGAGCACACTCACGTTTCCTGCTGTATTAGAGACTCTAGAAAGCAAGAGCGTGCTTCTTGCTCCAAAGCAGAGTGTGATCCATGGATGAGAACTGTGTTGTGTGATTCCCTTCAGAAATGGAGTTAAATCCCAGGCTCTGTGTCTTCCTACAAGCAAGACTTCGTTTCAGGTAAGGGCAGTCACTTTTCAGCTCAAACGAACTACATCGTTCAGGAAGCTCACACGTTTCTCATCTTAACTGACAAGCATTGGATGTTAGAGGACCAGTACTTTGTATCAGTTTCAGAAGCAGAGTTGGACTAGATATGATCCGTATGTGTAGGAAACTCCGTTCATTTGTTCTCAGCACACTCAGGTTTCCTGCTATCTTAGAGAGTCTAGAAATCTAGAGCGTGCTTCGTGCTCTAAAGCAGAGTGTGAACAATGGATGAGAACTCTGCTATGTGTTACACTTCAGAAATGGAGTTAAATCCCTGGCTCTGAGTGTTCCTACAAGCAAGACTTCGTTTCAGGTAAGGGCATTTACTTTACAGCTCAAATGAACAATATCGTTCACGAAGCTCACACGTATCTCATCTTAACTGACAATCATTGGATGTTAGAGGACCAGTGCTTTGTATCAGTTTCAGAAGCAGAGTTGGACTAGATATGATCCGTATGTGTACGAAACTCCGTTCATTTGTTCTCAGCACACTCATGTTTCCTGCTATCTTAGAGAGTCTAGAAAGCAAGAGCGTGCTTCTTGCTGTAAAGCAGAGTGTGAACAATGGATGAGAACTCTGCTGTGTGTTACAATTCAGAAATGCAGTTAAATCCCTGGCTCTGAGTCTTCCTACAAGCAAGACTTCGTTTCAGGTAATCATTTACTTTACAGCTCAAATGAACAATATCGTTCACGAAGCTCACACTTATCTCATATTAACTGAGAAGCATTGGATGTTAGAGGACCTTTGCTTTGCATCAATTTCAAGCAGAGTTGAACTAGATATGGTCCGTAAGGTATAGGAAACACGGTTTTTTTCTTCTGAGCACACTCACGTTTCCTGCTGTATTAGAGACTCTAGAAAGCAAGAGCGTGCTTCTTGCTCCAAAGCACAGTGTGATCCATGGATGAGAACTGTGTTGTGTGATTCCCTTCAGAAATGGAGTTAAATCCCAGGCTCTGAGTCTTCCTACAAGCAAGACTTCGTTTCAGGTAAGGGCAGTCACTTTTCAGCTCAAACGAACTACATCGTTCAGGAAGCTCATACGTTTCTCATCTTAACTGACAAGCATTGGAAGTTAGAGGACCAGTGCTTTGTATCAGTTTCAGAAGCAGAGTTCGACTAGATATGTTCCCTATGTGTAGGAATCACCGTTCTTTTGTTCTCAGCACTCTCAAGTTTTCTGCTGTCTTAGAGACTCTAGAAAGCTAGAGCATGCTTCTTGCTCTAAAGCAGAGTGTGATCAATGGATGAGAACTTTGTTGTGTGTTTCACTTCAGAAATGGAGTTAAATCCCAGGCTCTGAGTCTTCCTACAAGCAAGAATTCGATGCAGGTAAGGGCAGTCACTTTTCAGCTAAAACTAACTACATCAATCACGAAACTCACACGTTTCTCATCTTAACTGACAAGCATTGGATGTTAGAGGACCTGTGGTTTGTTTCAGTTTCAGAAGCAGAGTTGGACTAGATATGGTCCGTATGTGCAGGAAATACAGTTCTTTTGTTCTCATCACACTCATATTTCCTGCTGTCGTAGAGAGTCTAGAAAGCAAGAGCGTGCTTCTTGCTCTAACGCAGAGTGTGAACAATGGATGAGAACTCGGCTGTGTGTTTCACTTCAGAAATGGAGTTAAATCCCAGGCTCTGAGTCTTCCTACAAGCAAGAATTCATTTCAGGTAAGGGCAGTCACTTTTCAGCTCATACAAACTACATCGTTTACGAAGCTCACACGTATTTCATCTTAACTGAGAAGCATTGGATGTTAGAGGACCTTTGCTTTGCATCAATTGCAAGCAGACTTGAACTAGATATGGTCTGTATGTATAGGAAACACGGTTCTTTTCTTCTGAGCACAAACACGTTTCCTGCTGTATTAGAGACTCTAGAAAGCAAGAGCGTGCTTCTTGCTCCAAAGCAGAGTGTGATCCATGGATGAGAACTGTGTTGTGTGATTCCCTTCAGAAATGGAGTTAAATCCCAGGCTCTGTGTCTTCCTACAAGCAAGACTTCTTTTCAGGTAAGGGCAGTCACTTTTCAGCTCAAACGAACTACATCATTCAGGAAGCTCACACGTTTCTCATCTTAACTGACAAGCATTGGACGTTAGAGGACCAGTGATTTGTGTCAGTTTCAGAAGCAGAGTTTGACTGGATATGATCCGTATGTGTAGGAAACAACGTTCATTTGTTCTCAGCACACTCAAGTTTCCTGCTGTCTTAGAGACTCTAGAAACCTAGAGGGTTCTTCTTGCTCTAAAGCAGAGTGTGATCAATGGATGAGAACTCTGTTGTGTGTTTCACTTCAGAAATGGAGTTAAATCACTGCTCTGAGTCTTCCTACAAGCAAGACTTCGTTTCAGGTAATCATTTACTTTACAGCTCAAATGAACAATATCGTTCACGAAGCTCACACTTATCTCATCTTAACTGAGAAGCATTGGATGTTAGAGGACCTTTGCTTTGCATCAATTTCAAGCAGAGTTGAACTAGATATGGTCCGTAAGGTATACGAAACACGGTTTTTTTCTTCTGAGCACACTCACGTTTCCTGCTGTATTAGAGACTCTAGAAAGCAAGAGCGTGCTTCTTGCTCCAAAGCACAGTGTGATCCATGGATGAGAACTGTGTTGTGTGATTCCCTTCAGAAATGGAGTTAAATCCCAGGCTCTGAGTCTTCCTACAAGCAAGACTTCGTTTCAGGTAAGGGCAGTCACTTTTCAGGTCAAACGAACTACATCGTTCAGGAAGCTCATACGTTTCTCATCTTAACTGACAAGCATTGGATGTTAGAGGACCAGTGCTTTGTATCAGTTTCAGAAGCAGAGTTGGACTAGATATGTTCCCTATGTGTAGGAATCACCGTTCTTTTGTTCTCAGCACTCTCAAGTTTTCTGCTGTCTTAGAGACTCTATAAAGCTAGAGCATGCTTCTTGCTCTAAAGCAGAGTGTGATCAATGGATGAGAACTTTGTTGTGTGTTTCACTTCAGAAATGGAGTTAAATCCCAGGCTCTGAGTCTTCCTACAAGCAAGAATTCGTTGCAGGTAAGGGCAGTCACACTTCAGCTTAAATGAATTACATTGGTCACGAAGCTCACACGTTTCTCATCTTAACTGACAGGCATTGTATGCTAGAGGACCAGTGCTTTGTATCAGTTTCAGAAGCAGAGTTGGACTAGATATGGTCCGTATGTGCAGGAAATACAGTTCTTTTGTTCTCATCACACTCATATTCCCTGCTGTCATAGAGAGTCTAGAAAGCAAGAGCGTGCTTCTTGCTGTAACGCAGAGTGTGAACAATGGATGAGAACTCTGCTGTGTGTTACAATTCAGAAATGCAGTTAAATCCCTGGCTCTGAGTCTTCCTACAAGCAAGACTTCGTTTCAGGTAATCATTTACTTTACAGCTCAAATGAACAATATCGTTCACGAAGCTCACACTTATCTCATATTAACTGAGAAGCATTGGATGTTAGAGGACCTTTGCTTTGCATCAATTTCAAGCAGAGTTGAACTAGATATGGTCCGTAAGGTATAGGAAACACGGTTTTTTTCTTCTGAGCACACTCACGTTTCCTGCTGTATTAGAGACTCTAGAAAGCAAGAGCGTGCTTCTTGCTCCAAAGCACAGTGTGATCCATGGATGAGAACTGTGTTGTGTGATTCCCTTCAGAAATGGAGTTAAATCCCAGGCTCTGAGTCTTCCTACAAGCAAGACTTCGTTTCAGGTAAGGGCAGTCACTTTTCAGCTCAAACGAACTACATCGTTCAGGAAGCTCATACGTTTCTCATCTTAACTGACAAGCATTGGAAGTTAGAGGACCAGTGCTTTGTATCAGTTTCAGAAGCAGAGTTCGACTAGATATGTTCCCTATGTGTAGGAATCACCGTTCTTTTGTTCTCAGCACTCTCAAGTTTTCTGCTGTCTTAGAGACTCTAGAAAGCTAGAGCATGCTTCTTGCTCTAAAGCAGAGTGTGATCAATGGATGAGAACTTTGTTGTGTGTTTCACTTCAGAAATGGAGTTAAATCCCAGGCTCTGAGTCTTCCTACAAGCAAGAATTCGATGCAGGTAAGGGCAGTCACTTTTCAGCTAAAACTAACTACATCGATCACGAAACTCACACGTTTCTCATCTTAACTGACAAGCATTGGATGTTAGAGGACCTGTGGTTTGTTTCAGTTTCAGAAGCAGAGTTGGACTAGATATGGTCCGTATGTGCAGGAAATACAGTTCTTTTGTTCTCATCACACTCATATTTCCTGCTGTCGTAGAGAGTCTAGAAAGCAAGAGCGTGCTTCTTGCTCTAAAGCAGAGTGTGAACAATGGATGAGAACTCGGCTGTGTGTTTCACTTCAGAAATGGAGTTAAATCCCAGGCTCTGAGTCTTCCTACAAGCAAGAATTCATTTCAGGTAAGGGCAGTCACTTTTCAGCTCATACAAACTACATCGTTTACGAAGCTCACACGTATTTCATCTTAACTGAGAAGCATTGGATGTTAGAGGACCTTTGCTTTGCATCAATTGCAAGCAGACTTGAACTAGATATGGTCTGTATGTATAGGAAACACGGTTCTTTTCTTCTGAGCACAAACACGTTTCCTGCTTTATTAGAGACTCTAGAAAGCAAGAGCGTGCTTCTTGCTCCAAAGCAGAGTGTGATCCATGGATGAGAACTGTGTTGTGTGATTCCCTTCAGAAATGGAGTTAAATCCCAGGCTCTGTGTCTTCCTACAAGCAAGACTTCTTTTCAGGTAAGGGCAGTCACTTTTCAGCTCAAACGAACTACATCATTCAGGAAGCTCACACGTTTCTCATCTTAACTGACAAGCATTGGACGTTAGAGGACCAGTGATTTGTGTCAGTTTCAGAAGCAGAGTTTGACTGGATATGATCCGTATGTGTAGGAAACAACGTTCATTTGTTCTCAGCACACTCACGTTTCCTGCTGTATTAGAGACTCTAGAAAGCAAGAGCGTGCTTCTTGCTCCAAAGCACAGTGTGATCCATGGATGAGAACTGTGTTGTGTGATTCCCTTCAGAAATGGAGTTAAATCCCAGGCTCTGAGTCTTCCTACAAGCAAGACTTCGTTTCAGGTAAGGGCAGTCACTTTTCAGGTCAAACGAACTACATCGTTCAGGAAGCTCATACGTTTCTCATCTTAACTGACAAGCATTGGATGTTAGAGGACCAGTGCTTTGTATCAGTTTCAGAAGCAGAGTTGGACTAGATATGTTCCCTATGTGTAGGAATCACCGTTCTTTTGTTCTCAGCACTCTCAAGTTTTCTGCTGTCTTAGAGACTCTATAAAGCTAGAGCATGCTTCTTGCTCTAAAGCAGAGTGTGATCAATGGATGAGAACTTTGTTGTGTGTTTCACTTCAGAAATGGAGTTAAATCCCAGGCTCTGAGTCTTCCTACAAGCAAGAATTCGTTGCAGGTAAGGGCAGTCACACTTCAGCTTAAATGAATTACATTGGTCACGAAGCTCACACGTTTCTCATCTTAACTGACAGGCATTGTATGCTAGAGGACCAGTGCTTTGTATCAGTTTCAGAAGCAGAGTTGGACTAGATATGGTCCGTATGTGCAGGAAATACAGTTCTTTTGTTCTCATCACACTCATATTCCCTGCTGTCGTAGAGAGTCTAGAAAGCAAGAGCGTGCTTCTTGCTGTAACGCAGAGTGTGAACAATGGATGAGAACTCGGCTGTGTGTTTCACTTCAGAAATGGAGGTAAATCCCAGGCTCTGAGTCTTCCTACAAGCAAGAATTCATTTCAGGTAAGGGCAGTCACTTTTCAGCTCATACAAACTACATCGTTTAAGAAGCTAACACGTATCTCATCTTAACTGAGAAGCATTGGATGTTAGAGGACATTTGCTTTGCATCAATTGCAAGCAGACTTGAACTAGATATGGTCTGTATGTATAGGAAACACGGTTCTTTTCTTCTGAGCACACTCACGTTTCCTGCTGTATTAGAGACTCTAGAAAGCAAGAGCGTGCTTCTTGCTCCAAAGCAGAGTGTGATCCATGGATGAGAACTGTGTTGTGTGATTCCCTTCAGAAATGGAGTTAAATCCCAGGCTCTGTGTCTTCCTACAAGCAAGACTTCGTTTCAGGTAAGGGCAGTCACTTTTCAGCTCAAACGAACTACATCGTTCAGGAAGCTCACACGTTTCTCATCTTAACTGACAAGCATTGGATGTTAGAGGACCAGTACTTTGTATCAGTTTCAGAAGCAGAGTTGGACTAGATATGATCCGTATGTGTAGGAAACTCCGTTCATTTGTTCTCAGCACACTCAGGTTTCCTGCTATCTTAGAGAGTCTAGAAAGCTAGAGCGTGCTTCGTGCTCTAAAGCAGAGTGTGAACAATGGATGAGAACTCTGCTATGTGTTACACTTCAGAAATGGAGTTAAATCCCTGGCTCTGAGTCTTCCTACAAGCAAGACTTCGTTTCAGGTAAGGGCATTTACTTTACAGCTCAAATGAACAATATCGTTCACGAAGCTCACACGTATCTCATCTTAACTGACAATCATTGGATGTTAGAGGACCAGTGCTTTGTATCAGTTTCAAGCAGAGTTGAACTAGATATGGTCCGTAAGGTATAGGAAACACGGTTTTTTTCTTCTGAGCACACTCACGTTTCCTGCTGTATTAGAGACTCTAGAAAGCAAGAGCGTGCTTCTTGCTCCAAAGCACAGTGTGATCCATGGATGAGAACTGTGTTGTGTGATTCCCTTCAGAAATGGAGTTAAATCCCAGGCTCTGAGTCTTCCTACAAGCAAGACTTCGTTTCAGGTAAGGGCAGTCACTTTTCAGCTCAAACGAACTACATCGTTCAGGAAGCTCATACGTTTCTCATCTTAACTGACAAGCATTGGAAGTTAGAGGACCAGTGCTTTGTATCAGTTTCAGAAGCAGAGTTCGACTAGATATGTTCCCTATGTGTAGGAATCACCGTTCTTTTGTTCTCAGCACTCTCAAGTTTTCTGCTGTCTTAGAGACTCTAGAAAGCAAGAGCGTGCTTCTTGCTCCAAAGCACAGTGTGATCCATGGATGAGAACTGTGTTGTGTGATTCCCTTCAGAAATGGAGTTAAATCCCAGGCTCTGAGTCTTCCTACAAGCAAGACTTCGTTTCAGGTAAGGGCAGTCACTTTTCAGCTCAAACGAACTACATCGTTCAGGAAGCTCATACGTTTCTCATCTTAACTGACAAGCATTGGAAGTTAGAGGACCAGTGCTTTGTATCAGTTTCAGAAGCAGAGTTCGACTAGATATGTTCCCTATGTGTAGGAATCACCGTTCTTTTGTTCTCAGCACTCTCAAGTTTTCTGCTGTCTTAGAGACTCTAGAAAGCTAGAGCATGCTTCTTGCTCTAAAGCAGAGTGTGATCAATGGATGAGAACTTTGTTGTGTGTTTCACTTCAGAAATGGAGTTAAATCCCAGGCTCTGAGTCTTCCTACAAGCAAGAATTCGATGCAGGTAAGGGCAGTCACTTTTCAGCTAAAACTAACTACATCAATCACGAAACTCACACGTTTCTCATCTTAACTGACAAGCATTGGATGTTAGAGGACCTGTGGTTTGTTTCAGTTTCAGAAGCAGAGTTGGACTAGATATGGTCCGTATGTGCAGGAAATACAGTTCTTTTGTTCTCATCACACTCATATTTCCTGCTGTCGTAGAGAGTCTAGAAAGCAAGAGCGTGCTTCTTGCTCTAACGCAGAGTGTGAACAATGGATGAGAACTCGGCTGTGTGTTTCACTTCAGAAATGGAGTTAAATCCCAGGCTCTGAGTCTTCCTACAAGCAAGAATTCATTTCAGGTAAGGGCAGTCACTTTTCAGCTCATACAAACTACATCGTTTACGAAGCTCACACGTATTTCATCTTAACTGAGAAGCATTGGATGTTAGAGGACCTTTGCTTTGCATCAATTGCAAGCAGACTTGAACTAGATATGGTCTGTATGTATAGGAAACACGGTTCTTTTCTTCTGAGCACAAACACGTTTCCTGCTGTATTAGAGACTCTAGAAAGCAAGAGCGTGCTTCTTGCTCCAAAGCAGAGTGTGATCCATGGATGAGAACTGTGTTGTGTGATTCCCTTCAGAAATGGAGTTAAATCCCAGGCTCTGTGTCTTCCTACAAGCAAGACTTCTTTTCAGGTAAGGGCAGTCACTTTTCAGCTCAAACGAACTACATCATTCAGGAAGCTCACACGTTTCTCATCTTAACTGACAAGCATTGGACGTTAGAGGACCAGTGATTTGTGTCAGTTTCAGAAGCAGAGTTTGACTGGATATGATCCGTATGTGTAGGAAACAACGTTCATTTGTTCTCAGCACACTCAAGTTTCCTGCTGTCTTAGAGACTCTAGAAACCTAGAGGGTTCTTCTTGCTCTAAAGCAGAGTGTGATCAATGGATGAGAACTCTGTTGTGTGTTTCACTTCAGAAATGGAGTTAAATCACTGCTCTGAGTCTTCCTACAAGCAAGACTTCGTTTCAGGTAATCATTTACTTTACAGCTCAAATGAACAATATCGTTCACGAAGCTCACACTTATCTCATCTTAACTGAGAAGCATTGGATGTTAGAGGACCTTTGCTTTGCATCAATTTCAAGCAGAGCTGAACTAGATATGGTCCGTAAGGTATACGAAACACGGTTTTTTTCTTCTGAGCACACTCACGTTTCCTGCTGTATTAGAGACTCTAGAAAGCAAGAGCGTGCTTCTTGCTCCAAAGCACAGTGTGATCCATGGATGAGAACTGTGTTGTGTGATTCCCTTCAGAAATGGAGTTAAATCCCAGGCTCTGAGTCTTCCTACAAGCAAGACTTCGTTTCAGGTAAGGGCAGTCACTTTTCAGGTCAAACGAACTACATCGTTCAGGAGGCTCATACGTTTCTCATCTTAACTGACAAGCATTGGATGTTAGAGGACCAGTGCTTTGTATCAGTTTCAGAAGCAGAGTTGGACTAGATATGTTCCCTATGTGTAGGAATCACCGTTCTTTTGTTCTCAGCACTCTCAAGTTTTCTGCTGTCTTAGAGACTCTATAAAGCTAGAGCATGCTTCTTGCTCTAAAGCAGAGTGTGATCAATGGATGAGAACTTTGTTGTGTGTTTCACTTCAGAAATGGAGTTAAATCCCAGGCTCTGAGTCTTCCTACAAGCAAGAATTCGTTGCAGGTAAGGGCAGTCACACTTCAGCTTAAATGAATTACATTGGTCACGAAGCTCACACGTTTCTCATCTTAACTGACAGGCATTGTATGCTAGAGGACCAGTGCTTTGTATCAGTTTCAGAAGCAGAGTTGGACTAGATATGGTCCGTATGTGCAGGAAATACAGTTCTTTTGTTCTCATCACACTCATATTCCCTGCTGTCGTAGAGAGTCTAGAAAGCAAGAGCGTGCTTCTTGCTGTAACGCAGAGTGTGAACAATGGATGAGAACTCTGCTGTGTGTTACAATTCAGAAATGCAGTTAAATCCCTGGCTCTGAGTCTTCCTACAAGCAAGACTTCGTTTCAGGTAATCATTTACTTTACAGCTCAAATGAACAATATCGTTCACGAAGCTCACACTTATCTCATATTAACTGAGAAGCATTGGATGTTAGAGGACCTTTGCTTTGCATCAATTTCAAGCAGAGTTGAACTAGATATGGTCCGTAAGGTATAGGAAACACGGTTTTTTTCTTCTGAGCACACTCACGTTTCCTGCTGTATTAGAGACTCTAGAAAGCAAGAGCGTGCTTCTTGCTCCAAAGCACAGTGTGATCCATGGATGAGAACGGTGTTGTGTGATTCCCTTCAGAAATGGAGTTAAATCCCAGGCTCTGAGTCTTCCTACAAGCAAGACTTCGTTTCAGGTAAGGGCAGTCACTTTTCAGCTCAAACGAACTACATCGTTCAGGAAGCTCATACGTTTCTCATCTTAACTGACAAGCATTGGAAGTTAGAGGACCAGTGCTTTGTATCAGTTTCAGAAGCAGAGTTCGACTAGATATGTTCCCTATGTGTAGGAATCACCGTTCTTTTGTTCTCAGCACTCTCAAGTTTTCTGCTGTCTTAGAGACTCTAGAAAGCAAGAGCGTGCTTCTTGCTCCAAAGCACAGTGTGATCCATGGATGAGAACTGTGTTGTGTGATTCCCTTCAGAAATGGAGTTAAATCCCAGGCTCTGAGTCTTCCTACAAGCAAGACTTCGTTTCAGGTAAGGGCAGTCACTTTTCAGCTCAAACGAACTACATCCTTCAGGAAGCTCATACGTTTCTCATCTTAACTGACAAGCATTGGAAGTTAGAGGACCAGTGCTTTGTATCAGTTTCAGAAGCAGAGTTCGACTAGATATGTTCCCTATGTGTAGGAATCACCGTTCTTTTGTTCTCAGCACTCTCAAGTTTTCTGCTGTCTTAGAGACTCTAGAAAGCTAGAGCATGCTTCTTGCTCTAAAGCAGAGTGTGATCAATGGATGAGAACTTTGTTGTGTGTTTCACTTCAGAAATGGAGTTAAATCCCAGGCTCTGAGTCTTCCTACAAGCAAGAATTCGATGCAGGTAAGGGCAGTCACTTTTCAGCTAAAACTAACTACATCGATCACGAAACTCACACGTTTCTCATCTTAACTGACAAGCATTGGATGTTAGAGGACCTGTGGTTTGTTTCAGTTTCAGAAGCAGAGTTGGACTAGATATGGTCCGTATGTGCAGGAAATACAGTTCTTTTGTTCTCATCACACTCATATTTCCTGCTGTCGTAGAGAGTCTAGAAAGCAAGAGCGTGCTTCTTGCTCTAACGCAGAGTGTGAACAATGGATGAGAACTCGGCTGTGTGTTTCACTTCAGAAATGGAGTTAAATCCCAGGCTCTGAGTCTTCCTACAAGCAAGAATTCATTTCAGGTAAGGGCAGTCACTTTTCAGCTCATACAAACTACATCGTTTACGAAGCTCACACGTATTTCATCTTAACTGAGAAGCATTGGATGTTAGAGGACCTTTGCTTTGCATCAATTGCAAGCAGACTTGAACTAGATATGGTCTGTATGTATAGGAAACACGGTTCTTTTCTTCTGAGCACAAACACGTTTCCTGCTGTATTAGAGACTCTAGAAAGCAAGAGCGTGCTTCTTGCTCCAAAGCAGAGTGTGATCCATGGATGAGAACTGTGTTGTGTGATTCCCTTCAGAAATGGAGTTAAATCCCAGGCTCTGTGTCTTCCTACAAGCAAGACTTCTTTTCAGGTAAGGGCAGTCACTTTTCAGCTCAAACGAACTACATCATTCAGGAAGCTCACACGTTTCTCATCTTAACTGACAAGCATTGGACGTTAGAGGACCAGTGATTTGTGTCAGTTTCAGAAGCAGAGTTTGACTGGATATGATCCGTATGTGTAGGAAACAACGTTCATTTGTTCTCAGCACACTCAAGTTTCCTGCTGTCTTAGAGACTCTAGAAACCTAGAGGGTTCTTCTTGCTCTAAAGCAGAGTGTGATCAATGGATGAGAACTCTGTTGTGTGTTTCACTTCAGAAATGGAGTTAAATCACTGCTCTGAGTCTTCCTACAAGCAAGACTTCGTTTCAGGTAATCATTTACTTTACAGCTCAAATGAACAATATCGTTCACGAAGCTCACACTTATCTCATCTTAACTGAGAAGCATTGGATGTTAGAGGACCTTTGCTTTGCATCAATTTCAAGCAGAGTTGAACTAGATATGGTCCGTAAGGTATACGAAACACGGTTTTTTTCTTCTGAGCACACTCACGTTTCCTGCTGTATTAGAGACTCTAGAAAGCAAGAGCGTGCTTCTTGCTCCAAAGCACAGTGTGATCCATGGATGAGAACTGTGTTGTGTGATTCCCTTCAGAAATGGAGTTAAATCCCAGGCTCTGAGTCTTCCTACAAGCAAGACTTCGTTTCAGGTAAGGGCAGTCACTTTTCAGGTCAAACGAACTACATCGTTCAGGAAGCTCATACGTTTCTCATCTTAACTGACAAGCATTGGATGTTAGAGGACCAGTGCTTTGTATCAGTTTCAGAAGCAGAGTTGGACTAGATATGTTCCCTATGTGTAGGAATCACCGTTTTTTTTTTCTCAGCACTCTCAAGTTTTCTGCTGTCTTAGAGACTCTATAAAGCTAGAGCATGCTTCTTGCTCTAAAGCAGAGTGTGATCAATGGATGAGAACTTTGTTGTGTGTTTCACTTCAGAAATGGAGTTAAATCCCAGGCTCTGAGTCTTCCTACAAGCAAGAATTCGTTGCAGGTAAGGGCAGTCACACTTCAGCTTAAATGAATTACATTGGTCACGAAGCTCACACGTTTCTCATCTTAACTGACAGGCATTGTATGCTAGAGGACCAGTGCTTTGTATCAGTTTCAGAAGCAGAGTTGGACTAGATATGGTCCGTATGTGCAGGAAATACAGTTCTTTTGTTCTCATCACACTCATATTCCCTGCTGTCGTAGAGAGTCTAGAAAGCAAGAGCGTGCTTCTTGCTGTAACGCAGAGTGTGAACAATGGATGAGAACTCTGCTGTGTGTTACAATTCAGAAATGCAGTTAAATCCCTGGCTCTGAGTCTTCCTACAAGCAAGACTTCGTTTCAGGTAATCATTTACTTTACAGCTCAAATGAACAATATCGTTCACGAAGCTCACACTTATCTCATATTAACTGAGAAGCATTGGATGTTAGAGGACCTTTGCTTTGCATCAATTTCAAGCAGAGTTGAACTAGATATGGTCCGTAAGGTATAGGAAACACGGTTTTTTTCTTCTGAGCACACTCACGTTTCCTGCTGTATTAGAGACTCTAGAAAGCAAGAGCGTGCTTCTTGCTCCAAAGCACAGTGTGATCCATGGATGAGAACTGTGTTGTGTGATTCCCTTCAGAAATGGAGTTAAATCCCAGGCTCTGAGTCTTCCTACAAGCAAGACTTCGTTTCAGGTAAGGGCAGTCACTTTTCAGCTCAAACGAACTACATCGTTCAGGAAGCTCATACGTTTCTCATCTTAACTGACAAGCATTGGAAGTTAGAGGACCAGTGCTTTGTATCAGTTTCAGAAGCAGAGTTCGACTAGATATGTTCCCTATGTGTAGGAATCACCGTTCTTTTGTTCTCAGCACTCTCAAGTTTTCTGCTGTCTTAGAGACTCTAGAAAGCTAGAGCATGCTTCTTGCTCTAAAGCAGAGTGTGATCAATGGATGAGAACTTTGTTGTGTGTTTCACTTCAGAAATGGAGTTAAATCCCAGGCTCTGAGTCTTCCTACAAGCAAGAATTCGATGCAGGTAAGGGCAGTCACTTTTCAGCTAAAACTAACTACATCGATCACGAAACTCACACGTTTCTCATCTTAACTGACAAGCATTGGATGTTAGAGGACCTGTGGTTTGTTTCAGTTTCAGAAGCAGAGTTGGACTAGATATGGTCCGTATGTGCAGGAAATACAGTTCTTTTGTTCTCATCACACTCATATTTCCTGCTGTCGTAGAGAGTCTAGAAAGCAAGAGCGTGCTTCTTGCTCTAACGCAGAGTGTGAACAATGGATGAGAACTCGGCTGTGTGTTTCACTTCAGAAATGGAGTTAAATCCCAGGCTCTGAGTCTTCCTACAAGCAAGAATTCATTTCAGGTAAGGGCAGTCACTTTTCAGCTCATACAAACTACATCGTTTAAGAAGCTCACACGTATTTCATCTTAACTGAGAAGCATTGGATGTTAGAGGACCTTTGCTTTGCATCAATTGCAAGCAGACTTGAACTAGATATGGTCTGTATGTATAGGAAACACGGTTCTTTTCTTCTGAGCACAAACACGTTTCCTGCTGTATTAGAGACTCTAGAAAGCAAGAGCGTGCTTCTTGCTCCAAAGCAGAGTGTGATCCATGGATGAGAACTGTGTTGTGTGATTCCCTTCAGAAATGGAGTTAAATCCCAGGCTCTGTGTCTTCCTACAAGCAAGACTTCTTTTCAGGTAAGGGCAGTCACTTTTCAGCTCAAACGAACTACATCATTCAGGAAGCTCACACGTTTCTCATCTTAACTGACAAGCATTGGACGTTAGAGGACCAGTGATTTGTGTCAGTTTCAGAAGCAGAGTTTGACTGGATATGATCCGTATGTGTAGGAAACAACGTTCATTTGTTCTCAGCACACTCAAGTTTCCTGCTGTCTTAGAGACTCTAGAAACCTAGAGGGTTCTTCTTGCTCTAAAGCAGAGTGTGATCAATGGATGAGAACTCTGTTGTGTGTTTCACTTCAGAAATGGAGTTAAATCCCTGCTCTGAGTCTTCCTACAAGCAAGACTTCGTTTCAGGTAATCATTTACTTTACAGCTCAAATGAACAATATCGTTCACGAAGCTCACACTTATCTCATCTTAACTGAGAAGCATTGGATGTTAGAGGACCTTTGCTTTGCATCAATTTCAAGCAGAGTTGAACTAGATATGGTCCGTAAGGTATACGAAACACGGTTTTTTTCTTCTGAGCACACTCACGTTTCCTGCTGTATTAGAGACTCTAGAAAGCAAGAGCGTGCTTCTTGCTCCAAAGCACAGTGTGATCCATGGATGAGAACTGTGTTGTGTGATTCCCTTCAGAAATGGAGTTAAATCCCAGGCTCTGAGTCTTCCTACAAGCAAGACTTCGTTTCAGGTAAGGGCAGTCACTTTTCAGGTCAAACGAACTACATCGTTCAGGAAGCTCATACGTTTCTCATCTTAACTGACAAGCATTGGATGTTAGAGGACCAGTGCTTTGTATCAGTTTCAGAAGCAGAGTTGGACTAGATATGTTCCCTATGTGTAGGAATCACCGTTCTTTTGTTCTCAGCACTCTCAAGTTTTCTGCTGTCTTAGAGACTCTATAAAGCTAGAGCATGCTTCTTGCTCTAAAGCAGAGTGTGATCAATGGATGAGAACTTTGTTGTGTGTTTCACTTCAGAAATGGAGTTAAATCCCAGGCTCTGAGTCTTCCTACAAGCAAGAATTCGTTGCAGGTAAGGGCAGTCACACTTCAGCTTAAATGAATTACATTGGTCACGAAGCTCACACGTTTCTCATCTTAACTGACAGGCATTGTATGCTAGAGGACCAGTGCTTTGTATCAGTTTCAGAAGCAGAGTTGGACTAGATATGGTCCGTATGTGCAGGAAATACAGTTCTTTTGTTCTCATCACACTCATATTCCCTGCTGTCGTAGAGAGTCTAGAAAGCAAGAGCGTGCTTCTTGCTGTAACGCAGAGTGTGAACAATGGATGAGAACTCGGCTGTGTGTTTCACTTCAGAAATGGAGGTAAATCCCAGGCTCTGAGTCTTCCTACAAGCAAGAATTCATTTCAGGTAAGGGCAGTCACTTTTCAGCTCATACAAACTACATCGTTTAAGAAGCTAACACGTATCTCATCTTAACTGAGAAGCATTGGATGTTAGAGGACATTTGCTTTGCATCAATTGCAAGCAGACTTGAACTAGATATGGTCTGTATGTATAGGAAACACGGTTCTTTTCTTCTGAGCACACTCACGTTTCCTGCTGTATTAGAGACTCTAGAAAGCAAGAGCGTGCTTCTTGCTCCAAAGCAGAGTGTGATCCATGGATGAGAACTGTGTTGTGTGATTCCCTTCAGAAATGGAGTTAAATCCCAGGCTCTGTGTCTTCCTACAAGCAAGACTTCTTTTCAGGTAAGGGCAGTCACTTTTCAGCTCAAATGAACAATATCGTTCACGAAGCTCACATGTATCTCATCTTAACTGACAATCATTGGATGTTAGAGGACCAGTGCTTTGTATCAGTTTCAGAAGCAGAGTTGGACTAGATATGATCCGTATGTGTACGAAACTCCGTTCATTTGTTCTCAGCACACTCATGTTTCCTGCTATCTTAGAGAGTCTAGAAAGCAAGAGCGTGCTTCTTGCTGTAAAGCAGAGTGTGAACAATGGATGACAACTCTGCTGTGTGTTACAATTCAGAAATGCAGTTAAATCCCTGGCTCTGAGTCTTCCTACAAGCAAGACTTCGTTTCAGGTAATCATTTCCTTTACAGCTCAAATGAACAATATCGTTCACGAAGCTCACACTTATCTCATCTTAACTGAGAAGCATTGGATGTTAGAGGACCTTTGCTTTGCATCAATTTCAAGCAGAGTTGAACTAGATATGGTCCGTAGGTATAGGAAACACGGTTTTTTTCTTCTGAGCACACTCACGTTTCCTGCTGTATTAGAGACTCTAGAAAGCAAGAGCATGCTCCTTGCTCCAAAGCACAGTGTGATCCATGGATGAGAACTGTGTTGTGTGATTCCCTTCAGAAATGGAGTTAAATCCCAGGCTCTGTGTCTTCCTACAAGCAAGACTTCGTTTCAGGTAAGGGCAGTCACTTTTCAGCTCAAACGATCTACATCTTTCAGGAAGCTCACACGTTTCTCATCTTAACTAACAAGCATTGGATGTTAGAGGACCAGTGCTTTGTATCAGTTTCAGAAGCAGAGTTGGACTAGATATGTTCCCTATGTGTAGGAATCACCGTTCTTTTGTTCTCAGCACTCTCAAGTTTTCTGCTGTCTTAGAGACTCTAGAAAGCTAGAGCATGCTTCTTGCTCTAAAGCAGAGTGTGATCAATGGATGAGAACTTTGTTGTGTGTTTCACTTCAGAAATGGAGTTAAATCCCAGGCTCTGAGTCTTCCTACAAGCAAGAATTTGTTGCAGGTAAGGGCAGTCACACTTCAGCTCAAATGAATAACATTGGTCACGAAGCTCACACGTTTCTCATCTTAACTGACAGGCATTGTATGCTATTGGACCAGTGCTTTGTATCAGTTTCAGAAGCAGAGTTGGACTAGATATGGTCCGTATGTGCAGGAAATACAGTTCTTTTGTTCTCATTACACTCATATTTCCTGCTGTCGTAGAGAGTCTAGAAAGCAAGAGCGTGCTTCTTGCTGTAACGCAGAGTGTGAACAATGGATGAGAACTCGGCTGTGTGTTTCACTTCAGAAATGGAGTTAAATCCCAGGCTCTGAGTCTTCCTACAAGCAAGAATTCATTTCAGGTAAGGGCAGTCACTTTTCAGCTCATACAAACTACATCGTTTAAGAAGCTCACACGTATCTCATCTTAACTGAGAAGCATTGGATGTTAGAGGACCTTTGCTTTGCATCAATTGCAAGCAGACTTGAACTAGATATGGTCTGTATGTATAGGAAACACGGTTCTTTTCTTCTGAGCACACTCACGTTTCCTGCTGTATTAGAGACTCTAGAAAGCAAGAGCGTGCTTCTTGCTCCAAAGCAGAGTGTGATCCATGGATGAGAACTGTGTTGTGTGATTCCCTTCAGAAATGGGGTTAAATCCCAGGCTCTGTGTCTTCCTACAAGCAAGACTTCGTTTCAGGTAAGGGCAGTCACTTTTCAGATCAAACGAACTACATCGTTCAGGAAGCTCACACGTTTCTCATCTTAACTGACAAGCATTGGATGTTAGAGGACCAGTGCTTTGTATCAGTTTCAGAAGCAGAGTTGGACTAGATATGATCCGTATGTGTACGAAACTCCGTTCATTTGTTCTCAGCACACTCATGTTTCCTGCTATCTTAGAGAGTCTAGAAAGCAAGAGCGTGCTTCGTGCTGTAAAGCAGAGTGTGAACAATGGATGAGAACTCTGCTATGTGTTACACTTCAGAAATGGAGTTAAATCCCTGGCTCGGAGTCTTCCTACAAGCAAGACTTCGTTTCAGGTAAGGGCATTTACTTTACAGCTCAAATGAACAATATCGTTCACGAAGCTCACACGTATCTCATCTTAAATGAGAAGCATTGGATGTTAGACGACCTTTGCTTTGCATCAATTTCAAGCAGAGTTGAACTAGATATGGTCCGTAGGTATAGGAAACACGGTTTTTTTCTTCTGAGCACACTCACGTTTCCTGCTGTATTAGAGACTCTAGAAAGCAAGAGCGTGCTTCTTGCTGTAAAGCAGAGTGTGAACAATGGATGAGAACTCTGTTGTGTGTTTCACTTCAGAAATGGAGTTAAATCCCTGGCTCTGTGTCTTCCTACAAGGAAGATTTCGTTTCAGGTAAGGGCAGTCACTTTTCAACTCAAACGAACTACATCGTTCAGGAAGCTCACACGTTTCTCATCTTAAATGACAAGCATTGGACGTTAGAGGACCAGTGATTTGTGTCAGTTTCAGAAGCAGAGTTTGACTGGATATGATCCGTATGTGTAGGAAACAACGTTCATTTGTTCTCAGCACACTCAAGTTTCCTGATGTCTTAGAGACTCTAGAAAGATAGAGGGTTCTTCTTGCTCTAAAGCAGAGTGTGATCAATGGATGAGAACTCTGTTGTGTGTTTCACTTCAGAAATGGAGTTAAATCCCTGCTCTGAGTCTTCCTACAAGCAAGACTTCGTTTCAGGAAAGGGCATTTACTTTACAGCTCAAATAAACAATATCGTTCACGAAGCTCACACGTATCTCATCTTAACTGACAATCATTGGATGTTAGAGGACCAGTGTTTTGTATCAGTTTCAGAAGCAGAGTTGGACTAGATATGTTCCCTATGTGTAGGAATCACCGTTCTTTTGTTCTCAGCACTCTCAAGTTTTCTGCTGTCTTAGAGACTCTAGAAAGCTAGAGCATGCTTCTTGCTCTAAAGCAGAGTGTGATCAATGGATGAGAACTTTGTTGTGTGTTTCACTTCAGAAATGGAGTTAAATCCCAGGCTCTGATTCTTCCTACAAGCAAGAATTCGTTGCAGGTAAGGGTAGTCACACTTCAGCTCAAATGAATTACATTGGTCACAAAGCTCACACGTTTCTCATCCTAACTGACAGGCATTGTATGCTAGAGGACCAGTGCTTTGTATCAGTTTCAGAAGCAGAGTTGGACTAGATATTGTCCGTATGTGCAGGAAATACAGTTCTTTTGTTCTCATTACACTCATATTTCCTGCTGTCGTAGAGAGTCTAGAAAGCAAGAGCGTGCTTCTTGCTGTAACGCAGAGTGTGAAAAATGGATGAGAACTCGGCTGTGTGTTTCACTTCAGAAATGGAGTTAAATCCCAGGCTCTGAGTCTTCCTACAAGCAAGAATTCATTTCAGGTAAGGGCAGTCACTTTTCAGCTCATACAAACTACATCGTTTAAGAAGCTCACACGTATCTCATCTTAACTGAGAAGCATTGGATGTTAGAGGACCTTTGCTTTGCATCAATTGCAAGCAGACTTGAACTAGATATGGTCTGTATGTATAGGAAACACGGTTCTTTTCTTCTGAGCACACTCACGTTTCCTGCTGTATTAGAGACTCTAGAAAGCAAGAGCGTGCTTCTTGCTCTAACGCAGAGTGTGAACAATGGATGAGAACTCGGCTGTGTGTTTCACTTCAGAAATGGAGTTAAATCCCAGGCTCTGAGTCTTCCTACAAGCAAGAATTCATTTCAGGTAAGGGCAGTCACTTTTCAGCTCATACAAACTACATCGTTTACGAAGCTCACACGTATTTCATCTTAACTGAGAAGCATTGGATGTTAGAGGACCTTTGCTTTGCATCAATTGCAAGCAGACTTGAACTAGATATGGTCTGTATGTATAGGAAACACGGTTCTTTTCTTCTGAGCACAAACACGTTTCCTGCTGTATTAGAGACTCTAGAAAGCAAGAGCGTGCTTCTTGCTCCAAAGCAGAGTGTGATCCATGGATGAGAACTGTGTTGTGTGATTCCCTTCAGAAATGGAGTTAAATCCCAGGCTCTGTGTCTTCCTACAAGCAAGACTTCGTTTCAGGTAAGGGCAGTCACTTTTCAGCTCAAACGAACTACATCATTCAGGAAGCTCACACGTTTCTCATCTTAACTGACAAGCATTGGACGTTAGAGGACCAGTGATTTGTGTCAGTTTCAGAAGCAGAGTTTGACTGGATATGATCCGTATGTGTAGGAAACAACGTTCATTTGTTCTCAGCACACTCAAGTTTCCTGCTGTCTTAGAGACTCTAGAAACCTAGAGGGTTCTTCTTGCTCTAAAGCAGAGTGTGATCAATGGATGAGAACTCTGTTGTGTGTTTCACTTCAGAAATGGAGTTAAATCACTGCTCTGAGTCTTCCTACAAGCAAGACTTCGTTTCAGGTAATCATTTACTTTACAGCTCAAATGAACAATATCGTTCACGAAGCTCACACTTATCTCATCTTAACTGAGAAGCATTGGATGTTAGAGGACCTTTGCTTTGCATCAATTTCAAGCAGAGTTGAACTAGATATGGTCCGTAAGGTATACGAAACACGGTTTTTTTCTTCTGAGCACACTCACGTTTCCTGCTGTATTAGAGACTCTAGAAAGCAAGAGCGTGCTTCTTGCTCCAAAGCACAGTGTGATCCATGGATGAGAACTGTGTTGTGTGATTCCCTTCAGAAATGGAGTTAAATCCCAGGCTCTGAGTCTTCCTACAAGCAAGACTTCGTTTCAGGTAAGGGCAGTCACTTTTCAGCTCAAACGAACTACATCGTTCAGGAAGCTCATACGTTTCTCATCTTAACTGACAAGCATTGGAAGTTAGAGGACCAGTGCTTTGTATCAGTTTCAGAAGCAGAGTTCGACTAGATATGTTCCCTATGTGTAGGAATCACCGTTCTTTTGTTCTCAGCACTCTCAAGTTTTCTGCTGTCTTAGAGACTCTAGAAAGCTAGAGCATGCTTCTTGCTCTAAAGCAGAGTGTGATCAATGGATGAGAACTTTGTTGTGTGTTTCACTTCAGAAATGGAGTTAAATCCCAGGCTCTGAGTCTTCCTACAAGCAAGAATTTGTTGCAGGTAAGGGCAGTCACACTTCAGCTCAAATGAATAACATTGGTCACGAAGCTCACACGTTTCTCATCTTAACTGACAGGCATTGTATGCTATTGGACCAGTGCTTTGTATCAGTTTCAGAAGCAGAGTTGGACTAGATATGGTCCGTATGTGCAGGAAATACAGTTCTTTTGTTCTCATTACACTCATATTTCCTGCTGTCGTAGAGAGTCTAGAAAGCAAGAGCGTGCTTCTTGCTGTAACGCAGAGTGTGAACAATGGATGAGAACTCGGCTGTGTGTTTCACTTCAGAAATGGAGTTAAATCCCAGGCTCTGAGTCTTCCTACAAGCAAGAATTCATTTCAGGTAAGGGCAGTCACTTTTCAGCTCATACAAACTACATCGTTTAAGAAGCTCACACGTATCTCATCTTAACTGAGAAGCATTGGATGTTAGAGGACCTTTGCTTTGCATCAATTGCAAGCAGACTTGAACTAGATATGGTCTGTATGTATAGGAAACACGGTTCTTTTCTTCTGAGCACACTCACGTTTCCTGCTGTATTAGAGACTCTAGAAAGCAAGAGCGTGCTTCTTGCTCCAAAGCAGAGTGTGATCCATGGATGAGAACTGTGTTGTGTGATTCCCTTCAGAAATGGGGTTAAATCCCAGGCTCTGTGTCTTCCTACAAGCAAGACTTCGTTTCAGGTAAGGGCAGTCACTTTTCAGATCAAACGAACTACATCGTTCAGGAAGCTCACACGTTTCTCATCTTAACTGACAAGCATTGGATGTTAGAGGACCAGTGCTTTGTATCAGTTTCAGAAGTAGAGTTGGACTAGATATGATCCGTATGTGTACGAAACTCCGTTCATTTGTTCTCAGCACACTCATGTTTCCTGCTATCTTAGAGAGTCTAGAAAGCAAGAGCGTGCTTCGTGCTGTAAAGCAGAGTGTGAACAATGGATGAGAACTCTGCTATGTGTTACACTTCAGAAATGGAGTTAAATCCCTGGCTCGGAGTCTTCCTACAAGCAAGACTTCGTTTCAGGTAAGGGCATTTACTTTACAGCTCAAATGAACAATATCGTTCACGAAGCTCACACGTATCTCATCTTAAATGAGAAGCATTGGATGTTAGACGACCTTTGCTTTGCATCAATTTCAAGCAGAGTTGAACTAGATATGGTCCGTAGGTATAGGAAACACGGTTTTTTTCTTCTGAGCACACTCACGTTTCCTGCTGTATTAGAGACTCTAGAAAGCAAGAGCGTGCTTCTTGCTGTAAAGCAGAGTGTGAACAATGGATGAGAACTCTGTTGTGTGTTTCACTTCAGAAATGGAGTTAAATCCCTGGCTCTGTGTCTTCCTACAAGGAAGATTTCGTTTCAGGTAAGGGCAGTCACTTTTCAACTCAAACGAACTACATCGTTCAGGAAGCTCACACGTTTCTCATCTTAAATGACAAGCATTGGACGTTAGAGGACCAGTGATTTGTGTCAGTTTCAGAAGCAGAGTTTGACTGGATATGATCCGTATGTGTAGGAAACAACGTTCATTTGTTCTCAGCACACTCAAGTTTCCTGATGTCTTAGAGACTCTAGAAAGATAGAGGGTTCTTCTTGCTCTAAAGCAGAGTGTGATCAATGGATGAGAACTCTGTTGTGTGTTTCACTTCAGAAATGGAGTTAAATCCCTGCTCTGAGTCTTCCTACAAGCAAGACTTCGTTTCAGGAAAGGGCATTTACTTTACAGCTCAAATAAACAATATCGTTCACGAAGCTCACACGTATCTCATCTTAACTGACAATCATTGGATGTTAGAGGACCAGTGTTTTGTATCAGTTTCAGAAGCAGAGTTGGACTAGATATGTTCCCTATGTGTAGGAATCACCGTTCTTTTGTTCTCAGCACTCTCAAGTTTTCTGCTGTCTTAGAGACTCTAGAAAGCTAGAGCATGCTTCTTGCTCTAAAGCAGAGTGTGATCAATGGATGAGAACTTTGTTGTGTGTTTCACTTCAGAAATGGAGTTAAATCCCAGGCTCTGATTCTTCCTACAAGCAAGAATTCGTTGCAGGTAAGGGTAGTCACACTTCAGCTCAAATGAATTACATTGGTCACAAAGCTCACACGTTTCTCATCCTAACTGACAGGCATTGTATGCTAGAGGACCAGTGCTTTGTATCAGTTTCAGAAGCAGAGTTGGACTAGATATTGTCCGTATGTGCAGGAAATACAGTTCTTTTGTTCTCATTACACTCATATTTCCTGCTGTCGTAGAGAGTCTAGAAAGCAAGAGCGTGCTTCTTGCTGTAACGCAGAGTGTGAAAAATGGATGAGAACTCGGCTGTGTGTTTCACTTCAGAAATGGAGTTAAATCCCAGGCTCTGAGTCTTCCTACAAGCAAGAATTCATTTCAGGTAAGGGCAGTCACTTTTCAGCTCATACAAACTACATCGTTTAAGAAGCTCACACGTATCTCATCTTAACTGAGAAGCATTGGATGTTAGAGGACCTTTGCTTTGCATCAATTGCAAGCAGACTTGAACTAGATATGGTCTGTATGTATAGGAAACACGGTTCTTTTCTTCTGAGCACACTCACGTTTCCTGCTGTATTAGAGACTCTAGAAAGCAAGAGCGTGCTTCTTGCTCTAACGCAGAGTGTGAACAATGGATGAGAACTCGGCTGTGTGTTTCACTTCAGAAATGGAGTTAAATCCCAGGCTCTGAGTCTTCCTACAAGCAAGAATTCATTTCAGGTAAGGGCAGTCACTTTTCAGCTCATACAAACTACATCGTTTACGAAGCTCACACGTATTTCATCTTAACTGAGAAGCATTGGATGTTAGAGGACCTTTGCTTTGCATCAATTGCAAGCAGACTTGAACTAGATATGGTCTGTATGTATAGGAAACACGGTTCTTTTCTTCTGAGCACAAACACGTTTCCTGCTGTATTAGAGACTCTAGAAAGCAAGAGCGTGCTTCTTGCTCCAAAGCAGAGTGTGATCCATGGATGAGAACTGTGTTGTGTGATTCCCTTCAGAAATGGAGTTAAATCCCAGGCTCTGTGTCTTCCTACAAGCAAGACTTCGTTTCAGGTAAGGGCAGTCACTTTTCAGCTCAAACGAACTACATCATTCAGGAAGCTCACACGTTTCTCATCTTAACTGACAAGCATTGGACGTTAGAGGACCAGTGATTTGTGTCAGTTTCAGAAGCAGAGTTTGACTGGATATGATCCGTATGTGTAGGAAACAACGTTCATTTGTTCTCAGCACACTCAAGTTTCCTGCTGTCTTAGAGACTCTAGAAACCTAGAGGGTTCTTCTTGCTCTAAAGCAGAGTGTGATCAATGGATGAGAACTCTGTTGTGTGTTTCACTTCAGAAATGGAGTTAAATCACTGCTCTGAGTCTTCCTACAAGCAAGACTTCGTTTCAGGTAATCATTTACTTTACAGCTCAAATGAACAATATCGTTCACGAAGCTCACACTTATCTCATCTTAACTGAGAAGCATTGGATGTTAGAGGACCTTTGCTTTGCATCAATTTCAAGCAGAGTTGAACTAGATATGGTCCGTAAGGTATACGAAACACGGTTTTTTTCTTCTGAGCACACTCACGTTTCCTGCTGTATTAGAGACTCTAGAAAGCAAGAGCGTGCTTCTTGCTCCAAAGCACAGTGTGATCCATGGATGAGAACTGTGTTGTGTGATTCCCTTCAGAAATGGAGTTAAATCCCAGGCTCTGAGTCTTCCTACAAGCAAGACTTCGTTTCAGGTAAGGGCAGTCACTTTTCAGGTCAAACGAACTACATCGTTCAGGAAGCTCATACGTTTCTCATCTTAACTGACAAGCATTGGATGTTAGAGGACCAGTGCTTTGTATCAGTTTCAGAAGCAGAGTTGGACTAGATATGATCCGTATGTGTAGGAAACTCCGTTCATTTGTTCTCAGCACACTCAGGTTTCCTGCTATCTTAGAGAGTCTAGAAAGCTAGAGCGTGCTTCGTGCTCTAAAGCAGAGTGTGAACAATGGATGAGAACTCTGCTATGTGTTACACTTCAGAAATGGAGTTAAATCCCTGGCTCTGAGTCTTCCTACAAGCAAGACTTCGTTTCAGGTAAGGGCATTTACTTTACAGCTCAAATGAACAATATCGTTCACGAAGCTCACACGTATCTCATCTTAACTGACAATCATTGGATGTTAGAGGACCAGTGCTTTGTATCAGTTTCAGAAGCAGAGTTGGACTAGATATGATCCGTATGTGTACGAAACTCCGTTCATTTGTTCTCAGCACACTCATGTTTCCTGCTATCTTAGAGAGTCTAGAAAGCAAGAGCGTGCTTCTTGCTGTAAAGCAGAGTGTGAACAATGGATGACAACTCTGCTGTGTGTTACAATTCAGAAATGCAGTTAAATCCCTGGCTCTGAGTCTTCCTACAAGCAAGACTTCGTTTCAGGTAATCATTTCCTTTACAGCTCAAATGAACAATATCGTTCACGAAGCTCACACTTATCTCATCTTAACTGAGAAGCATTGGATGTTAGAGGACCTTTGCTTTGCATCAATTTCAAGCAGAGTTGAACTAGATATGGTCCGTAGGTATAGGAAACACGGTTTTTTTCTTCTGAGCACACTCACGTTTCCTGCTGTATTAGAGACTCTAGAAAGCAAGAGCATGCTTCTTGCTCCAAAGCACATTGTGATCCATGGATGAGAACTGTGTTGTGTGATTCCCTTCAGAAATGGAGTTAAATCCCAGGCTCTGAGTCTTCCTACAAGCAAGACTTCGTTTCAGGTAAGGGCAGTCACTTTTCAGCTCAAACGATCTACATCTTTCAGGAAGCTCACACGTTTCTCATCTTAACTAACAAGCATTGGATGTTAGAGGACCAGTGCTTTGTATCAGTTTCAGAAGCAGAGTTGGACTAGATATGTTCCCTATGTGTAGGAATCACCGTTCTTTTGTTCTCAGCACTCTCAAGTTTTCTGCTGTCTTAGAGACTCTAGAAAGCTAGAGCATGCTTCTTGCTCTAAAGCAGAGTGTGATCAATGGATGAGAACTTTGTTGTGTGTTTCACTTCAGAAATGGAGTTAAATCCCAGGCTCTGAGTCTTCCTACAAGCAAGAATTTGTTGCAGGTAAGGGCAGTCACACTTCAGCTCAAATGAATAACATTGGTCACGAAGCTCACACGTTTCTCATCTTAACTGACAGGCATTGTATGCTATTGGACCAGTGCTTTGTATCAGTTTCAGAAGCAGAGTTGGACTAGATATGGTCCGTATGTGCAGGAAATACAGTTCTTTTGTTCTCATTACACTCATATTTCCTGCTGTCGTAGAGAGTCTAGAAAGCAAGAGCTTGCTTCTTGCTGTAACGCAGAGTGTGAACAATGGATGAGAACTCGGCTGTGTGTTTCACTTCAGAAATGGAGTTAAATCCCAGGCTCTGAGTCTTCCTACAAGCAAGAATTCATTTCAGGTAAGGGCAGTCACTTTTCAGCTCATACAAACTACATCGTTTAAGAAGCTCACACGTATCTCATCTTAACTGAGAAGCATTGGATGTTAGAGGACCTTTGCTTTGCATCAATTGCAAGCAGACGTGAACTAGATATGGTCTGTATGTATAGGAAACACGGTTCTTTTCTTCTGAGCACACTCACGTTTCCTGCTGTATTAGAGACTCTAGAAAGCAAGAGCGTGCTTCTTGCTCTAACGCAGAGTGTGAACAATGGATGAGAACTCGGCTGTGTGTTTCACTTCAGAAATGGAGTTAAATCCCAGGCTCTGAGTCTTCCTACAAGCAAGAATTCATTTCAGGTAAGGGCAGTCTCTTTTCAGCTCATACAAACTACATCGTTTACGAAGCTCACACGTATTTCATCTTAACTGAGAAGCATTGGATGTTAGAGGACCTTTGCTTTGCATCAATTGCAAGCAGACTTGAACTAGATATGGTCTGTATGTATAGGAAACACGGTTCTTTTCTTCTGAGCACAAACACGTTTCCTGCTGTATTAGAGACTCTAGAAAGCAAGAGCGTGCTTCTTGCTCCAAAGCAGAGTGTGATCCATGGATGAGAACTGTGTTGTGTGATTCCCTTCAGAAATGGAGTTAAATCCCAGGCTCTGTGTCTTCCTACAAGCAAGACTTCGTTTCAGGTAAGGGCAGTCACTTTTCAGCTCAAACGAACTACATCATTCAGGAAGCTCACACGTTTCTCATCTTAACTGACAAGCATTGGATGTTAGAGGACCAGTGATTTGTGTCAGTTTCAGAAGCAGAGTTTGACTGGATATGATCCGTATGTGTAGGAAACAACGTTCATTTGTTCTCAGCACACTCAAGTTTCCTGCTGTCTTAGAGACTCTAGAAACCTAGAGGGTTCTTCTTGCTCTAAAGCAGAGTGTGATCAATGGATGAGAACTCTGTTGTGTGTTTCACTTCAGAAATGGAGTTAAATCACTGCTCTGAGTCTTCCTACAAGCAAGACTTCGTTTCAGGTAATCATTTACTTTACAGCTCAAATGAACAATATCGTTCACGAAGCTCACACTTATCTCATCTTAACTGAGAAGCATTGGATGTTAGAGGACCTTTGCTTTGCATCAATTTCAAGCAGAGTTGAACTAGATATGGTCCGTAAGGTATACGAAACACGGTTTTTTTCTTCTGAGCACACTCACGTTTCCTGCTGTATTAGAGACTCTAGAAAGCAAGAGCGTGCTTCTTGCTCCAAAGCACAGTGTGATCCATGGATGAGAACTGTGTTGTGTGATTCCCTTCAGAAATGGAGTTAAATCCCAGGCTCTGAGTCTTCCTACAAGCAAGACTTCGTTTCAGGTAAGGGCAGTCACTTTTCAGGTCAAACGAACTACATCGTTCAGGAAGCTCATACGTTTCTCATCTTAACTGACAAGCATTGGATGTTAGAGGACCAGTGCTTTGTATCAGTTTCAGAAGCAGAGTTGGACTAGATATGTTCCCTATGTGTAGGAATCACCGTTCTTTTGTTCTCAGCACTCTCAAGTTTTCTGCTGTCTTAGAGACTCTATAAAGCTAGAGCATGCTTCTTGCTCTAAAGCAGAGTGTGATCAATGGATGAGAACTTTGTTGTGTGTTTCACTTCAGAAATGGAGTTAAATCCCAGGCTCTGAGTCTTCCTACAAGCAAGAATTCGTTGCAGGTAAGGGCAGTCACACTTCAGCTTAAATGAATTACATTGGTCACGAAGCTCACACGTTTCTCATCTTAACTGACAGGCATTGTATGCTAGAGGACCAGTGCTTTGTATCAGTTTCAGAAGCAGAGTTGGACTAGATATGGTCCGTATGTGCAGGAAATACAGTTCTTTTGTTCTCATCACACTCATATTCCCTGCTGTCGTAGAGAGTCTAGAAAGCAAGTGCGTGCTTCTTGCTGTAACGCAGAGTGTGAACAATGGATGAGAACTCGGCTGTGTGTTTCACTTCAGAAATGGAGGTAAATCCCAGGCTCTGAGTCTTCCTACAAGCAAGAATTCATTTCAGGTAAGGGCAGTCACTTTTCAGCTCATACAAACTACATCGTTTAAGAAGCTAACACGTATCTCATCTTAACTGAGAAGCATTGGATGTTAGAGGACATTTGCTTTGCATCAATTGCAAGCAGACTTGAACTCGATATGGTCTGTATGTATAGGAAACACGGTTCTTTTCTTCTGAGCACACTCACGTTTCCTGCTGTATTAGAGACTCTAGAAAGCAAGAGCGTGCTTCTTGCTCCAAAGCAGAGTGTGATCCATGGATGAGAACTGTGTTGTGTGATTCCCTTCTGAAATGGAGTTAAATCCCAGGCTCTGTGTCTTCGTACAAGCAAGACTTCGTTTCAGGTAAGGGCAGTCACTTTTCAGCTCAAACGAACTACATCGTTCAGGAAGCTCACACGTTTCTCATCTTAACTGACAAGCATTGGATGTTAGAGGACCAGTGCTTTGTATCAGTTTCAGAAGCAGAGTTGGACTAGATATGATCCGTATGTGTAGGAAACTCCGTTCATTTGTTCTCAGCACACTCAGGTTTCCTGCTATCTTAGAGAGTCTAGAAAGCTAGAGCGTGCTTCGTGCTCTAAAGCAGAGTGTGAACAATGGATGAGAACTCTGCTATGTGTTACACTTCAGAAATGGAGTTAAATCCCTGGCTCTGAGTCTTCCTACAAGCAAGACTTCGTTTCAGGTAAGGGCATTTACTTTACAGCTCAAATGAACAATATCGTTCACGAAGCTCACACGTATCTCATCTTAACTGACAATCATTGGATGTTAGAGGACCAGTGCTTTGTATCAGTTTCAGAAGCAGAGTTGGACTAGATATGATCCGTATGTGTACGAAACTCCGTTCATTTGTTCTCAGCACACTCATGTTTCCTGCTATCTTAGAGAGTCTAGAAAGCAAGAGCGTGCTTCTTGCTGTAAAGCAGAGTGTGAACAATGGATGAGAACTCTGCTGTGTGTTACAATTCAGAAATGCAGTTAAATCCCTGGCTCTGAGTCTTCCTACAAGCAAGACTTCGTTTCAGGTAATCATTTCCTTTACAGCTCAAATGAACAATATCGTTCACGAAGCTCACACTTATCTCATCTTAACTGAGAAGCATTGGATGTTAGAGGACCTTTGCTTTGCATCAATTTCAAGCAGAGTTGAACTAGATATGGTCCGTAGGTATAGGAAACACGGTTTTTTTCTTCTGAGCACACTCACGTTTCCTGCTGTATTAGAGACTCTAGAAAGCAAGAGCATGCTTCTTGCTCCAAAGCACATTGTGATCCATGGATGAGAACTGTGTTGTGTGATTCCCTTCAGAAATGGAGTTAAATCCCAGGCTCTGAGTCTTCCTACAAGCAAGACTTCGTTTCAGGTAAGGGCAGTCACTTTTCAGCTCAAACGATCTACATCTTTCAGGAAGCTCACACGTTTCTCATCTTAACTAACAAGCATTGGATGTTAGAGGACCAGTGCTTTGTATCAGTTTCAGAAGCAGAGTTGGACTAGATATGTTCCCTATGTGTAGGAATCACCGTTCTTTTGTTCTCAGCACTCTCAAGTTTTCTGCTGTCTTAGAGACTCTAGAAAGCTAGAGCATGCTTCTTGCTCTAAAGCAGAGTGTGATCAATGGATGAGAACTTTGTTGTGTGTTTCACTTCAGAAATGGAGTTAAATCCCAGGCTCTGAGTCTTCCTACAAGCAAGAATTTGTTGCAGGTAAGGGCAGTCACACTTCAGCTCAAATGAATAACATTGGTCACGAAGCTCACACGTTTCTCATCTTAACTGACAGGCATTGTATGCTATTGGACCAGTGCTTTGTATCAGTTTCAGAAGCAGAGTTGGACTAGATATGGTCCGTATGTGCAGGAAATACAGTTCTTTTGTTCTCATTACACTCATATTTCCTGCTGTCGTAGAGAGTCTAGAAAGCAAGAGCTTGCTTCTTGCTGTAACGCAGAGTGTGAACAATGGATGAGAACTCGGCTGTGTGTTTCACTTCAGAAATGGAGTTAAATCCCAGGCTCTGAGTCTTCCTACAAGCAAGAATTCATTTCAGGTAAGGGCAGTCACTTTTCAGCTCATACAAACTACATCGTTTAAGAAGCTCACACGTATCTCATCTTAACTGAGAAGCATTGGATGTTAGAGGACCTTTGCTTTGCATCAATTGCAAGCAGACGTGAACTAGATATGGTCTGTATGTATAGGAAACACGGTTCTTTTCTTCTGAGCACACCCACGTTTCCTGCTGTATTAGAGACTCTAGAAAGCAAGAGCGTGCTTCTTGCTCCAAAGCAGAGTGTGATCCATGGATGAGAACTGTGTTGTGTGATTCCCTTCAGAAATGGGGTTAAATCCCAGGCTCTGTGTCTTCCTACAAGCAAGACTTCGTTTCAGGTAAGGGCAGTCACTTTTCAGATCAAACGAACTACATCGTTCAGGAAGCTCACACGTTTCTCATCTTAACTGACAAGCATTGGATGTTAGAGGACCAGTGCTTTGTATCAGTTTCAGAAGCAGAGTTGGACTAGATATGATCCGTATGTGTAGGAAACTCCGTTCATTTGTTCTCAGCACACTCATGTTTCCTGCTATCTTAGAGAGTCTAGAAAGCAAGAGCGTGCTTCGTGCTGTAAAGCAGAGTGTGAACAATGGATGAGAACTCTGCTATGTGTTACACTTCAGAAATGGAGTTAAATCCCTGGCTCGGAGTCTTCCTACAAGCAAGACTTCGTTTCAGGTAAGGGCATTTACTTTACAGCTCAAATGAACAATATCGTTCACGAAGCTCACACGTATCTCATCTTAAATGAGAAGCATTGGATGTTAGACGACCTTTGCTTTGCATCAATTTCAAGCAGAGTTGAACTAGATATGGTCCGTAGGTATAGGAAACACGGTTTTTTTCTTCTGAGCACACTCACGTTTCCTGCTGTATTAGAGACTCTAGAAAGCAAGAGCGTGCTTCTTGCTCTAAAGCAGAGTGTGAACAATGGATGAGAACTCTGTTGTGTGTTTCACTTCAGAAATGGAGTTAAATCCCTGGCTCTGTGTCTTCCTACAAGGAAGATTTCGTTTCAGGTAAGGGCAGTCACTTTTCAACTCAAACGAACTACATCGTTCAGGAAGCTCACACGTTTCTCATCTTAACTGACAAGCATTGGACGTTAGAGGACCAGTGATTTGTGTCAGTTTCAGAAGCAGAGTTTGACTGGATATGATCCGTATGTGTAGGAAACAACGTTCATTTGTTCTCAGCACACTCAAGTTTCCTGATGTCTTAGAGACTCTAGAAAGCTAGAGGGTTCTTCTTGCTCTAAAGCAGAGTGTGATCAATGGATGAGAACTCTGTTGTGTGTTTCACTTCAGAAATGGAGTTAAATCCCTGCTCTGAGTCTTCCTACAAGCAAGACTTCGTTTCAGGAAAGGGCATTTACTTTACAGCTCAAATAAACAATATCGTTCACGAAGCTCACACGTATCTCATCTTAACTGACAATCATTGGATGTTAGAGGACCAGTGCTTTGTATCAGTTTCAGAAGCAGAGTTGGACTAGATATGATCCGTATATATAGGAATCAGCGTTCTTTTGTTCTAAGCACAATCACGTTTCCTGCTGTAGTAGAGACTCTAGAAAGAAAGAGCGTGCTTCTTGCTCTAAAGCAGAGTGTGAACAATGGATGAGAACTCGGTTGTGTATTTCACTTCAGAAATGGAGTTAAATCCCAGGCTCTGAGTCTTCCTACAAGCAAGACTTCGTTTCAGGTAAGCGCAGTCACTTTTCAGCTCAAAAGAATTACATTGGTCACGAAGCTCACACGATTCTCATCTTAACTGACAAACATTGGATGTTAGAGGACGTTTGGTTTGTTTCAGTTTCAGAAGCAGAGTTGGACTAGATATGGTACGAATGTGTAGGAAACACCGTTCTTTTGTTCTCATCACACACATGTTTCCTGCTGTCTTAGAGAGTGTAGAAAGCAAGAGCGTGCTTCTTGCTGTAAAGCAGAGTGTGAACAATGGATGAGAACTCAGTTGTGTATTTCACTTCAGAAATGGAGTTAAATCCCAGGCTCTGAGTCTTCCTACAAGCAAGACTTCCTTTCCTGTAAGGGCAGACACTTTTCAGCTCAAACAAACTACATCGTTCACTTAGCTCACACGTTTCTCATCTTAACTGACAAGCATTGGATGTTAGAAGTCCAGTGATTTCTATCAGTTTCAGAAGCAGAGTTGGACTAGATATGATCTGTATGTGTAGTTAACACCGTTCATTTGTTCTCAGCACACTCAAGTTTCCTGCTGTATTAGAGACTCTAGAAAGCAAGAGTGTGCTTCTTGCTCTAAACCAGAGTGTGATCAATGGATGAGAACTCTGTTGTGTGTTTCCCTTCAGAAATGGAGTTAAATCCCTGGCTCTGAGTCTTCCTACAAGCAAGACTTCCTTTCAGGTAAGGGCATTTACTTTACAGCTCAAATGAACAATATCGTTCACGAAGCTCACACGTATCTCATCTTAACTGAGAAGCATTGCATGTTAGAGGACCTTTGCTTTGCATCAATTTCAAGCAGAGTTGAACTAGATGTGGTCCGTATCTATAGGAAACACGGTTTTTTTCTTCTGAGCACACTCACGTTTCCTGCTGTATTAGAAACTCTAGAAAGCAAGAGCGTGCTACTTGCTCCAAAGCACAGTGTGATCCATGGATGAGAACTGTGTTGTGTGATTCCCTTCAGAAATGGAGTTAAATCCCAGGCTCTGTGTCTTCCTACATGCAAGACTTCGTTTCAGGTAAGGGCAGTCACTTCTCTGCTCAAACAATCTACATCGATCACGAAGCTCACATGTTTCTCATCTTAACTGAGAAGCATTGTATGTTAGAGGACCAGTGCTTTGTATCAGTTTCAGAAGCAGAGTTGGACTAGATATGATCCGTATGTGTAGGAAACTCCGTTCATTTGTTCTCATCACACTCATGTTTCCTGCTGTCTTAGAGATTCTAGAAAGCAAGAGCGTGCTTCTTCCTGTAAAGCAGAGTGTGAACAATGGATGAGAACTCTGCTGTGTGTTACACTTCAGAAACGGAGTTAAAGCCCTGGCTCTGAGTCTTCCTACAAGCAAGACTTCATGTCAGGTAAGGGCAGTCACTTTTCAGCTCAAACAAACTACATCGATCACGAAGCTCACACGTTTCTCATCTTAACTGACAAGCATTGGATGTTAGAGGCCCAGTGCTTTGTATCAGTTTCAGAAGCAGAGTTGGACTAGATATGATCCGTATATGTAGGATACCCCGTTCATTTGTTCTCAGCACACTCAAGTTTCCTGCTGTCTTAGAGACTCTAGAAAGCTAGAGCGTGCTTCTTGCTCTAAAGCAGAGTGTGATCAATGGATGAGAACTCTGTTGTGTGTTTCACATCAGAAATGGAATTAAATCCCAGGCTCTGAGTCTTCCTACAAGCAAGACTTCGTTTCTGGTAAGGGCAATCACTTTTCAGCTCAAACGAATTACATCGGTCACGAAGCTCACACGATTCCCATTTTCACTGACAAGCATTGGATGTTAGAGGACCTTTGGTTTGTTTCAGTTTCAGATGAAGAGTTGGACTAGATATGGTCCATATGTGTAGGAAACACCGTTCTTTTTTTCTCATCACACTCAAGTTTCCTGCTGTCTTAGAGAGTCTAGAAAGCAAGAGCGTGCTTCTTGCTGTAAAGCAGAGTGTGATCAATGGATGAGAACTCTGCTGTGTGTTTCACTTCAGAAATGGTGTTAAATTCCAGGCTCTGAGTCTTCATACAAGCAAGACTTCGTTTCAGGCAAGGGCATTCACTTTACAGCTCCAACAAACTACATAGTTTACGAAGCTCACAATTTCTCATCTTAACTGAAAAGAATTGGATGTTAGAAGACCAGTGTTTTGTATCAGTTTCAGAATCAGAGTTGGACTAGATATGATCCGTATGTGTAGGAATCACCGTTCTTTTGTTCTCAGCACACTCAAGTTTCCTGCTGTCTTAGAGACTCTAGAAAGCAAGAGCATGCTTCTTGCTCTAAAGCAGAGTGTGGTCTATGGATGAGAACTCTGTTATGTGTTTCACTTCAGAAATGGAGTTAAATCCCTGTCTCTGAGTCTTCCTACAAGCAAGACTTCGTTTCAGGTAAGGGCAGTCACTCTTCAGCTCAAACGAATTACATCGGTCACGAAGGTCACACGTTTCTAATCTTAACTGACAAGCATCGGATGTTAGAGGACCAGTGCTTTGTATCAGTTCCAGAAGCAGAGTTGGACTAGATATGGTCTGTATGTGTAAGAAACACTGTTCTTTTGTTCTCAGAACACTCACATTCCCTGCTGTATTAGAGACTCTAGAAAGCAAGAGCGTGCTTCTTGCTCTAAAGCAGAGTGTGATCCATGGATGAGAACTGTGTTGTGTGTTTCCCTTCAGAAATGGAGTGAAATCCCAGGCTCTGTGTCTTCCTACAAGCAACACTTCGTTTCAGGCAAGGGCAGTCACTTTTCATCTCAAACGATCTACATCGTTCAGGAAGCTCACACGTTTCTCATCCTAACTGACAAGCATTGGATGATAGAAGACCTATGGTTTGTTTCAATTTCAGAAGCAGAGTTGGACAAGATATGGTCCATATGTGTAGAAAACACCGTTCATTTGTTCTCAGGACACTCAAGTTTCCTGCTGTCTTAGAGAATCTAGAAAGCTAGAGCGTGCTTCTTGCTCTAAAGCATAGTGTGATCAATGGATGAGAACTCTGTTGTGTGTTTCACTTCAGAAATGGAGTTAAATCCCTGGCTCAGAGTCTTCATACAAGCAAGACTTCGTTTCAGGTAAGGGCATTTACTTTACAGCTCAAACGAACAATATCGTTCACGAAGCCCACACGTATCTCATCTTAACTGAGAAGCATTGGATGTTAGAGGACCTTTGCTTTGCATCAATTTCAAGCAGAGTTGAACTAGATATGGTCCGTATGTATAGGAAACAAGGTTCTTTTCTACTGAGCACAATCACATTTCCTGCTGTATTAGAAACTCTAGAAAGCAAGAGCGTGCTTCTTACTCCAAAGCAGAGTGTAATGCATGGATGAGAACTGTGTTGTGTGTTTCACTTCAGAAATGGAGTTAAATCCCAGGCTCTGAGTCTTCCTACAAGCAAGACTTCGTTTCAGGTAAGGGCAGTCACTTTTCAGCTCACACGAATTACATGGTCACAAAGCTCACACGATTCTCATCTTAACTGACAAGCATTGGATGTTAGAGGACCTTTGGTTTGTATCAGTTTCATAAGCAGAGTTGGACTAGATAAGGTCCGTATGTGTAAGAAACACCGTTCTTTGGTTCTCATCACACTCATGTTTCCTGCTGTCTTAGAGAGTCTAGAAAGCAAGAGCATGCTTCTAGCTGTAAAGCAGAGTGTGAACAATGGATGAGAACTCGGCTGTGTATTTCACTTCAGAAATGGAGTTAATGCCCCGGCTCTGAGTCTTCCTACAAGCAAGGCTTCCTATCAGGTAAGGGCAGTCACTTTTAAGCTCAAATGAATTACATCGGTCACGAAGCTCACACGATTCTCATTAACTGACAAGCATTGGATGTTAGAGGACCTTTGCTTTATTTCAGTTTCAGAAGCAGAGTTGGACTAGATATGATCCATATGTGTAGGAAACACCGTTCAATTTTTCTCAGCACACTCAAGTTTCCTGCTGTATTAGAGACTCTAGAAAGTAAGAGCGTGCTTCTTGCTCTAAAGCAGAGTGTGATCAATGGATGAGACCTCAGTTGTGTGTTTCATTTCAGAAA
Source organism: Onychomys leucogaster (assembly GCA_949786385.1). Classification (NCBI taxonomy): domain Eukaryota; kingdom Metazoa; phylum Chordata; class Mammalia; order Rodentia; family Cricetidae; genus Onychomys; species Onychomys leucogaster. The sequence goes on from CATKUP010000120.1 coordinate 993,311, forward strand.
TTGAGTTGAATCCCAGGCTATGAGTCTTCCTACAAGCAAGACTTCGTTTCAGGTAAGGGAAGTTACATTACAGCTCAAACGAACTACATTGATCACAAAGCTCACACGTTTCTCATCTTAACTGACAAGCATTGGATGTTAGAGGACCTGTGGTTTGTTTCAGTTTCAGAAGCAGAGTTGGACTAGATATGGTCCGTATGTGTAGGAAACACCGTTCTTTGTTCTCATCACACTCATATTTCCTGCTGTCTTATAGAGTCTAGAAAGCAAGAGCGTGCTTCATTCTGTAAAGCAGAGTGTGAACAATGGATGAGAACTCTGCTGTGTGTTTCACTTCAGAAATGGAGTTAAATCCCAGGCTCGGAGTCTTCCTGCAAGCAAGACTTCGTTTCAGGTAAGGACAGTCACTTTTCAGCTTAAACAAACTACATCGATCACAAAGCTCACATGTTTCTCATCTTAACTGACAAGCATTGGATGTTAGAGGACCAGTGCTTTGTATCAGTTTCAGAAGCAGAGTTGGACTAGATATGATCCGTATGTGTAGGAAACCCCGTTCATTTGTTCTCAGCACACTCAAGTTTCCTGCTGCCTTAGAGACTATAGAAAGCTAGAGCGTACTTCTTGCTCTAAAGCAGAGTGTGATCCATGGATGAGAACTGTGTTATGTGATTCCCTTCAGAAATTTAGTTAAATCCCAGGCTCTGTGTTTACGTACAAACAAGACTTTGTTTCAGGTAAGGGCAGTCACTTTTCAGCCCAAAGAATTACATCGGTAACGAAGCTCACACGTTTCTCATCTTAACTGACATGCATTGGATGTTAGAGGACCTTTGGTTTGTTTCAGTTTCAGAAGCAGAGTTGGACTAGATATGATCTGTATGGGTAGGAAACACCGTTCATTTTTTCTCAGCACACTCAAGTTTCCTGCTGTCTTAGAGATTCTATAAATCTAGTGCGTGCTTCTTGCTCTAAAGCAGAGTGTGATCAAGGGATGAGAACTCTGTTGTGTGTTTCACTTCAGAATTGGAGTTAAATCCCTGGCTCTGAGTCTTCCTACAAGCAAGACTACGTTTTAGGTAAGGGCAGTTACTTTACAGCTCAAACGAACTACATTGTTCACGAAGCTCACACGTTTCTCATCATAACAGACAAGCATTGGATGTTAGAGGACCTTTGCTTTGTATCAATTTCAAGCAGAGTTGAACTAGATATGGTCCGTATGTATAGGAAACACGGTTCTTTTCTTTTGAGGACACTCACGTTTCCTGCTGCATTAGAGACTCTAGAAAGCAAGTGCCTGCTTCTTGCTCTAAAGCAGAGTGTGATCCATGGATGATAACTGTGTTGTGTGTTTCCCTTCAGAAATGGAGTTAAATCCCAGGCTCGGAGTCTTCCTGCAAGCAAGACTTCGTTTCAGGTAAGGGCAGTCAGTTTTCAGCTCAAACAAACTACATCGTTCACGAAGCTCACACGTTTCTCATCTTTATTGACAAGCATTGGATGTTAGAGGACCAGTGCTCTGTATCATTTTCAGAAGCAGAGTTGGAATAGATATGGTCCGTACGTGTAAGAAACACCATTCTTTTTTCTCAGCACACTCACTTTTCCGGCTGTATTAGAGACTGTAGAAAGCAAGAGCGTGCTTCTTGCTCTAAAGCAGTGTGTGATCCATGGATGAGAACTGTGTTGTGTGTTTCCCTTCAGAAATGGAGTTAAATCCCAGGCTCTGTGTCTTCCTACAAGCAACACTTCGTTTCAGGCAAGGGCAGTCACTTTTCATCTCAAACGATCTACATCGTTCAGGGAGCTCATACGTTTCTCATCCTAACTGACAAGCATTGGATGATAGAAGACCTATGGTTTGTTTCAATTTCAGAAGCAGAGTTGGACAAGATATGGTCCGTATGTGTAGGAAAAATCGTTCTTTTGTTCTCATCACACTCATGTTTCCTGCTGTCTTAGAGACTCTAGAAAGCAAGAGCGTACTTCTTGCTGTAAAGCAGAGTGTGAACAATGGATGAGAACTCTGCTGTGTGTTTCACTTCAGAAATGTTGTTAAATCCCAGGCTCTGAGTCTTACTAAAAGCAAGAGTTCTTTTCAGGTAAGGGCAGTCACTTTTCAGCTCAAACAAACTACATCGTTCCCGAAGCTCACACGTTTCTCATCTTAACTGACAAGCATTGGATGTTAGAGGACCAGTGCTTTGTATCAGTTTCAGAAGCAGAGTTGTTCTATATATGATCTGTATGTATAGGAAACACGGTTCTTTTTTCTGAGCACACTCACGTTTCCTGCTGTATTAGAGACTCTAAAATGCAAGAGCGTGCTTCTTGCTGTAAAGCAGAGTGTGAACAATAGATGAGAACTCGGCTGTGTGTTTCACTTCAGAAATGGAGTTAAATCCCATGCTCTGAGTCTTCCTACAAGCAAGACTTCGTTTCAGGTAAGGGCAGTTACTTTTCAGCTCAATCGAACTACATCGTTTACGAAGCTCACACGTTTCTCATCTTTATTGACAAGCATTGGATGTTAGAGGACCAGTGCTCTGTATCAGTCTCATAAGCAGAGTTGGAATAGATATGGTCCATATGTGTAAGAAACACCATTCTTTTTTCTCATCACACTCACCTTTCCGGCTGTATTAGAGACAGTAGAAAGCAAGAGCGTGCTTCTTGCTCTAAAGCAGTGTGTGATCCATGGATGAGAACTGTGTTGTGTGTTTCCCTTCAGAAATGGAGTTAAATCCCAGGCTCTGTGTCTTCCTACAAGCAAGACTTCGTTTCAGGCAAGGGCAGTCACTTTTCATCTCCAACGATCTACATCGTTCAGGAAGCTCACACGTTCCTCATTCTAACTGACAAGCATTGGATGTTAGAGCACCAGTGCTTTGTATCAGTTTCAGAAGCAGAGTTGGCTAGATAGTATCCGTATGTTTAGGAAACACTGTTCATTTGTTCTCAGCACACTCAAGTTTCCTGCTGTTAGAGATTCTAGAAAGCTAGAGTGTGCTTCTTGCTCTAAAGCAGAGTGTGATCAAGGGATGAGAACTCTGTTGTGTGTTTCACTTCAGAAATGGAGTTAAATTCCTGGCTCTGAGTCTTCCTACAAGCAAGACTTCGTTTTAGGTAAGGGCAGTTACTTTACAGCTCAAACGAACTACATTGTTCACGAAGCTCACACGTTTCTCATCATAACAGACAAGCATTGGATGTTAGAGGACCTTTGCTTTGTATCAATTTCAAGCAGAGTTGAACTAGATATGGTCCGTATGTATAGGAAACACGGTTCTTTTCTTTTGAGGACACTCACGTTTCCTGCTGCATTAGAGACTCTAGAAAGCAAGTGCCTGCTTCTTGCTCTAAAGCAGAGTGTGATCCATGGATGATAACTGTGTTGTGTGTTTCCCTTCAGAAATGGAGTTAAATCCCAGGCTCGGAGTCTTCCTGCAAGCAAGACTTCGTTTCAGGTAAGGGCAGTCAGTTTTCAGCTCAAACAAACTACATCGTTCACGAAGCTCACACGTTTCTCATCTTTATTGACAAGCATTGGATGTTAGAGGACCAGTGCTCTGTATCATTTTCAGAAGCAGAGTTGGAATAGATATGGTCCGTACGTGTAAGAAACACCATTCTTTTTTCTCAGCACACTCACTTTTCCGGCTGTATTAGAGACTGTAGAAAGCAAGAGCGTGCTTCTTGCTCTAAAGCAGTGTGTGATCCATGGATGAGAACTGTGTTGTGTGTTTCCCTTCAGAAATGGAGTTAAATCCCAGGCTCTGTGTCTTCCTACAAGCAACACTTCGTTTCAGGCAAGGGCAGTCACTTTTCATCTCAAACGATCTACATCGTTCAGGGAGCTCATACGTTTCTCATCCTAACTGACAAGCATTGGATGATAGAAGACCTATGGTTTGTTTCAATTTCAGAAGCAGAGTTGGACAAGATATGGTCCGTATGTGTAGGAAAAATCGTTCTTTTGTTCTCATCACACTCATGTTTCCTGCTGTCTTAGAGACTCTAGAAAGCAAGAGCGTACTTCTTGCTGTAAAGCAGAGTGTGAACAATGGATGAGAACTCTGCTGTGTGTTTCACTTCAGAAATGTTGTTAAATCCCAGGCTCTGAGTCTTACTAAAAGCAAGAGTTCTTTTCAGGTAAGGGCAGTCACTTTTCAGCTCAAACAAACTACATCGTTCCCGAAGCTCACACGTTTCTCATCTTAACTGACAAGCATTGGATGTTAGAGGACCAGTGCTTTGTATCAGTTTCAGAAGCAGAGATGTTCTATATATGATCTGTATGTATAGGAAACACGGTTCTTTTTTCTGAGCACACTCACGTTTCCTGCTGTATTAGAGACTCTAAAATGCAAGAGCGTGCTTCTTGCTGTAAAGCAGAGTGTGAACAATAGATGAGAACTCGGCTGTGTGTTTCACTTCAGAAATGGAGATAAATCCCATGCTCTGAGTCTTCCTACAAGCAAGACTTCGTTTCAGGTAAGGGCAGTTACTTTTCAGCTCAATCGAACTACATCGTTTACGAAGCTCACACGTTTCTCATCTTTATTGACAAGCATTGGATGTTAGAGGACCAGTGCTCTGTATCAGTCTCATAAGCAGAGTTGGAATAGATATGGTCCATATGTGTAAGAAACACCATTCTTTTTTCTCATCACACTCACCTTTCCGGCTGTATTAGAGACAGTAGAAAGCAAGAGCGTGCTTCTTGCTCTAAAGCAGTGTGTGATCCATGGATGAGAACTGTGTTGTGTGTTTCCCTTCAGAAATGGAGTTAAATCCCAGGCTCTGTGTCTTCCTACAAGCAAGACTTCGTTTCAGGCAAGGGCAGTCACTTTTCATCTCCAACGATCTACATCGTTCAGGAAGCTCACACGTTCCTCATTCTAACTGACAAGCATTGGATGTTAGAGCACCAGTGCTTTGTATCAGTTTCAGAAGCAGAGTTGGCTAGATAGTATCCGTATGTTTAGGAAACACTGTTCATTTGTTCTCAGCACACTCAAGTTTCCTGCTGTTAGAGATTCTAGAAAGCTAGAGTGTGCTTCTTGCTCTAAAGCAGAGTGTGATCAAGGGATGAGAACTCTGTTGTGTGTTTCACTTCAGAAATGGAGTTAAATTCCTGGCTCTGAGTCTTCCTACAAGCAAGACTTCGTTTTAGGTAAGGGCAGTTACTTTACAGCTCAAACGAACTACATTGTTCACGAAGCTCACACGTTTCTCATCATAACAGACAAGCATTGGATGTTAGAGGACCTTTGCTTTGTATCAATTTCAAGCAGAGTTGAACTAGATATGGTCCGTATGTATAGGAAACACGGTTCTTTTCTTTTGAGGACACTCACGTTTCCTGCTGCATTAGAGACTCTAGAAAGCAAGTGCCTGCTTCTTGCTCTAAAGCAGAGTGTGATCCATGGATGATAACTGTGTTGTGTGTTTCCCTTCAGAAATGGAGTTAAATCCCAGGCTCGGAGTCTTCCTGCAAGCAAGACTTCGTTTCAGGTAAGGGCAGTCAGTTTTCAGCTCAAACAAACTACATCGTTCACGAAGCTCACACGTTTCTCATCTTTATTGACAAGCATTGGATGTTAGAGGACCAGTGCTCTGTATCATTTTCAGAAGCAGAGTTGGAATAGATATGGTCCGTACGTGTAAGAAACACCATTCTTTTTTCTCAGCACACTCACTTTTCCGGCTGTATTAGAGACTGTAGAAAGCAAGAGCGTGCTTCTTGCTCTAAAGCAGTGTGTGATCCATGGATGAGAACTGTGTTGTGTGTTTCCCTTCAGAAATGGAGTTAAATCCCAGGCTCTGTGTCTTCCTACAAGCAACACTTCGTTTCAGGCAAGGGCAGTCACTTTTCATCTCAAACGATCTACATCGTTCAGGGAGCTCATACGTTTCTCATCCTAACTGACAAGCATTGGATGATAGAAGACCTATGGTTTGTTTCAATTTCAGAAGCAGAGTTGGACAAGATATGGTCCGTATGTGTAGGAAAAATCGTTCTTTTGTTCTCATCACACTCATGTTTCCTGCTGTCTTAGAGAATCTAGAAAGCAAGAGCGTACTTCTTGCTGTAAAGCAGAGTGTGAACAATGGATGAGAACTCTGCTGTGTGTTTCACTTCAGAAATGTTGTTAAATCCCAGGCTCTGAGTCTTACTAAAAGCAAGAGTTCTTTTCAGGTAAGGGCAGTCACTTATCAGCTCAAACAAACTACATCGTTCCCGAAGCTCACACGTTTCTCATCTTAACTGACAAGCATTGGATGTTAGAGGACCAGTGCTTTGTATCAGTTTCAGAAGCAGAGTTGTTCTATATATGATCTGTATGTATAGGAAACACGGTTCTTTTTTCTGAGCACACTCACGTTTCCTGCTCTATTAGAGACTCTAAAATGCAAGAGCGTGCTTCTTGCTGTAAAGCAGAGTGTGAACAATAGATGAGAACTCGGCTGTGTGTTTCACTTCAGAAATGGAGTTAAATCCCATGCTCTGAGTCTTCCTACAAGCAAGACTTCGTTTCAGGTAAGGGCAGTCACTTTTCAGCTCAAACGAACTACATCGTTTACGAAGCTCACACGTTTCTCATCTTTATTGACAAGCATTGGATGTTAGAGGACCAGTGCTCTGTATCAGTCTCATAAGCAGAGTTGGAATAGATATGGTCCATATGTGTAAGAAACACCATTCTTTTTTCTCATCACACTCACTTTTCCGGCTGTATTAGAGACTGTAGAAAGCAAGAGCGTGCTTCTTGCTCTAAAGCAGTGTGTGATCCATGGATGAGAACTGTGTTGTGTGTTTCCCTTCAGAAATGGAGTTAAATCCCAGGCTCTGTGTCTTCCTACAAGCAAGACTTCGTTTCAGGCAAGGGCAGTCACTTTTCATCTCCAACGATCTACATCGTTCAGGAAGCTCACACGTTCCTCATCCTAACTGACAAGCATTGGATGTTAGAGCACCAGTGCTTTGTATCAGTTTCAGAAGCAGAGTTGGCTAGATAGTATCCGTATGTTTAGGAAACACTGTTCATTTGTTCTCAGCACACTCAAGTTTCCTGCTGTTAGAGATTCTAGAAAGCTAGAGTGTGCTTCTTGCTCTAAAGCAGAGTGTGATCAAGGGATGAGAACTCTGTTGTGTGTTTCACTTCAGAAATGGAGTTAAATTCCTGGCTCTGAGTCTTCCTACAAGCAAGACTTCGTTTTAGGTAAGGGCAGTTACTTTACAGCTCAAACGAACTACTTCGTTCACGAAGCTCACACATTTCTCATCTTAACTGACAAGCATTGGATATTAGAGTACCTTTGCTTTGTATCAATATCAAGCAGAGTTGAACTAGATATGGTCCGTATGTATAGGAAACACGGTTCTTTTCTTTTGAGGACACTCACGTTTCCTGCTTCGTTAGAGACTCTAGAAAGCAAGAGCCTGCTTCGTGCTCTAAAGCAGAGTGTGATCCATGGATGACAACTGTGTTGTGTGTTTCCTTTCAGAAATGGAGTTAAATCCCGGGCGCTGTGTCTTCCTACAAGCAAGACTTCGTTTCAGGTAATGGCAGTCACTTTTCAGCTCAAACGAACTACATCGTTGAGGAAGCTCACACGTTTGTCATCTTAACTCACAAGCATTGGATGATAGAGGCGCAGTGCTTTGTATCAGTTTCAGAAGCAGAGTAGGACTAGATATGGTCCGCATGTGTAAGAAACACCATCCCTTTGTTCTCAGCACACTCATGTTTCCTGCTGTATTAGAGACTCTAGAAATCAAGAGCGTGCTTCTTGCACTAAAGCAGAGTGTTATCAATGGATGCTAACTGTGTTGTGTGTTTCATTTCAGAAGTGGAGTTAAATCCCAGGCTCTGAGTCTTCCAACAAGAAAGCCTTCGTTTCAGGTAAGGGCAGTCACTTTTCAGTTCCGATGAATTACTTCGGTCAGGAAGCTCACACGTTTCTCTTCTTAACTGACAAGAATTGGATGTTAGAAGACCATTGCTTTGTATCAGTTTCAGAAGCATAGTTGGACTAGATATGGTCCGTATATGTAACAAACACCGTTCTTTTGTTCTCAGCACACTCATGTTTCCTGCTGTATTAGAGACTCTAGAAAGCAAGAGCGTGCTTCTTTCTAAAAGCAGAGTTTGATCAATGGATGAGAAATCTGTTGTGTGTTTCCCTTCAGAAATGGAGTTACTTACCAGGCTCTGAGTCTTCCTAGAAGCAAGACTTCGTTTCAGGTATGGGAAGTTACTTTACAGCTCAAACGAACTACATTGTTCACGAAGCTCACACGTTTCTCATCTTAACAGAGAAGCATTGGATGTTAGAGGACCTGTGCTTTGTATCAACTTCAAGCAGAGTTGAACTAGATATGGTCCCTATGTATAGGAAACACGGTTCTTTTCTTCTGAGCACACTCAGGTTTCCTGCTGTATTAGAGACTCTGGAATGCAAGAGCGTGCTTCTTGCTCTAAAGCAGAGTGTGAACCATGGATGAGAACTCTGCTGTGTGTTTCACTTCAGAAATGGAGTTAAATCCCAGGCTCTGAGTCTTCCTACAAGCAAGACTTCGTTTCAGGTAAGGGCAGTTACTTTACAGCTCAAACGAACTACATCGTTCACGAATGTCACACGTTTATCATCTTAACTGACAAACATTGGATGTTAGAGGACCTTTGCTTCGTACGAATTTCAAGCAGAGTTGAACTAGATATGGTCCGTATGTATAGGAAACACGGTTCTTTTCTTCTGAGGACACTCACGTTTCCTGCTGTATTAGAGACTCTAGAAAGCAAGATCTTTCTTCTTGCTCTAAAGCAGAGTCTGATCCATGGTTGAGAACTGTGTTGTGTGTTTCCTTCAGAAATGGAGGTAAATACAGGGCTCTGTGTCTTCCTACAAGCAAGAATTCATTTCAGGTTAAGTCAGTCACTTTTTAGCTCAAACCAATTACATTGGTCACAAAGCTCACACGTTTCTCATCTTAACTGACAAGCATTGGATGTTAGAGGACCAGTGCTTTGTATCAGTTTCAGAAGCAGAGTTGGGCTAGATATGGTCCGTATGTTTTCGAAATACCGTTCATTTTTCTCAGCACACTCAGGTTTCCTGCTGTATTAGAGACTCTAGAAAGCAAGAGCGTGCTTCTTGCTCTAAAGCAGAGTTTGCTCAATGGATGAGAACTCTGTTGTGTGTTTCCCTTCAGAAATGGAGTTAAATCCCAGGCTCTGAGTCTTCCTATAAGCAAGACTTCGTTTCAGGTAAGGGAAGTTACTTTACAGCTCAAACGAACTACATCGTTCACGAAGCTCACACTTTTCTCAACTTAACAGAGAAGCATTGGATGTTAGAGGACCTTTGCTTTGTATCAATTTCAAGCAGAGTTGAACTAGATATGGTCCCTACGTATAGGAAACACGGTACTTTTCTTCTTAGCACACTCAGGTTTCCTGCTGTATTAGAGACTCTGGAATGCAAGAGCGTGCTTCTTGCACTAAAGCAGAGTGTGAACCATGGATGAGAACTCTGCTGTGTGTTTCACTTCAGACATGGAGTTTAATCCCAGGCTCTGAGTCTTCCGACAAGCAACACTTCGTTTCAGGTAAGGGAAGTTACTTTACAGCTCAAACGATCTATATAGTTCACAAAGCTCAAAAGTTTCTCATCTTAACTGAGAACATTGGATGTTAGAGGACGTTTGCTTTGTATCAATTACAAGCAGAGTTGAACTAGATATGGTCCGTATGTATAGGAAGCACGTTTCTTTTCTTCTGAGCACACTCATGTTTCCTGTTGTAATAGAGACTCTAGAAAGCCAAAGCGTGCTTCTTGCTCTAAAGCCGAGTGTGATCCATGGATGAGAACTGTTTGTGTGTTTCCCTCAGAAATGGAGTTAAATCCCAGGCTCTGTGGGTTCCTACAAGCAAGACTTCGTTTCAGGTAAGGGCAGTCACTTTTCAGCTCAAATGAACTACATCGTTCAGGAAGCTCACACGTTTCTCATCTTAACTGACAAGCATCGGATGTTAGACGACCAGGGCTCTGTATCAGTTTCAGAAGCATAGTTGGACTAGATATGGTCTGGATGTGTAAGAAACACCATTCTTTTTTCTCAGCACACTCACGTTTTCTGCTGTATTAGAGACTGTAGAAAGCAAGAGCATGCTTCTTGTTCTAAAGCAGAGTGTGATCCATGGATGAGAACTGTGTTGTGTGTTTCCCTTCAGAAATGGAGTTAAATCCCAGGCTATGTGTCTTCCTTATAGCAAGACATCGTTTCAGGTAAGGGAAGTTACTTTACAGCTCAAACGAACTACATCATTCACGAAGCTCACACGTTTCCCATCTTAATTGACAAGCATTGGATGTTAGAGGACCTTTGGTTTGTTTCAGTTTCAGAAGCAGAGTTGGACTAGATATGGTCCGTACATGTAGGAAACACCGTTCTTTTGTTCTCATCACACTCATGTTTCCTGGTGTCTTAGAGAGTCTAGAAAGCAAGTGCGTGCTTCTTGCTGTAAAGCAAAGTGTGAACAATGGATGAGAACTCTGCTGTGTGTTTCACTTCAGAAATGTTGTTAAATCCCAGGCTCTGAGTCTTACTACAAGCAAGATTTCGTTTCAGGTTAGGGTATTTACTTTACAGCTCGAACGAACTATATCGTTCACGAAGCTCAAACATTTCTCATCTAAACTGAGAGGCATTGAATGTTAGAGGACCAGTGCTGTGTATCAGTTTCAGAATCAAAGTTGAACTAGATATGGTCCGTATGTGTAAGAAACACCGTTCTTTTGTTCTCAGCACACTCATGTTTCCTGCTGTATTAGAGACTCTAGAAAGCAAGAGCGTACTTCTTGCTCTAAAGCAGAGTGTGATCCATGGATGAGAACTGTGTTGTGATTCCCTTCAGAAATGGAGTTAAATCCCAGGCTCTGTGTCTTCCTACAAGCAAGACTTCATTTCAGGTAAGGGCAGTCACTTTATAGCTCAAACGAACTACATCGTTCAGGAAGCTCACACGTTTGTCATCTTAACTGACAAGCATTGGATGTTAGAGGACCAGTGCTTTGTATCAGTTTCAGAAGCAGAGTTGGACTAGATATGGTCCATATGTATAGGAAACACCGTTCTTTTCTTCTCATCACTCTCATATTTCCTGCTGTCTTATAGAGTCTAGAAAGAAAGAGCGTGCTTCTTGATGTAAAGCAGAGTGTGAACAATGGGTGAGAACTCTGCTGTGTGTTTCAATTCAGAAATGGAGTTAAATCCCAGGATCTGAGTCTTCCTGCAAGCAAGACTTCGTTTCAGGTAAGGGCAGTCACTTTTCTGCTCAAACAACCTACATCGATCACAAAGCTCACACGTTTCTCATCTTAACTGACAAGCATTGGATGTTAGAGGACCAGTGCTTTGTATCAGTTTCAGAAGCAGAGTTGGACTAGATTTGATTTGTATGTGTAGGAAACCCCGTTCATTTGTTCTCAGCACACTCAAATTTCCTGCTGTCTTAGAGAATCTAGAAAGCTAGAGCGTGCTTCTTGCTCTAAAGCAGAGTGTGATCCATGGACGAGAACTGTGTTATGTGATTCCCTTCAGAAATGGAGTTAAATCCCAGGCTCTGTGTTTACCTACAAGCAAGACTTCGTTTCAGGTAAGGGCAGTCACTTTTCAGCTCAAACGAATTACATCGGTAACGAAGCTAACACGTTTCTCATCTTAACTGACAAGCATTGGATGTTAGAGGACATTTGGATTGTTTCAGTTTCAGAAGCAGAGTTGGACTAGATATGGTCTGTATGTGTAGGAAACACCATTCTTTTGTTCTCATCACACACATGTTTCCTGCTGTCTTAGAGAGTCTAGAAATCAAGAGCGTGCATCTTGCTGTAAAGCAGAGTGTGAACAATGGATGAGAACTCGGCTATGTGTTTCACTTCAGAAATGGAGTTAAATCCCAGGCTCTGAGTCTTCCTACAAGCAAGACTTCGTTTCAGGTAAGGGCAGTCACTTTTCAGCTCAAACAAACTACATCGTTCACGAAGCTCACACGTTTCTCATCTTAAATGACAAGCATTGGATGTTAGAAGACCAGTGATTTGTATCAGTTTCAGAAGCAGAGTTGGACTAGATATGATCCGTATGTGTAGGAATCACGGTTCTTTTGTTCTCAGGACACTCAATTTTCCTGCTGTATTAGAGACTCTAGAAAGCTAGAGCATACTTCTTCCTCTAAAGCAGAGTGTGATCAATGGATGAGAACTCTTTTGTGTGTTTCACTTCAGAAATGGAGTTAAATCCCAGGCTCTGATTCTTCCTACAATCAAGACATTGTTTCAGGTAAGGGCAGTCACTCTTCAGCTCAATCGAATTACATCGGTCACGAAGCTCACACGTTTCTCATCTTAACTGACAAGCATTGTATGTTAGAGGACCAGTGCCTTGTATCAGTTTCAGAAGCAGAATTGGACTAGATATGGTCCGTATGTCTAAGAAACACCGTTCTTTTGTTCTCAGCATACTCACGTTTCCTGCTGTATTAGAGGCTCTAGAATGCAAGAGCGTGCTTCTTGCTCTAAAGCAGAGTGTGATCAATGGATGAGAACTCTGTTGTGTGTTTCACGTCAGAAATGGAGTTAAATCCCAGGCTCTGAGTCTTCCTACAAGCAAGACTTCATTTCAGGTAGGGGAAGTTACTTACAGCTCAAACAAACTACATCATTCACGAAGCTCACACGTTTCTCATCTTAACTGACAAGCATTGGATGTTTTAGGACCTGTGGTTTGTTTCAGTTTCAGAAGCAGAGTTGGACAAGATATGGTCTGTATGTGTAGGAAACACCGTTCATTTGTTCTCAGCACACTCAACGTTCCTGCTGTCTTAGAGACTCTAGAAATCTAGAGCGTGCTTCTTGCTCTAAAGCAGAGTGTGATCAAAAGATGTGAACTCTGTTGTGTGTTTCACTTCAGAAATGGAGTTAAATCCCAGGCTCTGAGTCTTCCTACAAGAAAGACTTCATTTAAGGTAAGGGCAGTCACTTTTCAGCTCCAATGAATTACATCGGTCAGGAAGCTCAAACGTTTCTCATCTTAACTGACAAGCATTGGATGTTAGAGGACCAGTGCTTTGTATCAGTTTCAGAAGCATAGTTGGACTAGATATGGTCCGTATGTGTAAGAAACACCGTTCTTTTGTTCTCAGTAGGCTCATGTTTCCTGCTGTCTTAGAGATTCTAGAAAGCAAGAGCGTGCTTCTTGCTGTAAAGCAGAGTGTGAACAATGGATGAGAACTCTGCTGTGTGTTTCACATTAGAAATGGAGTTAAATCCCAGGCTCTGAGTCTTCCTACAAGCAAGACTTCGTTTCAGGTAAGTGCAGTTACTATATAGCTCAAAGGAACAACATCGTTCACGAAGCTCACACTTTTCTCTTCTTAACTGACAAGCATTGGATGTTAGAGGACCAGTGCTTTGGATCAGGTTCAGAAGCAGAGTTGGACTAGATATGATCCATATGGGTAGGAAACACCGTTCTTTTGTTCTCAGCACACTCAAGTTTCCTGCTCTCTTAGAGACTCTAGAAAGTTAGAGCGTGCTTCTTGCTCTAAAGCAGAGTGTGATCAATGGATGGGAACTCTGTTGTGTGTTTCATTTCAGAAATGGAGTTAAATCCCTGCCTCTGAGTCTTCCTACAAGCAAGACTTCGTTTCAGGTAAGGGCATTTACTTTACAGCTCAAACGAACTATATTGTTCACGAAGCTCACACGTTTCTCATCTTAACAGAGAAGCATTGGATGTTAGAGGACCTTTGCTTTGTATCAATTTCAAGCAGAGTTGAACTAGATATGGTCCGTATGTATAGGAAACACGGTTCTTTTCTTCTGAGCACACTCAGGTTTCCTGCTGTATTAGAGACTCTGGAATGCAAGAGCGTGCTTCTTGCTCTAAAGCAGAGTGTGAACCATGGAGGAGAACTCTGCTGTGTGTTTCACTTCAGAAATGGAGATAAATCCCAGGCTCTGAGTCTTCCAACAAGGAAGACTTCGTTTCAGGTAAGGGAAGTTACTTTACAGCTCAAACTAACTACATCGTTCACGAATCTCACACGTTTCTCATCTTAACTGACAAGCATTGGATGTTAGAGGACCTTTGCTTTGTATCAATTTCAAGCAGAGTTGAACTAGATATGGTCTGTATGTATAGGAAACACGGTTCTTTTCTTCTGAGGACACTCATGTTTCCTGCTGTATTAGAGACTCTACAAAGCAAGATCGTGCTTCTTGCTCTAAAGCAGAGTGTGATCCATGGTTGAGAACTGTGTTGTGTGTTTCCTTCAGAAATGGAGTTAAATCCGAGGCTCTGTGTCTTCCTACAAGCAAGACTTCATTTCAGGTTAAGGCAGTCAACTTTCAGCTCAAAAGAATTACATAGGTCACGAAGCTCACACGTTTCTCATCTCAACTGATAAGCATTGGATGTTAGTGGACGTGTGGTTTGTTTCAATTTCAGAAGCAGAGTTGGACAAGATATGGTCCGTATGTGTCGGAAAAACCGTTCTTAGGTTTTAATCACACTCATGTTTCCTGCTGTCTTAGAGACTCTAGAAAGCAAGAGCGTGCTTATTGCTGTAAAGCAGAGTGTGAACAATGGATGAGAACTCTGCTGTGTGTTTCACTTCAGAAATGTTCTTAAATCCCAGGCTCTGAGTCTTACTAAGAGCAAGACTTCTTTTCAGGTAATGGCAGTCACTTTTCAGCTCAAACAAACTACATCGTTCCCGAAGCTCACACGTTTCTCATCTTAACTGACAAGCATCGGTAGTTAGAGGACCAGTACTTTGTATCAGTTTCAGAAGCAGAGTTGGACTAGATATGGTCCTTATGTGTATTAAACACTGTTCATTTGTTCTCAGCACACTCAAGTTTCCTGCTGTATTAGAGACTCTAGAAAGCAAGAGCTTGCTTCTTGCTCTAAAGCAGAGTGTGATCAATGGATGAGAACACTGCTGTGTGTTTCACTTCAAAAAATGGAGTAAAATCCCAGGCTCTGAGTCTTCCTACAAGCAAGACTTCGTTTCAGGCAAGTGATGTTACTTTACAGCACAAACGAACTACATCGTTCACGAATCTCACACGTTTCTCATCTTAACTGACAAGCATTGGATGTTAGAGGACCTGTGGTTTGTTTCAGTTTCATAAGCAGAGTTAGACTAGATATGGTCCATATGTGTAGGAAACTCCGTTCATTTGTTCTCATCACACTCATGTTTTCTGCTGTCTTAGAGAGTCTAGAAAGCAAGAGCGTGCTTCTTGCTGTTAAGCAGAGTGTGAACAATGGAAGAGAACACAGTTGTGTGTTTCACTTCAGAAATGGAGTTAAGTCCCAGGCTCTGAGTCTTCCTACAAGCAAGACTTCCTATCAGGTAAGGGCAGTCACTTTTCAGCTCAAACAAACTTCATCGTTCACGAAGCTCGCATGTTTCTCATCTCAACTGACAAGCATTGTATGTTAGAGGACCAGTGCTTTGTATCATTTTCAGAAGGAGAGTTGGACTAGATATGGTTCGTATGTGTAAGAAACACCGTTCTTTTGTTCTCAGCACACTCAAGTTTCCTCCTCTCTTAGAGACTCTAGAAAGTTAGAGCGTGCTTCTTGCTCTAAAGCAGAGTGTGATCAATGGATGGGAACTCTGTTGTGTGTTTCATTTCAGAAATGGAGTTAAATCCCTGCCTCTGAGTCTTCCTATAAGCAAGACTTCGTTTCAGGTAAGGGCATTTACTTTACAGCTCAAACGAACTATATCTTTCACGAAGCTCACACGTTTCTCATCTTAACAGAGAAGCATTGGATTTCAGAGGACCTTTGCTTTGTACCAATTTCAAGCAGTGTTGAACTAGATATGGTCCCTATGTATAGGAAACACGGTTCTTTTCTTCTGAGCACACTCAGGTTTCCTGCTGTATTACAGACTCTGGAATGCAAGAGCGTGCTTCTTGCTCTAAAGCAGAGTGTGAACCATGGATGAAAACTCTGCTGTGTGTTTCACTTCAGAAATGGAGTTAAATCCCAGGCTCTGAGTCTTCCGACAAGCAAGACTTCGTTTCAGATAAGGGAAGTTACTTTACAGCTTAAACGAACTACATCGTTCACGAATCTCACACGTTTCTCATCTTAACTGACAAGCATTGGATGTTAGAGGACCTGTGGTGTGTATCAATTTCAGAAGCAGATTTGGACAAGATATGGTCCGTATGTGTAGGAAAAACCGTTCTTTTGTTCTCATCACACTCAGGTTTCCTGCTGTCTTAGAGACTCTAGAAAGCAAGAGCGTGCTTCTTGCTGTAAAGCAGAGTGTGAACAATGGATGAGAACTCTGCTGTGTGTTTCACATCAGAAATGTTAAATCCCAATCTCTGAGTCTTACTAAAAGGAGAACTTCTTTTCAGGTAAGGGCAGTCACTTTTCAGCTCAAACGAATTACATTGGTCACGAATCTCACACGTTTCTCATCTTAACTGACTGGCATTGAATGTTAGAGGACCAGTGCTGTGTATCAGTTTCAGAATCAAAGTTGGACTAGATATAGTCCGTATGTGTAAGAAACACCGTTCTTTTGTTCTCATCACACTCATGTTTCCTGCTGTATTAGAGACTCTAGAAAGCAAGAGCGTGCTTCTTGCTCTAAAGCAGAGTGTGATCAATGGATGAAAACTCTGTTGTGTGTTTCACTTTAGAAATGGAGTTAAATCCCTTGCTTTGAGTCATCCTACAAGCAAGACTTCGTTTCAGGTAAGGGCAGTCACTTTTCAGCTCAAACGAATTACATCGTTCACGAACCTCACAAGTTTCTCATCTTAACTGACAATCATTGGATGTTTTAGGACCTGTGGTTTGTTTCAGTTTCAGAAGCAGAGTTGGACTAGATATGATCTGTATGGGTAGGAAGCACCGTTCATTTTTTCTCAGCACACTCAAGTTTCCTGCTTTCTTAAAGATTCTATAAAGCTAGTGCATGCTTCTTGCTCTAAAGCAGAGTGTGATCAAGGGATGAGAACTCTGTTGTGTGTTTCCCTTCAGAAATGGAGTTAAATCCCTGGCTCTGAGTCTTCTTACGAGCAAGACTTCGTTTTAGGTAAGGGCAGATACTTTACAGCTCAAACGAACTACATCGTTCACGAAGCTCACACGTTTCTCATCTTAACAGACAAGCATTGGATGTTAGAGGACATTTGCTTTTTATCAATTTCAAGCAGAGTTGAACTAGATATGGTCTGTATTATAGGAAACACGGTTCTTATCTTTTGAGGACACTCACGTTTCCTGCGGCATTAAAGTCTCTAGAAAGCAAGAGCCTGCTTCTTGCTCTAAAGCAGAGTGTGATCCATGGATGACAACTGTGTTGTGTGTTTCACTTCAGAAATGGAGTTAAATCCCAGCCTCTGAGTCTTCCGACAAGCAAGACTTCATTTCAGGTAAGGGAAGTTACTTTACAGGTCAAACGAACTACATCGTTCACGAATCTCACACGTTTCTCATCTTAACTGGCAAGCATTGGATGTTAGAGGACCTTTGCTTTGTATGAATTTCAAGCAGAGTTGAACTAGATATGGTCCGTATGTATAGGAAACACGGTTCTATTCTTCTGAGGACACTCACCTTTCCTGCTGTATTAGAGACTCTAGAAAGCAAGAGCCTGCTTCTTGCTGTAAAGCAGAGTGTGAACAATGGATGAGAACTCTGCTATGTGTTTCACTTCAGAAATGTTCTTAAATCCCAGGCTCTGAGTCTTCCGACAAGCAAGACTTCGTTTCAGGCAAGGGATGTTACTTTATAGCACAAACGAACTACATCGTTCACGAAGCTCACACGATTCTCATCTTAACTGACAAGCATTGGATGTTAGAGGACCTGTGGTTTGTTTCAGTTTCATAAGCAGAGTTTGACTAGATATGGTCCTTATGTGTAGCAAACACCGTTCTTTTGTTCTCATCACACATATGTTTCCTTCTGTCTTAGAGAATCAGGAAAGCAAGAGCGTGCTTCTTGCTGTAAAGCAGAGTGTGAACAAAGGATGAGAACTCTGTTGTGTGTTTCACATCAGAAATGGAGTTAAATCCCAGGCTCTGAGTCTTCCTACAAGCAATACTTCGTTTCAGGTAAGGGCAGTTACTATATAGCTCAAATGAACCACATCGTTCACAAAGCTCACACTTTTATCATCTTAACTGACAAGCATTGGATGTTAGAGGACCAGTGCTTTGGGTCAGTTTCAGAAGCAGAGTTGGACTGGATATGATCCGTATGTGTAGGAAACACCGTTCATTAGTTCTCAGCACACTCATGTTTCCTGCTGTCTTAGATTCTCTAGAAAGCTAGAGCATGCTTCTGCTCTAAAGCAGAGTTTGATCCATGGATGAGAATTGTGTTGTGTGATTGCCTTCAGAAATGGATTTAAATCCCAGGCTCTGTGTCTTCCTACAAGCAAGACTTCGTTTCAGGTGGGCAGGCACTTTTCAGCTCAAATGAACTACATCGTTCAGGAAGCTCAAACGTTTCTCATCTTAACTGACAAGCATTGGATGTTAGAGGAACAGTGCTTTGTATCAGTTTCAGAAGCAGAGTTGGACTAGATATGATCTGTATGTGTAGGAAACTCCGTTCATTTGTTCTCATCATACTCATGTTTTCTGCTGTCTTAGAGAGTCTAGAAAGCAAGAGCGTGCCTCTTGCTGTAAAGCAGAGTTTGATCAATGGATGAGAACTCTGCTGTGTGTTTCACTTCAAAAATGGCGTAAAATATCAGGCTCTGAGTCTTCCGACAAGCAAGACTTCGTTTCAGGCAAGGGATGTTACTTTATAGCACAAACGAACTACATCGTTCATGAATCTCACACATTTCTCATCTTAACGGACAAGCATTGGATGTTAGAGAACCTGTGGTTTGTTTCAGTTTCATAAGCAGAGTTTGACTAGATATGGTCCTTATGTGTAGGAAACACCGTTCTTTTGTTCTCATCACACATATGTTTCCTGCTGTCTTTGAGAATCTAGAAAGCAAGAGCGTGCTTCTTGCTGTAAAGCAGAGTGTGAACAATGGATGTGAACTCTGTTGTGTGTTTCACATCAGAAATGGAGTTAAATCCCAGGCTCTGAGTCTTCCTACAAGCAATACTTCGTTTCAGGTAAGGGCAGTTACTATATAGCTCAAATGAACAACATCGTTCACGAAGCCCACACTTTTCTCATCTTAACTGACAAGCATTGGATGTTAGAGGACCAGTGCTTTGTATCAGTTTCAGAAGCATAGTTGGACTAGATATGGTCCGTATGTGTAAGTAACACCGTTCTTTTGTTCTCAGCACACTCATGTTTCCTGCTGTATTAGAGACTCTAGAAAGCAAGAGCGTGCTTCTTGCTCTAAAGCAGAGTTTGCTCAATGGATGAGAACTCTGTTGTGTGTTTCCCTTCAGAAATGGAGTTAAATCCCAGGCTCTGAGTCTTCCTACAAGCAAGACTTCGTTTCAAGTAAGGGAAGATACTTTAATCTCAAAGGAAATACATCGTTCACGAGGCTCACACGTTTCTCATCTTAACTGACAAGCATTGGATGTTAGAGGACCAGTGCGTTGTATCAGATTCAGAAGCAGAGTTGTACTAGATATGGTCCGTATGTGTAAGAAACACCGTTTTTTTGTTCTGAGCACACTCAGTTTTCCTGCTGTATTAGAGACTCTAGAAAGCAAGAGCGTGCTTCTTGCTCAACAGCAGAGTGTGAACAATGGATGAGAACTCGGCTGTGTGTTTCACTTCAGAAATGGAGTTAAGTCCCAGGCTCGGAGTCTTCCTACAAGGAAGACTTCCTATCAGGTAAGGGCAGTCACTTTTCAGCTAAAACAAACTACATCGTTCACGAAGCTCTCATGTTTCTCATCTTAAATGACAAGCATTGTATGTTAGAGGACCTGTGGTTTGTTTCAGTTTCAGAAGCAGAGTTGGACTAGATATGGTCCGTATGTGTAGGAAACACCGTTCATTTGTTCTCAGCAACTCAAGATTCCTGCTGTCTTAGAGACTCTAGAAAGCTAGAGGGTTCTTCTTGCTCTAAAGCAGAGAGTGATCAATGGATGAGATCTCTGTTGTGTGTTTCACTTCAGAAATGGAGTTAAATCCCTGGCTCTGAGTCCTCCTACAAGCAAGACTTTGTTTCAGGTAAGGGCATTTATTTTACAGCTCAAACGAACAATACCGTTCATGAAGCTCACACGTATCTCATCTTAACTGAGAAGCATTGGATGTTAGAGGACCTTTGCTTTGCATCAATTTCAAGCAGAGTTGAACTAGATATGGTCCGTATGTATAGGAAACACGGTTCATGTCTTCTGAGCACATTCACGTTTCCTGCTGTATTAGAGTCTCTAGAAAACAAGAGCGTGCTTCTTGCTCCAAAGCAGAGTGTGATCCATGGATGAGAACTGTGTTGTGTGATTCCCTTCAGAAATGGAGTTAAATCCCAGGCTCTGTGTCTTCCTACAAGCAAGACTTCATTTCAGGTAAGGGCAGTCACTTTTCAGCTCAAACGAACTACATCGTTCAGGAAGCTCACACGTTTCTCATCTTAACTGACAAGCATTGGATGTTAGAGGACCAGTGCTTTTTATTAGTTTCAGAAGCAGAGTTGGACTAGATATGATCCGTATGTGTAGGAAACCCCGTTCATTTGTTCTCAGCACACTCAAGTTTCCTGCTGTATTAGAGACTCTAGAAAGCAAGAGCGTGCTTTTTGCTCTAATGCAGAGTGTGATCAATGGATGAGACCTCTGTTTTGTGTTTTACTTAGGAAATGGAGTTGAATCCCAGGCTCTGAATCTTCCTACAAGGAAGAATTCGTTTCAGGTACGGGAAGTTACTTTACAGCTCAAAGGAACTACATCATTCACGAAGCTCACATGTTTCTCAACTTAACTGACAAGCATTGGATGTTAGGGGACCTGTGGTTTGTTTCAGTTTCAGAAGCAGATTTGGACTAGATATGGTCCATATGTGTAGGAAACACCGTTCCTTTCTTCTCATCACACTCATATTTCCTGCTGTCTTATAGAGTCTAGAGAGAAAGAGGGTGCTTCTTGATGTAAAGCAGAGTGTGAACAATGGATGAGAACTCTGCTGTGTGTTTCAATTCAGAAATGGAGTTAAATCCCAGCCTCTGAGTCTTCCTGCAAGCAAGACTTCGTTTCAGGTAAGGGCAGTCACTTTTCTGCTCAAACAACCTACATCGATCACAAAGCTCACACGTTTCTCATCTTAACTGACAAGCATTGGATGTTAGAGGACCAGTGCTTTGTATCAGTTTCAGAAGGAGAGTTGGACTAGATTTGATCCGTATGTGTAGGAAACCCCGTTCATTTGTTCTCAGCACACTCAAGTTTCCTGCTGTCTTAGAGAATCTAGAAAGCTAGAGCGTGCTTCTTGCTCTAAAGCAGAGTGTGATCCATGGACGAGAACTGTGTTATGTGATTCCCTTCAGAAATTTAGTTAAATCCCAGGCTCTGTGTTTACCTACAAGCAAGACTTCGTTTCAGGTAAGGGCAGTCACTTTTCAGCTCAAATGAACTACATTGGTCACGAAGCTCACACGTTTCTCATCTTAACTGACAAGCATTGTATGTTAGAGGACCAGTGCTTGTATCAGTTTCAGAAGCATAGTTGGACTAGATATGGTCCGTATGTGTAAGAAACACCGTTCTTTTTTTCTCAGCACACTCACGTTTCCTGCTGTATTAGAGGCTCTAGAAAGCAAGAGCGTGCTTCTTGCTCTAAAGCAGAGTGTGATCAATGGATGAGAACTCTGTTATGTGTTTCACTTCAGAAATGGAGTTAAATCCCAGGCTCTGAGTCTTCCTACAAGCAAGACTTCATTTCAGGTAGGGGAAGTTACGTACAGCTCAAACAAACTACATCGTTCACGAAGCTCACACGTTTCTCATCTTAACTGACAAGCATTGGATGTTTTAGGACCTGTGGTTTGTTTCAGTTTCAGAAGCAGAGTTGGACAAGATATGGTCTGTATGTGTAGGAAACACCGTTCATTTGTTCTCAGCACACTCAACGTTCCTGCTGTCTTAGAGACTCTAGAAATCTAGAGCGTGCTTCTTGCTCTAAAGCAGAGTGTGATCAAAAGATGTGAACTCTGTTGTGTGTTTCACTTCAGATATGGAGTTAAATCCCAGGCTCTGAGTCTTCCTACAAGCAAGAATTCGTTTCAGGTAAGGGCAGTTACTTTACAGCTCAAACGAACTATATCGTTCACGAGGCTCACACGTTTCTCATCTTAACTGAGAAGCATGAATGTTAGAGGACCAGTGCTTTGTATCAGTTTCATAAGCATAGTTGGACTTGATATGGTCCGTATGTGTAAGAAACACCGTTCTTTTGTTCACAGCACGCTCATGTTTCCTGCTGTCTTAGAGATTCTAGAAAGCAAGAGCGTGCTTCTTGCTGTAAAGCAGAGTGTGTACAATGGATGAGAACTCTGCTGTGTGTTTCACATTAGAAATGGAGTTAAATCCCAGGCTCTGAGTCTTCCTACAAGCAAGACTTCGTTTCAGGTAAGGGCAGTTACTATATAGCTCAAACGAACAACATCGTTAACGAAGCTCACACTTTTCTCTTCTTAACTGACAAGCATTGGATGTTAGAGGACCAGTGCTTTGTATCAGTTTCAGAAGCAGAGTTCGACTAGATATGATCCATATTGGTAGGAAACACCGTTCATTTGTTCTCAGCACACTCAAGTTTCCTGCTGTCTTAGAGACTCTAGAAAGTTAGAGCGTGCTTCTTGCTCTAAAGCAGAGTGTGATCAATGGATGGGAACTCTGTTGTGTGTTTCATTTCAGAAATGGAGTTAAATCCCTGCCTCTGAGTCTTCCTACAAGCAAGACTTCGTTTCAGGTAAGGGCATTTACTTTACAGCTCAAATGAACTACATCGTTCACGAAGCTCACACGTTTCTCATCTTAACAGAGAAGCATTGGATGTTAGAGGACCTTTGCTTTGTATCAATTTCAAGCAGAGTTGAACTAGATATGGTCCGTATGTATAGGAAACACGGTTCTTTTCTTCTGAGCACACACACGTTTCCTGCTGTATTAGAGTCTCTAGAAAGCAAGAGCGTGATTCTTGCTCCAAAGCAGAGTGTGATCCATGGATGAGAACTGTGTTGTGTGATTCCCTTCAGAAATGGAGTTAAATCCCAGGCTCTGCGTCTTCCTACAAGCAAGACTTCATTTCAGGTAAGGGCAGTCACTTTTTAGCTCAAACGAACTACATCGTTCAGGAAGCTCACACGTTTCTCATCTTAACTGACAAGCATTGGATGTTAGAGGACCAGTGCTTTGTATCAGTTTCAGAAGCAGAGTTGGACTAGATATGGTCCATATGTATAGGAAACACCGTTCTTTTCTTCTCATCACACTCATATTTCCTGCTGTCTTATAGAGTCTAGAAAGAAAGAGCGTGCTTCTTGATGCAAAGCAGAATGTGAACAATGGGTGAGAACTCTGCTGTGTGTTTCAATTCAGAAATGGAGTTAAATCCCAGGATCTGAGTCTTCCTGCAAGCAAGACTTCGTTTCAGGTAAGGGCAGTCACTTTTCTGCTCAAACAACCTACATCGATCACAAACCTCACACGTTTCTCATCTTAACTGACAAGCATTGGATGTTAGAGGACCAGTGCTTTGTATCAGTTTCAGAAGCAGAGTTGGACTAGATTTGATCCGTATGTGTAGGAAACCCCGTTCATTTGTTCTCAGCACACTCAAGTTTCCTGCTGTCTTAGAGAATCTAGAAAGCTAGAGCGTGCTTCTTGCTCTAAAGCAGAGTGTGATCCATGGACGAGAACTGTGTTATGTGATTCCCTTCAGAAATGGAGTTAAATCCCAGGCTCTGTGTTTACCTACAAGCAAGACTTCGTTTCAGGTAAGGGCAGTCACTTTTCAGCTCAAACGAATTACATCGGTAACGAAGCTAACACGTTTCTCATCTTAACTGACAAGCATTGGATGTTAGACGACATTTGGATTGTTTCAGTTTCAGAAGCTGAGATGGACTAGATATGGTCTGTATGTGTAGGAAACACCATTCTTTTGTTCTCATCACACACATGTTTCCTGCTGTCTTAGAGAGTCTAGAAATCAAGAGCGTGCATCTTGCTGTAAAGCAGAGTGTGAACAATGGATGAGAACTCGGCTATGTGTTTCACTTCAGAAATGGAGTTAAATCCCAGGCTCTGAGTCTTCCTACAAGCAAGACTTCGTTTCAGGTAAGGGCAGTCACTTTTCAGCTCAAACAAACTACATCGTTCACGAAGCTCACACGTTTCTCATCTTAAATGACAAGCATTGGATGTTAGAAGACCAGTGATTTGTATCAGTTTCAGAAGCAGAGTTGGACTAGATATGATCCGTATGTGTAGGAATCACGGTTCTTTTTTTCTCAGGACACTCAATTTTCCTGCTGTATTAGAGACTCTAGAAAGCTAGAGCATACTTCTTCCTCTAAAGCAGAGTGTGATCAATGGATGAGAACTCTGTTGTGTGTTTCACTTCAGAAATGGAGTTAAATCCCAGGCTCTGATTCTTCCTACAATCAAGACATTGTTTCAGGTAAGGGCAGTCACTCTTCAGCTCAATCGAATTACATCGGTCACGAAGCTCACACGTTTCTCATCATAACTGACAAGCATTGTATGTTAGAGGACCAGTGCATTGTATCAGTTTCAGAAGCAGAGTTGGACTAGATATGGTCCGTATGTCTAAGAAACACCGTTCTTTTGTTCTCAGCACACTCACGTTTCCTGCTGTATTAGAGGCTCTAGAATGCAAGAGCGTGCTTCTTGCTCTAAAGCAGAGTGTGATCAATGGATGAGAACTCTGTTGTGTGTTTCACGTCAGAAATGGAGTTAAATCCCAGGCTCTGAGTCTTCCTACAAGCAAGACTTCATTTCAGGTAGGGGAAGTTACTTACAGCTCAAACAAACTACATCATTCACGAAGCTCACACGTTTCTCATCTTAACTGACAAGCATTGGATGTTTTAGGACCTGTGGTTTGTTTCAGTTTCAGAAGCAGAGTTGGACAAGATATGGTCTGTATGTGTAGGAAACACCGTTCATTTGTTCTCAGCACACTCAACGTTCCTGCTGTCTTAGAGACTCTAGAAATCTAGAGCGTGCTTCTTGCTCTAAAGCAGAGTGTGATCAAAAGATGTGAACTCTGTTGTGTGTTTCACTTCAGAAATGGAGTTAAATCCCAGGCTCTGAGTCTTCCTACAAGAAAGACTTCATTTAGGGTAAGGGCAGTCACTTTTCAGCTCCAATGAATTACATCGGTCAGGAAGCTCACACGTTTCTCAGCTTAACTGACAAGCATTGGATGTTAGAGGACCAGTGCTTTGTATCAGTTTCAGAAGTATAGTTGGACTAGATATGGTCCGTATGTGTAAGAAACACCGTTCTTTTGTTCTCAGTACGCTCATGTTTCCTGCTGTCTTAGAGATTCTAGAAAGCAAGAGCGTGCTTCTTGCTGTAAAGCAGAGTGTGAACAATGGATGAGAACTCTGCTGTGTGTTTCACATTAGAAATGGAGTTAAATCCCAGGCTCTGAGTCTTCCTACAAGCAAGACTTCGTTTCAGGTAAGTGCAGTTACTATATAGCTCAAACGAACAACATCGTTCACGAAGCTCACACTTTTCTCTTCTTAACTGACAAGCATTGGATGTTAGAGGACCAGTGCTTTGTATCAGGTTCAGAAGCAGAGTTGGACTAGATATGATCCATATGGGTAGGAAACACCGTTCTTTTGTTCTCAGCACACTCAAGTTTCCTGCTCTCTTAGAGACTCTAGAAAGTTAGAGCGTGCTTCTTGCTCTAAAGCAGAGTGTGATCAATGGATGGGAACTCTGTTGTGTGTTTCACTTCAGAAATGGAGTTAAATCCCTGCCTCTGAGTCTTCCTACAAGCAAGACTTCGTTTCAGGTAAGGGCATTTACTTTACAACTCAAACGAACTATATTGTTCACGAAGCTCACACGTTTCTCATCTTAACAGAGAAGCATTGGATGTTAGAGGACCTTTGCTTTGTATCAATTTCAAGCAGAGTTGAACTAGATATGGTCCGTATGTATAGGAAACACGGTTCTTTTCTTCTGAGCACACTCAGGTTTCCTGCTGTATTAGAGACTCTGGAATGCAAGAGTGTGCTTCTTGCTCTAAAGCAGAGTGTGAACCATGGAGGAGAACTCTGCTGTGTGTTTCACTTCAGAAATGGAGATAAATCCCAGGCTCTGAGTCTTCCAACAAGGAAGACTTCGTTTCAGGTAAGGGAAGTTACTTTACAGCTCAAACTAACTACATCGTTCACGAATCTCACACGTTTCTCATCTTAACTGACAAGCATTGGATGTTAGAGGACCTTTGCTTTGTATCAATTTCAAGCAGAGTTGAACTAGATATGGTCTGTATGTATAGGAAACACGGTTCTTTTCTTCTGAGGACACTCACGTTTCCTGCTGTATTAGAGACTCTAGAAAGCAAGATCGTGCTTCTTGCTCTAAAGCAGAGTGTGATCCATGGTTGAGAACTGTGTTGTGTGTTTCCTTCAGAAATGGAGTTAAATCCGAGGCTCTGTGTCTTCCTACAAGCAAGACTTCATTTCAGGTTAAGGCAGTCAACTTTCAGCTCAAAAGAATTACATAGGTCACGAAGCTCACACGTTTCTCATCTCAACTGATAAGCATTGGATGTTAGTGGACGTGTGGTTTGTTTCAATTTCAGAAGCAGAGTTGGACAAGATATGGTCCGTATGTGTCGGAAAAACCGTTCTTAGGTTTTAATCACACTCATGTTTCCTGCTGTCTTAGAGACTCTAGAAAGCAAGAGCGTGCTTATTGCTGTAAAGCAGAGTGTGAACAATGGATGAGAACTCTGCTGTGTGTTTCACTTCAGAAATGTTCTTAAATCCCAGGCTCTGAGTCTTACTAAGAGCAAGACTTCTTTTCAGGTAATGGCAGTCACTTTTCAGCTCAAACAAACTACATCGTTCCCGAAGCTCACACGTTTCTCATCTTAACTGACAAGCATCGGATGTTAGAGGACCAGTACTTTGTATCAGTTTCAGAAGCAGAGTTGGACTAGATATGGTCCTTATGTGTATTAAACACTGTTCATTTGTTCTCAGCACACTCAAGTTTCCTGCTGTATTAGAGACTCTAGAAAGCAAGAGCTTGCTTCTTGCTCTAAAGCAGAGTGTGATCAATGGATGAGAACTCTGCTGTGTGTTTCACTTCAAAAAATGGAGTAAAATCCCAGGCTCTGAGTCTTCCTACAAGCAAGACTTCGTTTCAGGCAAGTGATATTACTTTACAGCACAAACGAACTACATCGTTCACGAATCTCACACGTTTCTCATCTTAAAGGACAAGCATTGGATGTTAGAGGACCTGTGGTTTGTTTCAGTATCATAAGCAGAGTTAGACTAGATATGGTCCGTATGTGTAGGAAACTCCGTTCATTTGTTCTCATCACACTCATGTTTTCTGCTGTCTTAGAGAGTCTAGAAAGCAAGAGCGTGCTTCTTGCTGTTAAGCAGAGTGTGAACAATGGAAGAGAACACAGTTGTGTGTTTCACTTCAGAAATGGAGTTAAGTCCCAGGCTCTGAGTCTTCCTACAAGCAAGACTTCCTATCAGGTAAGGGCAGTCACTTTTCAGCTCAAACAAACTTCATCGTTCACGAAGCTCGCATGTTTCTCATCTTAACTGACAAGCATTGTATGTTAGAGGACCAGTGCTTTGTATCATTTTCAGAAGGAGAGTTGGACTAGATATGGTTCGTATGTGTAAGAAACACCATTCTTTTGTTCTCAGCACACTCAAGTTTCCTCCTCTCTTAGAGACTCTAGAAAGTTAGAGCGTGCTTCTTGCTCTAAAGCAGAGTGTGATCAATGGATGGGAACTCTGTTCTGTGTTTCATTTCAGAAATGGAGTTAAATCCCTGCCTCTGAGTCTTCCTATAAGCAAGACTTCATTTCAGGTAAGGGCATTTACTTTACAGCTCAAACGAACTATATCTTTCACGAAGCTCACACGTTTCTCATCTTAACAGAGAAGCATTGGATTTCAGAGGACCTTTTCTTTGTACCAATTTCAAGCAGAGTTGAACTAGATATGGTCCCTATGTATAGGAAACACGGTTCTTTTCTTCTGAGCACACTCAGGTTTCCTGCTGTATTAGAGACTCTGGAAAGCAAGAGCGTGCTTCTTGCTCTAAAGCAGAGTGTGAACCATGGATGAAAACTCTGCTGTGTGTTTCACTTCAGAAATGGAGTTAAATCCCAGGCTCTGAGTCTTCCGACAAGCAAGACTTCGTTTCAGATAAGGGAAGTTACTTTACAGCTTAAACGAACTACATCGATCACGAATCTCACACGTTTCTCATCTTAAGTGACAAGCATTGGATGTTAGAGGACCTGTGGTGTGTATCAATTTCAGAAGCAGATTTGGACAAGATATGGTCCGTATGTGTAGGAAAAACCGTTCTTTTGTTCTCATCACACTCAGGTTTCCTGCTGTCTTAGAGACTCTAGAAAGCAAGAGCGTGATTCTTGCTGTAAAGCAGAGTGTGAACAATGGATGAGAACTCTGCTGTGTGTTTCACTTCAGAAATGTTAAATCCCAATCTCTGAGTCTTACTAAAAGGAGAACTTCTTTTCAGGTAAGGGCAGTCACTTTTCAGCTCAAACGAATTACATTGGTCACGAAGCTCACACGTTTCTCATCTTAACTGACTGGCATTGAATGTTAGAGGACCAGTGCTGTGTATCAGTTTCAGAATCAAAGTTGGACTAGATATAGTCCGTATGTGTAAGAAACACCGTTCTTTTGTTCTCAGCACACTCATGTTTCCTGCTGTATTAGAGACTCTAGAAAGCAAGAGCGTGCTTCTTGCTCTAAAGCAGAGTGTGATCAATGGATGAAAACTCTGTTGTGTGTTTCACTTTAGAAATGGAGTTAAATCCCTGGCTTTGAGTCATCCTACAAGCAAGACTTCGTTTCAGGTAAGGGCAGTCACTTTTCAGCTCAAACGAATTACATCGTTCACGAACCTCACAAGTTTCTCATCTTAACTGACAAGCATTGGATGTTTTAGGACCTGTGGTTTGTTTCAGTTTCAGAAGCAGAGTTGGACTAGATATGATCTGTATGGGTAGGAAACACCGTTCATTTGTTCTCAGCACACTCAAGTTTCCTGCTTTCTTAAAGATTCTCTAAAGCTAGTGCATGCTTCTTGCTCTAAAGCAGAGTGTGATCAAGGGATGAGAACTCTGTTGTGTGTTTCCCTTCAGAAATGGAGTTAAATCCCTGGCTCTGAGTCTTCTTACGAGCAAGACTTCGTTTTAGGTAAGGGCAGTTACTTTACAGCTCAAACGAACTACATCGTTCACGAAGCTCACACGTTTCTCATCTTAACAGACAAGCATTGGATGTTAGAGGACATTTGCTTTGTATCAATTTCAAGCAGAGTTGAACTAGATATGGTCTGTATTATAGGAAACACGGTTCTTATCTTTTGAGGACACTCACGTTTCCTGCAGCATTAAAGACTCTAGAAAGCAAGAGCCTGCTTCTTGCTCTAAAGCAGAGTGTGATCCATGGATGACAACTGTGTTGTGTGTTTCACTTCAGAAA
Organism: Onychomys leucogaster; assembly: GCA_949786385.1. NCBI lineage: Eukaryota > Metazoa > Chordata > Mammalia > Rodentia > Cricetidae > Onychomys > Onychomys leucogaster. The sequence goes on from CATKUP010000120.1 coordinate 1,023,067, forward strand.
TGGAGTTAAATCCCAGCCTCTGAGTCTTCCGACAAGCAAGACTTCGTTTCAGGTAAGGGAAGTTACTTTACAGGTCAAACGAACTACATCGTTCACGAATCTCACACGTTTCTCATCTTAACTGGCAAGCATTGGATGTTAGAGGACCTTTGCTTTGTATGAATTTCAAGCAGAGTTGAACTAGATATGGTCCGTATGTATAGGAAACACGGTTCTATTCTTCTGAGGACACTCACGTTTCCTGCTGTATTAGAGACTCTAGAAAGCAAGAGCCTGCTTCTTGCTGTAAAGCAGAGTGTGAACAATGGATGAGAACTCTGCTATGTGTTTCACTTCAGAAATGTTCTTAAATCCCAGGCTCTGAGTCTTCCGACAAGCAAGACTTCGTTTCAGGCAAGGGATGTTACTTTATAGCACAAACGAACTACATCGTTCACGAAGCTCACACGATTCTCATCTTAACTGACAAGCATTGGATGTTAGAGGACCTGTGGTTTGTTTCAGTTTCATAAGCAGAGTTTGACTAGATATGGTCCTTATGTGTAGCAAACACCGTTCTTTTGTTCTCATCACACATATGTTTCCTTCTGTCTTAGAGAATCAGGAAAGCAAGAGCGTGCTTCTTGCTGTAAAGCAGAGTGTGAACAAAGGATGAGAACTCTGTTGTGTGTTTCACATCAGAAATGGAGTTAAATCCCAGGCTCTGAGTCTTCCTACAAGCAATACTTCGTTTCAGGTAAGGGCAGTTACTATATAGCTCAAATGAACCACATCGTTCACAAAGCTCACACTTTTATCATCTTAACTGACAAGCATTGGATGTTAGAGGACCAGTGCTTTGGGTCAGTTTCAGAAGCAGAGTTGGACTGGATATGATCCGTATGTGTAGGAAACACCGTTCATTAGTTCTCAGCACACTCATGTTTCCTGCTGTCTTAGAGTCTCTAGAAAGCTAGAGCATGCTTCTGCTCTAAAGCAGAGTTTGATCCATGGATGAGAATTGTGTTGTGTGATTGCCTTCAGAAATGGATTTAAATCCCAGGCTCTGTGTCTTCCTACAAGCAAGACTTCGTTTCAGGTGGGCAGGCACTTTTCAGCTCAAATGAACTACATCGTTCAGGAAGCTCAAACGTTTCTCATCTTAACTGACAAGCATTGGATGTTAGAGGACCAGTGCTTTGTATCAGTTTCAGAAGCAGAGTTGGACTAGATATGATCTGTATGTGTAGGAAACTCCGTTCATTTGTTCTCATCATACTCATGTTTTCTGCTGTCTTAGAGAGTCTAGAAAGCAAGAGCGTGCTTCTTGCTGTAAAGCAGAGTTTGATCAATGGATGAGAACTCTGCTGTGTGTTTCACTTCAAAAATGGCGTAAAATATCAGGCTCTGAGTCTTCCGACAAGCAAGACTTCGTTTCAGGCAAGGGATGTTACTTTATAGCACAAACGAACTACATCGTTCATGAATCTCACACATTTCTCATCTTAACGGACAAGCATTGGATGTTAGAGAACCTGTGGTTTGTTTCAGTTTCATAAGCAGAGTTTGACTAGATATGGTCCTTATGTGTAGGAAACACCGTTCTTTTGTTCTCATCACACATATGTTTCCTGCTGTCTTTGAGAATCTAGAAAGCAAGAGCGTGCTTCTTGCTGTAAAGCAGAGTGTGAACAATGGATGTGAACTCTGTTGTGTGTTTCACATCAGAAATGGAGTTAAATCCCAGGCTCTGAGTCTTCCTACAAGCAAGACTTCGTTTCAGGTAAGGGCAGTTACTATATAGCTCAAATGAACAACATCGTTCACGAAGCCCACACTTTTCTCATCTTAACTGACAAGCATTGGATGTTAGAGGACCAGTGCTTTGTATCAGTTTCAGAAGCATAGTTGGACTAGATATGGTCCGTATGTGTAAGAAACACCGTTCTTTTGTTCTCAGCACACTCATGTTTCCTGCTGTATTAGAGACTCTAGAAAGCAAGAGCGTGCTTCTTGCTCTAAAGCAGAGTTTGCTCAATGGATGAGAACTCTGTTGTGTGTTTCCCTTCAGAAATGGAGTTAAATCCCAGGCTCTGAGTCTTCCTACAAGCAAGACTTCGTTTCAAGTAAGGGAAGATACTTTAATCTCAAAGGAAATACATCGTTCACGAGGCTCACACGTTTCTCATCTTAACTGACAAGCATTGGATGTTAGAGGACCAGTGCTTTGGGTCAGTTTCAGAAGCAGAGTTGGACTGGATATGATCCGTATGTGTAGGAAACACCGTTCATTTTTCTCAGCACACTCAACGTTCCTGATTTCTTAGAGACTCTAGAAATCTAGAGCGTGCTTCTTGCTCTAAAGCAGAGTGTGATCAATAGATGTGAACTCTGTTCTGTGTTTCACTTCAAATATGGAGTTAAATCCCAGGCTCTGAGTCTTCCTACAAGCAAGACTTCGTTTCAGTTAAGGGCAGTCACTTTTCAGCTCAAACGAATTACAACGGTCACAAAGCTCACACGTTTCTCATCTTAACTGACAAGCATTGGATGTGAGAGGACCAGTGCTTTGTATCAGATTCAGAAGCAGAGTTGTACTAGATATGGTCCGTATGTGTAAGAAACACCGTTTTTTTGTTCTGAGCACACTCAGTTTTCCTGCTGTATTAGAGACTCTAGAAAGCAAGAGCGTGCTTCTTGCTCTACAGCAGAGTGTGAACAATGGATGAGAACTCGGGTGTGTGTTTCACTTCAGAAATGGAGTTAAGTCCCAGGCTCGGAGTCTTCCTACAAGGAAGACTTCCTATCAGGTAAGGGCAGTCACTTTTCAGCTAAAACAAACTACATCGTTCACAAAGCTCTCATGTTTCTCATCTTAACTGACAAGCATTGTATGTTAGAGGACCTGTGGTTTGTTTCAGTTTCAGAAGCAGAGTTGGACTAGATATGGTCCGTATGTGTAGGAAACACCGTTCATTTGTTCTCAGCAACTCAAGTTTCCTGCTGTCTTAGAGACTCTAGAAAGCTAGAGGGTTCTTCTTGCTCTAAAGCAGAGAGTGATCAATGGATGAGATCTCTGTTGTGTGTTTCACTTCAGAAATGGAGTTAAATCCCTGGCTCTGAGTCCTCCTACAAGCAAGACTTTGTTTCAGGTAAGGGCATTTATTTTACAGCTCAAACGAACAATACCGTTCATGAAGCTCACACGTATCTCATCTTAACTGAGAAGCATTGGATGTTAGAGGACCTTTGCTTTGCATCAATTTCAAGCAGAGTTGAACTAGATATGGTCCGTATGTATAGGAAACACGGTTCATTTCTTCTGAGCACACTCACGTTTCCTGCTGTATTAGAGTCTCTAGAAAGCAAGAGCGTGCTTCTTGCTCCAAAGCAGAGTGTGATCCATGGATGAGAACTGTGTTGTGTGATTCCCTTCAGAAATGGAGTTAAATCCCAGGCTCTGTGTCTTCCTACAAGCAAGACTTCATTTCAGGTAAGGGCAGTCACTTTTCAGCTCAAACGAACTACATCGTTCAGGAAGCTCACATGTTTCTCATCTTAACTGACAAGCATTGGATGTTAGAGGACCAGTGCTTTGTATCAGTTTCAGAAGCAGAGTTGGACTAGATATGATCCGTATGTGTAGGAAACCCCGTTCATTTGTTCTCAGCACACTCAAGTTTCCTGCTGTATTAGAGACTCTAGAAAGCAAGAGCGTGCTTTTTGCTCTAATGCAGAGTGTGATCAATGGATGGGACCTCTGTTTTGTGTTGTACTTAGGAAATGGAGTTGAATCCCAGGCTCTGAATCTTCCTACAAGCAAGAATTCGTTTCAGGTACGGGAAGTTACTTTACAGCTCAAATGAACTACATCATTCACGAAGCTCACATGTTTCTCAACTTAACTGACAAGCATTTGATGTTAGGGGACCTGTGGTTTGTTTCAGTTTCAGAAGCAGAGTTGAACTAGATATGGTCCATATGTGTAGGAAACACCGTTCTTTTCTTCTCATCACACACATGTTTCCTGCTGTCTTAGAGAGTCTAGAAATCAAGAGCGTGCATCTTGCTGTAAAGCAGAGTGTGAACAATGGATGAGAACTCGGCTATGTGTTTCACTTCAGAAATGGAGTTAAATCCCAGGTTCTGAGTCTTCCTACAGGCAAGACTTCGTTTCTGGTAAGGGCAGTCACTTTTCAGCTCAAACAAACTACATAGTTCACGAAGCTCACACGTTTCTCATCTTAACTGACAAGCATTGGATGTTAGAAGACCAGTGATTTGTATCAGTTTCAGAAGCAGAGTTGGACTAGATATGATCCGTATGTGTAGGAATCATGGTTCATTTGTTCTCAGGACACTCAAGTTTCTTGCTGTATTAGAGACTCTAGAAAGCTAGAGCATGCTTCTTCCTCTAAAGCAGAGTGTGATCAATGGAAGAGAACTCTGTTGTGTGTTTCACTTCAGAAATGGAGTTATATCCCAGGCTGTGATTCTTCCTACAAGCAAGACAATGTTTCAGGTAAGGGCAGTCACTCTTCAGCTCAATCGAATTACATCGGTCACGAAGCTCACACGTTTCTCTTCTTAACTGACAAGCATTGTATGTTAGAGGACCAGTGCTTTGTATCAGTTTCAGAATCAGAGTTGGACTAGATATGGTCCGTATGTGTAAGAAACACCGTTCTTTTGTTCTCAGCACACTCACGTTTCCTGCTGTATTAGAGGCTCTAGAAAGCAAGAGCGTGCTTCTTGCTCTAAAGCAAAGTGTGATCAATGTATGAGAACTCTGTTTTGTGTTTCACTTCAGAAATGGAGTTAAATCCCAGGCTCTGAGTCTTCCTACAAGAAAGACTTCATTTCAGGTAAGGGCAGTCACTTTTCAGCTCCAATGAATTACATCGGTCAGGAAGCTCACACGTTTCTCATCTTAAATGACAAGCATTGTATGTTAGAGGACCAGTGCTTTGTATCAGTTTCAGAAGCAGAGTTGGACTAGATATTGTCCGTATGTGTAAGAAACACCATTCTTTTGTTCTCAGCAGCTCATGTTTCCTGCTGTCTTAGAGATTCTAGAAAGCAAGAGCGTGCTTCTTGCTGTAAAGCAGAGTGTGAACAATGGATGAGAACTCTGCTGTGTGTTTCACATTGGAAATGGAGTTAAATCCCAGGCTCTGAGTCTTCCTACAAGCAAGACTTCGTTTCAGGTAAGGGCAGTTACTATATAGCTCAAACGAACAACATCGTTCATGAAGCTCACACGTTTCTCATCTTAACAGAGAAGCATTGGATGTTAGAGGACCTTTGCTTTGTATCAATTTCAAGCAGAGTTGAACTAGATATGGTCCGTATGTATAGGAAACACGGTTCTCTTCTTCTGAGCACACTCAGGTTTCCTGCTGTATTAGAGACTCTGGAATGCAAGAGCGTGCTTCTTGCTCTAAAGCAGAGTGTGAACCATGGATGAGAACTCTGCTGTGTGTTTCACTTCAGAAATGGAGATAAACCCCAGGCTCTGAGTCTTCCTACAAGAAAGACTTCATTTCAGGTAAGGGCAGTCACTTTTCAGCTCCAATGAATTACATCGGTCAGGAAGCTCACACGTTTCTCATCTTAACTGACAATCATTGGATGTTAGAGGACCAGTGCTTTGTATCAGTTTCAGAAGCAGAGTTGGACTAGATATGATCCGTATGTGTAGGAAACCCCGTTCATTTGTTCTCAGCACACTCAAGTTTCTTGCTGTATTAGAGACTCTAGAAAGCAAGAGCGTGCTGTTTGCTCTAATGCAGAGTGTGATCAATGGATGAGACCTCTGTTTTGTGTTTTACTTAGGAAATGGAGTTGAATCCCAGGCTCTGAATCTTCCTACAAGCAAGAATTCGTTTCAGGTACGGGAAGTTACTTTACAGCTCAAACGAACTACATCATTCACGAAGCTCACATGTTTCTCAACTTAACTGACAAGCATTGGATGTTAGGGGACCTGTGGTTTGTTTCAGTTTCAGAAGCAGAGTTGAACTCGATATGGTCCATATGTGTAGTAAACACCGTTCTTTTCTTCTCATCACACTCATATTTCCTGCTGTCTTATAGAGTCTAGAAAGAAAGAGCATGCTTCTTGATGTAAAGCAGAGTGTGAACAATGGATGAGAACTCTGCTGTGTGTTTCAATTCATAAATGGAGTTAAATCCCAGGATCTGAGTCTTCTTGCAAGCAAGACTTCGTTTCAGGTAAGGGCAGTCACTTTTCTGCTCAAACAACCTACATCGATCACAAAGCTCACACGTTTCTCATCTTAACTGACAAGCATTGGATGTTAGAGGACCAGTGCTTTGTATCAGTTTCAGAAGCAGAGTTGGACTAGATTTGATCCGTATGTGTAGGAAACACCGATCATTTGTTCTGAGCACACTCAAGTTTCCTGCTGTCTTAGAGAATCTAGAATGCAAGAGCTTGCTTCTTGCTCTAAAGCAGAGTGTGATCAATGGATGAGAACTCTGCTGTGTGTTTCACTTCAAAAAATGGAGTAAAATCCCAGGCTCTGAGTCTTCCTACAAGCAAGACTTCGTTTCAGGCAAGTGATGTTACTTTACAGCACAAAAGAACTACATCGTTCACGAAGCTCACACGTTTCTCATCTTAACTGACAAGCATTGGATGTTAGAGGACCTGTGGTTTGTTTCAGTTTCATAAGCAGAGTTAGACTAGATATGGTCCTTATGTGTAGGAAACTCCGTTCATTTGTTCTCATCACACTCATGTTTTCTGCTGTCTTAGAGAGTCTAGAAAGCAAGAGCGTGCTTCTTGCTGTTAAGCAGAGTGTGAACAATGGATGAGAACTCAGTTGTGTGTTTCACTTCAGAAATGGAGTTAAGTCCCAGGCTCTGAGTCTTCCTACAAGCAAGACTTCCTATCAGGTAAGCGCAGTCACTTTTCAGCTCAAACAAACTACATCGTTCACGAAGCTCGCCTGTTTCTCATCTTAACTGACAAGCATTGTATGTTAGAGTACCAGTGCTTTGTATCAGTTTCAGAAGGAGAGTTGGACTAGATATGGTTCGTATGTGTAAGAAACAGCGTTCTTTTGTTCTCAGCACACTCAACTTTCCTCCTGTCTTAGAGACTCTAGAAAGTTAGAGCGTGCTTCTTGCTCTAAAGCAGAGTGGGATCAATGGATGGGAACTCTGTTGTGTGTTTCATTTCAGAAATGGAGTTAAATCCCTGCCTCTGAGTCTTCCTACAAGCAAGACTTCGTTTCAGGTAAGGGCATTTACTTTACAGCTCAAACGAACTATATCTTTCACGAAGCTCACACGTTTCTCATCTTAACAGAGAAGCATTGGATGTTAGAGGACCTTTGCTTTGTATCAATTTCAAGCAGAGTTTAAATAGATATGGTCCCTATGTATAGGAAACACGGTTCTTTTCTTCTGAGGACACTCACGATTCCTGCTGTATTAGAGACTCTAGAATGCAAGAGCGTGCTTCTTGCTCTAAAGCATTGTGTGATTCATGGCTGAGTACTGTGTTGTGTGTTTCCCTTCAGAAATGGAGTTAAATCCCAGGCTCTGAGTCTTCCGACAACCAAGACTTCGTTTCAGGTAAAGGCAGTCACTTGTCAGCTCAAACGAATTACATTGGTCACGAAGTTCACACGTTTCTCATCTTAATTGACAAGCATTAGATGTTAGAGTACCAGTACTTTGTATCAGTTTCAGAAGCAGAGTTGGGCTAGAAATGGTCCGTATGTGGAAGAAATACCCGTTCATTTTTCTCCTCACACTCAGGTTTCCTGCTGTATTAAAGACTCTAGAAAGAAAGAGCTTGCTTCTTGCTCTAAAGCAGAGTGTGATCAATGTAGGAGAACTCTGTTTTGTGTTTCACTTCAGAAATGGAGTTAAATCCCAGGCTATGAGTATTCCGACAAGCAAGTCTTCGTTTCAGGTAAGGGAAGTTACTTTACACCTCAAACGAACTACATCGTTCACGAAGCTCAGACGTTTCTCATCTTACCTGAGAAGGATTGGATGTTAGAGGACCTTTGCTTGTATCAATTTCAAGCAGAGTTGAACTAGATATGGTCCGTATGTATAGGAAACACGGTTCTTTTCTTCTGAGCACACTCATGTTTCCTGCTGTATCAGAGACACTAGAAAGCAAGCCCGTGGTTCTTGCTCTAAAGCAGAGTTTGATCCATGGATGAGAACTGTGTTGTGTGATTCCCTTCAGAAATGGAGTTAAATCCCAGGCTCTGAGTCTTCCTACAAGCAAGAATTCGTTTCAGGTAAGGGCAGTCAGTTTTCAGCTCAAACAAACTACATCGTTCACGAAGCTCGCATGTTTCTCATCTTAACTGAAAAGCATTGGATGTTAGAGGACCAGTGCTTTGTATCAGTTTCAGAAGGAGAGTTGGACTAGATATGGTCCGTATGTGTAAGAAACAACGTTCCTTTGTTCTCAGCACACTCATGTTTCCTGCTGTATTAGAGAATCTAGAAAGCAAGAGATTGCTTCTTGCTCTAAAGCAGAGTGTGATCAATGGATGAGAACTCTGTTGTGTGTTTCCCTTCAGAAATGGAGTTAAATCCCAGGCTCTGAGTCTTCCTATAAGCAAGAATTTGTTTCAGGTAAGGGAAGTTACTTTACAGCTCAAAGGAACTACATCGTTCACAAAGCTCACACATTTCTCATCTTAACTGACAAGCATTGGATGTTAGAGGACCTGTGTTTTGTTTCAATTTCAGAAGCAGAGTTGCACAAGATATGGTCCGTATGTGTAGGAAAAACCGTTCTTTTGTTCTCATCACACTCATGTTTCCTGATGCTTTAGAGACTCTAGAAAGCAAGAGCGTGCTTCTTGATGTAAAGCAGAGTGTGAACAATGGATGAGAACTCTGCTGTGTGTTTCACATCAGAAATGGAGTTAAATCCCAGGCTCTGAGTCTTCCTACAAGCAAGACTTCGTTTCAGGTAAGGGCAGTTACTATATAGCTCAAACAAACTACATCGTTCACGAAGCTCACATGTTTCTCATCTTAACTGACAAGTATTGTATGTTAAAGGACCAGTGCTTTGTATCAGTTTCAGAAGCAGAGTTGGACTAGTTATGATCCGTATGTATAGGAATCACTGTTCTTTCTTCTGCGCACACTCACTTTTCCTGCTGTGTTAGAGATTCTAATAAGCAAGAGCGTGCTTCTTGCTCAAAAACAGAGTGTGATCCATGGATGAGAACTGTGTTGTGTGTTTCCCTTCAGAAATGGAGTTAAATCCCAGGCTCTGAGTCTTCCGACAAGCAAGACTTCATTTCAGGCAAGAGATGTTACTTTACAGCTCAAATGAACTACATCGTTCACGAAGCTCACACGATTCTCATCTTAACTGACAAGCATTGGATGTTAGAGGACCAGTGGTTTGTATCAGTTTCAGAAGCAGAGTTGGACTAGAAATGATTCATATGGGGAGGAAACACCGTTCATTTGTTCTCAGCACACTCAAGTTTCCTGCTGTCTTAGAGACACTAGAATGTTAGAGCGTGCTTCTTGCTCTAAAGCAGAGTGTGATCAATGGATGAGAACTCTGTTGTGTATTTCATTTCCGAAATAGAGTTAAATCCCTTGCTGTGAGTCCTCCTCCAAGCAAGACTTCGTTTCAGGTAAGGGCAGTCACTATACAGCTCAAACGAACTACATCGTTCACGAAGCTCACACGTTTCTCATCTTAACTGACAAGCATTGGATGTTAGAGGGACGTTGCTTTGTATCAATTTCAAGCAGAGTTGAAATAGATATGGTCCGTATGTATAGAAAACACAGTTCTTTTCTTCTGAGCACACTCATGTTTCCTGCTGTTTTAGAGACACTAGAATGTTAGAGCCTGCTTCTTGCTCTAAAGCAGAGTGTGATCAATGGATGAGAACTCTGCTGTGTGTTTCCCTTCAGAAATGGAGTTAAATCACAGGCACTGAGTCTTCCGACAAGCAAGACTTCATTTCAGGCAAGAGATGTTACTTTACAGCTCAAATGAACTACATCGTTCATGAAGCTCACACGTTTGTCATCTTAACTGACAAGCATTGGATGTTAGAGGACCAGTGCTTTGTATCAGTTTCAGAAGCAGAGTTGGACTAGATATGATCAACATGGGTTGGAAACACCGTTCATTTGTTCTCAGCACACTGAAGTTTCCTGCTGTCTTAGAGACACTAGAATGTTAGAGCGTGCTTCTTGCTCTAAAGCAGAGTGTGATCAATGGGTGAGAACTCTGCTGTGTGTTTCACTTCAGAAATGGTGTTCAATCCCCGGCTCTGAGTCTTCCTACAAGCAATACTTCGTTTCAGGTAAGGGCAGTCACTTTTCAGCTCAAACGAACTACATCCTTCACGAAGTTCACACGTTCCTCATCTTAACTGACAAGCATTGGATGTAAGAGGACCCTTGCTTTGTATCCATTTCAAGCAGAGTTGAACTAGATATGGTCCGTATGTATAGGAAACACGGTTCTGTTCTTCTGAGCACACTCACGTTTCCTGCGGCATTAGAGACTCTAGAAAGCAAGAGCTTGCTTCTTGCTCTAAAGCAGAGTGTGAACAATGGATGAGAACTCTGCTGTGTGTTTCACAACAGAAATGTTGTTAAATCCCAGGCTCTGGGTCTTACTAAAAGCAAGACTTCTTTTCAGGTAAGGGCAGTCACTTTTCAGCTCAAACAAACTAAATCCTTCACGAAGCTCACACATTTCTCATCTTAACTGAGAATCATTTGATGTTAGAGGACCTTTGCTTTGTATCAATTTCAAGCAGAGTTGAACTAGGTATGGTCCGTATGTATAGGAAATACGGTTCTTTTCTTCTGAGGACACTCACAGATCCTGCTGTGTTAGAGATTCTACAAAGCAAGAGCTTGCTTCTTGCTCTAAAGCAGAGTGTGATCAATGGATGAGAACTCTGCTGTGTGTTTCACTTCAGAAATGGAGTTCAATCCCCGGCTCTGAGTCTTCCCACAAGCAATACTTCGTTTCAGGTAAGGGCAGTCAATTTTCAGCTAAAACGAACTACATCGTTCACGAAGTTCACACGTTCCTCATCTTAACTGACAAGCATTGGATGTTAGAGGACCAGTGCTTTGTATCAATTTCAGACGCAGAGTTGGACTAGATATGATCCGTATATATAGGAATCATGGTTCTTTCTTCTGAGCACACTCACTTTTCCTGCTGTATTAGAGATTCTAATAAGCAAGAGCGTTCTTCTTGCTCAAAAGCAGAGTGTGATCCATGGATGAGAACTGTGTTGTGTGTTTCCCTTCAGAAATGGAGTTAAATTCCAGGCGCTGTTTCTTCCTACAAGCAAGACTTCGTTTCAGGTAAGGGCAGTCACTTTTCAGCTCAAAGGAACTACATCGTTCAGGAAGCTCACACGTTTCTCATATTAACTGACAAGCATCAGATGTTAGAGGACCAGTACTTTGTATCAGTTTCAGAAGCAGAGTTGGACTAGATATGGTCCGTATGTGTAGGAAACACCGTTCATTTGTTCTCAGCACACTCAATTTTCCTGCTGTCTTAGAGACTCTAGAAAGCTAGAGCGTGCTTCTTGCTCTACAACAGAGTGTGATCAATGGATGAGAACTCTGTTGTGTGTTTCACTTCAGAAATGGACTTAAATCCCTGGCTCTGAGTCTTCCTACAAGCAAGACTTCATTTCAGGTAAGGGCATTTAATTTACAGCTCAAACGAACTATGTCGTTCACAATGCTCACACCTTTCTCATCTTAACTGAGAAGCATTGGATGTTAGAGGACCTTTGCTTTGTATCAGTTTCAAGCAGAGTTGAACTAGATATGGTCCGTATGTATAGAAAACACAGTTCTTTTCTTCTGAGCACACTCATGTTTCCTGCTGTTTTAGAGACACTAGAATGTTAGAGCTTGCTTCTTGCTCTAAAGCAGAGTGTGATCAATGGATGAGAACTCTGCTGTGTGTTTCACTTCAGAAATGGAGTTCAATCCCCGGCTCTGAGTCTTCCTACATGCAAAACTTCATTTCAGGTAAGGGCAGTCAATATTCAGCTAAAACGAACTACATCATTCACGAAGCTCACACGTTCCTCATCTTAACTGACAAACATTGGATGTTAGAGGACCAGTGCTTTGTATCAGTTTCAGAAGCAGAGTTGGACTAGATATGATCCGCATGTATAGGAATCACGGTTCTTTCTTCTGAGCACACTCACTTTTCCTGCTGTAATAGAGATTCTAATAAGCAAGGGCGTGCTTCTTGCTCAAAAGCAGAGTGTGATCCATGGATGAGAACTGTGTTGTGTGTTTCCCTTCAGAAATGGAGTTAAATTCCAGGCTCTGTTTCTTCCTACAAGCAAGACTTCGTTTCAGGTAAGGGTAGTCACTTTTCAGCTCAAAGGAACTAAATCGTTCAGGAAGCTCACACGTTCCTCATCTTAACTGACAAGCATTGGATGTTAGAGGACCAGTGCTTTGTATCAGTTTCAGAAGCAGAGTTGGACTAGATATGATCCGTATGTATAGGAATCACGGTTCTTCCTTCTGAGCACACTCACTTTTCCTGCTGTATTAGAGATTCTAGTAAGCAAGAGCATGGTTCTTGCACAAAAGCAGAGTGTGATCCATGGATGAGAATTGTGTTGTGTGTTTCCCTTCAGAAATGGAGTTAAATTCCAGGCTCTGTTTCTTCCTACAAGCAAGACTTTGTTTCAGGTAAGGGCAGTTACTTTTCAGCTCAAAGGAATTACATCGTTCAGGAAGCTCACACGTTTCTCATATTAACTGACAAGCATCGCATGTTAGAGGACCAGTACTTTGTATCAGTTTCAGAAGCAGAGTTGGACTAGATATGGTCCGTATGTGTAGGAAAAACCGTTCATTTGTACTCTGCACACTCAACGTTCCTGCTGTCTTAGAGAGTCTAGAAAGCTAGAGCGTGCCTCGTGCTCTAAAACAGAGTGTGATCAATGGATGAGAACTCTGTTGTGTGTTTCACTTCAGAAATGGAGTTAAATCCCTGGCTCTGAGTCTTCCTACAAGCAAGACTTCGTTTCAGGTAAGGGCATTTACTTTACAGCTCAAAAGGACTATATCGTTCATGAAGCTCACACGTATCTCATCTTAACTGACAAGCATTGGATGTTAGAGGACCTTTGCTTTGTATCAATTTCAAGCAGAGTTGAACTAGATATGGTTCGTATGTATAGGAAACACGGTTCTTTTCTTCTGAGGACACTCACGTTTCCTGTTGTATTAGAGACTCTAGAAAGCAAGAGCGTGCTTCTTGCTCTAAAGCAGAGTTTGTTCCATGGTTGAGAACTGTGTTGTGTGTTTCCCTTCAGAAAGGGAGTTATATCCCAGGCTCTGTGTCTTCCTACAAGCAAGAACGTTTCAGGTAAAGGGAGTCACTTTTCAGCTCAAACAAACTACATCGTTCAGGAACCTCACACGTTACCCATCTTAACTGACAAGCATGGATGTTAGAGGACCAGTGCTTTGTATCAGTTTCAGAAGCAGAGTTGGGCTAGATATGGTCCTTATGTGTAAGAAATACCGTTCATTGTTCTCAGCACACTCACGTTTCCTGCTGTATTAGAGACTCTAGAAAGCAAGAGCTTGCTTCTTGCTCTAAAGCAGAGTGTGATCACTGGATGAGAACCCTGTTTTGTGTTTCACTTCAGAAATGGAGTTAAATCCCAGGCTCTGAGTCTTCCGACAAGCAAGACTTCGTTTCAGTTAAGGGCATTTACGTTACAGCTCAAACGAACTATATCGTTCACGAAGCTCACACGTATCTCACCTTAACTGAGAAGCATTGGATGTTAGAGGAACTTTGCTTTGCATCAATTTCAAGCAGAGTTGAACTAGATATCTTCCTTATGTATAGGAAACACGGTTCTTTTCTTCTGAGTACACTCAAGTTTCCTGCTGTATTAGAGACTCTAGAAAGCAAGAGCTTGCTTCTTGCTCTAAAGCAGAGTGTGATCAATGGATGAGAACTCTGCTGTGTGTTTCACTTCAGAAATGGAGTTAAATCCCAGGCTCTGAGACTTCCTAAAGGAAGACTTCATTTCAAGGAAGGGCAGTTACTTTCAGCTCAAACGAACTACATCATTCACGAAGCTCACACGTTTCTCACCTTCACTGACAAGCATTGGATGTTAGAGGACCTGTGGTTTGTTTCAGTTTCAGAAGCAGAGTTGAACTAGATATGGTCCGTATGTGTATAAAACACCATTCTTTTGTTCTGAGCACACTCAGGTTTCCTGGTGTATTAGAGACTCTGGAAAGCAAGAGCGTGCTTCTTGCTCTAAAGCAGAGTGTGAACAATGGATGAGAACTCTGCTGTGTGTTTCACTTCAGAAATGGAGTTCAATCCCAGGCTCTGAGTCTTAATAAAAGCAAGACTTCTTTTCAGGTAAGGGCAGTAACTTTTCAGCTCAAACAAACTAAATCCTTCACGAAGATCACTCATTTCTCATCTTAACAGAGAATCATTGGATGTTAGAGGACATTTGCTTTGTATCAATTTCAAGCAGAGTTGAACTACATATGGTCCGTATGTATAGGAAATGCGGTTCTTTTCTTCTGAGGACACTCACGTTTCCTGCTGTTTTAGAGACTCTACAATGCAAGAGCTTGCTTCTTGCTCTAAAGCAGAGTGTGATCAATGGATGAGAACTCTGCTGTGTGTTTCACTTCAGAAATGGAGTTCAATCCCCGGCTCTGAGTCTTCCTACATGCAAAACTTCATTTCAGGTAAGGGCAGTCAATTTTCAGCTAAAACGATCTACATCATTCACGAAGCTCACACGTTCCTCATCTTAACTGACAAACATTGGATGTTAGAGGACCAGTACTTTGTATCAGTTTCAGAAGCAGAGTTGGACTAGATATGATCCGCATGTATAGGAATCACGGTTCTTTCTTCTGAGCACACTCACTTTTCCTGCTGTAATAGAGATTCTAATAAGCAAGGGCGTGCTTCTTGCTCAAAAGCAGAGTGTGATCCATGGATGAGAACTGTGTTGTGTGTTTCCCTTCAGAAATGGAGTTAAATTCCAGGCTCTGTTTCTTCCTACAAGCAAGACTTCGTTTCAGGTAAGGGCAGTCACTTTTCAGGTCAAAGGAACTACATCGTTCAGGAAGCTCACACGTTCCTCATCTTAACTGACAAGCATTGGATGTTAGAGGACCAGGGCTTTGTATCAGTTTCAGAAGCAGAGTTGGACTAGATATGATCCGTATGTATAGGAATCATGGTTCTTCCTTCTGAGCACACTCACTTTTCCTGATGTATTAGAGATTCCAGTAAGCAAGAGCATGCTTCTTGCAAAAAAGCAGAGTGTGATCCATGGATGAGAATTGTGTTGTGTGTTTCCCTTCAGAAATGGAGTTAAATTCCAGGCTCTGTTTCTTCCTACAAGCAAGACTTTGTTTCAGGTAAGGGCAGTTACTTTTCAGCTCAAAGGAATTACATCGTTCAGGAATCTCACACGTTTCTCATATTAACTGACAAGCATCGTATGTTAGAGGACCAGTACTTTGTATCAGTTTCAGAAGCAGAGTTGGACTAGATATGGTCCGTATGTGTAGGAAAAACCGTTCATTTGTACTCTGCACACTCACGTTTCCTGCTGTATTAGAGACTCTAGAAAGCAAGAGCGTGCTTCTTGCTCTAAAGCAGAGTGTGATCAATGGATGAGAACTCTGTTGTGTATTTCACTTCAGAAATGGAGTTAAATCCCTGGCTCTGAGTCTTCCTACAAGCAAGACTTCGTTTCAGGTAAGGGCAGTCACTTTACAGCTCAAACGGACTACATCGTTCACGAAGCTCACAAGTTTCTCATGTTAACTGACAAGCATGGATGTTAGAGGACCAGTGCTTTGTATCAGTTTCAGAAGCAGAGTTGGGCTAGATATGTTCCGTATGTGTAAGAAATACCGTTCATTGTTCTCAGCACACTCATGTTTCCTACTGTTTTAGAGACACTAGAATGTTAGAGCCTGCTTCTTGCTCTAAAGCAGAGTGTGATCCATGTATGAGAACTGTGTTGTGTGTTTCCCTTCAGAAATGGAGTTAAATCCCAGGATCTGTGTCTTCCTACAAGCAAGATCGTTTCAGGTAAAGGCAGTCACTTTTCATCTCAAAAGAATTAAATCGGACTCGAAGCTCACACGTTTCTCATCTTAACTGACAAGCATTGGATGTTAGAGTACCAGTGCTTTGTATCTGTTTCAGAAGGAGAGTTGGGCTAGATATGGTCCGTATGTGTAAGAAGTACCGTTCATTGTTCTCAGCACACTCAGGTTTCCTGCTGTATTAGAGACTCTGGAAAGCAAGTGCTAGCTTCTTGCTCTAAAGCAGAGTGTTATCAATGGATGAGAACCCTGTTTTGTGTTTCACTTCAGATATGGAGTTAAATCCCAGGCTCTGAGTCTTCCTACAAGCAAGACTTCGTTTCAGGTAAGGGCATTTACTTTACAGCTCAAATGGACTACATTGTTCACGAAGCTCACAAGTATCTCATCTTAACTGAGAAGCATTGGATGTTAGAGGACCTTTGCTTTACATCAATTTCAAGCAGAGTTGAACTAGATATCGTCCTTATGTATAAGAAACAGGGTTCTTTTCTTCTGAGTACACTCACGTTTCCTGCTGTATTAGAGACTCTAGAAAGCAAGAGCTTGCTTCTTGCTCTAAAGCAGAGTGTGATCAATGGATGAGAACTCTGCTGTGTGTTTCACTTCAGAAATGGAGTTAAATCCCAGGCTCTGAGACTTCCTAAAGGAAGACTTCATTTCAAGTAAGGGCAGTTACTTTCAGCACAAAGGAACTACATCATTCACGAAGCTCACACGTTTCTCATCTTCACTGACAAGCATTGGATGTTAGAGGACCTGTGGTTTGTTTCAGTTTCAGAAGCAGAGTTGAACTAGAAAACGTCCGTATGTGTATAAAACACCATTCTTTGTTCTGAGCACACTCAGGTTTCCTACTGTATTAGAGACTCTGGAAAGGAAGAGCGTGCATCTTGCTCTAAAGCAGAGTGTGAACAATGGGTGAGAACTCTGCTGTGTGTTTCACTTCAGAAATGGTGTTCAATCCCCGGCTCTGAGTCTTCCTACAAGCAATACTTCGTTTCAGGTAAGGGCAGTCACTTTTCAGCTCAACCGAACTACATCCTTCACGAAGTTCACACGTTCCTCATCTTAACTGACAAGCATTGGATGTAAGAGGACCCTTGCTTTGTATCCATTTCAAGCAGAGTTGAACTAGATATGGTCCGTATGTATAGGAAACACGGTTCTGTTCTTCTGAGCACACTCACGTTTCCTGCGGCATTAGAGACTCTAGAAAGCAAGAGCTTGCTTCTTGCTCTAAAGCAGAGTGTGAACAATGGATGAGAACTCTGCTGTGTGTTTCACAACAGAAATGTTGTTAAATCCCAGGCTCTGGGTCTTACTAAAAGCAAGACTTCTTTTCAGGTAAGGGCAGTCACTTTTCAGCTCAAACAAACTAAATCCTTCACGACGCTCACACATATCTCATCTTAACTGAGAATCATTTGATGTTAGAGGACCTTTGCTTTGTATCAATTTCAAGCAGAGTTGAACTAGGTATGGTCCGTATGTATAGGAAATACGGTTCTTTTCGTCTGAGGACACTCACAGATCCTGCTGTGTTAGAGATTCTACAAAGCAAGAGCTTGCTTCTTGCTCTAAAGCAGAGTGTGATCAATGGATGAGAACTCTGCTGTGTGTTTCACTTCAGAAATGGAGTTCAATCCCCGACTCTGAGTCTTCCCACAAGAAATACTTCGTTTCAGGTAAGGGCAGTCAATTTTCAGCTAAAACGAACTACATCGTTCACGAAGTTCACACGTTCCTCATCTTAACTGACAAGCATTGGATGTTAGAGGACCAGTGCTTTGTATCAATTTCAGACGCAGAGTTGGACTAGATATGATCCGTATATATAGGAATCATGGTTCTTTCTTCTGAGCACACTCACTTTTCCTGCTGTATTAGAGATTCTAATAAGCAAGAGCGTTCTTCTTGCTCAAAAGCAGAGTGTGATCCATGGATGAGAACTGTGTTGTGTGTTTCCCTTCAGAAATGGAGTTAAATTCCAGGCGCTGTTTCTTCCTACAAGCAAGACTTCGTTTCAGGTAAGGGCAGTCACTTTTCAGCTCAAAGGAACTACATCGTTCAGGAAGCTCACACGTTTCTCATATTAACTGACAAGCATCAGATGTTAGAGGACCAGTACTTTGTATCAGTTTCAGAAGCAGAGTTGGACTAGATATGGTCCGTATGTGTAGGAAACACCGTTCATTTGTTCTCAGCACACTCAATTTTCCTGCTGTCTTAGAGACTCTAGAAAGCTAGAGCGTGCTTCTTGCTCTACAACAGAGTGTGATCAATGGATGAGAACTCTGTTGTGTGTTTCACTTCAGAAATGGACTTAAATCCCTGGCTCTGAGTCTTCCTACAAGCAAGACTTCATTTCAGGTAAGGGCATTTAATTTACAGCTCAAACGAACTATGTCGTTCACAATGCTCACACCTTTCTCATCTTAACTGAGAAGCATTGGATGTTAGAGGACCTTTGCTTTGTATCAGTTTCAAGCAGAGTTGAACTAGATATGGTCCGTATGTATAGAAAACACAGTTCTTTTCTTCTGAGCACACTCATGTTTCCTGCTGTTTTAGAGACACTAGAATGTTAGAGCCTGCTTCTTGCTCTAAAGTAGAGTGTGATCCATGGATGAGAACTGTGTTGTGTGTTTCCCTTCAGAAATGGAGTTAAATCCCAGGATCTGTGTCTTCCTACAAGCAAGATCGTTTCAGGTAAAGGCAGTCACTTTTCATCTCAAAAGAATTAAATCGGACTCGAAGCTCACACGTTTCTCATCTTAACTGACAAGCATTGGATGTTAGAGTACCAGTGCTTTGTATCAGTTTCAGAAGCAGAGTTGGGCTAGATATGGTCCGTACGTGTAGGAAACTCCGTTCATTTTTCTCAGCACACTCAGTTTTCCTGCTGTATTAGAGACTATGGAAAGCAAGTGCTTGCTTCTTGCTCTAAAGCAGAGTGTGATCAATGGATGAGAACCCTGTTTTGTGTTTCACTTCAGAAATGGAGTTAAATCCCAGGCTCTGAGTCTCCCTACAAGCAAGACTTCGTTTCAGGTAAGGGCATTTACTTTACAGCTCAAACGGACTATATTGTTCACGAAGCTCACAAGTATCTCATCTTAACTGAGAAGCATTGGATGTTAGAGGACCTTTGCTTTGCATCAATTTCAACCAGAGTTGAACTAGATATGGTCCTTATGTATAGGAAACACGGTTCTTTTCTTCTGAGCACACTCACGTTTCCTGCTGATTTAGAGACTCTAGAAAGCAATAGCTTGCTTCTTGCTCTAAAGCAGAATGTGATCAATGGATGAGAACACTGTTGTGTGTTTCCCTTAAGAAATGGATTTAAATCCCAGGCTCTGAGTCTTCCTACAAGAAGGACTTCGTTTCAGGTAAGGGAATTTACTTTACAACTCAAATGAACTACATCGTTCACGAAGCTCACACGTTTCTCATCTTAACTGACAAACATTGGATGATAGAGGACCTGTGGTTTGTTTTAATTTCAGAAGCAGAGTTGGACAAGATATGGTCCGTATGTGTAGGAAACACCGTTCTTTTGTTCTCATCACACTCATGTTTCCTGCTGTCTTAGAGACTCTAGAAAGCAAGAGTGTGTTTCTTCCTGTAAAGCAGAGTGTGAACAATGGATGAGAACTCTGCTGTGTGTTTCACTTCAGAAATTGAGTTCAATCCCCGGCTCTGAGTCTTCCTACAAGCAATACTTCGTTTCAGGTAAGGGCAGTCAATTTTCAGCTAAAACGAACTACATCGTTCACGAAGTTCACACGTTCCTCATCTTAACTGACAAGCATTGGATGTTAGAGGACCAGTGCTTTGTATCAGTTTCAGAAGCAGAGTTGGAATAGTTATGATCCGTATGTATAGGAATCACTGTTCTTTCTTCTGCGCACACTCACTTTTCCTGCTGTGTTAGAGATTCTAATAAGCAAGAGCGTGCTTCTTGCTCAAAAACACAGTGTGATCCATGGATGAGAACTGTGTTGTGTGTTTCCCTTCAGAAATGGAGTTAAATCCCAGGCTCTGAGTCTTCTGACAAGCAAGACTTCGTTTCAGGCAAGAGATGTTACTTTACAGCTCAAATGAACTACATCGTTCACGAAGCTCACACGTTTCTCATCTTAACTGACAAGCATTGGATGTTAGAGGACCAGTGGTTTGTATCAGTTTCAGAAGCAGAGTTGGACTAGAAATGATCCATATGGGTAGGAAACACCGTTCATTTGTTCTCAGCACACTCAAGTTTCCTGCTGTCTTAGAGACACTAGAATGTTAGAGCGTGCTTCTTGCTCTAAAGCAGAGTGTGATCAATGGATGAGAACTCTGTTGTGTATTTCATTTCCGAAATAGAGTTAAATCCCTTGCTGTGAGTCCTCCTCCAAGCAAGACTTCGTTTCAGGTAAGGGCAGTCACTATACAGCTCAAACGAACTACATCGTTCACGAAGCTAACACGTTTCTCATCTTAACTGACAAGCATTGGATGTTACAGGGACTTAGCTTTGTATCAATTTCAAGCAGAGTTGAACTAGATATGGTCCATATGTATAGGAAACACGGTTCTTTTCTTCTGTGGACACTCACGTTTCCTGATGTATTAGAGACTCTAGAAAGCAAGATCGTGCTTCTTGCTCTAAAGCAGAGTGTGATCCATGGATGAGAACTGTGTTGTGTGTTTCCCTTCAGAAATGGAGTTAAATCCCAGGATCTGTGTCTTCCTACAAGCAAGATCATTTCAGGTAAAGGCAGTCACTTTTCAGCTCAAACGAATTACATCGGTCACGAAGCTCACACGTTTCTCATCTTAACTGACAAGCATTGGATGTTAGAGTACCAGTGCTTTGTATCAGTTTCAGAATCAGAGTTGGGCTACATATGGTCCGTATGTGTAAGAAGTACCGTTCATTGGTTCAGCACACTCAGGTTTCCTGCTGTATTAGAGACTCTGAAAAGCAAGTGCTTGCTTCTTGCTCTAAAGCAGAGTGTGATCAATGGATGAGAACCCTGTTTTGTGTTTCACTTCAGAAATGGAGTTAAGTCCCTGGCTCTGAGTCTTCCTAAAATCAAGACTTCATTTCACGTAAGGGAATTTAATTTATAGCTCAAACGAACTATATCGTTCACAAAGCTCACACGTATCTCATCTTAACTGAGAAGCATTGGATGTTAGAGGACCTTTGCTTTGCATCAATTTCAAGCAGAGTTGAACTAGATATGGTCCGTATGTATAGGAAACACGGTTCTTTTCTTCTGAGTACACTCACGTTTCCTGCTGTATTAGAGACTCTAGAAAGCAAGAGCGTGCTTCTTGCTCTAAAGCAGAGTGTGATCAATGGATGAGAACTCTGCTGAGTGTTTCCCTTCAGAAATGGAGTTAAATCACAGGCACTGAGTCTTCCGACAAGCAAGACTTCGTTTCAGGCAAGAGATGTTACTTTACAGCTCAAATGAACTACATCGTTCACGAAGCTCACACGTTTGTCGTCTTAACTGACAAGCATTGGATGTTAGAGGACCAGTGCTTTGTATCAGTTTCAGAAGCAGAGTTGGACTAGATATGATCCATATGGGTTGGAAACACCGTTCATTTGTTCTCAGCACACTGAAGTTTCCTGCTGTCTTAGAGACACTAGAATGTTAGAGCGTGCTTCTTGCTCTAAAGCAGAGTGTGATCAATGGATGAGAACTCTGTTGTGTGTTTCATTTCAGAAATGGAGTTAAATCCCTGGCTCTGATTCTTCCTCCAAGCAACTTCGTTTCAGTTAAGGGCAGTCACTTTACAGCTCAAACGAACTACATCGTTCACGAAGCTCACACGTTCCTCATCTTAACTGACAAGCATTGGATGTAAGAGGACCTTTGGTTTGTATCAATTTCAAGCAGAGTTGAACATGATATGGTCCTTATGTATAGGAAACACGGTTCTTTTCTTCTGAGGACACTCACGTTTGCTGCTGTATTAGAGACTCTAGAATGCAAGAGCGTGCTTCTTGCTCTAAAGCAGAGTGTGATCCATGGTTGAGAACTGTGTTGTGTGTTTCCCTTCAGAAATGGAGTTAAATCCAAGGCTCTGTGTCTTCCTACAAGCAAGAACGTTTCAGGTAAAGGCAGTCACTTTTCAGCTCAAACAAACTACATCGTTCAGGAACCTCACACGTTTCTCATCTTAACTGACAAGCATTGGATGTTAGAGGACCAGTGCTTTGTATCAGTTTCAGAAGCAGAGTTGGGCTAGATATGTTCCGTATGTGTAAGAAATACCGTTCATTGTTCTCAGCACACTCTCGTTTTCTGCTGTATTAGAGACTCTAGAAAGCAAGAGCTTGCTTCTTGCTCTAAAGCAGAGTGTGATCACTGGATGAGAACCCTGTTTTGTGTTTCACTTCAGAAATGTAGTTAAATCCCAGGCTCTGAGTCTTCCGACAAGCAAGACTTCGTTTCAGTTAAGGGCATTTACGTTACAGCTCAAACGAACTATATCGTTCACGAAGCTCACACGTATCTCACCTTAACTGAGAAGCATTGGATGTTAGAGGGACTTTGCTCTGCATCAATTTCAACCAGAGTTGAACTAGATATCGTCCTTATGTATAGGAAACACGGTTCTTTTCTTCTGAGTACACTCACGTTATCTGCTGTATTAGAGACTCTAGAAAGCAAGAGCTTGCTTCTTGCTCTAAAGCAGAGTGTGATCAATGGATGAGAACTCTGCTGTGTGTTTCACTTCAGAAATGGAGTTAAATCCCAGGCTCTGAGACTTCCTAAAGGAAGACTTCATTTCAAGGAAGGGCAGTTACTTTCAGCTCAAACGAACTACATCATTCACGAAGCTCACACGTTTCTCACCTTCACTGACAAGCATTGGATGTTAGAGGACCTGTGGTTTGTTTCAGTTTCAGAAGCAGAGTTGAACTAGATATGGTCCGTATGTGTATAAAACACCATTCTTTTGTTCTGAGCACACTCAGGTTTCCTGGTGTATTAGAGACTCTGGAAAGCAAGAGCGTGCTTCTTGCTCTAAAGCAGAGTGTGAACAATGGATGAGAACTCTGCTGTGTGTTTCACTTCAGAAATGGAGTTCAATCCCAGGCTCTGAGTCTTAATAAAAGCAAGACTTCTTTTCAGGTAAGGGCAGTCACTTTTCAGCTCAAACAAACTAAATCCTTCATGAAGATCACTCATTTCTCATCTTAACAGAGAATCATTGGATGTTAGAGGACATTTGCTTTGTATCAATTTCAAGCAGAGTTGAACTACATATGGTCCGTATGTATAGGAAATGCGGTTCTTTTCTTCTGACGACACTCACGTTTCCTGCTGTATTAGAGATTCTAATAAGCAAGAGCGTTCTTCTTGCTCAAAAGCAGAGTGTGATCCATGGATGAGAACTGTGTTGTGTGTTTCCCTTCAGAAATGGAGTTAAATTCCAGGCGCTGTTTCTTCCTACAAGCAAGACTTCGTTTCAGGTAAGGGCAGTCTCTTTTCAGCTCAAAGGAACTACATCGTTCAGGAAGCTCACACGTTTCTCATATTAACTGACAAGCATCAGATGTTAGAGGACCAGTACTTTGTATCAGTTTCAGAAGCAGAGTTGGACTAGATATGGTCCGTATGTGTAGGAAACACCGTTCATTTGTTCTCAGCACACTCAATTTTCCTGCTGTCTTAGAGACTCTAGAAAGCTAGAGCGTGCTTCTTGCTCTACAACAGAGTGTGATCAATGGATGAGAACTCTGTTGTGTGTTTCACTTCAGAAATGGACTTAAATCCCTGGCTCTGAGTCTTCCTACAAGCAAGACTTCATTTCAGGTAAGGGCATTTAATTTACAGCTCAAACGAACTATGTCGTTCACAATGCTCACACCTTTCTCATCTTAACTGAGAAGCATTGGATGTTAGAGGACCTTTGCTTTGTATCAGTTTCAAGCAGAGTTGAACTAGATATGGTCCGTATGTATAGAAAACACAGTTCTTTTCTTCTGAGCACACTCATGTTTCCTGCTGTTTTAGAGACACTAGAATGTTAGAGCCTGCTTCTTGCTCTAAAGTAGAGTGTGATCCATGGATGAGAACTGTGTTGTGTGTTTCCCTTCAGAAATGGAGTTAAATCCCAGGATCTGTGTCTTTCTACAAGCAAGATCGTTTCAGGTAAAGGCAGTCACTTTTCATCTCAAAAGAATTAAATCGGACCCTAAGCTCACACGTTTCTCATCTTAACTGACAAGCATTGGATGTTAGAGTACCAGTGCTTTGTATCAGTTTCAGAAGCAGAGTTGGGCTAGATATGGTCCGTACGTGTAGGAAACTCCGTTCATTTTTCTCAGCACACTCAGGTTTCCTGCTGTATTAGAGACTATGGAAAGCAAGTGCTTGCTTCTTGCTCTAAAGCAGAGTGTGATCAATGGATGAGAACCCTGTTTTGTGTTTCACTTCAGAAATGGAGTTAAATCCCAGGCTCTGAGTCTCCCTACAAGCAAGACTTCGTTTCAGGTAAGGGCATTTACTTTACAGCTCAAACGGACTATATTGTTCACGAAGCTCACAAGTATCTCATCTTAACTGAGAAGCATTGGATGTTAGAGGACCTTTGCTTTGCATCAATTTCAACCAGAGTTGAACTAGATATGGTCCTTATGTATAGGAATCACGGTTCTTTTCTTCTGAGTACACTCACGTTTCCTGCTGTATTAGAGACTCTAGAAAGCAAGAGCTTGCTTCTTACTCTAAAGAAGAGTGTGAACAATGGATGAGAACTCTGCTGTGTGTTTCACTTCAGAAATGGAGTTTAATCCCCGGCTCTGAGTCTTCCTACAAGCAATACTTCGTTTCAGGTAAGGGCAGTCACTTTTCAGCTCAAACGAACTACATCGTTCTTGACGTTCACATGTTCTTCATCTTAACTGACAAGCATTGGATGTAAGAGGACCTTTGCTTTGTATCAATTTCAAGCAGAGTTGAACATGATATGGTCCGTATGTATAGGAAACACGGTTCTTTTCTTCTGAGCACACTCACGTTTCCTGCTGATTTAGAGACTCTAGAAAGCAATAGCTTGCTTCTTGCTCTAAAGCAGAATGTGATCAATGGATGAGAACACTGTTGTGTGTTTCCCTTAAGAAATGGATTTAAATCCCAGGCTCTGAGTCTTCCTACAAGAAGGACTTCGTTTCAGGTAAGGGAATTTACTTTACAACTCAAATGAACTACATCGTTCACGAAGCTCACACGTTTCTCATCTTAACTGACAAACATTGGATGATAGAGGACCTGTGGTTTGTTTTAATTTCAGAAGCAGAGTTGGACAAGATATGGTCCGTATGTGTAGGAAACACCGTTCTTTTGTTCTCATCACACTCATGTTTCCTGCTGTCTTAGAGACTCTAGAAAGCAAGAGTGTGCTTCTTCCTGTAAAGCAGAGTGTGAACAATGGATGAGAACTCTGCTGTGTGTTTCACTTCAGAAATGGAGTTCAATCCCCGGCTCTGAGTCTTCCTACAAGCAATACTTCGTTCCAGGTAAGGGCAGTCAATTTTCAGCTAAAACGAACTACATCGTTCACGAAGTTCACACGTTCCTCATCTTAACTGACAAGCATTGGATGTTAGAGGACCAGTGCTTTGTATCAGTTTCAGAAGCAGAGTTGGACTAGTTATGATCCGTATGTATAGGAATCACTGTTCTTTCTTCTGCGCACACTCACTTTTCCTGCTGTGTTAGAGATTCTAATAAGCAAGAGCGTGCTTCTTGCTCAAAAACAGAGTGTGATCCATGGATGAGAACTGTGTTGTGTGTTTCCCTTCAGAAATGGAGTTAAATCCCAGGCTCTGAGTCTTCCGACAAGCAAGACTTCGTTTCAGGCAAGAGATGTTACTTTACAGCTCAAATGAACTACATCGTTCACGAAGCTCACACGTTTCTCATCTTAACTGACAAGCATTGGATGTTAGAGGACCAGTGGTTTGTATCAGTTTCAGAAGCAGAGTTGGACTAGAAATGATCCATATGGGTAGGAAACACCGTTCATTTGTTCTCAGCACACTCAAGTTTCCTGCTGTCTTAGAGACACTAGAATGTTAGAGCGTGCTTCTTGCTCTAAAGCAGAGTGTGATCAATGGATGAGAACTCTGTTGTGTATTTCATTTCCGAAATAGAGTTAAATCCCTTGCTGTGAGTCCTCCTCCAAGCAAGACTTCGTTTCAGGTAAGGGCAGTCACTATACAGCTCAAACGAACTACATCGTTCACGAAGCTAACACGTTTCTCATCTTAACTGACAAGCATTGGATGTTACAGGGACTTTGCTTTGTATCAATTTCAAGCAGAGTTGAACTAGATATGGTCCATATGTATAGGAAACACGGTTCTTTTCTTCTGTGGACACTCACGTTTCCTGATGTATTAGAGACTCTAGAAAGCAAGAGCGTGCTTCTTGCTCTAAAGCAGAGTGTGATCCATGGATGAGAACTGTGTTGTGTGTTTCCCTTCAGAAATGGAGTTAAATCCCAGGATCTGTGTCTTCCTACAAGCAAGATCATTTCAGGTAAAGGCAGTCACTTTTCAGCTCAAACGAATTACATCGGTCACGAAGCTCACACGTTTCTCATCTTAACTGACAAGCATTTGATGTTAGAGTACCAGTGCTTTGTATTAGTTTCAAAATCAGAGTTGGGCTACATATGGTCCGTATGTGTAAGAAGTACCGTTCATTGGTTCAGCACACTCAGGTTTCCTGCTGTATTAGAGACTCTGAAAAGCAAGTGCTTGCTTCTTGCTCTAAAGCAGAGTGTGATCAATGGATGAGAACCCTGTTTTGTGTTTCACTTCAGAAATGGAGTTAAGTCCCTGGCTCTGAGTCTTCCTAAAATCAAGACTTCATTTCACGTAAGGGAATTTAATTTATAGCTCAAACGAACTATATCGTTCACAAAGCTCACACGTATCTCATCTTAACTGAGAAGCATTGGATGTTAGAGGACCTTTGCTTTGCATCAATTTCAAGCAGAGTTGAACTAGATATGGTCCGTATGTATAGGAAACACGGTTCTTTTCTTCTGAGTACACTCACGTTTCCTGCTGTATTAGAGACTCTAGAAAGCAAGAGCGTGCTTCTTGCTCTAAAGCAGAGTGTGATCAATGGATGAGAACCCTGCTGTGTGTTTCCCTTCAGAAATGGAGTTAAATCACAGGCACTGAGTCTTCCGACAAGCAAGACTTCGTTTCAGGCAAGAGATGTTACTTTACAGCTCAAATGAACTACATCGTTCACGAAGCTCACACGTTTGTCGTCTTAACTGACAAGCATTGGATGTTAGAGGACCAGTGCTTTGTATCAGTTTCAGAAGCAGAGTTGGACTAGATATGATCCATATGGGTTGGAAACACCGTTCATTTGTTCTCAGCACACTGAAGTTTCCTGCTGTCTTAGAGACACTAGAATGTTAGAGCGTGCTTCTTGCTCTAAAGCAGAGTGTGATCAATGGATGAGAACTCTGTTGTGTGTTTCATTTCAGAAATGGAGTTAAATCCCTGGCTCTGAGTCTTCCTCCAAGCAACTTCGTTTCAGTTAAGGGCAGTCACTTTACAGCTCAAACGAACTACATCGTTCACGAAGCTCACACGTTCCTCATCTTAACTGACAAGCATTGGATGTAAGAGGACCTTTGCTTTGTATCAATTTCAAGCAGAGTTGAACATGATATGGTCCTTATGTATAGGAAACACGGTTCTTTTCTTCTGAGGACACTCACGTTTGCTGCTGTATTAGAGACTCTAGAATGCAAGAGCGTGCTTCTTGCTCTAAAGCAGAGTGTGATCCATGGTTGAGAACTGTGTTGTGTGTTTCCCTTCAGAAATGGAGTTAAATCCAAGGCTCTGTGTCTTCCTACAAGCAAGAACGTTTCAGGTAAAGGCAGTCACTTTTCAGCTCAAACAAACTACATCGTTCAGAAACCTCACACGTTTCTCATCTTAACTGACAAGCATTGGATGTTAGAGGACCAGTGCTTTGTATCAGTTTCAGAAGCAGAGTTGGGCTAGATATGGTCCGTATGTGTAAGAAATACCGTTCATTGTTCTCAGCACACTCTCGTTTTCTGCTGTATTAGAGACTCTAGAAAGCAAGAGCTTGCTTCTTGCTCTAAAGCAGAGTGTGATCACTGGATGAGAACCCTGTTTTGTGTTTCACTTCAGAAATGGAGTTAAATCCCAGGCTCTGAGTCTTCCGACAAGCAAGACTTCGTTTCAGTTAAGGGCATTTACGTTACAGCTCAAACGAACTATATCGTTCACGAAGCTCACACGTATCTCACCTTAACTGAGAAGCATTGGATGTTAGAGGGACTTTGCTCTGCATCAATTTCAACCAGAGTTGAACTAGATATCGTCCTTATGTATAGGAAACACGGTTCTTTTCTTCTGAGTACACTCACGTTATCTGCTGTATTAGAGACTCTAGAAAGCAAGAGCTTGCTTCTTGCTCTAAAGCAGAGTGTGATCAATGGATGAGAACTCTGCTGTGTGTTTCACTTCAGAAATGGAGTTAAATCCCAGGCTCTGAGACTTCCTAAAGGAAGACTTCATTTCAAGGAAGGGCAGTTACTTTCAGCTCAAACGAACTACATCATTCACGAAGCTCACACGTTTCTCACCTTCACTGACAAGCATTGGATGTTAGAGGACCTGTGGTTTGTTTCAGTTTCAGAAGCAGAGTTGAACTAGATATGGTCCGTATGTGTATAAAACACCATTCTTTTGTTCTGAGCACACTCAGGTTTCCTGGTGTATTAGAGATTCTGGAAAGCAAGAGCGTGCTTCTTGCTCTAAAGCAGAGTGTGAACAATGGATGAGAACTCTGCTGTGTATTTCACTTCAGAAATGGAGTTCAATCCCAGGCTCTGAGTCTTAATAAAAGCAAGACTTCTTTTCAGGTAAGGGCAGTCACTTTTCAGCTCAAACAAACTAAATCCTTCACGAAGATCACTCATTTCTCATCTTAACAGAGAATCATTGGATGTTAGAGGACATTTGCTTTGTATCAATTTCAAGCAGAGTTGAACTACATATGGTCCGTATGTATAGGAAATGCGGTTCTTTTCTTCTGAGGACACTCACGTTTCCTGCTGTGTTAGAGACTCTACAATGCTAGAGCTTGCTTCTTGCTGTAAAGCAGAGTGTGATCAATGGATGAGAACTCTGCTGTGTGTTTCACTTCAGAAATGGAGTTCAATCCCCGGCTCTGAGTCTTCCTACATGCAATACTTCATTTCAGGTAAGGGCAGTCAATTTTCAGCTAAAACGAACTACATCGTTCACGAAGCTCACACGTTCCTCATCTTAACTGACAAACATTGGATGTTAGAGGACCAGAGCTTTGTATCAGTTTCAGAAGCAGAGTTGGACTAGATATGATCCGCATGTATAGGAATCACGGTTCTTTCTTCTGAGCACACTCACTTTTCCTGCTGTAATAGAGATTCTAATAAGCAAGGGCGTGCTTCTTGCTCAAAAGCAGAGTGTGATCCCTGGATGAGAACTGTGTTGTGTGTTTCCCTTCAGAAATGGAGTTAAATTCCAGGCTCTGTTTCTTCCTACAAGCAAGACTTCGTTTCAGGTAAGGGCAGTCACTTTTCAGCTCAAAGGAACTAAATCGTTCAGGAAGCTCACACGTTCCTCATCTTAACTGACAAGCATTGGATGTTAGAGGACCAGTGCTTTGTATCAGTTTCAGAAGCATAGTTGGACTAGATATGATCCGTATGTATAGGAATCACGGTTCTTCCTTCAGAGCACACTCACTTTTCCTGCTGTATTAGAGATGCTAGTAAGCAAGAGCATGCTTCTTGCACAAAAGCAGAGTGTGATCCATGGATGAGAATTGTGTTGTGTGTTTCCCTTCAGAAATGGAGTTAAATTCCAGGCTCTGTTTCTTCCTACAAGCAAGACTTTGTTTCAGGTAAGGGCAGTTACTTTTCAGCTCAAAGGAATTACAACGTTCAGGAAGCTCACACGTTTCTCATATTAACTGACAAGCATCGCATGTTAGAGGACCAGTACTTTGTATCAGTTTCAGAAGCAGAGTTGGACTAGATATGGTCCGTATGTGTAGGAAAAACCGTTCATTTGTACTCTGCACACTCAAGGTTCCTGCTGTCTTAGAGACTCTAGAAAGCTAGAGCGTGCTTCGTGCTCTACAACAGAGTGTGATCAATGGATGAGAACTCTGCTGTGTGTTTCACTTCAGAAATGGAGTTAAATCCCAGGCTCTGAGAATTCCTAAAGGAAGACTTCATTTCAAGGAAGGGCAGTTACTTTCAGCTCAAACGAACTACATCATTCACGAAGCTCACATGTTTCTCATCTTCAAAGACAAGCATTGGATGTTAGAGGACCTGTGGTTTGTTTCAGTTTCAGAAGCAGAGTTGAACTAGATATGGTCCGTATGTGTATAAAACACCATTCTTTTGTTCTGAGCTCACTCATGTTTCCTGCTGTATTAGAGACTCTGGAAAGCAAGATCGTGCTTCTTGCTCTAAAGCAGAGTGTGAACAATGGATGAGAACTCTGCTGTGTGTTTCACTTCAGAAATGGTGCTCAATCCCCGGCTCTGAGTCTTCCTACAAGCAATACTTTGTTTCAGGTAAGGGCAGTCACTTTTCAGCTCAAACGAACTACATCCTTCACGAAGTTCACACGTTCCTCGCTTAACTGACAAGCATTGGATGTAAGAGGACCCTTGCTTTGTATCCATTTCAAGCAGAGTTGAACTAGATATGGTCCGTATGTATAGGAACCACGGTTCTTTTCTTCTGAGCACACTAACGTTTCCTGCTGCATTAGAGACTCTAGAAAGCAAGAGCTTGCTTCTTGCTCTAAAGCAGATTGTGAACAATGGATGAGAACTCTGCTGTGTGTTTCACAACAGAAATGTTGTTAAATCCCAGGCTCTGAGGCTTACTAAAAGCAAGACTTCTTTTCAGGTAAGGGCAGTCACTTTTCAGCTCAAACAAACTAAATCCTTCACAAAGCTCACTCATTTCTCATCTTAACTGAGAATCATTTGATGTTAGAGGACCTTTGCTTTGTATCAATTTCAAGCAGAGTTGAACTAGGTACGGTCCGTATGTATAGGAAATATGGTTCTTTTCTTCTGAGGACACTCACGTTTCCTGCTGTGTTAGAGACTCTACAAAGCAAGAGCTTGCTTCTTGCTCTAAAGCAGAGTGTGATCAATGGATGAGAACTCTGTTGTGTATTTCATTTCCGAAATAGAGTTAAATCCCTTGCTGTGAGTCCTCCTACAAGCAAGACTATGTTTCAGGTAAGGGCAGTCACTATACAGCTCAAATGAACTACATCGTTCACGAAGCTAACACGTTTCTCATCTTAACTGACAAGCATTGGATGTTACAGGGACTTTGCTTTGTATCAATTTCAAGCAGAGTTGAACTAGATATGGTCCATATGTATAGGAAACACGGTTCTTTTCTTCTGTGGACACTCACGTTTCCTGATGTATTAGAGACTCTAGAAAGCAAGAGCCTGCTTCTTGCTCTAAAGCAGAGTGTGATCCATGGATGAGAACTGTGTTGTGTGTTTCCCTTCAGAAATGGAGTTAAATCCCAGGATCTGTGTCTTCCTACAAGCAAGATCATTTCAGGTAAAGGCAGTCACTTTTCAGCTCAAACGAATTACATTGGTCACGAAGCTCACACGTTTCTCATCTTAACTGACAAGCATTGGATGTTAGAGTACCAGTGCTTTGTATCAGTTTCAGAATCAGAGTTGGGCTACATATGGTCCGTATGTGTAAGAAATACCGTTCATTGTTCTCAGCACACTCTCGTTTTCTGCTGTATTAGAGACTCTAGAAAGCAAGAGCTTGCTTCTTGCTCTAAAGCAGAGTGTGATCACTGGATGAGAACCCTGTTTTGTGTTTCACTTCAGAAATGGAGTTAAATCCCAGGCTCTGAGTCTTCCGACAAGCAAGACTTCGTTTCAGTTAAGGGCATTTACGTTACAGCTCAAACGAACTATATCGTTCACGAAGCTCACACGTATCTCACCTTAACTGAGAAGCATTGGATGTTAGAGGGACTTTGCTCTGCATCAATTTCAACCAGAGTTGAACTAGATATCGTCCTTATGTATAGGAAACACGGTTCTTTTCTTCTGAGTACACTCACGTTATCTGCTGTATTAGAGACTCTAGAAAGCAAGAGCTTGCTTCTTGCTCTAAAGCAGAGTGTGATCAATGGATGAGAACTCTGCTGTGTGTTTCACTTCAGAAATGGAGTTAAATCCCAGGCTCTGAGACTTCCTAAAGGAAGACTTCATTTCAAGGAAGGGCAGTTACTTTCAGCTCAAACGAACTACATCATTCACGAAGCTCACACGTTTCTCACCTTCACTGACAAGCATTGGATGTTAGAGGACCTGTGGTTTGTTTCAGTTTCAGAAGCAGAGTTGAACTAGATATGGTCCGTATGTGTATAAAACACCATTCTTTTGTTCTGAGCACACTCAGGTTTCCTGGTGTATTAGAGACTCTGGAAAGCAAGAGCGTGCTTCTTGCTCTAAAGCAGAGTGTGAACAATGGATGAGAACTCTGCTGTGTGTTTCACTTCAGAAATGGAGTTCAATCCCAGGCTCTGAGTCTTAATAAAAGCAAGACTTCTTTTCAGGTAAGGGCAGTCACTTTTCAGCTCAAACAAACTAAATCCTTCACGAAGATCACTCATTTCTCATCTTAACAGAGAATCATTGGATGTTAGAGGACATTTGCTTTGTATCAATTTCAAGCAGAGTTGAACTACATATGGTCCGTATGTATAGGAAATGCGGTTCTTTTCTTCTGAGGACACTCACGTTTCCTGCTGTGTTAGAGACTCTACAATGCTAGAGCTTGCTTCTTGCTGTAAAGCAGAGTGTGATCAATGGATGAGAACTCTGCTGTGTGTTTCACTTCAGAAATGGAGTTCAATCCCCGGCTCTGAGTCTTCCTACATGCAATACTTCATTTCAGGTAAGGGCAGTCAATTTTCAGCTAAAACGAACTACATCGTTCACGAAGCTCACACGTTCCTCATCTTAACTGACAAACATTGGATGTTAGAGGACCAGTGCTTTGTATCAGTTTCAGAAGCAGAGTTGGACTAGATATGATCCTCATGTATAGGAATCACGGTTCTTTCTTCTGAGCACACTCACTTTTCCTGCTGTAATAGAGATTCTAATAAGCAAGGGCGTGCTTCTTGCTCAAAAGCAGAGTGTGATCCCTGGATGAGAACTGTGTTGTGTGTTTCCCTTCAGAAATGGAGTTAAATTCCAGGCTCTGTTTCTTCCTACAAGCAAGACTTCGTTTCAGGTAAGGGCAGTCACTTTTCAGCTCAAAGGAACTAAATCGTTCAGGAAGCTCACACGTTCCTCATCTTAACTGACAAGCATTGGATGTTAGAGGACCAGTGCTTTGTATCAGTTTCAGAAGCATAGTTGGACTAGATATGACCCGTATGTATAGGAATCACGGTTCTTCCTTCTGAGCACACTCACTTTTCCTGCTGTATTAGAGATGCTAGTAAGCAAGAGCATGCTTCTTGCACAAAAGCAGAGTGTGATCCATGGATGAGAATTGTGTTGTGTGTTTCCCTTCAGAAATGGAGTTAAATTCCAGGCTCTGTTTCTTCCTACAAGCAAGACTTTGTTTCAGGTAAGGGCAGTTACTTTTCAGCTCAAAGGAATTACATCATTCAGGAAGCTCACACGTTTCTCATATTAACTGACAAGCATCGCATGTTAGAGGACCAGTACTTTGTATCAGTTTCAGAAGCAGAGTTGGACTAGATATGGTCCGTATGTGTAGGAAAAACCGTTCATTTGTACTCTGCACACTCAAGGTTCCTGCTGTCTTAGAGACTCTAGAAAGCTAGAGCGTGCTTCGTGCTCTACAACAGAGTGTGATCAATGGATGAGAACTCTGCTGTGTGTTTCACTTCAGAAATGGAGTTAAATCCCAGGCTCTGAGAATTCCTAAAGGAAGACTTCATTTCAAGGAAGGGCAGTTACTTTCAGCTCAAACGAACTACATCATTCACGAAGCTCACATGTTTCTCATCTTCAAAGACAAGCATTGGATGTTAGAGGACCTGTGGTTTGTTTCAGTTTCAGAAGCAGAGTTGAACTAGATATGGTCCGTATGTGTATAAAACACCATTCTTTTGTTCTGAGCTCACTCATGTTTCCTGCTGTATTAGAGACTCTGGAAAGCAAGATCGTGCTTCTTGCTCTAAAGCAGAGTGTGAACAATGGATGAGAACTCTGCTGTGTGTTTCACTTCAGAAATGGTGCTCAATCCCCGGCTCTGAGTCTTCCTACAAGCAATACTTTGTTTCAGGTAAGGGCAGTCACTTTTCAGCTCAAACGAACTACATCCTTCACGAAGTTCACACGTTCCTCGCTTAACTGACAAGCATTGGATGTAAGAGGACCCTTGCTTTGTATCCATTTCAAGCAGAGTTGAACTAGATATGGTCCGTATGTATAGGAACCACGGTTCTTTTCTTCTGAGCACACTAACGTTTCCTGCTGCATTAGAGACTCTAGAAAGCAAGAGCTTGCTTCTTGCTCTAAAGCAGATTGTGAACAATGGATGAGAACTCTGCTGTGTGTTTCACAACAGAAATGTTGTTAAATCCCAGGCTCTGAGGCTTACTAAAAGCAAGACTTCTTTTCAGGTAAGGGCAGTCACTTTTCAGCTCAAACAAACTAAATCCTTCACAAAGCTCACTCATTTCTCATCTTAACTGAGAATCATTTGATGTTAGAGGACCTTTGCTTTGTATCAATTTCAAGCAGAGTTGAACTAGGTATGGTCCGTATGTATAGGAAATATGGTTCTTTTCTTCTGAGGACACTCACGTTTCCTGCTGTGTTAGAGACTCTACAAAGCAAGAGCTTGCTTCTTGCTCTAAAGCAGAGTGTGATCAATGGATGAGAACTCTGTTGTGTATTTCATTTCCGAAATAGAGTTAAATCCCTTGCTGTGAGTCCTCCTCCAAGCAAGACTTCGTTTCAGGTAAGGGCAGTCACTATACAGCTCAAACGAACTACATCGTTCACGAAGCTAACACGTTTCTCATCTTAACTGACAAGCATTGGATGTTACAGGGACTTTGCTTTGTATCAATTTCAAGCAGAGTTGAACTAGATATGGTCCATATGTATAGGAAACACGGTTCTTTTCTTCTGTGGACACTCACGTTTCCTGATGTATTAGAGACTCTAGAAAGCAAGAGCCTGCTTCTTGCTCTACAGCAGAGTGTGATCCATGGATGAGAACTGTCTTGTGTGTTTCCCTTCAGAAATGGAGTTAAATCCCAGGATCTGTGTCTTCCTACAAGCAAGATCATTTCAGGTAAAGGCAGTCACTTTTCAGCTCAAACGAATTACATCGGTCACGAAGCTCACACGTTTCTCATCTTAACTGACAAGCATTGGATGTTAGAGTACCAGTGCTTTGTATCAGTTTCAGAATCAGAGTTGGGCTACATATGGTCCGTATGTGTAAGAAGTACCGTTCATTGGTTCAGCACACTCAGGTTTCCTGCTGTATTAGAGACTCTGAAAAGCAAGTGCTTGCTTCTTGCTCTAAAGCAGAGTGTGATCAATGGATGAGAACCCTGTTTTGTGTTTCACTTCAGAAATGGAGTTAAGTCCCTGGCTCTGAGTCTTCCTAAAATCAAGACTTCATTTCACGTAAGGGAATTTAATTTATAGCTCAAACGAACTATATCATTCACAAAGCTCACACGTATCTCATCTTAACTGAGAAGCATTGGATGTTAGAGGACCTTTGCTTTGCATCAATTTCAAGCAGAGTTGAACTAGATATGGTCCGTATGTATAGGAAACACGGTTCTTTTCTTCTGAGTACACTCACGTTTCCTGCTGTATTAGAGACTCTAGAAAGCAAGAGCGTGCTTCTTGCTCTAAAGCAGAGTGTGATCAATGGATGAGAACTCTGCTGTGTGTTTCCCTTCAGAAATGGAGTTAAATCACAGGCACTGAGTCTTCCGACAAGCAAGACTTCGTTTCAGGCAAGAGATGTTACTTTACAGCTCAAATGAACTACATCGTTCACGAAGCTCACACGTTTGTCGTCTTAACTGACAAGCATTGGATGTTAGAGGACCAGTGCTTTGTATCAGTTTCAGAAGCAGAGTTGGACTAGATATGATCCATATGGGTTGGAAACACCGTTCATTTGTTCTCAGCACACTGAAGTTTCCTGCTGTCTTAGAGACACTAGAATGTTAGAGCGTGCTTCTTGCTCTAAAGCAGAGTGTGATCAATGGATGAGAACTCTGTTGTGTGTTTCATTTCAGAAATGGAGTTAAATCCCTGGCTCTGAGTCTTCCTCCAAGCAACTTCGTTTCAGTTAAGGGCAGTCACTTTACAGCTCAAACAAACTACATCGTTCACGAAGCTCACAGGTTCCTCATCTTAACTGACAAGCATTGGATGTAAGAGGACCTTTGGTTTGTATCAATTTCAAGCAGAGTTGAACATGATATGGTCCTTATGTATAGGAAACACAGTTCTTTTCTTCTGAGGACTCTCACGTTTGCTGCTGTATTAGAGACTCTAGAATGCAAGAGCGTGCTTCTTGCTCTAAAGCAGAGTGTGATCCATGGTTGAGAACTGTGTTGTGTGTTTCCCTTCAGAAATGGAGTTAAATCCAAGGCTCTGTGTCTTCCTACAAGCAAGAACGTTTCAGGTAAAGGCAGTCACTTTTCAGCTCAAACAAACTACATCGTTCAGGAACCTCACACGTTTCTCATCTTAACTGACAAGCATTGGATGTTAGAGGACCAGTGCTTTGTATCAATTTCAGAAGCAGAGTTGGGCTAGATATGTTCCGTATGTGTAAGAAATACCATTCATTGTTCTCAGCACACTCTCGTTTTCTGCTGTATTAGAGACTCTAGAAAGCAAGAGCTTGCTTCTTGCTCTAAAGCAGAGTGTGATCAATGGATGAGAACTCTGCTGTGTGTTTCACTTCAGAAATGGAGTTAAATCCCAGGCTCTGAGACTTCCTAAAGGAAGACTTCATTTCAAGGAAGGGCAGTTACTTTCAGCTCAAACGAACTACATCATTCACGAAGCTCACACGTTTCTCACCTTCACTGACAAGCATTGGATGTTAGAGGACCTGTGGTTTGTTTCAGTTTCAGAAGCAGAGTTGAACTAGATATGGTCCGTATGTGTATAAAACACCATTCTTTTGTTCTGAGCACACTCAGGTTTCCTGGTGTATTAGAGACTCTGGAAAGCAAGAGCGTGCTTCTTGCTCTAAAGCAGAGTGTGAACAATGGATGAGAACTCTGCTGTGTGTTTCACTTCAGAAATGGAGTTCAATCCCAGGCTCTGAGTCTTAATAAAAGCAAGACTTCTTTTCAGGTAAGGGCAGTAACTTTTCAGCTCAAACAAACTAAATCCTTCACGAAGATCACTCATTTCTCATCTTAACAGAGAATCATTGGATGTTAGAGGACATTTGCTTTGTATCAATTTCAAGCAGAGTTGAACTACATATGGTCCGTATGTATAGGAAATGCGGTTCTTTTCTTCTGAGGACACTCACGTTTCCTGCTGTGTTAGAGACTCTACAATGCTAGAGCTTGCTTCTTGCTGTAAAGCAGAGTGTGATCAATGGATGAGAACTCTGCTGTGTGTTTCACTTCAGAAATGGAGTTCAATCCCCGGCTCTGAGTCTTCCTACATGCAATACTTCATTTCAGGTAAGGGCAGTCAATTTTCAGCTAAAACGAACTACATCGTTCACGAAGCTCACACGTTCCTCATCTTAACTGACAAACATTGGATGTTAGAGGACCAGTGCTTTGTATCAGTTTCAGAAGCAGAGTTGGACTAGATATGATCCGCATGTATAGGAATCACGGTTCTTTCTTCTGAGCACACTCACTTTTCCTGCTGTAATAGAGATTCTAATAAGCAAGGGCATGCTTCTTGCTCAAAAGCAGAGTGTGATCCCTGGATGAGAACTGTGTTGTGTGTTTCCCTTCAGAAATGGAGTTAAATTCCAGGCTCTATTTCTTCCTACAAGCAAGACTTCGTTTCAGGTAAGGGCAGTCACTTTTCAGCTCAAAGGAACTAAATCGTTCAGGAAGCTCACACGTTCCTCATCTTAACTGACAAGCATTGGATGTTAGAGGACCAGTGCTTTGTATCAGTTTCAGAAGCATAGTTGGACTAGATATGATCCGTATGTATAGGAATCACGGTTCTTCCTTCTGAGCACACTCACTTTTCCTGCTGTATTAGAGATTCTAGTAAGCAAGAGCATGCTTCTTGCACAAAAGCAGAGTGTTCTCCATAGATGAGAATTGTGTTGTGTGTTTCCCTTCAGAAATGGAGTTAAATTCCAGGCTCTGTTGATTCCTACAAGCAAGACTTCGTTTCAGGTAAGGGCAGTTACTTTTCAGCTCAAAGGAATTACATCGATCAGGAAGCTCACACGTTTCTCATATTAACTGACAAGCATCGCATGTTAGAGGACCAGTACTTTGTATCAGTTTCAGAAGCAGAGTTGGACTAGATATGGTCCGTATGTGTAGGAAAATCCGTTCATTTGTACTCTGCACACTCAAGGTTCCTGCTGTCTTAGAGACTCTAGAAAGCTAGAGCGTGCTTCGTGCTCTACAACAGAGTGTGATCAATGGATGAGAACTCTGTTGTGTGTTTCACTTCAGAAATGGAGTTAAATCCCTGGCTCTGAGTCTTCCTACAAGCAAGACTTCGTTTCAGGTAAGGGCATTTACTTTACAGCTCAAAAGGACTATATCGTTCACGAAGCTCACACGTTTCTCATCTTAACTGAGAAGCATTGGATGTTAGAGGACCTTTGCTTTGTATCTATTTCAAGCAGAGTTGAACTGGATATGGTCCGTATGTATAGAAAACACAGTTCTTTTCTTCTGAGCACACTCACGTTTCCTGCTGTATTAGAGACTCTAGAAAGCAAGAGCGTGATTCTTGCTCTAAAGCAGAGTGTGATCAATGGATGAGAACTCTGTTGTGTATTTCACTTCAGAAATGGAGTTAAATCCCTGGTTCTGAGTCTTCCTACAAGCAAGACTTCGTTTCAGGTAAGGGCAGTCACTTTACAGCTCAAACGAACTACATCGTTCACGAAGCTCACACGTTTCTCATCTTAACTGACAAGCATTGGATGTTAGAGGACCTTTGCTTTGTATCAATTTCAAGCAGAGTTGAACTAGATATGGTTCGTATGTATAGGAAACACGGTTCTTTTCTTCTGAGGACACTCAAGTTTCCTGCTGTATTAGAGACTCTAGAAAGCAAGAGTGTGCTTCTTGCTCTAAAGCAGAGTGTGTTCCATGGTTGAGAACTGTGTTGTGTGTTTCCCTTCAGAAATGGAGTTATATCCCAGGCTCTGTGTCTTCCTACAAGCAAGAACGTTTCAGGTAAAGGGAGTCACTTTTCAGCTCAAACAAACTACATCGTTCAGGAACCTCACACGTTACTTTTCTTAACTGACAAGCATGGATGTTAGAGGACCAGTGCTTTGTATCAGTTTCAGAAGCAGAGTTGGGCTAGATATGGTCCGTATGTGTAAGAAATACCGTTCATTGTTCTCAGCACACTCACGTTTCCTGCTGTATTAGAGACTCTAGAAAGCAAGAGCTTGCTTCTTGCTCTAAAGCAGAGTGTGATCACTGGATGAGAACCCTGTTTTGTGTTTCACTTCAGAAATGGAGTTAAATCCCAGGCTCTGAGTCTTCCGACAAGCAAGACTTCGTTTCAGGTAAGGGCATTTACGTTACAGCTCAAACGAACTATATCGTTCACGAAGCTCACACGTATCTCACCTTAACTGAGAAGCATTGGATGTTAGAGGAAATTTGCTTTGCATCAATTTCAAGCAGAGTTGAACTAGATATCGTCCTTATGTATAGGAAACACGGTTCTTTTCTTCTGAGTACACTCAAGTTTCCTGCTGTATTAGAGAGTCTAGAAAGCAAGGGCGTGCTTCTTGCTCTAAAGGAGAGTGTGATCAATGGATGAGAACTCTGCTGTGTGTTTCACTTCAGAAATGGAGTTAAATCCCAGGCTCTGAGAATTCCTAAAGGAAGACTTCATTTCAAGGAAGGGCAGTTACTTTCAGCTCAAACGAACTACATCATTCACGAAGCTCACATGTTTCTCATCTTCAAAGACAAGCATTGGATGTTAGAGGACCTGTGGTTTGTTTCAGTTTCAGAAGCAGAGTTGAACTAGATATGGTCCGTATGTGTATAAAACACCATTCTTTTGTTCTGAGCTCACTCATGTTTCCTGCTGTATTAGAGAGTCTGGAAAGCAAGATCGTGCTTCTTGCTCTAAAGCAGAGTGTGAACAATGGATGAGAACTCTGCTGTGTGTTTCACTTCAGAAATGGTGTTCAATCCCCAGCTCTGAGTCTTCCTACAAGCAATACTTTGTTTCAGGTAAGGGCAGTCACTTTTCAGCTCAAACGAACTACATCCTTCACGAAGTTCACACGTTCCTCGCTTAACTGACAAGCATTGGATGTAAGAGGACCCTTGCTTTGTATCCATTTCAAGCAGAGTTGAACTAGATATGGTCCGTATGTATAGGAAACACGGTTCTTTTCTTCTGAGCACACTAACGTTTCCTGCTGCATTAGAGACTCTAGAAAGCAAGAGCTTGCTTCTTGCTCTAAAACAGAGTGTGAACAATGGATGAGAACTCTGCTGTGTGTTTCACAACAGAAATGTTGTTAAATCCCAGGCTCTGAGGCTTACTAAAAGCAAGACTTCTTTTCAGGTAAGGGCAGTCACTTTTCAGCTCAAACAAACTAAATCCTTCACGAAGCTCACTCATTTCTCATCTTAACTGAGAATCATTTGATGTTAGAGGACCTTTGCTTTGTATCAATTTCAAGCAGAGTTGAACTAGGTATGGTCCGTATGTATAGGAAACACGGTTCTTTTCTTCTGAGTACACTCACGTTTCCTGCTGTATTAGAGACTCTAGAAAGCAAGAGCGTGCTTCTTGCTCTAAAGCAGAGTGTGATCAATGGATGAGAACTCTGCTGTGTGTTTCCCTTCAGAAATGGAGTTAAATCACAGGCACTGAGTCTTCCGACAAGCAAGACTTCGTTTCAGGCAAGAGATGTTACTTTACAGCTCAAATGAACTACATCGTTCACGAAGCTCACACGTTTGTCGTCTTAACTGACAAGCATTGGATGTTAGAGGACCAGTGCTTTGTATCAGTTTCAGAAGCAGAGTTGGACTAGATATGATCCATATGGGTTGGAAACACCGTTCATTTGTTCTCAGCACACTGAATTTTCCTGCTGTCTTAGAGACACTAGAATGTTAGAGCGTGCTTCTTGCTCTAAAGCAGAGTGTGATCAATGGATGAGAACTCTGTTGTGTGTTTCATTTCAGAAATGGAGTTAAATCCCTGGCTCTGAATCTTCCTCCAAGCAACTTCGTTTCAGTTAAGGGCAGTCACTTTACAGCTCAAACGAACTACATCGTTCACGAAGCTCACACGTTCCTCATCTTAACTGACAAGCATTGGATGTAAGAGGACCTTTGGTTTGTATCAATTTCAAGCAGAGTTGAACATGATATGGTCCTTATGTATAGGAAACACAGTTCTTTTCTTCTGAGGACACTCACGTTTGCTGCTGTATTAGAGACTCTAGAATGCAAGAGCGTGCTTCTTGCTCTAAAGCAGAGTGTGATCCATGGTTGAGAACTGTGTTGTGTGTTTCCCTTCAGAAATGGAGTTAAATCCAAGGCTCTGTGTCTTCCTACAAGCAAGAACGTTTCAGGTAAAGGCAGTCACTTTTCAGCTCAAACAAACTACATCGTTCAGGAACCTCACACGTTTCTCATCTTAACTGACAAGCATTGGATGTTAGAGGACCAGTGCTTTGTATCAGTTTCAGAAGCAGAGTTGGGCTAGATATGTTCCGTATGTGTAAGAAATACCATTCATTGTTCTCAGCACACTCTCATTTTCTGCTGTTTTAGAGACTCTAGAAAGCAAGAGCTTGCTTCTTGCTCTAAAGCAGAGTGTGATCAATGGATGAGAACTCTGCTGTGTGTTTCACTTCAGAAATGGAGTTAAATCCCAGGCTCTGAGACTTCCTAAAGGAAGACTTCATTTCAAGGAAGGGCAGTTACTTTCAGCTCAAACGAACTACATCATTCACGAAGCTCACACGTTTCTCACCTTCACTGACAAGCATTGGATGTTAGAGGACCTGTGGTTTGTTTCAGTTTCAGAAGCAGAGTTGAACTAGATATGGTCCGTATGTGTATAAAACACCATTCTTTTGTTCTGAGCACACTCAGGTTTCCTGGTGTATTAGAGACTCTGGAAAGCAAGAGCGTGCTTCTTGCTCTAAAGCAGAGTGTGAACAATGGAT
This sequence comes from Onychomys leucogaster, assembly GCA_949786385.1. Taxonomy (NCBI): domain Eukaryota; kingdom Metazoa; phylum Chordata; class Mammalia; order Rodentia; family Cricetidae; genus Onychomys; species Onychomys leucogaster. Next base: position 1,065,717 of record CATKUP010000120.1, read on the forward strand.
GAGAACTCTGCTGTGTGTTTCACTTCAGAAATGGAGTTCAATCCCAGGCTCTGAGTCTTAATAAAAGCAAGACTTCTTTTCAGGTAAGGGCAGTAACTTTTCAGCTCAAACAAACTAAATCCTTCACGAAGATCACTCATTTCTCATCTTAACAGAGAATCATTGGATGTTAGAGGACATTTGCTTTGTATCAATTTCAAGCAGAGTTGAACTACATATGGTCCGTATGTATAGGAAATGCGGTTCTTTTCTTCTGAGGACACTCACGTTTCCTGCTGTGTTAGAGACTCTACAATGCTAGAGCTTGCTTCTTGCTGTAAAGCAGAGTGTGATCAATGGATGAGAACTCTGCTGTGTGTTTCACTTCAGAAATGGAGTTCAATCCCCGGCTCTGAGTCTTCCTACATGCAATACTTCATTTCAGGTAAGGGCAGTCAATTTTCAGCTAAAACGAACTACATCGTTCACGAAGCTCACACGTTCCTCATCTTAACTGACAAACATTGGATGTTAGAGGAACAGTGCTTTGTATCAGTTTCAGAAGCAGAGTTGGACTAGATATGATCCGCATGTATAGGAATCACGGTTCTTTCTTCTGAGCACACTCACTTTTCCTGCTGTAATAGAGATTCTAATAAGCAAGGGCGTGCTTCTTGCTCAAAAGCAGAGTGTGATCCCTGGATGAGAACTGTGTTGTGTGTTTCCCTTCAGAAATGGAGTTAAATTCCAGGCTCTGTTTCTTCCTACAAGCAAGACTTCGTTTCAGGTAAGGGCAGTCACTTTTCAGCTCAAAGGAACTAAATCGTTCAGGAAGCTCACACGTTCCTCATCTTAACTGACAAGCATTGGATGTTAGAGGACCAGTGCTTTGTATCAGTTTCAGAAGCATAGTTGGACTAGATATGATCCGGATGTATAGGAATCACGGTTCTTCCTTCTGAGCACACTCACTTTTCCTGCTGTATTAGAGATTCTAGTAAGCAAGAGCATGCTTCTTGCACAAAAGCAGAGTGTTCTCCATAGATGAGAATTGTGTTGTGTGTTTCCCTTCAGAAATGGAGTTAAATTCCAGGCTCTGTTGATTCCTACAAGCAAGACTTCGTTTCAGGTAAGGGCAGTTACTTTTCAGCTCAAAGGAATTACATCGATCAGGAAGCTCACACGTTTCTCATATTAACTGACAAGCATCGCATGTTAGAGGACCAGTACTTTGTATCAGTTTCAGAAGCAGAGTTGGACTAGATATGGTTCGTATGTGTAGGAAAAACCGTTCATTTGTACTCTGCACACTCAAGGTTCCTGCTGTCTTAGAGACTCTAGAAAGCTAGAGCGTGCTTCGTGCTCTACAACAGAGTGTGATCAATGGATGAGAACTCTGTTGTGTGTTTCACTTCAGAAATGGAGTTAAATCCCTGGCTCTGAGTCTTCCTACAAGCAAGACTTCGTTTCAGGTAAGGGCATTTACTTTACAGCTCAAAAGGACTATATCGTTCACGAAGCTCACACGTTTCTCATCTTAACTGAGAAGCATTGGATGTTAGAGGACCTTTGCTTTGTATCTATTTCAAGCAGAGTTGAACTGGATATGGTCCGTATGTATAGAAAACACAGTTCTTTTCTTCTGAGCACACTCACGTTTCCTGCTGTATTAGAGACTCTAGAAAGCAAGAGCGTGATTCTTGCTCTAAAGCAGAGTGTGATCAATGGATGAGAACTCTGTTGTGTATTTCACTTCAGAAATGGAGTTAAATCCCTGGTTCTGAGTCTTCCTACAAGCAAGACTTCGTTTCAGGTAAGGGCAGTCACTTTACAGCTCAAACGAACTACATCGTTCACGAAGCTCACACGTTTCTCATCTTAACTGACAAGCATTGGATGTTAGAGGACCTTTGCTTTGTATCAATTTCAAGCAGAGTTGAACTAGATATGGTTCGTATGTATAGGAAACACGGTTCTTTTCTTCTGAGGACACTCACGTTTCCTGCTGTATTAGAGACTCTAGAAAGCAAGAGTGTGCTTCTTGCTCTAAAGCAGAGTGTGTTCCATGGTTGAGAACTGTGTTGTGTGTTTCCCTTCAGAAATGGAGTTATATCCCAGGCTCTGTGTCTTCCTACAAGCAAGAACGTTTCAGGTAAAGGGAGTCACTTTTCAGCTCAAACAAACTACATCGTTCAGGAACCTCACACGTTACTTTTCTTAACTGACAAGCATGGATGTTAGAGGACCAGTGCTTTGTATCAGTTTCAGAAGCAGAGTTGGGCTAGATATGGTCCGTATGTGTAAGAAATACCGTTCATTGTTCTCAGCACACTCACGTTTCCTGCTGTATTAGAGACTCTAGAAAGCAAGAGCTTGCTTCTTGCTCTAAAGCAGAGTGTGATCACTGGATGAGAACCCTGTTTTGTGTTTCACTTCAGAAATGGAGTTAAATCCCAGGCTCTGAGTCTTCCGACAAGCAAGACTTCGTTTCAGGTAAGGGCATTTACGTTACAGCTCAAACGAACTATATCGTTCACGAAGCTCACACCTATCTCACCTTAACTGAGAAGCATTGGATGTTAGAGGAAATTTGCTTTGCATCAATTTCAAGCAGAGTTGAACTAGATATCGTCCTTATGTATAGGAAACACGGTTCTTTTCTTCTGAGTACACTCAAGTTTCCTGCTGTATTAGAGACTCTAGAAAGCAAGGGCGTGCTTCTTGCTCTAAAGGAGAGTGTGATCAATGGATGAGAACTCTGCTGTGTGTTTCACTTCAGAAATGGAGTTAAATCCCAGGCTCTGAGAATTCCTAAAGGAAGACTTCATTTCAAGGAAGGGCAGTTACTTTCAGCTCAAACGAACTACATCATTCACGAAGCTCACATGTTTCTCATCTTCAAAGACAAGCATTGGATGTTAGAGGACCTGTGGTTTGTTTCAGTTTCAGAAGCAGAGTTGAACTAGATATGGTCCGTATGTGTATAAAACACCATTCTTTTGTTCTGAGCTCACTCATGTTTCCTGCTGTATTAGAGAGTCTGGAAAGCAAGATCGTGCTTCTTGCTCTAAAGCAGAGTGTGAACAATGGATGAGAACTCTGCTGTGTGTTTCACTTCAGAAATGGTGTTCAATCCCCAGCTCTGAGTCTTCCTACAAGCAATACTTTGTTTCAGGTAAGGGCAGTCACTTTTCAGCTCAAACGAACTACATCCTTCACGAAGTTCACACGTTCCTCGCTTAACTGACAAGCATTGGATGTAAGAGGACCCTTGCTTTGTATCCATTTCAAGCAGAGTTGAACTAGATATGGTCCGTATGTATAGGAAACACGGTTCTTTTCTTCTGAGCACACTAACGTTTCCTGCTGCATTAGAGACTCTAGAAAGCAAGAGCTTGCTTCTTGCTCTAAAGCAGAGTGTGAACAATGGATGAGAACTCTGCTGTGTGTTTCACAACAGAAATGTTGTTAAATCCCAGGCTCTGAGGCTTACTAAAAGCAAGACTTCTTTTCAGGTAAGGGCAGTCACTTTTCAGCTCAAACAAACTAAATCCTTCACGAAGCTCACTCATTTCTCATCTTAACTGAGAATCATTTGATGTTAGAGGACCTTTGCTTTGTAGCAATTTCAAGCAGAGTTGAACTAGGTACGGTCCGTATGTATAGGAAATACGGTTCTTTTCTTCTGAGGACACTCACGTTTCCTGCTGTGTTAGAGACTCTACAAAGCAAGAGCTTGCTTCTTGCTCTAAAGCAGAGTGTGATCAATGGATGAGAACTCTGCTGTGTGTTTCACTTCAGAAATGGAGTTCAATCCCCGACTCTGAGTCTTCCTACATGCAATACTTCGTTTCAGGTAAGGGCAGTCAATTTTCAGCTAAAACGAACTACATTGTTCACGAAGTTCACACGTTACTCATCTTAACTGACAAGCATTGGATGTTAGAGGACCAGTGCTTTGTATCAGTTTCAGAAGCAGAGTTGGACTAGATATGATCCGTATGTATAGGAATCATGGTTCTTTCTTCTGAGCACACTCACTTTTCCTGCTGTCTTAGAGATTCTAATGAGCAAGAGCATGCTTCTTGCTCAAAAGCAGAGTGTGATCCATGGATGAGAACTGTGTTGTGTGTTTCCCTTCAGAAATGGAGTTAAATCCAGGCTCTGTTGATTCCTACAAGCAAGACTTCGTTTCAGGTAAGGGCAGTCACTTTTCAGCTCAAAGGAACTACATCGTTCAGGAAGCTCACACGTTTCTCATATTAACTGACAAGCATCGGATGTTAGAGGACCAGTACTTTGTATCAGTTTCAGAATTAGAGTTGGACTAGATATGGTCCGTATGTGTAGGAAACACCGTTCATTTGTTCTCAGCACACTCAATTTTCCTGATGTCTTAGAGACTCTAGAAAGCTAGAGCGTGCTTCGTGCTCTACAACAGAGTGTGATCAATGGATGAGAACTCTGTTGTGTGTTTCACTTCAGAAATGGAGTTAAATCCTTGGCTCATAGTCTTCCTACAAGCAAGACTTCGTTTCAGGCAAGAGATGTTACTTTACAGCTCAAATGAACTACATCGTTCACGAAGCTCACACGTTTGTCATCTTAACTGACAAGCATTGGTTGTTAGAGGACCAGTGCTTTGTATCAGTTTTAGAAGCAGAGTTGGACTAGATATGATCCATATGTGTAGGAAACACCGTTCATTTGTTCTCAGCACGCCCAAGTTTCCTGCTCCCTTAGAGACACTAGAATGTTAGAGCGTGCTTCTTGCTCTAAAGCAGAGTGTGATCAATGGATGAGAACTCTGTTGTGTGTTTCACTTCAGAAATGGAGTTAAATCCCAGGCTCTGTGTCTTCCTACAAGCAAGAACGTTTCAGGTAAAGGCAGTCACTTTTCAGCTCAAACAAACTACATCGTGCAGGAACCTCACACGTTACTCATCTTAACTGACAAGCATGGATTTTAGAGGACCAGTGCTTTGTATCAGTTTCAGAAGCAGAGTTGGGCTAGATATGGTCCGTATGTGTAAGAAATACCATTCATTGTTCTCAGCACACTCACGTTTCCTGCTGTATTAGAGACTCTAGAAAGCAAGAGCTTGCTTCTTGCTCTAAAGCAGAGTGTGATCACTGGATGAGAACCCTGTTTTGTGTTTCACATCAGAAATGGAGTTAAATCCCAGGCTCTGAGTCTTCCGACAAGCAAGACTTCGTTTCAGTTAAGGGTATTTACGTTACAGCTCAAACGAACTATATCGTTCACGAAGCTCACACGTATCTCACCTTAACTGAGAAGAATTGGATGTTAGAGGAACTTTGCTTTGCATCAATTTCAAGCAGAGTTGAACTAGATATCGTCCTTATGTATAGGAAACACGGTTCTTTTTTTCTGAGTACACTCACGTTTCCTGCTGTATTAGAGACTCTAGAAAGCAAGAGCTTGCTTCTTGCTCTAAAGTAGAGTGTGATCAATGGATGAGAACTCTGCTGTGTGTTTCACTTCAGAAATGGAGTTCAATCCCCGGATCTGAGTCTTCTTACAAGCAATACTTCGTTTCAGGTAAGGACAGTCAATTTTCAGCTAAAACGAATTACATCGTTCACGAAGTTCACACGTTCCTCATCTTAACTGACAAGCACTGGATGTTAGAGGACCAGTGCTTTGTATCAGTTTCAGAAGCAGAGTTGGACTAGATATGATCCGTATGTATAGGAATCATGGTTCTTTTTTCTGAGCACACTCACTTTTCCTGCTGTCTTAGAGACTCTAGAAAGCTAGAGCATGCTTCGTGCTCTACAACAGAGTGTGATCAATGGATGAGAACTCTGTTGTGTGTTTCACTTCAGAAATGGAGTTAAATCCCTGGCTCTGAGTCTTCCTCCAAGCAGTTTCGTTTCAGGTAAGGGCAGTCACTTTACAGCTCAAACGAACTACATCGTTCACGAAGATCACACGTTTCTCATCTTAATTGACAAACATTGGATGTTAGAGGACCTTTGCTTTGTATCAATTTCAAGCAGAGTTGAACTAGATATGGTCCGTATGTATAGGAAACACGGTTCTTTTCTTCTGAGGACACTCACGTTTCCTGCTGTATTAGAGACTCTAGAAAGCAAGAGCGTGCTTCTTGCTCTAAAGCAGAGTGTGATCAATGGATGAGAACTCTGTTGTGTGTTTCACTTCAGAAATGGAGTTAAATCCTTGGCTCTGAGTCTTCCTACAAGCAAGACTTCGTTTCAGGCAAGAGATGTTACTTTACAGCTCAAATGAACTACATCGTTCACGAAGCTCACACGTTTGTCATCTTAACTGACAAGCATTGGTTGTTAGAGGACCAGTGCTTTGTATCAGTTTTAGAAGCATTGTTGGACTAGATATGATCCATATGGGTTAGAAACACCGTTCATTTGTTCTCAGCACACCCAAGTTTCCTGCTCCCTTAGAGACACTAGAATGTTAGAGCGTGCTTCTTGCTCTAAAGCAGAGTGTGATCAATGGATGAGAACTCTGTTGTGTGTTTCATTTACAAAATGGAGTTAAATCCCTGGCTCTGAGTCTTCCTCCATGGAACTTCGTTTCAGTTAAGGGCAGTCACTTTACAGCTCAAACAAACTACATCGTTCACGAAGCTCACGCGTTTCTCATCTTAACTGACAAGCATTGGATGTTAGAGGACCTTTGCTTTGTATCAATTTCAAGCAGAGTTGAACTGGATATGGTCCGTATGTATAGAAAACACGGTTCTTTTCTTCTGAGCACACTCACGTTTCCTGCTGTATTAGAGACTCTAGAAAGCAAGAGCGTGCTTCTTGCTCTAAAGCAGAGTGTGATCAATGGATGAGAACTCTGTTGTGTGTTTCACTTCAGAAATGGATTTAAATCCCAGGCTCTGTGTCTTCCTACAAGCAAGAACGTTTCAGGTAAAGGCAGTCACTTTTCAGCTCAAACAAACTACATCGTGCAGGAACCTCACACGTTACTCATCTTAACTGACAAGCATGGATTTTAGAGGACCAGTGCTTTGTATCAGTTTCAGAAGCAGAGTTGGGCTAGATATGGTCCGTATGTGTAAGAAATACCATTCATTGTTCTCAGCACACTCACGTTTCCTGCTGTATTAGAGACTCTAGAAAGCAAGAGCTTGCTTCTTGCTCTAAAGCAGAGTGTGATCACTGGATGAGAACCCTGTTTTGTGTTTCACATCAGAAATGGAGTTAAATCCCAGGCTCTGAGTCTTCCGACAAGCAAGACTTCGTTTCAGTTAAGGGTATTTACGTTACAGCTCAAACGAACTATATCGTTCACGAAGCTCACACGTATCTCACCTTAACTGAGAAGAATTGGATGTTAGAGGAACTTTGCTTTGCATCAATTTCAAGCAGAGTTGAACTAGATATCGTCCTTATGTATAGGAAACACGGTTCTTTTTTTCTGAGTACACTCACGTTTCCTGCTGTATTAGAGACTCTAGAAAGCAAGAGCTTGCTTCTTGCTCTAAAGGAGAGTGTGATCAATGGATGAGAACTCTGCTGTGTGTTTCACTTCAGAAATGGAGTTCAATCCCCGGATCTGAGTCTTCTTACAAGCAATACTTCGTTTCAGGTAAGGACAGTCAATTTTCAGCTAAAACGAATTACATCGTTCACGAAGTTCACACGTTCCTCATCTTAACTGACAAGCACTGGATGTTAGAGGACCAGTGCTTTGTATCAGTTTCAGAAGCAGAGTTGGACTAGATATGATCCGTATGTATAGGAATCATGGTTCTTTTTTCTGAGCACACTCACTTTTCCTGCTGTCTTAGAGACTCTAGAAAGCTAGAGCATGCTTCGTGCTCTACAACAGAGTGTGATCAATGGATGAGAACTCTGTTGTGTGTTTCACTTCAGAAATGGAGTTAAATCCCTGGCTCTGAGTCTTCATACAAGCAAGCCTTCATTTCAGGTAAGGGCATTTAATTACAGCTCAAACGAACTATACCTTTCACAATGCTCACACGTTCCTCATCTTAACTGAGAAGCTTTGGATGTTAGAGGACCTTTGCTTTGTATCAGTTTCAGAAGCAGAGTTGGATTAGATATGGTCCGTATGTATAGAAAACACAGTACTTTTCTTCTGAGCACAATCATGTTTCCTGCTGTATTAGAGAATCTAGAAAGCAAGTGCGTGCTTCTTGCTCTAAAGCAGAGTGTGAACAATGGATGAGAACTCTGCTGTGTGTTTCCCTTCAGAAATGGAGTTAAATCCCAGGCACTGAGTCTTCCGACATGCAAGACTTCGTTTCAGGCAAGAGATGTTACTTTACAGCTCAAATGAACTACATCGTTCACGAAGCTCACACGTTTGTCATCTTAACTGACAAGCATTGGATGTTAGAGGACCAGTGCTTTGTATCAGTTTCAGAAGCAGAGTTGGACTAGATATGATCCATATGGGTAGGAAACACCGTTCATTTGTTCTCAGCACACTCAAGTTTCCTGCTGTCTTAGAGACACTAGAATGTTAGAGCATGCTTCTTGCTCTAAAGCAGAGTGTGAACAATGGACTAGAACTCTGCTGTGTGTTTCACTTCAGAAATGGAGTTCATTCCACGGCTCTGAGTCGTCCTAAAGGAATACTTCGTTTCAGGTAAGGGCAGTCACTTTTCAGCTCAAACGAACTACATCGTTAATGAAGTTCACACGTTCCTCATCTTAACTGACAAGCATTGGATGTAAGAGGACCTTTGCTTTGTATCAATTTCAACAGAGTTGAACATGATATGGTCCGTATGTATAGGAAACACGGTTCTTTTCTTCTGAGGACACTCACGTTTCCTGTTGTATTAGAGACTCTAGAAAGCAAGAGCGTGCTTCTTGCTCTAAAGCAGAGTGTGATCCATGGTTGAGAACTGTGTTGTGTGTTTCCCTTCAGAAATGGAGTTAAATCCAAGTCTCTGTGTCTTCCTACAAGCAAGAACGTTTCAGGTAAAGGCAGTCACTTTTCAGCTCAAACAAACTACATCGTTCAGGAACCTCACACGTTTCTCATCTTAACTGACAAGCATTGGATGTTAGAGGACCAGTGCTTTGTATCAGTTTCAGAAGCAGAGTTGGGCTAGATATGTTCCATATGTGTAAGAAATACCGTTCATTGTTCTCAGCACATTCTCGTTTCCTGCTGTATTAGAGACTCTAGAAAGCAAGCGCTTGCTTCTTGCTCTAAAGCAGAGTGTGACGACTGGATGAGAACCCTGTTTTGTGTTTCACTTCAGAAATGGAGTTAAATCCCAGGCTCTGAGTCTTCCGACAAGCAAGACTTCGTTTCAGTTAAGGGCATTTACGTTACAGCTCAAACGAACTATATCGTTCACGAAGCTCACACGTATCTCACCTTAACTGAGAAGCATTGGATGTTAGAGGGACTTTACTTTGCATCAATATCAAGCAGAGTTGAACTAGATATCGTCCTTATGTATAGGAAACACGGTTCTTTTCTTCTGAGTACACTCACATTTCCTGCTGTATTAGAGAATCTAGAAAGCATGAGCTTGCTTCTTGCTCTAAAGCAGAGTGTGATCAATGGATGAGAACTCTGCTGTGTGTTTCACTTCAGAAATGGAGTTAAATCCCAGGCTCTGAGACTTCCTAAAGGAAGACTTCATTTCAAGGAAGGGCAGTTACTTTCAGCTCAAATGAACTACATCATTCACGAAGCTCACACGTTTCTAATCTTCACTGACAAGCATTGGATGTTAGAGGACCTGTGGTTTGTTCCAGTTTCAGAAGCAGAGTAGAACTAGATATGGTCCGTATGTGTATAAAACACCATTCTTTTGTTCTGAGCACACTCAGGTTTACTGCTGTATTAGAGACTCTGGAAAGCAAGAGCGTGCTTCTTGCTCTAAAGCAGAGTGTGAACAATGGATGAGAACTCTGCTGTGTGTTTCACTTCAGAAATGGAGTTCAATCCCAGGCTCTGAGTCTTAATAAAAGCAAGACTTCTTTTCAGGTAAGGGCAGTCACTTTTCAGCTCAAACAAACTAAATCCTTCACGAAGATCACTCATTTCTCATCTTAACAGAGAATCATTGGATGTTAGAGGACATTTGCTTTGTATCAATTTCAAGCAGAGTTGAACTACATATGGTCCATATGTATAGGAAATGCGGTTCTTTTCTTCTGAGGACACTCACGTTTCCTGCTGTGTTAGAGACTCTACAAAGCAAGAGCTTGCTTCTTGCTCTAAAGCAGAGTGTGATCAATGGATGAGAACTCTGCTGTGTGTTTCACTTCAGAAATGGAGTTCAATCCCCGGCTCTGAGTCTTCCTACAAGCAATACTTCGTTTCAGGTAAGGGCAGTCTATTTTCAGCTAAAACGAACTACATCGTTCACGAAGTTCACACGTTCCTCATCTTAACTGACAAGCATTGGATGTTAGAGGACCAGTGCTTTGTATCAGTTTCAGAAGCAGAGTTGGACTAGATATTATCTGTATGTATAGGAATCATGGTTCTTTCTTCTTAGCACACTCACTTTTCCTGCTGTATTAGAGATTCTAATAAGCAAGGGCGTGCTTCTTGCTCAAAAGCAGAGTGTGATCCATGGATGAGAACTGTGTTGTTTGTTCCCCTTCAGAAATGGAGTTAAATTCCAGGCTCTGTTGATTCCTACAAGCAAGACTTCGTTTCAGGTAAGGGCAGTCACTTTTCAGCTCAAAGGAACTACATCGTTCAGGAAGCTCACACGTTTCTCATATTAACTGACAAGCATCGGATGTTAGAGGACCAGTACTTTGTATCAGTTTCAGAAGCAGAGTTGGACTAGATATGGTCCGTATGTGTAGGAAACACCGTTCATTTGTTCTCAGCACACTCAATTTTCCTGCTTTCTTAGAGACTCTAGAAAGCTAGAGCGTGCTTCGTGCTCTAAAACAGAGTGTGATCAATGGATGAGAACTCTGTTGTGTGTTTCACTTCAGAAATGGAGTTAAATCCCCGGCTCTGAGTCTTCCTACAAGCAAGACTTCATTTCAGGTAAGGGCATTTAATTTACAGCTCAAACGAACTATATCGTTCACAATGCTCACACCTTTCTCATCTTAACTGAGAAGCATTGGATGTTAGAGGACCTTTGTTTTGTATCAATTTCAAGCAGAGTTGAACTAGATATGGTCCATATGTATAGAAAACACAGTTCTTTTCTTCTGAGCACACTCATGTTTCCTGCTGTATTAGAGACTCTAGAAAGCAAGAGCGTGCTTCTTGCTCTAAAGCAGAGTGTGATCAATGGATGAGAACTCTGCTGTGTGTTTCCCTTCAGAAATGGAGTTAAATCCCAGGCACTGAGTCTTCCGACAAGCAAGACTTCGTTTCAGGCAAGAGATGTTACTTTACAGCTCAAATAAACTACATCGTTCACGAAGCTCACACTTTTGTCATCTTAACTGACAAGCATTGGATGTTAGAGGACCAGTGCTTTGTATCAGTTTCAGAAGCAGAGTTGGACTAGATATGATCCATATGGGTAGGAAACACTGTTCATTTGTTCTCAGCACACTCAAGTTTCCTGCTGTCTTAGAGACACTAGAATGTTAGAGCGTGCTTCTTGCTCTAAAGCAGAGTGTGATCAATGGATGAGAACTCTGTTGTGTGTTTCATTTACGAAATGGAGTTAAATCCCTGGCTCTGAGTCTTCCTCCAAGCAATTTCGTTTCAGGTAAGGGCAGTCACTTTACAGCTCAAACGAACTACATCGTTCACGAAGATCACACGTTTCTCATCTTAATTGACAAACATTGGATGTTAGAGGACCTTTGCTTTGTATCAATTTCAAGCAGAGTTGAACTAGATATGGTCCGTATGTATAGGAAACACTGTTCATTTGTTCTCAGCACACTCAAGTTTCCTGCTGTCTTAGAGACACTAGAATGTTAGAGCGTGCTTCTTGCTCTAAAGCAGAGTGTGATCCATGGATGAGAACTGTGTTGTGTGTTTCCCTTCAGAAATGGAGTTAAATACCAGGTTCTTTGTCTTCCTACAAGCAAGATCGTTTCAGGTAAAGGCAGTCACTTTTCAGGTCAAACGGATTACATCGGTCACGAAGCTCACACGTTTCTCATCTTAACTGACAAGCATTGGATGTTAGAGTACCAGTGCTTTGTATCAGTTTTAGAAGCAGAGTTGGGCTAGATATGGTCTGTATGTGTAAGAAGTACCGTTCATTGTTCTCAGCACACTCAGGTTTCCTGCTGTATTAGAGACTCTGGAAAGCAAGTGCTTGCTTCTTGCTCTAAAGCAGAGTGTGATCAATGGATGAGAACCCTGTTTTGTGTTTCACTTCAGAAATGGAGTTAAATCCCAGGCTCTGAGTCTTCCTACAAGCAAGACTTCGTTTCAGGTAAGAGCATTTACTTTACAGCTCAAACGGACTATAGTGTTCACGAAGCTCACAAGTATCTCATCTTAACTGAGAAGCATTGGATGTTAGAGGACCTTTGCTTTGCATCAATTTCAAGCAGAGTTGAACTAGATATCATCCTTATGTGTAGGAAACAAGGTTCTTTTCTTCTGAGTACACTCACGTTTCCTGCTGTATTAGAGACTCTAGAAAGCAAGAGCTTGCTTCTTGCTCTAAAGCAGAGTGTGATCAATGGATGAGAACTCTGCTGTGTGTTTCACTTCAGAAATGGAGTTAAATCCCAGGCTCTGAGACTTCCTAAAGGAAGACTTCATTTCAAGGAAGGGCAGTTACTTTCAGCTCAAAGGAACTACATCATTCACGAAGCTCACACGTTTCTCATCTTCACTGACAAGCATTGGATGTTAGAGGACCTGTGGTTTATTTCAGTTTCAGAAGCAGAGTTGAACTAGATAAGGTCCATATGTGTATAAAACACCATTCTTTTCTTCTGAGCACACTCAGGTTTCCTGCTGTATTAGAGACTCTGGAAAGCAAGAGCGTGCTTCTTGCTCTAAAGCAGAGTGTGAACAATGGATGAGAACTCTGCTGTGTGTTTCACTTCAGAAATGGTGTTCAATCCCCGGCTCTGAGTCTTCCTACTAGCAATACTTCGTTTCAGGTAAGGGCAGTCACTTTTCAGCTCAAACGAACTACATCCTTCACGAAGTTCACACGTTCCTCATCTTAACTGACAAGCATTGGATGTAAGGGGACCCTTGCTTTGTATCCATTTCAAGCAGAGTTGAACTAGATATGGTCCGTATGTATAGGAAACACGGTTCTGTTCTTTTGAGCACACTCACGTTTCCTGCTGCATTAGAGACTCTAGAAAGCAAGAGCTTGCTTCTTGCTCTAAAGCAGAGTGTGAACAATGGATGAGAACTCTGCTGTGTGTTTCACAACAGAAATGTTGTTAAATCCCACTCTCTGAGTCTTACTAAAAGCAAGACTTTTTTTCAGGTCAGGGCATTCACTTTTCTGCTCAAACAAACTAAATCCTTCACGAAGCTCACACATTTCTCATCTTAACTTGCCGCGGACTGGATCTCAGCTAGACCACCAGACCAAGGGAAAACAGGGTGAAGGTACTCAGGATAAGTGGGATTCGGCGAATGACAGACAGCCACAGACACGAGAGTATGTTGTGAAGCTGCTGCAATTTTACTCAGACCAAGCAGTGAATTTTATACAGTTACTTGGGGAAACATGGCAATCGGCCAGTAGGGTGACAGACATAGAATCAACAATGTTGTTACACACTTTTCTCAGAATGATTAACAGATCTCATGAGTATAGCCTTTACTTTTTCTTTTGTGGTTCCTCATCCGGACAGAGAACATTACGGCCCTAGCTGTAGTTTTCCTTCTACACCTTTGTTCTGTATCAAAATTAAACCCTTTTCATCATTGTTCTAACCATGGTTTCATTTGTGTGAAAATATTTTAACCTTTACCTGTGGGTGAGAAGGCACCAGGGGGGTCGGTACCTAGCTAATCTTTCCATGAACTGTAACTTATGCCATTCTGTTTTCATACCATTATGATTCACACATCAGTTCCCATGTACGTCATAAGCTCCCATAAAAGGTAATGGCTCTAAATAATTATTGTATCTAAGATTAAAGTTAGGGGGTTGCCACCATCGACCCTTGATGAGAAACTCTATTTGTCCCTGAATAATTCTTGTAGGAATGGCTAATTTCTGTAACTGGTTCCTCGCAGCTGCTGTCGGCTGCGCGTGTGAATTGCCTATGAGTGCCTGAACCTTTACTTTCATTCTCTCTTCGCTAGAGTCTTTGTCCTTCTGAATCATAAGTTCTTTCTGCTCTAAATCATTCATGAATTCCTCCAAACTTTAGAGACCCTCTTGAACTGTTGGCCTAAAAACTTGAATCATAGGTGGGGGTATTGAAGCCACTTTTGAGGAATCATTACTCTCTTTATGGAGCACATCAGGAACATTAAGAGTTAACTTCTTGGAATTAATACACAAGGAAACAACAATAATTACAGCTGCAAAGAGAAGAAGGAAGAGTGCCAGGCAGCCTATGCAAGCAGATCTGCGTGGTTCCGTGTAGCCTGGCACCTTGATTTGGGCAAACTGATGAGGGGTTGCTGGGGGCATAGACCCGAGGGCCGCGAGCCCCCCTTTCCCACGTAACTACCTTATCCAAGGCATTTGTCACGCAGGCGACACCGTCATGGGCGTGGCAGTTCCCCCTTTTTTGTTTTTAAGGCGGAAGGCATACAGGTCCTCATGCACACTGCCTAGAGATCTGGTTATTGTCCTGAAGAGACAAGGGGAAATCACGATAACACAAACTACAATTAAGGCCAGAATGCCTATGAAAATAAAATATTGAATCCAATCTAAGGGATTCATGGCCTTAAGGTCTTCTTGAAATCCTTGTGCTAAGACATTCAATGAGCCAGCTTGTATACGAGCTTGGCTCATGGCTGATATGTCCTTTTGAATGGCTTCTAAATCATGAGTAATAGAAGAATCCTTCCATACCCCCAACAAATGATGCTTAACTTTATCCCAATTCTCAGAGGAATTGTAAGGAAGTGGAGTCACACAAATAGCCTTGTATTCTTGATGACATCTAGTTTCCATAAGTTTCTTAATATTGGCAACATCTTGTCCTAAGGCTAACACTACTTCCTCTAATATATTAATCTTTGCCTCCAATTTCTTGTCTATAATTGCTTGTTCAGATAATGCAAAGGAAATATTCTTATTCAAATCATTCACAAATTGAGCTGTATGAATCTCTTGAACCAGGGCGGTGGTAACAATGGCAAAAGTAGTAATAATAGATATTAATGCTGCTATCCCTAATATCAATGCTGCAACAAATCTTCTCGGCCTTATTAATTCATGAAGCTGTCTAAGTACCTGTAAAGCTGAATTATCATACCAAGTCATGTTATGTAATTGCACTGGCATCATTATAAAAGGTGGTCTTTTCACAATCATCATAATCTGCCTTCTTTGTCTTTCCCTTGGTGAAATACAATTAGTGATAATGCATCCAAAGCAAGTTACATGATATGAGTTAGACCCAAGAGCAGAGATATTTACATGTGCAGCAGAGCCTAGCAGCAGAGCAAAAGGATAGGAAATACATGCTCTAACCGCAATGGGAGATGAGGTAGTTTCTTTGGGTCTTTTTTGAGACACTGGGCCTGAAGCAGCAACAAGCTGAAACAAGTCTGGATGTTTTTTCATGTTTCTGGAGGGGGTTCTAGCGACCCACACCGGCTTAACATACCCTGGTGAAAACCACCTAGTGATTTTTTCACCATGGCCCACAAATGTGTAATTATTAAACTTATCCTTATGCTTTGAGAGATAATCTTCATACTTCTTCTCTCCAGAAGAGGCAGAAAAATCCCAAATAAGCAATTTAGACAGTAAAGGATTATAGGAGGAGGCTGCGTGAGGAAACCCACAACGCAACCAAGTAGGAAAAGCAGTAATACCATCATCCCAAAATTGATTCTTATTCCGATATTTAGTGATACAGGAATCAAGAGGCATAAAATTGACAGACTTAAAAGTTTCATTCATAGCGGGATGTCCCAGAGTAAGCAATTGAGTCTCCCAGATCCATCTAGGATCTCCTTTCTTACTGGTAGAGCTGGGGGCATCAGTTAAAAAGGTTCTGTAGCTGGTGGAGAGACACCCAGGAGGAGCTACTCCTTGCAGGGCGAAGCAAATTGGTAATGAATCTGAGCTTCCTGTAAAGTTTATAAATGAGGAAGCGCTTGCCCTTTCATCTGAATCTTGGAACCCCCCAATGATTTCTGTCTGATTGCTCAATACCTTATAAGTCTCATCATCCAACCACCCCACTACATGTAGAAGGGGAGGACGAGGAACATAAGCCCAATAAGTAGAAGGGCTGGTAGAGGCCGTAGTAGGCCCGATAGCAATCAAAGACAACATGGCTACAAATAGCATTTCTAAAGGAGGGTTAGAACATTGTTGTGAGGCAAGTGCTTTTGCTTCATTTGCCAGATGTTTCAGCTGGGTCCATGTTGGAAGCTTCTGTGGCTTCAGGGTCAGCTTCTTCATTTCCTGAGTCAGCTGGGCCGTCGCGAACTTCTCCTTTTGCTTTTGCAGTTTTCTGTGGCACCGGCCTGATGAGTCGGTCTGGAATCCACATGTGTGATTCTGTATCCTGTGAAAGATACAAGCATACCCTTGCCCCAAAGTTATTAGAGGGTCAGGTCCTTTCCAGGATCCCAAAAGCAAGTCTCTCCACAGAACTCGTGGCAATGGTGATGCCATCTCTTTTACTGCCCAATGCTTAAGAGCAGAGGAATTATTATTTGAGTCCATGTTCAAATGATTTAATACAAATAGAGAATGACTTAAAACATGATGGGGGGACATATATGAGTTAGCATTCTGCAATCTTTCTACTTGTAGTTTTAACATCTGATGAGTTCTTTCTATGATGGCCTGCCCCTGTGGGTTATAGGGAATCCCTGTCGTATGACTGATTCCCCATTGCGCTAAAAATACCTCAAAAGGTTTTGAGGTGTAGGCAGGTCCATTGTCAGTTTTGATATGCATGGGTTTCCCCATGATCATGAAACACTGTACCAGATGCTGAATCACATCTTTTACTGCTTCTCCTGATCTGGCAGACGCGTGGACAAAATGAGAAAATGTATCCACTGTTACATGAACATACTTCATCTTCCCAAAGGAAGGAATATGGGTTACGTCCATCTGCCATAATGCAAGAGGCTTCAATCCCCTAGGATTAACCCCCATTTTTAGACTCTGATTTTGTGGAGGGCAATGAGCGCACTCCTTAACTATATGTCTAGCTTGCTCTCTAGTTATCTGAAAAGCTTGCTTTAATGCATTAGCATTCTGATGATGCAGAGCATGACTTTCTTGTGCCTCCTGTACTGTAAGGAGATTAATTCTAGTTAATAAGTCAGCCATGCGATTACCATGGCTCAGGGGTCCTGGTAACCCTGTATGGCCCCTAATATGTCCTATGAAAAGTTTCTCTGTCCTTTGCCATAACAGAGCTTGCAGTTCCTTAAGCAGAGGCTTAATAGTAGAAGAACCTGTTAAACTCGCTGTTTCTATGGCGGGAAATAAATTAACCACATACTTTGAGTCTGTATAAAGGTTAAGGGTCTGGGGAAAATGTCTAAGTGCAAGCAGAACTGCACGTATTTCCGCTTGTTGAGCTGTTGTCTGCGGTACAATTTCTATTAAATGTTCTTTCCCTTCCGAGTATACCGCAGACCTCCCATTTGCTGACCCATCTGTAAAAACCACAATACCCTCTGCTAGGGGCTGAGAAACACATATCTTTGGAAATATAAGAGGAACTTCTTTTATGAATTCAATAAGAGGGTCTTTGGGGTAATGAAAGGTGATTTGTCCTAGGTATCCCATTAAAGAGAGACACCAATCTTCTGATTCTTGTAATAAGAGTTCCAATTGTTCTTTAGTATATGGTATAATTACAAAGGTCAGTTCCTTGCCAAACAATTCTCTAGATCTAATTCTGCCCTTATATATAAGTTGTGCACAAAGGGAGGGATAAGATGTAAGTACCTTCTTATGTGTGTGTGGTAGGTGTAGCCATTCCAATACACCTTCCTGCCATAGGCAAGCTGTTGGAGTATAATCTGTGGCAAAAATAATTAAATACCATGGAGCCAAATAGTCTATTTGATGTACTTTAGCTCTTTCTAAAGCCTGTTCTATATGTTTTAAAGCCTGTAAGGCTTCAGGAGTTAAGTGTCTTATTGACCTTGGGTGAGCTTCTCCATGTAATATTTGATACAGGGGGCTTAATTGTCCTGTTGTGATGTCTAAATATTTTCTTACCCAATTTATATTTCCTAACAATTTTTGAAAATCATTGAGGGTCTTCAATTTATCTACTCTGATAGATGCCTTCTGGGTTGTTATATAATTATCCCCTATCCATTGTCCCAGATAACTAAGTGGCCTATTTTTCTGAATTTTTTCTGGAGCCACGACAAGGTCATAAGCTGTTAAACTACTAATTGTCTCTTTGAGAATTTTTCTGTTGTATCTTTATTTTCATGAGCCAATAATATATCATCCATATAATGAATGATATATGCAGAGGGAAAAGTTTTTCTTATTGGTAAAAGGGCCATATCCACAAATTTTTGACATAATGAAGGACTGTTCTTCATTCCCTGGGGTAATACTTTCCAATGAAATCGTCTATAGGGTCTCTTAAAATTAACTGAGGGTATGCTAAAGGCAAATCTAGGGCAATCCTGAGGCTGTAATCTTATTGTAAAAAAGCAGTCTTGTAAATCAATGACTATAATGTGCCAGTCCTTCGGTATGGCCACAGGGGATGGGAGTCCTGGTTGTAGGGCCCCCATATCTTCCATTGTAGCATTTACTGCTCTTAAATCTTGTAGTAGTCTCCATTTTCCGGATTTCTTTTTTATGACAAATACAGGAGTATTCCATGGGCTATTAAAATCTTCTATATGCCCTTTCTCCAACTGTTCTGATACCAGCTGTTCTAATGCCTGTATTTTTTCTCGTGTCAGGGGCCACTGACTAACCCATACAGGCTGATCAGACTTCCACTGTATAGAGTCTGCATAGAGATCCTTTGCAGTGGCCCCTATGTAAAATGCTGTTCCAGCTCAGAACTTCCTGTCACTAAATGCACATCAAGTGACTCCATTAAGTCTCTTCCCCATAGGGTAAATGGTAGAGAGGGTAGCACATAAGGTTGTATAAACCCTTCTTTACTGTCTGTTTGCCATTTTAAGAGCTTTGAACTCTGCATTACTCCAGAAGCCATTCCTAATCCCATGAGGGAGGATCCTGTTCTGTGTGTTGGCCAAGAGGAAGGCCAGTCCTTTCCTGCTATGCAGGTTCTGTCAGCACCTGTGTCCAAGAGTCCTTGGAAACTCTTGCCATCCAGGGTGATTGTCTTAAAGGGTCGTTGCCCTAAATCTTGCATCCAATTGACTCCTTCTATGGAGTCTGAGGAGCCAAACTGTCCTGACCCCCTATGGCTTTTCATAATAGGGTTAGGCATTTTTACGTAGGGGAGTAGAACAACCTGTGCGATTCTCTGTCCCTTGTGTAATTGAATGGTTTCTTTTAAGGGTCTGACCATCACTTTTATGGTGCCTAAGGTATCTGCATCTAGCACTCCAGGGAGGACTTCAAAGTTGGTAACAGTATTAGAGCTTCTCCCCAAAATCAGTCCTACTGTTTGTGGTGGCAGGGTCCCTGTAATTTTTGTATCTATGACTGTTACCCCATCCCATAGGGACAGGAGCAAGTCCTGAGGACATGATATATCTAATCCAGCACTCTCTGGAGTAGCTCTAGGCAGGTTATGGACAGTGAATTCTGGTGCAGCAGGGTTTAACCCTGGTGTTAACTGTACTTCCTTTTGGACAGTCCCCTTTTCTTTCTCGGGGCTAAGGGGAAGCCCCGAAGCTAGTTTTTTGTCTGACTGTCAGGCTTAAGGGGGACTCCCCCTTTAGTAAATTTTGACTTACATTCATTTCTCCAGTGCTTCCCTTTTCTACATCGTGAGCAAATGCCAGAAGGAGCTCTTCCTCCTCTATTCTCAGCATTCGGGCATTCCTTTTGCATATGCCCTGATTTTCCACACTTATAACAGGTCGGGGAGCTATCAGCCCCTCCGCTACTTATTTTCTTAACATAGGCGCTAAACCGTTGTCCTTTCATTGCTACAGCGTAGGCCATTCCTTGCACTACAGCTGGTGAGGCATCCATGCATGCTTTTAAAATTGTCCTCCTTAGAGAGGTGCTGCCCCATGCTTACCTTCTGGATTACCTGTGCTTAAACGGTGAGCCTTTACCGGCGGGTCTGTAGAACCCTGACAGGAGCCGATCCCTACTTATGAATAAAAGAGAGAAAAGGGGGAGAGAAATTACCTGTCCTTCAAGTCCCTGTTCGGGCGCCACCTGCCGCGGACTGGATCTCAGCTAGACCACCAGACCGAGGGAAAACAGGGTGAAGGTACTCAGGATAAGTGGGATTCGGCGAATGACAGACAGCCACAGACACGAGAGTATGTTGTGAAGCTGCTGCAATTTTACTCAGACCAAGCAGTGAATTTTATACAGTTACTTGGGGAAACACGGCAATCGGCCAGTAGGGTGACAGACATAGAATCAACAATGTTGTTACACACTTTTCTCAGAATGATTAACAGATCTCATGAGTATAGCCTTTACTTTTTCTTTTGTGGTTCCTCATCCGGACAGAGAACATTACGGCCCCAGCTGTAGTTTTCCTTCTACACCTTTGTTCTGTATCAAAATTAAACCCTTTTCATCATTGTTCTAACCATGGTTTCATTTGTGTGAAAATATTTTAACCTTTACCTGTGGGTGAGAAGGCACGAGGAGGGTCGGTACCTAGCTAAACTTTCCATGAACTGTAACTTATGCCATTCTGTTTTCATACCATTATGATTCACACATCAGTTCCCATGTACGTCATAAGCTCCCATAAAAGGTAATGGCTCTAAATAATTATTATATCTAAGATTAAAGTTAGGGGGTTGCCACCATCGACCCTTGATGAGAAACTCTATTTGTCCCTGAATAATTCTTGTAGGAATGGCTAATTTCTGTAACTGGTTCCTCGCAGCTGCTGTCAGCTGCGCGTGTGAATTGCCTATGAGTGCCTGAACCTTTACTTTCATTCTCTCTTCGCTAGAGTCTTTGTCCTTCTGAATCATAAGTTCTTTCTGCTCTAAATCATTCATGAATTCCTCCAAACTTTAGAGACCCTCTTGAACTGTTGGCCTAAAAACTTGAATCATAGGTGGGGGTATTGAAGCCACTTTTGAGGAATCATTACTCTCTTTATGGAGCACATCAGGAACATTAAGAGTTAACTTCTTGGAATTAATACACAAGGAAACAACAATAATTACAGCTGCAAAGAGAAGAAGGAAGAGTGCCAGGCAGCCTATGCAAGCAGATCTGCGTGGTTCCGTGTAGCCTGGCACCTTGATTCGGGCAAATTGATGAGAGGTTGCCGGGGGCATAGACCCGAGGGCTGCGAGCCCCCCTTTCCCACGTAACTACCTTATCCAAGGCATTTGTCACGCAGGCGACACCGTCATGGGCGTGGCATTAACTGAGAATCATTGGATGTTAGAGGACCTTTGCTTTGCATCAATTTCAAGCAGAGTTGAACTAGAAATGGTCCGTATGTATAGGAAACACGGTTCTTTTCTTCTGAGTACACTCACGTTTCCTGCTGTATTAGAGACTCTAGAAAGCAAGAGCTTGCTTCTTGCTCTAAAGCAGAGTGTGAACAATGGACTAGAACTCTGCTGTGTGTTTCACTTCAGAAATGGAGTTCATTACCCGGCTCTGAGTCTTACTAAAGCAATACTTCGTTTCAGGTAAGGGCAGTCACTTTTCAGCTCAAACGAACTACATCGTTCATGAAGTTCACACGTTCCTCATCTTAACTGACAAGCATTGGATGTAAGAGGACCTTTGCTTTGTATCAATTTCAAGCAGAGTTGAACATGATATGGTCCGTAAGTATAGGAAACACGGTTCTTTTCTTCTGAAGACACTCACGTTTCCTGCTGTATTAGAGACTCTAGAAAGCAAGAGCGTGCTTCTTGCTCTAAAGCAGAGTGTGATCCATGGTTGAGAACTGTGTTGTGTGTTTCCCTCCAGAAATGGAGTTAAATCCCAGGCTCTGGGTCTTCCTACAAGCAAGAACGTTTCAGGTAAAGGCAGTCACTTTTCAGCTCAAACAAACTACATCGTTCAGGAACCTCACACGTTTCTCATCTTAACTGACAAGCATTGCATATTAGAGGACCAGTGCTTTGTATCAGTTTCAGAAGCAGAGTTGGGCTAGACATGGTCCGTATGTGTAAGAAATACCGTTCATTGTTCTCAGCACACTCACGTTTCCTGCTGTATTAGAGACTCTAGAAAGCAAGAGCTTGCTTCTTGCTCTAAAGAAGAGTGTGATCAATGGATGAGAACTCTGTTGTGTGTTTCACTTCAGAAATGGAGTTAAATCCCAGGCTCTGAGACTTCCTAAAGGAAGACTTCATTTCAAGTAAGGGCAGTTACTTTCAGCTCAAACGAACTACATCATTCACGAAGCTCACACGTTTCTCATCTTCACTGAGAAGCATTGGATGTTAGAGGACCTGTGGTTTGTTTCAGTTTCAGAAGCAGATTTGAACTAGATATGGTCCGTATGTGTATAAAACACCATTCTTTTGTTCTGAGCACACTCAGGTTTCCTGCTGTATTAGAGACTCTGGAAAGCAAGAGCGTGCTTCTTGCTCTAAAGCAGAGTGTGAACAATGGATGAGAACTCTGCTGTATGTTTCACTTCAGAAATGGAGTTCAATCCCAAGCTCTGAGTCTTACTAAAAGCAAGAATTCTTTTCAGGAAAGGGCAGTCACTTTTCAGCTCAAACAAACTAAATCCTTCACAAAGTTCACACGTTCCTCATCTTAACTGACAAACATTGGATGTTAGAGGACCATTGCTTTGTATCAGTTTCAGAAGCAGAGTTGGACGAGATATGGTCCGTATGTATAGGAATCACGGTTCTTTCTTCTGAGCACACTCACTTTTCCTGCTGTATTAGAGATTCTAATAAGCAAGGGCGTGCTTCTTGCTCAAAAGCAGAGTGTGATCCATGGATGAGAACTGTGTTGTGTGTTTCCCTTCAGAAATGGAGTTAAATTCCAGGCTCTGTTTCTTCCTACAAGCAAGACTTCGTTTCAGGTAAGGGCAGTCACTTTTCAGCTCAAAGGAACTACATCGTTCAGGAAGCTCACACGTTCCTCATCTTAACTGACAAGCATTGGATGTTAGAGGACCAGTGCTTTGTATCAGTTTCAGAAGCAGAGTTGGACTAGATATGATCCGTATGTATAGGAATCACGGTTCTTTCTTCTGAGCACACTCACTTTTCCTGCTGTATTAGAGATTCTAATAAGCAAGAGCATGCTTCTTGCACAGAAGAAGAGTGTGATCCATGGATGAGAACTGTGTTGTGTGTTTCCCTTCAGAAATGGAGTTAAATTCCAGGCTCTGTTTCTTCCTACAAGCAAGACTTCGTTTCAGGTAAGTGCAGTTACTTTTCAGCTCAAAGGAACTGCATCGTGCAGGAAGCTCACACGTTTCTCATATTAACTGACAAGCATCGGATGTTAGAGGACCAGTACTTTGTATCAGTTTCAGAAGCAGAGTTGGACTAGATATGGTCCGTATGTGTAGGAAACACCGTTCATTTGTACTCTGCACACTCAAGGTTCCTGCTGTCTTAGAGACTCTAGAAAGCTAGAGCGTGCTTCGTGCTCTAAAACAGAGTGTGATCAATGGATGAGAACTCTGTTGTGTGTTTCACTTCAGAAATGGAGTTAAATCCCTGGCTCTGAGTCTTCCTACAAGCAAGACTTTGTTTCTGGTAAGGGCATTTACTTTACAGCTCAAAAGGACTATATCGTTCATGAAGCTCACACGTTTCTCATCTTAACTGAGAAGCATTGGATGTTAGAGGACCTTTGCTTTGTATCAATTTCAAGAAGAGTTGAACTGGATATGGTCCGTATGTATAGAAAACACAGTTCTTTTCTTCTGAGCACACTCATGTTTCCTGCTGTATTAGAGACTCTAGAAAGCAAGAGCGTGCTTCTTGCTCTAAAGCAGAGTGTGATCAATGGATGAGAACTCTGTTGTGTGTTTCACTTCAGAAATGGAGTTAAATCCCTGGCTCTGAGTCTTCCTACAAGCAAGACTTCGTTTCAGGTAAGGGCAGTCACTTTACAGCTCAAACGAACTACATCTTTCACGAAGCTCACACGTTTCTCATCTTAACTGACAAGCATTGGATGTTAGAGGACCTTTGCTTTGTATCAATTTCAAGGAGAGTTGAACTAGATATGGTCCGTAGGTATAGGAAACACGGTTCTTTTCTTCTGAGGACACTCACGTTTCCTGCTGTATTAGAGACTATAGAAAGCAAGAGCGTGCTTCTTGCTCTAAAGCAGAGTCTGATCCATGGTTGAGAACTGTGTTGTGTGTTTCCCTTCAGAAATGGAGTTAAATCCCAGGCTCTGTGTCTTCCTACAAGCAAGAACTTTTCAGGTAAAGGCAGTCACTTTTCACCTCAAACAAACTACATCGTTCAGGAACCTCACACGTTTCTCATCTTAACTGACAAGCATTGCATATTAGAGGACCAGTGCTTTGTATCAGTTTCAGAAGCAGAGTTGGGCTAGATATGGTCCGTATGTGTAAGAAATACCGTTCATTGTTCTCAGCACACTCACGTTTCCTGCTGTATTAGAGACTCTAGAAAGCAAGAGCTTGCTTCTTGCTCTAAAGAAGAGTGTGATCAATGGATGAGAACTCTGTTGTGTGTTTCACTTCAGAAATGGAGTTAAATCCCAGGCTCTGAGACTTCCTAAAGGAAGACTTCATTTCAAGTAAGGGCAGTTACTTTCAGCTCAAACGAACTACATCATTCACGAAGCTCACACGTTTCTCATCTTCACTGAGAAGCATTGGATGTTAGAGGACCTGTGGTTTGTTTCAGTTTCAGAAGCAGATTTGAACTAGATATGGTCCGTATGTGTATAAAACACCATTCTTTTGTTCTGAGCACACTCAGGTTTCCTGCTGTATTAGAGACTCTGGAAAGCAAGAGCGTGCTTCTTGCTCTAAAGCAGAGTGTGAACAATGGATGAGAACTCTGCTGTATGTTTCACTTCAGAAATGGAGTTCAATCCCAAGCTCTGAGTCTTACTAAAAGCAAGAATTCTTTTCAGGAAAGGGCAGTCACTTTTCAGCTCAAACAAACTAAATCCTTCACAAAGTTCACACGTTCCTCATCTTAACTGACAAACATTGGATGTTAGAGGACCAGTGCTTTGTATCAGTTTCAGAAGCAGAGTTGGACGAGATATGGTCCGTATGTATAGGAATCACGGTTCTTTCTTCTGAGCACACTCACTTTTCCTGCTGTATTAGAGATTCTAATAAGCAAGGGCGTGCTTCTTGCTCAAAAGCAGAGTGTGATCCATGGATGAGAACTGTGTTGTGTGTTTCCCTTCAGAAATGGAGTTAAATTCCAGGCTCTGTTTCTTCCTACAAGCAAGACTTCGTTTCAGGTAAGGGCAGTCACTTTTCAGCTCAAAGGAACTACATCGTTCAGGAAGCTCACACGTTCCTCATCTTAACTGACAAGCATTGGATGTTAGAGGACCAGTGCTTTGTATCAGTTTCAGAAGCAGAGTTGGACTAGATATGATCCGTATGTATAGGAATCACGGTTCTTTCTTCTGAGCACACTCACTTTTCCTGCTGTATTAGAGATTCTAATAAGCAAGAGCATGCTTCTTGCACAGAAGCAGAGTGTGATCCATGGATGAGAACTGTGTTGTGTGTTTCCCTTCAGAAATGGAGTTAAATTCCAGGCTCTGTTTCTTCCTACAAGCAAGACTTCGTTTCAGGTAAGTGCAGTTACTTTTCAGCTCAAAGGAACTGCATCGTGCAGGAAGCTCACACGTTTCTCATATTAACTGACAAGCATCGGATGTTAGAGGACCAGTACTTTGTATCAGTTTCAGAAGCAGAGTTGGACTAGATATGGTCCGTATGTGTAGGAAACACCGTTCATTTGTACTCTGCACACTCAAGGTTCCTGCTGTCTTTGAGACTCTAGAAAGCTAGAGCGTGCTTTGTGCTCTACAACAGAGTGTGATCAATGGATGAGAACTCTGTTGTGTGTTTCACTTCAGAAATGGAGTTAAATCCCGGGCTCTGAGTCTTCCTAAAAGCAAGACTTCGTTTCAGGTAAGAGCATTTACTTTACAGCTCAAACGAACTATATCGTTCATGAAGCTCACACGTTTCTCATCTTAACTGAGAAGCATTGGATGTTAGAGGTCCTTTGCTTTGCATCAATTTCAAGCAGAGTTGAACTAGATATGGTCCGTATGTATAGGAAACACGGTTCTTTTCTTCTGAGTACACTCACGTTTCCTGCAGTATTAGAGATTCTAGAAAGCAAGAGCTTGCTTCTTGCTTTAAAGCAGAGTGTTAACAATGGATGAGAACTCTGCTGTGTGTTTCACTTCAGAAATGGAGTTCATTCCCCGGCTCTGAGTCTTCCTACAAGCAATACTTCGTTTCAGGTAAGGGCAGTCACTTTTCAGCTCAAACGAACTACATCGTTCATGAAGTTCACACGTTCCTCATCTTAACTGACAAGCATTGGATGTAAGAGGACCTTTGCTTTGTATCAATTTCAAGCAGAGTTGAACATGATATGGTCTGTATGTATAGGAAACACGGTTCTTTTCTTCTGAGCACACTCACGTTTCCTGCTGCATTAGAGACTCTAGAAAGCAAGAGCTTGCTTCTTGCTCTAAAGTAGAATGTGATCAATGGATGAGAACTCTGTTGTGTGTTTCCCTTAAGAAATGGATTTAAATACCAGGCTCTGAGTCTTCCTACAAGAAAGACTTCGTTTCAGGTAAGGGAAATTACTTACAGCTCAAACGAACTACATCGTTCACAAAGCTCACACGTTTCTCATCTTAACTGACAAGCATTGGATGTTAGAGCACCTGTGGTTTGTTTCAATTTCAGAAGCAGAGTTGGACAAGATATTGTCCGTATGTGTAGCAAACACCGTTCTTTTGTTCTCATCACACTCATGTTTCCTGCTGTCTTAGAGACTCTAGAAAGCAAGAGTGTGCCCCTTGCTGTAAAGCAGAGTGTGAACAATGGATGAGAACTCTGCTGTGTGTTTCACAACAGAAATGTTGTTAAATCCCAGGCTCTGTGTCTTACTAAAAGAAAGATTTCTTTCAGGTAAAGGCAGTCACATTTCAGCTCAAACAAACTACATCGTTCACGAAGCTCACACTTTTATCATCTTAACTGAGAAGCATTGGATGTTAGAGGACCTTTGCTTTGTATCAATTTCAACAGAGTTGAACTAGATATTGTCTGTATGTATAGGAAACACGGTTCTTTTCTTCTGAGGACACTCACGTTTCCTGCTGTATTAGAGACTCTACAAAGCAAGAGCTTGCTTCCTGCTCTAAAGCTGAGTGTGAACAATGGATGAGAACTCTGCTGTGTCTTTCACTTCAGAAATGGAGTTCAATCCCCGGCTCTGAGTCTTCCTACAAGCAATACTTTGTTTCAGGTAAGGGCAGTCACTTTTCAGCTCAAACGAACTACATCGTTCACGAAGTTCACAGGTTCCTCATCTTAACTGACAAGCATTGGATGTTAGAGGACCAGTGCTTTGTTTCACTTTCAGAGGCAGAGTTGGACTAGATATGGTCCATATGTGTAGGAAACACCGTTCATTTGTTCTCGGCACACTCAAGTTTCCTGCTGTCTTAGAGATTCTTGAAAGCTAGAGTGTGCTTCTTGCCCTAAAGCAGAGTGTGATCAAGTTATGAGAACTGTGTTGTGTGTTTCACTTCAGAAATGGAGTTAAATCCCAGGCTCTGTTTCTTCCTACAAGGAAGACTTCGTTTCAGGTAAGGGCAGTCACTTTTCAGCTCAAAGGAACTACATTGTTCAGGAAGCTCACACGTTTCTCATATTAACTGACAAGCATCGGATGACAGAGGACCAGTACTTTGCATCAGTTTCAGAAGCAGAGTTGGACTAGATATGGTCCGTATGTGTAGGAAACACCATTCATTTGTTCTCAGCACACTCAAGTTTCCTGCTGTCTTTGAGACTCTAGAAAGCTAGAGCGTGCTTCGTGCTCTACAACAGAGTGTGATCAATGGATGAGAACTCTGTTGTGTGTTTCACTTCAGAAATGGAGTTAAATCCCTGGCTCTGAGTCTTCCTAAAAGCAAGACTTCGTTTCAGGTAAGAGCATTTACTTTACAGCTCAAACGAACTATATCGTTCATGAAGCTCACACGTTTCTCATCTTAACTGAGAAGCATTGGATGTTAGAGGACCTTTGCTTTGCATCAATTTCAAGCAGAGTTGAACTAGATATGGTCCGTATGTATAGGAAACACGGTTCTTTTCTTCTGAGTACACTCACGTTTCCTGCAGTATTAGAGATTCTAGAAAGCAAGAGCTTGCTACTTGCTCTAAAGCAGAGTGTGAACAATGGATGAGAACTCTGCTGTGTGTTTCACTTCAGAAATGGAGTTCATTCCCCGGCTCTGAGTCTTCCTACAAGCAATACTTCGTTTCAGGTAAGGGCAGTCACTTTTCAGCTCAAACGAACTACATCGTTCATGAAGTTCACACGTTCCTCATCTTAACTGACAAGCACTGGATGTAAGAGGACCTTTGCTTTGTATCAATTTCAAGCAGAGTTGAACATGATATGGTCTGTATGTATAGGAAACACAGTTCTTTTCTTCTGAGCACACTCACGTTTCCTGCTGCATTAGAGACTCTAGAAAGCAAGAGCTTGCTTCTTGCTCTAAAGTAGAATGTGATCAATGGATGAGAACTCTGTTGTGTGTTTCCCTTAAGAAATGGATTTAAATCCCAGGCTCTGAGTCTTCCTACAAGAAAGACTTCGTTTCAGGTAAGGGAAATTACTTACAGCTCAAACGAACTACATCCTTCACGAAGCTCACACGTTTCTCATCTTAACTGACAAGCATTGGATGTTAGAGGACCTGTGGTTTGTTTCAATTTCAGAAGCAGAGTTGGACAAGATATTGTCCGTATGTGTAGCAAACACCGTTCTTTTGTTCTCATCACACTCATGTTTCCTGCTGTCTTAGAGACTCTAGAAAGCAAGAGTGTGCCCTTTGCTGTAAAGCAGAGTGTGAACAATGGATGAGAACTCTGCTGTGTGTTTCACAACAGAAATGTTGTTAAATCCCAGGCTCTGTGTCTTACTAAAAGAAAGATTTCTTTCAGGTAAAGGCAGTCACATTTCAGCTCAAACAAACTACATCGTTCACGAACCTCACACGTTTCTCATCTTAACTGAGAAACATTGGATGTTAGAGGACCTTTGCTTTGTATCAATTTCAACAGAGTTGAACTAGATATGGTCTGTATGTATAGGAAACACGGTTCTTTTCTTCTGAGGACACTCACGTTACCTGCTGTATTAGAGACTCTACAAAGCAAGAGTTTGCTTCTTGCTCTAAAGCAGAGTGTGATCAATGAGGAGAACTCTGCTGTGTGTTTCACTTCAGAAATGGAGTTATATTCCAGGCTCTGAGTCTTCCTAAAGGAAGACTTCATTTCAAGTAAGGGCAGTTACTTTCAGCTCAAACGAACTACATCGTTCACGAAGCTCACACGTTTCTCATCTTCACTGACAAGCATTGGATGTTAGAGGACCTGTGGTTTGTTTCAGTTTCAGAAGCTGAGTTGAACTAGATATGGTCCGTATGTGTAGGAAACACAATTCTTTGTTCTGAGCATACTCAGGTTTCCTGCTGTATTAGAGACTCTGGAAAGCAAGAGCATGCTTCCTGCTCTAAAGCTGAGTGTGAACAATAGATGAGAACTCTGCTGTGTTTTTCACTTCAGAAATGGAGTTAAATCCCCAGCTCTGAGTCTTCCTACAAGCAATACTTCGTTTCAGGTAAGGGCAGTCACTTTTCAGCTCAAACGAACTACATCGTTCACGAAGTTCACAGGTTCCTCATCTTAACTGACAAGCATTGGATGTTAGAGGACCAGTGCTTTGTATCAGTTTCAGAAGCAGAGTTGGACTAGATATGATCCGTATGTGTAGGAAACACCGTTCATTTCTTCTCAACACACTCAAGTTTCCTGCTGTCTTAGAGATTCTAGAAAGCTAGAGCTTGCTTCTTGCCCTAAAGCAGAGTGTGATCAATGGAGGAGAACTCTGCTGTGTGTTTCACTTCAGAAATGGAGTTAAATCCCAGGCTCTGAGACTTCCTAAAGGATGACTTCATTTCAAGTAAGGGCAGTTATTTTCAGCTCAAACGAACTACATCATTCACGAAGCTCACACGTTTCTCATCTTCACTGACAAGCATTGGATGTTAGAGGACCTGTGGTTTGTTTCAGTTTCAGAAGCAGAGTTGAACTAGATAAGGTCCGTATGTGTATAAAACACCATTTTTTTGTTCTGAGCACACTCAGGTTTCCTGCTGTATTAGAGACTCTGGAAAGCAAGAGCGTGCTTCTTGCTCTAAAGCAGAGTGTGAACAATGGATGAGAACTCTGCCGTGTGTTTCACTTCAGAACTGGTGTTCAATCCCCGGCTCTGAGTCTTCCTACAAGCAATACTTTATTTCAGGTAAGGGCAGTCACTTTTCAGCTCAAACAAACTACATCCTTCACGAATTTCACACGTTCCTCATCTTAACTGACAAGTATTGGATGTAAGAGGACCCTTGCTTTGTATCCATTTCAAGCAGAGTTGAACTAGATATGGTCCGTATGTATAGGAAACACGGTTATTTTCTTCTGAGCACACTCACGTTTCCTGCTGCACGAGAGACTCTAGAAAGCAAGAGCTTGCTTCTTGTTCTAAAGCAGAGTGTGAACAATGGATGAGAACTCTGCTGCTTGTTTCACAACAGAAATGTTGTTAAATCCCAGAGTCTGAGTCTTACTAAAAGCAAGACTTCTTTTCAGGTAAGGGCAGTCACTTTTCAGCTCAAACAAACTAAATCCTTCAGGAAGCTCACACATTACTCATCTTAACTGAGAATCATTGGATGTTAGAGGACCAGTGCTTTGTATCACTATCAGAGGCAGAGTTGGACTTGATATGGTCCGTATGTGTAGGAAACACCGTTCATTTATTCTCGACACACTCAAGTTTCCTGCTGTCTTAGAGATTCTTGAAAGCTAGAGTGTGCTTCTTGCCCTAAAGCAGAGTGTGATCAAGTTATGAGAACTCTGTTGTGTGTTTCACTTCAGAAATGGAGTTAAATCCCTGGCTCTGTTTCTTCCTACAAGGAAGACTTCGTTTCAGATAAGGGCAGTCACTTTTCAGCTCAAAGGAACTACATCGTTCAGGAAGCTCACACGTTTCTCATATTAACTGACAAGCATCAGATGTCAGAGCACCAGTACTTTGCATCAGTTTCAGAAGCAGAGTTGGACTAGATATGTTCCGTATGTGTAGGAAACACCGTTCATTTGTTCTCAGCACACTCAAGTTTCCTGCTGTCTTAGAGACTCTAGAAAGCTAGAGCGTGCTTCGTGCTCTACAACAGAGTGTGATCAATGGATGAGAACTCTGTTGTGTGTTTCACTTCTGAAATGGAGTTAAATCCCTGGCTCTGAGTCTACCTACAAGCAAGACTTTGTTTCAGGTAAGGGCATTTACTTTACAGCTCAAACGAACTATATCGTTCACGAAGCTCACAAGTTTCTCATCTTAACTGACAAGCATTGGATGTTAGAGGACCTATGCTTTGTTTCAATTTCAAGCAGAGTTGAACTAGATATGGTCCGTATGTATAGGAAACACGGTTCTTTTCTTCTGAGGACACTCAGGTTTCCTGCTGTATTAGAGAATCTAGAAACAAGAGCATGCTTCTTGCTCTAAAGCAGAGTGTGATCCATGGTTGAGAACTCTGCTGTGTGTTTCACTTCAGAAATGGATTTAAATCCCAGGCTCTGAGTCTTTCTACAAGAAAGACTTCGTTTCAGGTAAGGGAAGTTACTTTACAGCTCAAACGAACTACATCGTTCACGAAGCTCACACGTTTCTCATCTTAACTGACAAGCATTGGATGTTAGAGGACCTGTGGTTTGTTTCAATTTCAGAAGCAGAGTTGGACAAGATATGGTCCGTATGTGTAGGAAACACCGTTCTTTTGTTCTCATCACACTCATGTTTCCTGCTGTCTTAGAGACTCTAGAAAGCAAGAGTGTGCTTCTTGCTGTAAAGCAGAGTGTGATCAATGGATGAGAACTCTGCTGTGTGTTTCACATTAGAAATGGAGTTAAATCCCAGGCTCTGAGTCTTCCTACAAGCAAGACTTCATTTCAGGTAAGGGCAGTCACTATACAGCTCAAAAGAACTACATCATTCACGAAGCCTACACGTTTCTCATCTTAACTGACAAGCATTGGATGTTACAGGACCAGTGCTTTGTATCAGTTTCAGAAGCAGAGTTGGACTAGATATGGTCCGTTTGTGTAAGAAACACCGTTCTTTCGTTCTCAGGACACTCATGTTTCCTGCTGTATTAGAGAATCTAGAAAGCAAGAGCGGGCTTCTTTCTCTAAGGAAGAGTGTGATCCATGGATGAGAACTGTGTTGTGTTTTTCCCTTCATAAATGGAGTTAAATCCCAGGTTCTGTTCCTTCCTACAAGCAAGACTTTGTTTCAGGTAAGGGCAGTCACTCTTCAGCTCAAAGGAACTACATCGTTCAGGAAGCTCACACGTTTCTCATATTAACAGACAAGCATCGGATGTTAGAGGACCTGTACTTTGTATCAGTTTCAGAAGCAGAGTTGGACTAGATATGGTCCTTATGTGTAGGAAACACCGTTCATTTGTTCTCAGCACACTCAAGTTTCCTGCTGTCTTAGAGACTCTAGAAAGCTAGAGCGTGCTTCGTGCTCTACAACAGAGTGTGATCAATGGATGAGAACTTTGTTGTGTGTTTCACTTCAGAAATGGAGTTAAATCCCTGGCTCTGATTCTTCCTACAAGCAAGACTTCGTTTCAGGTAAGGGCATTTACTTTACAGCTCAAACGAACTATATCATTCACGAAGCTCACACGTTTCTCATCTTAACTGAGAAGCATTGGATGTTAGAGGACCTTTGCTTTGTATCAATTTCAAGCAGAGTTGTACTAGATATGGTCCGTATGTATAGAAAACACAGTTCTTTTCTTCTGAGCACACTCACGTTTACTGCTGTATTAGAGACTCTAGAAAGCAAGAGCGTGCTTCTTGCTCTAAAGCAGAGTGTGATCAATGGATGAGAACTCTGCTGTGTGTTTCCCTTCAGAAATGGACTTAAATCCCAGGCTCTGAGTCTTCCTACAAGCAAGACTTCGTTTCAGGTAAGGGCATTTACTTTACAGCTCAAACGAACTATATCATTCACGAAGCACACACGTTTCTCATCTTAACTGAGAAGCATTGGATGTTACAGGACCAGTGCTTTGTATCAGTTTCAGAAGCAGAGTTGGACTAGTTATGATCCATATGGGTAGGAAACACCGTTCATTTGTTCTCAGCACACTCAAGTTTCCTGCTGTCTTAGAGACACTAGAAAGTTAGAGCGTGCTTCTTGCTCTAAAGCAGAGTGTGAACAATGGATGAGAAATCTGTTGTGTGTTTCATTTCCGAAATGGAGTTAAATCCCTGGCTCTGAGTCTTCCTAACAGCAAGACTTCGTTTCAGGTAAGGGCAGTCACTATACAGCTCAAACGAACTACATCGTTCACAAAGCTCTACGTTTCTCATCTTAACTTCAAGCATTGGATGGTAGAGGACCAGTGCTTTGTTTCAGTTTCAGAAGCAGAGTTGAACTAGATATGGTCCGTATGTGTATGAAACACCGTTCTTTTGTTCTGAGCACACTCAGGTTTCCTGCTGTATTAGAGACTCTGGAAAGCAAGAGCATGCTTCTTGCTCTAAAGCAGAGTGTGATCCATGGTTGAGAACTCTGCTGTGTGTTTCACTTCAGAAATGGAGTTCAATCCCCGGCTCTGAGTCTTCCTACAAGAAATACTTCGTTTCAGGTAAGGGCAGTCACTTTTCAGCTCAAACGAACTACATCGTTCATGAAGTTCACACGTTCCTCATCTTAACTGACAAGCATTGGATGTAAGAGGACCTTTGCTTTGTATCAATTTCAAGCAGAGTTGAACATGATATGGTCCGTATGTATAGGAAACACGGTTCTTTTCTTCTGAGCACACTCACGTTTCCTGCTGCATTAGAGACTCTAGAAAGCAAGAGCTTGCTTCTTGCTCTAAATCAGAGTGTGATCAATGGATGAGAACTGTGTTGTGTGTTTCCCTTCAGAAATGGAGTTAAATCCCAGGCTCTGAGTCTTCCTACAAGAAAGACTTCGTTTCAGTTAAGGGATGTTACTTTACAGTTCAAACGAACTACATCGTTCACGACGCTCACACGTTTCTCATCTTAACTGACAAGCATTGGATGTTAGAGGACCTGTGGTTTGTTTCAATTTCAGAAGCAGAGTTGGACAAGATATGGATCCTTATGTGTAGGAAACACAGTTCTTTTGTTCTGAGCACACTCAGGTTTCCTGCTATCTTAGAGATTCTAGAAAGCTAGAGTGTGCTTCTTGCTCTAAAGCAGAGTGTCATCAAGAGATGAGAAATCTGTTGTGTGTTTCACTTCAGAAATGGAGTTAAATCCCTGGCTCTGAGTCTTCCTACAAGCAAGACTTCGTTTCAGGTAAGGGCAGTTACTTTACAGCTCAAACAAACTACATCGTTCACGAAGCTCACACGTTTCTCATCTTAACTGACAAGCATTGGATGTTAGAGGACCTGTGGTTTGTTTCAATTTCAGAAGCAGAGTTGGACAAGATATGGTCCGTATGTGTAGGAAACACAGTTCTTTTGTTCTGAGCACACTCAAGTTTCCTGCTATCTTAGAGATTCTAGAAAGCTAGAATGTGCTTCTTGCTCTAAAGCAGAGTGTCATCAAGGGATGAGAAATCTGTTGTGTGTTTCACTTCAGAAATGGAGTTAAATCCCTGGCTCTGATTCTTCCTACAAGCAAGACTTCGTTTCAGGTAAGGGCAGTTACTTTACAGCTCAAACGAACTATATCATTCACGAAGCTCACACGTTTCTCATCTTAACTGAGAAGCATTGGATGTTAGAGCACCTTTGCTTTGTATCAATTTCAAGCAGAGTTGTACTAGATATGGTCCGTATGTATAGAAAACACAGTTCTTTTCTTCTGAGCACACTCACGTTTCCTGCTGTATTAGAGACTCTAGAATGCAAGAGCGTGCTTCTTGCTCTAAAGCAGAGTGTGATCAATGGATGAGAACTCTGCTGTGTGTTTCCCTTCAGAAATGGACTTAAATCCCAGGCTCTGAGTCTTCCTACAAGCAAGACTTCGTTTCAGGTAAGGGCATTTACTTTACAGCTCAAACGAACTATATCATTCACGAAGCTCACACGTTTCTCATCTTAACTGAGAAGCATTGGATGTTACAGAACCAGTGCTTTGTATCAGTTTCAGAAGCAGAGGTGGACTAGTTATGATCCATATGGGTAGGAAACACCGTTCATTTGTTCTCAGCACACTCAAGTTTCCTGCTGTCTTAGAGACACTAGAAAGTTAGAGCGTGCTTCTTGCTCTAAAGCAGAGTGTGAACAATGGATGAGAAATCTGTTGTGTGTTTCATTTCCGAAATGGAGTTAAATCCCTGGCTCTGAGTCTTCCTAACAGCAAGACTTCGTTTCAGGTAAGGGCAGTCACTATACAGCTCAAACGAACTACATCGTTCACAAAGCTCTACGTTTCTCATCTTAACTTCAAGCATTGGATGGTAGAGGACCAGTGCTTTGTTTCAGTTTCAGAAGCAGAGTTGAACTAGATATGGTCCGTATGTGTATGAAACACCGTTCTTTTGTTCTGAGCACACTCAGGTTTCCTGCTGTATTAGAGACTCTGGAAAGCAAGAGCATGCTTCTTGCTCTAAAGCAGAGTGTGATCCATGGTTGAGAACTCTGCTGTGTGTTTCACTTCAGAAATGGAGTTCAATCCCCGGCTCTGAGTCTTCCTACAAGAAATACTTCGTTTCAGGTAAGGGCAGTCACTTTTCAGCTCAAACGAACTACATCGTTCACGAAGTTCACACGTTCCTCATCTTCACTGACAAGCATTGGATGTAAGAGGACCTTTGCTTTGTATCAATTTCAAGCAGAGTTGAACATGATATGGTCCGTATGTATAGGAAACACGGTTCTTTTCTTCTGAGCACACTCACGTTTCCTGCTGCATTAGAGACTCTAGAAAGCAAGAGCTTGCTACTTGCTCTAAATCAGAGTGTGATCAATGGATGAGAACTGTGTTGTGTGTTTCCCTTCAGAAATGGAGTTAAATCCCAGGCTCTGAGTCTTCCTACAAGAAAGACTTCGTTTCAGTTAAGGGATGTTACTTTACAGTTCAAACGAACTACATCGTTCACGAAGCTCACACGTTTCTCATCTTAACTGACAAGCATTGGATGTTAGAGGACCTGTGGTT
Organism: Onychomys leucogaster; assembly: GCA_949786385.1. Classification (NCBI taxonomy): domain Eukaryota; kingdom Metazoa; phylum Chordata; class Mammalia; order Rodentia; family Cricetidae; genus Onychomys; species Onychomys leucogaster. The sequence continues at coordinate 1,102,374 of CATKUP010000120.1, forward strand.
TGTTTCAATTTCAGAAGCAGAGTTGGACAAGATATGGATCCTTATGTGTAGGAAACACAGTTCTTTTGTTCTGAGCACACTCAGGTTTCCTGCTATCTTAGAGATTCTAGAAAGCTAGAGTGTGCTTCTTGCTCTAAAGCAGAGTGTCATCAAGAGATGAGAAATCTGTTGTGTGTTTCACTTCAGAAATGGAGTTAAATCCCTGGCTCTGAGTCTTCCTACAAGCAAGACTTCGTTTCAGGTAAGGGCAGTTACTTTACAGCTCAAACGAACTACATCGTTCACGAAGCTCACACGTTTCTCATCTTAACTGACAAGCATTGGATGTTAGAGGACCTGTGGTTTGTTTCAATTTCAGAAGCAGAGTTGGACAAGATATGGTCCGTATGTGTAGGAAACACAGTTCTTTTGTTCTGAGCACACTCAGGTTTCCTGCTATCTTAGAGATTCTAGAAAGCTAAAGTGTGCTTCTTGCTCTAAAGCAGAGTGTCATCAAGGGATGAGAAATCTGTTGTGTGTTTCACTTCAGAAATGGTGTTAAACCCCTGGCTCTGAGTCTTCCTACAAGCAATACTTCGTTTCAGGTAAGGGCAGTTACTTTACAGCTCAAATGAACGACATCGTTCACGAAGCTCACATGTTTCTCATCTTAACTGACAAGCATTGGATGTTACAGGACCAGTGCTTTGTATCAGTTTCAGAAGCAGAGTTGGACTAGATATGGTCCGTTTGTGTAAGAAACACCGTTCTTTCGTTCTCAGGACACTCATGTTTCCTGCTGTATTAGAGACTCTAGAAATCAAGAGCGGGCTTCTTTCTCTAAGGAAGAGTGTGATCCATGGATGAGAACTGTGTTGTGTTTTTCCCTTCATAAATGGAGTTAAATCCCAGGTTCTGTTCCTTCCTACAAGCAAGACTTTGTTTCAGGTAAGGGCAGTCACTCTTCAGCTCAAAGGAACTACATCGTTCAGGAAGCTCACACGTTTCTCATATTAACAGACAAGCATCGGATGTTAGAGGACCAGTACTTTGTATCAGTTTCAGAAGCAGAGTTGGACTAGATATGGTCCTTATGTGTAGGAAACACCGTTCATTTTTTCTCAGCACACTCAAGTTTCCTGCTGTCTTAGAGACCCTAGAAAGCTAGAGCGTGCTTCTTGCTCTAAAGCAGAGTGTGAACAATGGATGAGAAATCTGTTGTGTGTTTCATTTCCGAAATGGAGTTAAATCCCTGGCTCTGAGTCTTCCTACCAGCAAGACTTCGTTTCAGGTAAGGGCAGTCACTATACAGCTCAAACGAACTACATCGTTCACAAAGCTCTACGTTTCTCATCTTAACTTCAAGCATTGGATGGTAGAGGACCAGTGCTTTGTTTCACTTTCAGAAGCAGAGTTGAACTAGATATGGTCCGTATGTGTATGAAACACCGTTCTTTTGTTCTGAGCACACTCAGGTTTCCTGCTGTATTAGAGACTCTGGAAAGCAAGAGCATGCTTCTTGCTCTAAAGCAGAGTGTGATCCATGGTTGAGAACACTGCTGTGTGTTTCACTTCAGAAATGGAGTTCAATCCCCGGCTCTGAGTCTTCCTAAAAGAAATACTTCGTTTCAGGTAAGGGCAGTCACTTTTCAGCTCAAACGAACTACATCGTTCACGAAGTTCACACGTTCCTCATCTTCACTGACAAGCATTGGATGTAAGAGGACCTTTGCTTTGTATCAATTTCAAGCAGAGTTGAACATGATATGGTCCGTATGTATAGGAAACACGGTTCTTTTCTTCTGAGCACACTCACGTTTCCTGCTGCATTAGAGACTCTAGAAAGCAAGAGCTTGCTTCTTGCTCTAAATCAGAGTGTGATCAATGGATGAGAACTGTGTTGTGTGTTCCCCTTCAGAAATGGAGTTAAATCCCAGGCTCTGAGTCTTCCTACAAGAAAGACTTCGTTTCAGTTAAGGGATGTTACTTTACAGTTCAAACGAACTACATCGTTCACGAAGCTCACACGTTTCTCATCTTAACTGACAAGCATTGGATGTTAGAGGACCTGTGGTTTGTTTCAATTTCAGAAGCAGAGTTGGACAAGATATGGTCGGTATGTGTAGGAAACACAGTTCTTTTGTTCTGAGCACACTCAGGTTTCCTGCTATCTTAGAGATTCTAGAAAGCTAGAGTGTGCTTCTTGCTCTAAAGCAGAGTGTCATCAAGGGATGAGAAATCTGTTGTGTGTTTCACTTCAGAAATGGAGTTAAATCCCTGGCTCTGAGTCTTCCTACAAGCAAGACTTCGCTTCAGGTAAGGGCAGATACTTTACAGCTCAAACGAACTACATCGTTCACGAAGCTCACACGTTTCTCATCTTAACTGACAAGCATTGGATGTTACAGGACCAGTGCTTTGTATCAGTTTCAGAAGCAGAGTTGGACTAGATATGGTCCTTATGTGTAGGAAACACCGTTCATTTGTTCTCAGCACACTCAAGTTTCCTGCTGTCTTAGAGACTCTAGAAAGCTAGAGCGTGCTTCGTGCACTACAACAGAGTGTGATCAATGGATGAGAACTCTGTTGTGTGTTTCACTTCAGAAATGGAGTTAAATCCCTGGCTCTGATTCTTCCTACAAGCAAGACTTCGTTTCAGGTAAGGGCATTTACTTTACAGCTCAAACGAACTATATCATTCACGAAGCTCACACGTTTCTCATCTTAACTGAGAAGCATCGGATGTTAGAGGACCTTTGCTTTGTATCAATTTCAAGCAGAGTTGTACTAGATATGGTCCGTATGTATAGAAAACACAGTTCTTTTCTTCTGAGCACACTCACGTTTCCTGCTGTATTAGAGACTCTAGAAAGCAAGAGCGTGCTTCTTGCTCTAAAGCAGAGTTTGCTCAATGGATGAGAACTCTGCTGTGTGTTTCCCTTCAGAAATGGACTTAAATCCCTGGCTCTGAGTCTTCAGACAAGCAAGACTTCGTTTCAGGCAAGCGATGTTACTTTACAGCTCAAAAGAACTACATCTTTCACGAAGCTCACACGTTTCTCATCTTAACTGAGAAGCATTGGATGTTACAGAACCAGTGCTTTGTATCAGTTTCAGAAGCAGAGTTGGACTAGTTATGATCCATATGGGTAGGAAACACCGTTCATTTGTTCTCAGCACACTCAAGTTTCCTGCTGTCTTAGAGACACTAGAAAGTTAGAGCGTGCTTCTTGCTCTAAAGCAGAGTGTGAACAATGGATGAGAAATCTGTTGTGTGTTTCATTTCCGAAATGGAGTTAAATCCCTGGCTCTGAGTCTTCCTAACAGCAAGACTTCGTTTCAGGTAAGGGCAGTCACTATACAGCTCAAACGAACTACATCGTTCACAAAGCTCTACGTTTCTCATCTTAACTTCAAGCATTGGATGGTAGAGGACCAGTGCTTTGTTTCAGTTTCAGAAGCAGAGTTGAACTAGATATGGTCCGTATGTGTATGAAACACCGTTCTTTTGTTCTGAGCACACTCAGGTTTCCTGCTGTATTAGAGACTCTGGAAAGCAAGAGCATGCTTCTTGCTCTAAAGCAGAGTGTGATCCATGGTTGAGAACTCTGCTGTGTGTTTCACTTCAGAAATGGAGTTCAATCCCCGGCTCTGAGTCTTCCTACAAGAAATACTTCGTTTCAGGTAAGGGCAGTCACTTTTCAGCTCAAACGAACTACATCGTTCACGAAGTTCACACGTTCCTCATCTTAACTGACAAGCATTGGATGTAAGAGGACCTTTGCTTTGTATCAATTTCAAGCAGAGTTGAACATGATATGGTCCGTATGTATAGGAAACACGGTTCTTTTCTTCTGAGCACACTCACGTTTCCTGCTGCATTAGAGACTCTAGAAAGCAAGAGCTTGCTTCTTGCTCTAAATCAGAGTGTGATCAATGGATGAGAACTGTGTTGTGTGTTTCCCTTCAGAAATGGAGTTAAATCCCAGGCTCTGAGTCTTCCTACAAGAAAGACTTCGTTTCAGTTAAGGGATGTTACTTTACAGTTCAAACGAACTACATCGTTCACGAAGCTCACACGTTTCTCATCTTAACTGACAAGCATTGGATGTTAGAGGACCTGTGGTTTGTTTCAATTTCAGAAGCAGAGTTGGACAAGATATGGTCCGTATGTGTAGGAAACACAGTTCTTTTGTTCTGAGCACACTCAGGTTTCCTGCTATCTTAGAGATTCTAGAAAGCTAGAGTGTGCTTCTTGCTCTAAAGCAGAGTGTGATCAAGGGATGAGAAATCTGTTGTGTGTTTCACTTCAGAAATGGAGTTAAATCCCTGGCTCTGAGTCTTCCTACAAGCAAGACTTCGTTTCAGGTAAGGGCAGTTACTTTACAGCTCAAACGAACTACATCGTTCACGAAGCTCACATGTTTCTCATCTTAACTGACAAGCATTGGATGTTACAGGACCAGTGCTTTGTATCAGTTTCAGAAGCAGAGTTGGACTAGATATGGTCCGTTTGTGTAAGAAACACCGTTCTTTCGTTCTCAGGACACTCATGTTTCCTGCTGTATTAGAGACTCTAGAAATCAAGAGCGGGCTTCTTTCTCTAAGGAAGAGTGTGATCCATGGATGAGAACTGTGTTGTGTTTTTCCCTTCATAAATGGAGTTAAATCCCAGGTTCTGTTCCTTCCTACAAGCAAGACTTTGTTTCAGGTAAGGGCAGTCACTCTTCAGCTCAAAGGAACTACATCGTTCAGGAAGCTCACACGTTTCTCATATTAACAGACAAGCATCGGATGTTAGAGGACCAGTACTTTGTATCAGTTTCAGAAGCAGAGTTGGACTAGATATGGTCCTTATGTGTAGGAAACACCGTTCATTTGTTCTCAGCACACTCAAGTTTCCTGCTGTCTTAGAGACTCTAGAAAGCTAGCGCGTGCTTCGTGCTCTACAAAAGAGTGTGATCAATGGATGAGAACTCTGTTGTGTGTTTCACTTCAGAAATGGAGTTAAATCCCTGGCTCTGATTCTTCCTACAAGCAAGACTTCGTTTCAGGTAAGGGCAGTCACTTTTCAGCTCAAACGAACTACATCGTTCACGAAGTTCACACGTTCCTCATCTTAACTGACAAGCATTGGATGTAAGAGGACCTTTGCTTTGTATCAATTTCAAGCAGAGTTGAACATGATATGGTCCGTATGTATAGGAAACACGGTTCTTTTCTTCTGAGCACACTCACGTTTCCTGCTGCATTAGAGACTCTAGAAAGCAAGAGCTTGCTTCTTGCTCTAAATCAGAGTGTGATCAATGGATGAGAACTGTGTTGTGTGTTTCCCTTCAGAAATGGAGTTAAATCCCAGGCTCTGAGTCTTCCTACAAGAAAGACTTCGTTTCAGTTAAGGGATGTTACTTTACAGTTCAAACGAACTACATCGTTCACGAAGCTCACACGTTTCTCATCTTAACTGACAAGCATTGGATGTTAGAGGACCAGTGGTTTGTTTCAATTTCAGAAGCAGAGTTGGACAAGATATGGTCCGTATGTGTAGGAAACACAGTTCTTTTGTTCTGAGCACACTCAGGTTTCCTGCTATCTTAGAGATTCTAGAAAGCTAGAGTGTGCTTCTTGCTCTAAAGCAGAGTGTCATCAAGGGATGAGAAATCTGTTGTGTGTTTCACTTCAGAAATGGAGTTAAATCCCTGGCTCTGAGTCTTCCTACAAGCAAGACTTCGCTTCAGGGAAGGGCAGTTACTTTACAGCTCAAACGAACTACATCGTTCACGAAGCTCACACGTTTCTCATCTTAACTGACAAGCATTGGATGTTACAGGACCAGTGCTTTGTATCAGTTTCAGAAGCAGAGTTGGACTAGATATGGTCCGTTTGTGTAAGAAACACCGTTCTTTCGTTCTCAGGACACTCATGTTTCCTGCTGTATTAGAGACTCTAGAAATCAATAGCGGGCTTCTTTCTCTAAGGAAGAGTGTGATCCATGGATGAGAACTGTGTTGTGTTTTTCCCTTCATAAATGGAGTTAAATCCCAGGTTCTTTTCCTTCCTACAAGCAAGACTTTGTTTCAGGTAAGGGCAGTCACTCTTCAGCTCAAAGGAACTACATCGTTCAGGAAGCTCACACGTTTCTCATATTAACAGACAAGCATCGGATGTTAGAGGACCAGTACTTTGTATCAGTTTCAGAAGCAGAGTTGGACTAGATATGGTCCGTATGTGTAGGAAACACCGTTCATTTGTTCTCAGCACACTCAAGTTTCCTGCTGTCTTAGAGACTCTAGAAAGCTAGAGCGTGCTTCGTGCTCTACAACAGAGTGTGATCAATGGATGAGAACTCTGTTGTGTGTTTCACTTCAGAAATGGAGTTAAATCCCTGGCTCTGATTCTTCCTACAAGCAAGACTTCGTTTCAGGTAAGGGCATTTACTTTACAGCTCAAACGAACTATATCATTCACGAAGCTCACACGTTTCTCATCTTAACTGAGAAGCATCGGATGTTAGAGGACCTTTGCTTTGTATCAATTTCAAGCAGAGTTGTACTAGATATGGTCCGTATGTATAGAAAACACAGTTCTTTTCTTCTGAGCACACTCACGTTTCCTGCTGTATTAGAGACTCTAGAAAGCAAGAGCGTGCTTCTTGCTCTAAAGCAGAGTTTGCTCAATGGATGAGAACTCTGCTGTGTGTTTCCCTTCAGAAATGGACTTAAATCCCTGGCTCTGAGTCTTCCTACAAGCAAGACTTCGTTTCAGGCAAGCGATGTTACTTTACAGCTCAAAAGAACTACATCTTTCACGAAGCTCACACGTTTGTCATCTTAACTGACAAGCATTGGATGTTAGAGGACCAGTGCTTTGTATCAGTTTCAGAAGCAGAGTTGGACTAGTTATGATCCATATGGGTAGGAAACACCGTTCATTTGTTCTCAGCACACTCAAGTTTCCTGCTGTCTTAGAGACACTAGAAAGTTAGAGCGTGCTTCTTGCTCTAAAGCAGAGTGTGAACAATGGATGAGAAATCTGTTGTGTGTTTCATTTCCGAAATGGAGTTAAATCCCTGGCTCTGAGTCTTCCTACCAGCAAGACTTCGTTTCAGGTAAGGGCAGTCACTATACAGCTCAAACGAACTACATCGTTCACAAAGCTCTACGTTTCTCATCTTAACTTCAAGCATTGGATGGTAGAGGACCAGTGCTTTGTTTCAGTTTCAGAAGCAGAGTTGAACTAGATATGGTCCGTATGTGTATGAAACACCGTTCTTTTGTTCTGAGCACACTCAGGTTTCCTGCTGTATTAGAGACTCTGGAAAGCAAGAGCATGCTTCTTGCTCTAAAGCAGAGTGTGATCCATGGTTGAGAACTCTGCTGTGTGTTTCACTTCAGAAATGGAGTTAAATCCCTGGCTCTGAGTCTTCCTACAAGCAAGACTTCGTTTCAGGTAAGGGCAGTTACTTTACAGCTCAAACAAACTACATCGTTCACGAAGCTCACACGTTTCTCATCTTAACTGACAAGCATTGGATGTTAGAGGACCTGTGGTTTGTTTCAATTTCAGAAGCAGAGTTGGACAAGATATGGTCCGTATGTGTAGGAAACACAGTTCTTTTGTTCTGAGCACACTCAAGTTTCCTGCTATCTTAGAGATTCTAGAAAGCTAGAATGTGCTTCTTGCTCTAAAGCAGAGTGTCATCAAGGGATGAGAAATCTGTTGTGTGTTTCACTTCAGAAATGGAGTTAAATCCCTGGCTCTGATTCTTCCTACAAGCAAGACTTCGTTTCAGGTAAGGGCAGTTACTTTACAGCTCAAACGAACTATATCATTCACGAAGCTCACACGTTTCTCATCTTAACTGAGAAGCATTGGATGTTAGAGCACCTTTGCTTTGTATCAATTTCAAGCAGAGTTGTACTAGATATGGTCCGTATGTATAGAAAACACAGTTCTTTTCTTCTGAGCACACTCACGTTTCCTGCTGTATTAGAGACTCTAGAATGCAAGAGCGTGCTTCTTGCTCTAAAGCAGAGTGTGATCAATGGATGAGAACTCTGCTGTGTGTTTCCCTTCAGAAATGGACTTAAATCCCAGGCTCTGAGTCTTCCTACAAGCAAGACTTCGTTTCAGGTAAGGGCATTTACTTTACAGCTCAAACGAACTATATCATTCACGAAGCTCACACGTTTCTCATCTTAACTGAGAAGCATTGGATGTTACAGAACCAGTGCTTTGTATCAGTTTCAGAAGCAGAGGTGGACTAGTTATGATCCATATGGGTAGGAAACACCGTTCATTTGTTCTCAGCACACTCAAGTTTCCTGCTGTCTTAGAGACACTAGAAAGTTAGAGCGTGCTTCTTGCTCTAAAGCAGAGTGTGAACAATGGATGAGAAATCTGTTGTGTGTTTCATTTCCGAAATGGAGTTAAATCCCTGGCTCTGAGTCTTCCTAACAGCAAGACTTCGTTTCAGGTAAGGGCAGTCACTATACAGCTCAAACGAACTACATCGTTCACAAAGCTCTACGTTTCTCATCTTAACTTCAAGCATTGGATGGTAGAGGACCAGTGCTTTGTTTCAGTTTCAGAAGCAGAGTTGAACTAGATATGGTCCGTATGTGTATGAAACACCGTTCTTTTGTTCTGAGCACACTCAGGTTTCCTGCTGTATTAGAGACTCTGGAAAGCAAGAGCATGCTTCTTGCTCTAAAGCAGAGTGTGATCCATGGTTGAGAACTCTGCTGTGTGTTTCACTTCAGAAATGGAGTTCAATCCCCGGCTCTGAGTCTTCCTACAAGAAATACTTCGTTTCAGGTAAGGGCAGTCACTTTTCAGCTCAAACGAACTACATCGTTCACGAAGTTCACACGTTCCTCATCTTCACTGACAAGCATTGGATGTAAGAGGACCTTTGCTTTGTATCAATTTCAAGCAGAGTTGAACATGATATGGTCCGTATGTATAGGAAACACGGTTCTTTTCTTCTGAGCACACTCACGTTTCCTGCTGCATTAGAGACTCTAGAAAGCAAGAGCTTGCTACTTGCTCTAAATCAGAGTGTGATCAATGGATGAGAACTGTGTTGTGTGTTTCCCTTCAGAAATGGAGTTAAATCCCAGGCTCTGAGTCTTCCTACAAGAAAGACTTCGTTTCAGTTAAGGGATGTTACTTTACAGTTCAAACGAACTACATCGTTCACGAAGCTCACACGTTTCTCATCTTAACTGACAAGCATTGGATGTTAGAGGACCTGTGGTTTGTTTCAATTTCAGAAGCAGAGTTGGACAAGATATGGATCCTTATGTGTAGGAAACACAGTTCTTTTGTTCTGAGCACACTCAGGTTTCCTGCTATCTTAGAGATTCTAGAAAGCTAGAGTGTGCTTCTTGCTCTAAAGCAGAGTGTCATCAAGAGATGAGAAATCTGTTGTGTGTTTCACTTCAGAAATGGAGTTAAATCCCTGGCTCTGAGTCTTCCTACAAGCAAGACTTCGTTTCAGGTAAGGGCAGTTACTTTACAGCTCAAACGAACTACATCGTTCACGAAGCTCACACGTTTCTCATCTTAACTGACAAGCATTGGATGTTAGAGGACCTGTGGTTTGTTTCAATTTCAGAAGCAGAGTTGGACAAGATATGGTCCGTATGTGTAGGAAACACAGTTCTTTTGTTCTGAGCACACTCAGGTTTCCTGCTATCTTAGAGATTCTAGAAAGCTAAAGTGTGCTTCTTGCTCTAAAGCAGAGTGTCATCAAGGGATGAGAAATCTGTTGTGTGTTTCACTTCAGAAATGGTGTTAAACCCCTGGCTCTGAGTCTTCCTACAAGCAATACTTCGTTTCAGGTAAGGGCAGTTACTTTACAGCTCAAATGAACGACATCGTTCACGAAGCTCACATGTTTCTCATCTTAACTGACAAGCATTGGATGTTACAGGACCAGTGCTTTGTATCAGTTTCAGAAGCAGAGTTGGACTAGATATGGTCCGTTTGTGTAAGAAACACCGTTCTTTCGTTCTCAGGACACTCATGTTTCCTGCTGTATTAGAGACTCTAGAAATCAAGAGCGGGCTTCTTTCTCTAAGGAAGAGTGTGATCCATGGATGAGAACTGTGTTGTGTTTTTCCCTTCATAAATGGAGTTAAATCCCAGGTTCTGTTCCTTCCTACAAGCAAGACTTTGTTTCAGGTAAGGGCAGTCACTCTTCAGCTCAAAGGAACTACATCGTTCAGGAAGCTCACACGTTTCTCATATTAACAGACAAGCATCGGATGTTAGAGGACCAGTACTTTGTATCAGTTTCAGAAGCAGAGTTGGACTAGATATGGTCCTTATGTGTAGGAAACACCGTTCATTTGTTCTCAGCACACTCAAGTTTCCTGCTGTCTTAGAGACCCTAGAAAGCTAGAGCGTGCTTCTTGCTCTAAAGCAGAGTGTGAACAATGGATGAGAAATCTGTTGTGTGTTTCATTTCCGAAATGGAGTTAAATACCTGGCTCTGAGTCTTCCTACCAGCAAGACTTCGTTTCAGGTAAGGGCAGTCACTATACAGCTCAAACGAACTACATCGTTCACAAAGCTCTACGTTTCTCATCTTAACTTCAAGCATTGGATGGTAGAGGACCAGTGCTTTGTTTCACTTTCAGAAGCAGAGTTGAACTAGATATGGTCCGTATGTGTATGAAACACCGTTCTTTTGTTCTGAGCACACTCAGGTTTCCTGCTGTATTAGAGACTCTGGAAAGCAAGAGCATGCTTCTTGCTCTAAAGCAGAGTGTGATCCATGGTTGAGAACACTGCTGTGTGTTTCACTTCAGAAATGGAGTTCAATCCCCGGCTCTGAGTCTTCCTAAAAGAAATACTTCGTTTCAGGTAAGGGCAGTCACTTTTCAGCTCAAACGAACTACATCGTTCACGAAGTTCACACGTTCCTCATCTTCACTGACAAGCATTGGATGTAAGAGGACCTTTGCTTTGTATCAATTTCAAGCAGAGTTGAACATGATATGGTCCGTATGTATAGGAAACACGGTTCTTTTCTTCTGAGCACACTCACGTTTCCTGCTGCATTAGAGACTCTAGAAAGCAAGAGCTTGCTTCTTGCTCTAAATCAGAGTGTGATCAATGGATGAGAACTGTGTTGTGTGTTCCCCTTCAGAAATGGAGTTAAATCCCAGGCTCTGAGTCTTCCTACAAGAAAGACTTCGTTTCAGTTAAGGGATGTTACTTTACAGTTCAAACGAACTACATCGTTCACGAAGCTCACACGTTTCTCATCTTAACTGACAAGCATTGGATGTTAGAGGACCTGTGGTTTGTTTCAATTTCAGAAGCAGAGTTGGACAAGATATGGTCGGTATGTGTAGGAAACACAGTTCTTTTGTTCTGAGCACACTCAGGTTTCCTGCTATCTTAGAGATTCTAGAAAGCTAGAGTGTGCTTCTTGCTCTAAAGCAGAGTGTCATCAAGGGATGAGAAATCTGTTGTGTGTTTCACTTCAGAAATGGAGTTAAATCCCTGGCTCTGAGTCTTCCTACAAGCAAGACTTCGCTTCAGGTAAGGGCAGATACTTTACAGCTCAAACGAACTACATCGTTCACGAAGCTCACACGTTTCTCATCTTAACTGACAAGCATTGGATGTTACAGGACCAGTGCTTTGTATCAGTTTCAGAAGCAGAGTTGGACTAGATATGGTCCTTATGTGTAGGAAACACCGTTCATTTGTTCTCAGCACACTCAAGTTTCCTGCTGTCTTAGAGACTCTAGAAAGCTAGAGCGTGCTTCGTGCACTACAACAGAGTGTGATCAATGGATGAGAACTCTGTTGTGTGTTTCACTTCAGAAATGGAGTTAAATCCCTGGCTCTGATTCTTCCTACAAGCAAGACTTCGTTTCAGGTAAGGGCATTTACTTTACAGCTCAAACGAACTATATCATTCACGAAGCTCACACGTTTCTCATCTTAACTGAGAAGCATCGGATGTTAGAGGACCTTTGCTTTGTATCAATTTCAAGCAGAGTTGTACTAGATATGGTCCGTATGTATAGAAAACACAGTTCTTTTCTTCTGAGCACACTCACGTTTCCTGCTGTATTAGAGACTCTAGAAAGCAAGAGCGTGCTTCTTGCTCTAAAGCAGAGTTTGCTCAATGGATGAGAACTCTGCTGTGTGTTTCCCTTCAGAAATGGACTTAAATCCCTGGCTCTGAGTCTTCAGACAAGCAAGACTTCGTTTCAGGCAAGCGATGTTACTTTACAGCTCAAAAGAACTACATCTTTCACGAAGCTCACACGTTTCTCATCTTAACTGAGAAGCATTGGATGTTACAGAACCAGTGCTTTGTATCAGTTTCAGAAGCAGAGTTGGACTAGTTATGATCCATATGGGTAGGAAACACCGTTCATTTGTTCTCAGCACACTCAAGTTTCCTGCTGTCTTAGAGACACTAGAAAGTTAGAGCGTGCTTCTTGCTCTAAAGCAGAGTGTGAACAATGGATGAGAAATCTGTTGTGTGTTTCATTTCCGAAATGGAGTTAAATCCCTGGCTCTGAGTCTTCCTAACAGCAAGACTTCGTTTCAGGTAAGGGCAGTCACTATACAGCTCAAACGAACTACATCGTTCACAAAGCTCTACGTTTCTCATCTTAAATTCAAGCATTGGATGGTAGAGGACCAGTGCTTTGTTTCAGTTTCAGAAGCAGAGTTGAACTAGATATGGTCCGTATGTGTATGAAACACCGTTCTTTTGTTCTGAGCACACTCAGGTTTCCTGCTGTATTAGAGACTCTGGAAAGCAAGAGCATGCTTCTTGCTCTAAAGCAGAGTGTGATCCATGGTTGAGAACTCTGCTGTGTGTTTCACTTCAGAAATGGAGTTCAATCCCCGGCTCTGAGTCTTCCTACAAGAAATACTTCGTTTCAGGTAAGGGCAGTCACTTTTCAGCTCAAACGAACTACATCGTTCACGAAGTTCACACGTTCCTCATCTTAACTGACAAGCATTGGATGTAAGAGGACCTTTGCTTTGTATCAATTTCAAGCAGAGTTGAACATGATATGGTCCGTATGTATAGGAAACACGGTTCTTTTCTTCTGAGCACACTCACGTTTCCTGCTGCATTAGAGACTCTAGAAAGCAAGAGCTTGCTTCTTGCTCTAAATCAGAGTGTGATCAATGGATGAGAACTGTGTTGTGTGTTTCCCTTCAGAAATGGAGTTAAATCCCAGGCTCTGAGTCTTCCTACAAGAAAGACTTCGTTTCAGTTAAGGGATGTTACTTTACAGTTCAAACGAACTACATCGTTCACGAAGCTCACACGTTTCTCATCTTAACTGACAAGCATTGGATGTTAGAGGACCTGTGGTTTGTTTCAATTTCAGAAGCAGAGTTGGACAAGATATGGTCCGTATGTGTAGGAAACACAGTTCTTTTGTTCTGAGCACACTCAGGTTTCCTGCTATCTTAGAGATTCTAGAAAGCTAGAGTGTGCTTCTTGCTCTAAAGCAGAGTGTGATCAAGGGATGAGAAATCTGTTGTGTGTTTCACTTCAGAAATGGAGTTAAATCCCTGGCTCTGAGTCTTCCTACAAGCAAGACTTCGTTTCAGGTAAGGGCAGTTACTTTACAGCTCAAACGAACTACATCGTTCACGAAGCTCACATGTTTCTCATCTTAACTGACAAGCATTGGATGTTACAGGACCAGTGCTTTGTATCAGTTTCAGAAGCAGAGTTGGACTAGATATGGTCCGTTTGTGTAAGAAACACCGTTCTTTCGTTCTCAGGACACTCATGTTTCCTGCTGTATTAGAGACTCTAGAAATCAAGAGCGGGCTTCTTTCTCTAAGGAAGAGTGTGATCCATGGATGAGAACTGTGTTGTGTTTTTCCCTTCATAAATGGAGTTAAATCCCAGGTTCTGTTCCTTCCTACAAGCAAGACTTTGTTTCAGGTAAGGGCAGTCACTCTTCAGCTCAAAGGAACTACATCGTTCAGGAAGCTCACACGTTTCTCATATTAACAGACAAGCATCGGATGTTAGAGGACCAGTACTTTGTATCAGTTTCAGAAGCAGAGTTGGACTAGATATGGTCCTTATGTGTAGGAAACACCGTTCATTTGTTCTCAGCACACTCAAGTTTCCTGCTGTCTTAGAGACTCTAGAAAGCTAGCGCGTGCTTCGTGCTCTACAAAAGAGTGTGATCAATGGATGAGAACTCTGTTGTGTGTTTCACTTCAGAAATGGAGTTAAATCCCTGGCTCTGATTCTTCCTACAAGCAAGACTTCGTTTCAGGTAAGGGCAGTCACTTTTCAGCTCAAACGAACTACATCGTTCACGAAGTTCACACGTTCCTCATCTTAACTGACAAGCATTGGATGTAAGAGGACCTTTGCTTTGTATCAATTTCAAGCAGAGTTGAACATGATATGGTCCGTATGTATAGGAAACACGGTTCTTTTCTTCTGAGCACACTCACGTTTCCTGCTGCATTAGAGACTCTAGAAAGCAAGAGCTTGCTTCTTGCTCTAAATCAGAGTGTGATCAATGGATGAGAACTGTGTTGTGTGTTTCCCTTCAGAAATGGAGTTAAATCCCAGGCTCTGAGTCTTCCTACAAGAAAGACTTCGTTTCAGTTAAGGGATGTTACTTTACAGTTCAAACGAACTACATCGTTCACGAAGCTCACACGTTTCTCATCTTAACTGACAAGCATTGGATGTTAGAGGACCTGTGGTTTGTTTCAATTTCAGAAGCAGAGTTGGACAAGATATGGTCCGTATGTGTAGGAAACACAGTTCTTTTGTTCTGAGCACACTCAGGTTTCCTGCTATCTTAGAGATTCTAGAAAGCTAGAGTGTGCTTCTTGCTCTAAAGCAGAGTGTCATCAAGGGATGAGAAATCTGTTGTGTGTTTCACTTCAGAAATGGAGTTAAATCCCTGGCTCTGAGTCTTCCTACAAGCAAGACTTCGCTTCAGGGAAGGGCAGTTACTTTACAGCTCAAACGAACTACATCGTTCACGAAGCTCACACGTTTCTCATCTTAACTGACAAGCATTGGATGTTACAGGACCAGTGCTTTGTATCAGTTTCAGAAGCAGAGTTGGACTAGATATGGTCCGTTTGTGTAAGAAACACCGTTCTTTCGTTCTCAGGACACTCATGTTTCCTGCTGTATTAGAGACTCTAGAAATCAATAGCGGGCTTCTTTCTCTAAGGAAGAGTGTGATCCATGGATGAGAACTGTGTTGTGTTTTTCCCTTCATAAATGGAGTTAAATCCCAGGTTCTTTTCCTTCCTACAAGCAAGACTTTGTTTCAGGTAAGGGCAGTCACTCTTCAGCTCAAAGGAACTACATCGTTCAGGAAGCTCACACGTTTCTCATATTAACAGACAAGCATCGGATGTTAGAGGACCAGTACTTTGTATCAGTTTCAGAAGCAGAGTTGGACTAGATATGGTCCGTATGTGTAGGAAACACCGTTCATTTGTTCTCAGCACACTCAAGTTTCCTGCTGTCTTAGAGACTCTAGAAAGCTAGAGCGTGCTTCGTG
Organism: Onychomys leucogaster; assembly: GCA_949786385.1. NCBI lineage: Eukaryota > Metazoa > Chordata > Mammalia > Rodentia > Cricetidae > Onychomys > Onychomys leucogaster. The sequence goes on from CATKUP010000120.1 coordinate 1,117,907, forward strand.
CTCTACAACAGAGTGTGATCAATGGATGAGAACTCTGTTGTGTGTTTCACTTCAGAAATGGAGTTAAATCCCTGGCTCTGATTCTTCCTACAAGCAAGACTTCGTTTCAGGTAAGGGCATTTACTTTACAGCTCAAACGAACTATATCATTCACGAAGCTCACACGTTTCTCATCTTAACTGAGAAGCATCGGATGTTAGAGGACCTTTGCTTTGTATCAATTTCAAGCAGAGTTGTACTAGATATGGTCCGTATGTATAGAAAACACAGTTCTTTTCTTCTGAGCACACTCACGTTTCCTGCTGTATTAGAGACTCTAGAAAGCAAGAGCGTGCTTCTTGCTCTAAAGCAGAGTTTGCTCAATGGATGAGAACTCTGCTGTGTGTTTCCCTTCAGAAATGGACTTAAATCCCTGGCTCTGAGTCTTCCTACAAGCAAGACTTCGTTTCAGGCAAGCGATGTTACTTTACAGCTCAAAAGAACTACATCTTTCACGAAGCTCACACGTTTGTCATCTTAACTGACAAGCATTGGATGTTAGAGGACCAGTGCTTTGTATCAGTTTCAGAAGCAGAGTTGGACTAGTTATGATCCATATGGGTAGGAAACACCGTTCATTTGTTCTCAGCACACTCAAGTTTCCTGCTGTCTTAGAGACACTAGAAAGTTAGAGCGTGCTTCTTGCTCTAAAGCAGAGTGTGAACAATGGATGAGAAATCTGTTGTGTGTTTCATTTCCGAAATGGAGTTAAATCCCTGGCTCTGAGTCTTCCTACCAGCAAGACTTCGTTTCAGGTAAGGGCAGTCACTATACAGCTCAAACGAACTACATCGTTCACAAAGCTCTACGTTTCTCATCTTAACTTCAAGCATTGGATGGTAGAGGACCAGTGCTTTGTTTCAGTTTCAGAAGCAGAGTTGAACTAGATATGGTCCGTATGTGTATGAAACACCGTTCTTTTGTTCTGAGCACACTCAGGTTTCCTGCTGTATTAGAGACTCTGGAAAGCAAGAGCATGCTTCTTGCTCTAAAGCAGAGTGTGATCCATGGTTGAGAACTCTGCTGTGTGTTTCACTTCAGAAATGGAGTTCAATCCCTGGCTCTGAGTCTTCCTACAAGAAATACTTCGTTTCAGGTAAGGGCAGTCACTTTTCAGCTCAAACGAACTACATCGTTCACGAAGTTCACACGTTCCTCATCTTAACTGACAAGCATTGGATGTAAGAGGACCTTTGCTTTGTATCAATTTCAAGCAGAGTTGAACATGATATGGTCCGTATGTATAGGAAACATGGTTCTTTTCTTCTGAGCACACTCACATTTCCTGCTGCATTAGACACTCTATAAAGCAAGAGCTTGCTTCTTGCTCTAAATCAGAGTGTGATCAATGGATGAGAACTGTGTTGTGTGTTTCCCTTCAGAAATGGAGTTAAATCCCAGGCTCTGAATCTTCCTACAAGAAAGACTTCGTTTCAGTTAAGGGATGTTACTTTACAGTTCAAACGAACTACATCGTTCACGAAGCTCACACGTTTCTCATCTTAACTGACAAGCATTGGATGTTAGAGGACCTGTGGTTTGTTTCAATTTCAGAAGCAGAGTTGGACAAGATATGGTCCGTATGTGTAGGAAACACAGTTCTTTTGTTCTGAGCACACTCAGGTTTCCTGCTATCTTAGAGATTCTAGAAAGCTAGAGTGTGCTTCTTGCTCTAAAGCAGAGTGTGATCAAGGGATGAGAAATCTGTTGTGTGTTTCACTTCAGAAATGGAGTTAAATCCCTGGCTCTGAGTCTTCCTACAAGCAAGACTTCGTTTCAGGTAAGGGCAGTTACTTTACAGCTCAAACGAACTACATCATTCACGAAGCTCACATGTTTCTCATCTTAACTGACAAGCATTGGATGTTACAGGACCAGTGCTTTGTATCAGTTTCAGAAGCAGAGTTGGACTAGATATGGTCCGTTTGTGTAAGAAACACCGTTCTTTCGTTCTCAGGACACTCATGTTTCCTGCTGTATTAGAGAATCTAGAAAGCAAGAGCGGGCTTCTTTCTCTAAGGAAGAGTGTGATCCATGGATGAGAACTGTGTTGTGTTTTTCCCTTCATAAATGGAGTTAAATCCCAGGTTCTGTTCCTTCCTACAAGCAAGACTTTGTTTCAGGTAAGGGCAGTCACTCTTCAGCTCAAAGGAACTACATCGTTCAGGAAGCTCACATGTTTCTCATATTAACAGACAAGCATCGGATGTTAGAGGACCAGTACTTTGTATCAGTTTCAGAAGCAGAGTTGGACTAGATATGGTCCTTATGTGTAGGAAACACCGTTCATTTGTTCTCAGCACACTCAAGTTTCCTGCTGTCTTAGAGACTCTAGAAAGCTAGCGCGTGCTTCGTGCTCTACAACAGAGTGTGATCAATGGATGAGAACTCTGTTGTGTGTTTCACTTCAGAAATGGAGTTAAATCCCTGGCTCTGATTCTTCCTACAAGCAAGACTTCGTTTCAGGTAAGGGCAGTCACTTTTCAGCTCAAACGAACTACATCGTTCACGAAGTTCACACGTTCCTCATCTTAACTGACAAGCATTGGATGTAAGAGGACCTTTGCTTTGTATCAATTTCAAGCAGAGTTGAACATGATATGGTCCGTATGTATAGGAAACACGGTTCTTTTCTTCTGAGCACACTCACGTTTCCTGCTGCATTAGAGACTCTAGAAAGCAAGAGCTTGCTTCTTGCTCTAAATCAGAGTGTGATCAATGGATGAGAACTGTGTTGTGTGTTTCCCTTCAGAAATGGAGTTAAATCCCAGGCTCTGAGTCTTCCTACAAGAAAGACTTCGTTTCAGTTAAGGGATGTTACTTTACAGTTCAAACGAACTACATCGTTCACGAAGCTCACACGTTTCTCATCTTAACTGACAAGCATTGGATGTTAGAGGACCTGTGGTTTGTTTCAATTTCAGAAGCAGAGTTGGACAAGATATGGTCCGTATGTGTAGGAAACACAGTTCTTTTGTTCTGAGCACACTCAGGTTTCCTGCTATCTTAGAGATTCTAGAAAGCTAGAGTGTGCTTCTTGCTCTAAAGCAGAGTGTCATCAAGGGATGAGAAATCTGTTGTGTGTTTCACTTCAGAAATGGAGTTAAATCCCTGGCTATGAGTCTTCCTACAAGCAAGACTTCGCTTCAGGGAAGGGCAGTTACTTTACAGCTCAAACGAACTACATCGTTCACGAAGCTCACACGTTTCTCATCTTAACTGACAAGCATTGGATGTTACAGGACCAGTGCTTTGTATCAGTTTCAGAAGCAGAGTTGGACTAGATATGGTCCGTTTGTGTAAGAAACACCGTTCTTTCGTTCTCAGGACACTCATGTTTCCTGCTGTATTAGAGACTCTAGAAATCAAGAGCGGGCTTCTTTCTCTAAGGAAGAGTGTGATCCATGGATGAGAACTGTGTTGTGTTTTTCCCTTCATAAATGGAGTTAAATCCCAGGTTCTGTTCCTTCCTACAAGCAAGACTTTGTTTCAGGTAAGGGCAGTCACTCTTCAGCTCAAAGGAACTACATCGTTCAGGAAGCTCACACGTTTCTCATATTAACAGACAAGCATCGGATGTTAGAGGACCAGTACTTTGTATCAGTTTCAGAAGCAGAGTTGGACTAGATATGGTCCGTATGTGTAGGAAACACCGTTCATTTGTTCTCAGCACACTCAAGTTTCCTGCTGTCTTAGAGACTCTAGAAAGCTAGAGCGTGCTTCGTGCTCTACAACAGAGTGTGATCAATGGATGAGAACTCTGTTGTGTGTTTCACTTCAGAAATGGAGTTAAATCCCTGGCTCTGATTCTTCCTACAAGCAAGACTTCGTTTCAGGTAAGGGCATTTACTTTACAGCTCAAACGAACTATATCATTCACGAAGCTCACACGTTTCTCATCTTAACTGAGAAGCATCGGATGTTAGAGGACCTTTGCTTTGTATCAATTTCAAGCAGAGTTGTACTAGATATGGTCCGTATGTATAGAAAACACAGTTCTTTTCTTCTGAGCACACTCACGTTTCCTGCTGTATTAGAGACTCTAGAAAGCAAGAGCGTGCTTCTTGCTCTAAAGCAGAGTTTGCTCAATGGATGAGAACTCTGCTGTGTGTTTCCCTTCAGAAATGGACTTAAATCCCTGGCTCTGAGTCTTCAGACAAGCAAGACTTCGTTTCAGGCAAGCGATGTTACTTTACAGCTCAAAAGAACTACATCTTTCACGAAGCTCACATGTTTCTCATCTTAACTGAGAAGCATTGGATGTTACAGAACCAGTGCTTTGTATCAGTTTCAGAAGCAGAGTTGGACTAGTTATGATCCATATGGGTAGGAAACACCGTTCATTTGTTCTCAGCACACTCAAGTTTCCTGCTGTCTTAGAGACACTAGAAAGTTAGAGCGTGCTTCTTGCTCTAAAGCAGAGTGTGAACAATGGATGAGAAATCTGTTGTGTGTTTCATTTCCGAAATGGAGTTAAATCCCTGGCTCTGAGTCTTCCTACCAGCAAGACTTCGTTTCAGGTAAGGGCAGTCACTATACAGCTCAAACGAACTACATCGTTCACAAAGCTCTACGTTTCTCATCTTAACTTCAAGCATTGGATGGTAGAGGACCAGTGCTTTGTTTCAGTTTCAGAAGCAGAGTTGAACTAGATATGGTCCGTATGTGTATGAAACACCGTTCTTTTGTTCTGAGCACACTCAGGTTTCCTGCTGTATTAGAGACTCTGGAAAGCAAGAGCATGCTTCTTGCTCTAAAGCAGAGTGTGATCCATGGTTGAGAACTCTGCTGTGTGTTTCACTTCAGAAATGGAGTTCAATCCCCGGCTCTGAGTCTTCCTACAAGAAATACTTCGTTTCAGGTAAGGGCAGTCACTTTTCAGCTCAAACGAACTACATCGTTCACGAAGTTCACACGTTCCTCATCTTAACTGACAAGCATTGGATGTAAGAGGACCTTTGCTTTGTATCAATTTCAAGCAGAGTTGAACATGATATGGTCCGTATGTATAGGAAACACGGTTCTTTTCTTCTGAGCACACTCACGTTTCCTGCTGCATTAGAGACTCTAGAAAGCAAGAGCTTGCTTCTTGCTCTAAATCAGAGTGTGATCAATGGATGAGAACTGTGTTGTGTGTTTCCCTTCAGAAATGGAGTTAAATCCCAGGCTCTGAGTCTTCCTACAAGAAAGACTTCGTTTCAGTTAAGGGATGTTACTTTACAGTTCAAACGAACTACATCGTTCACGAAGCTCACACGTTTCTCATCTTAACTGACAAGCATTGGATGTTAGAGGACCTGTGGTTTGTTTCAATTTCAGAAGCAGAGTTGGACAAGATATGGTCCGTATGTGTAGGAAACACAGTTCTTTTGTTCTGAGCACACTCAGGTTTCCTGCTATCTTAGAGATTCTAGAAAGCTAGAGTGTGCTTCTTGCTCTAAAGCAGAGTGTGATCAAGGGATGAGAAATCTGTTGTGTGTTTCACTTCAGAAATGGAGTTAAATCCCTGGCTCTGAGTCTTCCTACAAGCAAGACTTCGTTTCAGGTAAGGGCAGTTACTTTACAGCTCAAATGAACTACATCGTTCACGAAGCTCACATGTTTCTCATCTTAACTGACAAGCATTGGATGTTACAGGACCAGTGCTTTGTATCAGTTTCAGAAGCAGAGTTGGACTAGATATGGTCCGTTTGTGTAAGAAACACCGTTCTTTCGTTCTCAGGACACTCATGTTTCCTGCTGTATTAGAGACTCTAGAAATCAAGAGCGGGCTTCTTTCTCTAAGGAAGAGTGTGATCCATGGATGAGAACTGTGTTGTGTTTTTCCCTTCATAAATGGAGTTAAATCCCAGGTTCTGTTCCTTCCTACAAGCAAGACTTTGTTTCAGGTAAGGGCAGTCACTCTTCAGCTCAAAGGAACTACATCGTTCAGGAAGCTCACACGTTTCTCATATTAACAGACAAGCATCGGATGTTAGAGGACCAGTACTTTGTATCAGTTTCAGAAGCAGAGTTGGACTAGATATGGTCCTTATGTGTAGGAAACACCGTTCATTTGTTCTCAGCACACTCAAGTTTCCTGCTGTCTTAGAGACTCTAGAAAGCTAGCGCGTGCTTCGTGCTCTACAACAGAGTGTGATCAATGGATGAGAACTCTGTTGTGTGTTTCACTTCAGAAATGGAGTTAAATCCCTGGCTCTGATTCTTCCTACAAGCAAGACTTCGTTTCAGGTAAGGGCAGTCACTTTTCAGCTCAAACGAACTACATCGTTCACGAAGTTCACACGTTCCTCATCTTAACTGACAAGCATTGGATGTAAGAGGACCAGTGCTTTGTATCAGTTTCAGAAGCAGAGTTGGACTAGTTATGATCCATATGTCTAGGAAACACTGTTCATTTGTTCTCAGCACACTCATGTTTCATGCTGTCTTAGAGACACTAGAAAGTTAGAGCGTGATTCTTGCTCTAAAGCAGAGTTTGAACAATGGATGAGAAATCTGTTGTGTGTTTCATTTCCGAAATGGAGTTAAATCCCTGGCTCTGAGTCTTCCTACCAGCAAGACTTCGTTTCAGGTAAGGGCAGTCACTATACAGCTCAAACGAACTACATCGTTCACAAAGCTCTACGTTTCTCATCTTAACTTCAAGCATTGGATGGTAGAGGACCAGTGCTTTGTTTCAGTTTCAGAAGCAGAGTTGAACATGATATGGTCCGTATGTATAGGAAACACGGTTCTTTTCTTCTGAGCACACTCACGTTTCCTGCTGCATTAGAGACTCTAGAAAGCAAGAGCTTGCTTCTTGCTCTAAATCAGAGTGTGATCAATGGATGAGAACTGTGTTGTGTGTTTCCCTTCAGTAATGGAGTTAAATCCCAGGCTCTGAGTCTTCCTACAAGAAAGACTTCGTTTCAGTTAAGGGATGTTACTTTACAGTTCAAACGAACTACATCGTTCACGAAGCTCACACGTTTCTCATCTTAACTGACAAGCATTGGATGTTAGAGGACCTGTGGTTTGTTTCAATTTCAGAAGCAGAGTTGGACAAGATATGGTCCGTATGTGTAGGAAACACAGTTCTTTTGTTCTGAGCACACTCAGGTTTCCTGCTATCTTAGAGATTCTAGAAAGCTAGAGTGTGTTTCTTGCTCTAAAGCAGAGTGTCATCAAGGGATGAGAAATCTGTTGTGTGTTTCACTTCAGAAATGGAGTTAAATCCCTGGCTATGAGTCTTCCTACAAGCAAGACTTCGCTTCAGGTAAGGACAGTTACTTTACAGCTCAAACGAACTACATCGTTCACGAAGCTCACACGTTTCTCATCTTAACTGACAAGCATTGGATGTTACAGGACCAGCGCTTTGTATCAGTTTCAGAAGCAGAGTTGGACTAGATATGGTCCGTTTGTGTAAGAAACACCGTTCTTTCGTTCTCAGGACACTCATGTTTCCTGCTGTATTAGAGACTCTAGAAATCAAGAGCGGGCTTCTTTCTCTAAGGAAGAGTGTGATCCATGGATGAGAACTGTGTTGTGTTTTTCCCTTCATAAATGGAGTTAAATCCCAGGTTCTGTTCCTTCCTACAAGCAAGACTTTGTTTCAGGTAAGGGCAGTCACTCTTCAGCTCAAAGGAACTACATCGTTCAGGAAGCTCACACGTTTCTCATATTAACAGACAAGCATCGGATGTTAGAGGACCAGTACTTTGTATCAGTTTCAGAAGCAGAGTTGGACTAGATATGGTCCGTATGTGTAGGAAACACCGTTCATTTGTTCTCAGCACACTCAAGTTTCCTGCTGTCTTAGAGACTCTAGAAAGCTAGAGCGTGCTTCGTGCTCTACAACAGAGTGTGATCAATGGATGAGAACTCTGTTGTGTGTTTCACTTCAGAAATGGAGTTAAATCCCTGGCTCTGATTCTTCCTACAAGCAAGACTTCGTTTCAGGTAAGGGCATTTACTTTACAGCTCAAACGAACTATATCATTCACGAAGCTCACACGTTTCTCATCTTAACTGAGAAGCATTGGATGTTAGAGCACCTTTGCTTTGTATCAATTTCAAGCAGAGTTGTACTAGATATGGTCCGTATGTATAGAAAACACAGTTCTTTTCTTCTGAGCACACTCACGTTTCCTGCTGTATTAGAGACTCTAGAAAGCAAGAGCGTGCTTCTTGCTCTAAAGCAGAGTGTGATCAATGGATGAGAACTCTGCTGTGTGTTTCCCTTCAGAAATGGACTTAAATCCCAGGCTCTGAGTCTTCCTACAAGCAAGAATTCGTTTCAGGTAAGGGCATTTACTTTACAGCTCAAACGAACTATATCATTCACGAAGCTCACACGTTTCTCATCTTAACTGAGAAGCATTGGATGTTACAGGACCAGTGCTTTGTATCAGTTTCAGAAGCAGAGGTGGACTAGTTATGATCCATATGGGTAGGAAACACCGTTCATTTGTTCTCAGCACACTCAAGTTTCCTGCTGTCTTAGAGACACTAGAAAGTTAGAGCGTGCTTCTTGCTCTAAAGCAGAGTGTGAACAATGGATGAGAAATCTGTTGTGTGTTTCATTTCCGAAATGGAGTTAAATCCCTGGCTCTGAGTCTTCCTAACAGCAAGACTTCGTTTCAGGTAAGGGCAGTCACTATACAGCTCAAACGAACTACATCATTCACAAAGCTCTACGTTTCTCATCTTAACTTCAAGCATTGGATGGTAGAGGACCAGTGCTTTGTTTCAGTTTCAGAAGCAGAGTTGAACTAGATATGGTCCGTATGTGTATGAAACACCGTTCTTTTGTTCTGAGCACACTCAGGTTTCCTGCTGTATTAGAGACTCTGGAAAGCAAGAGCATGCTTCTTGCTCTAAAGCAGAGTGTGATCCATGGTTGAGAACTCTGCTGTGTGTTTCACTTCAGAAATGGAGTTCAATCCCCGGCTCTGAGTCTTCCTACAAGAAATACTTCGTTTCAGGTAAGGGCAGTCACTTTTCAGCTCAAACGAACTACATCGTTCACGAAGTTCACACGTTCCTCATCTTCACTGACAAGCATTGGATGTAAGAGGACCTTTGCTTTGTATCAATTTCAAGCAGAGTTGAACATGATATGGTCCGTATGTATAGGAAACACGGTTCTTTTCTTCTGAGCACACTCACGTTTCCTGCTGCATTAGAGACTCTAGAAAGCAAGAGCTTGCTTCTTGCTCTAAATCAGAGTGTGATCAATGGAGGAGAACTGTGTTGTGTGTTTCCCTTCAGAAATGGAGTTAAATCCCAGGCTCTGAGTCTTCCTACAAGAAAGACTTCGTTTCAGTTAAGGGATGTTACTTTACAGTTCAAACGAACTACATCGTTCACGAAGCTCACACGTTTCTCATCTTAACTGACAAGCATTGGATGTTAGAGGACCTGTGGTTTGTTTCAATTTCAGAAGCAGAGTTGGACAAGATATGGTCCGTATGTGTAGGAAACACAGTTCTTTTGTTCTGAGCACACTCAGGTTTCCTGCTATCTTAGAGATTCTAGAAAGCTAGAGTGTGCTTCTTGCTCTAAAGCAGAGTGTCATCAAGAGATGAGAAATCTGTTGTGTGTTTCACTTCAGAAATGGAGTTAAATCCCTGGCTCTGAGTCTTCCTACAAGCAAGACTTCGTTTCAGGTAAGGGCAGTTACTTTACAGCTCAAACGAACTACATCGTTCACGAAGCTCACACGTTTCTCATCTTAACTGACAAGCATTGGATGTTAGAGGACCTGTGGTTTGTTTCAATTTCAGAAGCAGAGTTGGACAAGATATGGTCCGTATGTGTAGGAAACACAGTTCTTTTGTTCTGAGCACACTCAGGTTTCCTGCTATCTTAGAGATTCTAGAAAGCTAGAGTGTGCTTCTTGCTCTAAAGCAGAGTGTCATCAAGGGATGAGAAATCTGTTGTGTGTTTCACTTCAGAAATGGAGTTAAATCCCTGGCTCTGAGTCTTCCTACAAGCAAGACTTCGTTTCAGGTAAGGGCAGTTACTTTACAGCTCAAATGAACTACATCGTTCACGAAGCTCACATGTTTCTCATCTTAACTGACAAGCATTGGATGTTACAGGACCAGTGCTTTGTATCAGTTTCAGAAGCAGAGTTGGACTAGATATGGTCCGTTTGTGTAAGAAACACCGTTCTTTCGTTCTCAGGACACTCATGTTTCCTGCTGTATTAGAGACTCTAGAAATCAAGAGCGGGCTTCTTTCTCTAAGGAAGAGTGTGATCCATGGATGAGAACTGTGTTGTGTTTTTCCCTTCATAAATGGAGTTAAATCCCAGGTTCTGTTCCTTCCTACAAGCAAGACTTTGTTTCAGGTAAGGGCAGTCACTCTTCAGCTCAAAGGAACTACATCGTTCAGGAAGCTCACACGTTTCTCATATTAACAGACAAGCATCGGATGTTAGAGGACCAGTACTTTGTATCAGTTTCAGAAGCAGAGTTGGACTAGATATGGTCCTTATGTGTAGGAAACACCGTTCATTTGTTCTCAGCACACTCAAGTTTCCTGCTGTCTTAGAGACTCTAGAAAGTTAGAGCGTGCTTCTTGCTCTAAAGAAGAGTGTGAACAATGGATGAGAAATCTGTTGTGTGTTTCATTTCCGAAATGGAGTTAAATCCCTGGCTCTGAGTCTTCCTAACAGCAAGACTTCGTTTCAGGTAAGGGCAGTCACTATACAGCTCAAACGAACTACATCGTTCACAAAGCTCTACGTTTCTCATCTTAACTTCAAGCATTGGATGGTAGAGGACCAGTGCTTTGTTTCAGTTTCAGAAGCAGAGTTGAACTAGATATGGTCCGTATGTGTATGAAACACCGTTCTTTTGTTCTGAGCACACTCAGGTTTCCTGCTGTATTAGAGACTCTGGAAAGCAAGAGCATGCTTCTTGCTCTAAAGCAGAGTGTGATCCATGGTTGAGAACACTGCTGTGTGTTTCACTTCAGAAATGGAGTTCAATCCCCGGCTCTGAGTCTTCCTAAAAGAAATACTTCGTTTCAGGTAAGGGCAGTCACTTTTCAGCTCAAACGAACTACATCGTTCACGAAGTTCACACGTTCCTCATCTTAACTGACAAGCATTGGATGTAAGAGGACCTTTGCTTTGTATCAATTTCAAGCAGAGTTGAACATGATATGGTCCGTATGTATAGGAAACACGGTTCTTTTCTTCTGAGCACACTCACGTTTCCTGCTGCATTAGAGACTCTAGAAAGCAAGAGCTTGCTTCTTGCTCTAAATCAGAGTGTGATCAATGGATGAGAACTGTGTTGTGTGTTTCCCTTCAGAAATGGAGTTAAATCCCAGGCTCTGAGTCTTCCTACAAGAAAGACTTCGTTTCAGTTAAGGGATGTTACTTTACAGTTCAAACGAACTACATCGTTCACGAAGCTCACACGTTTCTCATCTTAACTGACAAGCATTGGATGTTAGAGGACCTGTGGTTTGTTTCAATTTCAGAAGCAGAGTTGGACAAGATATGGTCGGTATGTGTAGGAAACACAGTTCTTTTGTTCTGAGCACACTCAGGTTTCCTGCTATCTTAGAGATTCTAGAAAGCTAGAGTGTGCTTCTTGCTCTAAAGCAGAGTGTGATCAAGGGATGAGAAATCTGTTGTGTGTTTCACTTCAGAAATGGAGTTAAATCCCTGGCTATGAGTCTTCCTACAAGCAAGACTTCGCTTCAGGTAAGGGCAGTTACTTTAGAGCTCAAACGAACTACATCGTTCACGAAGCTCACACGTTTCTCATCTTAACTGACAAGCATTGGATGTTACAGGACCAGTGCTTTGTATCAGTTTCAGAAGCAGAGTTGGACTAGATATGGTCCGTTTGTGTAAGAAACACCGTTCTTTCGTTCTCAGGACACTCATGTTTCCTGCTGTATTAGAGACTCTAGAAATCAAGAGCGGGCTTCTTTCTCTAAGGAAGAGTGTGATCCATGGATGAGAACTGTGTTGTGTTTTTCCCTTCATAAATGGAGTTAAATCCCAGGTTCTGTTCCTTCCTACAAGCAAGACTTTGTTTCAGGTAAGGGCAGTCACTCTTCAGCTCAAAGGAACTACATCGTTCAGGAAGCTCACACGTTTCTCATATTAACAGACAAGCATCGGATGTTAGAGGACCAGTACTTTGTATCAGTTTCAGAAGCAGAGTTGGACTAGATATGGTCCGTATGTGTAGGAAACACCGTTCATTTGTTCTCAGCACACTCAAGTTTCCTGCTGTCTTAGAGACTCTAGAAAGCTAGAGCGTGCTTCGTGCTCTACAACAGAGTGTGATCAATGGATGAGAACTCTGTTGTGTGTTTCACTTCAGAAATGGAGTTAAATCCCTGGCTCTGATTCTTCCTACAAGCAAGACTTCGTTTCAGGTAAGGGCATTTACTTTACAGCTCAAACGAACTATATCATTCACGAAGCTCACACGTTTCTCATCTTAACTGAGAAGCATCGGATGTTAGAGGACCTTTGCTTTGTATCAATTTCAAGCAGAGTTGTACTAGATATGGTCCGTATGTATAGAAAACACAGTTCTTTTCTTCTGAGCACACTCACGTTTCCTGCTGTATTAGAGACTCTAGAAAGCAAGAGCGTGCTTCATGCTCTAAAGCAGAGTTTGCTCAATGGATGAGAACTCTGCTGTGTGTTTCCCTTCAGAAATGGACTTAAATCCCTGGCTCTGAGTCTTCAGACAAGCAAGACTTCGTTTCAGGCAAGCGATGTTACTTTACAGCTCAAAAGAACTACATCTTTCACGAAGCTCACACGTTTCTCATCTTAACTGAGAAGCATTGGATGTTACAGAACCAGTGCTTTGTATCAGTTTCAGAAGCAGAGTTGGACTAGTTATGATCCATATGGGTAGGAAACACCGTTCATTTGTTCTCAGCACACTCAAGTTTCCTGCTGTCTTAGAGACACTAGAAAGTTAGAGCGTGCTTCTTGCTCTAAAGCAGAGTGTGAACAATGGATGAGAAATCTGTTGTGTGTTTCATTTCCGAAATGGAGTTAAATCCCTGGCTCTGAGTCTTCCTACCAGCAAGACTTCGTTTCAGGTAAGGGCAGTCACTATACAGCTCAAACGAACTACATCGTTCACAAAGCTCTACGTTTCTCATCTTAACTTCAAGCATTGGATGGTAGAGGACCAGTGCTTTGTTTCAGTTTCAGAAGCAGAGTTGAACTAGATATGGTCCGTATGTGTATGAAACACCGTTCTTTTGTTCTGAGCACACTCAGGTTTCCTGCTGTATTAGAGACTCTGGAAAGCAAGAGCATGCTTCTTGCTCTAAAGCAGAGTGTGATCCATGGTTGAGAACTCTGCTGTGTGTTTCACTTCAGAAATGGAGTTCAATCCCCGGCTCTGAGTCTTCCTACAAGAAATACTTCGTTTCAGGTAAGGGCAGTCACTTTTCAGCTCAAACGAACTACATCGTTCACGAAGTTCACACGTTCCTCATCTTAACTGACAAGCATTGGATGTAAGAGGACCTTTGCTTTGTATCAATTTCAAGCAGAGTTGAACATGATATGGTCCGTATGTATAGGAAACACGGTTCTTTTCTTCTGAGCACACTCACATTTCCTGCTGCATTAGAGACTCTAGAAAGCAAGAGCTTGCTTCTTGCTCTAAATCAGAGTGTGATCAATGGATGAGAACTGTGTTGTGTGTTTCCCTTCAGAAATGGAGTTAAATCCCAGGCTCTGAATCTTCCTACAAGAAAGACTTCGTTTCAGTTAAGGGATGTTACTTTACAGTTCAAACGAACTACATCGTTCACGAAGCTCACACGTTTCTCATCTTAACTGACAAGCATTGGATGTTAGAGGACCTGTGGTTTGTTTCAATTTCAGAAGCAGAGTTGGACAAGATATGGTCCGTATGTGTAGGAAACACAGTTCTTTTGTTCTGAGCACACTCAGGTTTCCTGCTATCTTAGAGATTCTAGAAAGCTAGAGTGTGCTTCTTGCTCTAAAGCAGAGTGTGATCAAGGGATGAGAAATCTGTTGTGTGTTTCACTTCAGAAATGGAGTTAAATCCCTGGCTCTGAGTCTTCCTACAAGCAAGACTTCGTTTCAGGTAAGGGCAGTTACTTTACAGCTCAAACGAACTACATCGTTCACGAAGCTCACATGTTTCTCATCTTAACTGACAAGCATTGGATGTTACAGGACCAGTGCTTTGTATCAGTTTCAGAAGCAGAGTTGGACTAGATATGGTCCGTTTGTGTAAGAAACACCGTTCTTTCGTTCTCAGGACACTCATGTTTCCTGCTGTATTAGAGACTCTAGAAATCAAGAGCGGGCTTCTTTCTCTAAGGAAGAGTGTGATCCATGGATGAGAACTGTGTTGTGTTTTTCCCTTCATAAATGGAGTTAAATCCCAGGTTCTGTTCCTTCCTACAAGCAAGACTTTGTTTCAGGTAAGGGCAGTCACTCTTCAGCTCAAAGGAACTACATCGTTCAGGAAGCTCACACGTTTCTCATATTAACAGACAAGCATCGGATGTTAGAGGACCTTTGCTTTGTATCAATTTCAAGCAGAGTTGTACTAGATATGGTCCGTATGTATAGAAAACACAGTTCTTTTCTTCTGAGCACACTCACGTTTCCTGCTGTATTAGAGACTCTAGAAAGCAAGAGCGTGCTTCTTGCTCTAAAGCAGAGTTTGCTCAATGGATGAGAACTCTGCTGTGTGTTTCCCTTCAGAAATGGACTTAAATCCCTGGCTCTGAGTCTTCCTACAAGCAAGACTTCGTTTCAGGCAAGCGATGTTACTTTACAGCTCAAAAGAACTACATCTTTCACGAAGCTCACACGTTTGTCATCTTAACTGACAAGCATTGGATGTTAGAGGACCAGTGCTTTGTATCAGTTTCAGAAGCAGAGTTGGACTAGTTATGATCCATATGGATAGGAAACACCGTTCATTTGTTCTCAGCACACTCAAGTTTCCTGCTGTCTTAGAGACACTAGAAAGTTAGAGCGTGCTTCTTGCTCTAAAGCAGAGTGTGAACAATGGATGAGAAATCTGTTGTGTGTTTCATTTCCGAAATGGAGTTAAATCCCTGGCTCTGAGTCTTCCTACCAGCAAGACTTCGTTTCAGGTAAGGGCAGTCACTATACAGCTCAAATGAACTACATCGTTCACAAAGCTCTACGTTTCTCATCTTAACTTCAAGCATTGGATGGTAGAGGACCAGTGCTTTGTTTCAGTTTCAGAAGCAGAGTTGAACTAGATATGGTCCGTATGTGTATGAAACACCGTTCTTTTGTTCTGAGCACACTCAGGTTTCCTGCTGTATTAGAGACTCTGGAAAGCAAGAGCATGCTTCTTGCTCTAAAGCAGAGTGTGATCCATGGTTGAGAACTCTGCTGTGTGTTTCACTTCAGAAATGGAGTTCAATCCCCGGCTCTGAGCCTTCCTACAAGAAATACTTCGTTTCAGGTAAGGGCAGTCACTTTTCAGCTCAAACGAACTACATCGTTCACGAAGTTCACACGTTCCTCATCTTAACTGACAAGCATTGGATGTAAGAGGACCTTTGCTTTGTATCAATTTCAAGCAGAGTTGAACATGATATGGTCCGTATGTATAGGAAACACGGTTCTTTTCTTCTGAGCACACTCACATTTCCTGCTGCATTAGAGACTCTAGAAAGCAAGAGCTTGCTTCTTGCTCTAAATCAGAGTGTGATCAATGGATGAGAACTGTGTTGTGTGTTTCCCTTCAGAAATGGAGTTAAATCCCAGGCTCTGAATCTTCCTACAAGAAAGACTTCGTTTCAGTTAAGGGATGTTACTTTACAGTTCAAACGAACTACATCGTTCACGAAGCTCACACGTTTCTCATCTTAACTGACAAGCATTGGATGTTAGAGGACCTGTGGTTTGTTTCAATTTCAGAAGCAGAGTTGGACAAGATATGGTCCGTATGTGTAGGAAACACAGTTCTTTTGTTCTGAGCACACTCAGGTTTCCTGCTATCTTAGAGATTCTAGAAAGCTAGAGTGTGCTTCTTGCTCTAAAGCAGAGTGTGATCAAGGGATGAGAAATCTGTTGTGTGTTTCACTTCAGAAATGGAGTTAAATCCCTGGCTCTGAGTCTTCCTACAAGCAAGACTTCGTTTCAGGTAAGGGCAGTTACTTTACAGCTCAAACGAACTACATCGTTCACGAAGCTCACATGTTTCTCATCTTAACTGACAAGCATTGGATGTTACAGGACCAGTGCTTTGTATCAGTTTCAGAAGCAGAGTTGGACTAGATATGGTCCGTTTGTGTAAGAAACACCGTTCTTTCGTTCTCAGGACACTCATGTTTCCTGCTGTATTAGAGACTCTAGAAATCAAGAGCGGGCTTCTTTCTCTAAGGAAGAGTGTGATCCATGGATGAGAACTGTGTTGTGTTTTTCCCTTCATAAATGGAGTTAAATCCCAGGTTCTGTTCCTTCCTACAAGCAAGACTTTGTTTCAGGTAAGGGCAGTCACTCTTCAGCTCAAAGGAACTACATCGTTCAGGAAGCTCACACGTTTCTCATATTAACAGACAAGCATCGGATGTTAGAGGACCTTTGCTTTGTATCAATTTCAAGCAGAGTTGTACTAGATATGGTCCGTATGTATAGAAAACACAGTTCTTTTCTTCTGAGCACACTCACGTTTCCTGCTGTATTAGAGACTCTAGAAAGCAAGAGCGTGCTTCTTGCTCTAAAGCAGAGTTTGCTCAATGGATGAGAACTCTGCTGTGTGTTTCCCTTCAGAAATGGACTTAAATCCCTGGCTCTGAGTCTTCCTACAAGCAAGACTTCGTTTCAGGCAAGCGATGTTACTTTACAGCTCAAAAGAACTACATCTTTCACGAAGCTCACACGTTTGTCATCTTAACTGACAAGCATTGGATGTTAGAGGACCAGTGCTTTGTATCAGTTTCAGAAGCAGAGTTGGACTAGTTATGATCCATATGGATAGGAAACACCGTTCATTTGTTCTCAGCACACTCAAGTTTCCTGCTGTCTTAGAGACACTAGAAAGTTAGAGCGTGCTTCTTGCTCTAAAGCAGAGTGTGAACAATGGATGAGAAATCTGTTGTGTGTTTCATTTCCGAAATGGAGTTAAATCCCTGGCTCTGAGTCTTCCTACCAGCAAGACTTCGTTTCAGGTAAGGGCAGTCACTATACAGCTCAAATGAACTACATGGTTCACAAAGCTCTACGTTTCTCATCTTAACTTCAAGCATTGGATGGTAGAGGACCAGTGCTTTGTTTCAGTTTCAGAAGCAGAGTTGAACTAGATATGGTCCGTATGTGTATGAAACACCGTTCTTTTGTTCTGAGCACACTCAGGTTTCCTGCTGTATTAGAGACTCTGGAAAGCAAGAGCATGCTTCTTGCTCTAAAGCAGAGTGTGATCCATGGTTGAGAACTCTGCTGTGTGTTTCACTTCAGAAATGGAGTTCAATCCCCGGCTCTGAGCCTTCCTACAAGAAATACTTCGTTTCAGGTAAGGGCAGTCACTTTTCAGCTCAAACGAACTACATCGTTCACGAAGTTCACACGTTCCTCATCTTAACTGACAAGCATTGGATGTAAGAGGACCTTTGCTTTGTATCAATTTCAAGCAGAGTTGAACATGATATGGTCCGTATGTATAGGAAACACGGTTCTTTTCTTCTGAGCACACTCACATTTCCTGCTGCATTAGAGACTCTAGAAAGCAAGAGCTTGCTTCTTGCTCTAAATCAGAGTGTGATCAATGGATGAGAACTGTGTTGTGTGTTTCCCTTCAGAAATGGAGTTAAATCCCAGGCTCTGAATCTTCCTACAAGAAAGACTTCGTTTCAGTTAAGGGATGTTACTTTACAGTTCAAACGAACTACATCGTTCACGAAGCTCACACGTTTCTCATCTTAACTGACAAGCATTGGATGTTAGAGGACCTGTGGTTTGTTTCAATTTCAGAAGCAGAGTTGGACAAGATATGGTCCGTATGTGTAGGAAACACAGTTCTTTTGTTCTGAGCACACTCAGGTTTCCTGCTATCTTAGAGATTCTAGAAAGCTAGAGTGTGCTTCTTGCTCTAAAGCAGAGTGTGATCAAGGGATGAGAAATCTGTTGTGTGTTTCACTTCAGAAATGGAGTTAAATCCCTGGCTCTGAGTCTTCCTACAAGCAAGACTTCGTTTCAGGTAAGGGCAGTTACTTTACAGCTCAAACGAACTACATCGTTCACGAAGCTCACATGTTTCTCATCTTAACTGACAAGCATTGGATGTTACAGGACCAGTGCTTTGTATCAGTTTCAGAAGCAGAGTTGGACTAGATATGGTCCGTTTGTGTAAGAAACACCGTTCTTTCGTTCTCAGGACACTCATGTTTCCTGCTGTATTAGAGACTCTAGAAATCAAGAGCGGGCTTCTTTCTCTAAGGAAGAGTGTGATCCATGGATGAGAACTGTGTTGTGTTTTTCCCTTCATAAATGGAGTTAAATCCCAGGTTCTGTTCCTTCCTACAAGCAAGACTTTGTTTCAGGTAAGGGCAGTCACTCTTCAGCTCAAAGGAACTACATCGTTCAGGAAGCTCACACGTTTCTCATATTAACAGACAAGCATCGGATGTTAGAGGACCTTTGCTTTGTATCAATTTCAAGCAGAGTTGTACTAGATATGGTCCGTATGTATAGAAAACACAGTTCTTTTCTTCTGAGCACACTCACGTTTCCTGCTGTATTAGAGACTCTAGAAAGCAAGAGCGTGCTTCTTGCTCTAAAGCAGAGTTTGCTCAATGGATGAGAACTCTGCTGTGTGTTTCCCTTCAGAAATGGACTTAAATCCCTGGCTCTGAGTCTTCCTACAAGCAAGACTTCGTTTCAGGCAAGCGATGTTACTTTACAGCTCAAAAGAACTACATCTTTCACGAAGCTCACACGTTTGTCATCTTAACTGACAAGCATTGGATGTTAGAGGACCAGTGCTTTGTATCAGTTTCAGAAGCAGAGTTGGACTAGTTATGATCCATATGGGTAGGAAACACCGTTCATTTGTTCTCAGCACACTCAAGTTTCCTGCTGTCTTAGAGACACTAGAAAGTTAGAGCGTGCTTCTTGCTCTAAAGCAGAGTGTGAACAATGGATGAGAAATCTGTTGTGTGTTTCATTTCCGAAATGGAGTTAAATCCCTGGCTCTGAGTCTTCCTACCAGCAAGACTTCGTTTCAGGTAAGGGCAGTCACTATACAGCTCAAACGAACTACATCGTTCACAAAGCTCTACGTTTCTCATCTTAACTTCAAGCATTGGATGGTAGAGGACCAGTGCTTTGTTTCAGTTTCAGAAGCAGAGTTGAACTAGATATGGTCCGTATGTGTATGAAACACCGTTCTTTTGTTCTGAGCACACTCAGGTTTCCTGCTGTATTAGAGACTCTGGAAAGCAAGAGCATGCTTCTTGCTCTAAAGCAGAGTGTGATCCATGGTTGAGAACTCTGCTGTGTGTTTCACTTCAGAAATGGAGTTCAATCCCCGGCTCTGAGCCTTCCTACAAGAAATACTTCGTTTCAGGTAAGGGCAGTCACTTTTCAGCTCAAACGAACTACATCGTTCACGAAGTTCACACGTTCCTCATCTTAACTGACAAGCATTGGATGTAAGAGGACCTTTGCTTTGTATCAATTTCAAGCAGAGTTGAACATGATATGGTCCGTATGTATAGGAAACACGGTTCTTTTCTTCTGAGCACACTCACATTTCCTGCTGCATTAGAGACTCTAGAAAGCAAGAGCTTGCTTCTTGCTCTAAATCAGAGTGTGATCAATGGATGAGAACTGTGTTGTGTGTTTCCCTTCAGAAATGGAGTTAAATCCCAGGCTCTGAATCTTCCTACAAGAAAGACTTCGTTTCAGTTAAGGGATGTTACTTTACAGTTCAAACGAACTACATCGTTCACGAAGCTCACACGTTTCTCATCTTAACTGACAAGCATTGGATGTTAGAGGACCTGTGGTTTGTTTCAATTTCAGAAGCAGAGTTGGACAAGATATGGTCCGTATGTGTAGGAAACATAGTTCTATTGTTCTGAGCACACTCAGGTTTCCTGCTATCTTAGAGATTCTAGAAAGCTAGAGTGTGCTTCTTGCTCTAAAGCAGAGTGTGATCAAGGGATGAGAAATCTGTTGTGTGTTTCACTTCAGAAATGGAGTTAAATCCCTGGCTCTGAGTCTTCCTACAAGCAAGACTTCGTTTCAGGTAAGGGCAGTTACTTTACAGCTCAAACGAACTACATCGTTCACGAAGCTCACATGTTTCTCATCTTAACTGACAAGCATTGGATGTTACAGGACCAGTGCTTTGTATCAGTTTCAGAAGCAGAGTTGGACTAGATATGGTCCGTTTGTGTAAGAAACACCGTTCTTTCGTTCTCAGGACACTCATGTTTCCTGCTGTATTAGAGACTCTAGAAATCAAGAGCGGGCTTCTTTCTCTAAGGAAGAGTGTGATCCATGGATGAGAACTGTGTTGTGTTTTTCCCTTCATAAATGGAGTTAAATCCCAGGTTCTGTTCCTTCCTACAAGCAAGACTTTGTTTCAGGTAAGGGCAGTCACTCTTCAGCTCAAAGGAACTACATCGTTCAGGAAGCTCACACGTTTCTCATATTAACAGACAAGCATCGGATGTTAGAGGACCTTTGCTTTGTATCAATTTCAAGCAGAGTTGTACTAGATATGGTCCGTATGTATAGAAAACACAGTTCTTTTCTTCTGAGCACACTCACGTTTCCTGCTGTATTAGAGACTCTAGAAAGCAAGAGCGTGCTTCTTGCTCTAAAGCAGAGTTTGCTCAATGGATGAGAACTCTGCTGTGTGTTTCCCTTCAGAAATGGACTTAAATCCCTGGCTCTGAGTCTTCCTACAAGCAAGACTTCGTTTCAGGCAAGCGATGTTACTTTACAGCTCAAAAGAACTACATCTTTCACGAAGCTCACACGTTTGTCATCTTAACTGACAAGCATTGGATGTTAGAGGACCAGTGCTTTGTATCAGTTTCAGAAGCAGAGTTGGACTAGTTATGATCCATATGGGTAGGAAACACCGTTCATTTGTTCTCAGCACACTCAAGTTTCCTGCTGTCTTAGAGACACTAGAAAGTTAGAGCGTGCTTCTTGCTCTAAAGCAGAGTGTGAACAATGGATGAGAAATCTGTTGTGTGTTTCATTTCCGAAATGGAGTTAAATCCCTGGCTCTGAGTCTTCCTACCAGCAAGACTTCGTTTCAGGTAAGGGCAGTCACTATACAGCTCAAACGAACTACATCGTTCACAAAGCTCTACGTTTCTCATCTTAACTTCAAGCATTGGATGGTAGAGGACCAGTGCTTTGTTTCAGTTTCAGAAGCAGAGTTGAACTAGATATGGTCCGTATGTGTATGAAACACCGTTCTTTTGTTCTGAGCACACTCAGGTTTCCTGCTGTATTAGAGACTCTGGAAAGCAAGAGCATGCTTCTTGCTCTAAAGCAGAGTGTGATCCGTGGTTGAGAACTCTGCTGTGTGTTTCACTTCAGAAATGGAGTTCAATCCCCGGCTCTGAGCCTTCCTACAAGAAATACTTCGTTTCAGGTAAGGGCAGTCACTTTTCAGCTCAAACGAACTACATCGTTCACGAAGTTCACACGTTCCTCATCTTAACTGACAAGCATTGGATGTAAGAGGACCTTTGCTTTGTATCAATTTCAAGCAGAGTTGAACATGATATGGTCCGTATGTATAGGAAACACGGTTCTTTTCTTCTGAGCACACTCACATTTCCTGCTGCATTAGAGACTCTAGAAAGCAAGAGCTTGCTTCTTGCTCTAAATCAGAGTGTGATCAATGGATGAGAACTGTGTTGTGTGTTTCCCTTCAGAAATGGAGTTAAATCCCAGGCTCTGAATCTTCCTACAAGAAAGACTTCGTTTCAGTTAAGGGATGTTACTTTACAGTTCAAACGAACTACATCGTTCACGAAGCTCACACGTTTCTCATCTTAACTGACAAGCATTGGATGTTAGAGGACCTGTGGTTTGTTTCAATTTCAGAAGCAGAGTTGGACAAGATATGGTCCGTATGTGTAGGAAACACAGTTCTTTTGTTCTGAGCACACTCAGGTTTCCTGCTATCTTAGAGATTCTAGAAAGCTAGAGTGTGCTTCTTGCTCTAAAGCAGAGTGTGATCAAGGGATGAGAAATCTGTTGTGTGTTTCACTTCAGAAATGGAGTTAAATCCCTGGCTCTGAGTCTTCCTACAAGCAAGACTTCGTTTCAGGTAAGGGCAGTTACTTTACAGCTCAAACGAACTACATCGTTCACGAAGCTCACATGTTTCTCATCTTAACTGACAAGCATTGGATGTTACAGGACCAGTGCTTTGTATCAGTTTCAGAAGCAGAGTTGGACTAGATATGGTCCGTTTGTGTAAGAAACACCGTTCTTTCGTTCTCAGGACACTCATGTTTCCTGCTGTATTAGAGACTCTAGAAATCAAGAGCGGGCTTCTTTCTCTAAGGAAGAGTGTGATCCATGGATGAGAACTGTGTTGTGTTTTTCCCTTCATAAATGGAGTTAAATCCCAGGTTCTGTTCCTTCCTACAAGCAAGACTTTGTTTCAGGTAAGGGCAGTCACTCTTCAGCTCAAAGGAACTACATCGTTCAGGAAGCTCACACGTTTCTCATATTAACAGACAAGCATCGGATGTTAGAGGACCTTTGCTTTGTATCAATTTCAAGCAGAGTTGTACTAGATATGGTCCGTATGTATAGAAAACACAGTTCTTTTCTTCTGAGCACACTCACGTTTCCTGCTGTATTAGAGACTCTAGAAAGCAAGAGCGTGCTTCTTGCTCTAAAGCAGAGTGTGATCAATGGATGAGAACTCTGCTGTGTGTTTCCCTTCAGAAATGGACTTAAATCCCAGGCTCTGAGTCTTCCTACAAGCAAGACTTCGTTTCAGGTAAGGGCATTTACTTTACAGCTCAAACGAACTATATCATTCACGAAGCTCACACGTTTCTCATCTTAACTGAGAAGCATTGGATGTTACAGGACCAGTGCTTTGTATCAGTTTCAGAAGCAGAGTTGGACTAGTTATGATCCATATGTGTAGGAAACACCGTTCATTTGTTCTCAGCACACTCAAGTTTCCTGCTGTCTTAGAGACACTAGAAAGTTAGAGCGTGCTTCTTGCTCTAAAGCAGAGTGTGAACAATGGATGAGAAATCTGTTGTGTGTTTCATTTCCGAAATGGAGTTAAATCCCTGGCTCTGAGTCTTCCTACCAGCAAGACTTCGTTTCAGGTAAGGGCAGTCACTACACAGCTCAGACGAACTACATCGTTCACAAAGCTCTACGTTTCTCATCTTAACTTCAAGCATTGGATGGTAGAGGACCAGTGCTTTGTTTCAGTTTCAGAAGCAGAGTTGAACTAGATATGGTCCGTATGTGTATGAAACACCGTTCTTTTGTTCTGAGCACACTCAGGTTTCCTGCTGTATTAGAGACTCTGGAAAGCAAGAGCATGCTTCTTGCTCTAAAGCAGAGTGTGATCCATGGTTGAGAACTCTGCTGTGTGTTTCACTTCAGAAATGGAGTTCAATCCCCGGCTCTGAGTCTTCCTACAAGAAATACTTCGTTTCAGGTAAGGGCAGTCACTTTTCAGCTCAAACGAACTACATCGTTCACGAAGTTCACACGTTCCTCATCTTAACTGACAAGCATTGGATGTAAGAGGACCTTT
The DNA here is from genome assembly GCA_949786385.1 of Onychomys leucogaster. Lineage (NCBI taxonomy): Eukaryota > Metazoa > Chordata > Mammalia > Rodentia > Cricetidae > Onychomys > Onychomys leucogaster. Next base: position 1,141,723 of record CATKUP010000120.1, read on the forward strand.
GCTTTGTATCAATTTCAAGCAGAGTTGAACATGATATGGTCCGTATGTATAGGAAACACGGTTCTTTTCTTCTGAGCACACTCACGTTTCCTGCTGCAATAGAGACTCTAGAAAGCAAGAGCTTGCTTCTTGCTCTAAATCAGAGTGTGATCAATGGATGAGAACTGTGTTGTGTGTTTCCCTTCAGAAATGGAGTTAAATCCCAGGCTCTGAGTCTTCCTACAAGAAAGACTTCGTTTCAGTTAAGGGATGTTACTTTACAGTTCAAACGAACTACATCGTTCACGAAGCTCACACGTTTCTCATCTTAACTGACAAGCATTGGATGTTAGAGGACCTGTGGTTTGTTTCAATTTCAGAAGCAGAGTTGGACAAGATATGGTCCGTATGTGTAGGAAACACAGTTCTTTTGTTCTGAGCACACTCAGGTTTCCTGCTATCTTAGAGATTCTAGAAAGCTAGAGTGTGCTTCTTGCTCTAAAGCAGAGTGTGATCAAGGGATGAGAAATCTGTTGTGTGTTTCACTTCAGAAATGGAGTTAAATCCCTGGCTCTGAGTCTTCCTTCAAGCAAGACTTCGTTTCAGGTAAGGGCATTTACTTTACAGCTCAAACGAACTATATCATTCACGAAGCTCACACGTTTCTCATCTTAACTGAGAAGCATTGGATGTTAGAGGACCAGTGCTTTGTATCAGTTTCAGAAGCAGAGTTGGACTAGTTATGATCCATATGGGTAGGAAACACCGTTCATTTGTTCTCAGCACACTCAAGTTTCCTGCTGTCTTAGAGACACTAGAAAGTTAGAGCGTGCTTCTTGCTCTAAAGCAGAGTGTGAACAATGGATGAGAAATCTGTTGTGTGTTTCATTTCCGAAATGGAGTTAAATCCCTGGCTCTGAGTCTTCCTACCAGCAAGACTTCGTTTCAGGTAAGGGCAGTCACTATACAGCTCAAACGAACTACATCGTTCACAAAGCTCTACGTTTCTCATCTTAACTTCAAGCATTGGATGGTAGAGGACCAGTGCTTTGTTTCAGTTTCAGAAGCAGAGTTGAACTAGATATGGTCCGTATGTGTATGAAACACCGTTCTTTTGTTCTGAGCACACTCAGGTTTCCTGCTGTATTAGAGACTCTGGAAAGCAAGAGCATGCTTCTTGCTCTAAAGCAGAGTGTGATCCATGGTTGAGAACTCTGCTGTGTGTTTCACTTCAGAAATGGAGTTCAATCCCCGGCTCTGAGTCTTCCTACAAGAAATACTTCGTTTCAGGTAAGGGCAGTCACTTTTCAGCTCAAACGAACTACATCGTTCACGAAGTTCACACGTTCCTCATCTTAACTGACAAGCATTGGATGTAAGAGGACCTTTGCTTTGTATCAATTTCAAGCAGAGTTGAACATGATATGGTCCGTATGTATAGGAAACACGGTTCTTTTCTTCTGAGCACACTCACATTTCCTGCTGCATTAGAGACTCTAGAAAGCAAGAGCTTGCTTCTTGCTCTAAATCAGAGTGTGATCAATGGATGAGAACTGTGTTGTGTGTTTCCCTTCAGAAATGGAGTTAAATCCCAGGCTCTGAATCTTCCTACAAGAAAGACTTCGTTTCAGTTAAGGGATGTTACTTTACAGTTCAAACGAACTACATCGTTCACGAAGCTCACACGTTTCTCATCTTAACTGACAAGCATTGGATGTTAGAGGACCTGTGGTTTGTTTCAATTTCAGAAGCAGAGTTGGACAAGATATGGTCCCTATGTGTAGGAAACACAGTTCTTTTGTTCTGAGCACACTCAGGTTTCCTGCTATCTTAGAGATTCTAGAAAGCTAGAGTGTGCTTCTTGCTCTAAAGCAGAGTGTGATCAAGGGATGAGAAATCTGTTGTGTGTTTCACTTCAGAAATGGAGTTAAATCCCTGGCTCTGAGTCTTCCTACAAGCAAGACTTCGTTTCAGGTAAGTGCATTTACTTTACAGCTCATACGAACTACATCGTTCACGAAGCTCACATGTTTCTCATCTTAACTGACAAGCATTGGATGTTACAGGACCAGTGCTTTGTATCAGTTTCAGAAGCAGAGTTGGACTAGATATGGTCCGTTTGTGTAAGAAACACCGTTCTTTCGTTCTCAGGACACTCATGTTTCCTGCTGTATTAGAGACTCTAGAAATCAAGAGCGGGCTTCTTTCTCTAAGGAAGAGTGTGATCCATGGATGAGAACTGTGTTGTGTTTTTCCCTTCATAAATGGAGTTAAATCCCAGGTTCTGTTCCTTCCTACAAGCAAGACTTTGTTTCAGGTAAGGGCAGTCACTCTTCAGCTCAAAGGAACTACATCGTTCAGGAAGCTCACACGTTTCTCATATTAACAGACAAGCATCGGATGTTAGAGGACCAGTACTTTGTATCAGTTTCAGAAGCAGAGTTGGACTAGATATGGTCCTTATGTGTAGGAAACACCGTTCATTTGTTCTCAGCACACTCAAGTTTCCTGCTGTCTTAGAGACTCTAGAAAGCTAGCGCGTGCTTCGTGCTCTACAACAGAGTGTGATCAATGGATGAGGACTCTGTTGTGTGTTTCACTTCAGAAATGGAGTTAAATCCCTGGCTCTGATTCTTCCTACAAGCAAGACTTCGTTTCATGTAAGGGCATTTACTTTACAGCTCAAACGAACTATATCATTCACGAAGCTCACACGTTTCTCATCTTAACTGAGAAGCATTGGATGTTAGAGGACCTTTGCTTTGTATCAATTTCAAGCAGAGTTGTACTAGATATGGTCCGTATGTATAGAAAACACAGTTCTTTTCTTCTGAGCACACTCACGTTTCCTGCTGTATTAGAGACTCTAGAAAGCAAGAGCGTGCTTCTTGCTCTAAAGCAGAGTGTGATCAATGGATGAGAACTCTGCTGTGTGTTTCCCTTCAGAAATGGACTTAAATCCCAGGCTCTGAGTCTTCCTACAAGCAAGACTTCGTTTCAGGTAAGGGCATTTACTTTACAGCTCAAACGAACTATATCATTCACGAAGCTCACACGTTTCTCATCTTAACTGAGAAGCATTGGATGTTACAGGACCAGTGCTTTGTATCAGTTTCAGAAGCAGAGTTGGACTAGTTATGGTCCATATGGGTAGGAAACACCGTTCATTTGTTCTCAGCACACTCAAGTTTCCTGCTGTCTTAGAGACACTAGAAAGTTAGAGCGTGCTTCTTGCTCTAAAGCAGAGTGTGAACAATGGATGAGAAATCTGTTGTGTGTTTCATTTCCGAAATGGAGTTAAATCCCTGGCTCTGAGTCTTCCTACCAGCAAGACTTCGTTTCAGGTAAGGGCAGTCACTATACAGCTCAAACGAACTACATCGTTCACAAAGCTCTACGTTTCTCATCTTAACTTCAAGCATTGGATGGTAGAGGACCAGTGCTTTGTTTCAGTTTCAGAAGCAGAGTTGAACTAGATATGGTCCGTATGTGTATGAAACACCGTTCTTTTGTTCTGAGCACCCTCAGGTTTCCTGCTGTATTAGAGACTCTGGAAAGCAAGAGCATGCTTCTTGCTCTAAAGCAGAGTGTGATCCATGGTTGAGAACTCTGCTGTGTGTTTCACTTCAGAAATGGAGTTAAATCCCCGGCTCTGAGTCTTCCTACAAAAAATACTTCGTTTCAGGTAAGGGCAGTCACTTTTCAGCTCAAACGAACTACATCGTTCACGAAGTTCACACGTTCCTCATCTTAACTGACAAGCATTGGATGTAAGAGGACCTTTGCTTTGTATCAATTTCAAGCAGAGTTGAACATGATATGGTCCGTATGTATAGGAAACACGGTTCTTTTCTTCTGAGCACACTCACGTTTCCTGCTGCATTAGAGACTCTAGAAAGCAAGAGCTTGCTTCTTGCTCTAAATCAGAGTGTGATCAATGGATGAGAACTGTGTTGTGTGTTTGCCTTCAGAAATGGAGTTAAATCCCAGCCTCTGAATCTTCCTACAAGAAAGACTTCGTTTCAGTTAAGGGATGTTACTTTACAGTTCAAACGAACTACATCGTTCACGAAGCTCACACGTTTCTCATCTTAACTGACAAGCATTGGATGTTAGAGGACCTGTGGTTTGTTTCAATTTCAGAAGCAGAGTTGGACAAGATATGGTCCGTATGTGTAGGAAACACAGTTCTTTTGTTCTGAGCACACTCAGGTTTCCTGCTATCTTAGAGAATCTAGAAAGCTAGAGTGTGCTTCTTGCTCTAAAGCAGAGTGTGATCAAGGGATGAGAAATCTGTTGTGTGTTTCACTTCAGAAATGGAGTTAAATCCCTGGCTCTGAGTCTTCCTACAAGCAAGACTTCGTTTCAGGTAAGGGCAGTTACTTTACAGCTCAAACGAACTACATCTTTCACGAAGCTCACATGTTTCTCATCTTAACTGACAAGCATTGGATGTTACAGGACCAGTGCTTTGTATCAGTTTCAGAAGCAGAGTTGGACTAGATATGGTCCGTTTGTGTAAGAAACACCGTTCTTTCGTTCTCAGGACACTCATGTTTCCTGCTGTATTAGAGACTCTAGAAATCAAGAGCGGGCTTCTTTCTCTAAGGAAGAGTGTGATCCATGGATGAGAACTGTGTTGTGTTTTTCCCTTCATAAATGGAGTTAAATCCCAGGTTCTGTTCCTTCCTACAAGCAAGACTTTGTTTCAGGTAAGGGCAGTCACTCTTCAGCTCAAAGGAACTACATCGTTCAGGAAGCTCACACGTTTCTCATATTAACAGACAAGCATCGGATGTTAGAGGACCAGTACTTTGTATCAGTTTCAGAAGCAGAGTTGGACTAGATATGGTCCTTATGTGTAGGAAACACCGTTCATTTGTTCTCAGCACACTCAAGTTTCCTGCTGTCTTAGAGACTCTAGAAAGCTAGAGCGTGCTTCGTGCTCTACAACAGAGTGTGATCAATGGATGAGAACTCTGTTGTGTGTTTCACTTCAGAAATGGAGTTAAATCCCTGGCTCTGATTCTTCCTACAAGCAAGACTTCGTTTCAGGTAAGGGCATTTACTTTACAGCTCAAACGAACTATATCGTTCACGAAGCTCACACGTTTCTCATCTTAACTGAGAAGCATTGGATGTTAGAGGACCTTTGCTTTGTATCAATTTCAAGCAGAGTTGTACTAGATATGGTCCGTATGTATAGAAAACACAGTTCTTTTCTTCTGAGCACACTCACGTTTCCTGCTGTATTAGAGACTCTAGAAAGCAAGAGCGTGCTTCTTGCTCTAAAGCAGAGTGTGATCAATGGATGAGAACTCTGCTGTGTGTTTCCCTTCAGAAATGGACTTAAATCCCAGGCTCTGAGTCTTCCTACAAGCAAGACTTCGTTTCAGGTAAGGGCATTTACTTTACAGCTCAAACGAACTATATCATTCACGAAGCTCACACGTTTCTCATCTTAACTGACAAGCATTGGATGTTACAGGACCAGTGCTTTGTATCAGTTTCAGAAGCAGAGTTGGACTAGTTATGATCCATATGGGTAGGAAACACCGTTCATTTGTTCTCAGCACACTCAAGTTTCCTGCTGTCTTAGAGACACTAGAAAGTTAGAGCGTGCTTCTTGCTCTAAAGCAGAGTGTGAACAATGGATGAGAAATCTGTTGTGTGTTTCATTTCCGAAATGGAGTTAAATCCCTGGCTCTGAGTCTTCCTACCAGCAAGACTTCGTTTCAGGTAAGGGCAGTCACTATACAGCTCAAACGAACTACATCGTTCACAAAGCTCTACGTTTCTCATCTTAACTTCAAGCATTGGATGGTAGAGGACCAGTGCTTTGTTTCAGTTTCAGAAGCAGAGTTGAACTAGATATGGTCCGTATGTGTATGAAACACCGTTCTTTTGTTCTGAGCACACTCAGGTTTCCTGCTGTATTAGAGACTCTGGAAAGCAAGAGCATGCTTCTTGCTCTAAAGCAGAGTGTGATCCATGGTTGAGAACTCTGCTGTGTGTTTCACTTCAGAAATGGAGTTCAATCCCCGGCTCTGAGTCTTCCTACAAGAAATACTTCGTTTCAGGTAAGGGCAGTCACTTTTCAGCTCAAACGAACTACATCGTTCACGAAGTTCACACGTTCCTCATCTTAACTGACAAGCATTGGATGTAAGAGGACCTTTGCTTTGTATCAATTTCAAGCAGAGTTGAACATGATATGGTCCGTATGTATAGGAAACACGGTTCTTTTCTTCTGAGCACACTCACGTTTCCTGCTGCATTAGAGACTCTAGAAAGCAAGAGCTTGCTTCTTGCTCTAAATCAGAGTGTGATCAATGGATGAGAACTGTGTTGTGTGTTTCCCTTCAGAAATGGAGTTAAATCCCAGGCTCTGAGTCTTCCTACAAGAAAGACTTCGTTTCAGTTAAGGGATGTTACTTTACAGTTCAAACGAACTACATCGTTCACGAAGCTCACACGTTTCTCATCTTAACTGACAAGCATTGGATGTTAGAGGACCTGTGGTTTGTTTCAATTTCAGAAGCAGAGTTGGACAAGATATGGTCCGTATGTGTAGGAAACACAGTTCTTTTGTTCTGAGCACACTCAGGTTTCCTGCTATCTTAGAGATTCTAGAAAGCTAGAGTGTGCTTCTTGCTCTAAAGCAGAGTGTGATCAAGGGATGAGAAATCTGTTGTGTGTTTCACTTCAGAAATGGAGTTAAATCCCTGGCTCTGAGTCTTCCTACAAGCAAGACTTCGTTTCAGGTAAGGGCAGTTACTTTACAGCTCAAACGAACTACATCGTTCACGAAGCTCACATGTTTCTCATCTTAACTGACAAGCATTGGATGTTACAGGACCAGTGCTTTGTATCAGTTTCAGAAGCAGAGTTGGACTAGATATGGTCCGTTTGTGTAAGAAACACCGTTCTTTCGTTCTCAGGACACTCATGTTTCCTGCTGTATTAGAGACTCTAGAAATCAAGAGCGGGCTTCTTTCTCTAAGGAAGAGTGTGATCCATGGATGAGAACTGTGTTGTGTTTTTCCCTTCATAAATGGAGTTAAATCCCAGGTTCTGTTCCTTCCTACAAGCAAGACTTTGTTTCAGGTAAGGGCAGTCACTCTTCAGCTCAAAGGAACTACATCGTTCAGGAAGCTCACACGTTTCTCATATTAACAGACAAGCATCGGATGTTAGAGGACCAGTACTTTGTATCAGTTTCAGAAGCAGAGTTGGACTAGATATGGTCCTTATGTGTAGGAAACACCGTTCATTTGTTCTCAGCACACTCAAGTTTCCTGCTGTCTTAGAGACTCTAGAAAGCTAGAGCGTGCTTCGTGCTCTACAACAGAGTGTGATCAATGGATGAGAACTCTGTTGTGTGTTTCACTTCAGAAATGGAGTTAAATCCCTGGCTCTGATTCTTCCTACAAGCAAGACTTCGTTTCAGGTAAGGGCATTTACTTTACAGCTCAAACGAACTATATCGTTCACGAAGCTCACACGTTTCTCATCTTAACTGAGAAGCATTGGATGTTAGAGGACCTTTGCTTTGTATCAATTTCAAGCAGAGTTGTACTAGATATGGTCCGTATGTATAGAAAACACAGTTCTTTTCTTCTGAGCACACTCACGTTTCCTGCTGTATTAGAGACTCTAGAAAGCAAGAGCGTGCTTCTTGCTCTAAAGCAGAGTGTGATCAATGGATGAGAACTCTGCTGTGTGTTTCCCTTCAGAAATGGACTTAAATCCCAGGCTCTGAGTCTTCCTACAAGCAAGACTTCGTTTCAGGTAAGGGCATTTACTTTACAGCTCAAACGAACTATATCATTCACGAAGCTCACACGTTTCTCATCTTAACTGACAAGCATTGGATGTTACAGGACCAGTGCTTTGTATCAGTTTCAGAAGCAGAGTTGGACTAGTTATGATCCATATGGGTAGGAAACACCGTTCATTTGTTCTCAGCACACTCAAGTTTCCTGCTGTCTTAGAGACACTAGAAAGTTAGAGCGTGCTTCTTGCTCTAAAGCAGAGTGTGAACAATGGATGAGAAATCTGTTGTGTGTTTCATTTCCGAAATGGAGTTAAATCCCTGGCTCTGAGTCTTCCTACCAGCAAGACTTCGTTTCAGGTAAGGGCAGTCACTATACAGCTCAAACGAACTATATCGTTCACAAAGCTCTACGTTTCTCATCTTAACTTCAAGCATTGGATGGTAGAGGACCAGTGCTTTGTTTCAGTTTCAGAAGCAGAGTTGAACTAGATATGGTCCGTATGTGTATGAAACACCGTTCTTTTGTTCTGAGCACACTCAGGTTTCCTGCTGTATTAGAGACTCTGGAAAGCAAGAGCATGCTTCTTGCTCTAAAGCAGAGTGTGATCCATGGTTGAGAACTCTGCTGTGTGTTTCACTTCAGAAATGGAGTTCAATCCCCGGCTCTGAGTCTTCCTACAAGAAATACTTCGTTTCAGGTAAGGGCAGTCACTTTTCAGCTCAAACGAACTACATCGTTCACGAAGTTCACACGTTCCTCATCTTAACTGACAAGCATTGGATGTAAGAGGACCTTTGCTTTGTATCAATTTCAAGCAGAGTTGAACATGATATGGTCCGTATGTATAGAAAACACGGTTCTTTTCTTCTGAGCACACTCACGTTTCCTGCTGCATTAGAGACTCTAGAAAGCAAGAGCTTGCTTCTTGCTCTAAATCAGAGTGTGATCAATGGATGAGAACTGTGTTGTGTGTTTCCCTTCAGAAATGGAGTTAAATCCCAGGCTCTGAGTCTTCCTACAAGAAAGACTTCGTTTCAGTTAAGGGATGTTACTTTACAGTTCAAACGAACTACATCGTTCACGAAGCTCACACGTTTCTCATCTTAACTGACAAGCATTGGATGTTAGAGGACCTGTGGTTTGTTTCAATTTCAGAAGCAGAGTTGGACAAGATATGGTCCGTATGTGTAGGAAACACAGTTCTTTTGTTCTGAGCACACTCAGGTTTCCTGCTATCTTAGAGATTCTAGAAAGCTAGAGTGTGCTTCTTGCTCTAAAGCAGAGTGTCATCAAGAGATGAGAAATCTGTTGTGTGTTTCACTTCAGAAATGGAGTTAAATCCCTGGCTCTGAGTCTTCCTACAAGCAAGACTTCGTTTCAGGTAAGGGCAGTTACTTTACAGCTCAAACGAACTACATCGTTCACGAAGCTCACACGTTTCTCATCTTAACTGACAAGCATTGGATGTTACAGGACCAGTGCTTTGTATCAGTTTCAGAAGCAGAGTTGGACTAGATATGGTCCGTTTGTGTAAGAAACACCGTTCTTTCGTTCTCAGGACACTCATGTTTCCTGCTGTATTAGAGATTCTAGAAATCAAGAGCGGGCTTCTTTCTCTAAGGAAGAGTGTGATCCATGGATGAGAACTGTGTTGTGTTTTTCCCTTCATAAATGGAGTTAAATCCCAGGTTCTGTTCCTTCCTACAAGCAAGACTTTGTTTCAGGTAAGGGCAGTCACTCTTCAGCTCAAAGGAACTACATCGTTCAGGAAGCTCACACGTTTCTCATATTAACAGACAAGCATCGGATGTTAGAGGACCAGTACTTTGTATCAGTTTCAGAAGCAGAGTTGGACTAGATATGGTCCTTATGTGTAGGAAACACCGTTCATTTGTTCTCAGCACACTCAAGTTTCCTGCTGTCTTAGAGACTCTAGAAAGCTAGCGCGTGCTTCGTGCTCTACAACAGAGTGTGATCAATGGATGAGAACTCTGTTGTGTGTTTCACTTCAGAAATGGAGTTAAATCCCTGGCTCTGATTCTTCCTACAAGCAAGACTTCGTTTCAGGTAAGGGCAGTCACTTTACAGCTCAAACGAACTACATCGTTCACGAAGTTCACACGTTCCTCATCTTAACTGAGAAGCATCGGATGTTAGAGGACCTTTGCTTTGTATCAATTTCAAGCAGAGTTGTACTAGATATGGTCCGTATGTATAGAAAACACAGTTCTTTTCTTCTGAGCACACTCACGTTTCCTGCTGTATTAGAGACTCTAGAAAGCAAGAGCGTGCTTCTTGCTCTAAAGCAGAGTTTGCTCAATGGATGAGAACTCTGCTGTGTGTTTCCCTTCAGAAATGGACTTAAATCCCTGGCTCTGAGTCTTCCTACAAGCAAGACTTCGTTTCAGGCAAGCGATGTTACTTTACAGCTCAAAAGAACTACATCTTTCACGAAGCTCACACGTTTGTCATCTTAACTGACAAGCATTGGATGTTAGAGGACCAGTGCTTTGTATCAGTTTCAGAAGCAGAGTTGGACTAGTTATGATCCATATGGGTAGGAAACACCGTTCATTTGTTCTCAGCACACTCAAGTTTCCTGCTGTCTTAGAGACACTAGAAAGTTAGAGCGTGCTTCTTGCTCTAAAGCAGAGTGTGAACAATGGATGAGAAATCTGTTGTGTGTTTCATTTCCGAAATGGAGTTAAATCCCTGGCTCTGAGTCTTCCTACCAGCAAGACTTCGTTTCAGGTAAGGGCAGTCACTATACAGCTCAAACGAACTACATCGTTCACAAGTTCTACGTTTCTCATCTTAACTTCAAGCATTGGATGGTAGAGGACCAGTGCTTTGTTTCAGTTTCAGAAGCAGAGTTGAACTAGATATGGTCCGTATGTGTATGAAACACCGTTCTTTTGTTCTGAGCACACTCAGGTTTCCTGCTGTATTAGAGACTCTGGAAAGCAAGAGCATGCTTCTTGCTCTAAAGCAGAGTGTGATCCATGGTTGAGAACTCTGCTGTGTGTTTCACTTCAGAAATGGAGTTCAATCCCCGGCTCTGAGTCTTTCTACAAGAAATACTTCGTTTCAGGTAAGGGCAGTCACTTTTCAGCTCAAACGAACTACATCGTTCACGAAGTTCACACGTTCCTCATCTTAACTGACAAGCATTGGATGTAAGAGGACCTTTGCTTTGTATCAATTTCAAGCAGAGTTGAACATGATATGGTCCGTATGTATAGGAAACACGGTTCTTTTCTTCTGAGCACACTCACGTTTCCTGCTGCATTAGAGACTCTAGAAAGCAAGAGCTTGCTTCTTGCTCTAAATCAGAGTGTGATCAATGGATGAGAACTGTGTTGTGTGTTTCCCTTCAGAAATGGAGTTAAATCCCAGGCTCTGAATCTTCCTACAAGAAAGACTTCGTTTCAGTTAAGGGATGTTACTTTACAGTTCAAACGAACTACATCGTTCACGAAGCTCACACGTTTCTCATCTTAACTGACAAGCATTGGATGTTAGAGGACCTGTGGTTTGTTTCAATTTCAGAAGCAGAGTTGGACAAGATATGGTCCGTATGTTTAGGAAACACAGTTCTTTTGTTCTGAGCACACTCAGGTTTCCTGCTATCTTAGAGATTCTAGAAAGCTAGAGTGTGCTTCTTGCTCTAAAGCAGAGTGTGATCAAGGGATGAGAAATCTGTTGTGTGTTTCACTTCAGAAATGGAGTTAAATCCCTGGCTCTGAGTCTTCCTACAAGCAAGACTTCGTTTCAGGTAAGGGCAGTTACTTTACAGCTCAAATGAACTACATCGTTCACGAAGCTCACATGTTTCTCATCTTAACTGACAAGCATTGGATGTTACAGGACCAGTGCTTTGTATCAGTTTCAGAAGCAGAGTTGGACTAGATATGGTCCGTTTGTGTAAGAAACACCGTTCTTTCGTTCTCAGGACACTCATGTTTCCTGCTGTATTAGAGACTCTAGAAATCAAGAGCGGGCTTCTTTCTCTAAGGAAGAGTGTGATCCATGGATGAGAACTGTGTTGTGTTTTTCCCTTCATAAATGGAGTTAAATCCCAGGTTCTGTTCCTTCCTACAAGCAAGACTTTGTTTCAGGTAAGGGCAGTCACTCTTCAGCTCAAAGGAACTACATCGTTCAGGAAGCTCACACGTTTCTCATATTAACAGACAAGCATCGGATGTTAGAGGACCAGTACTTTGTATCAGTTTCAGAAGCAGAGTTGGACTAGATATGGTCCTTATGTGTAGGAAACACCGTTCATTTGTTCTCAGCACACTCAAGTTTCCTGCTGTCTTAGAGACTCTAGAAAGCTAGCGCGTGCTTCGTGCTCTACAACAGAGTGTGATCAATGGATGAGAACTCTGTTGTGTGTTTCACTTCAGAAATGGAGTTAAATCCCTGGCTCTGATTCTTCCTACAAGCAAGACTTTGTTTCAGGTAAGGGCATTTACTTTACAGCTCAAACGAACTATATCATTCACGAAGCTCACACGTTTGTCATCTTAACTGACAAGCATTGGATGTTAGAGGACCAGTGCTTTGTATCAGTTTCAGAAGCAGAGTTGGACTAGTTATGATCCATATGGGTAGGAAACACCGTTCATTTGTTCTCAGCACACTCAAGTTTCCTGCTGTCTTAGAGACACTAGAAAGTTAGAGCGTGCTTCTTGCTCTAAAGCAGAGTGTGAACAATGGATGAGAAATCTGTTGTGTGTTTCATTTCCGAAATGGAGTTAAATCCCTGGCTCTGAGTCTTCCTACCAGCAAGACTTCGTTTCAGGTAAGGGCAGTCACTATACAGCTCAAACGAACTACATCGTTCACAAAGCTCTACGTTTCTCATCTTAACTTCAAGCATTGGATGGTAGAGGACCAGTGCTTTGTTTCAGTTTCAGAAGCAGAGTTGAACTAGATATGGTCCGTATGTGTATGAAACACCGTTCTTTTGTTCTGAGCACACTCAGGTTTCCTGCTGTATTAGAGACTCTGGAAAGCAAGAGCATGCTTCTTGCTCTAAAGCAGAGTGTGATCCATGGTTGAGAACTCTGCTGTGTGTTTCACTTCAGAAATGGAGTTCAATCCCCGGCTCTGAGTCTTCCTACAAGAAATACTTCGTTTCAGGTAAGGGCAGTCACTTTTCAGCTCAAACGAACTACATCGTTCACGAAGTTCACACGTTCCTCATCTTAACTGACAAGCATTGGATGTAAGAGGACCTTTGCTTTGTATCAATTTCAAGCAGAGTTGAACATGATATGGTCCGTATGTATAGGAAACACGGTTCTTTTCTTCTGAGCACACTCACATTTCCTGCTGCATTAGAGACTCCAGAAAGCAAGAGCTTGCTTCTTGCTCTAAATCAGAGTGTGATCAATGGATGAGAACTGTGTTGTGTGTTTCCCTTCAGAAATGGAGTTAAATCCCAGGCTCTGAATCTTCCTACAAGAAAGACTTCGTTTCAGTTAAGGGATGTTACTTTACAGTTCAAACGAACTACATTGTTCACGAAGCTCACACGTTTCTCATCTTAACTGACAAGCATTGGATGTTAGAGGACCTGTGGTTTGTTTCAATTTCAGAAGCAGAGTTGGACAAGATATGGTCCGTATGTGTAGGAAACACAGTTCTTTTGTTCTGAGCACACTCAGGTTTCCTGCTATCTTAGAGATTCTAGAAAGCTAGAGTGTGCTTCTTGCTCTAAAGCAGAGTGTGATCAAGGGATGAGAAATCTGTTGTGTGTTTCACTTCAGAAATGGAGTTAAATCCCTGGCTCTGAGTCTTCCTACAAGCAAGACTTCGTTTCAGGTAAGGGCAGTTACTTTACAGCTCAAACGAACTACATCGTTCACGAAGCTCACATGTTTCTCATCTTAACTGACAAGCATTGGATGTTACAGGACCAGTGCTTTGTATCAGTTTCAGAAGCAGAGTTGGACTAGATATGGTCCGTTTGTGTAAGAAACACCGTTCTTTCGTTCTCAGGACACTCATGTTTCCTGCTGTATTAGAGACTCTAGAAATCAAGAGCGGGCTTCTTTCTCTAAGGAAGAGTGTGATCCATGGATGAGAACTGTGTTGTGTTTTTCCCTTCATAAATGGAGTTAAATCCCAGGTTCTGTTCCTTCCTACAAGCAAGATTTTGTTTCAGGTAAGGGCAGTCACTCTTCAGCTCAAAGGAACTACATCGTTCAGGAAGCTCACACGTTTCTCATATTAACAGACAAGCATCGGATGTTAGAGGAACAGTACTTTGTATCAGTTTCAGAAGCAGAGTTGGACTAGATATGGTCCTTATGTGTAGGAAACACCGTTCATTTGTTCTCAGCACACTCAAGTTTCCTGCTGTCTTAGAGACTCTAGAAAGCTAGCGCGTGCTTCGTGCTCTACAACAGAGTGTGATCAATGGATGAGAACTCTGTTGTGTGTTTCACTTCAGAAATGGAGTTAAATCCCTGGCTCTGATTCTTCCTACAAGCAAGACTTCGTTTCAGGTAAGGGCATTTACTTTACAGCTCAAACGAACTATATCATTCACGAAGCTCACACGTTTGTCATCTTAACTGACAAGCATTGGATGTTAGAGGACCAGTGCTTTGTATCAGTTTCAGAAGCAGAGTTGGACTAGTTATGATCCATATGGGTAGGAAACACCGTTCATTTGTTCTCAGCACACTCAAGTTTCCTGCTGTCTTAGAGACACTAGAAAGTTAGAGCGTGCTTCTTGCTCTAAAGCAGAGTGTGAACAATGGATGAGAAATCTGTTGTGTGTTTCATTTCCGAAATGGAGTTAAATCCCTGGCTCTGAGTCTTCCTACCAGCAAGACTTCGTTTCAGGTAAGGGCAGTCACTATACAGCTCAAACGAACTACATCGTTCACAAAGCTCTACGTTTCTCATCTTAACTTCAAGCATTGGATGGTAGAGGACAAGTGCTTTGTTTCAGTTTCAGAAGCAGAGTTGAACTAGATATGGTCCGTATGTGTATGAAACACCGTTCTTTTGTTCTGAGCACACTCAGGTTTCCTGCTGTATTAGAGACTCTGGAAAGCAAGAGCATGCTTCTTGCTCTAAAGCAGAGTGTGATCCATGGTTGAGAACTCTGCTGTGTGTTTCACTTCAGAAATGGAGTTCAATCCCCGGCTCTGAGTCTTCCTACAAGAAATACTTCGTTTCAGGTAAGGGCAGTCACTTTTCAGCTCAAACGAACTACATCGTTCACGAAGTTCACACGTTCCTCATCTTAACTGACAAGCATTGGATGTAAGAGGACCTTTGCTTTGTATCAATTTCAAGCAGAGTTGAACATGATATGGTCCGTATGTATAGGAAACACGGTTCTTTTCTTCTGAGCACACTCACATTTCCTGCTGCATTAGAGACTCCAGAAAGCAAGAGCTTGCTTCTTGCTCTAAATCAGAGTGTGATCAATGGATGAGAACTGTGTTGTGTGTTTCCCTTCAGAAATGGAGTTAAATCCCAGGCTCTGAATCTTCCTACAAGAAAGACTTCGTTTCAGTTAAGGGATGTTACTTTACAGTTCAAACGAACTACATCGTTCACGAAGCTCACACGTTTCTCATCTTAACTGACAAGCATTGGATGTTAGAGGACCTGTGGTTTGTTTCAATTTCAGAAGCAGAGTTGGACAAGATATGGTCCGTATGTGTAGGAAACACAGTTCTTTTGTTCTGAGCACACTCAGGTTTCCTGCTATCTTAGAGATTCTAGAAAGCTAGAGTGTGCTTCTTGCTCTAAAGCAGAGTGTGATCAAGGGATGAGAAATCTGTTGTGTGTTTCACTTCAGAAATGGAGTTAAATCCCTGGCTCTGAGTCTTCCTACAAGCAAGACTTCGTTTCAGGTAAGGGCAGTTACTTTACAGCTCAAACGAACTACATCGTTCACGAAGCTCACATGTTTCTCATCTTAACTGACAAGCATTGGATGTTACAGGACCAGTGCTTTGTATCAGTTTCAGAAGCAGAGTTGGACTAGATATGGTCCGTTTGTGTAAGAAACACCGTTCTTTCGTTCTCAGGACACTCATGTTTCCTGCTGTATTAGAGACTCTAGAAATCAAGAGCGGGCTTCTTTCTCTAAGGAAGAGTGTGATCCATGGATGAGAACTGTGTTGTGTTTTTCCCTTCATAAATGGAGTTAAATCCCAGGTTCTGTTCCTTCCTACAAGCAAGACTTTGTTTCAGGTAGGGGAGTCACTCTTCAGCTCAAAGGAACTACATCGTTCAGGAAGCTCACACGTTTCTCATATTAACAGACAAGCATCGGATGTTAGAGGACCAGTACTTTGTATCAGTTTCAGAAGCAGAGTTGGACTAGATATGGTCCTTATGTGTAGGAAACACCGTTCATTTGTTCTCAGCACACTCAAGTTTCCTGCTGTCTTAGAGACTCTAGAAAGCTAGAGCGTGCTTCGTGCTCTACAACAGAGTGTGATCAATGGATGAGAACTCTGTTGTGTGTTTCACTTCAGAAATGGAGTTAAATCCCTGGCTCTGATTCTTCCTACAAGCAAGACTTCGTTTCAGGTAAGGGCATTTACTTTACAGCTCAAACGAACTATATCATTCACGAAGCTCACACGTTTCTCATCTTAACTGAGAAGCATTGGATGTTAGAGGACCTTTGCTTTGTATCAATTTCAAGCAGAGTTGTACTAGATATGGTCCGTATGTATAGAAAACACAGTTCTTTTCTTCTGAGCACACTCACGTTTCCTGCTGTATTAGAGACTCTAGAAAGCAAGAGCGTGCTTCTTGCTCTAAAGCAGAGTGTGATCAATGGATGAGAACTCTGCTGTGTGTTTCCCTTCAGAAATGGACTTAAATCCCAGGCTCTGAGTCTTCCTACAAGCAAGACTTCGTTTCAGGTAAGGGCATTTACTTTACAGCTCAAACGAACTATATCATTCACGAAGCTCACACGTTTCTCATCTTAACTGACAAGCATTGGATGTTACAGGACCAGTGCTTTGTATCAGTTTCAGAAGCAGAGTTGGACTAGTTATGATCCATATGGGTAGGAAACACCGTTCATTTGTTCTCAGCACACTCAAGTTTCCTGCTGTCTTAGAGACACTAGAAAGTTAGAGCGTGCTTCTTGCTCTAAAGCAGAGTGTGAACAATGGATGAGAAATCTGTTGTGTGTTTCATTTCCGAAATGGAGTTAAATCCCTGGCTCTGAGTCTTCCTACCAGCAAGACTTCGTTTCAGGTAAGGGCAGTCACTACACAGCTCAGACGAACTACATCGTTCACAAAGCTCTACGTTTCTCATCTTAACTTCAAGCATTGGATGGTAGAGGACCAGTGCTTTGTTTCAGTTTCAGAAGCAGAGTTGAACTAGATATGGTCCGTATGTGTATGAAACACCGTTCTTTTGTTCTGAGCACACTCAGGTTTCCTGCTGTATTAGAGACTCTGGAAAGCAAGAGCATGCTTCTTGCTCTAAAGCAGAGTGTGATCCATGGTTGAGAACTCTGCTGTGTGTTTCACTTCAGAAATGGAGTTCAATCCCCGGCTCTGAGTCTTCCTACAAGAAATACATCGTTTCAGGTAAGGGCAGTCACTTTTCAGCTCAAACGAACTACATCGTTCACGAAGTTCACACGTTCCTCATCTTAACTGACAAGCATTGGATGTAAGAGGACCTTTGCTTTGTATCAATTTCAAGCAGAGTTGAACATGATATGGTCCGTATGTATAGGAAACACGGTTCTTTTCTTCTGAGCACACTCACGTTTCCTGCTGCAATAGAGACTCTAGAAAGCAAGAGCTTGCTTCTTGCTCTAAATCAGAGTGTGATCAATGGATGAGAACTGTGTTGTGTGTTTCCCTTCAGAAATGGAGTTAAATCCCAGGCTCCGAGTCTTCCTACAAGAAAGACTTCGTTTCAGTTAAGGGATGTTACTTTACAGTTCAAACGAACTACATCGTTCACGAAGCTCACACGTTTCTCATCTTAACTGACAAGCATTGGATGTTAGAGGACCTGTGGTTTGTTTCAATTTCAGAAGCAGAGTTGGACAAGATATGGTCCGTATGTGTAGGAAACACAGTTCTTTTGTTCTGAGCACACTCAGGTTTCCTGCTATCTTAGAGATTCTAGAAAGCTAGAGTGTGCTTCTTGCTCTAAAGCAGAGTGTGATCAAGGGATGAGAAATCTGTTGTGTGTTTCACTTCAGAAATGGAGTTAAATCCCTGGCTCTGAGTCTTCCTACAAGCAAGACTTCGTTTCAGGTAAGGGAATTTACTTTACAGCTCAAACGAACTATATCATTCACGAAGCTCACACGTTTCTCATCTTAACTGAGAAGCATTGGATGTTAGAGGACCAGTGCTTTGTATCAGTTTCAGAAGCAGAGTTGGACTAGTTATGATCCATATGGGTAGGAAACACCGTTCATTTGTTCTCAGCACACTCAAGTTTCCTGCTGTCTTAGAGACACTAGAAAGTTAGAGCGTGCTTCTTGCTCTAAAGCAGAGTGTGAACAATGGATGAGAAATCTGTTGTGTGTTTCATTTCCGAAATGGAGTTAAATCCCTGGCTCTGAGTCTTCCTACCAGCAAGACTTCGTTTCAGGTAAGGGCAGTCACTATACAGCTCAAACGAACTACATCGTTCACAAAGCTCTACGTTTCTCATCTTAACTTCAAGCATTGGATGGTAGAGGACCAGTGCTTTGTTTCAGTTTCAGAAGCAGAGTTGAACTAGATATGGTCCGTATGTGTATGAAACACCGTTCTTTTGTTCTGAGCACACTCAGGTTTCCTGCTGTATTAGAGACTCTGGAAAGCAAGAGCATGCTTCTTGCTCTAAAGCAGAGTGTGATCCATGGTTGAGAACTCTGCTGTGTGTTTCACTTCAGAAATGGAGTTCAATCCCCGGCTCTGAGTCTTCCTACAAGAAATACTTCGTTTCAGGTAAGGGCAGTCACTTTTCAGCTCAAATGAACTACATCGTTCACGAAGTTCACACGTTCCTCATCTTAACTGACAAGCATTGGATGTAAGAGGACCTTTGCTTTGTATCAATTTCAAGCAGAGTTGAACATGATATGGTCCGTATGTATAGGAAACACGGTTCTTTTCTTCTGAGCACACTCACGTTTCCTGCTGCATTAGAGACTCTAGAAAGCAAGAGCTTGCTTCTTGCTCTAAATCAGAGTGTGATCAATGGATGAGAACTGTGTTGTGTGTTTCCCTTCAGAAATGGAGTTAAATCCCAGGCTCTGAGTCTTCCTACAAGAAAGACTTCGTTTCAGTTAAGGGATGTTACTTTACAGTTCAAACGAACTACATCGATCACGAAGCTCACACGTTTCTCATCTTAACTGACAAGCATTGGATGTTAGAGGACCTGTGGTTTGTTTCAATTTCAGAAGCAGAGTTGGACAAGATATGGTCCGTATGTGTAGGAAACACAGTTCTTTTGTTCTGAGCACACTCAGGTTTCCTGCTATCTTAGAGATTCTAGAAAGCTAGAGTGTGCTTCTTGCTCTAAAGCAGAGTGTGATCAAGGGATGAGAAATCTGTTGTGTGTTTCACTTCAGAAATGGAGTTAAATCCCTGGCTCTGAGTCTTCCTACAAGCAAGACTTCGTTTCAGGTAAGGGCAGTTACTTTACAGCTCAAACGAACTACATCGTTCACGAAGCTCACATGTTTCTCATCTTAACTGACAAGCATTGGATGTTACAGGACCAGTGCTTTGTATCAGTTTCAGAAGCAGAGTTGGACTAGATATGGTCCGTTTGTGTAAGAAACACCGTTCTTTCGTTCTCAGGACACTCATGTTTCCTGCTGTATTAGAGACTCTAGAAATCAAGAGCGGGCTTCTTTCTCTAAGGAAGAGTGTGATCCATGGATGAGAACTGTGTTGTGTTTTTCCCTTCATAAATGGAGTTAAATCCCAGGTTCTGTTCCTTCCTACAAGCAAGACTTTGTTTCAGGTAAGGGCAGTCACTCTTCAGCTCAAAGGAACTACATCGTTCAGGAAGCTCACACGTTTCTCATATTAACAGACAAGCATCGGATGTTAGAGGACCAGTACTTTGTATCAGTTTCAGAAGCAGAGTTGGACTAGATATGGTCCTTATGTGTAGGAAACACCGTTCATTTGTTCTCAGCACACTCAAGTTTCCTGCTGTCTTAGAGACTCTAGAAAGCTAGAGCGTGCTTCGTGCTCTACAACAGAGTGTGATCAATGGATGAGAACTCTGTTGTGTGTTTCACTTCAGAAATGGAGTTAAATCCCTGGCTCTGATTCTTCCTACAAGCAAGACTTCGTTTCAGGTAAGGGCATTTACTTTACAGCTCAAACGAACTATATCATTCACGAAGCTCACACGTTTCTCATCTTAACTGAGAAGCATTGGATGTTAGAGGACCTTTGCTTTGTATCAATTTCAAGCAGAGTTGTACTAGATATGGTCCGTATGTATAGAAAACACAGTTCTTTTCTTCTGAGCACACTCACGTTTCCTGCTGTATTAGAGACTCTAGAAAGCAAGAGCGTGCTTCTTGCTCTAAAGCAGAGTGTGATCAATGGATGAGAACTCTGCTGTGTGTTTCCCTTCAGAAATGGACTTAAATCCCAGGCTCTGAGTCTTCCTACAAGCAAGACTTCGTTTCAGGTAAGGGCATTTACTTTACAGCTCAAACGAACTATATCATTCACGAAGCTCACACGTTTCTCATCTTAACTGAGAAGCATTGGATGTTACAGGACCAGTGCTTTGTATCAGTTTCAGAAGCAGAGTTGGACTAGTTATGATCCATATGGGTAGGAAACACCGTTCATTTGTTCTCAGCACACTCAAGTTTCCTGCTGTCTTAGAGACACTAGAAAGTTAGAGCGTGCTTCTTGCTCTAAAGCAGAGTGTGAACAATGGATGAGAAATCTGTTGTGTGTTTCATTTCCGAAATGGAGTTAAATCCCTGGCTCTGAGTCTTCCTACCAGCAAGACTTCGTTTCAGGTAAGGGCAGTCACTATACAGCTCAAACGAACTACATCGTTCACAAAGCTCTACGTTTCTCATCTTAACTTCAAGCATTGGATGGTAGAGGACCAGTGCTTTGTTTCAGTTTCAGAAGCAGAGTTGAACTAGATATGGTCCGTATGTGTATGAAACACCGTTCTTTTGTTCTGAGCACACTCAGGTTTCCTGCTGTATTAGAGACTCTGGAAAGCAAGAGCATGCTTCTTGCTCTAAAGCAAAGTGTGATCCATGGTTGAGAACTCTGCTGTGTGTTTCACTTCAGAAATGGAGTTCAATCCCCGGCTCTGAGTCTTCCTACAAGAAATACTTCGTTTCAGGTAAGGGCAGTCACTTTTCAGCTCAAATGAACTACATCGTTCACGAAGTTCACACGTTCCTCATCTTAACTGACAAGCATTGGATGTAAGAGGACCTTTGCTTTGTATCAATTTCAAGCAGAGTTGAACATGATATGGTCCGTATGTATAGGAAACACGGTTCTTTTCTTCTGAGCACACTCACGTTTCCTGCTGCATTAGAGACTCTAGAAAGCAAGAGCTTGCTTCTTGCTCTAAATCAGAGTGTGATCAATGGATGAGAACTGTGTTGTGTGTTTCCCTTCAGAAATGGAGTTAAATCCCAGGCTCTGAGTCTTCCTACAAGAAAGACTTCGTTTCAGTTAAGGGATGTTACTTTACAGTTCAAACGAACTACATCGCTCACGAAGCTCACACGTTTCTCATCTTAACTGACAAGCATTGGATGTTAGAGGACCTGTGGTTTGTTTCAATTTCAGAAGCAGAGTTGGACAAGATATGGTCCGTATGTGTAGGAAACACAGTTCTTTTGTTCTGAGCACACTCAGGTTTCCTGCTATCTTAGAGATTCTAGAAAGCTAGAGTGTGCTTCTTGCTCTAAAGCAGAGTGTGATCAAGGGATGAGAAATCTGTTGTGTGTTTCACTTCAGAAATGGAGTTAAATCCCTGGCTCTGAGTCTTCCTACAAGCAAGACTTCGTTTCAGGTAAGGGCATTTACTTTACAGCTCAAACGAACTATATCATTCACGAAGCTCACACGTTTCTCATCTTAACTGAGAAGCATTGGATGTTAGAGGACCAGTGCTTTGTATCAGTTTCAGAAGCAGAGTTGGACTAGTTATGATCCATATGGGTAGGAAACACCGTTCATTTGTTCTCAGCACACTCAAGTTTCCTGCTGTCTTAGAGACACTAGAAAGTTAGAGCGTGCTTCTTGCTCTAAAGCAGAGTGTGAACAATGGATGAGAAATCTGTTGTGTGTTTCATTTCCGAAATGGAGTTAAATCCCTGGCTCTGAGTCTTCCTACCAGCAAGACTTCGTTTCAGGTAAGGGCAGTCACTATACAGCTCAAACGAACTACATCGTTCACAAAGCTCTACGTTTCTCATCTTAACTTCAAGCATTGGATGGTAGAGGACCAGTGCTTTGTTTCAGTTTCAGAAGCAGAGTTGAACTAGATATGGTCCGTATGTGTATGAAACACCGTTCTTTTGTTCTGAGCACACTCAGGTTTCCTGCTGTATTAGAGACTCTGGAAAGCAAGAGCATGCTTCTTGCTCTAAAGCAGAGTGTGATCCATGGTTGAGAACTCTGCTGTGTGTTTCACTTCAGAAATGGAGTTCAATCCCCGGCTCTGAGTCTTCCTACAAGAAATACTTCGTTTCAGGTAAGGGCAGTCACTTTTCAGCTCAAATGAACTACATCGTTCACGAAGTTCACACGTTCCTCATCTTAACTGACAAGCATTGGATGTAAGAGGACCTTTGCTTTGTATCAATTTCAAGCAGAGTTGAACATGATATGGTCCGTATGTATAGGAAACACGGTTCTTTTCTTCTGAGCACACTCACGTTTCCTGCTGCATTAGAGACTCTAGAAAGCAAGAGCTTGCTTCTTGCTCTAAATCAGAGTGTGATCAATGGATGAGAACTGTGTTGTGTGTTTCCCTTCAGAAATGGAGTTAAATCCCAGGCTCTGAGTCTTCCTACAAGAAAGACTTCGTTTCAGTTAAGGGATGTTACTTTACAGTTCAAACGAACTACATCGATCACGAAGCTCACACGTTTCTCATCTTAACTGACAAGCATTGGATGTTAGAGGACCTGTGGTTTGTTTCAATTTCAGAAGCAGAGTTGGACAAGATATGGTCCGTATGTGTAGGAAACACAGTTCTTTTGTTCTGAGCACACTCAGGTTTCCTGCTATCTTAGAGATTCTAGAAAGCTAGAGTGTGCTTCTTGCTCTAAAGCAGAGTGTGATCAAGGGATGAGAAATCTGTTGTGTGTTTCACTTCAGAAATGGAGTTAAATCCCTGGCTCTGAGTCTTCCTACAAGCAAGACTTCGTTTCAGGTAAGGGCAGTTACTTTACAGCTCAAACGAACTACATCGTTCACGAAGCTCACATGTTTCTCATCTTAACTGACAAGCATTGGATGTTAGAGGACCAGTACTTTGTATCAGTTTCAGAAGCAGAGTTGGACTAGATATGGTCCTTATGTGTAGGAAACACCGTTCATTTGTTCTCAGCACACTCAAGTTTCCTGCTGTCTTAGAGACTCTAGAAAGCTAGAGCGTGCTTCGTGCTCTACAACAGAGTGTGATCAATGGATGAGAACTCTGTTGTGTGTTTCACTTCAGAAATGGAGTTAAATCCCTGGCTCTGATTCTTCCTACAAGCAAGACTTCGTTTCAGGTAAGGGCATTTACTTTACAGCTCAAACGAACTATATCATTCACGAAGCTCACACGTTTCTCATCTTAACTGAGAAGCATTGGATGTTAGAGGACCTTTGCTTTGTATCAATTTCAAGCAGAGTTGTACTAGATATGGTCCGTATGTATAGAAAACACAGTTCTTTTCTTCTGAGCACACTCACGTTTCCTGCTGTATTAGAGACTCTAGAAAGCAAGAGCGTGCTTCTTGCTCTAAAGCAGAGTGTGATCAATGGATGAGAACTCTGCTGTGTGTTTCCCTTCAGAAATGGACTTAAATCCCAGGCTCTGAGTCTTCCTACAAGCAAGACTTCGTTTCAGGTAAGGGCATTTACTTTACAGCTCAAACGAACTATATCATTCACGAAGCTCACACGTTTCTCATCTTAACTGAGAAGCATTGGATGTTACAGGACCAGTGCTTTGTATCAGTTTCAGAAGCAGAGTTGGACTAGTTATGATCCATATGGGTAGGAAACACCGTTCATTTGTTCTCAGCACACTCAAGTTTCCTGCTGTCTTAGAGACACTAGAAAGTTAGAGCGTGCTTCTTGCTCTAAAGCAGAGTGTGAACAATGGATGAGAAATCTGTTGTGTGTTTCATTTCCGAAATGGAGTTAAATCCCTGGCTCTGAGTCTTCCTACCAGCAAGACTTCGTTTCAGGTAAGGGCAGTCACTATACAGCTCAAACGAACTACATCGTTCACAAAGCTCTACGTTTCTCATCTTAACTTCAAGCATTGGATGGTAGAGGACCAGTGCTTTGTTTCAGTTTCAGAAGCAGAGTTGAACTAGATATGGTCCGTATGTGTATGAAACACCGTTCTTTTGTTCTGAGCACACTCAGGTTTCCTGCTGTATTAGAGACTCTGGAAAGCAAGAGCATGCTTCTTGCTCTAAAGCAAAGTGTGATCCATGGTTGAGAACTCTGCTGTGTGTTTCACTTCAGAAATGGAGTTCAATCCCCGGCTCTGAGTCTTCCTACAAGAAATACTTCGTTTCAGGTAAGGGCAGTCACTTTTCAGCTCAAATGAACTACATCGTTCACGAAGTTCACACGTTCCTCATCTTAACTGACAAGCATTGGATGTAAGAGGACCTTTGCTTTGTATCAATTTCAAGCAGAGTTGAACATGATATGGTCCGTATGTATAGGAAACACGGTTCTTTTCTTCTGAGCACACTCACGTTTCCTGCTGCATTAGAGACTCTAGAAAGCAAGAGCTTGCTTCTTGCTCTAAATCAGAGTGTGATCAATGGATGAGAACTGTGTTGTGTGTTTCCCTTCAGAAATGGAGTTAAATCCCAGGCTCTGAGTCTTCCTACAAGAAAGACTTCGTTTCAGTTAAGGGATGTTACTTTACAGTTCAAACGAACTACATCGCTCACGAAGCTCACACGTTTCTCATCTTAACTGACAAGCATTGGATGTTAGAGGACCTGTGGTTTGTTTCAATTTCAGAAGCAGAGTTGGACAAGATATGGTCCGTATGTGTAGGAAACACAGTTCTTTTGTTCTGAGCACACTCAGGTTTCCTGCTATCTTAGAGATTCTAGAAAGCCAGAGTGTGCTTCTTGCTCTAAAGCAGAGTGTCATCAAGAGATGAGAAATCTGTTGTGTGTTTCACTTCAGAAATGGAGTTAAATCCCAGGCTCTGAGTCTTCCTACAAGCAAGACTTCGTTTCAGGTAAGGGCAGTTACTTTACAGCTCAAACGAACTACATCGTTCACGAAGCTCACACGTTTCTCATCTTAACTGAGAAGCATCGGATGTTAGAGGACCTTTGCTTTGTATCAATTTCAAGCAGAGTTGTACTAGATATGGTCCGTATGTATAGAAAACACAGTTCTTTTCTTCTGAGCACACTCACGTTTCCTGCTGTATTAGAGACTCTAGAAAGCAAGAGCATGCTTCTTGCTCTAAAGCAGAGTTTGCTCAATGGATGAGAACACTGCTGTGTGTTTCCCTTCAGAAATGGACTTAAATCCCTGGCTCTGAGTCTTCAGACAAGCAAGACTTCGTTTCAGGCAAGCGATGTTACTTTACAGCTCAAAAGAACTACATCTTTCACGAAGCTCACACGTTTGTCATCTTAACTGACAAGCATTGGATGTTAGAGGACAAGTGCTTTGTATCAGTTTCAGAAGCAGAGTTGGACTAGTTATGATCCATATGGGTAGGAAACACCGTTCATTTGTTCTCAGCACACTCAAGTTTCCTGCTGTCTTAGAGACACTAGAAAGTTAGAGCGTGCTTCTTGCTCTAAAGCAGAGTGTGAACAATGGATGAGAAATCTGTTGTGTGTTTCATTTCCGAAATGGAGTTAAATCCCTGGCTCTGAGTCTTCCTACCAGCAAGACTTCGTTTCAGGTAAGGGCAGTCACTATACAGCTCAAACGAACTACATCGTTCACAAAGCTCTACGTTTCTCATCTTAACTTCAAGCATTGGATGGTAGAGGACCAGTGCTTTGTTTCAGTTTCAGAAGCAGAGTTGAACTAGATATGGTCCGTATGTGTATGAAACACCGTTCTTTTGTTCTGAGCACACTCAGGTTTCCTGCTGTATTAGAGACTCTGGAAAGCAAGAGCATGCTTCTTGCTCTAAAGCAGAGTGTGATCCATGGTTGAGAACTCTGCTGTGTGTTTCACTTCAGAAATGGAGTTCAATCCCCGGCTCTGAGTCTTCCTACAAGAAATACTTCGTTTCAGGTAAGGGATGTTACTTTACAATTCAAACGAACTAAATCGTTCACGAAGTTCACACGTTCCTCATCTTAACTGCAAGCATTGGATGTAAGAGGACCTTTGCTTTGTATCAATTTCAAGCAGAGTTGAACATGATATGGTCCGTATGTATAGGAAACACGGTTCTTTTCTTCTGAGCACACTCACGTTTCCTGCTGCATTAGAGACTCTAGAAAGCAAGAGCTTGCTTCTTGCTCTAAATCAGAGTGTGATCAATGGATGAGAACTGTGTTGTGTGTTTCCCTTCAGAAATGGAGTTAAATCCCAGGCTCTGAGTCTTCCTACAAGAAAGACTTCGTTTCAGTTAAGGGATGTTACTTTACAGTTCAAACGAACTACATCGTTCACAAAGCTCACACGTTTCTCATCTTAACTGACAAGCATTGGATGTTAGAGGACCTGTGGTTTGTTTCAATTTCAGAAGCAGAGTTGGACAAGATATGGTCCGTATGTGTAGGAAACACAGTTCTTTTGTTCTGAGCACACTCAGGTTTCCTGCTATCTTAGAGATTCTAGAAAGCTAGAGTGTGCTTCTTGCTCTAAAGCAGAGTGTGATCAAGGGATGAGAAATCTGTTGTGTGTTTCACTTCAGAAATGGAGTTAAATCCCTGGCTCTGAGTCTTCCTACAAGCAAGACTTCGTTTCAGGTAAGGGCAGTTACTTTACAGCTCAAACGAACTACATCGTTCACGAAGCTCACACGTTTCTCATCTTAACTGACAAGCATTGGATGTTACAGGACCAGTGCTTTGTATCAGTTTCAGAAGCAGAGTTGGACTAGATATGGTCCGTTTGTGTAAGAAACACCGTTCTTTCGTTCTCAGGACACTCATGTTTCCTGCTGTATTAGAGACTCTAGAAATCAAGAGCGGGCTTCTTTCTCTAAGGAAGAGTGTGATCCATGGATGAGAACTGTGTTGTGTTTTTCCCTTCATAAATGGAGTTAAATCCCAGGTTCTGTTCCTTCCTACAAGCAAGACTTTGTTTCAGGTAAGGGCAGTCACTCTTCAGCTCAAAGGAACTACATCGTTCAGGAAGCTCACACGTTTCTCATATTAACAGACAAGCATCGGATGTTAGAGGACCAGTACGTTGTATCAGTTTCAGAAGCAGAGTTGGCTAGATATGGTCCTTATGTGTAGGAAACACCGTTCATTTGTTCTCAGCACACTCAAGTGTCCTGCTGTCTTAGAGACTCTAGAAAGCTAGAGCGTGCTTCGTGCTCTACAACAGAGTGTGATCAATGGATGAGAACTCTGTTGTGTGTTTCACTTCAGAAATGGAGTTAAATCCCTGGCTCTGATTCTTCCTACAAGCAAGACTTCGTTTCAGGTAAGGGCATTTACTTTACAGCTCAAACGAACTATATCATTCACGAAGCTCACACGTTTCTCATCTTAACTGAGAAGCATCGGATGTTAGAGGACCTTTGCTTTGTATCAATTTCAAGCAGAGTTGTACTAGATATGGTCCGTATGTATAGAAAACACAGTTCTTTTCTTCTGAGCACACTCACGTTTCCTGCTGTATTAGAGACTCTAGAAAGCAAGAGCGTGCTTCTTGCTCTAAAGCAGAGTTTGCTCAATGGATGAGAACTCTGCTGTGTGTTTCCCTTCAGAAATGGACTTAAATCCCAGGCTATGAGTCTTCAGACAAGCAAGACTTCGTTTCAGGCAAGCGATGTTACTTTACAGCTCAAAAGAACTACATCTTTCACGAAGCTCACAGGTTTGTCATCTTAACTGACAAGCATTGGATGTTAGAGGACAAGTGCTTTGTATCAGTTTCAGAAGCAGAGTTGGACTAGTTATGATCCATATGGGTAGGAAACACCGTTCATTTGTTCTCAGCACACTCAAGTTTCCTGCTGTCTTAGAGACACTAGAAAGTTAGAGCGTGCTTCTTGCTCTAAAGCAGAGTGTGAACAATGGATGAGAAATCTGTTGTGTGTTTCATTTCCGAAATGGAGTTAAATCCCTGGCTCTGAGTCTTCCTACCAGCAAGACTTCGTTTCAGGTAAGGGCAGTCACTATACAGCTCAAACGAACTACATCGTTCACAAAGCTCTACGTTTCTCATCTTAACTTCAAGCATTGGATGGTAGAGGACCAGTGCTTTGTTTCAGTTTCAGAAGCAGAGTTGAACTAGATATGGTCCGTATGTGTATGAAACACCGTTCTTTTGTTCTGAGCACACTCAGGTTTCCTGCTGTATTAGAGACTCTGGAAAGCAAGAGCATGCTTCTTGCTCTAAAGCAGAGTGTGATCCATGGTTGAGAACTCTGCTGTGTGTTTCACTTCAGAAATGGAGTTCAATCCCCGGCTCTGAGTCTTCCTACAAGAAATACTTCGTTTCAGGTAAGGGATGATACTTTACAATTCAAACGAACTAAATCGTTCACGAAGTTCACACGTTCCTCATCTTAACTGCAAGCATTGGATGTAAGAGGACCTTTGCTTTGTATCAATTTCAAGCAGAGTTGAACATGATATGGTCCGTATGTATAGGAAACACGGTTCTTTTCTTCTGAGCACACTCACGTTTCCTGCTGCATTAGAGACTCTAGAAAGCAAGAGCTTGCTTCTTGCTCTAAATCAGAGTGTGATCAATGGATGAGAACTGTGTTGTGTGTTTCCCTTCAGAAATGGAGTTAAATCCCAGGCTCTGAGTCTTCCTACAAGAAAGACTTCGTTTCAGTTAAGGGATGTTACTTTACAGTTCAAACGAACTACATCGTTCACAAAGCTCACACGTTTCTCATCTTAACTGACAAGCATTGGATGTTAGAGGACCTGTGGTTTGTTTCAATTTCAGAAGCAGAGTTGGACAAGATATGGTCCGTATGTGTAGGAAACACAGTTCTTTTGTTCTGAGCACACTCAGGTTTCCTGCTATCTTAGAGATTCTAGAAAGCTAGAGTGTGCTTCTTGCTCTAAAGCAGAGTGTGATCAAGGGATGAGAAATCTGTTGTGTGTTTCACTTCAGAAATGGAGTTAAATCCCTGGCTCTGAGTCTTCCTACAAGCAAGACTTCGTTTCAGGTAAGGGCAGTTACTTTACAGCTCAAACGAACTACATCGTTCACGAAGCTCACACGTTTCTCATCTTAACTGACAAGCATTGGATGTTACAGGACCAGTGCTTTGTATCAGTTTCAGAAGCAGAGTTGGACTAGATATGGTCCGTTTGTGTAAGAAACACCGTTCTTTCGTTCTCAGGACACTCATGTTTCCTGCTGTATTAGAGACTCTAGAAATCAAGAGCGGGCTTCTTTCTCTAAGGAAGAGTGTGATCCATGGATGAGAACTGTGTTGTGTTTTTCCCTTCATAAATGGAGTTAAATCCCAGGTTCTGTTCCTTCCTACAAGCAAGACTTTGTTTCAGGTAAGGGCAGTCACTCTTCAGCTCAAAGGAACTACATCGTTCAGGAAGCTCACACGTTTCTCATATTAACAGACAAGCATCGGATGTTAGAGGACCAGTACGTTGTATCAGTTTCAGAAGCAGAGTTGGCTAGATATGGTCCTTATGTGTAGGAAACACCGTTCATTTGTTCTCAGCACACTCAAGTGTCCTGCTGTCTTAGAGACTCTAGAAAGCTAGAGCGTGCTTCGTGCTCTACAACAGAGTGTGATCAATGGATGAGAACTCTGTTGTGTGTTTCACTTCAGAAATGGAGTTAAATCCCTGGCTCTGATTCTTCCTACAAGCAAGACTTCGTTTCAGGTAAGGGCATTTACTTTACAGCTCAAACGAACTATATCATTCACGAAGCTCACACGTTTCTCATCTTAACTGAGAAGCATCGGATGTTAGAGGACCTTTGCTTTGTATCAATTTCAAGCAGAGTTGTACTAGATATGGTCCGTATGTATAGAAAACACAGTTCTTTTCTTCTGAGCACACTCACGTTTCCTGCTGTATTAGAGACTCTAGAAAGCAAGAGCGTGCTTCTTGCTCTAAAGCAGAGTTTGCTCAATGGATGAGAACTCTGCTGTGTGTTTCCCTTCAGAAATGGACTTAAATCCCAGGCTCTGAGTCTTCCTACAAGCAAGACTTCGTTTCAGGTAAGGGTATTTACTTTACAGCTCAAACGAACTATATCATTCACGAAGCTCACACGTTTGTCATCTTAACTGAGAAGCATTGGATGTTACAGGACCAGTGCTTTGTATCAGTTTCAGAAGCAGAGTTGGACTAGTTATGATCCATATGGGTAGGAAACACCGTTCATTTGTTCTCAGCACACTCAAGTTTCCTGCTGTCTTAGAGACACTAGAAAGTTAGAGCGTGCTTCTTGCTCTAAAGCAGAGTGTGAACAATGGATGAGAAATCTGTTGTGTGTTTCATTTCCGAAATGGAGTTAAATCCCTGGCTCTGAGTCTTCCTACCAGCAAGACTTCGTTTCAGGTAAGGGCAGTCACTATACAGCTCAAACGAACTACATCGTTCACAAAGCTCTACGTTTCTCATCTTAACTTCAAGCATTGGATGGTAGAGGACCAGTGCTTTGTTTCAGTTTCAGAAGCAGAGTTGAACTAGATATGGTCCGTATGTGTATGAAACACCGTTCTTTTGTTCTGAGCACACTCAGGTTTCCTGCTGTATTAGAGACTCTGGAAAGCAAGAGCATGCTTCTTGCTCTAAAGCAGAGTGTGATCCATGGTTGAGAACTCTGCTGTGTGTTTCACTTCAGAAATGGAGTTCAATCCCCGGCTCTGAGTCTTCCTACAAGAAATACTTCGTTTCAGGTAAGGGCAGTCACTTTTCAGCTCAAACGAACTACATCGTTCACGAAGTTCACACGTTCCTCATCTTAACTGACAAGCATTGGATGTAAGAGGACCTTTGCTTTGTATCAATTTCAAGCAGAGTTGAACATGACATGGTCCGTATGTATAGGAAACATGGTTCTTTTCTTCTGAGCACACTCACGTTTCCTGCTGCAATAGAGACTCTAGAAAGCAAGAGCTTGCTTCTTGCTCTAAATCAGAGTGTGATCAATGGATGAGAACTGTGTTGTGTGTTTCCCTTCAGAAATGGAGTTAAATCCCAGGCTCTGAGTCTTCCTACAAGAAAGACTTCGTTTCAGTTAAGGGATGTTACTTTACAGTTCAAACGAACTACATCGTTCACGAAGCTCACACGTTTCTCATCTTAACTGACAAGCATTGGATGTTAGAGGACCTGTGGTTTGTTTCAATTTCAGAAGCAGAGTTGGACAAGATATGGTCCGTATGTGTAGGAAACACAGTTCTTTTTTTCTGAGCACACTCAGGTTTCCTGCTATCTTAGAGATTCTAGAAAGCTAGAGTGTGCTTCTTGCTCTAAAGCAGAGTGTGATCAAGGGATGAGAAATCTGTTGTGTGTTTCACTTCAGAAATGGAGTTAAATCCCTGGCTCTGAGTCTTCCTACAAGCAAGACTTCGTTTCAGGTAAGGGCAGTTACTTTACAGCTCAAACGAACTACAGCGTTCACGAAGCTCACATGTTTCTCATCTTAACTGACAAGCATTGGATGTTACAGGACCAGTGCTTTGTATCAGTTTCAGAAGCAGAGTTGGACTAGATATGGTCCGTTTGTGTAAGAAACACCGTTCTTTCGTTCTCAGGACACTCATGTTTCCTGCTGTATTAGAGACTCTAGAAATCAAGAGCGGGCTTCTTTCTTTAAGGAAGAGTGTGATCCATGGATGAGAACTGTGTTGTGTTTTTCCCTTCATAAATGGAGTTAAATCCCAGGTTCTGTTCCTTCCTACAAGCAAGAGTTTGTTTCAGGTAAGGGCAGTCACTCTTCAGCTCAAAGGAACTACATCGTTCAGGAAGCTCACACGTTTCTCATATTAACAGACAAGCATCGGATGTTAGAGGACCAGTACTTTGTATCAGTTTCAGAAGCAGAGTTGGCTAGATATGGTCCTTATGTGTAGGAAACACCGTTCATTTGTTCTCAGCACACTCAAGTTTCCTGCTGTCTTAGAGACTCTAGAAAGCTAGAGCGTGCTTCGTGCTCTACAACAGAGTGTGATCAATGGATGAGAACTCTGTTGTGTGTTTCACTTCAGAAATGGAGTTAAATCCCTGGCTCTGATTCTTCCTACAAGCAAGACTTCGTTTCAGGTAAGGGCATTTACTTTACAGCTCAAACGAACTATATCATTCACGAAGCTCACACGTTTCTCATCTTAACTGAGAAGCATCGGATGTTAGAGGACCTTTGCTTTGTATCAATTTCAAGCAGAGTTGTACTAGATATGGTCCGTATGTATAGAAAACACAGTTCTTTTCTTCTGAGCACACTCACGTTTCCTGCTGTATTAGAGACTCTAGAAAGCAAGAGCGTGCTTCTTGCTCTAAAGCAGAGTGTGATCAATGGATGAGAACTCTGCTGTGTGTTTCCCTTCAGAAATGGACTTATATCCCAGGCTCTGAGTCTTCCTACAAGCAAGACTTCGTTTCAGGTAAGGGTATTTACTTTACAGCTCAAACGAACTATATCATTCACGAAGCTCACACGTTTGTCATCTTAACTGAGAAGCATTGGATGTTACAGGACCAGTGCTTTGTATCAGTTTCAGAAGCAGAGTTGGACTAGTTATGATCCATATGGGTAGGAAACACCGTTCATTTGTTCTCAGCACACTCAAGTTTCCTGCTGTCTTAGAGACACTAGAAAGTTAGAGCGTGCTTCTTGCTCTAAAGCAGAGTGTGAACAATGGATGAGAAATCTGTTGTGTGTTTCATTTCCGAAATGGAGTTAAATCCCTGGCTCTGAGTCTTCCTACCAGCAAGACTTCGTTTCAGGTAAGGGCAGTCACTATACAGCTCAAACGAACTACATCGTTCACAAAGCTCTACGTTTCTCATCTTAACTTCAAGCATTGGATGGTAGAGGACCAGTGCTTTGTTTCAGTTTCAGAAGCAGAGTTGAACTAGATATGGTCCGTATGTGTATGAAACACCGTTCTTTTGTTCTGAGCACACTCAGGTTTCCTGCTGTATTAGAGACTCTGGAAAGCAAGAGCATGCTTCTTGCTCTAAAGCAGAGTGTGATCCATGGTTGAGAACTCTGCTGTGTGTTTCACTTCAGAAATGGAGTTCAATCCCCGGCTCTGAGTCTTCCTACAAGAAATACTTCGTTTCAGGTAAGGGCAGTCACTTTTCAGCTCAAACGAACTACATCGTTCACGAAGTTCACACGTTCCTCATCTTAACTGACAAGCATTGGATGTAAGAGGACCTTTGCTTTGTATCAATTTCAAGCAGAGTTGAACATGATATGGTCCGTATGTATAGGAAACATGGTTCTTTTCTTCTGAGCACACTCACGTTTCCTGCTGCATTAGAGACTCTAGAAAGCAAGAGCTTGCTTCTTGCTCTAAATCAGAGTGTGATCAATGGATGAGAACTGTGTTGTGTGTTTCCCTTCAGAAATGGAGTTAAATCCCAGGCTCTGAGTCTTCCTACAAGAAAGACTTCGTTTCAGTTAAGGGATGTTACTTTACAGTTCAAACGAACTACATCGTTCACGAAGCTCACACGTTTCTCATCTTAACTGACAAGCATTGGATGTTAGAGGACCTGTGGTTTGTTTCAATTTCAGAAGCAGAGTTGGACAAGATATGGTCCGTATGTGTAGGAAACACAGTTCTTTTGTTCTGAGCACACTCAGGTTTCCTGCTATCTTAGAGATTCTGGAAAGCTAGAATGTGCTTCTTGCTCTAAAGCAGAGTGTGATCAAGGGATGAGAAATCTGTTGTGTGTTTCACTTCAGAAATGGAGTTAAATCCCTGGCTCTGAGTCTTCCTACAAGCAAGACTTCGTTTCAGGTAAGGGCAGTTACTTTACAGCTCAAACGAACTACATCGTTCACGAAGCTCACATGTTTCTCATCTTAACTGACAAGCATTGGATGTTACAGGACCAGTGCTTTGTATCAGTTTCAGAAGCAGAGTTGGACTAGATATGGTCCGTTTGTGTAAGAAACACCGTTCTTTCGTTCTCAGGACACTCATGTTTCCTGCTGTATTAGAGACTCTAGAAATCAAGAGCGGGCTTCTTTCTCTAAGGAAGAGTGTGATCCATGGATGAGAACTGTGTTGTGTTTTTCCCTTCATAAATGGAGTTAAATCCCAGGTTCTGTTCCTTCCTACAAGCAAGAGTTTGTTTCAGGTAAGGGCAGTCACTCTTCAGCTCAAAGGAACTACATCGTTCAGGAAGCTCACACGTTTCTCATATTAACAGACAAGCATCGGATGTTAGAGGACCAGTACTTTGTATCAGTTTCAGAAGCAGAGTTGGACTAGATATGGTCCTTATGTGTAGGAAACACCGTTCATTTGTTCTCAGCACACTCAAGTTTCCTGCTGTCTTAGAGACTCTAGAAAGCTAGAGCGTGCTTCGTGCTCTACAACAGAGTGTGATCAATGGATGAGAACTCTGTTGTGTGTTTCACTTCAGAAATGGAGTTAAATCCCTGGCTCTGATTCTTCCTACAAGCAAGACTTCGTTTCATGTAAGGGCATTTACTTTACAGCTCAAACGAACTATATCATTCACGAAGCTCACACGTTTCTCATATTAACTGAGAAGCATCGGATGTTAGAGGACCTTTGCTTTGTATCAATTTCAAGCAGAGTTGTACTAGATATGGTCCGTATGTATAGAAAACACAGTTCTTTTCTTCTGAGCACACTCACGTTTCCTGCTGTATTAGAGACTCTAGAAAGCAAGAGCGTGCTTCTTGCTCTAAAGCAGAGTGTGATCAATGGATGAGAACTCTGCTGTGTGTTTCCCTTCAGAAATGGACTTAAATCCCAGGCTCTGAGTCTTCCTACAAGCAAGACTTCGTTTCAGGTAAGGGCATTTACTTTACAGCTCAAACGAACTATATCATTCACGAAGCTCACACGTTTCTC
Organism: Onychomys leucogaster; assembly: GCA_949786385.1. Taxonomy (NCBI): domain Eukaryota; kingdom Metazoa; phylum Chordata; class Mammalia; order Rodentia; family Cricetidae; genus Onychomys; species Onychomys leucogaster. Next base: position 1,176,918 of record CATKUP010000120.1, read on the forward strand.
ATCTTAACTGAGAAGCATTGGATGTTACAGGACCAGTGCTTTGTATCAGTTTCAGAAGCAGAGTTGGACTAGTTATGATCCATATGGGTAGGAAACACCGTTCATTTGTTCTCAGCACACTCAAGTTTCCTGCTGTCTTAGAGACACTAGAAAGTTAGAGCGTGCTTCTTGCTCTAAAGCAGAGTGTGAACAATGGATGAGAAATCTGTTGTGTGTTTCATTTCCGAAATGGAGTTAAATCCCTGGCTCTGAGTCTTCCTACCAGCAAGACTTCGTTTCAGGTAAGGGCAGTCACTATACAGCTCAAACGAACTACATCGTTCACAAAGCTCTACGTTTCTCATCTTAACTTCAAGCATTGGATGGTAGAGGACCAGTGCTTTGTTTCAGTTTCAGAAGCAGAGTTGAACTAGATATGGTCCGTATGTGTATGAAACACCGTTCTTTTGTTCTGAGCACACTCAGGTTTCCTGCTGTATTAGAGACTCTGGAAAGCAAGAGCATGCTTCTTGCTCTAAAGCAGAGTGTGATCCATGGTTGAGAACTCTGCTGTGTGTTTCACTTCAGAAATGGAGTTCAATCCCCGGCTCTGAGTCTTCCTACAAGAAATACTTCGTTTCAGGTAAGGGCAGTCACTTTTCAGCTCAAACGAACTACATCGTTCACGAAGTTCACACGTTCCTCATCTTAACTGACAAGCATTGGATGTAAGAGGACCTTTGCTTTGTATCAATTTCAAGCAGAGTTGAACATGATATGGTCCGTATGTATAGGAAACATGGTTCTTTTCTTCTGAGCACACTCACGTTTCCTGCTGCATTAGAGACTCTAGAAAGCAAGAGCTTGCTTCTTGCTCTAAATCAGAGTGTGATCAATGGATGAGAACTGTGTTGTGTGTTTCCCTTCAGAAATGGAGTTAAATCCCAGGCTCTGAGTCTTCCTACAAGAAAGACTTCGTTTCAGTTAAGGGATGTTACTTTACAGTTCAAACGAACTACATCGTTCACGAAGCTCACACGTTTCTCATCTTAACTGACAAGCATTGGATGTTAGAGGACCTGTGGTTTGTTTCAATTTCAGAAGCAGAGTTGGACAAGATATGGTCCGTATGTGTAGGAAACACAGTTCTTTTGTTCTGAGCACACTCAGGTTTCCTGCTATCTTAGAGACTCTAGAAAGCTAGAGTGTGCTTCTTGCTCTAAAGCAGAGTGTGATCAAGGGATGAGAAATCTGTTGTGTGTTTCACTTCAGAAATGGAGTTAAATCCCTGGCTCTGAGTCTTCCTACAAGCAAGACTTCGTTTCAGGTAAGGGCAGTTACTTTACAGCTCAAACGAACTACATCGTTCTGGAAGCTCACATGTTTCTCATCTTAACTGACAAGCATTGGATGTTACAGGACCAGTGCTTTGTATCAGTTTCAGAAGCAGAGTTGGACTAGATATGGTCCGTTTGTGTAAGAAACACCGTTCTTTCGTTCTCAGGACACTCATGTTTCCTGCTGTATTAGAGACTCTAGAAATCAAGAGCGGGCTTCTTTCTCTAAGGAAGAGTGTGATCCATGGATGAGAACTGTGTTGTGTTTTTCCCTTCATAAATGGAGTTAAATCCCAGGTTCTGTTCCTTCCTACAAGCAAGACTTTGTTTCAGGTAAGGGCAGTCACTCTTCAGCTCAAAGGAACTACATCGTTCAGGAAGCTCACACGTTTCTCATATTAACAGACAAGCATCGGATGTTAGAGGACCAGTACTTTGTATCAGTTTCAGAAGCAGAGTTGGACTAGATATGGTCCTTATGTGTAGGAAACACCGTTCATTTGTTCTCAGCACACTCAAGTTTCCTGCTGTCTTAGAGACTCTAGAAAGCTAGAGCGTGCTTCGTGCTCTACAACAGAGTGTGATCAATGGATGAGAACTCTGTTGTGTGTTTCACTTCAGAAATGGAGTTAAATCCCTGGCTCTGATTCTTCCTACAAGCAAGACTTCGTTTCATGTAAGGGCATTTACTTTACAGCTCAAACGAACTATATCATTCACGAAGCTCACACGTTTCTCATCTTAACTGAGAAGCATCGGATGTTAGAGGACCTTTGCTTTGTATCAATTTCAAGCAGAGTTGTACTAGATATGGTCCGTATGTATAGAAAACACAGTTCTTTTCTTCTGAGCACACTCACGTTTCCTGCTGTATTAGAGACTCTAGAAAGCAAGAGCGTGCTTCTTGCTCTAAAGCAGAGTGTGATCAATGGATGAGAACTCTGCTGTGTGTTTCCCTTCAGAAATGGACTTAAATCCCAGGCTCTGAGTCTTCCTACAAGCAAGACTTCGTTTCAGGTAAGGGCATTTACTTTACAGCTCAAACGAACTATATCATTCACGAAGCTCACACGTTTCTCATCTTAACTGAGAAGCATTGGATGTTACAGGACCAGTGCTTTGTATCAGTTTCAGAAGCAGAGTTGGACTAGTTATGATCCATATGGGTAGGAAACACCGTTCATTTGTTCTCAGCACACTCAAGTTTCCTGCTGTCTTAGAGACACTAGAAAGTTAGAGCGTGCTTCTTGCTCTAAAGCAGAGTGTGAACAATGGATGAGAAATCTGTTGTATGTTTCATTTCCGAAATGGAGTTAAATCCCTGGCTCTGAGTCTTCCTACCAGCAAGACTTCGTTTCAGGTAAGGGCAGTCACTATACAGCTCAAACGAACTACATCGTTCACAAAGCTCTACGTTTCTCATCTTAACTTCAAGCATTGGATGGTAGAGGACCAGTGCTTTGTTTCAGTTTCAGAAGCAGAGTTGAACTAGATATGGTCCGTATGTGTATGAAACACCGTTCTTTTGTTCTGAGCACACTCAGGTTTCCTGCTGTATTAGAGACTCTGGAAAGCAAGAGCATGCTTCTTGCTCTAAAGCAGAGTGTGATCCATGGTTGAGAACTCTGCTGTGTGTTTCACTTCAGAAATGGAGTTCAATCCCCGGCTCTGAGTCTTCCTACAAGAAATACTTCGTTTCAGGTAAGGGCAGTCACTTTTCAGCTCAAACGAACTACATCGTTCACGAAGTTCACACGTTCCTCATCTTAACTGACAAGCATTGGATGTAAGAGGACCTTTGCTTTGTATCAATTTCAAGCAGAGTTGAACATGATATGGTCCGTATGTATAGGAAACATGGTTCTTTTCTTCTGAGCACACTCACGTTTCCTGCTGCATTAGAGACTCTAGAAAGCAAGAGCTTGCTTCTTGCTCTAAATCAGAGTGTGATCAATGGATGAGAACTGTGTTGTGTGTTTCCCTTCAGAAATGGAGTTAAATCCCAGGCTCTGAGTCTTCCTACAAGAAAGACTTCTTTTCAGTTAAGGGATGTTACTTTACAGTTCAAACGAACTACATCGTTCACGAAGCTCACACGTTTCTCATCTTAACTGACAAGCATTGGATGTTAGAGGACCTGTGGTTTGTTTCAATTTCAGAAGCAGAGTTGGACAAGATATGGTCCGTATGTGTAGGAAACACAGTTCTTTTGTTCTGAGCACACTCAGGTTTCCTGCTATCTTAGAGATTCTGGAAAGCTAGAGTGTGCTTCTTGCTCTAAAGCAGAGTGTGATCAAGGGATGAGAAATCTGTTGTGTGTTTCACTTCAGAAATGGAGTTAAATCCCTGGCTCTGAGTCTTCCTACAAGCAAGACTTCGTTTCAGGTAAGGGCAGTTACTTTACAGCTCAAACGAACTACATCGTTCACGAAGCTCACATGTTTCTCATCTTAACTGACAAGCATTGGATGTTACAGGACCAGTGCTTTGTATCAGTTTCAGAAGCAGAGTTGGACTAGATATGGTCCGTTTGTGTAAGAAACACCGTTCTTTCGTTCTCAGGACACTCATGTTTCCTGCTGTATTAGAGACTCTAGAAATCAAGAGCGGGCTTCTTTCTCTAAGGAAGAGTGTGATCCATGGATGAGAACTGTGTTGTGTTTTTCCCTTCATAAATGGAGTTAAATCCCAGGTTCTGTTCCTTCCTACAGGCAAGACTTTATTTCAGGTAAGGGCAGTCACTCTTCAGCTCAAAGGAACTACATCGTTCAGGAAGCTCACACGTTTCTCATATTAACAGACAAGCATCGGATGTTAGAGGACCAGTACTTTGTATCAGTTTCAGAAGCAGAGTTGGACTAGATATGGTCCTTATGTGTAGGAAACACCGTTCATTTGTTCTCAGCACACTCAAGTTTCCTGCTGTCTTAGAGACTCTAGAAAGCTAGAGCGTGCTTCGTGCTCTACAACAGAGTGTGATCAATGGATGAGAACTCTGTTGTGTGTTTCACTTCAGAAATGGAGTTAAATCCCTGGCTCTGATTCTTCCTACAAGCAAGACTTCGTTTCATGTAAGGGCATTTACTTTACAGCTCAAACGAACTATATCATTCACGAAGCTCACACGTTTCTCATCTTAACTGAGAAGCATCGGATGTTAGAGGACCTTTGCTTTGTATCAATTTCAAGCAGAGTTGTACTAGATATGGTCCGTATGTATAGAAAACACAGTTCTTTTCTTCTGAGCACACTCACGTTTCCTGCTGTATTAGAGACTCTAGAAAGCAAGAGCGTGCTTCTTGCTCTAAAGCAGAGTGTGATCAATGGATGAGAACTCTGCTGTGTGTTTCCCTTCAGAAATGGACTTAAATCCCAGGCTCTGAGTCTTCCTACAAGCAAGAATTCGTTTCAGGTAAGGGCATTTACTTTACAGCTCAAACGAACTATATCATTCACGAAGCTCACACGTTTCTCATCTTAACTGAGAAGCATTGGATGTTACAGGACCAGTGCTTTGTATCAGTTTCAGAAGCAGAGTTGGACTAGTTATGATCCATATGGGTAGGAAACACCGTTCATTTGTTCTCAGCACACTCAAGTTTCCTGCTGTCTTAGAGACACTAGAAAGTTAGAGCGTGCTTCTTGCTCTAAAGCAGAGTGTGAACAATGGATGAGAAATCTGTTGTGTGTTTCATTTCCGAAATGGAGTTAAATCCCTGGCTCTGAGTCTTCCTACCAGCAAGACTTCGTTTCAGGTAAGGGCAGTCACTATACAGCTCAAACGAACTACATCGTTCACAAAGCTCTACGTTTCTCATCTTAACTTCAAGCATTGGATGGTAGAGGACCAGTGCTTTGTTTCAGTTTCAGAAGCAGAGTTGAACTAGATATGGTCCGTATGTGTATGAAACACCGTTCTTTTGTTCTGAGCACACTCAGGTTTCCTGCTGTATTAGAGACTCTGGAAAGCAAGAGCATGCTTCTTGCTCTAAAGCAGAGTGTGATCCATGGTTGAGAACTCTGCTGTGTGTTTCACTTCAGAAATGGAGTTCAATCCCCGGCTCTGAGTCTTCCTACAAGAAATACTTCGTTTCAGGTAAGGGCAGTCACTTTTCAGCTCAAACGAACTACATCGTTCACGAAGTTCACACGTTCCTCATCTTAACTGACAAGCATTGGATGTAAGAGGACCTTTGCTTTGTATCAATTTCAAGCAGAGTTGAACATGATATGGTCCGTATGTATAGGAAACATGGTTCTTTTCTTCTGAGCACACTCACGTTTCCTGCTGCATTAGAGACTCTAGAAAGCAAGAGCTTGCTTCTTGCTCTAAATCAGAGTGTGATCAATGGATGAGAACTGTGTTGTGTGTTTCCCTTCAGAAATGGAGTTAAATCCCAGGCTCTGAGTCTTCCTACAAGAAAGACTTCGTTTCAGTTAAGGGATGTTACTTTACAGTTCAAACGAACTACATCGTTCACGAAGCTCACACGTTTCTCATCTTAACTGACAAGCATTGGATGTTAGAGGACCTGTGGTTTGTTTCAATTTCAGAAGCAGAGTTGGACAAGATATGGTCCGTATGTGTAGGAAACACAGTTCTTTTGTTCTGAGCACACTCAGGTTTCCTGCTATCTTAGAGATTCTAGAAAGCTAGAGTGTGCTTCTTGCTCTAAAGCAGAGTGTGATCAAGGGATGAGAAATCTGTTGTGTGTTTCACTTCAGAAATGGAGTTAAATCCCTGGCTCTGAGTCTTCCTACAAGCAAGACTTCGTTTCAGGTAAGGGCAGTTACTTTACAGCTCAAACGAACTACATCGTTCTGGAAGCTCACATGTTTCTCATCTTAACTGACAAGCATTGGATGTTACAGGACCAGTGCTTTGTATCAGTTTCAGAAGCAGAGTTGGACTAGATATGGTCCGTTTGTGTAAGAAACACCGTTCTTTCGTTCTCAGGACACTCATGTTTCCTGCTGTATTAGAGACTCTAGAAATCAAGAGCGGGCTTCTTTCTCTAAGGAAGAGTGTGATCCATGGATGAGAACTGTGTTGTGTTTTTCCCTTCATAAATGGAGTTAAATCCCAGGTTCTGTTCCTTCCTACAAGCAAGACTTTGTTTCAGGTAAGGGCAGTCACTCTTCAGCTCAAAGGAACTACATTGTTCAGGAAGCTCACACGTTTCTCATATTAACAGACAAGCATCGGATGTTAGAGGACCAGTACTTTGTATCAGTTTCAGAAGCAGAGTTGGACTAGATATGGTCCTTTTGTGTAGGAAACACCGTTCATTTGTTCTCAGCACACTCAAGTTTCCTGCTGTCTTAGAGACTCTAGAAAGCTAGAGCGTGCTTCGTGCTCTACAACAGAGTGTGATCAATGGATGAGAACTCTGTTGTGTGTTTCACTTCAGAAATGGAGTTAAATCCCTGGCTCTGATTCTTCCTACAAGCAAGACTTCGTTTCATGTAAGGGCATTTACTTTACAGCTCAAACGAACTATATCATTCACGAAGCTCACACGTTTCTCATCTTAACTGAGAAGCATCGGATGTTAGAGGACCTTTGCTTTGTATCAATTTCAAGCAGAGTTGTACTAGATATGGTCCGTATGTATAGAAAACACAGTTCTTTTCTTCTGAGCACACTCACGTTTCCTGCTGTATTAGAGACTCTAGAAAGCAAGAGCGTGCTTCTTGCTCTAAAGCAGAGTGTGATCAATGGATGAGAACTCTGCTGTGTGTTTCCCTTCAGAAATGGACTTAAATCCCAGGCTCTGAGTCTTCCTACAAGCAAGAATTCGTTTCAGGTAAGGGCATTTACTTTACAGCTCAAACGAACTATATCATTCACGAAGCTCACACGTTTCTCATCTTAACTGAGAAGCATTGGATGTTACAGGACCAGTGCTTTGTATCAGTTTCAGAAGCAGAGTTGGACTAGTTATGATCCATATGGGTAGGAAACACCGTTCATTTGTTCTCAGCACACTCAAGTTTCCTGCTGTCTTAGAGACACTAGAAAGTTAGAGCGTGCTTCTTGCTCTAAAGCAGAGTGTGAACAATGGATGAGAAATCTGTTGTGTGTTTCATTTCCGAAATGGAGTTAAATCCCTGGCTCTGAGTCTTCCTACCAGCAAGACTTCGTTTCAGGTAAGGGCAGTCACTATACAGCTCAAACGAACTACATCGTTCACAAAGCTCTACGTTTCTCATCTTAACTTCAAGCATTGGATGGTAGAGGACCAGTGCTTTGTTTCAGTTTCAGAAGCAGAGTTGAACTAGATATGGTCCGTATGTGTATGAAACACCGTTCTTTTGTTCTGAGCACACTCAGGTTTCCTGCTGTATTAGAGACTCTGGAAAGCAAGAGCATGCTTCTTGCTCTAAAGCAGAGTGTGATCCATGGTTGAGAACTCTGCTGTGTGTTTCACTTCAGAAATGGAGTTCAATCCCCGGCTCTGAGTCTTCCTACAAGAAATACTTCGTTTCAGGTAAGGGCAGTCACTTTTCAGCTCAAACGAACTACATCGTTCACGAAGTTCACACGTTCCTCATCTTAACTGACAAGCATTGGATGTAAGAGGACCTTTGCTTTGTATCAATTTCAAGCAGAGTTGAACATGATATGGTCCGTATGTATAGGAAACATGGTTCTTTTCTTCTGAGCACACTCACGTTTCCTGCTGCATTAGAGACTCTAGAAAGCAAGAGCTTGCTTCTTGCTCTAAATCAGAGTGTGATCAATGGATGAGAACTGTGTTGTGTGTTTCCCTTCAGAAATGGAGTTAAATCCCAGGCTCTGAGTCTTCCTACAAGAAAGACTTCGTTTCAGTTAAGGGATGTTACTTTACAGTTCAAACGAACTACATCGTTCACGAAGCTCACACGTTTCTCATCTTAACTGACAAGCATTGGATGTTAGAGGACCTGTGGTTTGTTTCAATTTCAGAAGCAGAGTTGGACAAGATATGGTCCGTATGTGTAGGAAACACAGTTCTTTTGTTCTGAGCACACTCAGGTTTCCTGCTATCTTAGAGATTCTAGAAAGCTAGAGTGTGCTTCTTGCTCTAAAGCAGAGTGTGATCAAGGGATGAGAAATCTGTTGTGTGTTTCACTTCAGAAATGGAGTTAAATCCCTGGCTCTGAGTCTTCCTACAAGCAAGACTTCGTTTCAGGTAAGGGCAGTTACTTTACAGCTCAAACGAACTACATCGTTCTGGAAGCTCACATGTTTCTCATCTTAACTGACAAGCATTGGATGTTACAGGACCAGTGCTTTGTATCAGTTTCAGAAGCAGAGTTGGACTAGATATGGTCCGTTTGTGTAAGAAACACCGTTCTTTCGTTCTCAGGACACTCATGTTTCCTGCTGTATTAGAGACTCTAGAAATCAAGAGCGGGCTTCTTTCTCTAAGGAAGAGTGTGATCCATGGATGAGAACTGTGTTGTGTTTTTCCCTTCATAAATGGAGTTAAATCCCAGGTTCTGTTCCTTCCTACAAGCAAGACTTTGTTTCAGGTAAGGGCAGTCACTCTTCAGCTCAAAGGAACTACATTGTTCAGGAAGCTCACACGTTTCTCATATTAACAGACAAGCATCGGATGTTAGAGGACCAGTACTTTGTATCAGTTTCAGAAGCAGAGTTGGACTAGATATGGTCCTTTTGTGTAGGAAACACCGTTCATTTGTTCTCAGCACACTCAAGTTTCCTGCTGTCTTAGAGACTCTAGAAAGCTAGAGCGTGCTTCGTGCTCTACAACAGAGTGTGATCAATGGATGAGAACTCTGTTGTGTGTTTCACTTCAGAAATGGAGTTAAATCCCTGGCTCTGATTCTTCCTACAAGCAAGACTTCGTTTCATGTAAGGGCATTTACTTTACAGCTCAAACGAACTATATCATTCACGAAGCTCACACGTTTCTCATCTTAACTGAGAAGCATCGGATGTTAGAGGACCTTTGCTTTGTATCAATTTCAAGCAGAGTTGTACTAGATATGGTCCGTATGTATAGAAAACACAGTTCTTTTCTTCTGAGCACACTCACGCTTCCTGCTGTATTAGAGACTCTAGAAAGCAAGAGCGTGCTTCTTGCTCTAAAGCAGAGTGTGATCAATGGATGAGAACTCTGCTGTGTGTTTCCCTTCAGAAATGGACTTAAATCCCAGGCTCTGAGTCTTCCTACAAGCAAGAATTCGTTTCAGGTAAGGGCATTTACTTTACAGCTCAAACGAACTATATCATTCACGAAGCTCACACGTTTCTCATCTTAACTGAGAAGCATTGGATGTTACAGGACCAGTGCTTTGTATCAGTTTCAGAAGCAGAGTTGGACTAGTTATGATCCATATGGGTAGGAAACACCGTTCATTTGTTCTCAGCACACTCAAGTTTCCTGCTGTCTTAGAGACACTAGAAAGTTAGAGCGTGCTTCTTGCTCTAAAGCAGAGTGTGAACAATGGATGAGAAATCTGTTGTGTGTTTCATTTCCGAAATGGAGTTAAATCCCTGGCTCTGAGTCTTCCTACCAGCAAGACTTCGTTTCAGGTAAGGGCAGTCACTATACAGCTCAAACGAACTACATCGTTCACAAAGCTCTACGTTTCTCATCTTAACTTCAAGCATTGGATGGTAGAGGACCAGTGCTTTGTTTCAGTTTCAGAAGCAGAGTTGAACTAGATATGGTCCGTATGTGTATGAAACACCGTTCTTTTGTTCTGAGCACACTCAGGTTTCCTGCTGTATTAGAGACTCTGGAAAGCAAGAGCATGCTTCTTGCTCTAAAGCAGAGTGTGATCCATGGTTGAGAACTCTGCTGTGTGTTTCACTTCAGAAATGGAGTTCAATCCCCGGCTCTGAGTCTTCCTACAAGAAATACTTCGTTTCAGGTAAGGGCAGTCACTTTTCAGCTCAAACGAACTACATCGTTCACGAAGTTCACACGTTCCTCATCTTAACTGACAAGCATTGGATGTAAGAGGACCTTTGCTTTGTATCAATTTCAAGCAGAGTTGAACATGATATGGTCCGTATGTATAGGAAACATGGTTCTTTTCTTCTGAGCACACTCACGTTTCCTGCTGCATTAGAGACTCTAGAAAGCAAGAGCTTGCTTCTTGCTCTAAATCAGAGTGTGATCAATGGATGAGAACTGTGTTGTGTGTTTCCCTTCAGAAATGGAGTTAAATCCCAGGCTCTGAGTCTTCCTACAAGAAAGACTTCGTTTCAGTTAAGGGATGTTACTTTACAGTTCAAACGAACTACATCGTTCACGAAGCTCACACGTTTCTCATCTTAACTGACAAGCATTGGATGTTAGAGGACCTGTGGTTTGTTTCAATTTCAGAAGCAGAGTTGGACAAGATATGGTCCGTATGTGTAGGAAACACAGTTCTTTTGTTCTGAGCACACTCAGGTTTCCTGCTATCTTAGAGATTCTAGAAAGCTAGAGTGTGCTTCTTGCTCTAAAGCAGAGTGTGATCAAGGGATGAGAAATCTGTTGTGTGTTTCACTTCAGAAATGGAGTTAAATCCCTGGCTCTGAGTCTTCCTACAAGCAAGACTTCGTTTCAGGTAAGGGCAGTTACTTTACAGCTCAAACGAACTACATCGTTCTGGAAGCTCACATGTTTCTCATCTTAACTGACAAGCATTGGATGTTACAGGACCAGTGCTTTGTATCAGTTTCAGAAGCAGAGTTGGACTAGATATGGTCCGTTTGTGTAAGAAACACCGTTCTTTCGTTCTCAGGACACTCATGTTTCCTGCTGTATTAGAGACTCTAGAAATCAAGAGCGGGCTTCTTTCTCTAAGGAAGAGTGTGATCCATGGATGAGAACTGTGTTGTGTTTTTCCCTTCATAAATGGAGTTAAATCCCAGGTTCTGTTCCTTCCTACAAGCAAGACTTTGTTTCAGGTAAGGGCAGTCACTCTTCAGCTCAAAGGAACTACATCGTTCAGGAAGCTCACACGTTTCTCATATTAACAGACAAGCATCGGATGTTAGAGGACCAGTACTTTGTATCAGTTTCAGAAGCAGAGTTGGACTAGATATGGTCCTTATGTGTAGGAAACACCGTTCATTTGTTCTCAGCACACTCAAGTTTCCTGCTGTCTTAGAGACTCTAGAAAGCTAGAGCGTGCTTCGTGCTCTACAACAGAGTGTGATCAATGGATGAGAACTCTGTTGTGTGTTTCACTTCAGAAATGGACTTAAATCCCTGGCTCTGATTCTTCCTACAAGCAAGACTTCGTTTCATGTAAGGGCATTTACTTTACAGCTCAAACGAACTATATCATTCACGAAGCTCACACGTTTCTCATCTTAACTGAGAAGCATCGGATGTTAGAGGACCTTTGCTTTGTATCAATTTCAAGCAGAGTTGTACTAGATATGGTCCGTATGTATAGAAAACACAGTTCTTTTCTTCTGAGCACACTCACGTTTCCTGATGTATTAGAGACTCTAGAAAGCAAGAGCGTGCTTCTTGCTCTAAAGCAGAGTGTGATCAATGGATGAGAACTCTGCTGTGTGTTTCCCTTCAGAAATGGACTTAAATCCCAGGCTCTGAGTCTTCCTACAAGCAAGAATTCGTTTCAGGTAAGGGCATTTACTTTACAGCTCAAACGAACTATATCATTCACGAAGCTCACACGTTTCTCATCTTAACTGAGAAGCATTGGATGTTACAGGACCAGTGCTTTGTATCAGTTTCAGAAGCAGAGTTGGACTAGTTATGATCCATATGGGTAGGAAACACCGTTCATTTGTTCTCAGCACACTCAAGTTTCCTGCTGTCTTAGAGACACTAGAAAGTTAGAGCGTGCTTCTTGCTCTAAAGCAGAGTGTGAACAATGGATGAGAAATCTGTTGTGTGTTTCATTTCCGAAATGGAGTTAAATCCCTGGCTCTGAGTCTTCCTACCAGCAAGACTTCGTTTCAGGTAAGGGCAGTCACTATACAGCTCAAACGAACTACATCGTTCACAAAGCTCTATGTTTCTCATCTTAACTTCAAGCATTGGATGGTAGAGGACCAGTGCTTTGTTTCAGTTTCAGAAGCAGAGTTGAACTAGATATGGTCCGTATGTGTATGAAACACCGTTCTTTTGTTCTGAGCACACTCAGGTTTCCTGCTGTATTAGAGACTCTGGAAAGCAAGAGCATGCTTCTTGCTCTAAAGCAGAGTGTGATCCATGGTTGAGAACTCTGCTGTGTGTTTCACTTCAGAAATGGAGTTCAATCCCCGGCTCTGAGTCTTCCTACAAGAAATACTTCGTTTCAGGTAAGGGCAGTCACTTTTCAGCTCAAACGAACTACATCGTTCACGAAGTTCACACGTTCCTCATCTTAACTGACAAGCATTGGATGTAAGAGGACCTTTGCTTTGTATCAATTTCAAGCAGAGTTGAACATGATATGGTCCGTATGTATAGGAAACATGGTTCTTTTCTTCTGAGCACACTCACGTTTCCTGCTGCATTAGAGACTCTAGAAAGCAAGAGCTTGCTTCTTGCTCTAAATCAGAGTGTGATCAATGGATGAGAACTGTGTTGTGTGTTTCCCTTCAGAAATGGAGTTAAATCCCAGGCTCTGAGTCTTCCTACAAGAAAGACTTCGTTTCAGTTAAGGGATGTTACTTTACAGTTCAAACGAACTACATCGTTCACGAAGCTCACACGTTTCTCATCTTAACTGACAAGCATTGGATGTTAGAGGACCTGTGGTTTGTTTCAATTTCAGAAGCAGAGTTGGACAAGATATGGTCCGTATGTGTAGGAAACACAGTTCTTTTGTTCTGAGCACACTCAGGTTTCCTGCTATCTTAGAGATTCTAGAAAGCTAGAGTGTGCTTCTTGCTCTAAAGCAGAGTGTGATCAAGGGATGAGAAATCTGTTGTGTGTTTCACTTCAGAAATGGAGTTAAATCCCTGGCTCTGAGTCTTCCTACAAGCAAGACTTCGTTTCAGGTAAGGGCAGTTACTTTACAGCTCAAACGAACTACATCGTTCTGGAAGCTCACATGTTTCTCATCTTAACTGACAAGCATTGGATGTTACAGGACCAGTGCTTTGTATCAATTTCAGAAGCAGAGTTGGACTAGATATGGTCCGTTTGTGTAAGAAACACCGTTCTTTCGTTCTCAGGACACTCATGTTTCCTGCTGTATTAGAGACTCTAGAAATCAAGAGCGGGCTTCTTTCTCTAAGGAAGAGTGTGATCCATGGATGAGAACTGTGTTGTGTTTTTCCCTTCATAAATGGAGTTAAATCCCAGGTTCTGTTCCTTCCTACAAGCAAGACTTTGTTTCAGGTAAGGGCAGTCACTCTTCAGCTCAAAGGAACTACATCGTTCAGGAAGCTCACACGTTTCTCATATTAACAGACAAGCATCGGATGTTAGAGGACCAGTACTTTGTATCAGTTTCAGAAGCAGAGTTGGACTAGATATGGTCCTTATGTGTAGGAAACACCGTTCATTTGTTCTCAGCACACTCAAGTTTCCTGCTGTCTTAGAGACTCTAGAAAGCTAGAGCGTGCTTCGTGCTCTACAACAGAGTGTGATCAATGGATGAGAACTCTGTTGTGTGTTTCACTTCAGAAATGGAGTTAAATCCCTGGCTCTGATTCTTCCTACAAGCAAGACTTCGTTTCATGTAAGGGCATTTACTTTACAGCTCAAACGAACTATATCATTCACGAAGCTCACACGTTTCTCATCTTAACTGAGAAGCATCGGATGTTAGAGGACCTTTGCTTTGTATCAATTTCAAGCAGAGTTGTACTAGATATGGTCCGTATGTATAGAAAACACAGTTCTTTTCTTCTGAGCACACTCACGTTTCCTGCTGTATTAGAGACTCTAGAAAGCAAGAGCGTGCTTCTTGCTCTAAAGCAGAGTGTGATCAATGGATGAGAACTCTGCTGTGTGTTTCCCTTCAGAAATGGACTTAAATCCCAGGCTCTGAGTCTTCCTACAAGCAAGAATTCGTTTCAGGTAAGGGCATTTACTTTACAGCTCAAACGAACTATATCATTCACGAAGCTCACACGTTTCTCATCTTAACTGAGAAGCATTGGATGTTACAGGACCAGTGCTTTGTATCAGTTTCAGAAGCAGAGTTGGACTAGTTATGATCCATATGGGTAGGAAACACCGTTCATTTGTTCTCAGCACACTCAAGTTTCCTGCTGTCTTAGAGACACTAGAAAGTTAGAGCGTGCTTCTTGCTCTAAAGCAGAGTGTGAACAATGGATGAGAAATCTGTTGTGTGTTTCATTTCCGAAATGGAGTTAAATCCCTGGCTCTGAGTCTTCCTACCAGCAAGACTTCGTTTCAGGTAAGGGCAGTCACTATACAGCTCAAACGAACTACATCGTTCACAAAGCTCTACGTTTCTCATCTTAACTTCAAGCATTGGATGGTAGAGGACCAGTGCTTTGTTTCAGTTTCAGAAGCAGAGTTGAACTAGATATGGTCCGTATGTGTATGAAACACCGTTCTTTTGTTCTGAGCACACTCAGGTTTCCTGCTGTATTAGAGACTCTGGAAAGCAAGAGCATGCTTCTTGCTCTAAAGCAGAGTGTGATCCATGGTTGAGAACTCTGCTGTGTGTTTCACTTCAGAAATGGAGTTCAATCCCCGGCTCTGAGTCTTCCTACAAGAAATACTTCGTTTCAGGTAAGGGCAGTCACTTTTCAGCTCAAACGAACTACATCGTTCACGAAGTTCACACGTTCCTCATCTTAACTGACAAGCATTGGATGTAAGAGGACCTTTGCTTTGTATCAATTTCAAGCAGAGTTGAACATGATATGGTCCGTATGTATAGGAAACATGGTTCTTTTCTTCTGAGCACACTCACGTTTCCTGCTGCATTAGAGACTCTAGAAAGCAAGAGCTTGCTTCTTGCTCTAAATCAGAGTGTGATCAATGGATGAGAACTGTGTTGTGTGTTTCCCTTCAGAAATGGAGTTAAATCCCAGGCTCTGAGTCTTCCTACAAGAAAGACTTCGTTTCAGTTAAGGGATGTTACTTTACAGTTCAAACGAACTACATCGTTCACGAAGCTCACACGTTTCTCATCTTAACTGACAAGCATTGGATGTTAGAGGACCTGTGGTTTGTTTCAATTTCAGAAGCAGAGTTGGACAAGATATGGTCCGTATGTGTAGGAAACACAGTTCTTTTGTTCTGAGCACACTCAGGTTTCCTGCTATCTTAGAGATTCTAGAAAGCTAGAGTGTGCTTCTTGCTCTAAAGCAGAGTGTGATCAAGGGATGAGAAATCTGTTGTGTGTTTCACTTCAGAAATGGAGTTAAATCCCTGGCTCTGAGTCTTCCTACAAGCAAGACTTCGTTTCAGGTAAGGGCAGTTACTTTACAGCTCAAACGAACTACATCGTTCTGGAAGCTCACATGTTTCTCATCTTAACTGACAAGCATTGGATGTTACAGGACCAGTGCTTTGTATCAGTTTCAGAAGCAGAGTTGGACTAGATATGGTCCGTTTGTGTAAGAAACACCGTTCTTTCGTTCTCAGGACACTCATGTTTCCTGCTGTATTAGAGACTTAGAAATCAAGAGCGGGCTTCTTTCTCTAAGGAAGAGTGTGATCCATGGATGAGAACTGTGTTGTGTTTTTCCCTTCATAAATGGAGTTAAATCCCAGGTTCTGTTCCTTCCTACAAGCAAGACTTTGTTTCAGGTAAGGGCAGTCACTCTTCAGCTCAAAGGAACTACATCGTTCAGGAAGCTCACACGTTTCTCATATTAACAGACAAGCATCGGATGTTAGAGGACCAGTACTTTGTATCAGTTTCAGAAGCAGAGTTGGACTAGATATGGTCCTTATGTGTAGGAAACACCGTTCATTTGTTCTCAGCACACTCAAGTTTCCTGCTGTCTTAGAGACTCTAGAAAGCTAGAGCGTGCTTCGTGCTCTACAACAGAGTGTGATCAATGGATGAGAACTCTGTTGTGTGTTTCACTTCAGAAATGGAGTTAAATCCCTGGCTCTGATTCTTCCTACAAGCAAGACTTCGTTTCATGTAAGGGCATTTACTTTACAGCTCAAACGAACTATATCATTCACGAAGCTCACACGTTTCTCATCTTAACTGAGAAGCATCGGATGTTAGAGGACCTTTGCTTTGTATCAATTTCAAGCAGAGTTGTACTAGATATGGTCCGTATGTATAGAAAACACAGTTCTTTTCTTCTGAGCACACTCACGTTTCCTGATGTATTAGAGACTCTAGAAAGCAAGAGCGTGCTTCTTGCTCTAAAGCAGAGTGTGATCAATGGATGAGAACTCTGCTGTGTGTTTCCCTTCAGAAATGGACTTAAATCCCAGGCTCTGAGTCTTCCTACAAGCAAGAATTCGTTTCAGGTAAGGGCATTTACTTTACAGCTCAAACGAACTATATCATTCACGAAGCTCACACGTTTCTCATCTTAACTGAGAAGCATTGGATGTTACAGGACCAGTGCTTTGTATCAGTTTCAGAAGCAGAGTTGGACTAGTTATGATCCATATGGGTAGGAAACACCGTTCATTTGTTCTCAGCACACTCAAGTTTCCTGCTGTCTTAGAGACACTAGAAAGTTAGAGCGTGCTTCTTGCTCTAAAGCAGAGTGTGAACAATGGATGAGAAATCTGTTGTGTGTTTCATTTCCGAAATGGAGTTAAATCCCTGGCTCTGAGTCTTCCTACCAGCAAGACTTCGTTTCAGGTAAGGGCAGTCACTATACAGCTCAAACGAACTACATCGTTCACAAAGCTCTACGTTTCTCATCTTAACTTCAAGCATTGGATGGTAGAGGACCAGTGCTTTGTTTCAGTTTCAGAAGCAGAGTTGAACTAGATATGGTCCGTATGTGTATGAAACACCGTTCTTTTGTTCTGAGCACACTCAGGTTTCCTGCTGTATTAGAGACTCTGGAAAGCAAGAGCATGCTTCTTGCTCTAAAGCAGAGTGTGATCCATGGTTGAGAACTCTGCTGTGTGTTTCACTTCAGAAATGGAGTTCAATCCCCGGCTCTGAGTCTTCCTACAAGAAATACTTCGTTTCAGGTAAGGGCAGTCACTTTTCAGCTCAAACGAACTACATCGTTCACGAAGTTCACACGTTCCTCATCTTAACTGACAAGCATTGGATGTAAGAGGACCTTTGCTTTGTATCAATTTCAAGCAGAGTTGAACATGATATGGTCCGTATGTATAGGAAACATGGTTCTTTTCTTCTGAGCACACTCACGTTTCCTGCTGCATTAGAGACTCTAGAAAGCAAGAGCTTGCTTCTTGCTCTAAATCAGAGTGTGATCAATGGATGAGAACTGTGTTGTGTGTTTCCCTTCAGAAATGGAGTTAAATCCCAGGCTCTGAGTCTTCCTACAAGAAAGACTTCGTTTCAGTTAAGGGATGTTACTTTACAGTTCAAACGAACTACATCGTTCACGAAGCTCACACGTTTCTCATCTTAACTGACAAGCATTGGATGTTAGAGGACCTGTGGTTTGTTTCAATTTCAGAAGCAGAGTTGGACAAGATATGGTCCGTATGTGTAGGAAACACAGTTCTTTTGTTCTGAGCACACTCAGGTTTCCTGCTATCTTAGAGATTCTAGAAAGCTAGAGTGTGCTTCTTGCTCTAAAGCAGAGTGTGATCAAGGGATGAGAAATCTGTTGTGTGTTTCACTTCAGAAATGGAGTTAAATCCCTGGCTCTGAGTCTTCCTACAAGCAAGACTTCGTTTCAGGTAAGGGCAGTTACTTTACAGCTCAAACGAACTACATCGTTCTGGAAGCTCACATGTTTCTCATCTTAACTGACAAGCATTGGATGTTACAGGACCAGTGCTTTGTATCAGTTTCAGAAGCAGAGTTGGACTAGATATGGTCCGTTTGTGTAAGAAACACCGTTCTTTCGTTCTCAGGACACTCATGTTTCCTGCTGTATTAGAGACTCTAGAAATCAAGAGCGGGCTTCTTTCTCTAAGGAAGAGTGTGATCCATGGATGAGAACTGTGTTGTGTTTTTCCCTTCATAAATGGAGTTAAATCCCAGGTTCTGTTCCTTCCTACAAGCAAGACTTTGTTTCAGGTAAGGGCAGTCACTCTTCAGCTCAAAGGAACTACATCGTTCAGTTAGCTCACACGTTTCTCATATTAACAGACAAGCATCGGATGTTAGAGGACCAGTACTTTGTATCAGTTTCAGAAGCAGAGTTGGACTAGATATGGTCCTTATGTGTAGGAAACACCGTTCATTTGTTCTCAGCACACTCAAGTTTCCTGCTGTCTTAGAGACTCTAGAAAGCTAGAGCGTGCTTCGTGCTCTACAACAGAGTGTGATCAATGGATGAGAACTCTGTTGTGTGTTTCACTTCAGAAATGGAGTTAAATCCCTGGCTCTGATTCTTCCTACAAGCAAGACTTCGTTTCATGTAAGGGCATTTACTTTACAGCTCAAACGAACTATATCATTCACGAAGCTCACACGTTTCTCATCTTAACTGAGAAGCATCGGATGTTAGAGGACCTTTGCTTTGTATCAATTTCAAGCAGAGTTGTACTAGATATGGTCCGTATGTATAGAAAACACAGTTCTTTTCTTCTGAGCACACTCACGTTTCCTGCTGTATTAGAGACTCTAGAAAGCAAGAGCGTGCTTCTTGCTCTAAAGCAGAGTGTGATCAATGGATGAGAACTCTGCTGTGTGTTTCCCTTCAGAAATGGACTTAAATCCCAGGCTCTGAGTCTTCCTACAAGCAAGAATTCGTTTCAGGTAAGGGCATTTACTTTACAGCTCAAACGAACTATATCATTCACGAAGCTCACACGTTTCTCATCTTAACTGAGAAGCATTGGATGTTACAGGACCAGTGCTTTGTATCAGTTTCAGAAGCAGAGTTGGACTAGTTATGATCCATATGGGTAGGAAACACCGTTCATTTGTTCTCAGCACACTCAAGTTTCCTGCTGTCTTAGAGACACTAGAAAGTTAGAGCGTGCTTCTTGCTCTAAAGCAGAGTGTGAACAATGGATGAGAAATCTGTTGTGTGTTTCATTTCCGAAATGGAGTTAAATCCCTGGCTCTGAGTCTTCCTACCAGCAAGACTTCGTTTCAGGTAAGGGCAGTCACTATACAGCTCCAACGAACTACATCGTTCACAAAGCTCTACGTTTCTCATCTTAACTTCAAGCATTGGATGGTAGAGGACCAGTGCTTTGTTTCAGTTTCAGAAGCAGAGTTGAACTAGATATGGTCCGTATGTGTATGAAACACCGTTCTTTTGTTCTGAGCACACTCAGGTTTCCAGCTGTATTAGAGACTCTGGAAAGCAAGAGCATGCTTCTTGCTCTAAAGCAGAGTGTGATCCATGGTTGAGAACTCTGCTGTGTGTTTCACTTCAGAAATGGAGTTCAATCCCCGGCTCTGAGTCTTCCTACAAGAAATACTTCGTTTCAGGTAAGGGCAGTCACTTTTCAGCTCAAACGAACTACATCGTTCACGAAGTTCACACGTTCCTCATCTTAACTGACAAGCATTGGATGTAAGAGGACCTTTGCTTTGTATCAATTTCAAGCAGAGTTGAACATGATATGGTCCGTATGTATAGGAAACATGGTTCTTTTCTTCTGAGCACACTCACGTTTCCTGCTGCATTAGAGACTCTAGAAAGCAAGAGCTTGCTTCTTGCTCTAAATCAGAGTGTGATCAATGGATGAGAACTGTGTTGTGTGTTTCCCTTCAGAAATGGAGTTAAATCCCAGGCTCTGAGTCTTCCTACAAGAAAGACTTCGTTTCAGTTAAGGGATGTTACTTTACAGTTCAAACGAACTACATCGTTCACGAAGCTCACACGTTTCTCATCTTAACTGACAAGCATTGGATGTTAGAGGACCTGTGGTTTGTTTCAATTTCAGAAGCAGAGTTGGACAAGATATGGTCCGTATGTGTAGGAAACACAGTTCTTTTGTTCTGAGCACACTCAGGTTTCCTGCTATCTTAGAGATTCTAGAAAGCTAGAGTGTGCTTCTTGCTCTAAAGCAGAGTGTGATCAAGGGATGAGAAATCTGTTGTGTGTTTCACTTCAGAAATGGAGTTAAATCCCTGGCTCTGAGTCTTCCTACAAGCAAGACTTCGTTTCAGGTAAGGGCAGTTACTTTACAGCTCAAACGAACTACATCGTTCTGGAAGCTCACATGTTTCTCATCTTAACTGACAAGCATTGGATGTTACAGGACCAGTGCTTTGTATCAGTTTCAGAAGCAGAGTTGGACTAGATATGGTCCGTTTGTGTAAGAAACACCGTTCTTTCGTTCTCAGGACACTCATGTTTCCTGCTGTATTAGAGACTCTAGAAATCAAGAGCGGGCTTCTTTCTCTAAGGAAGAGTGTGATCCATGGATGAGAACTGTGTTGTGTTTTTCCCTTCATAAATGGAGTTAAATCCCAGGTTCTGTTCCTTCCTACAAGCAAGACTTTGTTTCAGGTAAGGGCAGTCACTCTTCAGCTCAAAGGAACTACATCGTTCAGGAAGCTCACACGTTTCTCATATTAACAGACAAGCATCGGATGTTAGAGGACCAGTACTTTGTATCAGTTTCAGAAGCAGAGTTGGACTAGATATGGTCCTTATGTGTAGGAAACACCGTTCATTTGTTCTCAGCACACTCAAGTTTCCTGCTGTCTTAGAGACTCTAGAAAGCTAGAGCGTGCTTCGTGCTCTACAACAGAGTGTGATCAATGGATGAGAACTCTGTTGTGTGTTTCACTTCAGAAATGGAGTTAAATCCCTGGCTCTGATTCTTCCTACAAGCAAGACTTCGTTTCATGTAAGGGCATTTACTTTACAGCTCAAACGAACTATATCATTCACGAAGCTCACACGTTTCTCATCTTAACTGAGAAGCATCGGATGTTAGAGGACCTTTGCTTTGTATCAATTTCAAGCAGAGTTGTACTAGATATGGTCCGTATGTATAGAAAACACAGTTCTTTTCTTCTGAGCACACTCACGTTTCCTGATGTATTAGAGACTCTAGAAAGCAAGAGCGTGCTTCTTGCTCTAAAGCAGAGTGTGATCAATGGATGAGAACTCTGCTGTGTGTTTCCCTTCAGAAATGGACTTAAATCCCAGGCTCTGAGTCTTCCTACAAGCAAGAATTCGTTTCAGGTAAGGGCATTTACTTTACAGCTCAAACGAACTATATCATTCACGAAGCTCACACGTTTCTCATCTTAACTGAGAAGCATTGGATGTTACAGGACCAGTGCTTTGTATCAGTTTCAGAAGCAGAGTTGGACTAGTTATGATCCATATGGGTAGGAAACACCGTTCATTTGTTCTCAGCACACTCAAGTTTCCTGCTGTCTTAGAGACACTAGAAAGTTAGAGCGTGCTTCTTGCTCTAAAGCAGAGTGTGAACAATGGATGAGAAATCTGTTGTGTGTTTCATTTCCGAAATGGAGTTAAATCCCTGGCTCTGAGTCTTCCTACCAGCAAGACTTCGTTTCAGGTAAGGGCAGTCACTATACAGCTCAAACGAACTACATCGTTCACAAAGCTCTACGTTTCTCATCTTAACTTCAAGCATTGGATGGTAGAGGACCAGTGCTTTGTTTCAGTTTCAGAAGCAGAGTTGAACTAGATATGGTCCGTATGTGTATGAAACACCGTTCTTTTGTTCTGAGCACACTCAGGTTTCCTGCTGTATTAGAGACTCTGGAAAGCAAGAGCATGCTTCTTGCTCTAAAGCAGAGTGTGATCCATGGTTGAGAACTCTGCTGTGTGTTTCACTTCAGAAATGGAGTTCAATCCCCGGCTCTGAGTCTTCCTACAAGAAATACTTCGTTTCAGGTAAGGGCAGTCACTTTTCAGCTCAAACGAACTACATCGTTCACGAAGTTCACACGTTCCTCATCTTAACTGACAAGCATTGGATGTAAGAGGACCTTTGCTTTGTATCAATTTCAAGCAGAGTTGAACATGATATGGTCCGTATGTATAGGAAACATGGTTCTTTTCTTCTGAGCACACTCACGTTTCCTGCTGCATTAGAGACTCTAGAAAGCAAGAGCTTGCTTCTTGCTCTAAATCAGAGTGTGATCAATGGATGAGAACTGTGTTGTGTGTTTCCCTTCAGAAATGGAGTTAAATCCCAGGCTCTGAGTCTTCCTACAAGAAAGACTTCGTTTCAGTTAAGGGATGTTACTTTACAGTTCAAACGAACTACATCGTTCACGAAGCTCACACGTTTCTCATCTTAACTGACAAGCATTGGATGTTAGAGGACCTGTGGTTTGTTTCAATTTCAGAAGCAGAGTTGGACAAGATATGGTCCGTATGTGTAGGAAACACAGTTCTTTTGTTCTGAGCACACTCAGGTTTCCTGCTATCTTAGAGATTCTAGAAAGCTAGACTGTGCTTCATGCTCTAAAGCAGAGTGTGATCAAGGGATGAGAAATCTGTTGTGTGTTTCACTTCAGAAATGGAGTTAAATCCCTGGCTATGAGTCTTCCTACAAGCAAGACTTCGTTTCAGGTAAGGGCAGTTACTTTACAGCTCAAACGAACTACATCGTTCTGGAAGCTCACATGTTTCTCATCTTAACTGACAAGCATTGGATGTTACAGGACCAGTGCTTTGTATCAGTTTCAGAAGCAGAGTTGGACTAGATATGGTCCGTTTGTGTAAGAAACACCGTTCTTTCGTTCTCAGGACACTCATGTTTCCTGCTGTATTAGAGACTCTAGAAATCAAGAGC